>CM066031.1:812071777-814471777 GCA_033557465.1 Ichthyophis bannanicus | reverse complement strand
TAGACAACACAGGAACATATAGAGGCAAGAATTTCTTTAGATATATTAGTGGCAAGAAGATATTTAAAAGTGGTATTGTGAGATTCAGGGGTGAAGGGGAGGAATATGTAGAAGCTGACAAGGATAAAGCTGAATTGCTTAACAAATATAGCATTTCTATTCTGTATTCATAGATGGTAAGCTGGGAATGGGGCCTCAGAAAACAAGCATTAATGGGAATGGAGGTAAGATAGATCTCAAACAATTTTCCGAAGACTGTGTTCATGAAGAGCTAGCTAAACTTAAAGCCTCCACAATGATAGGGATGTATCCAAGGGCAGTGAAGGAACTTAGGGAAGCTCTGGTAGCTCCTCTGTCTGACCTTTTCAAAGCTTCTTTAGAGTTGAAAGTGATCCTGGAGGACTGTAGATGGGAAGATGTGGTTCCTGTCCACAAAAGCAGAAGGAAGGAAGAAACTGGGAACTACAGACTGGTTAGTCTGACCTCTCGTGTGGATGGCATGGTTTCCAGAATCCAAAGGATTACAGAATCTGAGACAATGTACCTGTACTAGAGGCAAGTCTTGTCAGACAAATCTGATTGATTTCTTTGAATTAGTGATCAGAGAATTGGATAGGGGAGAATGCTAGATGTGTTCGATTTCAGCAAGGCTTTGACAATGCCATGCATTAGCAATTTAGAAATAAACTGTGTGCCCTCGGGTTAGAAACTGATTGAGAAGGAGACAATAGAGGGCAGTAGTAAACAGAGTTCAGTTCTGAAGATAGGGGTGTTACCAGTGGTGTGCCGCAGGGATCTGTCCTTGGTCCCATTCTTTTCAACATTTTTGCCAGTGACATTACGGAAGGTCTGTCAGGAAAGGTGTGCCTCTTTGTGGATGATATCAAAATCTGCAACAGATAGACACTCTGGAAAGTGTGAATAACATGAGGAGGGGATCTAGCAAAGTTTTAAGAAAGATTGAGAATTTGGCAGCTAAGATTTAATGCTAAAAAATGCAAAGTAATGGATTTGGGCTGCATAAAACCCAAGGGAGGAATACAGTGTCAAGGGATGAAGTACTTCAATGACCAAAAGAAAGAATGGGACCAGGGTTGACCAAATCTAAAGATCCGAAAGGGGTTAAATAGGTAGAAAATATGACAATAAAAGCCAGAAAGATGCTTTAGTGCACAGAGAGATAAATGGCGAGCCGGATAAAGGAGGTGATAGTGCCTTTGTATAAGTCTCTAGTGAGACCTCATTTAGAATACTTTCCGCAGTTCTAGAGGCCACACCTTCTAAATGATACAGATGATGGAGTCAGTCCGGAGGATGACTACTAAAATAGTCTGTGATCTTTGTCATAAAGCATATGGGAATAGAATTAAAGATCTAATTATGTATACTTTGGAGAAAAGGTAGGAGAGAGAAGATATAAGAGAGATATCTAAGTACCTCCATGGTATAAATGCACAGGAGATGGGCTTCTTTGCATTGACGGGAAACTTTGGAACAAGGATTCATTAGATAAGAACATAAGAACATAAGACATGCCATACTGGGTCAGACCGAGGTCCATCAAGCCCAGTATCCTGTTTCCAACAGTGGCCAATCTAGGTCATACGTACCTAGCAGTTTCCCCAAAAGACACAAGTTCCACAATGCTTGTACTGGGTCAAGCATTGATATCCTGGGTCCCTTTTTAATAGTGGTTTATGGACCTTTCCTCCAGGAACTTGTCCAAACCTTTTTTAAACCCAGCTATACTAACAGCCCTTACCACATCCTCCGGTAACAGATTCCAGAGTTTGATTACACGTTGAGTGAAAAAATATTTTCTCTTATTTGTCTTAAATAGTTTACCCTGTAGCTTCATTACATGTCCCCTAGTCTTTCTATATTCTGATAGCGTAAACAATTGATCCACGTTTATCTGTTCCACTCCATTCATTAATTTATAGACCTCTATCATATCTCTCCTCAGCCGTCTCTTTTCCAGGCTAAAGAGCCCTAACCTTTTTAGCCTCTCTTCATAGGAGTAGCCTTCCATCCCCTTCACCAATTTGGTGGCTCTTCTCTGTACTTTTTCTAATAACGCTATGTCCTTTTTAAGATACGGTGACCAGAATTGCACACAATATTCAAGGTGCGGTCATACCATGGAGCGATACAGAGGCATTATAATATCCTTTGTTTTATTCTCCATCCCTTTCCTTATGATACCTAGCATTCTGTTTGCTTTCTTGGCCGCCGCTGCACACTGGGGGGAGGGTTTTAACATGTTATCCACGATGACTCCTAAATCTTTTTCCTGGGTGGTGGCTTCTAATGTGGAGCCTTGCATCGAGTAACTATAGTGTGGGTTGTTCTTTCCTAGGTGCATGACTTTGCACTTGTCCACATTAAATTTCATTTGCCATTTGGATGCCCAGTCTTCCAAGTTATCCAGGTCCTCCTGCAGTTTTCCACTATCCTCTTGGGTTTTAACAGCTTTAAACAGTTTTGTGTCATCTGCAAAATTTGATAACCTCACTCGTTATTCCCTTTTCCAGGTCATTTATGAATATGTCAAAAAGCAGCGGACCCAGTACAGATCCCTGGGGTACTCCACTATTCACCTTTTTCCATTGGGAATATTGGCCATTTAGCCCTACTCTCTGCTTTCTATCTTTTAACCAGTTCCCGATCCACAATAGTACACTGCCTCCTATCCCATGACTTTTTAGCTTTGCCAAAAGTCTCTGATGGGGGACCTTGTCAAAAGCTTTCTGAAAATCCAGATACACTATATCAACCGACTCACCTTTGTCTACCTGTTTATGCACACCTTCAAAAAAAACATATCAGATTAGTAAGACAAGATCTTCCTTGTCTAAAGCCATGTTGGCTGTCTCCCATTAGGCCATGACTATCTACATGCTGTGTAATTTTGTTCTTTATGATGGTTTCTACCATTTTCCCTGGTACTGACGTCAGGCTCACCGGTCTGTAATTTCCCGGGTCACCCCTGGAACCCTTTTTAAAAATTGGTGTTACGTTGGCGACCCTCCAATCTTCAGGTATTACAGATGATTTTAATGAAAGTTCACAGATTACCAATAGCAGGTCTGCAATCTCATATTTCAGTTCTTTCAACACTCTGGGATGTATACCATCCGGTCCAGGTGATTTGCTACTATTCAGTTTATCAAATAGTTGTAATATATCTTCCCGGTGTTGTGATATTTCTCTCAATTCCTCTGCAGTATCACCTTTAAATACCACTTCAGTCTTGGGTAACATCCCTACATCTTCCTCAGTAAAGACCGAAGCAAAGAATTCATTCAGTCTCTCCGCTATAGCCTTGTCTCCTCTTACTGCCCCTTTTACCCCTCTATCATCTAACGGTCCAATTGACTCTCTCACAGGCCTTTTGCTACGAATGTACTTGAAAAAGTCTTTATTTCGTGTTTTTGCTTCCGCAGCAAGTTTCTTTTCAAATTCCCGCTTTGCCTGCCTTATCAATGCTTTGCATTTAACTTGCCAGTGCTTGTGCTGTTTCCAGTTTTCATCATTTGGCTCTTTTTTCCATTTCCTGAAGGTTGCTTTTTTGGCAGCAACAGCCTCTCTGACCTCACCTTTAAACCATGCTGGCAGTTTTTTGGACTTTCTCCCACTCTTCTTAATGCGTGGAATACAGCTGGTCTGGGCTTCGAGGATAGTAGTTTTAAATAACGCCCAAGCTTGCTGTAAGTCTTTAACCTTTGGAACTGCTCCTTTTAGTTTTTTCCTAACTATATTCCTCATTCTATCATAGTCTCCCTTTTGAAAGTTAAAAGGTAGTACTGTGGATTTCTTTACTATTTGTTCTCCAATAATTAAATCAAACATGATCATATTATGGTCACTATTGCCAAGTGGTCCAACCCAAACACCCTTATTTCTTGCACCAGATCTGGCGTTCCACTAAGGACTAGGTCCAGTATGGCTTCCCCTCTGGTCGGTTCATGAACCAGCTGCTCCAAGAAGCAGTCATTTATTCCATCTAGAAACTTTATCTCTTTAGTTTGTCCTGCCGTGACACTGACCCAGTCGATACCGGGGTAATTGAAATCACCCATTATTACTACTCTGTTGTGACTTTTGTTAGCTTCTGTGATTTCTTTGAGCATTTCATCATCCATTTGTTCATTCTGGCCAGGCGGTCGATAGTACACCCCCACTGCCATCACCTTCCCCTTCATAAGTGGAATTTCAATCCATAGAGATTCTACAGCAAATTTTGTTCCCTGCAAAACTTTAATCCTTTCTGACTCAATGCCCTCTCTAACATAGAGCGCAAACCCCTCCACCAATTTGATCAGCTCTATCATTACGATATAGTTTGTATCCAGGTATCACAGTGTCCCACTGGTTATCCTCCTTCCACCATGTCTCTGAGAGTGCAATCATATCTAACCTCTCATTTAGTGCCATATATTCTAACTCTCCCATCTTATTGTTTAGACTTCTAGCATTGGCATACAAGCATTTTAGAGACTGTATTTTATTCATATTAATCTGGCTATTGGTAGGCATGGGTAATTTGGAATCTTTATTCTCTGTCTGCTCCTTACTCAAGGGCATTTCGGCTACTATACTCCCTTTTGGAACCTCATTGCTTTTGGTAGTATCCTTCAAGGATACCTTCGTCCGAACCATGCGCTCCTGGGTGACTGTCGGCTTTCCCCTAATTTCTAGTTTAAAAGCTTCTCTATCTCCTTTTTAAAGGTTAATGCCAGCAGTCTGGTCCCATCCTGATTAAGGTGAAGCCCATCCCTTCGGAAGAGCCCCCCCTTTCCCCAGAATGTTCCCCAGTTCCTAACAAATCCAAAACCCTCATCCTTGCACCATTGTCTCATCCACGCATTGAGACTCCGGAGCTCTGCCTGTCTTTTGGGTCCTGCACGTGGAACAGGAAGCATTTCGGAGAATGCTATCCTGGAAGTTCTGGATTTCAACTTCCTACCTAAAAGCTTAAATTTAGCCTCCAGAACTTCCCTACCACATTTTCCTATGTCATTGGTACCAACATGTACCAAGACAGCAGACTCCTCCCCAGCACTATCTACGATCCTATCTAGGCGGTGCGTGAGGTCCGCTACCTTCGCACCATGCAGGCATGTTACCAGGCGATCCTCACGTCCACCAGCCACCCAGCTATCTACATTCCTAATGATTGAATCACCAACTATAAACAGCTGTCCTGACCCTCCCCTCATGGGCACGTGGCCCTGGAGAAACGTCCTCGGTGCAAGAGGGTTTTACATCACCTGGAGGATAGGTCCTAGTTACAGGATCACTTCCTGCCACACCAGGGTGATGCTCTCCTGTCATGTGACCTCTCTCCTCCATGGCAGCAGGGATGCTGCCAGACTGGACGTGGGACTTCAGGACTATATCCCTGTAGGTCACGTCCATGTACATCTCTGTCTTTCTTATGTCTTCCAGGTCTGCTACTCTAGCCTCTAGAGAACGGACTCGCTCCCTGAGAGCAAAGAGTTCTTTGCACTTAGTGCATACATAAGACCTCTCACCAACTGGGAGAAAATCATACATGCGACACTCAATGCAAAAGACCGGAGAACCCCCATCTCGTTGCTGGACTTCTGTCTGCATCTTAGTTTAAAGCTTGTGTTTAGGTCTTTTAAATTCTGTATATACTAAGGATTGGTGTAGATGCTTATACCAATAAAAGTGTATCTAATACCCCTAATACACCTTGTATACCTGAAGCTTAATTAATTAAGCTCAGATCCTCCGTGTATGACTGATTTGGATAACGAGCTGCACCTGAGAGCAGCCCCTTTCTTCTAAGATGTGCAAGTACCTATAAAGGTACAATTAGCCAAGGGGTGGGTGGGTGCTGGGGAGGGAGGGAGGGAGAAAAGTCCTACTAAAGAGGGCAGTTACAAGGTACCCTGTCCTGAACCCTCAGCAGGAAGGAGGGGGGTACCACATAAAGCCCAGTTAGTTGAGAGAGGCAAGGTAAGTTACAGCTGAGAAGGGTAAGAGAAAGTTTAAAAGGTAAACCTCTACAGCAATGGAGTGGGTAAGGAACCCAACTATGGACAGATAGAGAGCTATGTGGAGACAAACAGATGCACAGTTATTTGGAAACAAGACTCACAGTTATGCAGCAACTCAGTAAAAAATCACCTTTGGGAGAGCTCTGGAAGCACCCCTCTTCTTAGAGAACACCAAGGCAATCTGAACTAAACCCACGTGTGCAGCACAAAAAATGGAAGACCACAACACTAATTCAGCAGGAGGGGGAGGGGAGGAGTCCTTCAGGGAAGGGTAAGAGAAAGTTTAAAAGGTAAACCTCTACAGCAATGGAGTGGGTAAGGAACCCAACTATGGACAGATAGAGAGCTATGTGGAGACAAACAGATGCACAGTTATTTGGAAACAAGACTCACAGTTATGCAGCAACTCAGTAAAAAATCACCTTTGGGAGAGCTCTGGAAGCACCCCTCTTCTTAGAGAACACCAAGGCAATCTGAACTTTGAAGATGAAGATGAGAAGGGAAAGAATCAGGAATAACCTGAGGAAATATTTCTTATTATATATAATAAGAGTGGCAGCCTCCCAGCAGAGGTTTTAGAGACAAGAACTGTATCTGAATTTAGGAAAGCATGGGACAAGTATAGAATTTCTCTGAGGGAGAAGAAGAGATTGTAGAGCTTAGTAGCTGGTATGGGCCATATGGTCCTTCTCTGCTGCCATTGTCTTTGTTTCTACGTTTTCCGGTCTGCACAATACCAGCTCTGACAAATATGGATGGCTATTAAGCAGTGCACTAGCCGCAAGCAAACATGAGCTGTAGGTACAGCTTTCGATGCCCTGGCCCCTCTATCCACTCCAAATCCCTGTCTGAGTACTCGTGCCTATTGCCTGGCACTTTGCTGACCCCCCTCATGTACTCTTTCCATCCAAGACCAGACACTGACAGCCAATCAAGCATATAGCCTCAGACTTGGACTCACAGGGCACAGTTTTTCAGACGTGCAGTTTGTGCACTGGTCCTGCCTGCCTCTCTGCCGCTGTCTCCTGTATCTGACTTTTTGTTTCCTGTCTTTTGTTTTCATTCTTAATTGCTGGAGCCCTGGGTTACTAGTGACTCTCCCTCTTTAAAAGTCTGATAAAAAGGGTCCTTTCTCCTTCAGTTTTGCATGTGTCTTTCCAGCCCAGATGTGACAGCATTATTGGCTGAAGTACCTCACCTGATCCCCTTTGTGTTTCCTTACCATTCCCCTTAGCTGTATCCTATGTCTGCAGCTATGTGTTTGTCTGTCTTGACTAGATTGTAAGTTCTGATGAGCCGGGACTGTCTTTTATATGTGTCTGTGCAGTGCTGCATACGTCTTGTAGCGCTATACAAATGTTCAGTAGTAGTAGTGCTTGTGACTTGACCCTCACGCCCTTCTCTCCCTTTCAGCATGGCTCCTGCATGTCTAGCAGCATGCACGTAGGTCCACGCGTCCATGAAAAAAATGAACAAATGGAGATTTTTGAGGACCCACACTCATGAGGATCTGGGTTCAGTTGTGTGGAACTAAACAATTTTGCCAATTTTTGTTGTTTGTTCCATTCATACTAAAACTAATGCACATTCCGCCTACTCCATATGCTGTCCTAAAGTTAACTGAATACATGATATGGTTACTGTAACTTTAAGATAATGATTTATGCAATTCAGCTTAACTGAATAAGGTTAACCAGATAATGCAGAATGTGGGGGCTCCCTAGTTAGCTTTTAGAGGTACCCCTTTGCAAATAAAGATCAATAAACATTTGTAGGTCATACCTTTTTATTGGACTGGAGCTCAGAGTGCCGGAGTCACTTTTTATTGGACTGGAGCTCACAGTGCCAGAGTCACCCAGGGCAGGCCACAAGACCCGGAGAAAGCCCGAGCGTGGAAAGAGCAGGCAGATTAGCACACACCGGCGCTAAACTCCCGCATGAGTAAGTCGCACATCGCACGCTTGGCCGTTTGCTTCATTGGGTCTCCGGCAAACTGTTGGCATCAGCGATCACGCTGGAACCTTCAGCACTGCTCGATAACAAGGAAACTTTCAAGGACATGAGTGTCTAATAGCACCTTACATTGTGCTGAAGAAATACAGGGAGCGATATAGAATGGACTTTATCTATATACGCATAATGCCCAGCTACAGCAGATCACCTACAGGGCGAATCGCTTCGAGGCTGCTTCTCCCAAACAGCATGCAACCACCATCAACTGATCTATTCTCTCTTGGGAGGTTGCTGCCTTCCTCCCCATGTGGCTGGGGGGAGGGGGGTGGTCCTTCAGGTGGGGTTGGGTCATCCTCCCTTCATGCGGGGAGGGAGCCAGGTTGATCACAATGTAAGTCCTCCTTAACTGGGGATGACAGAGCCTGTCCGTTTCTGCAGTGTGTGCCTGGTATCACTTGGCTATCAAAGAAAGAAGGAGCCCCCTAGGCGTCAGTCAAAGTGGTTTACGTAACTTAAATTTGGTAATATATGTTTATGTATAACTTAGATTTGGCAATGTGGTAAAGTTTAGAGTTATCCATATACCATGTTGATCCTCGGGACTGTGGTATATCAGGCATATCAATAAATAAATGAATGGTAGGGTCCTACTTGAAATGCTTGTGGCCCTTTTATGTAACTCTATGACCGGTTGTAGTGTCACTGTGCATGGAAGTCAGTTCCCCATTTCATGCCGGCTGTTGTGGGAAAACCTTTTCCCATTTCATACCAGCTACTATGGCCCTTTGAAGTAGGCCCTTGCCATCTAACCTCTTGTTGAAGGCCCTTGCCATCTGACTTCCTGTTGGAAGGGATGACTGCTGCTCCACCTTGCACCTGTGCACCCAATGGGCAAGATTCTGAGGCATTGATGTGGCCTGTGGAGTGCCTTATTAGCAGTGTGTGTCCTGTATGTGGTCCATGGACAGTCTAAGCCTGTCTTTCATCCAGGATTGGCCTGTGGTCCCAAATAAGAAGGGCTGTGGGGAAGCCTTGGGTGATAGCCATAGGCCGTCTGGCCTGCCATGGTATATCTCCCCCTCCCAAGGTTGTTGGGAACATGCACTGCAGGTCCCGGCTGTGCATGCACTGCACAGCCGGGACCTGCACCTGTGACCCTCCGCCCCTATATGTACCAATTGTGCTTAGCGCACCACATCAAAGTGGGAAACTGAAATGGGGCTTAGCCGGAATGGTCCAATAAAAAGGTATCGCCTACAAATGTTTATTGATCTTTATTTGCAAAGGGGTACCTCTAAAAACCAACTAGGGAGCCCCCACATTCTGCATTATCTGGTTAACCTTATTCAATTAAGCTGAATTGCATAAATCATTATCTTAAAGTTACTGTAACCATATCATGTATTCAGTTAACTTTAGGACAGCATATTGGAGTAGGTGGAATGTGCATTAGTTTTTGTATGAATGGAACAAATAACAAAAATTGGCAAAATTATTTAGTTCCACACAACTGAACCCAGATCCTCATGAGTGTGGGTCCTCAAAAATCTCCATTTGTTCATTTTTTTCATGGACGTGTGGACCTACGTGCATGCTGCTAGACATGCAGGAGCCATGCTGAAAGGGAGAGAAGGGCGTGAGGGTCAAGTCACAAGCACTACTACTACTACTACTGAACATTTGTATAGCGCTACAAGACTTAAAGAGAAATAATGGACAAACAAACCTCTTCCAAAGACGGGGAAGCTGTAAAATGAGAGGGCATAACATGAAGCTGCAAGGGGGTAAATTGAAAGGCAATGTCAGGAAATATTTTTTCACTGAGAGGCTGGTGGATGCTTGGAATGCCCTCCCGATGGAGGTGTGTGTGTGTGTGGGGGGGGGGGGGGTGCAAATACAGTGAGAATTCAAAATGGCATGGGGCAGACACAATGGATCCATTTATAGCAACAGAATAAAATCAAAATAAACTGAACCATCTAACTTCTCAACAAATAGGGGTGTCCTGCATGGAGCGGTGGGTTCACCGCTAAACAAAGACATGGGAAGTGGTGGCCGGCACAGAGTGGCACCTACTCCTACCATCTTACTCCGGCCATCTTACTGGCCAGAATAGATGGACCATACTGGTCTTTATCTGCCGTCATTTACTATGTTACTATGTTTCATTAGGCCATTGAAAAAGCAATGCAGTTACATTGTGTTTAAACGGTACAGGCTCATCTAGCTCCTTGCTACCTTTCCTCTTTTATCTTTCCACCCCTCCTCGGGAAATCTGCTCCTCTGGCAGATCCCTTTTATCTGTGCCCTTCTCTGCCACTTCAACTCCAGACTTGCTCATTCCATCTTGCTGCTTCAAATGCATGGAACAAATTACCTGAGCCAGGCTCTTTCTCTAGGCCTATTCAAATCCAGGCTAAAGAAACATCTCTTCGAGGCTGCATTTGGATCCTGATCCCTTAATTCTCCCGCTTATCTCTTTCTTGCCATTCCCCTTGAATTCCCCTAGTTCCCAGTAGCTGTGTGGTCTGTCTTGCTTAGACTGTAAGCTCTGATGAGCAGGGACTGTCTCTTACTTGTACGTGTACTGCGCTGCATATGTCTTGTAGCGCTATGTGGTAAAAATGATAAATAATAGTAATAGTAGTAGTAATCTAGGTATTTGGCTATCAGCATGTGACATAACAGCTGAATGAGATGGGGTGTGAACATAAGCAGAGATGGTGGGAAGTGACATTCTACACTTCAGAGTTATTATATCTGATAATGAGTGAGCAAGACAAGTTTTTTTCGCTTGAGGCCTGTGGTAACTGATCAAATGGGGGTCAATTAAGCTGACTTGCCGTGGTACCTCGCGCTGCAGGGACTACCGTGAATTGCGAGACTTCGGCCAGGAGAGAAGACCAGCTGGCCCTTGAGCAGCAAGAGCTACCACAGCAAGCCAGTTTTTTTTTTGAAACTTTTATTTTCATTTTGCAACAAACAAAGAAACAACACACCAAAAGATACAAAACAAGTATACAATAAGGAAAAGTAAACCCATTACCCCCCACCCCGGTGCTTCTTCTCTACCCGGTTGTATCAGCATGTGAGCGCTTCCAGTTAACAGTGATTATACATCAAACAATCAAAAAATATCCACAATACAGCATGATCATGAGACAGAGATATATACAAAGTTAGACAGTCAGATGAGAGCATGTGGCAAAATGTACATATTCATTGAACATCTTCCATTAAGACCAATAAGAAGGAGTCTGAACGGAGGAAGCACACAGACGAGGTATTTGTTCATATTTACTGTAGAGACAGGCATGATTCACCATTCATTGAGGCTCAGATGGGAACTAATTTCCCAGTATTACTCAATAAGGGAAACAGCAATGCCAAGCATAAAGTTCAAAAGGAGATAAGCCATTTCTTGGGAGAGAGGGGATCCCCGCAACTGGGCGAAGTCCCACTACCCTCCGAGAAAGGGACTCCTGAGAGTGCAATATAGACTAAATACGACCCCAGACCCGACGCCAGTTATACTGTAGTGCGGGATATTCATGCATAACATGAAATGAAGTAATAAACCAATGGCCACAGGACGTGTCCAGCAACCATTACCCTGAGTAGTGTTCCCTATGTCTAAACTGTGAGGAGTGTAAAAAACACCGGTGGGCTAGAAAGAAGAGGGTCTGAGTGAGTGAGGCGGGTCGGAAACCCGTGTCCCTCTGCTCCAGATAAGGCTCCATTGCTCCGAGGTTAAAGTCACATGCAATTCTCTCTCCCATACTTTCTGCGCTATAGAGGTATCTCTAGCGATAGCAGTACATAAGGTTTAGTAAAATTGGATGCTACACCCGGTAAACTACCGAGAGATCGGAAGTTTCCAATCAACCTTATGCAGAGAGTGCCGATGGCAGGAGTACTCTAGAGCACCGAATGCAATGCTGAAGTTACACTGACCAGAGTCGGGAGTCGAAAGGTTGCATAGGAATATTAAAGGCACCTAAAGTGTCGAAAAACATTGGTGGATAGTGGGAGTCTAATGGGAGAGTCATACCAGGGAGTAAGGTAAAAGGAATCGGTGAGCAAAGGCCCGCTACTATATCTAGCCACACAGGTCTGCTCGATACTGGAGCTTCCAACCAACAAGCACCTTGTTTGAGAAGAAAAGATTGAGGGAGCACTTGAATAAAATCGCCACCAAGTATTAATGGAGCATTAGCGGAGGCCGAGGCCAACTGCGCAAAACTTGCATAGTGAGCAGGGTTGTCCACATTCGGGACATAGTGCAAATACACGTGAATTCACTATCTCCTACCTCAAGGTGTACACGGGCCCATCTACCCTCCATGTCAGCGCTAATATCAGGTACAGTAGCGTGCAAGAACTTCTTGACCAGAATGACTATCCCGTACCATTTGGAAACAGTGGGAGAGTAGGCAGCTACCATGTGAGGCCTAGCATTGAGTTTCAGTGTTTCAGCAGAGTGTAGTGCGTTTCCTGAAGAAACACCTAATCAACGTGAGCGTGGCTAAAATAGCTAAGGATTTTCTTTCTGCTGAGTGGACCAGCAATGCCTTGTACGATGAATAATAAGATTTTACATGAGGCCATTTAGAAAAGTTAAAATTCTGAGCATGATAGCACACATAATTTCACTGTGTCCCTCAAACTGACTGTATCTGGCTGTACACATGACATAGGAAAATAAGCTAATATAATACAATGAAGCGCCCCACATTAACAAAGATAACCGCAGTACGGTAGAGGAGAAGCAAAACCCCAAAATTACTGGCGACCATGTGTCTGCGGGGAGAAACCCCAGAGAAGGCCGAAATTGAAAAAACATATAACCTGTAGGACTGTGCGTGCTCCGAATCCGACCGAGGCACACATCATGAAGGGATAGGAGACCAAAGACAAAAGTCATACAGAGAAAGAAAGAAAGTCCAGGCTATTTCTGTGCTGGGCTATGATCGCCGCATCGGGCCCTTCAAAATGGCGGACAGAGCCGGCAGATAAGAGTCCAAAATTTGGGATTAGCGCATCTGTTCTGCTTCTTTGGAGTCCAAAAATGTTGATAATAGATCAGGATCCTCGAACGTCCTGGTCTGGTTATGGAGAGTCACTCGGAGCTTCGCTGGATACAACAGGCCAAAGCGAGCCTGTAGCTGTTGAAGTCGAGGGCGAAGAGCAAGGAGTTTCTTCCGACGGTCAACGGTAGGCTTTGCCAAATCAGGAAAGAAGGAGACCTTACGACCTTCATATTCCAAATGATGATTCGCTCGGGCAGCATGTAAAATTTGTTCCACTTGTTGATATCGTAGCAAGCTAAAGATAATAGGCCGGGGGGTCGTGCGGTTGAGCGCCATGCGGGCAGGAACACGGTGTGCTCGATCGATTTCCAGTTCTCTGTGAAAAGTAATCTTCAGCAAGGAGGGAAGAGTTTTGAGCAAGAATTCTCTTATATCTCCTGCTTCCACTCCCTCCGGCATTCCAAGGAGCCTCACATTGTTGCGACGGGCGCGATTATTGCTATCTTCCAACTCCTTTTGAAGATTCTGTATCTGGCGCTCAGCCTCGTCCAGTTTGCCCAAGTGCACCTCGTGCGAGTCGAGGACCCCCGCCATATTGTCCTGCCGTAATGAAAGACCTTCAAGTCGGTCTTGGAGCACTCCAAAGTCTTCTCGCATGGCTCGAAGCGCTTCTCCATTAGACTGCACCAATTCCTTCACGCCGCGTATTTCCTCCAAAATCTCCAGGTGCATTGCGGGGTTTTCACGAAATGGAACCATCTTCTGCGGGGAGGATACCTCCGTTTTGGAGCGTTTTCCATGAGAAGAAGAAGGAGACCCGAAGTCCAAGCGCGCTGGTTTGTGGGCCGCCATCCCCCCCGAGGTGCCCCGGTCAGCTCGGAGCAAAATAGTGAATTTATATAGGTATTAAGTCAGGATTCTGAGTAGGCCTCTCGGGAGCTTCAACGCAAAGCGTCCTACCCGCTGGACATCAGGCTCCGCCCCCTCACAGCAAGCCAGTTTAATTGTAAGTTTACCATGCTGGCTCTGTGGGCCTGGCTGGGGGTGGGGGGTGCCTCCCGGTGCACAATACCACACTGCACAGGGGGGAGGTGCAGGTAACATGGTGTGGAGGGGGGACCTGCCCCGGGTGCAGAGGGGGCTGGGAACGCCACTGACTCCATGTCTATGCTACCTAATTCCAACGTTGAAAGCTTGTGTTAGTGCTAGCTTACTTTAGTATGCACCACCCCTAAATGAAATGGACATTTGGTGAGGGGAATCTGGAAAGAAACATTTTGCATGCTAAAATAGGGAATGGGGAAAGTGAAATTACTGAACAGTTTAGGGTGCTTAGAGTAATATCAAATTAGCTACAGTTTTACTTTCACAAGAAGAGGAAATGCTTATGAGATCACTGGATGTCTCTCTATGTGTGTGTGTGTCTCCCTAATAACTCTCTTCTTTGGTGATCCACCCACACAAACATCCTGGAAGGTATGCTTCTTCAGTTCCGAGTGGAACTTACTGTTTTATCATATTTACTAATACCCTAGCTGCTAAATGAAAGACCATTTAACACTCCCTTTCCTAATTGCTGCAATTCTATAATTGCAGAGAGAAGAATATAATAGGGCTACGTTCTATTGAAACTGCAAATTATACAAATTCAGTCCGTGCTCAGAACTGTAGTTGAATTTTTTTGCAGATATTCACAGAAGACTTAGAACAATAGTATTTTACTCTGACCTTAGTGCATCTAGTGGGCGTTCATGTATAGTGATACGGCATCTAAGAATAAAATAATTCACACCTACTTGAAATACTCATTAAGAGGGGCTGAAAATGGTTGCATTGTCTGAAACGACGTCCCTGCTGGACTTTGATTAATAGTACTTGCTATTAGATTAACCTTTCAGTATTGTGAAGACTACTTCATTGCCTTAGAATATGAAGCATTTCACAGGGAAAGAGAGTCATGTAGACAATTGATAGCAATTTAATCAATTAACTTTGCAGTGTGTGCTATCAAAACCCACAGGAATGGTCTAGATGCATTAGATACTGTCATATACTTAATGGTTTGTAATTAATGTAAAGGGGGCAGTAGGATTTGTTAGGACAGCTGAAGATAATTTTTTACATGTTAATTCTCCAGTCTGCAAAAAAAAGGTCTCAGAACTATATAGTGACATATTTTATTCTGTCTATTCTATTTCTCTTTAGTGATTTTAGAGCTTTCTTTGGTAAGGAATAGGGATATGCACTGGGAATATACCTTAATATCATTTTCAGATTTGTTGGACTTTTTCCTGATTTTATTTTGAGATTTTTAAGTGTGTTTTGCCCTAGTAATAGCACCTATGTAAGAGAGTCAGTTGGACCTTTAAATCCAGCCTGAAAATTCATCTTTTCGAGGCCGTTTTGGATCCTGATCCGCTTAGTGTCCTATGTGTTTCCTTACCATTCCCCTAGATATATCCTTGCTCTCAGTTGTTGTGTTGTCTGTCTTGACTAGATTGTAATCCCCGATGAACAGGGACTGTCTTTTACATATGTCTGTATAGCGCTGCATGCACCTTGTAACGCTATACAAATGATAAGCAGTGGTAGTAGCAGCAGTATTGTGGAGCTTCCAGCCATGTCTGTCTGTTTGTCTGTACACACAGGTTTGTTTGCACTTGCACAAACAATTCTATGCATTCCAATCAACAAAGGGATGCTGGTGAGGCCTCCTTTGCCCATTGGTCACCGCTTTGTCAAAATTCCACTGTGTCTGCCAGTGGTGACCCCATCCTCCACTGGCAGGAAAAGAGGAGTTGTGGCCTTAAAATGCCAAATAGAGTGCCAGAGTCCCACCAACATTTTAAGGCCACCATTAGAGTGGGCTGCTGCAAAGAAGAGAAGGGGTGTGCCATCAAGGGAAGGGATGAGATTAGAAGGGGGGAGTACTGTAAGTGAAGGGTAACAGAAGGGATGGGGCTAGAGAAGAGGAAAGGGGTGGAGGGGTAGAACATAAGAGAAGGGGCAGAGGTAGAGGAGGACAAGGGGCAGAACATGAGGGGAGGGGCCGGATTGGAGAAGAAACAGAGAAGGGTGGGTGGAAGGAAAGGGAAAGAAGTGGACAGTAGGGAGGGAGAGAGATAAAGTGGGTGGGAGGGGTAGAGTACATAGAAACATGATGAGAAAAAGATCATATGGCCTATTCAGTCTGCCTTTCCATAGCAACTACTTTAGTCCCTTTTTTTGTCCTTTAGAGATCTTCCGTGTTTGTCCCATGCTTTCTTGAATTCAGATACTGTCCTCGTGTCTACCACTTCCACTGGGAGACTATTCCATGCATCTACCACTCTGTCTATAAAGAAATATTTCCACATATTACTCAAGAATCTATCCCCTTTCACCCTCATCTTATATCCCCTTGTTGCAGAATTTGCTTTTAATTGAAATAGGCTCTTCTGCATGCTTTGTACTTTCATTTTTTTAAATTTTTTATTTAGCATTTTATAAAACACACAAACAAATCAAGCAACTACAACAATAATATCTCACCTACACATAACGGTTACAACAAAATAAACCCAAACCCAAGCCCCACCCCCTCCCCTCGGGCTCTCTGGGCAATAAAACCGGACCCTACACCGGCCAGCAGAATTACAAACCCCCCAAGAAGACGGCCATAGGGGCTAGTCCGACCGCCGGCTTCCCCCCAATTAGGCGACCTGTGACCGGGCAACATATTGATCCAATAACGCCCATCTTTTAAAATTCAACTCCACTTTGTCAGGGTGATGAAGTTTACTATGCATTTTCTCATATTTAGAATACAGGCACACCAAGTTCCACCATCGCTCCAAACTCAAATTTTGAAATGTTTTCCAATTTGCCAAAATCTGCTTAATCGCAATGGCCATCATAAAATTTAACAGAAAACTTTCCCCCTGCCCTATATCCGGGCACACCTCCAAGGCTCTCAAGAGAACCACTCTCTTTGTGAACTCACCAGACAGATTTAATATTGAGCAAATTTTGCCCCAGACTTGCTTCCAAAATCGCAGAACTAAGGGGCAATCAAAAAACATATGTAAGAAGGTACCTACCTCCTTCTGGCAAGACCAACACGTACCCGAGGCACCCTTATCCCACTTAGCCAATTTCGCCGGAGTAAAATAAGCCCTATGCAAGAAAAAATATAGGGATTGTGTGATCGCCGCCGACCTTGACACTCTAGTTACAGGACCCCATAGCAATTTCCAAAAACTAAGGGGCATCTGACCTGACAAATCAGACTCCCAAACCCTCGACAGCCCCAACAACTTCTGGGAAGCATAATCCCCGAGCAATGCATATTTATTTATTTACATTCTCTTATATACCACGCTATTCTGCATCAGTGCAGTTTACATTGAACAAACTGAAATTACATTGAACAGGGCAATATAACTTGGAGATAACTATTTTACAGGGAACATGGGCTATGGAGGGTTAAGTGTCTTGCCCAAGACCACAAGGAGCACCTGTGGGACTAGAAACCCCAGTCCTTCCGGCCCAAGGTAGCTGTCCTATAGTGGGATTTGAACCCCCGACCTTCCTGCCTGAAGTACCTTGCCCCAACCACTAGGCCACTCCTCCACTCCATATATCTTAGAGATGATTCCCTGCTGCCCAATTGTACCCCTAAGCCCTTGAATTAACTCACTGTTCTCAGCCAACTCCGCTACACTTATGTTAGAGGCTATAATACAATGTTTGAGTTGAACCCATTTAAAATAACTGGCCTCTGGCAAAGAAAACTCTAACAAAGCAAAGTCCTTCCAACCGTTCACACCAACTAGTTGCCTGAGTGTCCACACCCCACACTCCTGCCATTTCTTCCATGCAAACATTTTCCCTCAAATTCGAAATAATGGGTTCCACCACAGCGGAGTCAAGCTAGAGGGTGAGTTATCCTTAGCTACCAGCCGGACTAAATCAAGATAAGCATCCTGTGTGGCCCTGATAACACTCCCTATATTTGTCCAATCCGGCTGCTTGGCACCTAACATGTGAACCAGGGGGTAGGGAGCAGACACACGGGCCTCAAACTCTAACCAAATGGGTCGCTGGCACAGATTCCCAAGATCAAGCCATAATGCCCCCTGTTTCAATAAAAGGGCTTGATGATACCAGTAAAAATCTGGGAACTGTACCCCCCTTTTCCTTTGAAGCTTTAAGTTTTTTAATAGCTATCCGTGGTTGAGAGCCGTTCCATAAAAAGCTTATGAGATTTTTCTCCAGCTTGGTATATACTCTGTTCGAAAGCGTGAAAGGAAGCATCCCTAAAACATAATTGATTTTTGATACTAAAGTCATTTTAATGATCTTTAACCTACCTCACCAGGAGAAGTGAAGGGAAGACCAGGCTAAGGTCTTCCGCCGGATTAACTGCATCAACTCTTCTACATTCATTTGAACCATGGTATCAATCGAGGAGCTATACCATGCACCCAGGTACTTGATACAACCGACTTCCCACTTAAAGGGAAAAGAAGCCATCTCTGCAGAGTTAGAACAACTATTAAATGGGAAGACCACTGATTTGGACCAATTAATCTTGTACCCAGAAACTTTGGAATAGGAGTCTATCAGGGCCAGCACCTGAGGAATTTCCGACGGCTGAGTAAAAAGAAGAAGATAGTCTGCATACGCAGACAATTTTACCGCCAAATTCCCCACCTTAACACCACATAAACTTCGTGCTGCCTGACGGCAATAACCAAAGGCTCCAACGCCAAATTAAAAAGCAGGGGGGAGAGGGGACAGCCCTGTCTAGTGCCTCTGTGCAAAGAGAAGGAGCGCGACAAGATGCCATTGGCGCAAATACAAGCCATCGCTTTTGAATACAACACCCTAACCCTTTTAATAAACTCTTCACCCAGCCCGAACCAATGCAAAATGAAAAACAAGAAAAGCCACTCCAATCTATCAAAAGCCTTCTCGGCATCAAGGGAAAGGGCCACATAAGGACTAGGGTCCTCCGAAGCCCTATCAATTAAATTACACATCAAGCGGTCGTTATCTGAGGTTGACCTCCCAGGCACAAACCCACATTGATCAGGATGCACCAACTCTCCTATAACTGATGACAATCTCTTCGCTAGTGTGCTCGCATATTTTTTATAATCTGCGTTCAGAAGAGAGATGGGTCTATAATTTCCCACCAAGCTGGAGTCCTTTCCCGGTTTTTCTAAGACCGTAATAATGGCATCCGAAAACATCCCCGTCTGGCCCTGACTTTCCCCCAGCTCTTCATAGTACTCTAGCAAATAGGGAATCAACTCCTCACTAAAAACTTTATAGAATTCGGAAGGGAGACCATCCGGGCCCGCAGCTTTCCCCAAAGGTATAGATTTAATAACCATATGGAGCTCTTCACCAGAAAAAGGCTTACCAAGACTCAGAGCTTGGTGCGCCTCTAACGTAGGACGATCTAGATTATTGACAAAACATGTGAACGCCTCCGATTCCGCCTTTAACTCCGAAGAGTACAGGTCACTGTAAAATTTAGAAAACTCACCCACGATATGTTCGTTCTTAGTATGTCTCATTTGACGACTATCCAAAATAGAGGCTATCCTTGACCTGCACTGCTTACCTCTTACAGCACTTGCTAGAAGCTTTCCAGCCTTGTTCTGCTCTACATGATACCTAGCAGATTGTCTCAGCATTACCTGCTCGACTTCAGAACTAAGAATTTCGTTGTATTGAAATCTTAACCGTTGCAATCTTAGAAGAAGTCCCGGCTCAGGTTGCTTAAGCCACAAACGTTCACCAGCTTTGATCTGAATATCCAGGGCCGACAATTGGGCCTTCCGCCTTTTTGACTCTTTTATCTTAAAGCTAGTAATCGTGGCCCGCAATGAGGCCTTGAAGGCCTCCCACCAGGCCAACTGGCTGAATCCCCCAATTTGTTCTCACGAAAATAGGAGGCAATGGTAGACCTAACCTCCTCCTGGAACATGGGCTCCACAAGCCACGCTCTGTTAAAAGACCATGCCAGACATGGTCGCTCAATATCTGAAACCTCTACGTTGATCGTAATAGCTGCATGGTCCGAGATAGTCATACTTAAAATCTCTGCAACGCAGCTATCCGAGACCAAGGTCTTAGATATTAGGAAAAAATCAATGCGAGAAGAGGACTTGTGCATAGGGGAAAAAAAGGTGTAATCTTTATCACCCGGGTGAAGCAATCTCCAAATATCCACCAGCCCACATGAATCCATGAGAGCCGTAAGCGCTGTGCTCGCTCGAGTAGGGCGGTCAACTCTCCCCGGGTTCCGGTCCAACAAAGACTCCCTGACCAAGTTAAAATCACCACCCACAATTATTGGGACCTTGTCCTCCCTCTGAATGTTATTATTTAGGGTGCAAAAAAAGGTGGGGTCATCCGTATTGGGCCCATATATATTTATGAGTAAAAGCTGCACATTACCAAACAATAAATGCGACTTCGCCCATCTCCCAAACTCATCATTACTAGCTTTAACAATCTGACAACCCAACGAGGCACTGACCAATGTGGCCACCCCGTTTTTCTTATGATTCACTGGGGAGGAACCAGCTAACTTATAAAAATTATCCTCCAATTTATAAGTCTCCTTCAGAGAGAGGTGAGTCTCTTGCAGAAAGATGATGTCTGCCTTCTGATGTTTACAGTAAGCAATAATCCTTTTTCTTTTAATCGGAGACTTTAATCCTTTAACATTCATGGATAGTAACTTTAACCCATTAGCCATCCCAACCACCATAATTAGCTATAACTGCGGCCAGTGACAGGAAATAAGCAAGTACAGGACTTCCACAAGATCCCAGAGAGCCATCCCCCAAAACCCACAACAACAAAAAGAAAATAGGGTAAGACAGCAAAAGCACTATTACAGCATAACGCAGCCCGATCCCAATTAAACAAGATGATTATCCCCCACCACCCAGCAACAGGATAAGACCACCAGAAAACCACAGGCCAGTCAGTCGTACAAATTAACAGAGCTGATCCTGCAACCATAGAAAATCTGCTTCAGCAGGCACCATGCATCCAACATATCAGCTCTGCTTAAAATGAGGAATCAACCCACAGTCCAGCTTAACCTTGCTGCATCGCCAATGCCTCTTGATCTTCGACGAACTGTAACAATGCTGCCGGTTCATCAAATGTTTTAGTAGCATTATTCAGAGTAACTTTGAAACGTGTGGGATTAAAGAGTCCATACCGTGCCTGTAGACGCTGAAGCCTCGGGCGCAAAGCTAGAAACTGCCTCCTCTTCTCCACTGTGTGCTTGAAGAAATCTGCGTAGAGGGCAATTCTCTGACCTTCATACTGAAGGGGCTGGCACTTCTTTGCTGCCTCAAATATTTGAATGACCTGTTGGTGCCACAGAATGCACATAATCAGTGGCCGTGGCCTTTTATTTTGTGAGTTCATGCTCGTCGGTATGCGATGCGCCCTCTCAATCTCCAACAGGCGTGTGAACTCAATTTTTAACAGTTTAGGCAGGAAACTCTCCAAGAATCGAATAAGGTCGCCCCTTTCTGCTCCTTCTTTGAGCCCAACGATTCGTATGTTGTTCCGTCGCGCTCTGTTTCCCATATCCTCCAGATTTCACTCAAGCCAGGCCAACTTCCGTGCGGCACTTGAGAGACGCTTAATCTGCTCCTTGTGTGCTGAAGCTGTTGCTTCCACAGTCTCAACTCTGACGGACAAAGCCTGCATCTGCGAACTCAAGGCTTTCATGTCAGACTGCAGCTCGGCTAGGGAGTCCCCATTCGCCTCCACACGAGTCCTGATCGCTCTTACTTCCTTTAGTAGCTCCTGGACACCTGCTGTCGAATCCTGCAGGGACGCCATTTTATGCAACGGGAGGGGGTCAGTCTTGGATCTTTTGGAGCTGGACGCCGCTGAATTCGTAAAGTCCAAGCGCATCTGTTTGCCCCCTGACATACTCTCTCTGCCGCTGCAGTACCCTGGCCGGGAAGATATTGTACCTGGTGGAGGGCTAGGTTAAATGTCGTGGACCGGGAGAGCAACTCTTACACGGCCATGCTGGCTTTCCGCTGGCTCCGCCTCCTCCTCACAGTCTTGTACTTTCATTTTAAACATTGTTCAGCAGTTGCTTGTTCAAGGTTACCTACCACCTGATTTAAAAATGGCCTCCATACATTCAGTGGAAAAAGCTTCATACAGACCCATCGCAAGCATCCCATTTTTAGCAAAAATAATTGAAAAAACAGTTCTGTTGCAGCTAAGGGATCACATTGATTCCCATTACCCATTAGATGATCAGCAAAATGGATTTAGACCAAATCATGGTGCAGAATTCTTATTGGCTGCTTTCATAAACAACATAATACTGGGTACTGATAATCCCAGAAGTGGCTTCATACTCATTTTCCTTGACATCAAGACTGCATTTGATTCAATACCACACCACCAAATCATTCAGTGTTTAGAATCCATAGGCCTACGAGACAATACAATAAATTGCATTTTACTCTTGACACTTTCACTCTCATCCCATGTTCTCTCAGAGCAGATCTTGTCTTCAATTTAAAGAGACCCTCCTATGCATTTATGCCACAGAGGTATTTAAGTATCTCTATCCCACCGTTCCTCATATTAAGATCTTTAAGTCTGTCCTACCTCAGCCCTACACGGTACAGCTCTTTTGGATTTTTGCAGCCTAAATGCATAACCCTGCATTTTTTAGCAATAAATTTCAGCTGCCATATGCTAGACCATTCTTCAAGTTTAGCTAGATCCTGTATCATATTATTGACTCCTTCCTGTGTGTCTACTCAATTGCAGATTTTGGTATCATCTGCAAACAAGCAAACCTTACCCGACAGTCTTTCTGCACTAACAAAGATGTTGAACAGAATCGGACCAAGGACAGATCCCTGCGGTACACCACTTGTAGCCTCCTTCTCCTCAGAGTGAGACAAATTTATCTCTATCTTTTGTTGCCTCCCACTCAACCAATTTCTAACGCAATCAGTAACTTTATCATCAATCCCTAGGGTGCTCAGTTTGTTAATAAGTCGCCTGTGTGGAACGGTGTCAAAGGCTTTACTGAAATCTAAATACACCACATCTATGGCTCTCCTTCAGCCCAACTCCCTGGTCACCAAGTCAAAGAAATCTATCAGATTTGTCTGACAAGACCTGCCTGTGGTGAATCCATGCTACCTCAGATCCTGAAATCCATTGCACTCCAAAATCCTCACTATTCTCTCCTTTAGTAGCCTTTCCAATAATTTACTAACCACAGAGGTTAGACTAACCGGTCTGTAGTTCTCAATGTCATCCTTACATCTGTTGTTGTGTAAAGGGACTACATGTGCTTCTTTCCAGTCCTCTGGCACCACTCCAGACTCCAGAGAGGCATTGAAAAGGTCAGACAGTGGAGCTGTTGGAATATCTATCTCAAGGTTCCCTCAGTATTCTTGGATGTATCTTATCTGGACCCATGGCTTTGTCTACTTTTAGTTGAAATAGTTCCTCAAGAACACAGTCTTCTGAAAATCGTTCAAGATTCCTGTTGCTTCTGTTGTTATTTGTGGGTGTTTTCTGAAGTCCTGCTTCAGGTCCTTCATCTGTGAACACAGAATGGAAATATTTGTTAAGCAATTCTGCTTTATCCTCCCCTGCATCCTTGAGTCTGACAATACCACTTTTGCCCTTCCTCCTCTCACTAGCATATCTGAAAAATGTATTATCCTTGCATTTTATTGCATTGACTATTTCTTCTTCTTTCTGTACCTTTGCTTTCATAAGAACATAAGAACATAAGATATGCCATACTGGGTCAGACCAAGGTCCATCAAGCCCAGTATTCTGTTTCCAACAGTGGCCAATCTAGGTCATACGTACCTAGCAGTTTCCCCAAGGGACACAGGTTCCACAATGCTTGTATTGGTTCAAGCATTGATATCCTGGGTCCCTTCTTAATAATGGTTTATGGACCTTTCCTCCAGGAACTTGTCCAAACCTTTTTTAAACCCAGCTACACTAACAGCCTTTACTACATCCTCCGGTAACAAATTCCAGAGTTTGATTACACGTTGAGTGAAAAAATATTTTCTTTTATTAGTCTTAAATAGTTTACCCTGTAGCTTCATTGCATGTCCCCTAGTCTTTCTATATTCTGATAAGGTAAACAATCGATCTACGTTTACCCGTTCCACTCCGTTCATTAATTTATAGACTTCTATCATATCTCCCCTCAGCCGTCTCTTTTCCAGGTTAAAGAGCCCCAACCTTTTTAGCCTTTCTTCATAGGAGTAGCCTTCCATCCCCTTTACCATTTTGGTGGCTCTTCTCTGAACCTTTTCTAAAATTGCTATATCCTTTTTAAGATATGGCGACCAGAATTGCACACAATATTCAAGGTGCGGTCTCACCATGGAACGATATAGAGGCATTATAATATCTTTTGTTTTATTTTCCATTCCTTTCCTTATCATACCTAGCATTCTATTTGCTCTCTTGGCCGCCGCTGCACACTGGGCCGAGGGTTTTAACATGGTATCCACAAGGACGCCTAAATCTTTTTCTTGGGTGGTGGTTCCTAATGTGGAACCTTGCATCGTGTAACCATAGTTTGGGTTGTTCTTCCCTAGGTGCATAACCTTGCACTTCTCCACATTAAATTTCATCTGCCATTTTGATGCCCAGTCTTCCAATTTATCAAGATCCTCTTGCAATTTTCCACAATCCTCCTGGGTTTTAACAACTTTAAATAGTTTTGTGTCATCAGCAAATTTGATAACCTCACTCGTTATTCCACTTTCCAGGTCATTTATGAATATGTCAAAAAGCAGCGGACCCAGCACAGATCCCTGGGGTACACCACTATTCACCTTTCTCCATTGGGAAAATTGGCCATTTAGTCCTACCCTCTGCTTTCTATCTTTTAACCAGTTCCTGATCCACAGTAGTACACTGCCTCCTATCCCATGACTCTTTAGTTTTGCCAAAAGTCTCTCATGAGGGACCTTGTCAAAGGCTTTCTGAAAGTCCAGATACACAATATCAACCGACTCACCTTTGTCCACCTGTTTATTCACTCCTTCAAAAAAACATAACAGATTAGTAAGACAAGATCTTCCTTGTCTAAAGCCATGTTGGCTGTCTCCCATTAGGTCATGACTATCTATATGCTGAGTAATTTTATTCTTTATGATGGTTTCTACCATTTTTCCCGGTACTGATGTCAGGCTCACCGGTCTGTAGTTTCCCGGATCACCCCTCGAACCCTTTTTAAAAATTGGTGTTACATTGGCGATCCTCCAATCCTCAGGTATTAGAGATGATTTTAATGATAGTTCACAGATTACTGATAGCAGGTCTGCAATCTCAAATTTCAGTTCTTTCAACACCCTTGGATGTATACCATCCGGCCCAGGTGATTTGCTACTCTTCAGTTTATCTAATAGTTGTAGGACATCTTCCCGATGTATCGATATTTCCTTCAATTCTTCCACACCTTTAAATACCACTTCAGTCGTGGGTAACATCCCTACATCTTCCTCAGTAAAGACCGAAGCAAAGAATTCATTCAGTCTCTCCGCTATCGCCTTGTCGCCTCTTAGTGCTCCTTTAACCCCTTTATCATCTAATGGACCAACTGACTCTCTCACGGGTTTTTGCTACGAATGTACTTGAAAAGGTCTTTATTTCGCGTTTTTGCTTCCGCAGCAAGCTTCTTCTCAAATTCTCTCTTTGCCTGCCTTATCAATGCCTTGCATTTGACTTGCCAGTGCTTGTGCTGTTTCCAGGTTTCATCATTTGGCTCTTTTTTCCATTTCTTGAAAGATGCTTTTTTGGCAACAACAGCCTCTCTGACCTCAGCTTTAAACCATGCTGGCAATTTTTTGGACTTCCTTCCACTTTTCTTAAAGCGTGGAATACAGCTGGTCTGGGCTTCCAAGATAGTATTTTTCAACAACACCCAAGCTTGATGTACGTCTTTAACCTTTGCAACTGCTCCTTTTAGTTTTTTCTTAACTGTTTTCCTCATTCTATCATAGTCTCCCTTTCGAAAGTTAAAGGGTAGTACTGTGGATTTCCTTACTATCCCTCCTCCACTAATTAAATCAAAGGCGATCATGCTATGATCACTATTGCCAAGTGGCCCCAACACCCTTATCTCTTGCACTACATCTGGTGTTCCACTAAGGACTAGGTCTAATATTGCTTCCCCTCTGGTTGGTTTCCTGACTACTTTGCTAGCTTCTCTAAGTTTCTCCAAATATAGATGCCTGTCTTCGTCTCTCTATGATCTCTTGTATTTCACGAAGGCCTCACTCATCTTCTTCACCTTCTCAGCTACTTCTTTTGAGAACGATAGCCACCTTATTTTCCTTTTACATGTATTTACCTTTCTAACAAAAAGTTTGTTGTCTTTAAGATATTCCCTTTCAGTTTTGCTCACTGGTTTTCTGCATCTCCCCAGCTGTTCCCAGCCCACTAATGTATTTTATTTATTTATTTATTTAACAGGTCTTCTATACCTCCTTATCATACATTCAAGGCTGTTTACATGGAACAGTTTTAGCAACAAGCTTTACATCGAACGGGGTTATTCAACTTGGAGATAAATAAGGGTAGAACAAGCAATTAACAATTGCTAACTATATACAAGGTCCGTAGCAGTGTTTTATGGTCCATTTTGTTATTAATCATCCTCTTTTGTGGTAGTTCCAAAGTATTCTAGGAAATGGTGCATTTTTAATGCTTTTCTAAAGTCCACTAGGTCTTTGAGTTCACGTGTTGATTCGGGGAGGGCATTCAACAGCTGTGGTGGAAACAGGGAGAAGGCTCTCTTGCAGGTGGATTGGTTTGCTTTCCTGAAGTTTGTTGGGGTCTCTAGGGTGTTACTGTCTGCTCCTCTTCTTGTTCTGGTTGGGGGTGTCTTCCTGATTAGTGGCTGGAGAGTTGCCGGTGAGAGGTTGTTTAATGTTTTAAAGATTATTATTATGTTTTTGTACTTGGTGCGTACATCAACAGGGAGCCAGTGTAGTTGATGGAACCTGAGGGCTATCTGTTTGTATTTTGCTGTTCCGGTGATGATTCAGGCTGCAGTATTTTGTACCAGCTGTAGGGGGAGGGTCATTTTCTTTGGAAGTCCTTGATAAATTGCATTACGGAAATCTAAAATAGGCATTATTATCGCTTGGCATACAGTTCAGAAATCATTGTCGGTGAGGAGTGGTTTGAGGTTGCGTAACATTCTGAGTTTGTGGTAGGCTGATCTGGTTGTCTTTTTGATGTGAAGCTGGAAGCTGAGTTGCTGGTCAAAGGTGACTCCAAGGCATTTGACCTCTCGTTTGTTGCTTACGGTATGGTCAAAAATTTTTATTGAGTCCAGTGGTGAGAAAGTAGTACTCCTTGTGATGTGCATTAGTTCAGATTTTTTGTAATTTATGAAAAGGTTTTGATTGTTGAGCTATTCTGACATTAACTCCAAGCATGCTGTGATTTGTGAGTAATCTGGATGTTTAATGTTTATGGGGGTGAATATCATGATGTCGTCTGTGTATATTCTGTAATGTATGTTGAACTGTTTGAAAATGCTGCATATTGGCTATATGTAGACATTAAATAGTAGAACCGAGAGAGCTGAGCCTTGTGGGACCCCTTAGTGTTGGGTGAAGGGTTCAGACTGTTGGGTTTTACTTCTTACTTGCTGTGTACGGTATTGGTGGGGGTCCAGTGGGGCATAGGTATCTATGTGGTCTTGCAGTTGATGCTGTACATATTTTTCAGTTATCTTGGTTATGAAGGTGAGGCTGGATATTGGTCGGTAGGAGTTTGGTTCTGTCTTGTCAAAGTTGTTATTCTTAAGGATTGGTCTGATGGATGCTCTCTTGAATTGCTGGGGGAGGTATCCCTGAGTTACTGAGGCTTCAACAATCATTTGTAGATGTGGTGTTAGGTATTCTTTTGTCTGCTTGACCCAGGTAACTGGGCATGGGTCAATAGGAGAGGTTGTTGTGTTTATGGTGGTTATGATAGAGTTGAGTTGCTTTCTTGATGGGATGTGAAATGTGACCCATGCTGCATCCATTGTATGTTGTACATTAGATTTGGTTTGTTTCTTGAGTGGTGTCCTTGTGTATTTGAGTTGTATATAGTTGGCTAGGTCTTGTGGGGGAATGGAGTTTAGATCATCGGTTCTTGTTGGTTCTCTTGTGAGATTCCTTACGATAGAGAAGAGCTCCCTTGGTTTGTTGATTGATTTCATTATCAGGTTTGAGTGGTATTCCTTCTTGTGATTGTTGATCATGTTGTGGTAAGTGGCTTGCAATTCATTGTATTTTGTCAAGATGTTTTGGCTTTTTGTTCTTCTCCATTGCCTTTCCATTTTCCTTAGGCGCTTCTTTTGTTCGTTGATTTCACTTGAAAACCAGGGGGCATAGTGTTTTCTTTTGTTGTTATGGGTTGGTTTATGTGGTGTGATTGCTGCGTTATGTAGGGTTTTGTTCCACTTGGCAATGGTAGCATCTAGGTCTATTATGCTTTGCTCCAGTTCCGGCAGTACTTCTTCCAGGAATTTGTCTTTGTGGAAGGTTCAAAATCTTCTTTCCTCTTTACAATTTGCTTCAGGGGTTCAGCTCTTTGTGGGTTGTTTTATAGAGAATTTGATCATATGGTGGTCTGACCAAGGAATTGGGGTGACAGTTATGTGTGATATGATGTTCTTGATGTGATATTGGTTTGGACTCTCTGAGGTATTGTCCCATCTTTGCAAAGTTAGTTTTCCTAAAGTCTAAGACCCTCACTTTAGAATGGATTTTATCAGCCTTAGTACTAATACTGAACCACACCATATGGTGATCACTGGATGTGAGTTGATCTCCCACTGTAACATCAGAAACACTTTCCCCATTGGTAAGCACTAAGTCCAGTATGGCCTCATCACATTTGGGTTCTGTTACCTGTTGTAGAGAATCCAGGATCTCCTTACTTCTAGATAACACCGCAGCAAGGATGTGCCAATCCACATCTGGCATATTGAAATCACCTTTCAGTAGTACTTCTCCTTTCATGGTAATACTGTGTATGTCTTCTATTAAATCTTCATCCACTTCTACCCCCTGTGATGGGGATCTGTATATAACTCCAATGCAAATGGATTTCCCTTTCCCTCTTTCTAGTTTAACCCATAATACCTCCTCTCTTCCTTTTAAACCCTGCAATTCTATAGCTTTAATATTATTTTTAACATATAGTGCCACACCACCTCCCCTTCTTCCTACCCTGTCCTTCCTGACTAAAATATAGCCTGGTATAATTACATCCTAATCATGGTTTTCTGTGAACCATGTGTCCATAACCATCACTAAATGCAAATCAGCCTCTTTTATTAAAGCCTTTACATCTTCCATCTATTATTGACCTCGCAGCTAACACCCTCTCTCCCAATAAGCCAAATTGGTTAATGGGCGATTTCAATCTCCCGTCCTTACCACAAAGCCATGCAAATGCGTTCCTTGAGGCAATGGTTGACCTAGGTCTCAAACAAATCATCGGTGAACCCACACACACAAAGGGGAACATTCTTGACATGGTATTTGCTCCACACCCTGTCATTGACCAAAGCCACTATCCTCCGATATCAGTCATAGAAGTACCCTGGTCCGACCACAAATTGATCATCATACAGATACCCATCAACAATGTCCAACTAGACAGAAGCCGACCTTCGAACACATCCTCTCGAACTACCACCAGATGCTTTCGCCCCTTCGATAGGGAACACATCCTGGCGGAGACCCCATAACTCATCAACAAAACTACACCAGACCTTGATGAACTAATCGCTTACTGGAACTCTAGCCTGCTTGCCATCTCACAACGCCCAAACCCGAAGATTACAGCAAGGTCAAAAAGATGCTCCGCCCCCTGGTTCTCTCCTGAGCTGCGAGCATCCCTTACGCAACTACGTAAACTTGAACGCCGATGGCGCAGATCGCATTCAACTGAAGATCAGACCGCTTACCGAACCCACCTTGCAATACACCGAGAATCAATCACTACCAAAATGAAACAATATCACACTGACACCTTAAAGAGGTCTCTGAACAAGCCACGTGATCTTTTCAATCTAGTAAACTCCCTCTCAAAAGAACCTTCCCCGATACAGCACAGCGAAATTCACCCGCAGGAATTTGCGGATTATCTACAATCCAAGATCGTGCAAACCAATAAAGTGATAGCAGCCCCATATCAAGAACCAATGGGCCTATCACCACTTAACATATTTTCTACACCATCCACTAAATGTATCGAGGACACCATAGCATCTCTCAACACCTCCACCGCACAAACTGACCCATGTCCAGCTTTTTGGATCAAGGAGCTACGTGATGTGTTCAGCCCTGTCATTGCAAAAATAATGAAACTATCCTTCACTACATCATATTTCCCCACTTCACTTAAGCAGACTTCCATTAGACCACTATTGAAGAACCCCAAGCTTGATCCACAAAGAACTGACTCTTACCGACCAATAGCCAGCATCCCCCTCTTGGCCAAAATAATTGAGAAAGAAGCACAACGGCAAATTCAAGATCACATCGATGCTGCTTCCCCCTTAGATAGCTGCCAACACGGATTCAGAGAATATCATGGGGTAGAGACACTACTCACTGGTCTTTTCAATGAAATCATCACTGGAATTGACAACATCCGTCAAGGTTTTGTGCTCATATTTCTAGACATTGCCGCGGCGTTCGACTCCGTGAGTCACGAAATTCTCCTCGGAAGACTGAAGGAGAAGGGAGTCTGCAACAGTGCACTAGAATGGTGCAAATCTTACCTTGACGACAGATGGCAATATGTGAAATCAGGATCAGAGGAGTCAACACATTTCCATCAAAAGCAAGGAGTACCCCAGGGCTCATCGTTATCCTCATTACTTTTCAATATCTACATGCAGCCCATCTGCAATATCATAAGATCATTCAACGTGAATTGTTTGATATATGCAGACGATATCCTATTATACATGCCCTTCTCCACAACTCACATGGACCTGACCCCCCTCACAGACTGCTTCAACGCAGTTTCAACTTGGCTCCAAACACAGAACCTTCGCATCCAACATAAAAAAACGGAGGTGCTATTCATCACCAGAGACACCTACTTTACCCCCCCCCATCCCATGTCAGTGTCAATGAAGCTGATTTGCAAACCAAAGATGCAATAAAATATTTGGGAGTTACTTTGGATCAACATCTTAACTTGAAAAGCAACATAAGCAACATAGTCAAAGCCGTCTACTTCAAAATACGCTCTCTCAAGCACCTACGCTCCCTATTGGACCCAGATGACTTCCGAACCATATATCAAGCGCTGATACTGCCGCACTTTGATTTTGCAAATTCCATCTTACAAGGTCTCCCCCAATCCACATTAACCCCCTTACAGTTGGCCATGAACACCGCAGCTAGGATCCTTTACGGAGCATCCAGATACGACCACGTGACCCCCATTCTCAAACAGCTGCACTGGCTACCAATCAATGGGAGAATCACCTTCAAAACCCTTCTATTAGCTTTCAAAGCAATCAAAGGTATTTCAGCCTCCTCACTCACTCATCTTATCCACTTTGTCCCTCCCAACAGATCCAGAAGATCAACAGCTGTAAACTTGCTTGCAATACCAAAGGCTTCGACAAAGTACAACTTATCAACCACAAACAGGACTTTCAGCTGTTACGTATCCAAATGCTGGAATGCTCTACCCCCTGACATTAGGGCCATAGCCAGCCTATATCAGTTCAGGAAGGCCCTCAAAACCCACTTGTTCCTCCAACACTTACCTGACAGCAATTGATCCTAGATATACCCTCCAGGAATTGACCCAATTTAGTTAGAAAAGACCTACATGCATTATCTGACTTTTATCTATCCTTCCAATGTAAATAGATTATGTATATAGTTGACCCTGTTTTCCATGTTTATACTCCTGTTCGATGTAAACCTGACAGCTTATTGTTATGGTCGTTAAGTTATAATGTAAACCGCACTGATGCTAAATAGCGCGGTATATAAGAAATTGTAATAAATAAATAAATAAACATCTGGGATCTTATTTCCTATGCTACGGGCATTTATACACATTGTTTTCCAGATTTTGCCCCAATTACACATTTCTATAGAGTTATTTAACATTTCACTTACCTGGGGGCTTTCACCACTTACCTAGAGGATCTTCTCACCCATCCCATCGAATCTAGTTTAAAGCCCTCTTCAGTAGGTTAGCCAGTCTGCTGCTGAAAATGTCTCGACCCTTCTTGCACAGATGGTCATCATCTCTGCTCTGCAGCCCTTGGAACTTCATCCCATGGTCCAGGAAACCAAAATGCTCTCAATGACACCATCCATGCAGCCATGCATTCATCTCCAGGATGCAAAATTCTCTGCCTCGGCCTTTACCCTCAACAAGGAGGACTCAAGAGAACACCACCTGCACACCTCTCTGCTTTACCCTCTGTCCCAGAGCCATGAAGTCACATTTGATATTCTCAGAGGAATACCTCACAGTATCATTTGTGCTGACATGGATGAGCAACATAGGATAATTGTCAGGAGGCTTGATGAGTCTCGGCAAACTCTCCGTAACATCTCGGATTTTGGCACCTGGAAGACAACACACCTCTCTGGACATCAAATCTGGTCAGCAGATGGACACCTCAGTACCCTTCAGAAAAGAGTTACCAACCACCACTACCATTCACTTTGTTGTGGTGACTGATTCTTTAACTTTGGGGTGCTCAAGCTGTGGTTCGTCCCTTTCTTCAGATGTTTCCACCTCCTCCACTTCCAGGGCTGCATACTGCTTCTTCAATTCAAGAATTCTTTCTTCTGTAGCCTCCCATATCCACCTCTGGATGATTCAAGAAGCATCTTGTCAATGTACCTCTCACTGTTTTGAATGCTTCTCAGTCACACCACCTCTTCCCCGAGCTCTTCTACTTGTTTTCTGAGAGCCTCAGCATGCTGACATCCTGCATAAGGAAACAGTCTCTCAACTGGCATTGAGATCTCTGTCAGGACAGAGGCAGAAGCTGTAACAGTAACAACTGCTTTAGCAATACAACTTTTCCCAGCCATTGTTTAGTTGGTTGAGCTTTGGTACCTGTTGAAGTAAAAGAGAGAGATCTACCAAAGTCCCTACCTGTTCTTAAGCTGTCCTTTAAGAAAAAAAGCAGCTAAACTCTTTTATGTGTACTCTAAAAGTGCTTTTCTATGTCCCTGTGTGTACCTAAATGGGGAGTTAACATAGAAACATAGAAAAATGATGACAGAAAATGACCACATGGTCTATCTAGTCTGTCCTTCCATATCAACAACTACAAGAGTCCCCTTTTTTTCATTAGAGATCCTCTATATCTGTCCCATACTTTTTTGAAATCAGATACCGTCCTCATCTCTACCACCTCCACTGGGAGACTATTACACGGATCCACCACTCTTTCTGTAAAGAAATATTTCTGAATATCACTCCTGAACCTTTCCCCTTTCACCCTCATCCCATGTCCCCACATAGCAGAAATTGCTTTCAATCAAAAGAGGCTCTCCCCCTGTGCATTTATACCACAGAGGTATTTAAACGTCACAATCATATCACCTTTATCCCACCTTTACTCTAAGGTGTACATATTAAGATCCTTAAGTCTATCTTCATATGCTTTATAATGAAGACCACTAACCATTTTGGTAGCTGCCCTCTGTACTGACTCCATCCTGTTTATATCCTTTTGAAGGTGCGGTCTCCAGAATTGCACACAATACTAAAATGAGGTCGCACCAAAGACTTATACAAAGGCACTATCACCTCCTTTTTCCTGCTAGCCATTCCTCTCCGTATGCACCCAGATATCCTTCTAGCTTTTGCTGTCGCCATTTCTACCTGTTTAGCTATTTTAAGATCATCTGATATGACCACGCCTAGGTCCCGCTCTTCTTTAGAGGACAAAAGTACTTCACCCCCTATACTATATTGCTGTCTTGGATTGCTGCAGCCCAAATGCATGACCTTGCATTTTTTTAACATTAACTCCCAGCTGCCAAATTCTAGACCATAATTCAAGCTGAGCTGGATCCCTCCTCATGTTATCTACACCTTCCTGGGTGTCTACTCTATTGCAGATGTTGGTTTCATCCGCAAAGAGGCAAACCTTACCCGACAGCCCTTCCGCTATATCACTAACAAAGATGTTAAAAAGAATCGGACCAAGGACAGATCCCTGGGGCACACCACTGGTAACTTCCATCTCCTCAGAGTGAGCTCCATTTACCTGTACCCTTTGTCGCCTCCCACTCAACCAATTTCTAACCCAAGCAGTAACTTTAGGGTCCATCCCTAGGGTGCTCAGTTTGTTTATAAGTCATCTGTGAGGAACAGTGTAAAAGCTTTACTGAAATCTAAATACACCACATCAAGGGCTCTCCCTCAGTCCAACTCCCTGGTCACCTAGTCAAAGAAATCAATCAGATTTGTCTGACAAGACCTGCCTCTGGTGAATCCATGCTGCCTCAGATTCTGTAATCCGCTGGACTCCAGAAACCTCACTATTTTCTCTTTCAGCAGCGTTTCCAATAATTTACTCACCACTGAAGTTAAACTAAGTGGCCTGTACTTTATAACCACATCCTTACTTCTGCTTTTGTGTAAAGGCACCACATGAGCCTCTCTCCAGTCCTTTGGCACCACTCCTGACTTCAACGAGGCATTGAAAAGGTCAGTCAGTGGAGCTGCTAGAACATTCCTAAGTTCCCTCAGTATTCTAGGGTGTATCCCATCCGGTCCCATCGCTTTATCTACTTTAAGTTCAGCTAGTTTCTCATGAACACAGTCTTCTGAAAATTCTTCGAGATGCCCCTCGCTTCTATTCCTGTTTGTAGGTGTTTTCTGAGGTCTTGCTCCGGGTTCTTCAACTGTGAACACAGAACAGAAATATTTGTTAAGCAATTCCGCTTTATCCTCATCAGCTTCTACATATTCCTCCCCTTCACCCTTGAATCTGACAATACCACTTTTGCCCTTTCTCTTCTCAGTAACATATCTGAAAAATGTCTTAAAACCCCCATTTTATTGCATTGGCTATTTCTTCCTCTTTTTGAATCTTTGCCTTCCTGACTACTTTGCTAGCTTCTCTGAGCTTTTCCAAATATAGATGCCTGTCTTCCTCTCTCTGTGATCTCTTGTATTTCATGAAGGCCTCCCTCTTTTTCTTCACCTTTTCAACTACTTCTTTCGAAAGCCATAGCGGTCTTCTTTTCCTTTTACCTTTATTTACCATTTTAACAAAAAGATTGGTTGCCCTTAAAATATCCCCTTTCAGTTGGGCCCACTGTTTTTCTACATCCACCAGCTGTTCCCATCCTGCTAACGACTCCCTGAGGTATCGGCCAATCTTGGCAAAGTTAGTTTTCGTACAGTCTAAGACCTTCACTTTTGAATGGATTCTAATAGCCCTAGTCCTAATACTGAACCACAACATCTGGTGATCACTGGATGCAAAATGATCTCCCACTATAACATCAGAAACACTTTCATCATTGGTAAGCACCAAGAACAGTATGGCCCCTTCATGTGTGGGGTCTGTTACCAATTGCCTGAATAGTTCTCCCTGTAGAGAATCCAGGATCTCCTTACTTCTAGATGATACTGCAGCAGGAATGTGCCAATCAACATCTGGCATATTGAAATCCCCCATTAGTATCACTTCCCCTTTCCTAGAAATACTGCATATATCTTCAATTAACTCTCTGTCCACCTCTTCCTCTTGTGAAGGAGGTCTGTATATCACACCAATGCAAATAGATTCATTTTTCCCTCTTTCTAGTTTAACCCACAGTGCCTCCTCTCTCCCTTTTAAGCTCTGTAATTCCAAAGCTTTAATATTATGTTTTACATATAGTGCCACTCCTCCTCCCCTTCTTCCTACCCTGTCATTTCTGAATAAAGTATAGCCTGGTATAGTTACATCCCAGTCGTGGTTTTCTGTGAACCATGTTTCTGTAACTGCAACTAAATCCAAGTCAGCCACTCCCACCAAAGCTTCAACATCAGGGATCTTATTTCCCATACTACGGGCATTTATACAGACTGCTTTCCATATGTTACCCTTTTTACCCATTTCAATAAAGGTATTTAATGTTTCACTTACCTGGGGGCTGTCTTCACAAATCCCCAATGAATCTAGTTTAAAGCCCTCTTCAGTAGATTAGCCAGTCTACTACTGAAGATATGCCAACCTTTCTTGGACAGATGGACACCATCTCTGCTTTGCAACCCTTGAAATAGTTTCCCTATAAACAAGAATGCTTACGTGGGTTGGCTGGGTGCCAGGTGGTTAGGAAGGGACCTAACACCAGAGTATTACCTTGCTTTGCAATGGAGTCCTTCAGGAATGCCAGTACCTGAAAGCTCTGTAGATTCTTATACAGCCCTACCTAGCATCTTAGTAAGCTACTTACTTAAAACCCGATGAGGTCAGTGTCTTCAAAGAGTTAGCCGTGCATGACTGACAAGAGCCTTGCCCAAACGCACAAGCACACAAAAAAGTTCCCCTTTGTTATATAGAAAAAAGACTATCCTTTAAAAATGAACATCAAAACCCCCTTCAAGAATTAGCTTTTAAAAAAGACAGCAAAACCCCTTTAAGAATTAGCATTTAAAAAAAGAATACCTTAACTTGATCGTTCTTCAAGCTTAGCTAGATTCCTCCTCTTGTTATTCCCACCTTCCTAAGGGATATGTTTACTAAGGATTGTTAAGGGTGCAAAGGTGCCATTAGCTGGCACCATTAGCATCTATTAGGGGTTAATATGGTGGAAAGTGCCAATAACACTGGTTTAACGGCTGGTAGCCTGTTATAGGGCATTAAGGCTGGATGCTATTAGCGTGCATTATTTTGGCACAGCCCTTGAGAACCTTAATGCCTGCTCAGAGCAGGCTTTAAGGGCTCCCCTGCAAGGAGAGAGCTGTTTTTGCACTTTAAACACTACACAGGGAGCACATTCACATGTATGCAGTGTGCACCTCCCAGACTCTAATCCTGAAATTAGTGTTGGCAATCACAGCATGATGCCCTTTTAATTAAGGGCACTATGTTGTTGGTGCTAAAGTGCCAAATGTGGTGTCATGTTAGCAATTTGGTGGGGTCAGTTAGGCAGAATAGGTGGTTGCCTAGTATGCACATCTGCGATGTCTGGTGCAACTTTGCTGTGACAGTGACGGCACACATACATGCCGCCGCTGTCACAAAGGAATCGTGCCACTGCCATTGCCATCATGCAGCCATGTCAGCAACGTGTGGGGGTGGGGATGGGGGTGGTAGTGGCTTCTGCCTGGTACAGAAGATACCTTTGTTCCTGCCCTGCATGTCAGATGCAACACTGCTGTGTGTATTGTCAGGGGCATGCCAAGCATGTCACTGGCAACTAAAGTGGAGCCCATATATATACATGGAGTGATGCAGCCATGCTCCCAGGTGGTTGCTCTGTGGCTCCTAACACATGGCCACTGTGTGTTAGAAAGAACGATCATTGATTGAAGACTAGTCTGCAGATCATGAGTGATATGTCCAGGTGCGTTAATTTTATCCTACATTTCTGTATCTGCAGGTGCAACCCTCCCCATATCATCCAGCATGAATGCTGACAGTCTCTAGCCACAGTGAGAAGCTGTACCAACACTGGCTGGATGGCAGAGGGTGCTAATAGCGTGCACATGCTCAGAGCAGGCATTAGCAACATCCAAGCATTAAAGGAGTACTAAGGGACAAGTAAGAATGCCAACTTACACCTCCTTCGGAAGTGGGGTCACATCACTCCAATTCTCATAAAGCTTCACTGGCTCCCTCTCGCCTACTGCATCGAATACAAAATTCTTACTCTGGTGGGTCAAATGCCCCACAATATCTGGTCGACTTACTCCAATTTCATACCCCCCCCCCCCCCGCAGCCTCCGTTCAGTTCACATTAATTGCCTGGTCCTTCCATCCCCCTCCCGAGCTCACCTTCAGTCCACCCGACACTCCACTTTTTTCTTCCTGGGCCCCTCTCTCTGGAATTCCCTCCCTTCATACTACATCAAGAACTCTCCTTTCCAAAATTTGACACTTCTGAAAACTCACCTTTTCTAGTCTGCCTTCAACCTGCCCTCTACCACCCCCGGCCATCCATTGCTCCTGCCCTCACTATGAGTCTCCCCTAGCTACCTCTACTCCTCCAACTCCTTCTGTTATCTCCTCTTTATCCTCTCTATGATTGTTCTATCACAGTCCTGTCATACAATGGAGTTCTTTTCCTTTCCCTGGCCTGTGGCCATCATATTTTATTTGCTGTTTTTAAACCGCCCTGGTGTTATGAAGGAATGATATATCAAGAAGACTAATAAAGATAAACATAAACATACAGCAATGCCTCAAATATAACAATAAACTTCTTCAGACCACAAATAAAGGAAACAGAGATCCAAGAAAGGAACATTTTTCATAGGAAACAAAGCAGAAAATAACAAGGTCTAACACATCCCTCAAATGACCACCTCCAACAAATGACAGTGTGCCACTGAGGTGCCAGATTAGCTCACTCTCTTGCCACAAGAAAATCATTAATTTGTCTTGGTTCATAAAACACAAATTTTTTATCCTCACATATAACTGCACACATATAAGGAAATCGTAAAGCAAAAGTAAGACCAAGAGCAAAATCTCACGCTCACGGTGCCAGGAAAGCCTGTCATTTCTTCTGCGTTGACCTAGACAAATCAGGAAAAATACATATCTTTGTACCAAAGAATAGCTTATTAATATTGTGGAAATATAAATGCAGAATAGAGTTGCAATCAAATTCTAGCACAAAAGTGGCAATAAGTGTGTTCCTTTGAATGACCATCTCTAGAGAGGACTCATGAAAGTCTGTGAGGTTTAGCCCCTCAGGGCTTCCACTCCCGCCAGGAGGAGAAGACCCCCCTAGTGGAAGATACTGGGTCCTCACCTGAGGTGGGAGCATCTCAGCCAACATCCCCAACACTTCAGTCAAGTATCTTTTAACCATATCCACTGGTGTTACCAGGGGAGATCTAGGGACATTCAGAAGTTATTCCTTCGTACTTGATTGTCCAAATATCCCAACCCCCGATGGAATATTTGGCCAATGATTTTTCGCCAATGATTTTCCTAGTACTTGAATCTCTTTAATTTTCGACTCCAGCACATCATACCTGTTAGCCTGATTTCCCAGTGCCAGGGACTGATCCGCCACACTCTGTGACACAATAACCAAGTCACCCACAAAACATGTAGAAAATGCTTGCAAAGAAGAACTAAGTCTTTGCATGGCATCCCAGAGAGACTCTATAGTCACTGTACCCACCTGAACACCTTGAAGTTGAAACAAGCCCAGAGCAACTTCACCCCATCCCTGTGTGATTTCACTCATGGTCCGCTGCAAGGGTTCCATGCCGAGGGCTGAACCTACTTCCATGAGGGAGGAAGAAACTTCCACGGGAGAACCTCCAAGTAGGGCGGCTCCACCATCCCCTTCTGTGTAAGAGCCCTACTGCTCCCTTGCTGATCAACTACTTCCAGGTCTGGATGGTGGCATGTATGCAGTCGGGCTCAGAGGAGCCCCATCACTGCTGCTCACCTGCTGAACTACAGGCTGACTCAAGGAGGGGATCCCCAAAGAACCGGCAGGCATCTGAAAGCCTTCCAACATCATCTGCCACAGTGTCTGAGCCTGGGGGCCATCCGAGAGACCGGCTTTTCCTTTCCCTTTGCGTTGCCCATTGCACAGGCAAAGCTGACCGCCGCAGATGAGAAGAAAGGCAACAGCGTCCTGCCAGTACTGCAAGACCAGCACCATCTTGGATCTCTTCCCCTGACATATTTATGATACTGTATCCATGAACTTTGAAAGGACAGTGATGAAGTCCAGACCCAACATTTCAATGAAAAATTGTTCCAGAGGTGTGAAAAGAAAGGGGTAGAGATACAAAATTTAATAGTCGTTTTTCTCAGAGGATTTATTGAATGTCCTGATAAAAATCTTGGGCAGATGTTTTTCAGGTGTCAGTGTCAAGATCAAAAGCCCTAGAGTCTCACTTGCACACACCTTTGAATTTCAGAAATGGATGATCCATTAGACCTTTACCAATGACCAGCTCTCCAAGTAACACCTCTGGAAATCCTGTCATTTGTCCACATTAGCCATTTGTAACACAAACATTGTCTTTATTTGCATTGAAAATAAACTCATTTTTTTAAAATTGTCATTGGGATTGTGTGTGTATTGTGCTTGCAAAGTGCTTATGCCTGAAAATACCTCCAAATTTATGTGTGCACTTTAATTTATGCTAAATGAGCCCAGAATGCAGACATTTCCAAGCCGTCTAATGCATTTCTTTTTCAGCAGAGGAATGATACTGGAAATCTGGACTTGTTCCATAATTTAGGAAGTTGGGATTTTATCCTTCCAGGAGATGTTAAGGATGCATTGCAGGCAGCACATGTAAACAATATTCAGCTTCTGGTCTTGGTGTGAGTACAGTGTTCATATCTTGCTGTCATTGAAGAAAGTATGAAAGAAATGAGTTTGTGGATAGCAGTGTTGGTGCATTCAGTAAGTTTGCTGTTCTAGACTCTTTGCAAACCTAGAGAAAATGATGACAGTGTTTTCCAATTCACAGATTTAGCTCTTCATTAATTCTGTGATAGTGACTTACAAGTGATTGTACTCTTTGGCAATCTCTAAAGTGCAGTTATTGATAATGATAGAAAGAGGCTTGTTAGAATTTTGCCCTATCACATTTGTCTTTTTTTTTTGAGCAGCACAGGAACCAAGCAGGAGGAGGAAAGGTAATAATAGTCCAGAACAGAGTAAAATAGAAATCACTGAGTTAGGATGGCTAGGTGCGAGTACAGCACCTAGCCATTGTAGCCAGCCTCTAACCAGAGATATTCAATGCTGGAGTCATATTCGGCCCTGGCACTGAATATCCAGGGTCACCGCACATGCCTAGAAGCCGCAGAGGCTAATCAGATAGTGGCAATATTGCACTGGGCAAAGATCGGCCAGTTTTTGCAGCACCTATCTTTTACCCATAGATTGTAACCCGGTAATGGACACACCCTGGAACGCCCACAACACACCCTGATGCTAAGTGGTTAGCACCAGGGCATGTAGGGGAGAAAATTGGGAATATTCAGCATTTACATGGTTTATAGGGCTGTAAACCATGTAAATACTTTCAAATATCAGGCCCCATGTTTTCAAGAATGGGTAAACAAAAAAATCCTTGCTTCTTGTTGCTTCCGTTTTGGTAGCAGGGTCCCACAAACGGATAGTTGAAAACTTTCCTGCTGGTCCTCACTTTCTTTCTCACTGTTTCTAGTAGGTCACTGCCAAAGAGAGAAAAATAGAATATGATACCAGATCATGAAACTAAAAGCCATCTAGTTTGCCCAGTATTCTTTCTAGTGAAATGCAAAAGGCTTTACTTAATCTCCAGTAGCCTAATGGTTAGAACAAGGGGCTAAAATGAGAAAAAAAAACGTGATTTTAATCCCATTGTTTATTTATTTAATTTATTTATTTAACTAGGCTTATATAGCGCTTTTCTATAAGTCAAAGTAGTGTACATTCAGGTACTGTATATATATTTCCCTTGTCCCTGAAAGACTCACAGTTTGTTTTTGCACCTGAGGCAGTGGAGGGTTAAGTGGCTTGCCCAAGGCCACAGGGAGCACCTGTGGCACTTGCTTCTTCTTGTGATCTTGGGCAAGTCACTTGACCCTCTCTTGCCCGAGGTACAGACTTACATGGTAAGCTCTCCTGGGATAGGAAAATACTTACTGCACCTGAATATAATTTGTCTAGAGCTCTTGAGAAAAAAGATGAGCTAAATCCAATTTGCTTTCCCTATCCACAATACTGCTCGTACGGTCTTTAGTGGAAAGCAATGTGAAATTATATATACTGACTACTGGCACACTCGAATCAGATAATCCCAGTCAGTGAGCAAAGCATACTGCTTCCATAAACTATAAGCATGCCTCTAGTCAACACGTTTGTACACATTAACAAAGTGAATTTAGAAAGTTTAGAAAGGAAAAAAGTATTATTTGCTTGTATAAACTGGCATGCACAAGTGAGTAGAGATTTTAGATGAGGTGTTACTTTTCGTGTATGCATTTGACACAGATTTTTTAAGGGTTGTGTTCTAAGAGGTGTCTGTGTGGTTCTAAAACTTCCATATGTGGAGGGTTATATTATAAGGTCCATCTAGTTAAAGGTTTTGTTTTCTTTAAGATTCCAAGTAAAGCCTGTTTTAAAAGAAAAGTAGGTGCCTGCTTTTCTTTATAAAATACTAGCATAACTGGCCAAATACATGCATGTCAATTTAAGGAACAATCCCTAGAGCCACACCTAGATTTCTAAAGAGCACTCATAAATTCTAAGATTTTATAGTTCACGTGTATATTTGTATGTTCAGCCATAACGCCACTCATGTGCACACTCACAGTCAAAGTACATGCCAATTGGCTGATGTCATACTTATAAAATAGCAACAGTATCATTTCTACATGTAAATCACTAAAATACCATTATTACTCCTGCTGAAATTCTGCACACAATCATTCAAAAGTTTGCACTTGTGATTTTTTTTCTCTATTCTATTTTAAACTAAATATCACTCAAAACCAATATGCTTCATTAGCATGGCAAACAAAGCATACAGAATTTTGTATAATTCAGACTTTCTGACACAGAACTTTGAACTCTGTGTGCAGAATTCCAGCAAGAGTAATAAGTGCATTGATAACACATAACTTTAGGCAGCTCTTATAAAGTTATTTCCTGCTTTGCACTGGAGATATGTGCATACTTGAAAAAAATTCCCATTGGCATTTGCACCTTCTCCAAGGCTTGTTTGACTTGTGGTTTGGAGGCGTGCTTGATGAAGGAATTGTGCTCACCTCTCTGTTGTTCAAGCCACCTTCAACAACCAAAAAAAATGAGTTTTACAGCTTTCTCCTTGGGTCCCTCTGCACATGCAGTTTTGCAAAATCTGCTAAATATACATGTAAATGACAGCACTTTGATTTTGTATATTTCTTTGTAAAATCACTGTCCCATCTGTACATACCATTAAATGCATATATTTTTCCTGCAGCTTTATACGTATTTTATAAAAGGCTCTACATTCTTTGAGCTTTTTATAAAATAGGCTACAGAGTGTGAACATTCTGATTTGGACATCCCTTTTCTGACCTAGACAATTCATTCAAAGTTTGACTTTAAACTAGTTTTAATATGAGCTCAAAATATTAACTTGCACTAAAAAAAATGATATGAAATAAAGTAAAACTTACAAAAACAAGGAAGCAAACAAACAAAAGAGAGGCAGCATTGGTGGTATAGTGATGGGCATAGCTGCCTTCCAAGCAGTAGACCCAGGTTTAATTCCTGGCCATTGAAGCCTTTCCTTCTTGTACAGTACTGCATATGCCTTGTAGCACTATGCCAAAGATAATTAGTAGAAATGAAATATTTTGGCAACACATTCCCGGTATTGTGTTTACAATTTACCATCAGCAAGCCATTTAGGGTCTGATATTTAAAACAATTAACACAGTTAGAAGACCTGCTAATCATGTTAATTGTGATGAATGGGATATTCAGCAGCAGTAACAAGGTTATTGCCAGTGAATATCTGTGGATGCTGCTGATAGGTGCTCCAATATTAATCGGCTAGCATGGAGGTGGATCGGGGGCAGCATGCGGGGATAACCAGTCAGCAGTGATATTCAGTCGCTGCCCGCTTATCCCTCTGTGGTGAAAGTCAGGCGCAATAAAGGATGAACTAACTTTTGCCACCGAAGATAACCGGACAACAGCTGAATACCGCCACTGCCTGGTTAGCTTCCTGGCTATCCAGCTGACCTGTATATTCAATGTCAGTGGTTGGATATGGTCCCCAGCAATGAATATATGGGTCTAGAGTTCAGCGGCAATGGTTGGCCGCTGTAATCGCACTAGTTACCGGCACTGACTAACAGGCCCATAAAGTGCAGTTTTATGGCACGATATCTAGGCTGTCAAAACACATAGATGCATATGTTGCCCCTGTTTTATAAAAGCAACATATACCCCAATGTGTCTTTATAAAATAGCTTCTCTGAAAGCAACCAGACAAAACTATGCCTGCTTCAAAAGAGGAGTAACGTCTGTGATTATGAAAGTATTTTACAATCTGTATGCATAAGTGCTGATCCTATCCCTTCTGCATCTGTTTTTAACTCCTGAAAACAGCAACACATATATCACTTGAAAGTAGGTGCTGTGTTTTCCTAATACCTACTTTTATGCAATTGTACACCAGGGAGATTTTGGAAGCACCTACATGGCTCAATCACTTATAAAATTATCTCTAAGAGGCTCCACAGGAACTGTCCCTGGCTCAGCAACTGTGTATGGGCATTTTTGCCATCATTCGTATTTTGGAACCATGTCAGAGTGTTGATATTCTATATGCAGCTCTAATAGTTACTTTAGCCCTTTTCTATGACAGGAATGAGTCTCTAAAACTGCTTTTTATTCATAACGATACTTTATTTCTTGGCCGAAAAGTACACATTTTCCCCCTCTTTGGGTAATAAAAACCAAATGAAAGAAGGTTTTTGATCTTTCTTCAAGGTCACCTACTCTGGGAGTTGAAATGTTTCTTAAGGTTTCTTGCAAGTGACAGGTTAAGTTTCAGGGGAATTGCTTCTCTCTTTTGATCCACTACAATTTGGTATTTCTAAACCTGATGATATTCTGATCCCGCTCTATGCTTCTCCTGATCCCATAGCCAGGCCCTCAGAAAATTGGCTTGATGCTAATCTAGGTATATTTTATCCCAACATATTCCCAGCACTGCAGGCTTACGATTTTTGTTTCATGTAATATTTTTACCACTTCTTATCTCAAGATTATTTGCTTGGAATTACTGCAAATATTCATCAAGGGGATCATTTACTAACGGCAGGTGCTAACACCATTAACACATGTTACTTACCAGAGAATCCATTTTGTTTAGCGGCATTCAGCGATTTAGAGGCATGTCCCCATGTTGCTAGTGAAGGTTTTGTGCATCCTTGCACTCATTCTTTTTGGCACAGTCAGCATGGGTACATATCATGCCACTCATTGAGGTAGTGGTAACTGCCCCTATACAAAGTACAACATTGCCAGTGAGCATGCACTAAAAATGTCCATGCTATCCATAGTGTGCATGTTCTACTCCTGAACAGCTCAGTTTCTGCCCCAACCTACGCTACTTAGCAGCATGGAATTTTTAGCATAGCTGCATTTTTTGGCATGTGCTCAACCCTGCACTACCTGATAGCGCGGTTTAGTAAACATACCCCTTAGTTACTGCACAACTAAAAAATGAAAAAGTACAAAGGGGAAAAGAAAAATCTAAGAGAGAGAATCATAAAAGGGAGACAACCTAATGAGTAAAGAGAAAATGGAGAACAGATAAAGACAATGGCATGATAGAAACATGCATGACTAATGAGCCCTTTTACTAAAAGGCAGTAGCTGGCAATGTGTGTTCTGGTGCGCGCTGAATGTGCATTGCGACACTCGTTGCCAGTTAATGTGAGGCTGAAACAGCACATGACGCTTTATGCACTAACTGTCCAAAACACTTTAAAGGCACAAGTGGGTGGAGTTGGGGCGGAGAGTGGGCATTGTTTAGAGTGTGAGAACAGCACTGAAAATGCTGACAGTTTCACAGGGGGTGTTTATGCCTAAGTGAGACAGTCAAGGTTCTATTTTGCAAAGGAAACTAGATCGTAATCTTATATTTGTAGAAAAATCTTTCAGCTTAGGCCATGTCACTTATGTTTGTGAACAAATTGGCATGTGAAGTATGTTGTTAAGGTTATATCCTGTAAAGAACAATGAAGCAAAGTTTATTCTCAAAGGAAGTTTGACTTAACTAAGACATGACCAATACATCCATGCATAGTTTGGCTTGCAATGTGTAGATATTGTTAAACATTAAGGCAAAAAGCATGACAGACTGATAACACAAAATTGTACAATGGGGCAGTTTCTCCTAAATAAAAGCAGATGTTTTGACCAAACAAATTAAGGGAGTTATGGGTGACTGCTAGGATTGCGAGCCCATGGCTGCTTTCTTAAAGTTTTAGCAGACTTTGCTATGGTATAACTCTGTGTGTATTGTGTTTTCATTTTGTCTCACTTGATTCTGGGACCAAAAAGGAAACCAGGGCCTGAGGAAGGATTCCAATAGTTGTTGCCCCTAACTAGGAATTCATTACATGCAACAGTTTGTCCCATAACCTGGATTCTTTCTCTGAGTCAGAGGCAAGTCAGAGGTTTGTCAGGAGAATTGTAAGTACAATGGGTAATTTGTTTAGTTGCTGGCAGAATAGAATTAAATTAAATGAATGACAAGAAAAGGCATGGGCTTTAGAGTTTAAGAAGTGTAGCCCATTGTATTATATGCATGCTAAAGATGGTGATCTTGCAATAGATGGTGATCTTGTTATAGCATGATGGCAATCAATGAGTAGTGGAAATGAAGCACTACAAATATGAAATGGCGGTCAATGATTTAGGGAGATTGCACACTAGTCCTGAGTGGGTAGTCCTTACATTTTGGGAGACAATGGCACTTGAAATGGAGCTCACTCTGAGGAGAAGGAGCTCACTCTGAGGAGAAGGATGTTATCAGTGGTGTGCCCCAGGGATCTGTCCTTGGTCCGATTCTTTTTAACATCTTTGTTAGTGATATAGCGGAAGAGCTTTCAGGTAAGGTTTGCCTCTTTGCGGATGATACCAAAATCTGCAATAGAGTAGATACCCAGGAAGGGGTATATAACATGAGGAGGGATCTAGCTAAGCTTGAAGAATGGTCTAGAATTTGGCAGCTGGGATTTAATGTTAAAAAATGTAAGGTCATGCATTTGGGCTGCAGCAATCCAAGGGAGCAATATAGTATAGGGGGTGAAGTACTTTTGTCCACTAAAGAAGAGCGGGACCTAGGCGTGGTTGTGTCTGATGATCTTAAAGTAGCTAAACAGGTAGAAAAGGCGACGGCAAAAGCTAGAAGGATGCTTGGGTGCATATGGAGAGGAATGGCTAGCAGAAAAAAGGAGGTGCTAGTCCCTCTGTATAAGTCTTTGGTGCAACCTCATTTGGAGTATAGTGTGCAATTCTGGAGACCGCACCTTCAAAAAGATGTAAACAGGATGGAGTCTGTGCAGAGGGTGGCTACTAAAATGATTAGTGGTCTTCATTATAAAGCATATGAGGACAGACTAAAGGATCTTAATATGTACATCTTAGAGGAAAGGCGGGATAGAGGTGATATGATTGAGATGTTTAAATACCTCTGTGGCATAAATGTTCAGGGAGAGAGCCTCTTTTAATTGAAAGCAAGTTCTGCTACGAGGGGACATGGGATGAGGGTGAAGGGAGATAGATTCAGGAGTGATATGTGGAAATATTTCTTTACGGAAAGAGTGGTGGATCCATGGAATAGTCTCCCAGTGGAGGTGGTAGAGATGAGGACAGTAACTGAATTCAAAAAAGCATGGGACAAACACAGAGGATCTCTAAAGGTAAAAAGGAGACTGTTGTAGTTGTTATGGGAGGACAGACTAGATAGGCCATGTGGTCTTTTTCTGTCATCATATTTCTATGTTTCTATGAAATGTCTCAAGAAATACAAAAAGATGAGGTCCAAGACCTTAAACATAAGTTGTTTATATTAGAAGAGAAAGAGGGTCATTCTAAAAGGATTAGTCATTGTATGAACGTCTTTAGACATGCACGTGAACATCAACATCACAGACACGCCTACGTAACCATTCCACAAATGCCGTTCACAGATGTCTTCCGTATAGGGACATTCAAGTAGGCATAGGGGTGTCTGGGGAGGGGCAATGGACTTATACATCCCCATTCGATCCCAGCAGCAGAGTCATCTTCAGGCATGTGCCTGTTTATTCCTGCTCTAGGCATCAGGAAAGTGACACAGGCTCCAAATCATTTTGGTCACCTTCCTCTGAACTGCTTCCAGCCTCTTTATATTCTTTGCGAGATATGGTCTCCAAAACTGAACACAATATTCCAAGTGAGGCCTCACCAGAGACTTGTACAGTAGCATTAGTACCTCTTCCTTTCTACTGTTAATTCCTCTCTGTATGCAACCCAGCATCCTTCTGGCTTTTGCCACTGTCTTGTCACACTGTTTCACCACCTTGAGATCGTCAGAAACAATCACACCGAAGTCCTTCACTTGGTCCGTGCACACCAATCTCTCGATCCCTATCGCATACAATTCCCTTGGATTTCTGCTTCCCAGGTGCATGCTACTGCACTTTTTCACATTAAATCTTAACTGCCAAGCATTAGACAATTCTTCCAGCTTTTGTAGATATTAACTCATGTTCTCCATTCCCTCAGGGGAGTCCACTCTGTTACAAATTTTCGTGTCATCTGCAAAAAGACATACTTTTTCATTCAGCCCTTCAGCAATATCACTCATGAATATATTGAATAGTACCGGTCCAAGACTGAACCCTGGGGCACACTGCTAATCACCTTCCTTTCATCCGAGTGAGTTCCGTTTACCGTCACCTTCTGTCGTCTGTCATTCAACCAATTTCTGATCCAGTTCACCATCTCGGGACCCACCCTAAGCTGTTGAGTTTATTGATAAGCCTCCTTTGAGAAACAGAATCAAAGGCTTTGCTGAAATCTAGGTAGATCACATCCATCACATGCCCTTGATTTAGTTCTCTGGTCACCCAGTCAAAGAACTCAATCAGATTTGTTTGGCAAGATTGTCCTTTAGTAAAACCATGTTGCCTCAGATCATGCAACCTGTTAGTTTTGAGGAAGTTCACTCCTTCGCTCTTTCAGGGGCGCCTCCATTACTTTTCCCGCCACCGAGGTTTTGCAAGCTGTTCTAATACATCATTTTTTCTGAATGGTGTGGTATCTACTCCATTCCCATTTGCATATTTGTCCCTGGCCAGTAGGCCTTCTGTGAACTGAGGGCACACTCAGATATCTGATTTAAAGGCTATTCAAGGAACTAAAGGCTGAAGATCACTAAAAACCTATATGCAATAGGTAAACATTATAAAAAAACAGGCAATGATAAAGTTTGAAAACCTTGGCTGAGTGTGTAGTCTCTTGAAGTTCTGATGAGCAGGCTGGTTCAGGTATTTGGTCAGTAGTAGAGCAGCTTTAATTTAATTAGCCCTACAGTGTAAGGCAAGCTTGCAACAGACAAAGGAAATTACAAAATTCAAACTGAAATCTTATTGCTATGTATCAGCCTACTAAGCAAAGGTCCCTGTAACCTTAAAATTAAACCCTTGCTGCAAAATTAAGTAGGAGACCTAAGTAAAAGACCAGATCTAGCTGCAAGTCTAAAAGCAATGTATATTTCTGTTCCAAGTAGCTACATATCACAAGTGTCCCTGGCCAGTAGGCCTTCTATGAACTGAGGGCACACTCAGATATCTGATTTAAAAGCTATGCAAGGAACGTAGGCAGGCTGAAGATCCCTAAAAAGCTATATGCAACAGGTAAAGTTTATAAAAAAAAAACAGGCAATGATAAAGTTTGAAAGCTTTAGCTGAGTATGTAGTCTCTTGAAGTTCTGATGAGCAGACTGGTTCTCTTGAAGAACACAGATAAAGTATAGTATGAATCTTGCTAATTCTTTTTCCCATAGATATATAAAAAGAGCAACTTCTAGGTCCAATCAACAATAACTTTATTGAGAGATAAATCCACATGATCTTGAGATTATGTTTTAGATTATTTTATAGGAATCCTGGCTTTGACAACTGTGATGGAGGAAGGACAAAGACAAGAAAAAAATACCTAAACGATTAATCATCCCTTTACTTGTGTATGTGCAAGTTTTGTTTTCTAGGTTTCACTGGTCTGAGCTTATCCTGGTTAAGACAATTTGTGTGCTAATTTCACTCCATGTATAAAAATGCAAATGCTGATATGTTCATTGTAGAGTACCTCACAGAGCTTCTTATAACTGCAGATAAGAACCTCTGGAAAATGGTTAACCACATATTCTGTTTTATTTATGATTAATTTGTAGTTGTGCATGAGTGAATGGAAAGATCTTTCATGTATGTTTGCTTTTAGTGTATTTACATAGTAACATAGTAAATGACGGCAGATAAAGACCAGTATGGTCCATCTAGTCTGCCCAGCACAATGTCAAGAATAGGTACACCTGCCGCTCCGTGCAGGCCACCCCTGCCCATGTCTTTGCCCAGGGGTGAACCCACCACTCCATGTAGGACACCCCTATTTGTTGAGGAATTTGATGATTCAGTTTATTTTGATATTTTCTTGTTTCTGTAAAGGGATCTACTTAAATATCTTAAAATTTGTATGAATTTGCATGATTTAACAAAGACTAAAAAGAAAATGCTAAAGAACAAAAAAATATGAAGGTGTTTAAAAGGAGAATCAATTGTAAGTTAGCAGCTTTACTGAAAATTGACTTGCTTGTCAAAGTCTAAACAAGCTTATTTGATTAAAGGGAATTGTAAAAAAAGAGTAAAAGATAAAGACAGAAAGGAGAAACAATTAATACATGTATTTGTATACAGTAATTCAATCTAGATGTTCGTTCGTGCATAAAAGTTGAGATACGACAAGATACCTGTACACATTGTGAGTCCTGCCTTAGTGAAATAGAAGAATATAGGAATGCAAACCATCTGTCATGTGAATTCGATAGGGGTGAGAGATTGGTGTGCATGGACCAGGAGAAGGATCTCGGAGTGATTGCTTCTGGTGATCTCAAGGTGGCAAAACAGTATGACAAGGCAGTGGCAAAAACAGAAGGATGCTGGGTTGCATACAGAGAGGAATAATCAGCAGAAAGGAAGAGGTACTAATGCCACTGTACAAGTTGCTGGTGAGGCCTCACTTGGAATATTGTGTTCAGTTTTGGAGACCATATCTCGCAAAGGATATAAAAAGACTGGAATCAGTTCAGAGGAAGGCGACTAAAATGATTTGGAGCCTGCGTCAGAAGACTTATCAAAAGAGACTTGAAGACCTAAATATGTACACTCTGGAGGAGAGGAGGAACAGGGGAGATATGATTCAGACATTTAAATACTTGAAGAGTATTAATGAACAAACAAACTTCTTCCAAAGACGTGGAAGCTGTAAAACTAGAGGGCATAACATGAAGCTGCAAGGGAGTAAACTGAAAGGCAATGTCAGGAAATACTTTTTCATTGAAAGGGAGGTGGATGCTTGGAATGCCCTTCCGATGGAAGTGGTGGGGGCAAATACAGTGTCAGAATTCAATATGGCATGGGACAGACATAGTGGATCCTTTTATAGCAACAGGATAAAATCAAAATAAACATAACTATCTCTTATATCTGAACAAATAGGGGTGACCTACACGGAGTGGTGGGTATACCCCTAAACAAAGGCATGGGGAGGGGGACCTGCACAGAACGGTAGATGCACCTACTCTTGTCACCTTGGTGGGCAGACTAGATGGACCATACTGGTCTTTATCTGCCGTCATATACTATGATACTCTGCTACTATATTACAATATTTATGTCCTATTGCTTGTCCTGAAGATTTGATGATTTGTTCTCATTCCGTTCTTTATGGTCAGTAATGCTGATATACCTATTTTTATTTCTTATTGTGCAAGAAACAGATTGCGATCCCGGGAAGGTGACGTCTGGGCTGTCCGGACGTCACTGATGAAGACAGGGATGTTAAGACCCGATTCTGGACCACAGGAACAAAACATTCCCACAGATGCCAGAATCGGGTCTGTGGACAGCCCTGTGTGCCCCTTCCGCCTGCAGGAACGTCCTCCCCGCAGATGCCCCCGACATCTGCGGCTTTGGCCCCCAATATCCCCGCCTCCCGATCCACTGCCAGCCTGCCATGGCATAGTTTGAGTGGCAGGGACCCACATGCACCTGACCCCTGCCCGGGGGTCTCCCCATGCCCAGTCATCCAAGAAATAATGCTTATATCACCTTTGAGGTGGCGTAAACCACACGTCCCCACAGGCACAGCAGGACATATAGGACCGTAACCAGAATCGGCACTGTACATGCTGCTGAGCTGGCCTGCCACTGCTCTGCCCGTTCCTCCCCTCCTGCCCTCCCCACTGGCTCTCCCCATCCTGATGCACAGGACATACAAGGAGAGCCAGAGGGGGAATCGCCCCCGGACGCTGAGATATGCAGCCCCGCAACCCACCTTCAGGAATGACCTCCATACTGATATGTGTAATATAAATTAAAATATATCAGATTAGTATTTAGCTAACATATTTTACAAGTCATAAATAATGAATAATATAACTTTATTCTAACAAGTGAATTAAGCAATTCAACCAAGGTGATAAACATGTGTTATAATGTTTTATTCTTTATGTTAGTAGATGAACTGAACATCCTGAACTACATGGTGCACACCACATCCATGAAAGTGTAAGAGACTACAGAGTAGCATGTACTCAGAGAGAATGCTGACAGCTCTCCCAGTCTATTTTAAGCTACCCTGCAAAAGTCTATTGAGGAGTAGTCTTGAATTCTCATGTGGTGAATTTCAGGGATTATTATGGAATGGCCTCAGCAGAACTGATGCTACTAATTGGAAGCGTGAAGCAAATGTCTTGTCGCTAGTGGAACAGGTAAAGTGAAAGCATTGCCTCCTAACACCACAAACACCAAGGGGTATTTTTACTAAGGACCATTAAGGATGCAACCTTTAGTGTATACAAACGTCAGCATTAAGGGCCCCAGCAGGTGATAAAAGTCCAGGGTGGAGAGGAGGTATTCCCACATAAAGGGTGCTAGCAGCGGGTTACCAGGCATTAAGTGGAGGTGTTCCCACGTAAAGGGTGCTAGCAGCCGGTTAGCGGGCATTAAGTGGAGGTGTTCCCACATAAAGGGTGCTAGCAGCCGGTTAGCAGGCATTAAGCGCACAGCAGACATTAAGAGCACCATGCGTGCAGGTTAACGTGCGCTAAGGACGGTTGCCTTAATGCGGGATAAGTGAGACTATGGAGAGGTCAGAAGTGAGGTGCTGGATAGGAATAAAGGGAACTGGTGATGGAAAAGTCACTTCTATATGTCACATACATGTGAGACAGTGAGTGTGCGAATAATGTGGGAGGCATTTGGACTGTATCAGTGAGGGGTGCTCATGTAATACCACTGTAACGTCAGTGGGTGGCATAGGATTTGGTAGAAGTGTGCCATGGAGGAGCCACCATGGCCACGATGTAGGCATAGAAAGAATGCCTGGGCAGAAGTGGTCATCTGCAAATGAGCTGCAGGCGAAGTGTAAATGATACTCCCTAATGAGTAAAATGCCACAGTGTGGGCCAAGGTGTAGCAGCTGACAGAAGAATACATGAGTGAACAAGATGGATAAGTGCTGATGGATGGGCTGAAGGATGGATGGGGGTAGATGAAAATGTTGTATGGCCTTGCTGCCCCAATGTAGCCTATGTGACCTCAGTTGGAGTATGTATGAAATACAGTTGCTGTGCCACAAGGAATTCTAATACAGTGCATTGCAAAAGTATTCATCCCCTCTGTGTTTGCCCTGTTTTGACGTATTACAACCTGGAATTAAAATGGAGTTTTGGGGGTTAGCCCCATGTGATATACACAACATGCCTACCACTTTGAAGGTGCAAAATATCCTTTAAAGTGACACAAACAATAATTAAGACTAAAATAACTGAAAACAGGAGTGTATTCACCATCCCCATAGGTAATACATTGTAGAGCCACCTTTTGCTGCAATTACAGCTGCAAGTCTCTTGGGGTATGTCTCTATTAGCTTAGCACATCTAGCCACTGGGACTTTACTACTACTACTGAGAACTTACATAGCGCCATGCAAGCAGCGCTGTACAGATAAACATACAAGAGACAGTCCCTGCCCGTCAGTCATGCTCGTCGAAGCTTACAATCTAGTCGAGACAATACAGAGCATTAGTAAAAAATGAGACAATATAGAGCAGTAGTCAATACGGTGCAAAGCACAATGTGGTCTTACAACTCAGTCATGAAAATTGATGGGAGTCAGGTTAAGATAAGGGATGGAAGTCAGGATCTGAAAGCGATTGTGAAGAGGTGGGTCTTCAACCTGGATTTGAAGAGAGCCAGAGAGGGTGCCTGGCGTATGGGGAGAGGTAGGCTGTTCCACGCGTAAGGAGCAGCAAGGTGAAAGGAGTGAAGTCAGGAGTTAGCAGTGCGAGTGAAAGGCCTAGAAAGAAGTAATTTGTTAGCAGAGCGAAGTTGCCAAGAGGGGATGTATGGAGAGATAAGAGATAAAAGGTATAGAGGGGGCGCAGAGTGAATGCATTTATAGGTCAATAGGAGAAGTTTGAATTGGATGTGGAATTGGATAGGGAGCCAGTGAAGCGTCTTGAGAAGGGGAGTATTGTGGGCATGGCGAGACTGGCGGAATATAAGTCGAGCATGGTTTTGTATAGATTGAAGGGGAAGGAGATGGCTCGCAGGGAGACCAGCAAGGAGTAAGTTGCAGTAGTCGAGGCGAGATGAGATTAAGGAGTGGGTAAGCGTTTTGGTAGTATGTTCGGAAAGGAAGGGGCAGATTTTGCTAATGTAGAGAAAGAAGCGGCAGGTCTTAGCTACAAGCTGGATATGTGTGGAGAAGGAGAGAGAGGTGTCAAAGATAACCCCTAGATTGCGGGCCAAGGGAACAGGAAGGATCGTAGATCCAGCCATGGAGACTGAGAAAGGGGGAAGAGGAGGGGAGGAGTTGGGGGGAAAGACCAGGAGTTCAGTCTTGGCCATGTTTAGTTTTAAGTGGCGGTGAGACATCCAGGTAGCCCAATTCCTTAAGGCAAACCTGCTCCAACTCCTTCAAGTTAGATGGGTTGCATTGGTGTACAGCAATCATCAAGTAATGCCACAGATTCTCAATTGGATTGAGGTTTGGCTTTTAACTAGGACTTTCCAAGACATTTAAATGTTTCTCTTTAAACCAGCTTTAGCAGTATGTTCAGGGTCAATGTCCTGCTGAAGGTGAATCTTCGTCCCAGTCTCAAATCTCTAGCAGAGTTTCCTCAAGAATTGCCCTGTATGTAGTGCCATCCATCTTTCCTTCAGTCCTGACCAGTTTTCCTGTCCCTGCCAATGAAAAACATCCCCACAGCATGATGCCGCTACCACCATGTTTCACTGTGGGAATGGTGTTCTCGGGTTGATGGAAATGTTGGGTTTGCACCACACATGGCATTTCCCATGATGGATAAAAAGTTCAATTTTCATTTTATCTGACCAGAGAACCTTCTTCCATGTGTTTGGGAGGTCCGCCACATGCTGTTGCGCAAACTCCAAACGTGTTTTCTTATTTCTAAGCAATGAATTTTTTCTGGCCACTCTTCCATAAAGCCCCACTCTGTGGCGTGTATGGCTTAAAGTGGTCCTATGGACAGATACTCCCATCTCTGCTGTGAATCTTTGTAGCTCCTTCAGTGTTATCCTTGGTGTCTTTGTAGCATCTCTGATTAATGCCCTCCTTGCCCAGTCTGTGAGTTTTGGTGGGCGGTCTTCTCTTGTCAACCCATCCACTCAGAAAACTAGCCGTGTGTCAGGGTCCAACCATCATGGTGGACAGCATACCAGCTGATCCCTCCCTCCCAGCCTCTGTGGCACAGCTGCCACTTCAGTGCTGCAGGAACCCTTATTGAAGTTGCACACATGCAGCTAGGCATACCTTGCTTCTCCTTCCCCCTCTCCACTGGGGGATGTAGGCATGCATGCTGCTGCCTTAGACCTCAGTGGGGAGGTATGACCATGTGCTCCACTGACATGCTTGCCATCCCACTGACAGTGAAACCTGTAGCGTTGTACCGACACACAGGGCCGGGACAAAGTTTCCTTTGCTGCAGCCAATGCGACTGCCACCCCCACCTTCACACAATGCTGACATGGCAGCATGGTGGCAGTGAGGGTGGTGCAACTTCTTTTTGACTGCGGCAGCATGTATGTGGGCTGCCACTGTCACAGTGGAGTCATAACAGACAGTACAGATGTACATCCTAGGCAGCAGCCTTGTCAGTCTTGTGCACCAGCCAGCTCCACTGCATCACCCATGTGACACCTATGACAATTTGGCACCAACAACATAGTGCCCTTTCTTAATAGGGCACGAGGCTGTTGCTGCCAATGGAGTACTACTATCACAAATTTGAGAACTCTGGTAGATGGAGCACATTGCATACATTAAAATAGGCTCTCTCCCCTCAGAAATAGCCCTTACCGCGAGCTTTCAGATGGTGTTAGGGTTCCCATTGCTGAAACTCTAAGACACGGTAACATAACCCGGCGATAAGGGAGCACATGCTAGCCCCGCCCACTCTGCCCCATTAATGCCCACTCTCCACTTCCTTTCATCTTAACACTACGGGTCCAGCTTCCAAACATTAATCTAGCATAATCACGCTTTCTACAGTGTTATGTCCTTGGATATTAGCCTACTTACCTGTCCAGTTGTTATATGTATAGTGTCAGGAAAATTGTATAATGGTTAGTGCAGTTTAGACAGCTGTAAAATCCAAATACAGTGCCTTGCGAAAGTATCATCTCCTTGGTTTTTGTCCTGTTTTGTCATATTACATACAACCTGGAATGAAAATGGAGGTTCATTTGGATGTTAGCTAATGGACCTAACCATATAGCCCAAATTGGTGAAGTGGAATGACAATAAAATACCATGTATATACAGGGGCGGCCCAAGGGGGGTGCGGGGCCATGTGTGGAGACTCGGTGCGGGCCTCATTTGATTAAGGGGCCTCATTTGAATAAATATTTGCATAATGCTACCATACACTAACTTTTAGTAAACATGCCTCTTAATGAGTGTATGGATAAAGAAAGACTAAAAGATTTCTACATTACTATAATCCAGTGCCCACCGCCAGGCACATTAGGAACTACTACAAACACTGCCCATTTAGAACCCATAGCAAACCTGCTGTATCATAACAGCACTACCAGGACTCATAAAGCACCATACCCTATCTATCAAAAGGCAACACTGCAAATATTAAACCAATACATTTCAGAGAATAACAACACATGACCTACTGGGGAAAGAGAACAAGTGTCAATGTCAAATAGGAATTACATAAACAGAATACCTCAGCTCAGTTACACATGCAGAACATAGACCATCACCAAACAAAGAACAAGGAATCACAATTTAGAAACAGGAAGACAATAATTAAACTGGGAACCCCAAAAGCCAAACTTGGAATGTACAACAACACTGTAGAAATACAATTATAAATTAATTTCCTCTTGTACTAAACAAAGCACAGACGTTAATGATGCACATTTCCCAGAGCTGACATATTCCAATTAATAAATTCAAAATAAAGAAATATTTTTCTACCTTTTGTGCATTTTTTTTTCAGTTGCAATTGCTCCAGCCACTTTCTTCTGGTTTCTTCGTGTCTTCTGCTAACTCTCTATTGCCTGCTGTCCATTTGTCCTTTCTTCTCTCTTCTAGTTTTATTCCATTCCCTCTCTACATCTGCTTTAACATACTGATCTTTCTCCTTTTGCTCTTTCCTCATTCCTATTTCATCCACTCAAATTTTACCCCTACATCCTCAATCTACACTTACTCTCCCAATACCCGGCCAATTGTAGATTTTTCTTCCCTTCCACACAAAATATTTTTCCCCTCTCCATTTCACTCTCCTAGCCCAATCCCATTCTAATCCTCCGCCAACATCAGCTCCCTTCTAGTTCCAGCCCCACCCAGCATTCGCTACCTTCTAGTCCCTGCATAAGCCCATTTCCACTCCTAGCTCCCTCATCCATTTCCAGTCCTATCCGAGTCCCTCCATCAGCTCATTTCCAATCCCAGCTTCCCATCAGCCCATTTCTAGTCCTTTCCTTGCCCCACCATCAGCCCATGCCAAATCCTAGCTCCCCTCCACTCAGCCCTTTTCCAATCCAAGCCCCCCATGAGCCTACTTCCAGTTCTAGCCCCTCCATGAGTCCATTTCAATCCAAACCCCCACCACAGCCCATTTCCAATCTTAGCACCCTCCAACAGCCCATTTCCAGTCCTATCCTAGCCCCTCCATCAGCCCATTTCCTGTCCTAGCTCCCCCCCCACTCAGCCCAGTTCCAGTCCTAGCTCCCTCCCCTCACAGCCCATTTCCATTCCAAGCCCCCCTCCCCAGCAGCTATTTGCAGTTCAAGCCCCTCTTCCACTCAGCCCATTTCCAGTCCTAGCAACCCCCCAGCCCCATCAGCCCACCTTCAGTCCTAACCCCCCCATCACCCCATTTTCAGTCTTAGCCCCCCTTCCACTCAGCCCATTTCCAGTCACAGCAACCCCATAGCCCATTACCAGTCCTAATACCCCCATCAGCCCACCTCCAGTCCTAACCCCCCCATCAGCCCAGTTCTAGTTCTAACCCCCCCATAGCTCATTACCAGTCCTAGCCCTCCCCATCACCCCATGTTCAGTCTTAGTGCCCCCATAGCCCATTACCAGTCCTAACCCTCCCCCATCAGCCCACCTCCAGTCCTAACCCCCCCATCAGCCCATTTCCAGTCCTAGCACCCCCATAGCCCATTACCAGTCCTAACCCCCATCAGTCCACCTCCAGTCCTAACCCCCCATCAGCCCATTTCCAGTCCTAGCCCCCCCATAGCCCATTACCAGTCCTAGCCCTCCCCATCACCCCATTTTCAGTCTTTCCCCCCATAACCCATTACCAGTCCTAGCCCTCCCCCATCACCCCATTTTCACTTTGCCCCCCCATTGCCCATTACCAGTCCTACCCCCTATCAGCCCACCTCCTGTCCTAACCCCCCCATAGCCCATTTCCAGTCCTAAACCCCCCATCAGTCCACATCCAGTACTAACCCCCATCAGCACATTTCAAGTCCTAGCCCCCCCATAGCCCATTACCAGTCCTAGCCCTCTCCATCACCCCATTTTCAGTCTTAGCGCCCCCATAGCCCATTACCAGTCCTAACCCCCCATCAGCCCCCCTCCAGTCCGAACCCCTCATCAGCCCATTTCCAGTCCTAGCCCCCATAGCCTATTACCAGTCCTAACCCCCCATCAGTCCACCTCCAGTCCTAACCCCCATCAGCCCATTTCCAGTCCTAGCCCTCCCCATCACCCCATTTTCAGTCTTAGCCCCCCATAACCCATTACCAGTCCTAGCCCTCCCCATCACCCTATTTTCAGTCTTAGCCCCCCCATAGCCCATTACCAGTCCTACCCCCCCATCAGCCCATCTCCAGTCCTAACCCCCCCATCAGCCCATTTCCAGTCCTAGCCCCCCCCAAAGCCCATTACCAGTCCTAACCCCCCCATCAGTCCACCTCCAGTCCTAATCCCCCATCAGCCCATTTCCAGTCCTAGCCCCCCCATAGCCCATTACCAGTCCTAGCCCTCCCCCATCACCCCATTTTCAGTCTTAGCCCCCGATAGCCCATTACCAGTCCTACCCCTCCATCAGCTCACCTCCAGTCCTAACCCCGCCATCAACCCATTTCCAGTCCTAGCCCCCCATAGCCCATTACCAATCCTAACCCCCCCATCAGCCCACCTCCAGTCCTAACCCCCCTCCCCCCATCAGCCCAGGGAAACTTGAAAAAAAAAAACCTGGCTGCTGCTGCTGCCGCCGTGGCAGCGGCAGAATCAAGTGCCCCGTGCCCGGCAGAGCCCTCCCTGAATCCGTTCCCTCAGCCGGCTTTCAGAGCCACGAAGGGAGAGTTTCCCTTTCTCGCAGCTCTGTTAAGCCCACCGGGGCTGATGGGAAACAGGAAATGCAGGACAGAGATTTGAGACTGGGATGAAGATTCACCTTACAGCAGGACTGGTTTAAAGAGAAACATTTAAATGTCTTGGAATGGCCTAAGCAAAGCCCAAACCTCAATCAAATTGAGAATCTGTGGCATTACTTGAAGATTGCTGTACACCAACGTAACCCATCTAACTTGAAGGAGTTGGAGTAGGTTTGCCTTAAGGAATGGGTGAAAATCCCAGTGGCTAGATGTGCTAAGCTAATAGAGACATACCCTAAGAGACTTGCAGCTGTAATTGCAGCAAAAGGTGGCTCTACAATGTATTGACTTTGGGGGGAGGGAGGGGAGAGGTGAATACATATGCACACTCTTGCTTTCAGTTATTTTTTGTCTAACTATTGTTTGTGTCATGTTAAAGGATATTTTGCACCTTCAAAGTCGTAGACATGTTGTGCATATCACATGGTGCTAACCCCCAAAACTCCATTTTATTTCCAGGTTGCAATGCGACAACACAGGACAAACACAGAGGGGATGAATACTTTTGCAATGCACAGTAGATGATATTAGACTTCCGTGTGGCATAGCAACTATTTTTCACACATACTCCAACTGAGGTTAGCTGCGTTTGTGAGGTCACATAGGCTACATTTGGGCAGCAACACCATACAACACTCTCATCTACAGCCATCCATCCTTCAGCCCATCCATCAGCACTTATCCATCTTGTTCACTCATATATTCTCCTGTCAGCTGCTATACCCTGGCCCACACTGTGGCATTTTACTCATTAGGGTGTATCACTCACACCTTGCCTGCAGTTGATGTGCAGGTCACCACTTCTGCCCAGGCATTCTTTTTATGTCTACATCATGGCCATGGTGGCTCCTCCATGGCACATTTCTACCCAATCCTATGCCACCCACTGACATTACAGTGGTGTTACATGAGCAGCCCTCACTGATACAGTCCAAATGCCTCCCACATTATTCGCACATTCACTGTCTCACATGTATGTGACATAAGGAAGTGACTTTTCCATCATCAATTCCCTTTGTTCCCATCCAGCACCTCATTTTTTACCTTTCCATATCTCGCATTAAGGCAACCGTCCTTAGCACATGTTAACCTGCTCGCTTGGCGCTCTTAATGTCTGCTGTGCACTTAATGCCTGCTAACCGGCTGCTGACATTTGTATACACTAAAGGTTGCATCCTTAATGGTCCTTAGTAAACATACCCCTTGGTGTTTGTGGTGTTGGCGACAAGACATTTGCTTCACACTTCCAATTAGTAGCATCAGTTCTGCAGAGGTCATTCCATAATAACACCTGAAATATACCACATGAGAATTCAAGACTACTCCTCTCAATAGACTTTTGCAGGGAGGCTTAAAATAGACTGGGAGAGCTGTCAGCATTCTCTCTGAGTACATGCTACTCTGTAGTCTCTTACACTTTCATGAATGTGGTGGGTACCATGTAGTTCAGGATGTTCAGTTCATCTACTAACATAAAGAATAAAACATTATAACACATGTTTATCACCTTGGTTTAATTGCTTAATTCACTTGTTAGAATAAAGTTATATTATTCATTATTTATGACTTGTAAAATATGTTACGGGCTTGCATTGTGCCACCATAGGTTGTGTGTTTGATTCCCACACATTCCTTTTCATCCCAAACAGCCATAGCAAGCACAGTGAACATATGTTCCAATCAAGGGAATGTGTCCATGGAAGCCTGGAGCACTCCATCCAGCTGCATGCAGCAAATGCCAGTGTCACAGATGCATGCATGTAGCATGTAGATGGTGGCGGATGGCATCCCAACACACATCAGCCCTGAACAGTCACCCACAAAAGCACCGTCACACCAATACAGGACACATCAACTGACAGAAGCATACCCAGAAATAAGTCATCAAGTGTACACACATATATAAGGAAAAGCTGTCTGATACGGCTCCATGTTGCCAATCAAAGCGGTGTAAATGGCAACATCATCCTCGTGATGTACAGCAGAGAGGGACAAATATCAACTGGAGCCTGTCAGAGCAATGCATGTTATATGACCACACAACGGTAATCAAACCACTGCCCCCAGGACCAGTGGGCGAAACATCATGCCACCCCAACACAGCATAACATGAATAGATCTGCAGCCAATGATTTGTAGACCAGGAGGCGGAAGCATATCTAATTGTTTCCGCTGCCACCATGTCAGCCCCGGCGTCAACAAGCACGAAATGGCAGCTAGATTCGACAAAGACCTCCCAGATGGGGATATAGGCCCACCAGCCTGAGCGTTCATGTGGCCAATTAGTAGAGACGCACACCCAAACGTAGTATCACTGGTCCAACTGAGCTGACATGCAGCTGTCCAGGCACATGGGAGCCATGAACATAGCTGTGCCTAAATGGATCACGTATGTGGACATCAGTGAAACGATCTGTGGGCAGGAATGCAGCAGCACAAGGTTGGATAAACCACACACCACCTGTGTATGTCACAAAACACACAGAGGTCAATGATATGAAAGCTGGACTGTGGTCACAGTGCTGTGAGTGAACCTGATGGCAGTGATGTATGCTGTCCCGATCTCCCCCCCACATACACATGCCCTCTCAGATCCCTTGCAGTCTTGCTGTCATCCAGTACACACCACTGAAATGGCTGCTGCCATCGTCCACAGCAAATAGGTGCTGACGATATCCAAGGGCCCATAATATGTGGACATCCCTCTTGCCCTTGACACTGGTGACCAGAGCCGTCTCCATGATACCCTACCCCTGCATGGTTTGAGGGTCCATGTACCATCCCGGTCCCCCTCCCATTACCCACCCTGCCCTCTGTGTGTGTGGTCTGGTGGCGCCCAGTCTCCCGCCATTCTGCTCCCATCTGGTGTACCCCCAGGATCTGCCCGTGCTCCCCAATCACCCCCTCCATACACAGTCTCCCTGTGCGTGTATCACATCCCATGGTGTCCCATACCATCAAGACTCTGATGGGTGACAGAACCACCTCCACACACCAGAACACCCACAGGCTAACCAAGCCATGATCCATGCCTGGCACTGCGACATTGCAGCCTGGATGTCCATCTGTGTCCTGAATGTGAACATGGCCACAACCTTAACCCCCCACCCCCACCCCTCACCCCCTCACCCCACCACCTCCCTGCCCCCTCCCATCACTGGCATCTATTGATAACTCTGTACCCCATCCAGTGTCTGCAGGGTGCACTCTGAGGCAATCAATGACACCCCCCTCCTCTCCACAAACACAGGTATCTGATAGATAACACCTGCCTTCCCTGTCTGTCGAACATCAGTGACACATGCACCATTCCCCACAACCACATTATTAAAAGGGCCCCCCACCCCGTCACAACATACAGTCAGGGACACTGTAGGATGCCCCTTGCAGGTCACCCTTGGAATCATCTCCCTCCCCGTCAATGTGTGCAACACTCATCTGTGTGTCTAATCCTGCACCAGAACAGCCATGGTCACACCACCCCTCCTGACAGCTCCTGTCATTGGCCCCCTAACCCTCACCACATGCCTCTTAAACATCGCCTGCTGAGCCCTAAATGCAGTCACACTGTGGTTCCCCAACACCCCCTGTCACACATCCCCCTGTACAATCCCCCTTGGGAACATGGTTCCACCATACACACCTCCACCTGTGTTGCACCCCCCACTGCATATCCCAGACCACGCCCCATCACCGTGATGCTATGTATGCATGGAATCAACTACCACTGTCTGGACAGCAGGCACCACCTCCAGACCCTACACCAATGCAGGACCAAATCACATGTCCACGTTCTAGTGCATGACCCATGTTTCTCCGGCTCCCAAACCCCCTGTCCCCTGCTGTATCTCTGACCACACCATCTGTGCCTGCCCTGACTAGATGGTAAGGTTAAATGAGTAGAGCATGCCCTCACACATCTGTACAGTGCCACATATGCCTTGTATCACTGTACAAATGCTCTGTAGTAGTAGTAGTAGTAGTTGTCTGCACCATCATGGCCATAGCACTTGAAGACACAGCTGACAGGGGGCATGGTACAGGCAGGCACACCAAGCTGGCAACACACACACAAGCCAATAAGGTCTGCAGGGAAGATACAGAGATGTAATGTCAGGCAGCCGCACAGTGAAGTGGACCCACAGTGCATAGGCAAATGCTCAAACATGCCAATATGACATGTTCCAATGGCCCAGCACCACCCCCCAGATGTGTAGACCTAATGTGTGGCTCACTGTGGGTCATACAGCAGTGTAGATGGCCAGACAATAGCATCTGATGTGCTGAGAATGAGCAGACGTCAGGCAGTCATGGAAATATATATGTTTAATGCACAAATAGCAGCAAAGACGGTGCCACACTGAAATATGAGGACATTGTAACAGGTCTGAGAGTCACATGTTCCCAAGCAACTGAGAAAGCAGAGTTCTACCAACATACAGAGGTAGCACCATGCGGGAAGCCCACTGCAATGCATGCCATGTCCACAGGAGAGTCACCTATATGCCAATGTACAGGGAATGGCCAAATGAAGGCAGGCAATGGGCATACATGCTGCCACACTGCCAAGGTGATGGTGCAACGTGAGTGGCGCACTGTCATGTGACTGTGCACACATGCAAAAATGAGCCTGCAAAGCAATGTACATTGCCACAGCTGTCCGGCAAACACACACAACAACATGTATGTAGAGGTACAAAGAAAGGACTACAATGGTGCAAGAACACACACAATTTCAACAATGGAACATGCACCTGTGGAATAAATGTTTCACGCACATGCACATACACCGTGGAAGATGACACATAACAGAGTGATGCCCCAGATCCAATGAAACACAACCTGCGATGGCCACAAAGCTACCACAGCTGGTGGCATGCATCACAGTGGAATGGTGGCAAAAAGCATGTCATGTACAAGTGTAAGGTCAACAGACAGATAAGCAGGACCTACAGAATGCATCTCCTGTGCCACATACATGGCTGAATGTGCCTGTTCATCCAAACATGTTTGCAGATACAGCAATCCAAGTCACACACATGGGCCCCCCATCACAATGTCCGATGGATGTAAAACATACAGCATGCATATGTGTCCCTGCTGTACAGGTATGGAGCAGTCTCCACAGTGCAGATGATGCCTGTGATCCCACAAGTCCTTCCATGAATATTCCTGGGAACATGGCTATGCAAAGTCATGTGTGATTTCTCAATGTCCCACAGTAATGCAAAGGTGCTGTGTGCATGCTGTGACAAACCCAACACACAGCCAGAGCATGGCACAAACTCGGTCATCCCTGTGATGCGCAAGGTACCAGGCCAACACAGATGTCCATCAAAGGCATGTGTCCGACTCGCATAGGTCCAATCCTACAATGACACCATCTCCCAGGGAGCGTTGCATGCAATTGCTGTGTTCACCAACAGTTGGGTGATGGTGACTGCAGATACAGTGTAGCAGATGTGGCGGGCACATTTCCTGTACCCTGTGTGGAAATGTGGAAAGCTAAAAGGTCATGGTATGCTTCAGACGACATCACGCCACAATGCAGAGAGCAAGACCACAGGATGTACATACTGAAACCACAGATATGAACATATGACACGAGCACAACACTGAACACAGTGCATGTTGAAATCATCAGGAGATGCCACTGCAGACCCGGCAGCCACCCCTACCTGGCCACCCCCAAGCCCATGTCACACAGGCAACCCAGAGGTTGACAGCATGTCATGCAGTGGTGTTGCACATTCATCCCACAAAAGAGCAACAGATAAAGAACAGGCCAACAGAAACAGGTAAAGGTGGATGCCTGACACAATTGATCAAAGGTGCAACCTACTGGCTGTGAGCAGCAGTTGTCTGATAGGGACTGCCAGTGTTAAGGCAAAGGCCACAGGAGGTCAAAATAAAAGCAGAGGATGTCATTGGAATGCGTAGAATCTCCTTGTCTGCATGTCCAGCTGTCGGTGCCAGACGTCCAAGGCACGGGGAGATAAGGGGCCCGGAAACGTTGATGTGCAGTGGTCTGTGAGCAAACAAGAGACAGGTCAGGTGGAGCCATGGAACAAATGCGTAAACACATGCGCACAATGTATGCAAGGCCAACAACAGAAGGTACAGATAGAACAGTGACCACCGCCGCACACATCACAGGACACATTCCAGAACCGGATCATGCTACAGGACAGCAGAGTGCACTGTCACATATACATGTCCCAAAGACACAGAGAGAAGCACAGCAGGACACTGAGAGCATGCTGCATGTAGTGTACAGTGTGTCTGAGCACCAACCCACACCAGTGGAGACAGTCATCACAGTTGGTGCTATGATACACAGATGGTGGTGAATGCCACACCAGGGAAGGGTGTATGTGCCGTACACCACAACTGTATCCTGTACCTGTAGATACACACAACGCTGTCACATATGCCCCACGTACAGTGAATAAACTGTAGAACAGAACACAAACAAATGGCCATAGGGGTGCCAATTGGGACACATGGGGTATGGAGTTGCAGGCCCAAGAGGTGTACAAACACATATGTGCAGTGGACAGAGAGACACAGACATGTGCCATGCTGCACCGCCCCCACAGTACAGTTACCCTCATGTCCACCCACCCCAGTCAGCTGCAGGGTAAATGACGTACACACAGGCTACACACCGCCAAAGCACCGGGCAGGAACAAATGGCAATCCTGGGGATGCATAGACACACATGGAACACACATCTGGCATGAGAGAGCCATGAAACACAGACAACAGCATGTACATGTATACCCATAGGCACCTCCCCACATGTGCATGACTTACAGGAGAACAGCTCCTCAATCAGATGTTGCCTGACTGCCACCCCCTCACGGGTGTCACTACGGCCACGTACAGGAGGGCACGTTGGCTCCTCTTCAAGATACTCATTAATCTCGAATGGCAGACCGTGCCTGAAAGCAATGTTGTGGAGGATGCAACAGGCCAGTATGATCTGTGCCACAGTCATGGGTCGGTATTGTAAGGCCCCGCCGGTCCTATCCAGACATCTGAAGTGACTCTTCAACACGCCAAAGGTGCGCTTGATGACTGAGTGGCTGGAGGCATGGGCCTCATTGTACCTCATCTCTGCACATGTCCATGGAAGACGCACAAGGGTCAGCAACTAGGCACGACAGCCATATCCCACATCACCTGCAAAAGGAAATGTGGAAAGATCAATCAGGAGATGATGGACGTTGTGATAAGGAAGCTTATCATAGCTCAGGTAGGAGCTATAGAAAAGATGATGTGACTCTGAACAAGCAACCTGTCAGTTCTGGTAGAAGCAAGAAAACAGAGTTTTCACATAAAAGACTACCAGTCCCAGAATGCACCAGGTTTTCAGCAGCCATGAGAGGGGCTGAAGTGAGAGAATGTGTGTGCAATCAAGAGAGCTATGAGGTAATCCCTAAGCACTCATCTCAAAGGGCAGGGCTTGATTCAACACAGCTGCGCTGTGTTAGGGAGCAGCACACATTAGGAAAGAATAAGAATAGAGATTATTCTTCAGGAAACAGTTTCAGCAACAGTTTCAAGAACAGCTTCAGGAAGAGATACAGAGGGGAGAGCTTCAGCAATGGCTACAAGCACCAGTATCACCTGGAGAAACAGAAGCCAAGCCAAGCAGATAGAGAGAGAAGGAAACTGGAAGGAAGAGAAGAAAGGCCATTGGAAGGTCTGGGAGATTCCAAGGCAGTACTCATACTGGGAGGTATTCCAAAAGCCAGCAGAGTCCATTGGACTGGATTCAGCCAGAGGAATGGAGTGGCAGAGATAGGAATCACCAGTGGCTACCTGGAAGAGAGAAGACTGCACGTGGAAGGGACTTTCAGACCAAGGCCAGAAGGTATGTGAGAGGAGATCCAGTGTCCAGGGATCAAGATTGGAAGGCTGGACATCAGAATTGGATTACATATTGGCCAGGCTTTACAGAGAGGAATTATGATGGCAGGAGAGGCTCAGGTATGAACACTGATCCAGACCCTATCTATAATAGAGAATGGCAGCAAGGGAATAAGCATTCTCATGATAGTGCCTTAATGAAAGACTCATCTGTGCCAATGTATGATATTGACCCTATGATTGTTGATGCAGGGGGAAATACAGCAGATGAAACTATTTACATGGACTGTTCTTTATCTAAATGCTATTGCTAGTTTTCTATGAGCAAACACATCAGCCATCACAAAGAAACCTAACTTTGTTCTTTATTTCCACTGCAAACAGCTCTTAAAGCAGGATTTGGGCTCACACAGTAGCAGCCAGCCAGCTAAAGGCTTTCAGCTGGTCCATTGATAGTAATTAGGGCTGCACCTGATTGTGTGTGTGAGCAAGGGAGAATCACTGCTGAAATCGGCGTGGAAAATAAGCAGAAGTTAACCTAACCAGCAAAGTTTATTCTTTACTTTGTGCCTTTGTATTTGGTAATTATTTGCTAAGAAAACATTAGCTAATTGCCTGACAAGCTGAAGGTTGTTTTCTGGTTTACTTTGTGACTTTTTGTTATCCATTTTAAACACTGCAAGCAAGTAACCTCATTTATAGTGCTATCAAGCATACATGTGCTGGGTGAATTAAACCCCATCAATAAAAGAAGTATTTTATTGATCTTACCACTTGGTTTCACAACTCAAATTATTGTCATCAGCTGTGTTTGGGAGTGAATGAACTACAATACCCACAATACCTTGCAAGAATCATATGAATATATGCATCGTCAAGATTGTGTAAGTTCTCACCCTAGGCAGCCGTCTGACAACGTGGAGGAGCGCACATGAAGCCATGTGGGAATGGACAACACATACACCAGGACACAAACACCTTGCACACATATTGGCACCCGGAACCCATGTGCAAGTGACCGGAGGTGTGAGATACGGAACACATGGCAAGGACAGCTAGACAAACACACATAAGGTGTATCCTGGCCAGCACATGACCAGCTGCTGTAACACAAGGGCCAGAGGTGGCAGTTAGGAATGCAGCCGGCCGACACATGCCACCGCACCATGGTAAAGGGCATAGATGTGCATGGGTGAGACATGTGACGGCCCTGATACAGTGCACACACAGATGCTGACACAGTAACATGTACATGAGGGCCACAGGCAAGATGGCAGACATGACACAGGAATGCTGACATACATATAGCAGACATGGGTGATGTACTGTGGCACCACAGCCCACATACGTGATATGCCAGACAAAGGCAACAGGGAATGGCCAACCAACACACAGGACAGCAACAAGATTACTCGTTGAGGCAAGCATTCCCCCCCACACCACAACCACACACGCATGCACAGTCACCTAGGGAGCATGCACAAAGTACAGCACATACACATATGCGCATGTGTGTGGTCTGCCACATGTGCCCAGAGCATCACAGTCCCAGAGGCTGGTGGAAGCGACCAGGGCTACCAGAAACCAGTGTCACCCGCATGGGTGCTGAGGGAAACAGACGAGAGGGATGGAAATGTGGCAGATATAGCTAACCGTAGATGGCCACAGGCATGTGTGACAATGGCCCCAGTGACAATCACATGGTGTGATGGGAGACACAACACCATACAAGGGTGACACTCCAAAGCCACAATGCAAGGCGTGGCATGCAGTGGGCAGAGCTAACCAAGGGAACATGTATACTACACACAGGTTGCCCAGTGACATGCCACTGCCTGAGGGGCAGATGCCGGAATACTGCCTGAGCAAGGCCAGCAAGGCCAGACCTGCATCACTGCATATCACGTGTCGCAGGGGAGTTGCAGTCATAGGGGCTGACCGACACACCACATGTGCCACTGCTCCACGTGCGAGAGGTGCCCCGACCCCAGGGACACAGGAGACATATGTGCATGTCAGAGATGGCAAATACTCACCCAGCAGGACACAGTACTCGTATTGTCCGGCCTCAAATCGGCCAAACAGTGCTGAGTGCTGCAGGATATAGGAGTCATGGGCGGACCCTGCAAACCTGGGAACCACATTCAGAATACGCATATTTGCATCACAAACAACCTGCACATTCAGGGAATGGTAGTGTTTGCGGTTGTGATTCAGCACCTCCCTGTCTCTGGGCGGGACCAGGGCAACATGTGTGCAATCAATAGCTCCCATCACGTGTGGTATCCCTGCAATCTGCTGGAATGCCTGGCCCAAGGCTCCCCAATGTTGCCTATTGTTAGGAATCACAATGTAATCCCTAACCCGGCTGACCATGGCCCACAGTACCTGGTGGAGACAGGGTGAGAAGGTGGGCCTGCTCATACCACCCACTGCGGCCACCAAGGATTGGAAACAGCCAGAGGCGAAGAAGTGTAGGGCACCCAGGAGCTTGGCCAATCCCGGTATGGCATGGGACCGGGCAGTCCGGGGCTCGAGGTCAGGTCTCAGAACCTCATAGAGCTCCCTAATAGCCCCTGTGCTCAGACGGTAGAGGGTGATGACCTCGTCCTCACGTATGTCCTGGAGCACGGGCTTGGGCCTGTAGAGGCATGGCAGGTGAGGGTGTGCTTCGGCACACCGATGGCACTGCGCTGGTACCTGCTTCGCCTGTGGAGCCCCCACAGCTGCAGGTCTGAGTTGCAGCGGGACTGAACCCATACCCAGTGCCACAGCCCCATGGTCACCATCACCCTCATCAGGCAACCGCAGCTCAGGAAGCCCCAGGAATGCCACAACTGCAACACCGGCACTGTCCACATGAGCCTTGATAGACAACAAATGGAGCAATAGCAAATGCTATATATAGCGTGGGGAGTGGCAGGTAATCAGGTCAAACATAACACACCAGCAGATTCAGCAACATATGCCAGCAGTTGATGAGTGGATTGGGAACCACATCCGTAAGCGTAATGGCATAGAGCGCATTGGTACATGCGTTCCTTAGCAGCCGCGGTGCATACGCAGGTAGTAGCTTGTGGCATGCCCCCGCGCCCTGCCAGACATCAGAGGTAGGTGATTGCCCACGTAACCTACCTACACACACCGTAATGCACCATACACAATGGAGATCTCACACAGCAATACTCCATACCGCAAACAGCGCATGCTAGCACGGGATACATACCAGGATAGAGCCCTGATACAGTGGCATACACCACTAGCAGCTCTGGTGAGAGTTGCGGAGGTATGGATGTGGGTGCATGATGCAATCACCGCAGGACACAAAACATCCTGTGTAAGGTGTGTACCTGCACGTGATGGGGCGTAGCAGACATGCTGTGGCCCCGCACATGTATCAGGCATGTAACGTACCCTGAAATGTCTGGAGTGAAAGGCGCATGTGCACACGTGCTGGGGAATATGCATGCGCACATGCGCTGAGGAATGCGCATGTGCACGTATGATGGAACGTGCGCTGCACCTGCAGAATGCGTGCTGTGCCTGAGGAACGCGCATGGGGACATACCCAATGTACGTTACATGGCCACACAGTCACATACTGCTGGTGTATGTTGGACAGGAGGCAGAACCTGCAGAAGAAGGGACAGCCTGACAACATGGAAGCAGGAGACAACAGCACGAGGGGGGGGTCCAACCCAGCCATCACCAACAAGCAGACCCCACCGCTGCTGAGCCTGAGGGGGAGGAGGCATGCCCATCCGGGGTCACCCAGCACCCATAGGACCAAGCTGGAAGTGCACCAGGGGCCAAGCGCTGCCGGAAGCCAGTGCCCGATGTGGCAAGGAAGAGGGAAGTACCTTCTCCCAGGAGGAGAACGACCTCCTCATGGGCAGTATCCTGGACCATTATGAGGTCCTAGTCGGGCACTAAAGCAGCACCACCACCAGTGAAGAATGCACCACAGTGTGGGGAGAGGTGCAGACAGTGGTGGCGGTGGCAGGGGGCCCATGGCATGATGTGGAGAGCCTGAGGAAGCGCTACTATGACATCAAGCATGGTATCTGGGCTCAGCTGACCCAGGAGAGGTGCCATGCACATGGCACAGGTGGGGGTGAACCACGGAAGGCCACCCTGAGCATGCTAGAGCAGTGCCTCACAGACCGGCTGGGGCCCATCTACATCCATGGCCTGCCCCACACACTCGATACAGTGGACCCATGTGCAGGTAGGTCGAGGATATGTGTCAATGACTGACAGAGCTATGCAGATATTTGGTTAGCGCCCCCCCAGGGATCAGGGGCAGATGACACCTAGCACAACGAGGATAAGAACAGATGCAGCACACCATCATCAGATACAATGTACATGTCAGTACAGTCGCCAGACTGAATGGTGTAAACAGCCCCAGTACAAACCTAGGAGGTACAGGGAACAGGTGAACCTGGAACAGTCCAGCTGAACAGTTGTATTATGGCCACCAACAGTACAATATGTACATAGGTCGATGGGTGTGCACCGGGGACGGTCCACAGCCAAGCACATGCAGGGCCCAACACAGGGGAGTGTGGGGGCCATCCCAGATGACCCATGTATACGCATGTCCCCAGCCATCCCATAGAGACATATGCTGTGTCTGATAGGCCTTCTGCTGCACCCACGCACCGCTCCCAGTCCACAGCCCCCTGTCAGCCATGCACAGTGTAACCTGACATACACAGACCCGCAAACATATGGACAAAACCAGGCCCAATGTAGGGTTACCATCATACCCACACAGCAGCACCCACGTGCCATGCCCCATGCCCCACACCATGTGTACGTGACACAGCACCGGTCATGGTGCACATGGGTGGCTTTGGGCGGACCGCTGCCTGAGGCGATGTATGGGGTGGTGCAGCCCAACCACAGTCAGTGACAGAACAGAACCCAAAGGCAAATGACATGTACTGGGGGACATGAAGGATGGATGCACAACAGGGAACCCAAGGAAGGCACGGGAACCACAGCACACCATACAAAACTACACTGAACGCAGGTTGGGCCACTGTATGCTGCGCTAAGGCCCCCCCCCATGGGAACATCTATCCTGCACCCACAGACACCCCTCCAACAACAGCATGTGCTGTGCAGGACTGGAGCACACACCAACAGAACCCATGATCCCGCAATCTGAGGGCATCTGAGGCCAGTCACCTCACAAACAGATATCCCCAATATATGGAATGGTGGGAGCTGATACAACACCCTGCATATGACACCAGAGACCTACCACGCCATAGCACTCATACCACAGCTAGAAGACACCCCCCAAACCCCCCAGGGTATGCAGCAGCACCAACCATACAGCAGGCTGCAGAACAGCTGACACCCAGCTGACAGGCTGCACATGGCAAAGCACCACAGTACAGATCCCATGTGAACAGTTCACACAGCCGTGGACACACACCAGGCACACAGATGCCCCCCAGGGACAGAGGGCATGCTCGCAACCGGAGGTACAAATGAGGCAGAGATAGCTGATTCACACTGAACCCACATGGGGCCAGACCCCACACGCAGTGCAACACCTGATGGGTGATGCAGTATACCCCACAGTGTCAGCAGGAGGAACAGCGCAACGTCCAATCAGGACGCAACTCTGTGTACCATGTATGTCACCTGGCCATTAGTTCCCCCTGCCATGCTGGCCCTGATCTGCACTCCCCATCTGCCTGGTGTCTCCTGGGCCCCTAGCTGCCACATCCCGCATAGGGGCCTGTCCACCCCACCCCCGACCCATGGCCCAGGTCCAGCACCATGTTCCCTCCTCACGCACTAACTCCCTCCGGGTCCAGTGCACCCCCCCGCATGCCCCCCATCGCCCAGGCCCAGATGATAGACCCCTATAGGCCTACCCTGAGGCACCAGCCCCCTCGACCCCCCCATGCCAACACCCGACCAACCATCTCAGGTCAAACCCAGCCAACCCTCCCCGCCTCACGATTCCCTGTCAGCCATCCCTGTCACCATTGACAGGCCCCATATGGCCTCCCATAGCCCCCATCAGCCACTACCCCCTGCCCACAGGCCACATCAGCCACACCCCCGCTTCCACCCACCCCAGTGCAGCTCATTACCCGCCACACCCCATCCCCCTCTGTGCAGCCCATATTCCCCCCACATGCAGCCCGTTCCGCTCTCCCCTCCACCCCCACCCCCATTGTCAGCCACTTCCCAACATGGCAGATGGGACACCAGCACAGAGCTCCCTGTCACTCGGGGCCCCTGCTGCTGCGTCCTGCCCTAGCAGCAGCCCCGTCCCACACAGTGGTGGCCCACCACTCCCAGCCCCACCCAGACAGTCACACATGTTGATGTGGGATGGCCACAGATGCACGCACAGGCAGGCACCATTGGGATGTTGCTCTCACCCAGGACACGTACATGTTGGGTGCCATGCCTATCCCTGCACTGTTATGGGCCCTGGCCACAGGTACCCATCCAGGGTGAGCACATGGTGCCACAGGGACCCTGTGGCCCATGCAGGCCGTTGTCATGGGATGTGACAGTTATACACATGGGGATGGCCAGCCACCTACCTCCTGAGCTGTGTACCCTTTTCCTCCACAGGTGACATACATGCCATGGAGGCTAAGGAGGAGGAGGAGCTCACAGCGGTGGGCCCAAGGCCCATGGCCACGGTGGGGCCAGCAGTGGAGGCACCTGCAGGGGCCGGGCCAGCTGCAGCAGTGGGGGAGGAGGGGGAGATGTCAGCACACCTGGAGGATGATGGGGAGCCATGTGTCGAGTGGGGCAGTGGCAGCCCGCCTGCAGCTGCTGTGGCTGGTGGTGCCCCATGGCCACCAGTGCAGGCCCATGCACCACAGACTGCACATGCCACCATTGGCGAGGTCCTTGACAAGATGAGGTCCCATGCCGCTGAGGCCCATGCAGATGCACAGGGTGAGTGTCCACCTGTTGTGACCTGTGCACATGCAGCAGATGTCCACATGTGTCACCCATGTCTCATGTCCCACACTGTGTCGCCCCCACAGGCATGAAGCTGGCACTCGGTGACGTGGTGCGGGAGCAGCGAAGGATGCAGCACAGGGCTGAGCGCTTGCAGACGGTGATGGAGGGGATCCTTGTGGAGATACGGAGCCAGGGTGCATCAGCACAGCCCATCGCCATCATGATTTCATGTATGGCGGCTGCCTGGAAGGCCTGTGCAGGACAGGCAGGACAGCCAGCAGCAGCAGCAGCAGCCACGGTGACTGTGGAACACATACTTTGGGGTGGGAGGGGCGTGGCCGGTGTGACTGGCGGGGCCAGGACAGCAACAATAAAGGCCACTCATGTGACATTGCCTGTTGACATGTGTCCAGTGTGTGTCTGTCACCCCCAAGATCCCAGTGTCACACCCAGCCGCACCTTGGCCACATAACCCATGCCGGTCCACAGCCAACCTGCCAATCACACACCCACACTGCTGTCCCACCCATGGTTCCCCCCATCGCACATGCCCCCACCTCACCCTGCCCCCTGTTACCCCTGCCACTGCCCTGCCCCACCCATACCTGCCGCACGACCCATGCCCCTGCCCCATGCCTCACTGACCACTCCCCTGCACCTGTACCCCCACCTGCCACATGTGTGTGCTGCTGTAGCATCACCACTCAGCACACAACTACCCCTCCCCCACCCCAGCTGCGCCACTACCCCCAGATACTGCCCCACCCCCAATGCCAGATGTGTACCTGGTTCACGGTACATGCCCCATCCAATGCCCGACCCACTCCTCCTCACCCACAATGGTCCACCCGACATACTCACCCAGGGTGCCCCGTATCACACATGGCACTGCAGCCACTGTGGCTGCCCCTGCGGGGCTGGGTGACTGTTGTAGCATCACCTCTGTCCCTCCATCTGGGCCATTTCTGCCTGTACCCCCGCCACTGCTGTTCCACGATGCACACGGCTGGATAGGCCCTGGCGAGCTGCACCGTTGCCTATGCCGCTATGCCATCCCACAGTGTACACCCCATTCTCCAGTCCCCCACCGGGCTACCCACAGCCACTCGCCCCCATCCCCACCTCCACTCCCTGTACCTGTTCCCCTGCCAGCCCCCATTCCTGTCAGGGCTCCATCATGCCGCCACCCCTGTCCCCATGCACACTCCCCCGTGACCCACCCTTGCTGGTGCCTGCCCCCACCGCAGGGAGCCATTGCTTGCGCCATCTTAGCGCAGCTGACATACATAGCCTGGCCCCCACCGCATACCGGCCTCATGTCAGTCCCCCTGGGCCTGCACTGGTCCCCAGTATATGCAGGTCACGGGCCGATGTCACGTGGCCATTCCCAGGGCATGGCCACCTGGTACCCCTCCCCACATCACTGCAGGGGTACATCCCTGATCCGCCACTGTACACCCTGGCCCACCCACAGAGGGTGCTGTTACCTCCCCCCTGTCCACCCAGCAGGTGCCCGTGCCTCAGCAACCCATGTCCCTGCTCTGGCTTCTGTGGCCCATCCCCCCATCCCGCCATGTGTGGTCCACCTTTCACCCCCCACGGCCGGGCCAGGGGACTGTTGTATCCACTCCCCATTTGGGCCCCCCTACCCATATCCACCCCCATACCCTGCACCCCGTGTAGGTCTGCCTCTCTGACTGTTCGGGCCATCCACCTTGCTCGCCCCCTTCCTCCCCCACCCCCATGCCTATGTGCATTGTCGTGCCCCCTCTATGGTGTCCCACTCCACACCGGTGTCTGTACCCCTGCCCCCTGTACCATACCTGACCTTAGTCATTTCTCTCCTGTCCATCATGTTGTCCATGGTGGCCCCCACCCCCAGCATCTGCAGACCCCCATACTGCCATATGTTACCACCCAGCCAGATGCTATGTGCTTTGCTCAGTGCATGAGGGAATGGATGTACACAGCCAGGCACATGGACATGGCACACAGACTCATTGGCATGCCGAGCCCCATCCATGCCATACATGGCAGGGCGGCATGTGCTCTGTCCATGTGACATCAGGTGCATAGCTGTGCTGTGTGGCACCCATGCCATGCACCACGCCATGTGTGTAATGTTAGCATATGCCTGCCACCATGGGTCTGGCCACGGCGGCGCACTGCTACCCCCCTGCACCTGTGACGCTGCATCTATCAGTCCCCATAGCCATACACTGCCCTTGCCATGGGGTGGCTACCATGTTCGGGTATGGTGACATGCACACAGGCACATACAGGAATGCATACCACTGACATTCTCACCCCTCTGCCATGTGGCTAAATGGGACACTGGACCAGCGTGCGTTTGTTTAACATATATACATAGTTTATTTACAATGTGGGTCCTGCTGTTGGTGTGCATTGCACCTCCCACTCCCGACGGTGATGGCAGTCCCGGGGCACAGGCTGGCACAGGGCGGGGGTCATGTGTATGTGGCTGCCCCTCACATCCCCTGGGGGCCTCCTGGGCTGGGTGGATGGCCGGCTACGCTTGCCTCGCCCCTCTCCCACAGCATGCACAGTCGGTCATCCAACACTGACAGGGCCACCAGCACCTGCCTCAGGATGTGAGTGTGCTCCCACTGGGCATGGGCCTGGGCACGCACCACCACAGCCAGGTGTAGGCCGCACATGCACCCACACAGACACATGTCCCCCCTTGTCTGTGTGCCTGTATGTATGGCACATCTGCCTGCGGTGGCAGGCTCTCACACAGGTGGGGACCAACACTGGCACTGTGGGGCAGGTGGCTGGGGCTCCCAGTGCCCTGTGGTGGCCTGTGCTGCTCGGGGCTTCCCATCCCCTCTGCCCCTCCCCCTCCCACACCATCCCCCTCCTCCCCCTCCCCCACCTCCTGGGGCTCCCATGCACCCTCGCTCACCCACTCACTCTCCTCCACCTCCCTCTCCTCCAACAACTCCCCCACCCCTCCATGCTTCTGGCCCCCCTCCTCTTCGTCCTCCATGCCAGCTGCTGCCTATGGGCCCCCCTCTGGCTGTTTGTCCTGCACTGGCTGGCCTGGTCCTGCATCCAGCCCTGCTGGGCCCTCGTCTGCTTCTGCGGCCGCTATGGGGGAAAGACATACATTATCACCACGGTCACACTGTTTACACAGCACAGGTACATGACCTACAGCCACACAGGCTCCTGGCCCACAGGGACATGCCATGGAGCATGGCACAGATGGCATCACTCACTTTCACGCTGGTCCTGCAGCTCCGCATGTACCCGTGCCAGGAACCTTGTGTACCTGTCCCTCAGCTTCCGACTCTTCTTACTTAGGTCCACCACCTGTGGACACAACAAGGTATGGGACCATTAGCGGCCAGTCATCAAGGCTCATCCTGGGCAGCACAGCCCACATAGCTGGGGGCAGCAAGTGGCTACCTCCGATGTGTGCTGTGTGTCCAGTGCTCACTCTTGGCTCTGGCACACGCATGTGCGCAGTGCGGCTGCACATATCTGAGCTGCCCCCTGCGTATGCTGCATTTGGGCCACCTGACACACCTTACCAGCCCATCGGCCTAGCACTACACTACCGTGGCACTACACTACCGTGTCATATGTGCTGCCGCCATGCTGCGTGTCACATGTGCCATGGTGGTGGACTTGAATGGCACCATCATCCATACACGGTGTATCCGGGAGGGGGCAGGGCTTGCACCACACCCCACACATATGCACTGTGTCAGCATGTCAGCTACACCCATCTGCTTGGCTACAATGCATGTCCAACATATGCACAGGCTGCGTGGCATGTGCCGCTGTGCACATGGGGGGGGGGGGCTGATCATGTGTACCACCATTTGGCCTTGGGCACTGTGTCATCCATGCCCAGGTGGGGCCAGGGTGTGGGCCACCACAAGCTCTCTTGGGTCCTGGGCAACATGGGGGTGGGCCAGTCCCGCACCCACCAGCTAGTGCACCTATCATTCCGCCAGGGTGACCAACATACCACCCTGATATGTCCTGTGGCAGCTCTGTGAAACTAGACCGGGGCAGGTACCTTGGCACCAGGATGGATAACAGGGCTCTGCAATGAGGCCTGGGGCATCCTGGGGCTATGGCAGCCCTGTAAGGCTAAATCAGGAGCAGGTATCTCAGCACCAGGATGGATAACAGGGCTCTGCAATGAGGCCTGGGGCATTCTGGGGCTATGGCAGCCCTGTGAAAGTGTAACAGGTGCAACTACCATACAACCAGGATCACTAACATGGATCTGCAATGAGGTCTGAGGCATCCTGGGGCTACGGCACCCCTGTGAAACAGTGACAGGAGCAAATACCATACAACCAGGATGGATAACAGGGCCCTGCAATGAGGCCTGGGTAATCCTGGGGCCGAGGCAACCAGGAGCAGGTACTTCAGCACCAGGATGCATAACAGCGCTCTGGTATGTGGTCTGGGGCATCCTGGGGCTAAGGCAGCCCTGTAAGGCTAAACCAGGAGCAGGTACCTCAGCACCAGGATGGATAACAGGGCCCTGTAATGAGGCCTGGGGCATCCTGGGGCCGAGGCAGCCCTGTAAGGCTAAACCAGGATCAGGTACCTCAGCACCAGGATGGATAACAGGGCACTGCAATGAGGCCTGGGACATCCTGGGGCTAAGGCAGCCCTGTGAAACAGTGACAGGAACAAATACCATACAACCAGGATGGATAACAGGGCTCTGTAATGAGGCCTGGGGCATCCTGGGGCTATGGCAGCTCTGTAAAACTGTAACAGGTGCAACCACCATACAACCAGGAAGGATAACAGGGCTCTGTGTTGAGGCCTGGGGCATCCTGGGGCTAAGGCAGCCCTGTGAAACTGTAACAGGTACAACTACCATACAACCAGGACCACTAACTGGGCTCTATAATGAGGCCTGGGGCATCCTGGGACTGAGGCTGCCCAGTGGAACTGTTACAGGTGCAACTACCATATAACCAGGATCACTAACTGGGCTCTTTAATGCGGCCTGGGGCATCCTGGGGCTATGGCAGCCCTGTGAGACTGTAACAGGAGCAAATACCATACACCCAGGATGAATAACAGAGCTCTTGTATGTGGCCTGGGGCATTCTGGGGCTATGGGAGCCCCGTGAAACAGTGACAGGAGCAAATACCATACAAACAGGATGAGTAACAGGGCTATGGTATGTGGCCTGGGACATCCTGGGGCTAAGAAAGCCCTGTGAAACTAAACCAGGGACAGGTACCTTGGCACCAGGATGACTAATTGGGCTCTGTAATGAGGCCTGGGGCATCCTGGGGCTATGGCAGCCCTGTGATACAGTGACAGGAGCAAATACCATACAACCTGGATGGATAACAGGGCTCTGTGATGAGGCCTGGGGCATCCTGGGGCTACGGCAGCCCTGTGAAACTGTAACAGGTGCAACTACCATACAACCAGGATGGATAACAGGGCTCTGCAATGAGGCCTGGGGCATCCTGGAGCTACGGCAGCCCTGTGAAACAGTGACAGGAGCAAATACCATACAACCAGGATGGATAACAGGGCTCTGCAATGAGGCCTGGGGCATCCTGGGGCCGAGGTAGCCCTGTAAGGCAAAAACATGAGCAGGTACCTCAGCACCAGGATGGATAACAGGGCTCTGCAATGAGGCCTGGGGCATCCTGGGGCTAAGGTAGCCCTGTGAAACAATGACAGGGGCAAATACCATACAACCAGGATGGATAACAGGTCTCTGTGATGAGGCCTGGGGCATCCTGGGGCTAAGGCAAGCCTGTGAAACTGTAACAGGTGCAACCACCATACAACCAGGATGGATAACAGGACTCTGTGATGAGACCTGGGGCATCCTGGGGCTGAGGCAGCCCTGTAAACCTAAACCAGGAGCTGCTACCTTAGCACCTGGATGGATAAGAGGGCTCTGCAATTAGGCCTGAGGCATCCTGGGGCTAAGGCAGCCCTGTGAAACTAAACCAGGGGCAGGTGCCTCAGCACCAGGATGGATAACAGGGCTCTGCAATGAGGCCTGAGGCATCCTGGGGCTAAGGCAGCCCTGTGAAACTAAACCAGGGGCAGGTACCTCAGCACCAGGATGGATGACAGGGCTCTGTAATGAGCCCTGGGGCATCCTGGGGCTATGGCAGCCCTGTGAAACAGTGACAGGAGCAAATACCATACAAACAGGATGAGTAACAGGGCTCTGGTATGTGGCCTGGGGCATCCTGGGGCTAAGGCATCCCTGTGAAACTAAACCAGGGGGCCAGGTACCTCGGCACCAGGATGACTAACTGGGCTCTGTAATGAGGTCTGAGGCATCCTGGGGCTACGGCACCCCTGTGAAATAGTGACAGGAGCAAATACCATACAACCAGGATGGATAACAGGGCTCTGCAATGAGGCCTGGAGCATCCTGGGGCCGAGGCAACCAGGAGCAGGTACCTCAGCACCAGGATGGATAACAGGCCTCTGGTATGTGGCCTGGGGCATCCTGGGGCTATGGCAGCCCTGTAAGGCTAAACCAGGAGCAGGTATCTCAGCACCAGGATGGATAACAGGGCTCTGCAATGAGGCCTGGGGCGTCCTGGGGCTGAGGCAGCCCTGTAAGGCTAAACCAGGAGCAGGTACCTCAGCACCAGGATGGATAACAGGGCTCTGTGATGAGGCCTGGGGAATCCTGGGGCTATGGCAACCCTGTAAAACTGTAACAGGTGCAACCACCATACAACCAGGACCACTAACTGGGCTCTATAATGAGGCCTGGGGCATCCTGGGGCTATGGCAGCCCTGTGAGACTATAACAGGAGCAAATACCATACACCCAGGATGAATAACAGAGCTCTTGTATGTGGCCTGGGACATCCTGGGGCTATGGGAGCCCCGTGAAACAGTGACAGAAGCAAATACCATACAAACAGGATGAGTAACAGGGCTCTGGTATGTGGCCTGGGAGATCCTGGGGCTAAGGCAGCCCTGTGAAGCTAAACCAGGGGGCCAGGTACCTCGGCACCAGGATGACTAACTGGACTCTGTAATGAGGCCTGGGGCGTCCTGGGGCTATGGCAGCCCTGTGAAACAGTGACAGGAGCAAATACCATACAACCAGGATGGATAACAGGGCTCTGTGATGAGGCCTGGGGCATTCTGGGGCTGAGGCAGCCCTGTAAACCTAAACCAGGAGCAGGTACCTTAGCACCAGGATGGATAACATGGCTCTGATATGTGGCCTGGGGCATCCTGGGGCTAAGGCAGCCCTGTGAAACGAAACCTGGGGCTGGTACCTCAGCACCAGGATGAATAACAGGGCTCTGCAATGAGGCCTGAGGCATCCTAGGGCTAAGGCAGCCCTGTGAAACTTATCCAGGGGCAGGTACCTCAGCACCAGGATGGATAACAGGGCTCTGCAATGAGGCCTGAGGCTTCCTGGGGCTAAAGCAGTCCTGTGAAACTAAGCCAGGGGCAGGTACCTCAGCACCAGGATGGATAACAGGGCTCTGCAATGAGGCCTGCGGCATGCTGGGGCTAAGGCAGCCCTGTGAAACTAAACAATGGACAGGTACCTTGGCACCAGGATGACTAACTGGGCTCCGTAATGAGGCCTGAGGCATCCTGGTGATGGGGCATATCTGTGAGCCTGCAGAAGGGGCAACTACCTCAGCACCTGGGTGATTCAGCCACCTATCCTGGCCGGTCGCACATCTCTTGGGAGCCAATATTCTGTTGAGATATTCCTATCATATGGTATATCAGACATGACCAAAGCAGGCGGCAGGTCATTATTAGCTGATATTGCATATGGTGGGTACAGTTTCCTGATATATGCCACATCGTAGTCCAGATGCAGGATGTGGATTAATTATTTTGAGTAAGCCTTCAAAGGGTTGACAGACATCTGTGATGTTGGATGGTGCATCCTACAGATGGGGCAGACCTGCACACATCAGCCGTGAGGCCTACATTGATCCCTGTTTGCCCCACATACACATCCTTTTCCATTGCTATGCATGTATGATATATCTGTTGGTTGCTGGCTATTGGTTTGAACTGCTAGGTTTGTGTGCCTGTCCCCATGCACTTACCTCATGTGGGTAGTCTGCAGCGCGATTGTAGCACCTGGTGAGGTGACCTCCTCACCCTGTTGAGGTTCTGCCTGCAGGATGAGCCAGGGAACAGGCACTCCTGGCGCAGACAGATGAGCTGCACCAGCAGGTACAGGTTTGCATCTGAGAACGCAGGCTTCCTGGACCTGGCAGCCATCTTGTTTACTGTGTGTAGTAAATGCTCTGATGACGCAGTGATGGCACAGCTGCGCATTGCATGTGTACCCCTGCACGTTCCCCCGTGCATACTGCCCTACCCCTGCATGTACTGCCGTGTGTACCCCCACGCGTACTTTCATGCATCCCCCGCCCGCGCGTGCTGCCATGTATGTCCCCGCACGTGCCCCCGCGCGTAACCACGTTTGAGACACTTTTGGTATTTGTTGATGTTTCAGGCATTCTGTAATGTATTTCATCACGGCTGTTATTTGTGGATGTGACGTGCCATATTCCCATCCTTTTGGCATTGTTGTATCCTCTTCCGTAGTTTAAAGTTGACAGTACACCCTATCAAAATCCTTTCTTTTCACTACTAAAATACCACCTCAATTCTCACAACCCTTCTCATCACTTGCATCATACCACCAACTACAGACAGAGACCTTTCTTCATACCATTCTAATGTATCCTTATGTGGTAAGGCTTCTAGAAACATCAAACAACTATTCAAACTTAGTTCTAAATGAACTGTAGGTAGAATACATAAATGTATATTCTTAAGAATAAACAAAACACAGTGGAGGTCATTCCAATCTCCGTTTAGCGGGTCTGGATATCCGATCTGGACATCTAGACCTGCTAAATGGCTGAATCTTTCCTATGACCACAGAGCTCCCTGCACATACAGGCAATTTGTGCGGGGAGTTCTGTCCATGGGCAGGAGGGAGTGGGAGAGGGGAGGAGCAACGGCAGGTGGTAGGCGATCCTGAGTTTGGTCCTGTACATCCAGGGTCACATAGTTAACAACTAATTACTAAGTTAAAGCCAGACTGTTCAAATCTTTTACAAATGGAAAATGTTATCCTTTTAAAAGCATGGGTTAAGGAAAGCAAACAAATCATTATACACTTTGAGGCACATTTCAAGATGTCCAAGTGCAATCTGGGACATCAAAGCCAAAACATCTGAAAAGAAAGACAGGCAAGTGCAAGTTTAGGCACACTTCCAGACATGTGTTCGTGCTTCATATAAAGAATATAAAGAGGCTGGAAGCAGTTCAGAGGAAGGTGACCAAAATGACTTGGAGCCTGTGTCATTGTCCTGATGCCTAGAGCAGGAATAAACAGGCACATGCCTGCAGATGACTCTGCTGCTGGGATCGAATGGGGATGTGTAAGTCCATTACCCCTCCCCAGACACCCCTATGCCTACTTGAATGTCCCTATACTGAAGACATCTGTGAACGGCATTTGTGGAATGGTTACGTAGGTGTGTCTATGATGTTGATGTTCACGTGCATGTCTAAAGACGTTCATACAATGACGAACCCTTTTAGAATGACCCTCTTTCTCTTCTAATATAAACAACTTATGTTTAAGGTCTTGTACCTCATCTTTTTGTTTTTATTGAGACATTTCAAGTGCCATTGTCTCCCAAAATGTAAGGATTACCCACTCAGGACTAATGTGCAGTCTCCCTAAATCATTGACCGCCATTTCATATTTGTAGTGCTTCATTTCCACTACTCATTGAATGCCATCATGCTATAACAAGATCACCATCTATAGCAAGATCACCATCTTTAGCATGCATATAATACGATGGGCTACCCTTCTTAAACTCTAAAGCCCATGCCTTTTGTTGCCATTCATTCCATTTAATTCTATTCTGCTAGTAACTGAACAAATTACCCATTGTACTTACAGTTTTCCTGATAAACCTCTGACTTGCCTCTGGCCCAGAGAAAGAATCCAAGACAAGAGACAAACTGTTGCGTGTAATGAATTCCTAGCCAGGGGCAACAACTATTGGAATCCTTCCTCAGCTCTTGGTTTCCTTTCTGGTCCCAGAAGCAAATGAGACAAAATGAAAACACAATACACACAGAGTTATACCATAGCAAAGTCTGTTAAAGCTTTAGGAAGGCAGCCATGGGCTCGGAAACCTAACAGTCACCCATAACTCCCTTAATTTGCTTGGTCACAACATCTACTTTTATTTAGGAAAAACTGCCACATTGTACAATTTTGTATTATCAGTCTGTGTCATGCTTTTTGCCTTAAAATTTCAGAATATCTACATATTGCAAGCCAAACTATGCATAGATATATTGGTCAAGTATTAGTCTATTCAAACTTCCTGTGAGAATTAGCTTTGCTTTATTGTTCTTTACAGGATATAACCTTAATAATATACTTCTCATGCCAAGTTATTCACAGAGATAAATGACCTGGCCTAAGCTGAGAGCTTTTTTTACAAATATAAGCTTACTATCTAGTTTCCCTTGCAAAATACAACCTTAACTGTCTCATTTAGGCATAAAACTGTCAGCATTTTCAGCGCTGTTCTCATACTCTAAACTTTCCCCATGAGAACCCAGCCCCCCTTAGAGTTTGCAAGAAGGGGACAGGATGTTAGTGAAAGGGGATAGACTCAGGAGTAATATGCAGATATAGTTCTTACGGAAAGAGTGGTAGATGCGTGGAATAGTCTCCCAGTGGAGGTGGTGGACACGAGGATAGTGTCTGAATACAAAAAACATGGGAAAAATACAGAAGATCTTTAAAGGTAAAAAGGGGACTATTGTAGTTGATATGGAAGGGCCGACTAGATAGGCTATGTGGTCTTTTTCTGCCATCATGTTTCTATGTTTCTTTGTTTCTACAGACTGTGTTACAATAGTCAAGTTGGGAGATGACAGATCTGAGAAGAATAGAAGTCTGAGCAACAGGATCTAACAATGAACAAAGGGCTCAGGAATGACGAAGAGCTGTGAAGGTAGACTTAGTCAAATAGCAAATTTGAATAGCAAAGGATGGATCCGAATCAATGAAAATGCCTAAATACTTGAAGGTATTCTTTAAGGAAATGGGGCAGTTATTAAGAACGAGGGCTAACAAAGGTATATTTGAGGTGTCCATGATTCAGGTGGCTGATGACTTCTGCCGGTTAAGTTTTAGAGTGTTATTGCAGAGTGGGATGTGGTCTTAGAATGATGAGAGAGAAGGAATGGGAGGAAAGATGCTCCATACTCCAAGCCCGTAAGAAAAAAACCCAGATCAGCCCCATGGTACACAAGTGAAATAAGAAATGCAAAGAGAGCCCTATGAAAAATCAAAAGACAATGGAGAAAAAACAAGACCCAGTTTACCCTGCACACACGAAGCAAAAGGAATACAACAACCTCATCTATCAACATAAAAAGGAATACAATACTAACCTTATACTCAAATCTGCCAATAAACCCAGAGAACTATTCAAAATAGTTAGAACTCTCACTAAAGAACTCTCACTAAAGAACCCACCCACAAAAATGAAAAATTATACATCCACAAATATTCGCTGACTTCCTCCAGTCCAAATACACCTCCCCTCCTGATGGCACCGTAAACACTACTACCAGCTCAACACAAAGCAAGGAGATCTGGGTGGAGTTCAGCATCCCATCTGCTGATCAGATAACACAGATCATCTCAGAGCTAAACACCAGCACCGCACCATCAGATCCATGCCCAGTAACTTGGATTAAATCAGCCAAAGAAGAACTAAACCAACTCATCCACAATATTGTACATCAGTCCTTATCCCAAGGCTATATGCCATGTACCCTCAAGCTTGCTACAGTCCGACCAATACCCAAAAGCTCAGCCTTAAGTAAAAGTGAGCCTGCAGCATACCTCCCCATCTCTAGCCTCCCCTTCCTCACAAAGATCATAGAGAAAATTGTCCAACGTCAGCTACAGGATCACATTGACTCACATGCACCACTGAATCCTCACCAACATGGATTTTGACCTTATCATAGTGTCAAAACTCTTCTCATATACCTATTTGACAACCTGATCAGAGGAATGGACAATATCAAGACAGGCTTTCTCCTAATATTCATTGATATTGCCTCAGCCTTTGACACAGTGTCTCACTGCGTCCTACTAGACAGACTGAAAGACATTGGTCTCTACAACACCACCATTAAATGGTTCTCTTCCTACCTCAACAGCCGACAAATATAAGTGAAATGTGGAACAAGCACCACTACCCCATTCTGGTCAGTACATAGTGTACCACAAGGATCCTCCCTGTCTGCACTGTTATTTAACTTATACATTCAGCCCATCTGCACAATCATTAAAAGGCACAAGATCCACTACACCCTATATGCAGATAACATAATGATTTATTCTCCAATCAACCTTGACAACCCAGACTACTCAAACTTGACAGACTGCCTGGAAGAAATGACAAGTTGGCTAACCCAAAACAACCTAAATGTCAACTGCAGCAAGACTGAAGCCCTCCTGGTCACACGAAACCCAGGATTTACTCCACCACACTCAATCCAGCTCAAAAACAACACCATACCCATCAAACCAGAAGTGAAATACCTTGGAGTCACCCTGGACCGCGAATTGAACATGCATTCTCACATAAACAAGACAACTAAGAGTGCCTGTCACATATTGAGTATCATCAGAAGGTTCAAACCGCTTCTCAGCCTAAATCACTTCTGCACCATGCTCCAGGCTATAATTACACCCATCTTGGACTACTGCAATCCCATATACCTAGGCCTACCCAAGCATGCCCTCCACCCCCTACAGATGGTACAGAATACCGTAGCCCGTATTATAACTGGTTCATCTAAATACGACCACATCACCCCCTACTGAACCACCTTCATTGGCTCCCCATTACCTCCCGCATAAAATATAAATCTGCTCTGAACATTTTTAAAATCAAGCAATCCATCTCAGCAGATATACTAAAGAACCTCATTAATATGAAGAATTGTTTGAGACCCAGCAGGCGCATCACTACTGACACCATCACTACCCCCAGCGCATACGCCAAATCCAAACAATCCACATCCGGATGAGCTTTCTCCGTGGCTGCCCCAGCACTATGGAACACCCTCCCAGACTCTCTAAGAGCCACCTCAGATGCCAAGGACTTCCGGAAGAAGCAGAAAACAACTCTCTATGTGGATCATTTTGGAGACATTACATAGCAAGTAAAACATAGACCCTTACCCCAGCTAGTGATTCCCCCTCCTCCTAACTCCCCTCTTACCCCAGCTCCACCCCTTCCACCCATTTAATTAATAATCTTGTGTACTATAGTGTAAATAGTTTGTTCTGTAAATAGTTTGGACCAATCCCTTGCATGCCCCCTCTCCCACTGTTTTATGTAAAATTTGCAAGTTATGCTGTAAACCACTTTGATTTTAAGAGAAGGGGGTATAGAAAACCTACTAAATAAATAAATAGAAAGGAGATGGTGGGGGCAGGAAGGGTTGGAGGTACAAAGGGGAGAATTTTGGATGGCAAGAGAGGAAGAGAGAAGTGGATAGAGTGGGGGCAGGATGGAAAGAGGAGCAAAAGGAGGGGAAGAGAGAAGGGCAGAAGAGTTGGTGGGCAGAATTAGGGAAGTTTAAGACACAAGGGAAGATTGAAGGGATGGGACAGATAGGGGAGTATGGTGTGGGGTCAGGAAGACAAAGGGTATGTCAAAGGAGGGGGTTGAGAGGGTGTGCATGACAGAAAGGTGCTAAGGGGACATCAGGATAAGGGAGGGGGGAATATGGGGTGAAGAGATAGGAGACAAAAGTAGGGCAAAAGCAGGAAGTGAGAGAGGAGGAAGTAGTTGGATATAGTGTGCAGGGTAAAAGAAGATTGGGAAGGGATATGTGTGGTATTTTGTTGGAGTGGGAGAAATGGTGTGGGGGCCGCTGAGCCCCTCTTATTGTTTGGCACATTTACTGAATCCCCTATCGTAAATGTCACCACTTACCACTGCATATCAGTAAATTAATTCTAGGCATGTAGGGCCCAATATTCAAAAGGCATTTACATGGTTAACAGCCAGTTAACTGTGTAAATGCCTGCTAATCAGATATCTGATGACACATGCATGGGTATTGCCGTTGAATATCCCCAACTGAGTCCCATATGCACCCCGAAGCTAGCTGGCTGGCATCGGGGCATTCCGGGGCAGAGCGGAGACGGGGACTGATGCTAACCGTGCAGCACCAATATTGGAAGCTGCACGGTTAGCGCTTGGTGCCTATAAAATAGGCAAGAAAAACTGTTGCCGTGGAAGTGAATATCTGGGTTTTGGGGGTCAGCGGGCAGGGCTAGCGGCTATGGTGCATAGCCCTGCCCAGTTGAATATTGGGCATGTATTCTTCAAAATTTGTTCAGTTCCTTTGGTAATGTGAATGGGTCACCCATTTGGGGCTCAATTCCATCCCAGATGTCAATCCCCTCTGAACCGGTCTGAACCAGATGTACAGAGGGGATCACGATTCTGATCCCATGGGGCACATCTAGCCTTGCAGGATCAGAATTGTGAACAGTCCTGCATGTGCAGGACTGTCCCTGGCTAACCCAGTCAAAGCTCTTCTATGGAGCCGTGGCACCATGGCATCATGTTGCCATGGCACTGTGGCTCCATTGAAGAGTTGCAAAGCCAGCCCCTGGAGAACAAGTGCTTGCTCCCTGCAGCCCAACCCCTTATCTGGCCTCCTAAGGCCAGGATTGGGCTGCAGGGAATGTCCCCCAGCCCCTCCTGCCCCATCCGTGCCCCGACGTTTCAACAAAAGCACGTCCATGGAAGTTATTCCACTTTGGCCCATTAGAATCGGGCCTGTATGTCCAGGGCCGATGACCGCCCAGACTCCACCGCCAAGCCGCCCCTTCCCTGCCCCCATCTAACTTCACCGCACAACTGGCAGAGAAGTTAGTCGCAGCCAGGTGAAGGTATGAATAGCGGGGATGGACGTCCCGTTGGGCCGTCCATCCCTACTATTCATAGCATAAAATAACCCCCTTGGCCTTTATTGGCATGTGCCTCCCATTTCTAGAGGCAATTTTCTTACTGTCTGCATAGTTGCAAAGTCTGCATTTTTTTTCCCCCCCCATAAGTTGCACCAACTTTAAAAGTGTGTGATACACATCCTGTTCTTGCAGGTATCTTTTCTAAGACACATGTATGAGCATGCTTGCTAAAGGTTAGCACATGTTAATAAAATTAACATGGGTTAACGAAATTAATGAGCTCTAAGTGCCACTGTACCCATAGAAATACAAAGGATCTGGGCACTTAATACATGTTAACTTTATTAATGTGCGTTAAATCCTTTAGTAAACGCCCCATACTTTTGAATAGACCAAAGCACCTCTGATGTTTCAAATCCTGCCCTTTTCCGACCCTGGCAGTGCCTCCCTTAAATGCAGGCAAGAATAGATGCACCATTTGTCATGCCCTCTATTTTACCCATGGAAATGACTTTGAAAACTGACTTCTGTATGAACAACATATGTGGTCTGGAAAAGTTTCTTATTTTTAACCATTAAGAAAACACATATTTATGGCACATGTGTACCTCATTACCATTCATGGCATAAAAAGAACAATTTGAAGATGACACACTTTGCAGTTCCCTGGTACATAATAAATCTATTGATTCAAGGAATCTAAAATTCCAAGCAGTGCATTTTATAAAAACTGTTTCCTGTTGTCGTGCTTTATTACCTTATTAGTATTCATTCCCTTCAGGAGCTCACTTGTTTTGAAACTATCAATAATGTGCTCACAATTTGACTTCACACTTCTGTAGCCAAAGGAGTTTATTTTAATTATTGCTAAATTCATAAAACATTATGTTGGAAATGATATTGTTATGGTTACGTGATTATGGATACCTATTTTGGACTAACGTAGGGTATGTTTACTAAGGACCATTAAGGATGCATCCTTTAGCAAGTGCAAACAGCAGCATTAAGGGCCCCAGTGGGCATTAAAGTCCGGGGTGGAGAGGAGGCGTTCCTGTATAAAGGGCACTAGTGGCTGGTTATCAGACAATAAGTGGACAGCAGGCATTAAGAGCACCAAGCATGCAGGTTAATGTGCTTTAAGGATGTTTGCCTTAATGCAGGATAAGGGAGCCTATGGAGACATCAGAAGTGAGGTGCTAGATGGGAACAAAGGGAATTGATGATGGACAAGTCACATCCATATGTCACATATGTGTGAGATAGTGAGTGTGCAGATAATGTGTGAGTCAGTTGGACTGTATCAGTGAGGGGTGCACATGTAATCCACTGTGATGTCAGTGGGTGGCATAGGACTGGGTAGAAGTGTGCCATGGAGGAGCCACCATGGCCATGATGTAGGCATAGAAAGAATGGTCACAAAAAAAGTGAGCACACTTGCGAAAAAACAACCAAAGCACAACTAAGCGAGATGTGTAATGTGGTCATAGGTGCTTTATTGAAAATGATCACCTATGGATTTCGGCAAACGCCTTCCTCAGGGGGCACAAACCTCAAAATAAAACAGAAAAATAAAAGCATACTTCATATTACAATAACAAATACCATTGGATAAGCACTTGTGTGTTTGAACTTTCAAATACGATTTTGGTGTTTTTGAATATTTTTATGCTCCACATTATGGGGTATGTTTACTAAACAGCGATAACGTTGCAGCGGTGCAGTTTGCACGTGATCCATAACATTATCGCGTGGTACATAATGTTATCCCCCAACAAAGTAACATTATCACGCGATAGCGTGCGGTTTTGCGAGAACACGTCTCCTGTGGCGTTAAGGCACACAGAGGGTGGAGTAAGGCTCCCCAGAGGGCGGAGAGAAGGGGTCAATGGGCGGAGAGTGGGTGGAGAGAGGCTCCAGGCACACTAACACTGCGAAATGAAGGTCTGAAAATTAACGCCAGTGAAAACCTTGCGCTAGAGGCACATTTGCAGGAGAGAGAAACCAGTTCAGTTAGCAATGTACAGCAAAGGCAGGGAAACCAAGGAAAGTGATAGTAGTGATACATGTGCAGCAACAGCATAGTGCCCAAGTACAAAAGGTCACTATGGTGAGGCTGCAAATGGGGTACAGGGGGCTGCAGGTGGGACATGCAGTGGGGCAGCTGGGACACAGGGTGGACTAGGCAGATGCCTAGGTGGCACATAGGAACGCAGAAACAGAAAATCAGCAAGACAGCAACTGACCAAGGGCAAACATGCCGACGAGTGTGTGTCATACATTGCCCCAATGGACATCAACCAGCAGGTACCCCAACGGCCACAGAACATTGGCAGGCAGTGCTGTGGGGAAGCGTGCATGTCCATGTAGGCACCCCTACCCAAGATCCCACACCATAGACAGCCGCCTAACGGCACACTGGATGAGCTGGGACTGCGCATCACCAGCACAACCGTCAGAAAAGCATGTCAGCATGGTGGCATAGGGGTGCTGGCGGTGGAGGGGGCAGTGTTATCTGCCCGCAGCAGACCAAGGCCAAGCCCTGTTCAGGTGGGTGGCCTGCAGTCCAACAGACAAGGTCTGTATGACGAACAGTAATGGTATCCCTTGGGAAGGGGCTACCTTTGTGGCAACAGTTTGGTGCAGTACACATAGTCAGTTTGTACAGGGGAAAAAGGTCACAGCTCATCCATATCTGACAGTGTTTACCACCCTGGAGAGTGTCCCTAACAGTATTGATTATCCTACCAATGCCTGCACGAAGCCCATGACTGGTGTTGTGGACAGGGCTTCCAACCACCGCTATCTTTGCACAATGCTCAAGTAAGTGTGGTAATCTGTGTATGTGTGTCCATTGTTTTGTGGCCGCCCACACCCCACTGAACCTCCAATGTTTGCACTGGTTCCACTGTTCCACCTCCAATGTGCATTATGATGAGCAAGGTATTTGGGTATGGCCCCTACAGGGTGGTTTATCCAGGATGCATCTGCATAGGGCATAGGGCAGGGTGGCCACAGCAGGTCATGCTGTGAGGGCACTCTCACTCTGATTGAGCAGTGACCATGGCATGTCAACCTTCCCACATAGCGCCATACAGTGCGTTCAATAGTGATATATGTGAGTTCCCATTCTTGGGGCCCAATCACTGACATACCTGCTTGGTATTGGTGCAAATATCCCACATCTGGGTGCACATTGTTCTTCTGGGAACATGCACTAAGTATGGGCTAGCACACTGTGTGCAGTCAGTATGTGTCTGGCTGCAACACCTTGCAGGGTGCAGCAGGTGCACGCTGACTGTGGTCTCTACTGGTGAATGGCAGATTGTGGTGGGGGGAAGCTGAGCTGATCATGCCTATCACTTGTCTGGCAAGGGCCCTGGTACAGGTACCAACCTGAATCAACTGCTGGGTTCCCCAAAGGAAGGTGTTTGCCGGGAACACAGCCTGTCATCAATTTGCAGTACTGCCCCTTTTGGAAATGTTCAGAATGTGGGTATGTTGGGGCCAGATCATGTCCTTTACCCTGACCCAGAGAGGCCAGTTTGATATGTACATCATCATCATGTGAGTCCACACACACCCCTGCTCCGAGAACAAGTGACCATGGCAAGCACACTGGCTATGCACCAGTTTGGTTGCATCACGGTCTACAAGAGGCAGACATGACTGTCAAATTCAAACAGAAACAGGGCATTCGCAGGTGCCTCTGCAACTACCTGTCACAAACTAGCACTGATGGAGACCTGCAACAAAGCCATCACAGCCAACTCGGGTACTGCAGACCTGGTGCTGGCCACCCCACCTCACCCTCAGGGTGATCACAGTACACACACAATGGCAGGGCCTGTAGGTAGTCAGTGGCAGTAACACGCACTGTCAATCCCCCCTACCAAGCTGACATGCTGTAGAAGTGCATACTCCATCTGATGTAGACTGCTGTTCTGTATGTGAAATGCATTATGGGTACTGTTGTCTCTATCCTATCCTGGTTACCACAGCAGACAGCATGTCCAGTGACCTGAATCCTGTCTGTGGCCAGCCATTGGTATAAAAAAACCCATAGTGATGTAGTACAATGGTTAATAGGATGACCTCAGTGGCATATATCATGGTTTCAATCCCACAGTGGGCTCCCTGTATGTTTGGGTCTCCCCTATCCCATGCAGCACCTTATAAGGTTTGTGGGATGACCTGCACTCCTTCTGCAGCCAGCCATTTGTGGGATAAACACATGCTGATGTAGCATAATGGTTAAGTCAATGAATTCAGTGGCAGACGTCATGGGTCCAATCCCTCAGTGGGCTGCCATTAGTAAGATTGTCTGAGGCAACTCCCTTGTAGGCCTGTAACAGACACACATATGGCGTTAAGCATGTTTTAATGAGAAAATTGTTGTAATGTGTAAATGAAAACAACACCCTTACCTCATTTGCCTACGGTAATGTGGCCTGGAAACTGCCTTAGCTGTGGGTTTCCCCTATCCCAGTAAGCACAGCAGAATGTATGTGTGTTGACGTGCAGTTGTTGTGTAGCCAGCCCAAGCTATGATGATGGCCATAGAGGCATAGCACACTGGTTATTACAATGACTATGCAGCCAGCTCTCATGGGTTCTAATCGCTAGTGCTACAACAGCAGGAAGAGTGTCTGAGGCACCATCCTTTTGCATGGCTGTAACAGTTAGACACATATCTGTAGTGTGTGGTAAAGCCAACATACACACTCACCCTAGTCCTGTACACTACGGTGGCGCTGAGCATGGGCCGTAGAAGGCGCGTAACAGGTCGCCGCAAGCTAAGGCGCCCTATGATGCGCCCACAGACCAACGCCGGGGAGCTTCACTGCCGTAACGTAAACAGCTATTCACCAATTAAACTAACAAATGGGGGCGTGGCGGCGAGACTGGGTGTATGGGGACTGTAAAAGCGGCTCATACCGTTCACGGCGCGTTTCACTGTTCTGCTAAGAATACGTTGACGTATTCCGGGCATCACAATGCCACATTTTATTTATTTATTTATTACAGTTTCTTATATACCGCGCTATTTAGAATCAGCGCGGTTTACATCATAACAAAACGACCATTACGACAAACTGTCAGGTTTTACATTGAACAGGAGTACAAACTTGGATAACTGGGTTAACTATATACATAATCTATCTACACTGCAGTGTGCGGGCATTTCTAGATTGGGTTATTTCTTGGAGGGGATATCTGGTTCAGTTGCTGTCTGGGAAATATTGGCGGAAAAGGTATGTTTTGAGAGCCTTTCTGAACTGATATAGATTGGTAATGGCTCTAAATGTGGGGGGTAGGGTGTTCCAGCATTTTGGTACATAAAAACTGAATGCCCTGTTTGTGGTGTTCGTGTTGGACTTTGTTGAAGCCTTTGGTATTGCTAGCAAGTTTACAGCTGATGTTCTTCTTGCTCTATTGGGGGGGACCATGTGGATTAGATTCGTGAGTGAGAGGGATGAGGTGCCTTTGATTGCCTTAAATGCTAATACAAGGGATTTGAAGGTGATTCTCCCGTGAATTGGTAGCCAGTGCAGCTGTTTGAGAATGGGAGTCACGTGGTCGTTTCTGGATGCACCGTAGAGGACCCTAGCTGCGGCATTCATGGCCAACTGTAAGGGGGTTAGTGTGGATTGGGGGAGACCTTGTAGGATGGCATTTGCAAAGTCAAAATGCGGCAGGATCAGCGCTTGATATATGGTACGGAAATCGTCTGGGTCCAGCAGGGAGCGTAGGTGTTTGAGGGAACGGATTTTGAAGTAGATGGCTTTGACTACGCTGCTTATGTGGCGTCTCATGTCTAGATGTTGGTCCAGGGTAACTCCCAAATATTTTATTGCATCTTTAGTTTGCAAATCAGCTTCCTTGACACTGACGTGGGATGGGGGCGTAAAGTTGGAGTCTCTGGAGATGAAAAGGACCTCTGTTTTTTTATGCTGGATACGTAGGTTCTGTGTCTGGAGCCATGTTGAAACTGCATTGAAACAATCTGTGAGTGGGGTCAGGTCCATGTGGGTTGTGGAGAAAGGCATGTATAAAAGAATGTCATCTGCATATATCATGCAGTTTACGTTGAATGATCTTATGATATTGCATATGGGCTGCATGTAGATATTGAAGAGTAAGGAGGATAATGAGGATCCTTGAGGTACCCCTTGTTTTTGATGGAAGTGGCTAGACTCTTCTGATCCAGACTTCACATATTGCCATCTATCGTCCAGATAAGACTTGCACCATTTTAGTGCCTTGTTGCAGACACCCTTTTCTTTTAGTCTTCCCAGGAGGATTTCGTGACTCACGGAGTCAAAAGCCGCGGCGATGTCTAGGAAAATGAGGACAAAACCTTGATGGATGTTGTCGATTCCTGTGATGATATTGTTGATTAGACCAGTGAGTAGTGTCTCAACCCCGTGATGTTCTCTGAACCCATGTTGGCAGTTATCTAAGGGAGCAACAGAGTCTATGTGATCTTGAATTTGCCGTTGTGCTTCCTTCTCGATTATTTTGGCTAAGATGGGGATGCTAGCTATTGGTCGATAGGAGTCTACCTTTTGGGGGTCCAGTTTGGGGGTTTTCAGTAATGGTCTAATGGACGTCTGCTTGAATGAAGTGGGAAAATAACCTGTTGAAAAGGAGAGTTTCATTATATTTGCGATGACAGGACTGAGCACATCACGTAGTTCCTTGATCCAAAAAGCTGGACATGGGTCGGTCTGTGCAGTGGAGGTGTTGAGTGATGCTATGGTGTTCTCAATACATTTATTGGATGGTGTGGAAAAAAAGTTAAGTGGAGAGAGGTCCGCCGGTTCTTGATATTGGACTGCTGTGACCTTGTTAGTTTGTACAATCTTGGATTGCAGATAATCAGCGAATTCTTGTGGATGTATGTTGATGTGTTGCTCAGGTGATGGTTCCTTTGAGAGGGATTTGACCAAATTGAAGAGGTCACGAGGTTTATTCAATGACCTCTTTAGGGTGTCAGTGTGATATTGTCTCATTCTGATAGAGATTGTTCCTCGATGTATTGCAAGGTGGGTTAGGTATGCGGTCTGATCTTCCGGTGAGCGTGATCGGCGCCATCGGCGTTCGAGTTTACGTAATTGCATGAGGGAAGCGCGTAGATCAGGAGAGAACCATGGGGCGGATTTTCTTTTCGCTCTTGCTGTATTTTTAGGGTTTGGGTGTTGTGAGATGGCAAACAGGCTGGAATTCCAGTGAGAGATTAGTTCATCAAGGTCAGGTGTTGTTTTGTTGATGAGTGATGGGGTTTCCGAAAGGATGAGTTCCCTATCGAAGGGGCGGAAGCATCTAGTGGAAGTTCGAGAGGTGATGTTCGTGGGTTGGCTTCTGTTCAGCTGGTCATTGTTGCTGGGAATCTGGATAATGATCAATTTGTGGTCGGACCAGGGTACATCCACGACTGATGTTGGCAGATTGTGGCTTTTGTCCTTGACTGGATGTGGCACAAAAACCAAGTCCAAAATGTTCCCTTTTGTATGTGTGGGTTCATTTATGATTTGTTTGAGACCCAGGTCTTCCATTGCATCAAGGAACGCATTTGCGTGGTTTTGGTGTAGCGATGGGAGATTGAAATCACCCATTATCCAATTTGGTTTGTTGGGAGTGCGGGTGTTAGCTGCAAGGTCAATGATGGTTGGGAGGTCAATTGGAGAAGTAGATGGTGTTCTATATAAGAGGGTGAGGGAGAATTGTTGGTTAGCAACAGAGAGAGTGTCCAGGCTGTTTGTGCTAGAAGAGTCCACAGTCTGGAAGTTGAGGTCTGATTTGGAGATTATGAGCACCCCTCCTCCTTTTTTGTTTTCCCTATGTTTCGTGTGTATGAAAAAATTTGGGGGAAGTAGTTGATTGAGGAGGACGTTGTCTTCTGGTGATAGCCATGTTTCTGTGATCATGAGGATCTCAAGGTCATAAAAGGAGATTGTGTCAAGGACAACAGGCCATTTTTTGCGGATGGAACGTGCGTTAATGATGGCACATTTTAGGGGTCGGCATCTACAAGGTTTTTCCTGGTTGGGTGTATTGGATAGCTGGAATGCTACATGTATCAGGTGGGAGTGGCGTGGGTAGGTGTTACTTCCTGTGTTGAAGTAAGGGGGACTATTCCATCTTTTGCCATGGCTATTCAGGATTGGAATCCTGCCATGTGGTGTGTAGAGAGATTGGGAGGTTCCAAGCCAGTGGGTGAGGAGGTAGAGGCTAAGAATGACAGCGACCTGGAGGGCCATTCTGAGGGTTTGGATTGTGTGTGAGACACTGTAGAGGAGTGATTATATGAGAGCGCACAATAGAGCAGGTACAGTTTACATGCAAGATAGTGACTAACTTTACAGAGAGAATGCAGTATTGCAGTAATGTGAACACTGTAAGAAGTGCAAAGCTGGCAGTTTAAATTGACTTTCAACTGGCAATATAGTATTGCTAAGATAGTATCTAATACGTTATGATGCTATCAGGTTACTTTGAAAGTTAATGTGGCTTACAATAGCTAGAGATATTCAACAAACACACATTCTCACAGTTCAGATGTTGGTAGAATGCTGGAATCTTGGTCAGGTGTCAGGTGTCCGGCAGTTAGGTCGCTGGTAAGGCATCTGAAGTGCCGCCTCTCGTGCTCCGCCTAAGGGCCACGCCAAAGGGCCCTCTGGCGAGGCCCTCAGGCGCGGGCCCGCCAGTCGCGGGCGCGCCTGAAGGCGCGTGTTTTTTAAACCCCTTGCTGGGCCCGGATTAGGCGTCGGGAGTCAGCAGGCCCCTGCTGCTGCCGGTGGCTCGATCCCCGGGAAGGGGAGAGCTGCTGGTGGTGGTGGGGGCTGCCGGATGTCGGCGCCTGAAGGCGCGTGGTTTTAAACCCCTTGCTGGGCCCGGATTGGGCGTCGGGAGTCAGCAGGCCCCTGCTGCTGCCGGTGGCTCGATCCCCGGGAAGGGGAGAGCTGCTGGTGGTGGTGGGGGCTGCCGGATGTCGGCGCCTGAAGGCGCGTGGTTTTAAACCCTTTGCTGGGCCCGGATTGGGCGTCGGGAGTCAGGAGGCCCCTGCTGCTGCCGGTGGCTCGATCCCTGGGAAGGGGAGAGCTGCTGGTGGTGGTGGGGGCTGCCGGATGTCGGCGCCTGAAGGCGCGTGGTTTTAAACCCCTTGCTGGGCCCGGATTGGGCGTCGGGAGTCAGCAGGACCCTGCTGCTGCCGGTGGCTCGATCCCCGGGAAGGGGAGAGCTGCTGGTGGTGGTGGGGGCTGCCGGATGTCGGCGCCTGAAGGCGCGTGGTTTTTAAACCCCTTGCTGGGCCCGGATTGGGCGTCGGGAGTCAGCAGGCCCCTGCTGCTGCCGGTGGCTCGATCCCCGGGAAGGGGAGAGCTGCTGGTGGTGGTGGGGGCTGCCGGATGTCGGCGCCTGAAGGCGCGTGGTTTTAAACCCCTTGCTGGGCCCGGATTGGGCGTCGGGAGTCAGCAGGCCCCTGCTGCTGCCGGTGGCTCGATCCCCGGGAAGGGGAGAGCTGCTGGTGGTGGTGGGGGCTGCCGGATGTCGGCGCCTGAAGGCGCGTGGTTTTAAACCCCTTGCTGGGCCCGGATTGGGCGTCGGGAGTCAGCAGGCCCCTGCTGCTGCCGGTGGCTCGATCCCCGGGAAGGGGAGAGCTGCTGGTGGTGGTGGGGGCTGTGCGCCATATTAGCGCCAGATAGCATTTAGTAGCGTGTGATAGCACGTGTACGTGCGTGACACGGTGCATCTTGAGAGAGGAAAAATGGACAGGCGATCCCGGAAGCCGATATTCACACGGAGGGAGTTCAGGATACTCAGCGAGCTGATTTGCTCTAGGCAGAGGCGTCTGTTCCCTGGCGCATCAAAACGGCAGGACCTTGCACGGGTGAGGAGGGCAGGTCACACAATGGCTGTTGTGCAACACAATATACAGCAAGCATCACATATCATACATGCAGAACATGGTGGAAATACCAGTCTGTGGGCCAACCTGTTGCCAATGTAGATGCGTATGGTGTTGATTGCAAGTCTGCTTATCCCCAGAAGGCCCCCAGACCTGATTACATGGGTCTATTATACATCCTGGTGTTATGTTACCTGTGTGTGTTGCGGTCTGTAATGTCTGCCCTATCCCCAGGAGGCGTCACACATGGTTACAGAGGTCTAAGATACATCCTGGTGTTAGTTTACCTGCATCTGTTTGGGTTTTACGGCTCTGCCCTAACTCCAGGAGGCCCTGGACCTGATTACAGAGGTCAAATTATAGATCCTGGTGTCAGGGTACCTGCATCTATTGGGGTTTCACAGCTCTGCCTAACTCCAGGAGGCCCTGGACCTGATTACAGAGGTCTATTATAGATCCTGGTATTAGGGCACCTGCATCTGTTGGGGTTTCACAACTCTTCCCTAACTCCAAGAGGCCCTGGACCTGATTACAGAGGTCTATTATAGATCCAAGTGTTAGGGTACCTGCATGTGTTTCATTTTCACAGCTCTGCCCTAACTCCAGGAGGCCCTGGACCTGATTACAGAGGCCTATTATAGATCCTGGTGTTAGGTTAACTGCATCTGTTTCATTTTCACAGCTCTGCCCTAACTCCAGGAGGCCCTGAACCTGATTACAGAGGTCCATTATAGATCCTGGTGTTAGGATACCTGCACCAGGATCTATAATGGACCTCTGTAATGAGATCCAGGGCCAAGATGGACAATATCACCTCCATTTTTCTGATAGCCATTCCTCTCCATATGCACCCAAGCACCCTTCTAGCTTTTGCCGTCGCCTTTTCTACTTGTTTAGCTACTTTGAGATCATCAGACACAACCCGCTCTTCTTTGGTGGACATAAGTACTTCACCCCCTATACTATATTGCTCCCTTGGATTACTGCAGCCCAAATGCATGACCTTACATTTTTTAGCTTTAAATCCCAGCTGCCAAATTCTAGACCATTCTTCAAGCTTAGCTAGATCCCTCCTCATGTTATCTACACCTTCCTGGGTGTCTACTCTATTGCAGAAGTTGGTATCATCCACAAAGAGGCAAATCTTACCCGACAGCCCTTCCGCTATATCACTAACAAAGATGTTAAAAAGAATCGGACCAAGGACAGATCACCGGGGCACAGTGACACCACTGTTAACTTCCTTCTCCTCAGAGTGAGTTCCATTTACCTGTACTCTTTGTCACCTCCCACTCAACCAATTTCTAATGCAAGCAGTAACTTTAGGGTCCATCCCTAGGGTGTTCAGTTCGTTTATAAGTTGCCTGTGAGGAGCAGTGTCAAAGGCTTTACTAAAATCTAAATACACCACATCTAGGGCTCTCCCTCGGTCCAACTCCCTGGTCACCCATTCAAAGAAATTAATCAGATTTGTCTGACAAGACCTGCCTCTGGTGAATCCATGCTGCCTCGGATCCTGTAATCTGCTGGACTATTTTCTCTTTCAGCAGCGTTTCCCATAAGTAGCTGCTTATAATTTACTCACCACCGAAGTTAAACTAACTGGCCTGTAGTTTTCAACCACATCCGTACTTCCGCTTTTGTGTAAAGGCACCACATGAGCCTCTCTCCAGTCCGTTGGCACCACTCCTGACTCCAATGAGTCATTGAAAAGGTTGGTCAGTGGAGCTGCTAGAACATCCTCAAGTTCCCTCAGTATTCTAGGGTGTATCCCATCTGGTCCCATTGCTTTGTCTACTTTAAGTTGAGCTAGTTTCTCATGAACACAGTCTTCTGAAAATTGTTCAAGATGTCCCTTGTTTCTGTTCCTGTTTGTGGGTGTTTTCTGAGGTCCTGCTCCTGGTTCTTCATCTGTGAACACAAAACAGAAATATTTGTTAAGCAATTCTGTTTTATCCTCATCAGCTTTTATGCATTCCTCCCTGTCACCCTTGGGTCTGACAATACCACTTTTGCCCTTCCTCTTCTTATTTTTTATTTTTTGCATCATCAAATCAGTGTTGACTCATAGCAACCCAGCTACCTCTGGGTTTTCTTGACAATGTATCACCAGAAGTAGATTGCCAGCCTTTTCTTCCAAGGCATTGGAGGGTAAGGCAACTTGCCCAAAGTCACAAGGAGTGCCAGTGGGAATTGAACCCTTGATCTTCTAGGTACTAGGCAGTTGCTCTAACCACTAGGCTACTCCTCCACTCCCTCTTCTCATTAACATATCTGAAAAATGTCTTATCCCCCCCCATTTTATTGCATTGGCTATTTCCTCCTCTTTTTGAATCTTTGCTTTCCTGACTACTTTGCTAGCTTCTCTAAGTTTTTCCAAATATAGATGCCTGTCTTCCTCTCTCTGTGATCTCTTGTATTTCATGAAGGCCTCCCTCTTTTTCTTCACTTTTTCAGCTACTTCTTTCGAAAGCCATAGTGGTCTCCATTTCCTTTTAACCTTATTTACCATTTTAACAAAAAGGTTGGTTGCCCTTAAAATATCCCCTTTCAGTTTTGCCCACTGTTTTTCTACATCCCCCAGCTGTTCCCATCCCACTAACGACTCCCTGAGATATTGCCCATCTTAACCCTGGACCTGATTACAGAGGTCCATTATAGATCCTGATGATAGGGTACCTGCATCTGTTGGGGTTTTACAGCTCTGCCCTAATGCCAGGAGGCCCTGGACCTGATTACAGAGGTTTATTATAGATCCTGGTGTTAGGTTAACTGCATCTGTTTCATTTTCACAGCTCTGCCCTAACTCCAGGAGGCCCTGGACCTGATTACAGAGGTCCATCATAGATCCTGGTGTTAGGGTACCTGCATTTGTTGGGGTTTCACAGCTCTGCCCTAACTCTAGGAGGCCCTGGACCTGATTACAGAGGCCTATTATAGATCCTGGTTTCAGGGTACCAGCATCTGTTGGGGTTTCATAGCTCTGCCCTAACTCTAGGAGGCCCTGGACCTGATTACAGAGGCCTATTATAGATCCTGGTGTCAGTGTACCTGCATCTGTTGGGGTTTCACTAAGAAACCAGAAGAAAGTGACTGGAGCAATTGCAGCTGAAAAATAAAATCCTAGACAGAAGGTAGAAAAATACTTTTTATCTTGAATTTATTAACTGGAATATGTCTGGTCTGGGAAGTGTGTATTGCTAACATCTTTGCGTTTTTATTTAGTGCAAGAGGAAATTACTTTATAGTTTTATTTCTCCAGCGTTGTACATTTCATGTTTGGCTTTTGGGGTTCCCAATTTAATTATTATCTGACCAAGGGAGTTAGCCTACACTTATCCTCAGTAATTTTTGTGGGTGGGGTGGGGTGCAGCATGGGTGGGGCTGGGGCAGGGCAGGGGTGGGACTAGGGGCGGAGAATGGGTGGGGCATGGTGAGCCGCAGGTGTCGGGTTTTTCTCAGTGAAAAAGTTGGCAACCCTATGCGTATGCCTTGTAGCACTATACAAATGATCAATAGTAGTGATAATAGTAATAACAGGAAATAAACACCTAACAGGCAGGTATTTGGCCCATGATGGACAGTGTTTTTTTAAATGCTGGCTGCCGTGGTTAAAGTCTGGATATTCAGTGGCTGCTGTTCAATATCCGCTTTCAGATAGTGATGATATTCAGTCGTTATCTGGAATGCTAAGCCACTCGTAAAGTTAGGTCTGCCTCTTTTGTGGCCTAACTTTAAATCATTTGTTATCCAGTTACCATACTGAAAATTGCTGCTAACCAGAGAATGCCAGGCCCTCCCTCACCCCATCCTCGACCACCTCAGCACTATATAGACTGTGCTGTGGTGGTCATGGGACCTATTTAGTGGTACTATCCAGACAGTGCAACTGAACATCCCTCTCACCAACACTTACCCAGTTAGCTGTTCTCTAGATCTCAAGGTCTTGATGGACTAGAAAAGGGGACTGTTACTTCTGGAGAGAGATCTGCAACTGTGAGTATATACTTCTGGTAATTTTCTAAAAAGAATTCTTTGTATTAAAGCTACTTAATCTGTGAACCCACTGTTTTTTGTTGGATCAGTTAGGGCCTAGTAGCAGCAATTAAAGTTTGAATTTAAAACACAGAGGAGAGCTTTCTGGTTACATTTCATACCCAGCAGAGATCTTGTAGTTTAAATTTAATAGTCACTCAGGGCCAAGTAACAGCAAAGTACTTTTAGTTTAAATTTAACACACAGAAGAGAGCTTTCTGGTTAAATTTAGTACCCAGCAGAGAGCTTGTAGTTTAAATTTCATAAGAAGTTAGAGCCTAGCAGCAGCTAAGAGCTATAATTTAAATCAAATCAGAATTTAGCTTACCTCAGCAGCACAAGACAGGGTACTGTGTAGCAGCCCTCTTTTAATAAGTGTTATTTCCCTCCACCCCTGGGATAATCATAGCTTTATAGGTACTTACACATCTTAAAAGACAGAAGGTGCTTTCAGGTGAAGCTCATTACCCAAATCAGTCATACACTAAGGACCTGAGATTAATTAAGCTTCAGGTGAACAAGGTATATTAAACGTATTAGGTACAGTTTTATTGGTATAAATACCCATAGCCAATGTTCCCTCTAATTTTCTGTAGGCTGTGTGCGCATAAAATATCAGCTGTGCAGCTTTTGAAGGAAGGTTAAATTTTTGTGCGCCACATAACGACACTCGGAGTTATATACTTTAAAATTTGACTACACGTCAGAATACAGTATGTACACCACATTGATTGCACTAGAAAATAATGTAGAAATTGTGAAAACCATAAATACACAACAACTTTTCAATTTTAAGAACGTCTGTGTTGTTTTCTATCAGAATCAGAACTGTAATTTTTGTGCGCTCTGTTGTAAAGTATGTGCGCTCACTCGGCGAGGTGTGTGCGTGCGCACACACGCACAGCTTAGAGGGAACAGTGCCCATAGCAACCCCTAGTAAGTAAGAACTTAAAGATCTAGACACAAACTTAAAACTAAAATGCAGACAGCTGTCCAGCAGCGGGATGGGGGCTTTCCAGTCTTTTGCATTGAGTGTCACATGTATGATTTTCTCCCAGTTGGTGAGAGGTCTTACGTGTGCACTAGGTGCAAGGAGCTCTTTTCTCTCAGGGAACAAGTCCGTTCTCTAGAGGCTAAAGTAGCAGACTTGTAAAACATAAGACAGACAGAGAGGTACATAGACGAGACCTACAGGGATATAGTCCTGAAGTCCCACCTCCAGTCTGGCAGCACCCCTGTTGCCATGGAGGAGAGAGGTCACGTGACAGGAGAGCATCACCCTGGTGTGGCAGGAAGTGATCCTGTAACTAGGACCTGTCCTCCAGGTGATGTAAAACCCTCTCGCACCGAGGAAGTTTCTCCAGGGCCATGTGCCCATGAGGGAAGGGTTAGGACAGCCGTTATAGTTGGTGATTCGATCATTAGGCATGTAGATAGCTGGGTGGCTGGTAGACGTGAGGATCACCTGGTAACATGCCTGCCTGGTGCGAAGTTAGCGGACCTCACGCGCCACCTAGATAAGGTCTTAGATAGTGCTGTGGAGGAGTAGGCTGTCTTGGTACATGTCGGTACCAATGACATAGGAAAATGTGGTAGGGAGGTTCTGGAGGCAAAATTTAGGCTTTTAGGTAGGAAGTTGAAATCCAGAACTCCCAGGGTAGCATTCTCCGAAATGCTTCCTGTTCCACGTGCAGGACCCAAAAGGCAGGCAGAGCTCCGGAGTCTCAATGCGTGGATGGTACAATGGTGCAGAGATGAGGGTTTTGGATTTGTTAGGAACTGGGGAACATTCTGGGGAAAGGAGGGGCTCTTCCGAAGGGATGGACTTCACCTTAACCGGGATGGAACCAGGCTGCTGGCATTAACCTTTAAAAAGGAGATAGAGCAGCTTTTAAACTAGATATTAGGGGAAAGCCGACAGTCGCCCAAGAGCGGATGGTTCAGAAGAATGTATCCTTGAAGGATACTACCAAAAGCAGAGAGGTTCCAAAAAAGAGTAAAGTAGCCCAAATGCCCTCAAGTATGGAGCAGACAGAGCTTAAAGATCCCAATTTACCCATGTCTAACAATAGCCAAATTAACATGAATAAAATACATTCTCTAAAATGCTTGTATGCAAATGCTAGAAGTCTAAAGAATAAGATGGGAGAGTTAGAATATATAGCACTAAATGAAAGGTTAGATATGATTGGAATATCAGAGACATGGTGGAAGGAGGACAACCAGTGGGACACTGTGATACCTGGGTACAAACTATATCGTAATGATAGAGCTGATCAAATTGGTGGAGGGGTTGCGCTCTATGTTAGAGAGGGCATTGACTCAGAAAGGATTAAAGTTTTGCAGGAAACAAAATCTTCTGTAGAATCTATATGGATTGAAATTCCATATAAAAGGGGGAAGGCGATGGCAGTGGGGGTGTACTATCGAGCACCTGGCCAGAATGACCAAATGGATGATGAAATGCTCAAAGAAATCAAGGAAGCTAACAAAAGTTACAGTGCAGTAGTAATAATGGATGATTTCAATTACCCTGGTATCGACTGGGTCAGTGTCACGTCAGGACATGCTAGGGAGATAAAGTTCCTAGATGAAATAAATGACTGCTTCTTGGAGCAGCTGGTTCATGAACCGACCAGAGGGGAAGCCATATTAGACCTAGTCCTTAGTGGAACACCAGATCTAGTGCAAGAGATAAGGGTGTTGGGGCCACTTGGCAATAGTGATCATAGCATGATCGCCTTTGATTTAATTAGTGGAGGAAGGATAGTAAGGAAATCCACAGTACTACCTTTTAACTTTCGAAAGGGAGACTATGATAAAATGAGGAAAACAGTTAAGAAAAAACTAAAAGGAGCAGTTGCGAAGGTTAAAGATGTACATCAAGCTTGGGTGTTGTTGAAAAATACTATCTTGGAAGCCCAGACCAGCTGTATTCCACGCTTTAAGAAAAGTGGAAGGAAGTCCAAAAAACTGCCAGCATGGTTTAAAGGTGAGGTCAGAGAGGCTGTTGTTGCCAAAAAAGCATCTTTCAGGAAATGGAAAAAAGAGCCAAACAACGAAACCTGGAAACAGCACAAGCACTGGCAAGTCAAATGCAAGGCATTGATAAGGCAGGCAAAGAGAATTTGAGAAGGAGCTTGCTGCGGAAGCAAAAATGCAAAATAAAGACCTTTTCAAGTACATTCGTAGCAAAAAACCTGTGAGAGAGTCAGTTGGTCCATTAGATGATAAAGGGGTTAAAGGAGCACTAAGAGGCGACAAGGCAATAGCGGAGAGACTGAATGAATTCTTTGCTTCGGTCTTTACTGAGGAAGATGTAGGGATGTTACCCATGACTGAAGTGGTATTTAAAGGTGCAGAAGAATTGAAGGAAATATCGATACATCGGGACGATGTCTTGCAACTATTAGATAAACTGAAGAGTAGCAAATCACCTGGGCCAGATGGTATACATCCAAGGGTGTTGAAAGAACTGAAATATGAGATTGCAGAACTGCTAACAGTAATCTGTGAACTATCATTAAAATCATCTCTAATACCTGAAGATTGGAGGATCGCCAATGTAACACCAATTTTTAAAAAGGGTTCCAGGGGTGATCTGGGAAACTACAGTCCGGTGAGCCTGACGTCAGTACCGGGAAAAATGGTAGAAACCATCATAAAGAATAAAATGACTCAGCATGTAGATAGTCACAACCTAATGGGAGACCACCATAGCTTTAGACAAGGAAGATCTTGTCTTACTAATCTGTTATGTTTTTTTGAAGGAGTGAATAAACAGGTGGACAAAGGTGAGTCGGTTGATATTGTGTATCTGGACTTTCAGAAAGCCTTTGACAAGGTCCCTCATCAGAGACATTTGGCAAAACTAAAGAGTCATGGGATAGGAGGCAGTGTACTATTGTGGATCAGGAACTGGTTAAAAGATAGAAAGCAGAGGGTAGGGCTAAATGGCCAATTTTCCCAATGGAGAAAGGTGAATAGTGGTGTACCCCAGGGATCTGTGCTGGGTCTGCTGCTTTTTGACATATTCATAAATGACCTGGAAAGTGGAATAACGAGTGAGGTTATCAAATTTGCAGATGACACAAAACTATTTAAAGTTGTTAAAACCCAAGAGGATTGTGAAAAATTGCAAGAGGATCTTGATAAATTGGAAGACTGGGCATCAAAATGGCAGATGAAATTTAATGTGGACAAGTGCAAGGTTATGCACCTAGGGAAGAACAACCCAAACTATGGTTACACGATGCAAGGTTCCACATTAGGAACCACCACCTAGGAAAAAGATTTAGGCGTCATTGTGGATACCATGTTAAAACCCTCGGCCCAGTGTGCAGCGGCGGCCAAGAGAATGCTAGGTATGATAAGGAAAGGAATGGAAAATAAAACAAAAGATATTATAATGCCTCTATATCGTTCCATGGTGAGACCGCACCTTGAATAGTGTGTGCAATTCTGGTCGCCGTATCTTAAAAAGGATATAGCGATTTTAGAAAAGGTACAGAGAAGAGCCACCAAAATGGTAAAGGGGATGGAAGGATACTCCTATGAAGAAAGGCTAAAAAGGTTAGGGCTCTTTAACCTGGAAAAGAGACGGCTGAGGGGAGATATGATAGAAGTCTATAAATTAATGAACGGAGTAGAATGGGTAAACGTTGATAGATTGTTTACCTTATCAGAATATAGAAAGACTAGGGGACATGCAATGAAGCTACAGGGTAAACTATTTAAGACTAATAAAAGAAAATATTTTTTCACTCAACATGTAATCAAACTCTGGAATTTGTTACCGGAGGATGTAGTAAAGGCTATTAGTGTAGCTGGGTTTAAAAAAGGTTTGGACAAGTTCCTGGAGGAAAGGTCCATAAACCATTATTAAAAAGTGACCGAAGATATCAATGCTTGACCCAGTACAAGCATTGTGGAACTTGTGTCTCTTGGGGAAACTGCTAGGTACATATGACCTAGATTGGCCACTGTTGGAAACAGAATACTGGGCTTGATGGACCTTGGTCTGACCCAGTATGGCATATCTTATGTTCTTATGTTCTTATGGATAGGTACATTTGAATATTGGGCCCTTAAATGTGCAATTTAGAAACACCTAAGAATGGAAGCCCTATGTATAACTTACCTATCTAACTATTTATTTTTTAAATATAGGGTCCGATATTCAGCGCCAGCGTCTAGCGTTGCTAAAGTGGCTAGCCACCAGTATTGAACCTTAAAACCAGATATTCAATGCCAGGGCCATATCTGGGCTTCAGCATTGAATATCCAAGCGGCCCAGATTGCCGCAAAGCTAACCGGGCAGCAGCAATGTTCAGCCACCGTTTGGTTAGCTTCTGCGGCAAACATTAGGCTAGGGTTTCCTGTGCCTGATGTTGGCCACATATCCCTTACCAGGCAGTGGTTCAGGATTAGCACTGCCCAGTTAGTGATGGGTGCCTCCTCAGAACGCCCCTGGTGTGCCCCAGTGCTATCCCGTTATTATCAGGGTGTTTAGCCGTGGCACCCACGGATATTCAGAGGCATTAACCATGTTAGTGTTGTTGATCCCGCACAGCAGTTACATGGTTTACAAGTCTGTAAATCATGCAAATGTCTTTGAATATCCCCCCATGGTTAATACTGGGACTTTTAAATTGCTAAACTATTCAATTTTATCCACATTAAAAGGGGCAGATTGAGGACAGGCGAAGAAACTATAGAGACAGCAGGCTGAGACTAAACAGATAGTCAGCACTGAGACCGCACTGTCCATATATTCAGCATCGCTTCCTATATGGACAGTGGTGTGACTCTATGCACCTAGTTAAATGCTGCTGCTTAACTTACAACAGTTACCATGTCAGCAGAAAATCCGGCCCTACACATATATTTATGCATCTGTGATGGTTTCCCTTTTACAATTAGTTTGCAGCAAGTTGACCAAGCAAAATTTAGGGAATCTGTGAGCTGCAATTTTGAAAACTGAAGATTTGCCTGGATAACTCCCAAAGTTGCTCAGACATATCTTTTTAGTATTGCTTCCTGCATTTTTACATTACAGTTTCTAGAAAGTAATCCCTATGAAAGTTAAATTTCCCCAAGTACTTAGTTGTAATTAAAATATGTACACATGCAGGTTTTTGCCAATAAAACAAGCTTGAATACCAATGACTTCCCAACCTCTGTTTGGCTAAGAGCAAGGGAAAGGTCTGAGTTATAGTTTGAATATTGTCATTTTTTTAGCCTTTTGGCTGAGACTGAGTAGCTGTTTAATATGGAAAGTTAACTTCCTTCCACCTGACACCATAGGGAGCACAAATTGCCTAAACCTTGAGAACCAGAAGGATTAGATCTTCCACTAAAAATGGTAATTGTAAGCAAACCTGTATTTCAAGAGTTTAAATTCCACTTAACAATAAAACTGACATTCAAGAAAAGGCATAGTCGGGATTCTTTGAGGAATGCATGAAAGGTTCAACATGCAGCTGTATCTATCGCAGCTTACAGATGGTAGATTCTGGGATTTTGGGGTTTTTTTGCAGCCCATGAAAACAAAATTGTGAAAGTCTTGATTCAAAAGCATGAATCATAATTACAGCATGTAGCATCTAAGGAAGAACAAATAAGAGAATTTAAATGAAGTTGACAAATAGCTGAATCAACAGCTATGGAGGCAAGTTGAGCAAATATTAAAGAAGAACATTTTGAGAATTCAAGTTTGTGAGTAAAAAAAAGATTTTGTAAAATTATACCGCCAGCAGCGTCTCACTTCTCCCTATGCCTCTCCTTCTTCCTCAGTCTATTTGTTTCACATTTCACCAAGACCTCCATCTCCTAATCTCACACCCAGGGGTATGTTTACTAAACGGCAGTAAAGGAGCATCTTTTCCCATGCGTTAACAGCTGCGAGAAGGGGTTACCATGTGCTAAGTGTGCTGGGCGTGTCAGAGGCATTCTGGCGTTAAGGGGTGGTAGTGGACACTTATGCGGTAATAGCACATGCCGCGGGAAGATGTCTGGCATGCACCTTAATGCAGAAAAGTCACTGAAATGTTAAAAGGGGGGCAGGGAAGCCATTGGAGAAGGTATGGATGCAAGCACAATTTGTAACTGATGGAGCTGTCTTACCTGATGCCTTGCAACGTGGCACTATATGTGATGAGCATGTTTGACCATACAGCTGGTCTATGCTGTTGACTAGACGAGATAGGCAGCTGCCTAATGATGATGGTCAGTGTGGGTGTTGGCTGTGTCATAGGTGGGTGGTAGTGGTAGTGGAGTCAGCGGAGGCGATGCAGCAGCAGGGGGGGGGGGGGCTGTGACAGACATGCAGTCCTAGATTCACCTGAAAGCATACACCATGCTATAAGCTACATTATAGTGTCTGTGAGGTATGGACATGTCTCCAGATGTAGTCAGTGTGCGGCATGCCATAGGCCAGGACAGTGTCTGGGTGGAGGCAGCATGTGCCTGATGTGGGTAACAAAGGGAGGATTATCCATGAGTGTGCATGTGGTGCAGTCACAAGAGAGGTATGCATGATATGGCTAACTGCTGCAAATGACCCCTGATGGCCATGGTGGGGCAGCTTCCCTGATGGTGAAATGGTGGGTGCAGGGTTGTGCCATGGATCATCCAAGCAGAGAATTTGCATAGTGTATGACGGGTGGATGTATGGGATCATACAGGCCAAAAGCATGTAGAAGAATGATGGCTGCAGGTCACATCAGAGCCAGGACTGTGTAAGTGCAGCCAGGCACAAAATGAACAAGTGGAAATCAAAACCTGACTTTTGACCATAGAGACATTGTACCAACCAGTACGTTACACCTCTACACAGCTCTACATAGATGGGTAGAGCCTGCAGATCTCTGATCAATCTGTTTGCTGTCTGTGTCAGTATAGGTTGGGCTCTCCACTACCCATGAGGCACTGCACATGCAAAACAGCAGTCTGCAGCTGAAGAACCAATGGAGAATGCACTGATACAGCATATCAGCTCAGTAAGATGCACTGGCTGTGTGTGCTCAATGCACATAACAACAGCAAGCCGTGCTGCAGAGCGGTTTCGGATGTCACCCCTTAGGTGAGGAGGGGTGCCCAGCACCTGGTCCACTGGCCCTGCACTGTTAGAGATAGTCTGCTGCAGATCTGTTTTACTGCTAGTGTGTGGCAGGTCTCATCTGTGGTGTGTTATGCTTTTTCTCCTTATTTCCTGTAGACAGCAGCTCGGCCCTTTGTTCTGCTTTTGTTGGACACTAATCCTTTGATAACAATGTAGGTTACTGGCCACTGCAGTGGGGTATATAGGTTGGGATGGGGCTACTGTCCTGCCAGGAACCCAGAGGAAAAGCTATGAGCCACTGCTGCTCCAACCATTGAGAACTAACTGCCCTTCACTGGGATGTGTCAGCCAAGAATAAACCAAATGTGGCGGGTCAGCATATGTTCAGCTTGACCATGAGTACCCTGCATTAAGACAGTCAACATTGACACCCAGCTTTTTGCTCAGCAATTGGCATCTCCAGACCAATACTGCATCCAGATCACTGAAAGCAAACATTATACTAGCTCTATGTGCATACATAGTCATGTCAGGGTAACGTTTTGGTCATAGTGAGAGTGCCATCTCAGCATGGCATACAGTGGCCACCCAGGCGATACACCTGGCAGACGGGCACAATGGTGTCTCAGCCAGTGACATTACCATTGTGGCAGACACATCCAGGCCACTCTGCGATGTTTCAGGTGATACCCACAATGTTCTGCATTGCCTTATTCATATTTTCAAAACAGGCTGGGAAAAACTCAATGTGAGCCAAAGTGTAATGCAGAAAGCCATAGGACAAAGGGGAGCCATACACACACACATGCATATACTCTCGTTGGTGCACTATGCAAAAGTGGAGATGGATGGCATTCTTGCTTGACACTCCTGTCTCAATGTCAGCTCAAGGACTGATAATGTGTGCTTTGTTTGAAGATGCTATTACCATGTCTTGGCCTTACCACACGTTGTTACCATGTGCTATTAGCCTCCAACCAGCTGTGGATAGTGGAGCCTGTCAGTGCTGCTGGTGGGTGTTTCCATCCTTGCTGGCCATCTTCTTGGGGGTTGTACATATTGAAGCTGTACTTGCACTGTCAGCTAAACCTTGTCCACAGGAAGATGCAATACAGAAACCCCAGTAGGAACCTGAACCTGTGACCCTCCACACATATACACACCAATTGTGTGTGTTGCATCACAGTGCCTGCTTATTAGCATAATAGCTCCTATTGCTGACATGCTTCCCTTCAGCTGGCTTTTGGCACATGCTCCTGCAATGTGCATGGTGCACATGACCAGGACATGGCTTCTGTCTGCTACAGGCTGGTGCCACTTCCCATGCCACCACCAACATCCCACAATGCAGACCTGCCCAAGCATTGTCAGTGGTGGAGGTCGCAGTCCCAGCATGTTAAACATGTGGGTTTGGCAGGGGCCTTGGGCACAAGGGCTAGATGGGGGGGGGGGGGGGCAGGGGCATACATGGATGGCCATGCAGCCCTCCACACCAGCTGCCCTTGCAGGGTCCCCATCACCACCTGCCACTGATACATCTCAAGGGGAGGATGGCAGTCACTGCTGTGATATTTCTCCGGACACTTGCATTTCCAGCTATCTGGAGAGCTACCGCATCTGGCACTATTGGCCTCTTCCCCCACAGCTGGGTTCTGTGGCAGAGGTGGGGGGAGGCAGCCTGAATCTCTGCCAGGGGTGCCAGGACCCTTGGACCACCCCAAGTGGCACATTGCCTTTCCGTAGCAGTAGCAGGACTGTGTTCTGCCAATGTCACTTTGGGATCATGATGAATATCACAGATGGTTCTGCAGATGGCAAACTACCCCTTTGTGGAGAGGCTAAAAGGGTTTGGGGCTCATCAATCTGGGGAAGAGACGGCTGAGGGGGGGATATGATAGCGGTCTATAGATTATTGACCAGATTGGAACAGGTAAATGTAGATCGCTTTTATGCCATCAGACTGTGGACAGACTAGGGGACCTGCAAAGCAGCTATTGTGTAACCCATTTGGGTCTTCTAGGTGAAAATATTTTTTTTCAGTCAATGCGTAATCAGACCCTGTAATCCATTACCAGAGGATATGGTAAAAGCTGTCAGTATAGCTGGATTTGAAAAAGTGTGGACAGAGTCCTGGGTAACGGTTCATAAACCATTGCTACAGAGGACCCGAGCTTGCCCCATTACAGTTATTGGGGATCCTGTGTGTCTTTTGGGGAAACTGCTAAGTACTTGTGACTTAGATTGTGCACTGTTGGACACAGGATACTGGGCATGATGGACCTTGGTCTGACACAGTTTGGCATATTTTGTAGTCTTATGTTCCTACGTGCCATCTAGGCAGCTGCCTGGTCCCCCCTGTGCACCAGCAGCCCCCACTGCATGACCCATGTGCCACCTCCTTTACCCCCATTTGCATCATCAACATAGTGCCTTTCATACTTGGGCACTATGCTGTTGCTGCTAATGGAGCACTACTATCACTCACTTGGGCTCCCCTGTCTGTGCATCACATTGCACCCTTTCCACGAGATTTTGAATTGTGTTAGGGTTCCTGCCATTAAGATGCCTGCGTTAAGGGAGCAAGCCTTGTTCCTACCCACTTCCCGCCCATTGACCCCCACTCTCCACCCTGTGCACGCCTTCTCTCCACCCACAGGGCGCTTTACACTGCTGGTGCTGTTAGCGCACACTAAAGTGCCTTTTTGCATGCGCTAACGGTACACTTGCTCCTTTACCACCATTTAGTAAACATACCCCCTAGTGTCTCCTACCTTTCTATAGTGCTCTTTCTACCCATTTGACTCCTCCATCTTATTCTTACCCTTTTCTCATTGCTTACTTTTTTAACGCTTCCTCTTTTCTGTCCTTCTCATTCCATGTCCCTGAATCCTTTTGTTTTTCCTCCCCCCCTCCATTCTTCGCCCTCTTTACCCACTGATTTATCTCTTCCCCTACATTTCTTAGCACTCTGTCTGCTATTTCATACCCTCCCCTCTGTTCAGCTCAATCCTATTTCTTCCTTTTCCATCTCCATGGCTATCTGAATCCTTGGTCTCTCTTCTCTCCTGAGTTCACTGCCACACCATTCCCCACAAAAATAAGCCAAAAGACCCTCCACCACTAACCATCAAGCTGACAATGCAATTAGTTAAGAGAACCTCAGACTGAGCTATTTCACAGTGCACAAGCTCTAACTCATGCCCATAGTACCATCATCGGTCTCAAAAAATGTATAATTTTTTATTAAATCCTTAACAACTGTTGTTGTTGTTGTTGTTGTTAAGTGCCGTCGAGTCGGAGTCGACTCATGGCGACCCTCTGGATAGCTATCCTAAATTGTGTTCGGTCTTCAGTCAGGCGGCTCATTGACGACAGACTGGTACCCGTAGCTGCTGTTATTGTAGCGATCCATCTCATTGCTGGCCTTCCTCTTTTGCGTTGACCTTCTATCTTGCCAAGCATGATGTCTTTCTCTAATGATCTCTCTCTTCGCATGATGTGTCCGAAGTATGAAAGTCGTAGTCTTGTCATCTGAGCTTCTAAAGAAAGCTTAGGTTTGATCTCCTCTAGTACCGACTGGTTTGTTCTTCGGGCAGTCCATGGTATACACAGTATTCGCCGCCAGCACCATAATTCAAAGGCATCAATTTTCTTCCTGTCTGTCTTTTTCACTGTCCAGCTTTCACATCCATATGATGTTATTGAAAATACCATGGCTTGAACAAGTCGAATCTTAACAACTACATTTTTTAATTACTTTTTTATCAGACTAAGTAAATTTCAAAAGACTTATCTGCTGGAAGGCACCATTCCCCACATCATATCAATTACTAGTCCTTTCCTTTCCAAAAAAGCTAGTTTGGTATCCTTTCACTGCTTACTCCCCTCCCAGTTACAAGAAGGGTAATAAAGCATCCAGCCCTTTCAGTCACACAGTGTCGGTTTGCCCCATGAGAAGAGCATAAAATATACAGCTACAGCAAATGGAAGGGAAGTCTTAGGGGTATGTTTACTAAATGGCGCTAACGGCACAGCTGCGATGTCATCGCACGATAATGGCGCTTACCATGCGATAAAGTCATGTATCATGCGACAATGTCTCCGGTGGCGTTAAGGTGTGCAGAGGGTGGAGCAAGGCTCCCCAGGGGCAGAGATAAGGGGTCAATGGGCAGAGAGTGGATGGGGAGAGGCCCATGCACACTAACGCCGTGAAATGAAGGTCTGAAAATTAATGCCAGTGAAAACCTCGCGCTAGAGGCACATTTGCAGGGGAGAGAGACCATTTCAGTCAGCAATGTGCAGCAAAGGCAGGGAAACCAAGAAAACTGATAGTAGTGATACATGTGCAGCAACAGCATAGTGCCCAAGTATGAGAGGGCACTACGGTGAGGCTGCAAATGGGGTACAGGGGGCTGCAGACGGGACGTGCTGTGTGGCAGCTGGGGCACAGGGTGGGCTAGGCAGATGCCTAGGTGACACATAGGAATGTAGAAGCGGAAAACCAGCAAGACAGCAACTGACCAAGGGCAAACATGGCCACAAGTGTGTATCCCACAGTGTCCCAGGGGACAGTACCCAGCAAGTACCCCAAAGGGCACATAGCATTGGCAGGCGGTGCCAGGGGGAAGCGCGGATGTCTATGCAGGCACCCCTACCCCATATCACGCACCATGGGAAGCCGCCTACCGGCACATTGGATAACCTAGGACTGCGCAACACCATCACCACCGGCACAAGGGCATGTCAGCATGTTGGCGGAGGGATGCTGGTGGCGGAGGGGGCAGTGGCATCTGCCCACAGCAGATCACGGCCAAGGCCCGTGTGTTTAGGGGCAGAAGGTTACAGGTTCAAGTCCCAGCTGTGGCTCCTGCAAACCATGTCCCTATATTGTACCCAATACTAAACCGTGGTAATAAAGATGGAACCTTTATTGCAGATAAAATAAACACCTATATGTTACCCTACATAGCACAGACACCATAAACATGTGCAATCCCTAGAGCAGAGTTTCCCAACTGCAGTCCTGGAGGGCCAAACACCATTCAGGTTCCATGCTGCCTCTAATAAATATGCCTGTGCTGCATTTGTATGCATCACCCCCATGGTATGCAAATGTATCTCATGCATATTCATTAGGGACAGCATAAAAACCTGAACCGTGTTTGGCCCACCAGGACCGGAGTTGGGAACCTCTGCCCTAGAGCAGCGGCCAACAGAGACACAAACACCCATACCCACAGGCTCCACTATCCAAGGCCTCATGGAGAGCCAGGCTGTTGGGCACTGCGTGCAGCAGCATCTCCCAATACTAGCACCTGCATACCTTAGCAATGCCGTCCTAAACTTGGGAACACGTTCCACATATATCAAAAGGTTGCTATGATTAATGTCAGATAACAAATCCTAAGTTAAACACAATTTGTTGACAGAGATTCAGCATAGCAACCTTTCTGATATCTGTGGAATGTGTTTCAGTTTTTGTTTCTGACAATATTTACCACCCTGGGGAGTGACCCCAACAGTATTGTGTACCAAAGCCATGCCTGAACTGTGCCCAGGACTGGTGTGGTGGCCAGGGCTGCCAAAAACCTCTATATTTGCACAATGCTGGCATAGGTGTGGGAGTGTGTGTATGTCTATCCAATGTTTTGTGGCTGCCTACACCTTACTGAGCCCACACTGCTTGCACTGTTTCCAGTGTTAGCCTGCCAATGTGCATAATGAGGAGCAAGGTACTGTGGGTATGGCCTGGACAGGGCGGCCTGGGCAGGATGAATCTGCACAGGGCATAGGGCAATGACTGGGACATTGTAGTGCCCGACCACCACCTGCACGGACAGAGTAGCCACAGCATGTCATGCTGGGAGGTCACTCTCACCCTGACTGAGCAGTGACCATGGCATGGTTAGGTTTCTCCATAGTGCTATACAGTATTTTTCTCAAGTGATATCTATGAGTTCCCTTTTCTGGGGCCCAATCACTGACATACTTGCTTGGTGTGTGTGCGCTCACATCCTATTTTTGGGTGCACACAGTTCCTCCAGGAACATGCACTATGTACTAGCTAGCAGCCTGTCTGCAGTTAGCATGTGTATGGCTGGAACACCTTGCAGGATGGAGACTGACTGTGCCCTCTGCTGGGGAATGTCAGATGATGGTGGGCGGGCAGTTGAATTTTTCCAGGCCTAAATATGAAAGGGCACTATGGTGATGGGGCAAAGGGGGCTAAAGGCGGGACATGCAGTGGGGCAACTGGGGCAAAGGGTGGACTAGGCTGTCACCTAGGTGGCACATAGGAAAACAGAAACTGGAAATAATCAAGACAGTGTCTGAGCAAGGTCAAACATGCCCAGTACTCTGTGTTCCACAGTTTATGTTTATGTTTATTGATTTGATTGACCGCCCTTCAAAATAGCAGAGCGGTTTACAATGATAATAAAATATTACAGTAACATCAAGGCACAAGGCCGGAAAAGTAGAAAGAAAGTTACAATTACTTTGTAGAGAGAAAATGGAAGAGCAGGTTGATATCAAAGGGTATAGGAAAAAAGGTTAGGGGTGAGAGGAGGGAGGGCCAAAGGCAAGGGAGAAAAAGTGAGTCTTTAGATCCAGCTTGAAGGTAGGGTGATGATGTTCCAGGCGGAGGGCGGTGGGAAGGGAGTTCCAGAGGGCTGGGCTTAAAAAAAAAAAAAGCTGAGGAACGGGTAGAGTGCAGGTGGGCTAGGGAGGGAGGGGGTAGTGTGAGACGGTTGAGATGAAAGGAACGGGGAGTGTGTCTGGGAGTGTGAAAGTGGATGAGGTCAGCCAGGTATTGAGGAGTGGAGGTGTGAAGTGCTTTATGAACAAGGGTGAGTAGTTTGAACTGAATGCGGAAGGAAATTGGTAACCAGTGAAGGCGGAAAAGAAGGGGGGTGACGTGGTCTCTGGGGGAGGAGTGGGACACGAATCGAGCGGCTGTATTTTGGATTCGTTCCAGGGGACACGTACCCAGCAGGTACCCCAAACATCACACAGCAACCACAGTGCCTGTAATGTGGCAAGCAGTGCACATCTGGGGACCACTCTAACAAGGGTTTAGGGACCTTTCCCAGGATAAGTCCCAAACAGTCCATATATCCAGCAAAATGAACACCCTTCACCACAGCCCCTGGTAAGGCAGTGCAGGATATGACCACATGTTGGCTGAAGTATGTATACAACCAGTAATCCAAACTGGGTACACTGTATGCACATTCCATGTCCTAGCCCCTTCATAGTCTGCTGGCATAACACAATCTACCTACATTTACCAGGTCCACCCTAGCCAATAGATGCTAGATCACCAACTTGACACCCCCGTCATCTCTTCCCCATGTGGAAGGGACATAACATTGGCAGGAGGTGATGGGGGGTATGTGTGGATGTCCATGTATGCCACCCCACCCCAGACCATGCACCCTAGGCAACCGCCTATCTGCACATCGGATGGCCTAGGACTGCGCACTACCAGCACCGACAGCATATGGGCATCTCAGCATGGCCGGGTGGGGGGGGGGTGTCGGTGGCAGAGGGTGCAGTGGCACCCACCTGCAGTGGCCCAAGACCATGCCCTATTCCTGTGCGTGGTGTGCAGTGCAACAAGCAAGGTCTGTCTGATGAACAGCAAAGGTAGCCCCAGGGACTGCAGTGCCCCTTTAGCAACAGTGTGGTGCAGAACACATAGCCAGTATGGGTCACAGGTTCAGGTCCCAGCTGTGGATCCTGCAAAGCATGTCCCTACACTTTACCCTACATTGCAGATACAACATCAATATGTGCAATCCCAAAAGCGTAGGCCAACAGGAGTACAAACACCCATACCCACAGGCTCCACTATCCAAAGCCTTGTAGAGAGTCAGGCTGCTGGCACCGGCATGGAGCAGCAGGTATCACCAGAGAACCACTACTAGCCCCAGCACTGTGATCGGGACCAGTGTGGTGGGCAGGGTTGCCAACCACCCCTATCTTTGCACAATGCTGCAATTGGAGTGTGTGTGTGTGTATGCCTATCCATTGTTTTGTGGCCTCCTACTCCTCACTGGGCCTACAGTATGTACACTGTTGCCAGCATTGGCCTGCAAATGTGCATACTGAGGAGCAAGGTATTGTGGGTATGGCCCGGACAGGGCGGATCGGGTAGGATGCGTCTTCATTGGGGGTAGGGCAATGGTTGGGACATCATAGTGCCCAACCACCACCTGAATGGACAGGATGGCCACAGCATGTTATGCTGGGAGGACACTCTCACCCTGACCGAGCAGTGACCATGGCATGGCTATGTTCCCACATAGTGAAATTTAGTGTTTGTTTTTAGTGTTATTGGTGCGTTCCCATTTCTGGGTCCCAATCACTGAGGCACCTGTTGGGTGTCTGTACTGTATATTCCAACTCTGTGTGCACATAGTTCCTTTGTAAACATGCAATATGGGCTGTCTGCAGTTAGTATGTGTATGGCTGGAACACCTGGTGGGATGCAGCAGGTACAGTCTGACCTTGGTGGGTGGCAGCTGTGGTTTTCCAGGCCTACTCCCAGCATTACTGCTGGTCTGCCAGTGCTTTAGCATCAGTTACAGATCTGGTCTAGCCCCACTGTCCAGGGGGGCTGGGGTTGCTGATTACAACACTATTCCTCATTCCTGTGCCATATGTCCCTCCACTGTCTCTATTACAAAAAGATTGATCTGTGGACAATGGACATATATTGTAAAGCACCTTGATCGTGGAGAAGGCAATATATTAGGCATCGCTACATGTACCTCTTGTGAGTCTAGACACCCCCTCTGCCCTGATGATAGGTGGCTATGGCAGCCACATTGCAATGCTGGGTATGTACTACACAGGGTGGATCCCAGTCCATCAAGACTAGATGCTACTGGGGCAGACAGATAGACCCAAAATGACGCTAGGTTCCACTGCAGAGAACATTTACCACACACAGGCAGCAATGGGGATCTGCAGCACAGCCTATCTCTAGCACCACAGGTATTGCAGAACCTGATGCTGGGCGTTGTCATGGCGCAAGGCAAATAGTGCCAATGGAAATAGATGAAAATGTGCAGGGCAGTTTTAAAACGGGCAGCTCAAAGCACATGGCTAGGGGTTGCTATAGACAACCAACCAAAACACTAGCACCGGGTGTAGGTAAACGCCCCGGAGATGCATTACCTCATAGCTTATTAGAGGAGCAGGAACAGCTGCAGGGACTTGAGATGATGAGGGGCTCAAAGAATGACGCACTTAAAATAAAGTCAGTCTTGAGCAGAAACAGGACACGAGAGGGAACTGGAGGAAGAACACGAGAGGCAGAAACAGCAACACGGAAGAGCAGAACATATGAGAACCAGGATACATACCTGAGAGCTTCTGACAGAGATTCCAGCAGCACCTCAGAGGAGTTTGTCCAGGAGGGATTGCCCGAGGTTAGTGCTAGAGAGTTGGGCTGCACTGAACCAGAGTCCAGTTGGGGACCCAGAGGGATTCCAGGGAGCAAACGACGAGGAGCTGTGAGAGGGAACTCCCATGAGAGCAGGTACCTGGGGAATAGAAGCTCTTATCCAAAAGAGATTTCCCGGCTGAAAGAAAGACGTCCTGTGAGGGGAAGTGAAAGGGAGAAAAGTTTCCAGCTTCCCGGCTGCAAACGTTCAGGCAGAGCTAAGCCTGAAGAAAGGCCAATTCCCTGGAATAGAGGGGCACTTGATTTTACCTGCACTAGTCCTGAGGTGTATGGCCCTCTAGAGGGAAAATCCATATTGCATGGTACCCTGCCTTTCCACGTTAGTAGTGGAGAGAAGAGACGCCCTTGCCAGGAAGAGGAGGGATTGCTGAACACTGGTACAAGTTACAGCCATACAAGAGATAATAGCAGGGAAGCTCATGAGGCCATGGACTGTGATTTCTGTGGAGAAAACTCAGAGGATTTCCAGATGGACTGTACACTGGTGCTTTCAGATAGTGTGACCTCTTTCTGTTGAAGCATAAAAGAAGCCTGCAAAAGAGAAATCTGTGTAAGGGCACAGATTTCACTCTACAACTTTTTGTGACGTAAAAAGCCTGTTTTTCACTTTTGTTTTCCTTAAAGCTGAAAAGAAGCATTTCCTTTGTCATTTTGTAATACCCTTTTGTGTTGTGCCAGAAGCATGGTTTACTTTCCTTTATAATTCCTGTTTGCAAAAGTTCTCCCGGGAAGGGAAATAAATACCTCTTTATAAGCATAGCTACTCGTCCATGACTACACTCTTATTGAATAGCTATTGGGACTTCAACTCCCAGGGGGCACTACAAGTCCCTGCTATGTAAGAGGAGCCTCACTGAAGCCCCAGGCCTTTCGCCTCCGGGGTAAGTAGGTGGGTGACAATTGGCGACGTTTTTGGATTTTTGCACAAGGATTCAAAAGGACAGCACAAAGGACTACAGTCTGCTCGAAGGAAACTGTTGTCCAGAGGGAAAGAACCGTCTGGAAGATTCCTGCTGCCAGGTGCTGGACCCGGAGAAACTTTCTCACAAGCTGATCCCTACATGAAGGCTCAGGTAAACGTACCTAGTCATACGTGGGGAGGATAAAAGTGAGAGAGGGGGCGCTGGTGGGCAGAGGAAGAGGCGGTGGAAAGAGAAAAAAAAAATTTGCGGTATCGCACATGGGTTTTTGTTTTTGTTTTCTATCTCTCTACAGGTACATCGAGGCTGAGAATGGAGCCACAAGATGTAGCCCATTGGATGAAGACACAGTGGGATAAGCAGGTGGAGCTTATTCACTACCTCCAGGAGCAGACTACGCGGACCATACAGGAACAACAGAGGCCCTTGATGGAGACCATGGACGCGCTTTTAAAGAAGCCACTAGACGCCACAGCAGACGTCCCCATGGCATTCCAAGGGGCAGGACTGAGGTCGTATGGTGCCTTTTCTTTGGGACAATTACAACCGCAGGACAATTTAGATGACTATCTTGACGCTTTTGAGGGGATAGCTACCACCCTGAAATGGCCAGAGGAGCAGTGGGCCACGAGGTTTGCCCTTTCGCTCACAGGCGAGGCCCTTTCAGCGTATAAAGCTATGCCAGCAGACTTAGCTTCTAATTATATAGAGGTTAAGAAAGCAGTGAAGGATAGGTTGGGGCTCACACCTCTACATTATCAAAGAATGTTCAGGGAGGCAGTAATTAAGCCTCAAGAGACCCCTAAGGCCCTAGCGCAGCGTTTAAAAAATGTAGCCAGAAAATGGTTGCTGGCAGAGGGAGGTACACTGGAAACAGTCCTTTATAAAATTGTGCTGGAACAATTTATGCAGGCTGTTCCCAGCGGTGTCAAACCTTTCTGACACTCCAGCACTGCCAAACCTCGGAGGAGGCAGCCACTCTTGCGGAGCGGTATTTCGCTGCAGAGAGGACTGACACCTCAGGGCAAGGTATCTGGCCGGCAGCTGGTAGGAGAGATAGTGGCAGAAAAGGAAAATATATGTATGATAAGCTGTACAAGCCTGAATTGTCTAATGTTAATGTCTCTGAGGATAATAATGTCTTATCTGTACCTAAAGGAAAATGTTTCAGGTGTGGGAAGAAAGGACATTTTCAGAAATCCTGCACAGAAAGAACAGTCCTGGTGACAGGGACAGAAGAGACAGATCAGGAGGAATTCCGTATCCAGGTTCAAGTGGAAGGTATTCACACACTGGCTCTACTTGACTCGGGGGCTGACCAGAGCATGATTTCAAGGGAGCTCTGGGAAGCCATTAAGAGGCACCGTCAGTCGCCCCCGAGTCAAGCAGAAGGCCAAGTAAGGGTCAAATGCGTGCACGGCGCATTTGTCCCTTATCCCCTACACAATGTATTGGTACAAGGGTTGGGCACCATCAGAGAGGTGAGGGTTCCCAAACTACCAGAGGATGTTGTACTGGGGAAGGATTGGCCTCCCTTTTATCAAGACTTGGGTATTAAGTTAGGCTTAGTATCCACACGCTCTCAAGCGGGACCCTCTGGAAGGGGAGAAGAGTCAGAGAAAAACACTGAGGAACCTGAAGGGGAGGAAAATGCTCAAAGGGAGGAGCCAGACGAAGAAGGGCTAGCTACCCTCCCTAAACATGACGATTTAATACATCCCCCTGATAAAGAAGGGAAAAAGGATAAATCCAGGAAACGTAGGGAGAGATACTCTAGGACCCGGGGGAGGGCCGAGCTAGAAGGTGCTATAGGGTTGCCCTGGGTACTGGCAGAGGTAGTCAAAAAATTTCCATCATTCCCCATGGAGCAGAGAGCTGACCCAGCTCTTAAAAGGGCGTTTGAGTGGGCTGAGGAAACTAGACAGACCCTACCAAGATTTTTCCTGGAAAATGATCTCTTATATAGAGAATGTGTAAACCCCCCCCAATGATGCCATACGCAAGCAGCTAGTTGTACCCACGACCTTTAAAGCTAGCGTGTTAAGATTAGCCCATGACCACCCAGTGGGGTGTCACAAGGGGATCCAGGGGACGCTGGACCAAATCTTAGCTAGATTTTATTGGCCTGGGGTTTTTAAGGAGACACGGCAGTATTGCGAAGCATGCCCTAGCTGCCAAAGAGTGACAGCTATAAAGCCTACGGCAGTACCCATGGTGTCAACTCCCACCATAGCAGCTCCTATAAGCCGAATGGGAGTTGACATAATAGGACCTCTGGTGAAGACGCCGAGGGGTTTTAAGTATATCTTGGTCATAGTTGACCATGCCACGCGGTTTCCTTGGGCCATTCCCTTGAGAAACACATCCGCCAAAATAGTAGCCTTAGAGTTAATCAAACTTTTCTGCGAGGTAGGTTTTCCCAGGGAAGTCCTGACCGATCAGGGTAATAACTTCCTATCAAAACATCTAGCTATGGTCTGGGAAGCCTTCGGCATCCGCCATATACGGACATCAGCATACCATCCACAGTCTAACGGGCTCGTGGAGCGTATGAATCAGTCTATTAAACAACTGCTACGCAGAGGTTTGAAGGCGGGGGAAATGAATGAATGGGATACATTGCTCCCATTCACGCTATATGCATGCAGGGAGCGCATACAGGCGTCCCTGGGGGCATCTCCCTACGAGTTGCTGTTCGGCCGCGCTCCAAGAGGAATCTTGGACATCCTACAGGAGCAATGGGTAGAGCCGAACATGCAAGAGGTCGGGGTACCCCAATTCCTGAAGGAGTTAAGACAACGTCTAGAGAGGACATCCAAGGCCTCTATAGAGAATCTACAGGCCAGTAAACGTAATCAAAAACAGTATTACGATAAGGGCACCAGACCGAGGCAGCTAAGCATAGGGGACAAAGTACTTATCCAAGTAACCGACCCCGGACCGAAATTTGAGTCCAGGTGGAAGGGCCCTGGTACATTGGTAGAGAGGGTTGGCCCAGTATCCTATCGGGTGGAAAATGAGAGGGGCCGCCAACAGGTCTATCATGTAAATGTACTAAAGCTGTGGAAGGACAGGTCTGCCACTGCCAGCCTGGTTACTGTAGTATACCGAGATAGGTCCCATACAGTATTACCCCGAGATAGGTCCCGTAAGGAGATTCTGGGCTGTCAGGAAAAATCTGCAGCCCGTAATATTTTAAGGGGGGGGATCTGTCATGGCGCAAGGCAAATAGTGCCTATGGAAATAGATGAAAATGTGCAGGGCAGTTTTAAAACGGGCAGCTCAAAGCACATGGCTATGGGTTGCTATAGACAACCGACCAAAACACTAGCACCGGGTGTAGGTAAACGCCCCGGAGATGCATTACCTCATAGCTTATTAGAGGAGCAGGAACAGCTGCAGGGACTTGAGCTGATGAGGGGTTCAAAGAATGACGCACTTAAAATAAAGTCAGTCTTGAGCAGAAACAGGACACGAGAGGGAACTGGAGGAAGAACACGAGAGGCAGAAACAGGAACACGGAAGAGCAGAACATATGAGAACCAGGATACATACCTGAGAGCTTCTGACGGAGATTCCAGCAGCACCTCAGAGGAATTTGCCTAGGAGGGATTGCCCGAGGTTAGTGCTAGAGAGTTGGGCTGCACTGAACCAGAGTCCAGTTGGGGACCCAGAGGGATTCCAGGGAGCAAACGACGAGGAGCTGTGAGAGGGAACTCCCATGAGGGCAGGTACCTGGGGAATAGAAGCTCTTATCCAAAAGAGTTTTCCCGGCTGAAAGAAAGACGTCCTGTGAGGGGAAGTGAAAGGGAGAAAAGTTTCCAGCTTCCTGGCTGCAAACATTCAGGCAGAGCTAAGCCTGAAGAAAGGCCAATTCCCTGGAATAGAGGGGCACTTGATTTTACCTGCACTAGTCCTGAGGTGTATGGCCCTCTAGAGGGAAAATCCATATTACATGGTACCCTGCCTTTCCACGTTAGTAGTGGAGAGAAGAGAAGCCCTTGCCAGGAAGAGGAGGGATTGCTGAACACTGGTACAAGTTACAGCCATACAAGAGATAATAGCAGGGAAGCTCATGAGGCCATGGACTGTGATTTCTGTGGAGAAAACTCAGAGGATTTCCAGATGGACTGTACACTGGTGTTTTCAGATAGTGTGACCTCTTTCTGTTGAAGCATAAAAGAAGCCTGCAAAAGAGAAATCTGTGTAAGGGCACAGATTTCCCTCTACAACTTTTTGTGACGTAAAAAGCCTGTTTTTCACTTTTGTTTTCCTTAAAGCTGAAAAGAAGCATTTCCTTTGTCATTTTGTAATACCCTTTTGTGTTGTGCCAGAAGCATGGTTTACTTTCCTTTATAATTCCTGTTTGCAAAAGTTCTCCTGGGAAGGGAAATAAATACCTCTGTATAAGCATAGCTACTCGTCCACGACTACACTCTTATTGAATAGCTATTGGGACTTCAACTCCCAGGGGGCACTACCAGTCCCTGCTACGTAAGAGGAGTCTCACTGAAGCCCCAGGCCTTTCGCCTCCGGGGTAAGTAGGTGGGTGACAGCGTCCATCCTCACCCTCAGGGTGAACACAGAACTTGCGCAGTGGCATGGTCCGTCGCTGCTCTGTGCCAGTATCACACACTGTGAGTTCATCATACCAAGCTGAGGTGCTGGAGAGGTGCATTCCCCATTTGGTGATCAGCTGTAGACTGCTGGTTTGCATGTGCATTGCATCATGGGTACTGGTGGGGTTACCCTATCCTGGCACACACAGCTGACATTATGTGCAGTGACCTGCAGTCTTTCTGTATCCAGCCTTTGGTGTGCTATGAACCATGGAGGTGTAGCCTACTGGTTTGTGCACTGATTTTCTGGGCAGGGGTCATGGGTTCATTTCCTCCTTGTTTTTTGCTTGTTTATGGCTATCCTTCTCGTATACGTTTCATGTCTGTGACAGTCACATCTCTGCAGATCTGTGCTGCTAGCCCATCACACCATCACCACAGCTGCCAACCATCTTTCAGTCCATCTATCTGCATCTATCTTAACCTGAGGCACCTTATAAGGTGCCTTATCCTAGGGTGCCCTATAAGGTGCCTGAACCTAAGGTGCCTTATGAGGCGCCTTAGGTTAGAGCACCTTATAGAGCGCCCTAGTATGAGGCACCTTATAGGGCGCCCTGGGATACAGTGCCTTAGGTTAGGGCGCCTTGTCAGCCTTAATGTGTCCCCTTGCCGTGCACTGTCCCTTTAACGTGCGTTAGACGGCCAGGCACCCTTTACCGCATGGTAACTGGCCAGGGCGCCCTGTATCGCATGATATATGGCCCAGGTTACCTTAACGCCGCACCACCCACTTCCTTATATGGAGTTGGTAACATTACCACTGCACTTAACGCTGGTAACATTACCGCACCTTAGTAAACATACCCCATAGTCTCAAAATGGGTCTGCACCTTAATGTACAGAAGACAAAGATCATGACAACTGGCAAAATCAACAAGTTCATCATTGAAGGAGAAGAAATTGAAATTGTGGACAACTTTAACCTATTTGGATCAACTATCAATAAAGAAGCAACAAGCAGTCAAGAAATCAGATGACACATTGCTCTTTGCAGAATGGCTATGAAAGACCTAGACAAGATTCTCAAGAGCAGAGATGTCTCTCTCCATACAAAGATTCGACTTGTTCAAGCCATGGTATTTTCATTAACATCATATGGATGTGAAAGCTGGACAGTGAAAAAGATAGATAGGAAGAAAATTGATGCCTTTGAATTATGGTGCTGGCGGCGAATACTGCGTATACCATGGACTGCCCGAAGAACAAACCAGTCATTACTTGAGGAGATCAAACCTAAGCTTTCTTTAGAAGCTCAGATGACAAGACGTCAACTTTCATACTTTGGACACATCATGCGAAGAGAGAGATCATTAGAGAAAGACATCATGCTTGGCAAGATAGAAGGTCAACGCAAAAGAGGAAGGCCATCAATGAGATGGATCAATACAATAACAGCAGCAACAGGTACCAGTCTGTCAACAATTAGCCGCTTGACAGAAGACCGAAAACAATTTAGGACAACTATCCAGAGGGTCGCCATGAGTCGACACTGACTCAATGGCACTTTATTTATTTATTTATTTATTAATTAACATTTCTTATGTACCGCACTATTTGCCATCAGCGTGGTTTACATAGAACATAAATATCCGACAATATACATATGTCTGGTCATTACATTTAACAGGAAATGGAACTTGGAGAACAAGGTAAACTATATACATAAGAAGTTGAATGAGAACGGATACTGTTTGGTGTTTCACATTGTTGGGGACGCCTGTTGCAAGATCTTGTCTGGTTGGCTACTAATAATAACTACTAATACTTAACAACAACACCGCCTGGGTGGGATTGGTGGGAGGCCTTTAAGGCCTACATCTGAGGGCAGATAACGACCTATGCTATAGGAGACTCAAAGAGGCGAAAAAAAGAACTTAGGGAGCTTGATAAGCAGATCAAGGAAAGGGAACAGCTTTTGGTTAGTAGAGCTGATCTTACTGCCTTGCTTTGTTTACAGAAATTAAGATATCAGTACAACAGTCTCCTTAGTGCAGAAGTGGATCATCTTCTTTTAACGCAATAGAGCTGCTACCATATGGAGAGCAATAAGACTGGTAGACTACTGACTGGGTCACTTAAAGTGCAGAAGGAGACCAAAAGAATTACAGGAATAAAAGGGGAACAGGCTCAACTCCTTACCAGTGTTGATGAAATTCTTTCTTGTTTTAAGGGTTTTTACGAACGGGTAGTGGAAAGTCGAGATAGCTTTGACTAGATTTTAGGCAATGTTTCTAGACCTACATTAACAATAGAACAAGTAGAGATGCTGGATAAGGATTTACAAATTGTGGAAATTCAACTGGCCATTCAACAACTGGTAAAGCAGCAAGATCAGATGGGCTCCCACTTGAATTTTATAGGTTATTTCAAGAGGAGTTAATTGCACCCATGCTAACATATTTTAGCATGGTGGCAAAACATTCTACACAGGTTGGATCCTTTGGGAGGCTACGGTAGTAGTATTAGAAAAGCCAGGTGGAGACCCCCAGAGGGTTGAAAATTACAGACCAATATCTTTACTTAATGCTGACTACAACATATATGCAAAACGTTTAGCTAGCTGATTAAATCAGATGATCCCTACGCTGATACATCCATATCAGTATGGATTTGTAGCCGGTAGGTCTACATCTGATAATGGGAAAGTTCTTAGCCATATTTTAGCCTTAGTGGAGGAGTCTGACTCCCCTCTGGTGGGTCTTTCACTTGATACTGAGAAGGTCTTTGACAGATTGGAATGACATTTTCTATTTCTCTTGCTTGGTATGGCATTGGCCATAAATTTGTTGCAATGGTGTGAGCCATGTATACTGTGATAAGGAAGCTTATCATAGCTCAGGTAGGAGCTATAGAAAAGATGATGTGACTCTGAACAAGCAACCTGTCAGTTCTGGTAGAAGCAAGAAAACAGAGTTTTCACATAAAAGACTACCAGTCCCAGAATGCACCAGGTTTCCAGCAGCCATGAGAGGGGCTGAAGTGAGAGAATGTGTGTGCAATCAAGAGAGCTATGAGGTAATCCCTAAGCACTCATCTCAAAGGGCAGGGCCTGATTCAAGACAGCTGCGCTGTGTTAGGGAGCAGCACACATTAGAACAGGATAAGAATAGAGCTTATTCTTCAGATAACAGCTTCAGGGAGAGCTTCAGCAAAAGCTACAGAGGGAGGAAGAGATACAGAGACAGCAACGGCTACAAGCTCAAGCACCAGTATCACCTGGAGAAACAGAAGCCAAGCCAAGCAGATAGAGAGAGAAGGAAACTCTCTGGAAGGAAGAGAAGGAAGGCCATTGGAAGGTCTGGGAGATTCCAAGGCAGTACTCATACTGGGAGGTATTCCAAAAGCCAGCAGAGCCCATTGGACTGGATTCAGCCAGAGGAATGGAGTGGCAGAGATAGGAATCACCAGTGGCTACCTGGAAGAGAGAAGACTGCATGTGGAAGGGACTTTCAGACCAAGGCCAGAAGGTATGTGAGAGGAGATCCAGTGTCCAGGGATCAAGATTGGAAGGCTGGACATCAGAATTGGATTACATATTGGCCAGGCTTTACAGAGAGGAATTATGATGGCAGGAGAGGCTCAGGTATGAACACTGATCCAGACCCTATCTATAATAGAGAGTGGCAGCAAGGGAATGAGCATTCTCATGATAGTGCCTTAATGAAAGACTCGTCTGTGCCAATGTATGATAATGACCATATGCTGATTGATACAGCAGATGAAAATACAGTTTATATGGACTGTTCTCTATCTAAATGCTATTACTAGTTTTCTCTGAGCAAACACATCAGCCATCACAAAGAAACCTAACTTTGTTCTTTATTTCCACTGCAAACAGCTCTTAAAGCAGGATTTGGGCTCACACAGTTTCAGCCAGCCAGCTAAAGGCTTTCAGCTGGTCCATTGATAGTAATTAGGGCTGCACCTGATTGTGTGTGTGAGCAAGGGAGAATCACTGCTGAGATCTGCGTGGAAAATAAGCAGAAGTTAACCTAACCAGCAAAGTTTATTGTTTTCCTTGTGCCTTTGTATTTGGTAATTATTTGCTAAGAAAACATTAGCTAATTGCCTGACAAGCTGAAGGTTGTTTCTGGTTTACTTTGTGACTTTTTTGTTATCCATTTAAACACTGCAAGCAAGTAACCTCATTTATAGTGCTATCAAGCATACATGTGCTGGGTGAATTAAACCCCATCAATAAAAGAAGTATTTTATTGATCTTACCACTTGGTTTCACAACTCAAATTATTGTCATCAGCTGTGTTTGGGAGTGAATGAACTACAATACCCACAATACCTTGCAAGAATCATATGAATATATGCATCGTCAAGATTGTGTAAGTTCTCACCCTAGGCAGCCGTCTGACAAATGGCGTAGTTTTTCGGATTGCTCTTGCACCAAGAGGATTTACTTGTTGTGGATTACAAATAAAAGTCAAGTTTAAAGCTGTAAGAAGATTTCTTTCCCTCATCTGCACTTTGGAAGAAAAGTGGTTGTCCCAGGAAGCTGTCCCAGATGAAAAGACCCTGTGCAAAGCTGGATTCATCACTGAGACAAGGTAATATGTACCTGGGCATGTCTAGTGGTGGATGTGTGTAAGCACAGGGGGTAATTGAAAAAAAAAAAAAAGTTGAAAAAAAAACCCACACCTGGTTGGAAGGTGCTGCTCTTTGGTTTTTTTTTTTTCTCTTTTCTTGCAGGGATCAAGATGGATCCGAGGGAGATGGCTCAGTGGATGGCAGCCCAATTTTGCAAGCAGCAGGAGCTATCACAGCAGGCCCAGGACACTGCTATGAAGGCCTTAATGGAACAGCAGAAACCAGTGCTTGATCTGGTGCAAGCTCTAGTTCAGCTGCAGAGCCAAAGTGGAACAGATGCAAGACCAGCAGTTAGTACTGGTGCACCACATGTGGACACTGTGGGACTCAATCAAGGGATTGGGGCATTTAATTTTGGGAAATTAACTCCAGAAGATAATGTTGATGATTTTCTAGAGTCTTTTGAAAGAGTGGCACAGGCTTTAGCATGGCCAGAGACCCAGTGGGCAGTAAGGCTGGCAGCCTCATTAACTGGTGAGGCACTAGCAGCTTACAGAGCAATGCCAGCAGCCCAGGCTTTGATTTATAAGGATGTAAAGGCAGCTATTAGAGATCGCCTAGGGTTGTCTATTTCAGAGTATAGGCGAATGTTTAGAGCTGTTACATTGAAAGTGGGTGAGACACCCAGGGCTCTGAGTCAGAGAATCAGAAGTTTAGCTGTAAAATGGTTGGAGCCTGAGCAAAAGACAGTAGAAATGTTATTAGATATTATAATGCTGGAACAATTTATGCTTGGGGTACCTAAAGATTTGAATGTTTTTCTTATACAGCAAAATTGCCAAAATCTTGGAGAGGCAACCATGCTAGCAGAGAGATTCTTGGAAGCCACGCAGGCTTGCCATAGAATGGGTGGCCCTCTAAAGATGGATGCTGAGGCTAGATGTGCTGTATCAGAAAAAGGAATAATTAAGAATGTTTCTGAAAATGAATGTACTGTATCAAACCAGATGACACAGTGGAATAGAAAGAAATGTTTCAAGTGTGGGAAAGTGGGACACTTAGAGAAGAGATGCCAGACACACACTAGTTTAATGGGTCTGGATTTAAAACAGCCCAAGGAAGGATTTCTTTTGATGGTTGATGTGCAAGGAATTACCACAAATGCATTATTAGACTCTGGGGCAGACCAGAGTATGATGTCAAAAAGGCTTTGGAAGAGGATAGAGGCCCAAGAAAGATTTGTGCCTAGAACCCCTGAAAGCCAAGTTCACATCAGATGCATTCATGGTGCTGCAACATCATATCCCACCTATAGGCTAAAGGTTAAGTGCCTAGGGAAACAAGAGGAAGTCCTATTAGCAGTGGTGCCTAGGCTACCCTTTGATTTGGTTCTAGGAAGAGACTGGCCAAGATTTAAGCAGGGTCTAGTGGAAGGACTAGGAAAAAAGGAGGGAGAAGGTTTAATGGTAGTAGCTCCCGGGCCTTTATTTGGAAGTCCTCAGACCCCAGCTAAAAAGATGGTTAAGCGTCCAGAAGACCAAGCTACCCCAAAGCAGATATTCGTCCTAAAGTACCATAAGGTCTCTGAGAAGGCCCAAGCTCCTAGGCGGGCAACCCCTCAGTCTGCTGGGTTTGACCTGTGCAGCATAGAAAATGTGATTGTACCTAGCCAAGGGAGAGCCCTGGTTGACACCGGTCTCCAAGTGGAAATACCAATTGGATGTTATGGGAGAGTAGCCCCAAGGTCCGGATTAGCCCTTAAATATTTCATCGATGTGGGTGCGGGAGTAATTGATCCCGATTACAGGGGCAATATTAAAGTTCTGTTGTTTAACTTTGGACAGAATGAGTATCATGTGAAGACAGGAGACAAAATTGCCCAATTGATTTGTGAGAGGCTGGGTTTTCCACCTGTGGAGGAGGTCACATCCCTAGAGAATTCTGAACGTGGAGCCAAAGGCTTTGGTTCTACTGATGTCAAAGGGGTTAAAAGCTTAGCTGCCACCTGTGCCCGAGAGAGGGAGGTGAGTGAAGAGGAAGATTTGGGACCCCAGGTATCTGATTGTAAAGAAAAATCAGAGCCCCAAATAGGTGAGGACCTGACAATGGTACAACAGGAAGAAATTAGGAAGTTGCTTAAGGAATTCCCAGATGTGTTGACACCCATACCTGGGGAGACCCATTTGGTGGCCCATGAAATAATAACTCCACCTGGGAAATTGGTTCGTCAAAGGCCATACCGCTTGCCTGAAGCCAAAAGACAGGAGGTAGTGGCACAAGTCCAGGAGATGTTGGACATGGGGGTAATAGAGGAGTCAAAGAGTCCCTGGAATAGCCCCATAGTCCTGGTGCCGAAGCCTGATGGATCCTTAAGATTTTGTATTGACTTCCGGCAGGTAAACGCCATATCAGTTTTTGATGCATATCCAATGCCAAGAATTGAGGAGCTGCTAGACCAGCTGGGACAGGCTCAATACTTAACCACCCTTGATATGACAAAAGGATATTGGCAAATCCCGCTCACCAGGGAGTCGAAGCCGAAAACTGCGTTCAGCACCCCCGTTGGCCTTTTCCAGTTCAAGAGGATGCCTTTCGGACTGCATGGAGCAGCGGCTACCTGCCAAAGGTTAGTGGATCAGGTACTTCGACCCCACCAAAGTTATGCTTTTGCATACATGGATGATGTCATAATCCCTGCATTTTATTACATTGGCTATGGCCCTCATTCTAAAATGCGGGTTGTAGGTCTGTATGTCAAACTGGGATGTGCAGCCCTGCAATCCACGCCAACCCTATTCCGGCTCCAGTTCTCCCTATACATTTTGTGCTTCAGGACAAGGACACCTGGCGGGGGACAGGAGAGGATAGGATTGGGGACAGAGCGGGGACGGGCCGCCCGGCAGCATGTACAGGGCTAATTCTGGTCACAGCCCTGTACGTGCTGCTGGGCCTGCCGGGGCATGCAGTTTAAACCACCTCAGAGGTGGTTTAAACTGCACTTTTTGCCTGATGGGGCCCAGGGAGCCACCATTGGGGCTGGAGCCTGGGCCAGGGCCAGGTGCAGGGGGGTCTCCACCGCCAGATCCAAGATGCAGGAGGCCAGCCGTGGATTGGGCGCCAGGAATCTTGGGGACCAGAGCCACAGTTCTATGGGGCGCCTGCGGGGAGGATGCTCCCGCAGACAGAAGGGACCTGCCGGACTGTCCTTGGCCAGATTCTGGCTCCCGTGAGAACGTTTTGTTCTTGACGTTCCAGCGGATCAGAATCGGTCTTTAGCAGGGATGTCCGGACAGCCCGAATGTCCCGCTTCTGGAATCAGGCTCCACTTCTTTTTTTTTTCTTTTTTTTTTATTTATTTATGCAATTTTCCAAAAAACAACAAGACATCTACAATCCCTTGCAAGAAAATAGAATACATGTCAATAATGCAATAAGACAAAAAATCAGAGATAATAATCCAAACATTATTCCAAATAGTCCACATAATGGGGGAAAAAAGCAAAAGAAATACTTCCAAGCAGAGGCACTTGAAAGTAATAAGAGGTAACCCACAATAAGAAAAACCAAAAGCCACGGAGGACCCGAGAGCATCAACTCCTTAAGAGAAACATATATAGATGTTACCATTATTCTGACGACACTATTGTGGATAGTCTGGCATTAATGAAAACATTAAGATCAATTGGATCAGAAAAAACATATTTTACATTCTTTATAATTACCAAACATCGACATGGAAACCTAAGGAAGAAGGAGCCCCCCAGCTGGATTACACCTGACTTATACAAAAGAAATTGTTTCCTCCGTTTTTGGGGATCTTTAGTTATGTCAGGAAACATAGAAAGTGTTAAGCCCATAAAGGTTTCTAACCGTTTTTTAAAGAAAAGCCTCAAAAGCCAGTCTTTATCTGAAATTAAAGCACATTGCACTAGCAACATAGAGGCCACACAGGCTTCCCTCCCAACATCAGAAATCAAACCTGAAATATCCAGGACATCAAAATTAACTTCGGAAAGTACAACAGGATCCCCAGCTTTTTTCTTTGCTAGGGGAAGATAATACACCTTTGCCAAAGGAGGAATTAAACCCTCAGGGGCTTTTAAAACTTCTAACATATATCTTTTAAACATATCCAGAGCAGTGGTACCCAATACTCGAGGAAAGTTCAGAACTCTGAGGTTGGCAGCCCGGGAAGCATTCCCCAACGCTTCCAATTTATATTTAAAAGTCCCGTTTTCTTTAATTAAAGTCGACAAAACTGCGGAAGCATTGTCTAGCTGAGATCCTAAATTGGTAATCTGATTCTTCAACTGTTCATTAGTAGACATAAGAGCATCAATGTCAGCAGCATTTTTCTGGATAGCAGCGTCATGATCTTGAATTTGAGAGGTCAAAACTGTGGTATGAGAAATCATAGCTGTAGATAAAGTGGCTATAGCGTCCCAGATGGACTCCAACGTAAATACCTTAGGTCGGAGAAGAAAAGGAGAATCCGGAAGAGCAGGTGTCGATACCAGCAACGGGGATCCTTCCCCCTGTGGGGAAAAGGACGACAGAATTTCCGCCGCTCCAATCTCACCCGAAGCCGCCCCGGAATCAACAGGGGTCAGTGGAGCCTCTCGAACAGCAGACACCCTCTCCGCACTCGGGGCCCCTTTATCAGAGGGTCCCGAGGCTGTCATAGCTGTAACAGGCTCCATCACACTCGGGTGTGGCGGCGGTGTTCTCTGTGCAGGGGAGAGAGAAGTCTCAATGTCCGACGGAAGAACCCGGGCCTCACCACCGGGCGCGACCAAGCCGGCTCGAATCCCCTGTATTTTGTCCTCAGGTAAGTGCACAAAACAATCCATAGGACCTGAAATGGGTTGTCGGGGCTCAGAGGGAGCAGCCCGCAACTTCCCCTTACGTTTAGGCATTCAGTCGAAGAAACGCTCCGCGGCCATCTTGGAAACCAGCTCCTCCCCCATCAGGCTCCACTTCTTCTTTTTGTACCTTTGCTTTCCTCACTACTTTGCTAGTTTCTCTAAGTTTTTCCAAATATAAATGTTTGTCTTCCTCTCTCTGTGATCTCTTGTATTTCATGAAGGCCTCCCTCTGTTACTTCACCTTTTCAGCTACTTCTTTTGAGAAACATAGCGGCCTCCTTTTCCTTTTACATTTATTTACCTTTCTAACAAAAAGGTTTGCTGCCCTTAAAATATCCTTTTCAGTTTTGCCTACTGTTTTTCTACATTCCACAACTGATCCCATCCCGCTAACAACTCTCTGAGATATTGTCCCATCTTTGCAAATTTAGTTTTCCTAATGTCTGACCCTCACGTCTGAATGGATTTTATCAGCCCTAGTACTAATACTGAACCATACCATCTGGTGATCACTGGATGTGAGATGATCTCTCACTATAACATCAGAAACATGTTCTCCACTGGTAAGCACTAAGTCCAGTATGGCCCCTATCACGTGTGGGTTCTGTTACCAGTTGCCTGAATAGTTCTCCCTGTAGAGAATCCAGATTCTCATCACTTCTAGATGACACCGCAGCAGGGAAGTGGCAGTCCACATCCGGCATATTGAAATCAACTATCAGAAGCACTTCTCCTTTCATGGCAATACTGTGTATGTCTTCAATTAAATTTTCATCCACTTCTACTCCCTGTGAGGGGGATCTGTATATAACTCTAGTTCAAATGGATTTCCCTTTATTTCTTTCTAGTTTAACCCACAGTGCCTCCTCTCTTCCTTTTAAGCCTTGCAATTATATAGCTTTAATATTATTTTTGTCATGTAGTGCCACTCCTCCTCCACTTCTTCCTACCTTGTCCCTCTTGAATAAGGTATAGCCCAGTATAATTACATCCCAGTTATGTTTTTCTGTGAACTATGTCTCCGTAAGGACCACTAAATCCAAGTCAGCTTCTTCCATTAAAGCCTCAACATCTGGGATCTTATTTCCCATGCTACGGGCATTTATACACATCGCTTTCCAGATGTTGCCCCTATTGTCCATTTCTATGGAGGTATTTAATGTTTCACTTACTTGGGGACTCTCTTCACCCATTCCCAGCAAACCTAATTTAAAGCCCTCTTCAGTATGCCAAAGCCTTCACCTAAGTCCCAGTCCCTGTTCTCCCCCATCTCTCTGTCCCCAGGATTTTCCCTCCTGCCTCCTACGTCTATACTCTAGCCCTACCCAGCTGCTTCCTTCTTCGATAGTCAATAACCCTGCTTTTCCTTCTCCTTACCACAACATCTATTCTTATGCCCCTCCCTCCCTCTCAACCTTTCCTTCTGTATGGCTTGTTTCTTTCCTCCTGCACAAAATATCTGTGTTCCTCTCTATCCTTACTCCCCCAGCTCCTGCTTCTTTTTCTCATCCTGGCCCCAGCTTCTGCCCCCTCAGCCCCTTGCCCCAGCATCACTCCCTTTCAGTCCTTCCCTCAAATCAGCTCCTTTCTAGTTCCAACCTTTCCCAGCATCAGCTGTCCTTCAGTCCCATTCCCTCGATTGATTCTAGGTCCAGTTCTAGGTCCAGTTCCCCAGCATCAGTCCTCCTCTAGTAACAGTCCCACTCCCTCCCATCATCATCTCCCTTCCAGTCGCAGTCCCCTATCCCCCAGCATCAGCCCATTTCCAGTTCTAGCCCCCCCCATTAATTTTCTTCCAGTTTCAACCCACCCCCAGCATAATACTCAGCCATTCACCCACTCTCCACCTCCTCCCTGTGGCCTATAGCTGCATTCATTACACAGCCAGGGCTGGCCCGTCCATTGAGCAAGAATGTTTTTTGCACAGGGCCCGGCGTTTCAGGGGGCCCCGCGCAAAGAACATTCTGCTTTTTTAAAAATGTAATTTAAAAAAAAAAAAAAGCTGGCTGCTGCCGCTGCCACCGCAGCAGCGGCAGAATGGAGTGTCCCGCGGGGCCCCCTCTGCCCGGCTGAGCTCTCCCTACCCGGCTGAGCCCCTCTGAGCTGGCTTTCAGATATGCAAAGGGAGAGTATCTCCCTCGCGTCTCTGTTAAGCCCGCAAGGGCTGATGGGAAGCAGGGGCTGATGGGAAATTTCCCATCTGCCCCTGCGGGCTTAACAGAGATGCGAGGGAGAAACTCTCCCTTTGTGTATCTGAAAGCCAGCACAGAGGGGCTCAGCCGGGCAGAGGGGACCCCACGGGACACTCCATTCTGCTGCTGCTGTGGCGGCAGCGGCAGCAGCCAGCTTTTTTTTTATTTTAAATTTTCCATGAGCCGAGGGGGGGGGGGGGGGTGTGGACTGGTAATGGGCTAGGGGGGGGGTTAGGACTTGACATGAGGTGGGCTGTGGGCTGTTGGGGGGGGTTAGGACTGGTAATGGGCTAAGGGGGGCTTAAGACTGGTAATGGGTTGTGGGCTGATGGGGGCTGTCTGGAAATGGGGTGATGGGGGGTTAGGACTGGTAATTGGCTATGGGGGGTTAGGACTGATAATGGGCTATGGGGGGGGGCTAGGACAGGAAATGGGCTGATGGGGAGGGGTTAGGACTTGAGGTGGGCTGATGTGGTTAGGACTGTTAATGGGCTGTGGGCTGATGGGGGGGGTTAGGACTGGCAATGGGCTATGGGGGGCTGACTGGAAATGGGCTGATGGGGGGTTAGGACGTAATGAGCTATGGAGGGGGTTAGGACTTGACTTGAGGTGGGCTGTGGGCTGTTGGGGGGGTTAGGACTGGTAATGGGCTATGGGGGGGTTAAGACTGGTAATGGGCTGTGGGCTGATGGGGGCTGTCTGGAAATAGGGTGATGGTGGTTAGGACTGGTAATGGGCTATGGTGGGGTTAGGACTGATAATGGGCTATGGGGGGCTAGGACAGGAAATGGGCTGATGGGGAGGGGTTAGGACTTGAGGTGGGCTGATGGGGTTAGGACTGGTAATGGGCTGTGGGCTGTTGGGGGGTTATGACTGGTAATGGGCTATGGGGGGGGTTAAGACTGGAAATGGGATGTGGGATGATGGGGTCTTTCTCGAAAGGGGGTGATGGCGGTTAGGACTGGTAATGAGCTATGGGGGGGGTTAGGACTGATAATGGGCTAGGGGGGGCTAGGACAGGAAATGGGCTGATGGGGAGGGGTTAGGACTTGAGGTGGGCTGATGTGGTTAGGACTGGTAATGGGCTGTGGGCTGATGGGGGGGTTAGGACTGGCAATGGGCTATGGGGGGCTGACTGGAAATGGGCTGATGGGGTTAGGACTGGAAGTGGGCTGATGGGGGTTAGGACTGGTAAGGGGTCATAGGGGGGGCTTAAACTGAATATGGCGTGATGGGGGGTTAGGACTGGAAGTGGGTTGATGGGGGGCTAGGACTGGAAATAGGCTGAGTGGAAGGGGAGGCTTGAACTGCAAATAGCTGATGGGGAGGGGACTTGGAATGGAAATGGGCTGTGAGGGAAGGGAGCTAGGACTGAAAATGGGCTGATGGAGCAGCTAGGATAGGACTAGAAATGGGCTGTTGGGGGGAGCTAAGATTGGAAATGGGCTGTGGTGGGGGCTTGAATTGAAATGGACTCATGGAGAGGCTAGAACTGGAAGTAGGCTCATGGGGGGGCTTGGACTGGAATTGGGCTGAGTGGAGGGGAGCTAGGATTTGACATGGGCTGATGGTGGTGCTAGGAAATGACTAGAAATGGGCTGATGTGGGGGCTAGGATTGGAAATGAGCTGATGAAGGGACTTGGACTGGAAATGGATGGGGGAGCTAGGATTGGAAATGGGCTGATGGGGGGCTAGGACTGGAAATGGGCTGATGCAGGGACTAGAAGGGAATGGATGCTGGGTGAGACTGGAACTAGAAGGGAGCTGATGTTGGGGGAGGATTAGAATGGGATGGGGCTGGGAGAGTAAAATGGAGAGGGGAAAAATATTTTGTGTGGGAGGGATGAAAAATCTACAATTGGCCGGGTATTGGGAGAGTAAGTGGGGATTGAGGATGGAGGAGTAAAATTTGAGTGGATGAAATAGGAATGAGGAAAGAGCAGAAGGAGGAAGATTAGTATGTTAAAGCAGATGTAGAGAGAGAATGGAAAAAAAAACCTACAAGAGAGAAGAAAGGACAAATGGACAGCAGACAATGGAGAGTTAGCAGAAAACATGAAGAAACCAGAAGAAAGTGGCTGGAGCAATTGCAACTGAAAACAAATGCACAAAAGGTAGAAAGATATCTCTTTATTTTGAATTTATTAACTGGAATATGAAAGCTCTGGGAAATGTGTATCATTAACGTCTGCGCTTTGTTTGGTACAAGAGGAAATTAATTTATAGTTTTATTTCTACAGTGTTGTTGTACATTCCAAGTTTGGCTTTTGGGGTTCCCAGTTTAATTATTGCCTTCCTGTTTCTAAATTGTGATTCCTTGTTTGGTGATGGTCTATGTTCTGCATGTGTAACTGAGCTGAGGTATTCTGTTTATGTAATTCCTATTTGACATTGCCACTTGTTCTCTTTCCCCAGTATTCTCTGAAATGTATTGGTTTAATATTTGCAGTGTTGCCTTTTGATAGGTAGGGTATGGTGCTTTGTGAGTCCTGGTAATGCTGTCAGGATACGGCGGGTTTGCTATGGGTTCTAAATGGGCAGCGTTTGTAGTAGTTCCTAATGTGCCTGGCGGTTGGCACTGGATTATAGTAATGTAGAAATCTTTTAGTCTTTCTTTATCCATACACTCATTAAGAGACATGTTTACTAAAAGTTAGTGTATGGTAACATTATGCAAATATTTATGCAAATAAGGCCACTTATGCAAATGAGGCCCCGCACCGAGTCTCTGCCCATGGCCCCGCACCCCCCTTGGGCCGCCCCTGTACACAGCCACGGAAGCATTTTCCCTCTCTCCTATGGCTGTGCTAAGCTACAGCCACCAGCAATGCCGACTTCCTAAGAGTAAAACAGGGGTACTTCCTGTCTTTTGCAGAAGACAGGAAGCACCCCTATTTTGAATTTAAAAGGAAGGCTATGCCAGTGGTTGCAGCTTAGCACAGCCATGGGAGTGAAGGAAAGAGCTCCAGTGGCTGTGAACAGCTGAGTAGGTGAGGCGGGATTCAGGCACACTTGAGCATGGGGCCCTGAGCCAGTGCCTCATTGGTTCACCTCTTAAGCTGGTAGGCGTGGAGTCTGTTTCAGAGCAGAGCCATATGTGGGCAATATGCCCATACATGCCTAGAGCCAGCCCTATATGTATCTTCTGAAATCCAGTACAGGGTTTGTGGTTAATACCACAGTATATTATCTCCTTTTTTATTTCAGGAATCCATTTAATAGTTTTTAGTCCTCTTAGCTTTTCAGTTTCTGTGGTTTATCTCCTGCCGAGCTAGGTGCATGAAAAGGTTCACAATGATCTATTGCTGCATCAAGGCTGTTATTTTCTCTTGAGAGTTTGGTATTTTCATTACCAGCATCTTTAGCCATAGTGTGTCAGCTATGGGTGGGCACCTTTTTATCCTGGGTGATGTGTGACCAATATGTATCCTCCTTTTCCCTTCCTACAATACTTTTTTTTTTTGTAGTGTATTCTTATTGACAATGGAGTCACCATGTGAAAGTACTCAACAAGTTTTGGGGAAAAAAATATTTTCTCCAGTTTCTCCCTCTCAGGATTGCACAGCAATTCACCAATGTTTCTGCTGAATTTTAAGTTACATTCCTCTTTGACCCCCTGTTATGTTCTCCTTTGGCCCCATATTGCATTCCCCTTTCATCTGTATGGCATCAGCCTTGAAAGATAGCTTACTCATTCAGCTGTGGTTTTCTGAGTCCCTTGAAAGTGCTCACACTGCATCTCAAAGGTTTACTAGCAGTTTGAAGTTGCTCAGGTGAAACCTTGAAGTAAGCACAAGTTCAAAAAGAATATATTTACTGACTCATTATTAACATGTTTTGGTATAGAAATTTTGTTTCTGAAGAAGTGGAAGATGCAGTACATGATCACGAGTTTTCTTTTGGTGTTTTCATTTTGTGTTCAAAATATATATTCACTAAGGCAGCTGGATTGCAAGACATTGAATTCGGAAGATCATTTTGCAAGCTGTTGGAAGAAAGATAATTGAAAATGGAATGGTTTTGAAGAACAATTAATAATGAAGAAAAGTACAACTATTTTTTATAAAGTGGCATGTTGTAAATTAATGTAGAGTGAGATGTTGTTATGGAATGTTCAATATACAGCAGGCAACGTTTTAGAAGAACTTCTTCATTACTGAGGTCTTTTTCCTGCCATTTTTTGTAAAGCTGATAATTTTGTCTTGTGATTTTTCAAGTAGTGATCACACAAGACAGCTTTTTGTAGCATTAGTGGATTATTTGGTTAGATATTAGCTATGCTGTACATTTTCCACTGTCTATTCTTTGCCTATTGAAATGAAAATCTATGTATTTATCTTACTTCCCTCTATTTACGGAAAAAAAAAACATAAAATGCACTGCAAATCAACTCATTCTCATTAACCCACCCCCACCCAATCCTCAAATACAACATTTAAACAGAATTTCACAAGAAAAAGATTAAAAACCTTGAAGCAGCTGAGGATGGTACATGTAAGCCCTCTTTTGAAACAGCTTCTCTGGCTCCCAGGGTAGATAGAGTAAATTCTAGGTGCTTTTATTGGTGTTGAAGATCTCCTGCAGCCTCCCTGCAGATTGTCTGAGCATGATGTTGCATAAGTTCATAACTAACCATCCAACACGTTCGTGCTTGCAAAACACTTATCTGCTCCCCTCAGTGAGTGAATATAAGAGTCAGTTTAGCCAAGCAAGGGCATTTTCGTTATACATCCTGGTACGGTGGAATCTGCTACTGGATAAGTTACACATAATTAAGGATTAATATGCATTAGGAAAGCATTTAAAATATATCTGTTTATAGAATATTTTGAGGCATGTTTATAAATAAAAGCATTACTTTTCTCGTACTAGTTATTCACCTGATGTTCGCTCTGCCCAATTGGCTGGACTAATTTCCTGCAGTTGTTAACTGTTTGTAGACTGATCCTGTTTATGTCCACGATATGTTTTTAATATTGTAATGTTCACTGAACATTTGTGATTTGGCGGATATAAATCAGTTAAATAAATAGAAATAAATAAAAATTCATCAAAGTCTTCTTGAAATCGGAGAAACAAAACTGGATATCTTTTTAAATATTCAAAATGACAATAGAAACATCATTCGCTGATACTATAAAACTAAAAATTATGGTCTATCAGGGACTGTAAATATGGCCTTTCCTGCAAAGCCTATCCCAGGAACTGCAGCTATTCAGCTGTACTGCAGTGGAAATTGTTTTTATTATGTTGTTCTGCACAAATGATTTTTAAAAAGGGGTGGAATAACTTGCCTATAATATTTTTAAAAATGTATAAAGATGGAACAGGAGATCCAAGATGGTGGTGGAGTAGAACGCCGAGATGGAGTGATTTGAATCGGCTCCTGCATGTTGCCTCCTAATGGGGAAGAAGCGTAAACAGCGACCCCTGAAACCCTCCAGTACCTCCTCTCCTGCGGACGGGCTTGTGCAATCGTCAATTGCTGACTTTTGTCTTCCCTCGGTGTGTATGGCTTCAAAGAGACCCGCGGGTTCTTCCTGCAGATCTGAGTGATGAAGGGGTATCTTTTAGCCCTGTGCTAGCGCCTCCAGCACAGCCCGGAATCTGCTTTGGAGAGGGGCAGTATGGCGGTGTATCTCCGGGTCAGGAGGTTACTGCAGCTGCGAAGAGTTATCCCACGAAGTTCCAGCTGGTGGTTTCTGCTGCGGGAGGTTGAGTGGGTCCTTCTTCCTCCGGTGGTAGTTGTGGTGTGGAGCTCTTGGAGAGTGGCTCCCCTGGCACCTCGGCTTTCCGGCCTCCTGGATTAGTGGAGAAACCTGCACTTGTTACATTAGATAGCTTATGGGAAGCTATCTCTGCTCTTCAACAGTCCCTGATGCCATTAATGGGGATTTTTTTGCAAGAGATATTTATTTATTTAGCTGCATTTATATCCCGCTTTTCACCGGGTCAAAGCGGTTGGGGGATACATTTAACACGAGGGGATATGAGACACATACACTAATACTTACCGGGAACATGGGCAATGGAGGGTTAAGTGGCTTGCCCAAGACCACAATGAGCACCTGCGGGACTAGAAACCCCAGTCCTTCCGGCCCAAGGTTGCTGTCCTCTAGTGGGATTTGAACCACTGACCTTCCGGCCTGTAGTACCTTGCCCCAACCACTAGGCCACTCCTCCCTAATATATCTAATATGAAGGCTCAGTGTTCTGCTTCGGCTTCGGAGTTGGTGGGTCAGGTGGCCAGAGTTTCCCAGCTTGAAACCAAGGTGAAGGAACTGCAGGATCTTGGAGAGATTAATTCCAAGGACCGGATGATACAAGCAAGGAAATTAGAGTTTCTAGATAATCAACCACGCCGGAATAACTTGAGATTTCTGAACTTTCCTCGGTCCCCACTGTGCTTCAGATGCCTGCTGAATCGTTGCCACCGGTGGTAAGGGCTCAATATGTGGCGATTTCTTCCTTGGAGGTTGGTGGGCAGCAGCAGCCTGATGCTGCGTCTGGACCTCCTCAATTGGACCTTTCAGAGTTTCTGGAGAGTTCTTTAGAGGTGGTGACTAGCCAGGCTACTTTATTAGTTAATTTTGCATTTGAATCCGATAGGAACACTGCACTTAGATTATATTTCCGTAAAATTTCTGTTTCTCAGTTTATGGGCTCAAGAATTTGCATTTTTCCTGACTTAGCTAGAGACACCCAGAAAAGGCAAAAAGCTTTTCTGGCTTTGTGCCAGAGAACAGTAGCCTTGGGAGCACAATTTAGATTAAAATATCCTTGTAAATGTATGGTTTTGTTTCAATCCAAGCAATTTATGTTTTTTGAGTCCCAACAACTATCACAATTTCTACAAAGTAGGGAAGTAGGGGGGACAAGTGTAGTTCCCATATCGGCTGCCATATAATAATATCTGTGCTCAAATGATTATGTATTTTTATTTATGAAGGTGTATGTATACCTAAATATGATATTTCTTTGACTTGAATCTTACTGAGGGGTATATTGTGGTCTAATCAATTTGCTGTTTATTTCTGATTGTTTTTATTTTCTTATATTCGGTTGTATTATTCTCTATTGCCTATTCAGATGGGTTTTTGTCTGGATTTATAAAATTAATAAAATATAAAATAAAAAAATGTATAAAAACACTATAAGCATTTGACAGGCCTTTGATGACCCCAAAATAGTTTAATGAACAGCAACTGCAGACCAAGGTTGATTCTTGCTGGTGCAAGTTGTCATCTCCTCTCCTTTATGCTATGGAGAAGAATAATTCTGTGCAAAGCTGGGCCAAGTAATTATGGCTATCCAAGAAGTGGAGGAAGGTGTAGTTGCTTCTAGTGGAAATTATGGTTATTTGGAGTGCCCAGTGGTGGCCACTTTTGAGATCTTAGGGGGTACTAAAGCCAGGGTCGTTTTTACCTATAGACAAAGTGGCAGCTGCCCAAGGTCCCTGCATAATGGGGACCAAGCTGCCCTGCTGCTCATAGATAAAAGTGATTCTGTTCTTTCCTTCTTCTCCCTCAGGCTGCTTGCATGAGAAATGAGTGGCACTTTAGTGAACAAACCAATGACTTCCTGCTTCTTCTTTTTTTTTTCAGCTATTTTTCTAATTACAATATAAACAAAGAAAAAAATGCATAACATCTTTATACATAAAAAGAAAAAAAAATTAAATATACCAAAATCACCAATCTCTACCCAAATTATCCATCCCCCTAACCCCTGGCTCAAATAGCTCAACCTACACAATACTCTCAATTCCTTAACACCTCTTAAATTGTACATTATTGCATTGTCTCAGTTATATAATGTGTAACAGCAGCCCATTTGAGACTTCATAGTGCTGTACACATGTTAGCAACGTAATAGGCTACTTCATACTTCTTATAAGGCAAAGAGTATTCCACCATTGATGAAAATCAGGTGCTGAAGAAGTCTTCCAATTTTTAAGTATGATTTGTAATGCAACACTAAGGGGTATGTTTACTAAAAGCCGCACAATTGCGTGCCGCACAATAGCGCACGGAAACGCGGCACTCAAACGCTCAGAAACGCTCTTAAACGCCCTGCAAAAGTGCGCGTGGGCCCCGCACAATTGCGCGACGCACCAACGCACCCCGCACAAGTACCCGGCCCGCAAATGTCCGATAGAGGCGTGGAAAGGCATTCTGAGGGCGGAGGAAGGCTCCCGAGGGGCGGAGAGACGGGGTCAATGGGCGGGGAAGGGGAGGGGAGAGGCTCCCCGCACATGATCAGGGCCGAATTCACAGGTTAAAAATAGCGCGAGTGAAACACTCACGGTAGAGGGCATTTAAAGGGAAGAGAAACCATTTCGCGTCAGCAATGTACAGGGAAACCGGGGAAACCTGCAAAACGTGAGCAGTGTGATACATGTGCACAGAACAAAAGTGCAAATAAAGATAGAAAAAGACCCAAACAAAAATATTAAAAATAGGAAGGCAGCTGGGGAACCCCGATAATAATGGGCAAACATAAGAAACACACCCAGGAAAGCTAAAAAAAATGAAATGAAGGTTGGAAGGGGCTACGGAGGGGAGACCCTTCCGAAAACCATTTCCTTTTTCCTGAGCCTTCCTGGGAGTGTTTGCTATGGTTGCCCATTAATATCACTGTTGCCCAGCTTGGTTATATTTATCCCCAGTTGTTCGTGGTCGGTTGAGGGGTGTATTTGCACTTATGTCACCAGACATGGTGACGGAGCCCACAGTACAAATGTGCAGAGCAGGGTTTTTGACTCTGTTGGTCAGGTTTCCCACCCCCAGGGACTGCACTATCACTGTGGCCACAATGTGGTGCAGCAGACAGAGGCAGTACCTCTAGGACCAGAGGGTCACAGGTTCAAATCCAAGCTGGGGCTCCTGCCAACCCAGTCCCCATATTTTACCCACCACTAAACAGAGATAGTACAGACACTCCTTTATTGCAGAGAACATAAGCATGGTTCACACACCCATTTTGTACCCAACACCGCACACACACCATAACAATGGGCATTACCGACAGCCGAGTCCCACAAATGCAGTCCTGGAGTGCCACAACGCAATCAGGTCATATGCTTTTCCAAGATACGGACATGCCAGCATGTTGGCGGTAGGGTACAGGTGGTGGAGGGGGCAGTGGCTGCTAGCCACAGAAGACAGTGGCCGAGCCATGTGCAGGCTGGCACGTCCACTGCAACATAGGCCCTGTTGGATGTACAGTCATGGACTTCCCAGGGAATTCAGCACATCTGTGGCAACACAGTGGTGCAGTGCACACAGACAGTGTGTGCAGGAACAAAAGGTCACAGGTTCAAAGCCCAGCTGGGGCTACTACCAATCCTGTCCACATATTTTCCCCACAACTAAACCATGTTAGTAAGGGCAATCCTTTATTGCTGGGGACATACGCATTGGTCATACGCCTATCTTTTACACCACCAAGCACAGACACCATGACCAGGGGCATTACCTAGAGCAGAGTCTCACAAATGCAGTCCTGGAGGACCACACACCATTCAGGTTCCATGCTGCCACACATACAAATAACTGTGCTGTATATCTATGCACCACCCCCATGGCATGTAGATGTAGCTCATGCATATTCATGAGGGACAGCAGGAAACCCCAACCAGTGTATTGCAAACCTGGACTGGATTTGGGAACCTCTGCCGTACAGCAGCAGCCAACAGGGGCAGACACACCCACACCCACAGGCCCCATTGGCCAATGCCTCCTGGAGAGGCAGGACATTGGGCCCTGCGTGCAGCACCCAATACCAGCACTTGCATACCTTAGCAATGTCACCCTACACCTGGGTATATGGTACACAGCTCTCAAACGTTTGCTATGAGTACTGGCAGATAGATATCCCTACGTTACGCACAGTCTGCTCTTTGAGCTCCATCATAACAAGCTATATGATGTCTGCGGTGTGTGCGTCAGGTCTGGCCCCTGACAGTGTTTACCACCCTGGGGAGTGACCCCCAACCGTACTGCATACCATACCCATGCCTGTACTGTGCCCAGGACTGGTGTGGTGGGCAAGGATTCTGAACCCCTCTATAGTAGCACAATGCTGGCATACGTGTGGGAGTGTGTGTCTGTCTATACAGTGTGTGTTGGCTGCAAACACTGTCCACAGCCCACACTGCCAGCACTGTTGCCAGTTTTGGCCTGATGATGTGCATAATGAGCAGCAAGGTACCATGGGTATAGCTCAGACAGGGTGGGCTGGCCAGGATGCATCTGCACAGGGCATAGGGCACTGGCAGGGACATTGTAGTGGCCGTCCACCACCTCCACAGACAGGGTGACCTCTGTATGTGCTGCTGGGCTGTCACTCCACCCTGACTGTGCAGTGACGGCAGCATGGCTAGGCACCCCCATAGTGCTTCATAGCATTTCCCTCATGTGATATATATGGGTCACCTGTTGGGGCCTAGTCACTGATGTATCTGCTTGTGTGTGTTGCCATCCCAGTTGTGGGTGCATGCATTTCCAGTGGGACTAACCAGCAGACTGTTCACAGCTGGTATGTGCCTTGCTGGAGTGCTGTGCAGTGGCTGATGGCTTGATGCAGGGGAATATCAGATGGTGGTGGGGTGCATCTTAGCATATCCAGGCCTACTGTCTGTCTGATATTGTGGTCTGGGTGTGTGTGGGGCTGCTTGGACTGCCCTGTAGGGTGTCTGTTCCCCAACAGGACTGGGTTTGATGGTCCACTCTACTGCCAACATTGCAGGGGCGGGGGAGAGAGATCTGTTGATGGGAGACCCTGTTTGCTACCCTCGGGGGGGAGGGGGTGGTGGTGGTGGTGCATGGCCCACCTAGGGGGTCTGTGGGGGTTCCCCTGACTGAGACAGACAGAGATATCCAAGGTGTTCCTGCAGAAACTACCTATCTGACAGATTACGACTGTTTTGGAGCCCTGCCATGGCCTCTCTCAGCCATGGAGGGTGCTGTGGACCTGGTCCAGGGCGCCTCATCGCACACTCAGGGTGAGCACAGTTCCCGCACAATGTGACTGTGTGTTGCTACTCTGTGCCAGTTAAACACCCGGTCAGTACCTCCTACCTGGCCAAGGTGCTGTGTGGGTGCACACGGACACGTCCCCCTACCAGGCCGGGGAGCTGTTGGGGTGCATTCCCCATCTTGTGTTCATCTGTGGACAGCTGATTTGCATGTGCAGTGCATCATGGGTATGGGTGGCCTAACCCTATCCTGGTTACCACAGCAGACTGTCTGTGTGGTGACATGCAGGCTCTCTGCAGCCAGCCAGGGGCTTGCTGGCAGCTATATAGCTGTAGCCCAATGGTTACTTCACTGCCTGTGGAGCCAGAGGTAATGGGTTCAAGCCCACAGTGGGGTTATTTGATAGGGATGTCCAAAGCTTTTTTTAGATTTAATGTACATATGTTGCTGCCATCAAACACACCCTCAGTGTACTGTACCCATAAGGTGCCTCTGAGGGTGCTTTATAGGGCGCCCTATAGGGCACCTTATGGTTGCTGTCCATATAAGGTGCACTATACATTATCCTGTGATGCAACATATATGGTGCCCTATAGGGGACATTCTAGGGTGCCTTGGCGGACAGTGAACTTTAACATGTGCCTTATGGGCCGCCTTATGTTAACACGCTTTGTGAGTGCGTTTGCTAGTAGTGATAACTGAAATAAAACTAAATTGCCCCCTACAGCACTCATCCCCATAATATGCACTGCCTCAGTGAGCCTTCTTCATTGGGCACTGTGGGGGATTGAACCCCTGATCCCTGCACCATTGGTCAGTGTCTTAATCATTGTGCTGTGGCTCTGGTCCTGTGCTTGGGCATCAGCGCACTGCCTTATGCCGCCAAAACCTAACAGTGCACCGCCTTATGCCGCCCAAGATTAACAGTGCACCTCCTTATGCCGCCCAAAATTAATATGCCTCCTAAAGCACCTTTACCCATTAAAATTAATGCCTCAGCCAGCCCTTTTTGTTGCACACAATGGGGAATTGAACCCATGGCAGCTGCACCAGCTGTCAGTGTCTTAACCATTGTACTATGACTCTGTTCCTTTGTGTGTGCATATCAGGGCGCCACTTAGCCTTCCCACACACTATTTTGCACGGCGCACATTAGCGCGCCGCGCAAATGTGCGATCGCTTACTCCCGTTTTTTTTCTTTTTTCTGCCTGACCCGCCCACTCCTTATATGGCACAGGCACACTACCGCGGCCCCGCACGTTAGGAATGTTTAGTAAACATGCCCCTAAGAGGTATGTTTACTAAACCGTCTTAATGTAGCAGCGGCAACGTTATCGTGTGATACGTAATGTTATCGTGTGATAACATCGGCAGCGGCATTAAGGCACACTAACGCTGTGAAATACGTGTCTGAAGGGTGGAGTAAGGCCTCCCAGAGGGCGTAAATAGGGGTCAATGGGCAGAGAGTGGGCAGGGAGAGGCTCCAGGCACACTAACACTGTGAAATCCGGGTCTGAACACTAAAGCCAGTGAAACCTTCACGTTAGAGGCACATTTGCAGGAGAAAGAAACCATTTCAGTCAGCAATGTACAGCAAAGGCAGGGAAACCCAGAAAAGTGATAGTAGTGATACATGTGCAGGAACCAAAAAGGCAAATAAACATAAAAAATGACCAAAACCACATTTGAAATCCCAATAACCAAGCTGGACAATAGTGATATTAATGATAAACATAAAGCAACACTACTGACAAAGCGTAAAAAGGAAGATATCATGTTTGGAAGGGTCTATGCTCTGTCCCCCTACAAAGTGAATGATCTCACATTGAAAGAGCGCTGATCAGGGTTTTTGTCGCTTATACTGGGCAGGTTTGTTATGGCGTGCACATGTGCAGCAACAGCAGAGTGGGCACATAGGAAAGGGCAACTGTACTGATGCTGTAAATGGGATACAGGGGGCTGCAGGCGGCACATGCTGTGGTCCAGCTGGGGCACAGTGCAGACTAAGCAGGTGCCTAGGTGGCACATAGGAATGCCGAAACTGTAAAGCAGCAAGACAGCAACTGACGAGGGTCCAACATGGGCATGAGTGTGTGTCCCACAGTGTCACAGGGGAGATTACCCAGCAGGTACCCCCAAGGGCACATAACATTGGCAGGCGGTGCCGGGGGGAAGCGTGCATGTCCATGTAGACACCCCTACCCGAGAACCCACACCATGGGCAGCTGCCTACCGGAACACTGGATGGCCTGGGACTGCTCACCACCAGCACCACCGGCATAAGGGCATGTCAGCATGGTGGTGAAGGGTTGCTGGTGGTAGAGGGGGCAGTGGCATCTGCCCACAGCAGACCACGGCCAAGCCCCGTTTAGGTGGGTGCCGTGCACTGCAACAGACAAGGTCTGTCTGATGAACAGTCATGGTATCCCCAGGGAATGATCAGCCCCCTGTGGCAACAGTTTGGTGCAGTACACATAGCCAGTGTGTTCAAGGGCAGACAGTCACAAGTTCAAGCCCCAGCTGTGGCTCCTGCCAATCTTGTCCCCATATTTTACCCAGTACTAAACCGTGGGAATAAAGATGGAACCTTTAGTGCAGATAAAATAAACATGCCTGAAACGCCTATATTTTACCCTACAGAGCACAGACACCATAAACATGTGCAATCCCTAGAGCAGAGTTTCCCAACTGCAGTCCTGGAGGGCCAAACACCATTCAGGTTTCATGCTGTCCCTAATAAATATGCCTGTGCTGCATTTGTATGCATCACCCCCATTGTATGCAAATGTTTCTCATGCATATTCATTAGGGACAGCATGAAAACCTGAACAGTGTTTGGCCCAATAGGACTGGAGTTGGGAACCTCTGCCCTAGAGCAGCGGCCAACAGGGGCACAAACACCCACACCCACAGGCTCCACTGTCCAAAGCCTCATGGAGAGTCAGGCTGTTGGGTCCTGCGCAGAGCAGCAGCTCCCAATACTGGCACCTGCATACCTTAGCAATGCCGTCCTAAACTTGGGAACACGTTCCACATATATCAAAAGGTTGCTATGATTAATGTCAGCTAACAAATCCTAAGTTAAACACGATTTGTTGATAGAGATTCATCCTAGCAACCTTTCTGCTATCTGTGGAGTGTGTTTCAGTTATTGCTTCTGACAGTGTTTATCACCCTGGGGAGTGACCCCAACAGTATTGCGTACCATAGCAATGCCCACACTGTGTCCAGGGCTGGTGTGGCGGCCAGGGTTGCCACAAACCTCCATATTTGCACTATGCTGGCATAGGTGTGGGAGTGTGTGGATGTCTATCCAGTGGGTTGTGGCTGCCTACACCTTACTGAGCCCACACTGCTTGCACTGTTTCCAGTATTAGCCTGCCAATGTGCATAATGAGGAGCAAGGTACTGTGGGTATGGCCTGAACAAGGGTGGTCTGGGCAGGATTTATTTATTTTATTTATTTATTTACATTTTCTTAGATACCGGGCTATTTTCCATCAGTGCGGTTTACATGGAACATTTTACATACACATTTCAAATGACTTGATTTGTGTTTACAAATAACAGGAATAGGAACTTGGAAAGAAACAGGGGTAACTATTTACATCTGTACAATGCAAATTGATTGGACATTTGCGTAGATTTGCCTAGCTGGATGGTGAGTGATCAGTGGTGCTGTCATCCGGGTAATGTAAGAGGAAGAAGTAATGTTTCACGGCTTTTCTTAACTGGGTTAGATTGGTGATATCACGGATACTGTGTGGAAGGGTATTCCAGCATTTAGGTGCGGCGAGCTTAAAAGCCCTGTTCGTTGTGCTTTGGCAACACTTGGTCGTTTCTTTTGGGACTACTAGTTTATTGGCGGCATGAGATCTTCTAGATCTATTAGGGGGGGTTATCAGTATGAGATCGGATAAGGAAGATGGGGCGAGTCCGTTTATGATCTTGAAGGTCATTAGTATGGTCTTGAATGTGATCCTGCCTTTTATAGGGAGCCAGTGTAATTGTTTCAGGATGGGTGTCATGTCTTCCCTCATGGCAGCGCCCTGGAGAACTCGTGCTGCTGAGTTCATTGCTAGCTGTAATGGAAGCAAAGTGGATTGTGGTAGACCATGGAGTATTGCATCGGCATAGTCGATATGTGGTAAGACCAGAACTTGATACACTGTCCGGAAGTCATCTGGTTCAAGTAGGGAGCGTAGTTGTCTGAGGGATCGGATTTTATGGTATACGGCTCTTGCTACATTGCTTATATGGGTCTTCATGTCTAGTCGCTGGTCAAGTGTGACTCCCAGGTATCTGATGGAGGGTTTGGTCAGAAGTTCTGCATCTTGGACCTTCAAGTAAGGAGGAGTGATGAAATTTGGGTTCCTTGTGATGAAAAGGACTTCGGTTTTCTTATGTTGTATCAGAAGATTTTGCGTTTGGAGCCAGCTGGATACTGCATCGAAACAGTCTGTCAGTGGGGAAAGGTCAGGGTTCTCAGTAGTGAATGGTATATATAGGAGAACATTGTCAGCGTACAAGAGACAGCTCACCTTGAAGGACCGGATGATCTCGCAGATAGGTTGCATATATATATTAAACATGAGTGAAGAGAGAGATGATCCTTGCGGGACCCCTTGACTCTGGTGGAAAGGTTCTGATGTTGTTTCTCCTGATCTTACGTGTTGCCATCTATTGGAGAGATACAACTTGCACCATTTAAGTGCAGAGTCACATATCCCCTTCTCCTGGAGGCGGTGTAGGAGGAGATCATGGCAGACTGAGTCGAACGCGGCTGCGATGTCTAAGAAGATGAGCACATATCCCTGGCGTATGTTATCAATTCCTGTTATTATGGTACTGAAGAAGATGGTGAGGAGAGTCTCTACGCCGTGAGCAGCTCTAAAACTGTGCTGACATGAATCAAGTGGGGAAGAAGCATCAATATGTTCTTGGATTTGTGTTTGAACTTCTTTTTCGATGATTTTCGCCAAGAGTGGGATGCTTGATATCGGCCTATATGAGTCTGGCTTCTTAGGGTCAAGCTTACTGTTCTTTAGTAGTGGCCTGATAGAGGTACATTTGAGGGATTGGGGAAAGGTCCCATTTGTGAAGGAGCAGTCCATTAGCTTGGATAGAAAAGGGCTGACAGTCGATCGTAGCTCTTTTATCCAGAACACCGGGCAAGGGTCAGTTTGTGCAGTGGTTGTTTTGATTCCGGCGAGTATATCTTCAATTTGCTTTTTAGATGGCTTGGAAAAAATGGACAGTGGTGCTAGTGATCCTGGTTTGATTGGAGTGTTGGGAGCAGTGAACTTATTGGTCTGGCACAGCTTCGTTTGTAAGAGGTCAGCGAAGACTTGAGGATGGATCAGGCTAGGTTTCTCAGGTGCTGGCTTTTTGTTAGGTTTTTTACCAGGGTGAATAGGTCATGTGGTTTGTTTAGGAACCGCTTTAGTGTGTCTGTGTGGAATCTTTTTATGCTCTCGGATATTGCTTGGCGGTGTTTTTCCAGTTGCACATTGTATGCTTTTAGATCATCCGTGGAGTGGGTTCTGCGCCAGCGTCTTTCCATTTTTCTTAGGCAGGTTAATGACGCTCTAAGTTCAGCGGAGTACCAGGCTGCAGAGGTTCTTTTCTTAGTTGGATTGTTTGATGGTGGTCACAGAGCAATAGCAGTGAACTTTTCATTCCAGGCAGATACCAACTCATCAGGGTCGATGGATGTCAAGTCGAGGAGTGAGTGAGTTTGGTCGAGGATAGCGTCTTTGTCAAAGGCATGGAACTTACGTGGTGCTGCTGTTGTGGTATTGTTGGACTTATCGGCATTGTTCTGGGGTTTGTTTTGCAGTAATATTTGAAAAATGATTAACCTGTGGTCGGACCAGGGGACTGCAGTGTTGGAGAGTATAGTAGTGTTTATTGTGTTGCCTGTATTCTGTGGGGCAAAGACAAGGTCCAGTGTACCACCTTTCACATGGGTGGGCTCGTGGATCAGCTGTGTGTATCCTAATTCCTCAAGGTCATCAAGGAAAGCTGAGGCTTGTGCCTCTGGCAAGGATGGTAAATTGAAGTTTCCTATAACCCAGCTTGGTGTGTTTGGGTGTTGGGAGTTGGATGCGAGATCAATTGTAGTTGCAAGGGAGTCGGGGTCAGTAGATGGGGCCCTGTATATTAGGTTGATGGAGCAGTGTTTGTTGGTAATTGTGATTGCATCTATGGATGGTGTGTTGGTTGCATGGCTCAGGTGGAAATGGAGGTCAGTTTTGGTGATAGCGAGTGCACCTCCACCTCGTTTACCGCTCCTGTGGCATGTGTGTATTGAAAAGTTGTTAGGTAGTAGCTGATTGAGGAGGACGTTATCATCATCAGAGAGCCATGTTTCGGATATGAAGAGTATGTCTAGGTGATGGAGGGAAATCATGTCATGTATGACTGGCCATTTCTTTCGTATAGATCGTGCATTTATGAGGGCACATTTTATATTTTGCGGGTGAGTGGGTATTTCTTTTTTAGTTTTCATGTTGTGTTGCAGTACTATATGTAGTAGGTAGGGTTGATGAGAGTGCGCCTCGCCATCGGATGAGTGGTGGGGTGTGCTTGCCCCCCTCCTCCTGTGGTTTTGAAGGATGGGTATTTGGTTGTGGCTTGTGGAAAATCCTTCGGTATTACCCAGCCAGCAGGCTACGAGGTATAGTGTTACTATGTAAAGGTATGAGAGGGCCATGTTGTGTCGCTGCTATGTATTAGTAGGGTCACTACCTTTCTGCGTTAGTTTAATTGTGGGCTAGGGGTTAGGTAATGTAAGTTGATTGCCAGGCTGGCAGTATGGGATGCAGTGATACAGCAATGCAGTGTTAAAGTAGCTGGTGATGTACGGAATATACTAGGAGTAGGGCACTAATATAGGCAATACCATGAATATATGCAATAATATAGACAATACCATGAGTACATGCACTATCCAGAATATAGGTGAAGCATGAATATATGCAGTGTAGTAATACAAGCAGTGTCGTAATATAAGTGGAAAGTACGGAATATATTAGTGGCAATGTATGGAATATACTAGGAGTACAGGCAGAAATATAGACAATACCGTGAATACATGCAATAATCCAGACAGTACCATGAAAACATGCAATAATATAGACAATACCATAAGTACATGCACTATCCGGAAATATAGGTGAAGCATGAATACAGGCAGTGTAGTAATACAATCAGTATCGTAGTATAAGTGCCAAGTCATGAACAGGCAATTGGAATGTAAGTAAGGTCTCTCACGGAAGCTGCTCTATAGGTGGTTCTGGCATTGCAGGTTACAGCAGCAAGCTAAATACAGCTATATCAGCACAGGTTACATGACGAACGTTTCGTGTGTATTTGTATGAGGTATCATGGCAGATATATTCGGCGCTGTGGGGAGACACTAACGAGATTAGTGATTTAAAGTACCTGCGTTCGTGTCGAGGATTGCAGCTTATTCCTGGGTCATTGTGATGGTTCTTAGCTGGTGTTTGGCCACTGCCTAAGGGCCACGCCAAAGGGCCCTCTGGCAAGGCCCTCAGGCGCGGGCCCGCAGAGCGCGGGCACGCTTCTTGGAGCCGGCTTCTTATGCTGGCTCTGCTGCGCCCTCCCACTGCCCCGATTGGGCAGGAACCTCCGGGCGGGAGAATAAAGCTCCTCTCCCCCTCGGGTGCTCAACCCCGATTGGGGAGCTGCTGGACAAAGGCTGCTTCGGTCTGGGTTGCTCCTGTTGGAGCCGGCTTCTTATGCTGGCTCTGCTGCACCTCCCACTTCCCCGACTGGGCAGGAGCCTCCGGGCAGGAGAATCAAGCTCCTCTCTTCCTCGGGCGCTCAACCCCGATTGGGGAGCTGCTGGACAAAGGCTGCATCTGCACAGGGTATAGGGCAATGGCTGGGACATTGTAGTGCCCGACCACCACCTGCATGGACAGGGTGGCCACAGCATGTCATGCTGGGAGGTCACTCTCACCCTGACTGAGCAGTGACCATGGCATGGCTAGGTTCCTCCATAGTGCTTATGCAACATTTCTTTCAAGTGATATTTATGGGTTCTTTTTTCTGGGGCCCAATCACTGACATACCTGCTTGGTGTGTGTGCTCACATTCCATTTTTGAGTGCACGCAGTTCTTTCAGGAGCGTGCACTATGTACTGGCTAGCAGACTGTTTGTGGTTAGCATATGTATGGCTGGAACACCTTGCAGGGTGCAGTGGGTGGAGACTGACTGTGCCCTCTGCTGGTGACTGTCAGATAGTGATGGGGGGCAGCTGAGCTTCTCCAGCATTCTGCCTGTCTGCCGTTGCCCTATGAAATGCATACAGATATGCATAGACTGCCCCAGCAGTGGGGTTGATGGTCCTCTCTCCTGCCACCATTGCAGAGATGTACAATGTGGATCTGTTGGTGGAGATCCTGAAACCCTGAGCCACAGAGAGCGGGTTGGGTGGTGCTACATAATTCACTTTGGGGTCCAAACAACACCCTTTACTTATAACATGTGACCATGGCACCCACACAGGATATGCATGATTCTGGGTGCATCATAGTACAAAAGGCCTAGACATGACTGGGAAATACAGATGGACGCAGGTGCATCCTATGTGTGTCTGCAGGGACTAACCCATCACACACTAGTACTGATGGGGACCTGCAGTGTAGCCTATCTCAGCCATGCCATGTGCTGCGGACCTGGTGCTGGGCCCCCCACTTCACCCTCAGGGTGAGCACAGGAACCGCATGATGTCACGGTCTGTAGCTACTCTGTGCCAGTAACAGACACGGTCAGTTCCCCCTACCAGGCCGGGGTGCTATAGAGGCGCATACCCCATCTTGTCATCAGATGTAGGCTGCTGATCTGCATGTGCAGTGCATCATGGGTATGGGTGAGTTTACCCTATCCTGGTAACCACAGCAGACAGTTTGTGTGGTGATCTGCAGTCTTTCTGTAGCCAGCCAGTGGTGTGTTAGATGCTATAGAGATATAGCCCACTAGTTGCTTCAATGACTGTAGAAGCAGAGGTCATGGGTTTGATCCCACCATGATGTTATTTAAGAATGCTGTCTGAGACTTTTCCTTTTCATTTCAATCAGTGCTTCCAGCAGAAACACCCTCACAGTGCTGTAGCCTAAGGTGCCTCATAGGTGCCCTGTAAAGCGCCCTATAAGGCACCCCATAGGGCACATTATAGGGTGCCTTGGCGGACAGGGCACTTTATAATGTGACCTATGGGGCGCCTTATAGGGCGCCTTATGAGGCACCTTAGGTTACGGCACTGTGAGGGTGTTTTTGATGACAGCACTGATTTAAATTAAAAGAAAATGCCTCAGACAGCCTTATTAGATTACACCACTATGGGATTGAACCCATGACCTCTGCCTCCACTGTCATTGCAGTAACCAGTGGGCTACATCTTCATAGCGTATAACACTGCACTGGCATGTACTTAGGGTTAACGCATGTTACCATGCCACGGCGCCCACTATCGCGCGATACAGATTCTTGCTACCTTAGGACCGGAACGCCCACTCCTTATATGGCATTCTTCACATTGTCGCTGCAACTAGCGCTAGTAACATTAAGACGGTTTAGTAAACATACCCCTAAGTATGTAGTCAAATGAGAAGCAATCATCCTTCTGAAGCATTTGAATTCCCACAAGAGATTTATACACAATTATACAAAAAGTAAGGGTCTCCGTAAGATGTAATATTCAAGATATTTTAGTCCACACTTGGCACCAAAAGGACTGTATAGCAAAGCATTAAAAAATCATATGAGAAATGGAACCAATTTGATCCAAACAGGACCAGCAGTGATACCCTGCCAAGAGTTCCATTTAGTCAGTAAAACCTGTGTAATGTATGCATGGTACGCCAGGAAAACCATTCACTGCGTAAGAGACGCAGACTTAGGGATATGTCTACTAAGCTAGGCTGACAGTTAACCCGGGCTATCTGCACCTAGGTCCCATGCTATTCAGTGGGATCTAGGAGCAGATAGCCCAGTTTAACTGTTAGCCCGGTTTAGTACACATACCTCTTAGACACACGGATAATGGACCCCCAAAATTAATTTCATTGATGCCTAGAAATAAGTTCTCCAGCTTCTCCCTCCAAGACCCATTCTGTACCTATACAGGTACAATTAATTGCTCCTCTTAAACTTGCATAAAAAAGGATGCCCTACTTCCCTTCTCTACCATATCTCTTAGGGGTATGTTTACTAAACTGTCCTAATGTTACCGGCGAAAAGTGCAGTGTTAATGTGAGGAATGCCATATAAGGTAGTGGGCGTTTCGGAGGCAAGGTAGCAATGAATCTGTATCACACAATAGAGGGCACCTTGGCATGTTAACGTGCATAAACCTTAAGTTCATGCCAGTGTTGTATTAAAGCTATAGAGATGTAGCCCACTGGTTACTTCAATGACTGTGGAGGCAGAGGTCATGAGTTTGATCCCACAGTGGTATTAATTAATAAGGCTGTCTGAGGCATTTCCTTTTAATTTAAACCTGTGATGCCAGCAAAAACACCCTCACAGTGCCGTAACCTAAGGTGCCTCATAAGGCGCCCCATAAGGTACATTACAAAGTGCCCTGTCTGCCAAGGGCACCTTATGAGACACCTTAGGTTAGGGCACTGTGAGGGTGTTTTTGCTGGTAGCACAGATTTAAATTAAAATAAAATGCCTCAGAAGCCTTATTAAAGAACACCACAGCGGGATTGAACTCATGACCTCTGCCATCATTGTAGTAACCAGTGGGCTACACCTCTATAGCTTCTAGCATAGCACTGGCTGGCTACAGAAAGACTGCAGGTCACCACACAAACTGGCTGCTGTGGTTACCAGGATAGGGTAAACCCACCTGTACCCATGATGCACTGCACATGTAGATTCTATGAAACCTACCTGTTCGTATGACTTTATGCAGTTTGCTTTGTAAATAGTTGCCCTTTGTTATCCAAGTTTTTTACCCTGTTATCTGTAAACTCATACGTGTTAACTGTACTGAGTATTTTTGTTCCATGTAAACCGCGCTGATGCCGAATAGTGCGGTATAGAAGAGACTGTAAATAAATAAATAGATCAGCCGTCTACATCTGATCACAAGATGGGGTATGCGCCTCTACAGCACCTCGGCCAGGGAGGGGGAACTGACAGTGTGTGCTACTGGCACAGAGCAGCTACAGACCATGACATTGTGCAGTTCCTGTGCTCACACTGAGGGTGAGGTGGGGTGCCCAGCACTAGGTCCGCAGCACCTGACATGCCTGAGGTAGGCTGTGTTGCAGATCCCCATCATTGTTAGTGTGTGACAGATAGTTCTTGCAGCTACACCTAGGTCCATCTATATTTCCCAGTCACATCTAGCCCTTGTGGACTATGATGCATCCAGAATAGTGCATCTCCTGGGTGGTTGCTATGGTCACTTGTTATAAGAGAAGGATTGTGTAACACCACTCTCTCTCAGTCAAGGTGGGGGACAGGATCTCCCACCACCAGAACCACACTCTACATCTCTGCAATGGAGACAGTAGAAGAAACCATCAACCTCACTCCTGCTGGGGAATGGGCACCCTCCAGAGCAGTCAATTCAGATCTGTACATAACACACAGGGCACTGGCAGTAGGCCTGGAAAAGCTCAGCTGCCCCCCAACCACAATCTGACATTCACCAGCAGAGGGCACAGTCAGTCTTCACCCACTGCACCCTGCAAGGTGTTCCAGCCACATACATGCTAACTGCAGACAGTCTACCACTAGTACATAGCACATGTTCCTGGAGTAACTGTGTGCACCCAAAAGTGGGACATAAGCACAAACACACCAAGCAAGCATGACAGTGATTGGGCCCCAGAAAAAAAATCTCAAAGACATTACTTAAGAGAAACACTACACAGCACTATGTAGGAACCTAGCCATGCCATGGTCACTGCTCAGTCAGGATGAGAGTGACCTTCCAGCATGACATGCTGTGGCCACCCTCTCCATGCAGGTGGTGGTCGGGCACCACAATGTCCCAGCCATTGCCCTATGCCCTGTGCAGATGCATCCTGCTCAGACCGCCGTGTCTGGGCCATACCCACAATACCTTGCTCCTCATTATGCACATTGGCAGGCTAACACTGGAAACAGTGCAAGCATGGCGACCCTCTGGATAGCTATCCTAAATTGTGTTTGGTCTTCAGTCAGGCGGCTCATTGTTGACAGACTGGTACCCGTAGCTGCTGTTATTGTATTGATCCATCTCATTGCTGGCCTTCCTCTTTTGCATTGACCTTCTATCTTGCCAAGCATGATGTCTTTCTCTAATGATCTCTCTCTTCGCATGATGTGTCCAAAATATGAAAGTCGAAGTCTTGTCATCTGAGCTTCTAAAGAAAGCTTAGGTTTGATCTCCTCTAGTACCGACTGGTTTGTTCTTCGGGCAGTCCATGGTATACACAGTATTCGCCGCCAGCATCATAATTCAAAGACATCAATTTTCTTCCTGTCTGTCTTTTTCACTGTCCAGCTTTCACATCCATATGATGTTATGGAAAATACCATGGCTTGAACAAGTGTAGGCAGTTACAAAACACTGGATAGACATACACACACTCCAAACCTATTTCAGCACTGTGCCAATATAGAGGTGGTTGGCAGGTCTGGCTGCCACACCAGTCCTGGGCACAGTGCAGGCATTACTAAGTTACTCAGTACTGTTATGGTCACTCTCTGGGGTGGTAAACACTGTCAGAAATAAAAGGTGAAACACACTCCACATATATCAGAGAGGTTACTATGATGTATCTCTGTTAACAAAGTGTGTTTCATTTAGGATTTGTTATCTGACATTAATCATAGCAACCTTTTGATATATATGGAACATGTCTCCATGTTTATGATGGCATTGCTAAGGTATGCAGGTGCTAGCATTGGCAGCTGCTGCTCTGCGCAAGGCCCAACAGCCTGACTCTCCATGAGGCTTTGGATAGTGGAGCCTGTGGGTCTGGGTGTTTGTGCCCCTGTTGGCCGATGCTCTAGGGCAGAGGTTTCCAACTCTGGTCCTGGTGGGCCAAACACGATTCAGGTTTTCAGGCTGTCCCTAATGAATATGCATGAGCTATTTTTGCATACAATGGGGGCACTGCATACAAATGCATCTCTTGCATATTTATTAGGGACAGCATGAAAACCTGAATGGTGTTTGGCTCTCCGGGACTTCAGTTGGGAACCTCTGCTCTAGGGACTGCACATGTTTATAGTGCATGTGTGCTGTAGGGTAAAACATAGGGACATGGTCTGCAGGAGCTGCAGCTGGGACTTGAACCTGTGATCTTCTGCGTCTGAACACACTGGCTGCGTGTACTGCACCAAACTGTTGCCACAGAGGTAGGTCATTCCCTGGGGATACCATTACTGTTCGTCAGACAGACCTTGTCTGTTGCACTGCACGCCACCCACCTGAACAGGGCTTGGCCTTGGTCTGCTGTGGGCAGATGGCACTGCCCCCTCCACCACCAGCACCCCTCTGCCACCATGCTGACATGCCCTTATGCCGGTGGTGCTGGTAGTGCGCAGTCCCAGGCTATCCAGTGTGCCGGTAGGCGGCTGCCTATGGTGTGGGATCTGGAGTAGGGGTTGTAAGGGTACATTATTCCTTTCCCAGCACCTTTTATCACTAACCCTTGGGACATCTGTCTGGGTCGAGGAATCACCTTACCTTCTTTCTCTGGAATCCAGGGGAACAAACACACACACACACACTTGCACATAAGTGGTATGCAGTTTATTCCATAGGGTGGAGGGATTGTCCGTATTTTATACATTATCAGAAACATATTCATACGTCATCCACCCATCTCCTGGGGCCCACTATAGCTTATCAGTAACTATGCAAATGCGAGTCTCTCTGAGTAGAACAATCAATTTAGCTTAGCACAGCACATTCCTTTTCCATATATAGACATATACAGGATTCTGATTTCCCTTGTGCAGGCCTCCTGTATGTGCACTTAAACTAAACCTTATTATCCCCTATCAGGGGTGCCTACAAAGACATCCACGCTTCCCCCTGGCACCACCTGCTAATGTTATGTGCCCTTTGGGGTACCTGCTGGGTAATGTCCATTGGGGCACTCTGGGACACACACTCGTGGACATGTTTGCCCTTGGTTAGTTGCTGACATGGTGATTTTTCGTTTCTGCCTTCCTATGTGGCACCTAGGCATATGTCTAGTTACCCTGTGCCCCAGCTGCCCCACTGCATATCCTGCCTGCAGCCCCCTGCACCCCATTTGCAGACTCACCATAGTGCTCTTTCGTACTTGGGCACTATGCTGTTGCTGCACATGTATCACTACTATCACTGTTCTGGGCCTCCCTGCATTTGCTGTACATTGCTGACTCACCTGGTTTCTCTCTCCTGCAAATGTGCCTCTAACGCGAGGTTTTCACTATTGTTAATTTTCAGACCTTCATTTCACAGCATTAGTGTGCCTGGAGCCGCTCCCCTCCCACTCTCCGCCCATTAACCCTCCATAGCCCATGTTCCCTGTAAAATAGTTATCTCCAAATTATAATGCCCTGCTCAATGTAATTTCAGTTTGTTCAATGTAAACCGCACTGATGCAGAATAGCGCGGTATATAAGAGAATGTAAATAAATAAATAAATAAATTGACCCCTTCTCTCCGTCCTCTGGAAAGACTTCCTCCACCCTCTGTGTGCCTTAATGCTGCCGGAGATGTTATCGCGCGAAACATAATGTTATCATGTGATTATCACGTGATAATGTTACTTATTGCGCGATAATGTCGCCGCTGCGATGTTAGCGCTGTTTAGTTACCCCTTAATTTAGTTAAAAGGGACCAGCCATCCTTTACTTGCGAGGGAGTGCATTCAGCTTTTATTAGACACTGCCTAAGTTGGAAAAATTGGAAGTGGCAAATATGTGGAAGTGCAAATTCGCAATAAAGATCCTCAAATTGTTTTGAACTTAGTGGAATTAAAAAGCTGCCCCACATTCCAAATCCTGCAACTTTGCCAAGTTTTCCAGCTAAAAGTAGACTTATTAATTTTACATTTAGGGTTTAGCCATATAGGGAGATCCGATTCAAAAAGTAAACAACCCCCAAGAATAGAAGAGAACATAGAGCAAGCCGGTTTGATTGCTTTTATTACAGGTGAAATACATCTATGTCCCCCATGATTCATCCCAATTAGGAGGTACAACTGCACAGGTATTACCATCTGTTTCTCCATATGCCACCAAACTGGTTTTAAGCGCTCCTCTGAAGAGATACACTATTGTGCAACTTGTTTAAGAAGAAAAGATTGATGATAAAGCTTAAAATCGGGGAATTGCACCCCTCCTTGATCCTTTGACAATTTTAACTTCCAAAGAGCAATCCATGGAACTTTATGTTTCTACAAGAAGCACACCGGTATTTTTTCAGCTTGCTAATAAAAAGAATCCGGAAAAAGCACTGGGATCATGCCTAATACAAAATTAATTTTGGGCACTAGCTTCATTTTGATTGTTTCCAATCGCCCCCACAGTGTAAGATATTGGGGCAACCAGTGAGTAGTAAATGATTGGAGAAGCCCCAAGTAATCCATTGCATTTCATGTTAAAATAGCAGCTAAGGTGGTACAGTAATGAATGCCTAAATATTTAACCCTGGAATTACCGAGATTTTTTGCACACAGTGAATACCATTGGGGTCATAAATGACCCCACAACGAATTTTCATTGTTAACCATGAAAAATTTAAACTAAACAGACAAAATATTATTCCAAATTAATTATTTATTATATGAAGGTTAAATGTTTTGAAATTTAATGCTTTATCATAAAAGTACATGAAGAAGAGTTGCCATGAAAACAGTATTTGCATGCACTTGATTTATTTATTTATTTATTTATTTATTTAACATTTCTTATATACCGCCTTTCATGATATCAAGGCGGTTTACATTGAACAAACTGAAATTACATTGAACAGGGCATTATAACTTGGAGATAACTATTTTACAGGGAACATGGACAATGGAGGGTTAAGTGGCTTGCCCAAGACCACAAGGAGCACCTGTGGGACTAGAAACCCCAGTCCTTCCAGCCCAAGGTACACAGTAAAGTACTACAGTCATTTGCATGAGACACAGACAATTTCTGAATGTTCTTTGCAAACACTGTGCTTGAAGGAGGTGCAAACTATGTTGCTTTTCTTGTCTTTTTCTCTGGAACAGCAGTGACACCTTGCTCTTTTCTTTGGGATCCCGACATTGCAAACAGCATCAGTGGTTTTTCAGTGCTGGAAGAAGTCTCGCTGCAATTACTCTGAAGCAGCTGCTTTCCTAATTCCAAGAGGAATAGACGACGCCTGTGCTTTGACTTGGACAGCCATTCTGGATTTAGTGACATCCAAACAATGAAGGCGTTCGAAGCACTGATGTCCAACATGTTATAGAAGATTGTCACTGGCCAGCGTCTTGTCATTCGTTTTGTGGTATACGTGCGCAACATTTGATCTGCCGTATCTACTCCACCTTTTCTAGAATTATAGTCCAAGATCATGCATGGTTTTTTGTCTGGACGTGTGTTATCTATTTCTTCTTGATCATGCAAACTGCTCAGAAGAACAGCCACTTTTCCTTTCTTCGGGCAATAGGAAACCAGAGTGGTGTCATCGCGAAAGGCAAACAGTGAAGTGAATACCTCTCGGCCCTTTGCTGTTACAAATTCTGGAGGTAATTCTTTTCTGTTCTTTCGAATTGTCCCCAAAAGTGTTGTTTTTCTAGCAATTTCTGTGACAGGGATAAACTGCAGAAGAAATTGTCAACAGTAACATTTCTGTCAGATCGCGTTAATCCTTCAGTCAGTTGCAGCACAACCCTTTCACCCTGATTCTGTTCCCTGTTTTATCCGAGTTCCCTTCCTGTATATACTTGAAGACGCAGAACATATGACGTTGCACTGTCACACAACATCCATAGCTTTATGCCATATTTACCAGGTTTGCTGGGAATATATTGTTTGAATGGAACACGGCCTCGAAATGTAAGCAGTTTCTCATCCACGGTAACATTTTCACCAGGAACAAAGGCGTTACTTAGGGGTATGTTTACTAAGCAGTCTTAACGTGCACCCGACGTTAGTGTGCAGGATGCCATAAAAGGAGTGGGCGTGTCGGTCTTAACGTAGCAGTTCTGGTTACCATGCGATAAGGTACCTTTTCGTGCGATAGAGGGAGCTGTGGCACATCAACACGCGTTAGCCTTAAGTAGGCGCGCTGACCTGCAACCACAGCAAGAAAGGTGTAGCACAATGGTTAATGCAATGACTGCTGAGCCAGGGGTCATGAGTTCAATTCCCTAGTGGGGTTAATGAATAAGGTTGTCTGAGATATAGCTCTCTACTCTAAACCAATGCTGTAGGAGGACTGTTCCTTCTGTACTTTAAACCAGTGCTGCAGGAGGAATGTTCCTTTGTACTTTAAATCAGTGCTGCCAGCAAAATCACCCTCACAGTGCTGTAATCCTCATGTGCAGTGCAGCATGGGTACGAGTGGATTAACCCTATCCTGGTAACCACAGCAGTCTGTGTGGTGACCTGCAGTCCTTCTGTAGCCAGCCAGGAGTTTGTTTGCAGCTATAAAGCTGTAGCCCACTGGTTACTTCACTGTCTATAGAACCAGAGGTTGTGGGTTTGAGCCCACAGTGGGGATATTTATTAGGGCTGTCTTGGGCAGTTTCGTTTTTTAATTTAAATCAGTACTAACAGCAAACAAACCCTCACAGTGCTGTAATCTTCAGGTGCCCCATAAGGCGCCTTATAAGGCACCTGAGGATTACAGCACTGTGAGGGTGTTTTTGCTGGCAGTCCTGATTTAAATTAAAAAGGAAACGCCCCAGACAGCCCTAATAAATAACCCCTCTGTGGAATCAAATCCACAACCTCTGGCTCCACATGTAGTGAAGTAAGCTGTGGGCTACAGCTCTATAGCTGCAAACAAACCCCTGGCTGGCTACAGAAGGACTGCAGGTCACCACACAGACTGTCTGCTGTGGCTACCAGGATAGAGTTAATTCACTCATACCCATGATGCACTGCACATGCAAAGCAGCCGTCTACAGATGATCACAAGATGGGGTATGCACCCCCATAGCAGCTAGGCCTGGTAGGGGGTACTGACCGTGTGTGTTACTGGCACAGAGTAGCTACAGGCCATCACAGTGTGCGGGTCCTGTGCTCACCCTGAGGGTGAGGTGGGGCGCCCAGCACCATGTCCACAGCACCTGTCTTAGCTGAGATGGGCTATGCTGCAGGTCCTCATTAGTGCCAGTGTGTGATAGGTAGTCCCTTCAGACGCACCTTTGTCCATCTGTATATCCCAGTCATGTCTAGGTCTTGTGGACTATGATGCCCCCGGAATAGTGCATATCCTGTGTGGGTGCCATGGACACATGATATATGTATCGGGGGGAGGGGGGGTGTTTGGACCCATAGGCGGATTATGTAGTACCACCCAACCTGCCCTCTGGAGCTCAGGATCTCCCAACAACTGATCTACATTCTACATCCCTGCAATGGTGGCAGTAGAGAGAACCATCAACCTCAGTCCAGCTGGGGTACAGACAACCTACAGGATAGTCCAGTATGCATCCATAAGGCAATAGCAGACAGACAGTAGGGCTTGAAACGCCCAGCTGCCCCCACCACTATCTGACATTTTCCAGCAGCAAGCACAGTGAGTCTCCAGCCATACACTTACTAACTGCAGACAGTCTGCTAGCTAGTCCATAGTGCATGTTACCAAAGAAGATGTGTGCACCCAAAACTGGGATGTGAGCACACCCACCAAGCAGATATGTCAATGATTGGGCCCCAGAAAAAGAACCCATATACATCACTGAACAAAAATACTATATAGCACTATGGGGGATCCTAGCCATGCTGTGGTCACTGCTCAGTCAGGGTGAGAGTGACCTCCCAGCAGGACATGTCTGTGCAGGTGATGGCCGGGCACTACAATGTCCCAGCCAGTGCCCTATGCCCTGTGCAGATGCATTCTGCCCAGGCCGCCCTATCCGGGCTATACCCACAGTACCTTGCTCCTCATTATGCACATTGGCAGGCCAATACTGGCAACAGTGCTAGCAGTGTGGGCTGAGGAGGGTGTTGGCAGTCACCACACACTGGATAGATAGACACACACTCCCCACACCTATGCCAGCATTGTGCAACTATAGAGGTGTTTGACAGCCCTGGCCACCGCACCAGTCCTCGGCACAGTGCAGGCATGGCTAGGGTACGCAATACTGTAGGAGTCACTCCCCAGGCTGGTAAACACTGTCAGACACAAGACCTGTAGCACACTCCACAGACATCAGAAAGGTTGCTATGATGCAGCTCACTCAGCAAATTGTGCTTAACTTAGGAATTGCTATCTGCCAGTAATCATGGGAACCTTTTGATAGATGTGTACCGTATTCCCAGGTGTAGGGTGGCATTGCTAAGGTATGCAAGTGCTAGTATTGGGAGATGCACACAGGGCCCAAACTCCTGCCTCTCCAGGTGGCTTTGGATAATGAAGCATGTGGGTGCGGGTGTTTCTGCCCCTGTTGGCCTCTGCTCTAGGGCAGAGGTTCCCTACTCCAGTCCTGGTGGGCCAAACACTGTTCGGGTTTTCATGCTGTCCCTACTGAATATGCATGAGATACATCTGCATACCATGGGGGCGGCGCAGGGAAATGCAGCACAGGCATCTTTATTAGAGACAGCATGGAACCTGAATGGTGTTGTGCCCTCCAGGACTGAATTTGGGAGACTCTGCTCTAGGTAATGCGCATGTTTATGGTATATGTGCTCTATAGGGTAAAATATAGGCGTTTGAGGCATGTTTATGTTCTTTGCAATAAAGGTTCTGTCTTTACTACCACGGTTTATTAGTGGGTAAAATATGGGGACTGGGTTGACAGGAGTCACAGCTGGGACTTGAACCTGTGACCTTCTGCTTTTGAACACACTGGTTGTGTGCACTGCACCACCATGTTGCCACAAACATGGTGCATTCACTGGGGATTTCATGACTTTTCGTCAGACAAGGCCTGTCTGTTGCAGTGCATGGCACCCACCTACACAGGGCTAGGCCATGGTCTGCTGTGGGCAGCTGCCACTGCCCCCTCCACCACCAGTACCCCTCTGCCACCATACTAACATGCCCTTCTGCTGGTGGTGCTGGTGGTACACCATCTCAGGCCATCCAGTGTGCGGGTAGGCGGCTGCCTATGGTGTGGGTTCTGGGATAGAGGTGCCTGCATAGCTGTCCACGCGTCCCCCCAGCACCGCCGGCCAATGTTCTGTGCCCTTGGGGGTACCTGCTGGGTACTATCCCCTGTGACACTGTGGGAAACACACTCGTGCCCGTGTTGGGCCCTCATCAGTTGCTGCCTGGCTGCTGTACAGTTTCAGCATTCCTATGGGCCACCTAGGCATCACCCTAGTCCACACTGTGGCCCAGCTGCACCACAGCATGTGCCGCCTGCAGCCCTCTGTGTCCTCTTTTCCGGCATCTGTCCAGTTGCCTGTTCTGAATTGCCCGCCCTGCTGTTGCGGAACATGTGCACGCCATACGTAACCTGTCCAGTTCCAAGGGAATGCCCTGATCAGCGCTATTTCACTGTGGGATCATTCACCTTGTATGGAGACAGAGCATGGCCCTTACGAGGTTGGTATCTTTTTTGTGAAGCTTTATCGGTATTGTTTTTTGCTGTTTCCCATTAATATCGCTATTGGCCAGCTTGGTTAATTTTTTTCCCATTTTGTTACGGTTATTTTCAATGTTTAATTGCTCTTTTGTTCCGTGCACATGTATCACATCACGTTTTGTAGGTTTCCCTGGCTTTGCTGTACATTGCTGATGGAAATGGTTTCTCTTCCCTTTAAATCAGTTCTAACGCAAGGGTTTCACTGGCATTAGTTTTCAGCCCCGGAATCCACAGCGTTAGTGTGCAGGGAGCCTCTCCCCTCCCACTCTCCACCCATTGACCCCTTCTCTCTGCCCCTGGGGAGCCTTCCTCCGCCCTCCGGGTGTCTTTCTGCTCCCTTCAGCGCTCGTTTGCGCCGCTGAGCGCCACTGAGAGCGTTACCGTGCGATAAGGCACCTTATCGCCCGGTAAAGCACCATTATCACGCGATAAGGCGCCTTATTGCGTGATAACGTTGCAGAGCACACATTAAGACGGTTTAGTAAACATACCCCTTAGAGTTGCTTCCCAGGTGTCAAAAACGTGTCTGATTGAAGCAAGCTTATCCACGCCTCGTTGTTCACGTCTGTTGGTTGCATCATCAAATCTGAGAGCACAAGAAATTTGCTGAAAACGGTTATGGGCCATATTTTTGCCGAAAACAGAATGACCATCTTCAAGGTTCCACAACTGAACTATAGATTCATTTTGTGACTTGTACACACCTGAGAGGATCAGAAGTCCAAGAAAACATTGAAATTCTCTATCTGTCAAATTTTTCCAGGTGTCATCATAAATGTGTCTTCCTTGTTTGCTCGTCCACATCAAGATTTCATTCAATAAGTTCTTCCTCATGAACAAGTGGAATGCTGCAAGAGGGCCATCAACATTTTGTACAGCATACCTTGTAGGACCTTGTTGTACGGGCATGACATTAGCTCTGGCGTATCTTCCAGCAGCTTGCTTTATACGTTTCCTGTTCCATGATCTGGCATCCTTAGATACATAGGCTTCAATGGCAACATTTGTGCTTATAGTTGATGACCTCTTAGCTCCTCTACGACCACAACTAAGATTCCTCACAGATGATACTGACACTGAGGACTCCTGCCTTCTTCCCCGTCCAGCACAGCCGCAACCTTTGCCTCGACCTTTAACTTGACTCTTTGCTGCAGGTGATGTTACCGGCTCAACATCAGTCTCACATTCACTTGGCGACCAACTGCTATCGCCATCTGAATCATGACTGTCATCATCAGATTTATCGCCCGAACTTGGCTGATATGCTTCTTCACTTGCTGAATATGCTGCATCATCAGACGACTCAGAGCCATCACTGTCAGCATCTCGTTGCAATATTTCTCTTACTTGGGCAGCTGAATACTTTTGTTTTGACATCATAAACAATAACCTAAAATAAATAAACAAAGATAAAGTTGAATAAAACGCAAAGCAGTTTTACTATAGGTGTAGAATAATCGTGATGAATGAGCTGAAAGCCTTTAGATTTCATCGGAAATAATGAGAGAATGTATGATATCAATTACAGAAAATGTGTAATTTTCATAAAATAAGAGTACAAAAAATAAATGATACATAATTAATGATAAATACCTTTGTCAGATCAAAAAATTCTCAAAACTGCAAATTGTATCACGATCCAAACTGGATGTAAGCAACTTGGGTCAAAAATTACCCCACTGGTACTCTGTACTGCAATTCATCACTAGCGTCACCTAGCAGATGAAAATTATTCCTCTCATGGCGCAATATAAAGAGAATATTGACATGTGAAAAGTCATAAAAAGATTGCATTCTTGATCGACTAGTTTCCGAGATACGCGTTGTGAAACTTGCAATGGGGTCACCCATCGGTACTCCCAGGGTTAAAAGAGTCAGCAATCCATTGAAAATGATAAGGTAGTAAATCTGCCCGGGCGACCTTAGTATTGAAAGGAAAAGCAACAGCTTTAGTCCACTTTATCTTATATCCATAAATTTGTGAATAGCAGTTAATTATATTTAACAGAGATGGTAGGGATGAAGACTCAACAAACAAAAACAAACCATCCGCATAAGCAGATAGCTTTACTTGTTGGTCACCTATTTGAAAGCCCGCTATATCCATCACTTGTCTCAAGGGAAGAGCAAGTGGCGCTAAGACCAAGTTGAACAAAAGTGGTGACAGTGGGTAGCCCAGTCAAGTGCCTCATTTTAAAGGGAGAGGAATTGGCAAAAATCTGACCTCCAATATCTGACCTTTTCAATGCCTCTTTGGAGTCAGGAATGGTGTCAGAGGACTGGAGAAAGGCATATGCGGTTCCTTTACACAAAAGCGGATGTAATAAGGACATTGAAAACTACAGGCCAGTTAGTCTAACCTCTGTGGTTACTAAATTATTGGAAAGGCTACTAAAGGAGAGAATAATGAGTTTTCTGGAGTCCAATGGATTGCAGGATCCAAGGCAGCATGGATTCACCAGAGGCAGGTCTTGTCAGACAAATCTGATAGATTTCTTTGACTGGGTGACCAGGGAATTGGACCGAGGGAGAGCCTAGATGTGGTGTATTTAGATTTCAGTAAAGCCTTTGACACCATTCCGCACAGGAGACTTATAAACAAACTGAGCACCTGAGGGATAGACGCTAAAGTTACTGATTGGGTTACAAATTAGTTGAGTGGGAGGCAACATAGGGTTCAGGTAAATGGAGCTCACTCTGAGGAGGAGTTTACCAGTGCTATGCCACAGGGATCTGTCCTTGGTCCAATTCTGTTCAACATCTTTGTTAGTGATATTGCAGAAGAACTGTCGGGTAAAGTTTGCTTGTTTGCGGATGATACCAATATTTGCAATGGAGTAGACACACAGGAAGGAGTCGATAACATGAGGAGGGATCTAGCTAAGTTTGAAGAATGGTCTACAATTTGGCAACTGAAATTTAATGCTAAAAAATGTAGGGTCATTCATTTAGGCTTCAAAAATCCAAAGGAACAATACAGTGCAGGGGGTGAGGAACTTCTGTTCACAAAAGAAGAGCGGGACCTGGATGTAATTGTGTCTGATGATCTTAAAGTTGCTAAACAGGTAGAAAAGGTGACTGTGAAAGCCAGAATGCTTGGGTGTATAGGGAGAAGAATGGTCAGCAGAAAAAAGGAGGTAATAATGGCTCTGTATAAGTCTCTGGTGCGACCTTATTTGGAGTATTGTGTGCAATTCTGGAGACTGCACCTTCAAAAGGATATAAGCAGGTTGGAGTCAGTGCAGAGGGTGGCTACTAAAATGGTTAGTGGTCTTCATAGTATCATAGTAACACAGTAAATGACAGCAGATAAAGACCAGTATGGTCCATCTAGTCTGCCCAGTAAGACGGCAAGAGTAGGTGCACCTGCCACTCCATGCAGGCCAACCCTCCCCATGTCTTTGTTTAGGGGTGAACCCACTGCTCCGTGTAGGACACCCCTGTTTGTTGAGAAATTAGATAGTTAAGTTTATAGTGATTTTATCCTGTTGCTGTAAAGGGATCCACTGTGTCTGTCCCATGCCATTTTGAATTCTGTCACTGTATTTGCCCCCACCACTTCCATCGTTGCCCCCATCACTTTCTTCATTATGAAGCATATGAGGACAGACTTTAATATCTTAATATGCATACTTTAAAGGAAAGGTGGGATAGGGGCGATATGATAGAGACATTTAAATACCTCCATGGCATAAATGCACAGGAGGAGAGTCTCTTTCATTTGAAGGCAAGCTTTGCTATGAGGGGACATAGGATACGAGTGAAAGGGGATAGACTCAGGGGGTATTCCCAGCATTTCCCTTGCAGATACCACAGACGAAATGCTGGCTTCACAGGGGACAGCTTCATGGATATAGCTATTACCACCCATTCAAATCTGAGCAGCTATTGCATGACGCAATGGCTCTCTGTAGCTGCGACCGACACACCGTCCACTCTCCGCCCTAATCCTGCCTTTGCCTGCTATCACCCTGGAAAGTGCAGAGATCGCAGAATGCTCCACGATGTCTGTAGCAGCTAACACCATTTAGTCGACAGACCCCTTAATGTTACTCTTCTATTACTTTTAAATATAGTTTCTTTTTTTCCACAGGTAGTCAGAATTCCCTGCAGCACATGTACACAAAAAATTTCCCTTTTTCTTTTACTTTTTTTTTAAAACATTCACCATTGAAATTCATTTTGTTTCTTTTCCAGGTAACAGTCCTTAAAGGAGTTCCTCTCAGGTAATTATACTTGCAGGCTATGAAAGCCTAGACCTTCTTTTGAACTCAAAATTAAGAAAATAATAATCAAATAACTGGATGATGGTGCACCACAACTAAAAATAAATGTGTATGCTTCAGTTCAGTAACTCTACTAATCTTCCCATAGATCTTTCTTTTGCTGTTCTCTGGTTCTTGGTTCTTGTCCCGGTCTGGTCCCGGCACTATAGCTGAATATCCACGGGTGTCACAGATGCATGCCTTGATGCTAGGCAGCTAAAAACGGAGCATTCCAGGAGTGGAATGGAGGTGGCAACCGGCGATAAGCAGGCGGTGGCCATATTGAACCACTGCCCGGTTATCGCTAAGCGGCGAGAGTTAGGCACCTGAAAGACTGGACTACCTTTCTCTGCAGAAGCTAACTGGGCAGCAGCATCTAAATACTGCCACGGCCTGGTTAGTTTCTGTGCTATCCGGCCAACCCACATATTCAATGCTGGTGGCCAGATATGGCCCTGGCATTAAATATCTTGGTCCTTTGTTCAGTGGCCGTGGCTAGTCGCTTTAGCAGCGATAGTCGCTGCTGCTGAATATTGGGTCCTTCATTTATATGCAATATCAATTTAAATGACAAAATAAACTGCATTGCAAAAACCCTTCCACACCTCGTGCTTCCCACATGCAGCAAGAGCCTCTTTACAGTACCAGATTTGCTCTCATTCTGCCTAGAAGCCTCGTGCAGCCCCCTGCCTCTGCACATGCTTGCCAAGACTAATTACACTGGTCAACAAATTTTTACAAATGTCATGTTACTGAAATAAAAATAATCATTTCTTATCAATTTGTATATGCTGAACACGAATATAACAGTAAAATTGCAAAGTTGGCTCTAGTTTTTTTGTAATCTACAAGAATTAATGTTTACATCACGAAATGCATGTCAATAGTAAATATAATAGGCCTTCGGTTAATACCTATAAAAAACCAAGTCATAGACTATTTCTTGGATTTTTTTGCCTGTCTCTTGTACAGCTGTTCGGGAGCTTCTCTGGGGAGTGTCCAACAGTAGTCAGCCAGCATTGTAGTGGACCATTTTCCCTGGTATCTTTGCTCCATCGTTGCGATATCCTGGTGAAAATGTTCGCCCTGTTCATCACTAACCATATCACAGTTGTCAGGAATGAAATCGAGATGGGAATCAAGGAAATGGATCTTTAGAGACATATTGCAGCCACGTTTCTGAAACTGCATCAGCATGTCTTCTACTAGTTCCTTGTAGTTTTCTGCCCTAACATTCCCGAGAAAGTTTGTTGACACTAGGCAAAAAGCATTCCATGCTTGTTTTGCATCACCCTGCAGCAAGTTGTTGAACCAGTCATCTTTGAAGAGCTCTCGAATCTGAGGACCCACAAAAACTCCCTCTTTAATCTTTGCTTCGCTGAGTCGAGGGAATTTTTCATGCAGGTATCGGAAAGCTGGCGAAGTGCGGTCCATGGTTTTCATGAAGTTTTTCATCAAACCTAGTTTGATGTGAAGGGGTGGTAGCAGGATTTTGTGAGCCTCAACCAGAGCCGGGTGTTGGATATACTTCTCTCCAACTGTTACATTTTGTCTGCGATTCCATTCCTTCCGCAAGTAGTGCCAATCCCTTGCTCGGCTATCCCACTCACATAAGAAACACATGTATTTTATATATCCCTGCTGCAGTCCCATTAAAAGGGCAACTACCTTCAAGTCACCACAGAGGTGCCAGCTGTACTTGTTATAGTTAATGGAAGTCAGTAGATGCTTTAAGTTATTGTATGTCTCTTTCATGCGGACGGCATGCGCTACTGGAATAGATGGAAGACGGTTTCCATTGTTCAAAAGCACAGAACTTCAGACTCAATTTCGAAGAGTCTATAAATACTCTCCAGTCTTGTGCATCATGAGTGATTTTTAGGGCATTCATGATGCTTTCAATATCAGAACAGAATACCAGATTACGTTCCTTTCTGAAGAAAGGCTCCAACTGCTGGTGGTGCTTTCGATATGGAGTAATGTTGACATCTTCTTCTAGAAGATTCCATTGTTGGAGTCTTGATCCTAGCAATTCTGCCTTGTTTTTGGATAAGTCCAAATCACGAACCAGGTCATTTAGTTCTTCCTGTGTTATTCTGTGTGGAGTTGATAATGCATCCCAGTGAAAATCTGGGACACTGCATGCTGACGGACCAGGAGAAGAACAGGTCGTCTCATCCTTGTCCTCATCAGATGAATCAAGAGAATATTCTGATGGAGGTTCTGGAATAGGAAGTCCCTCACCATGTGGAACTGGTCTCAATGCAGACGGAATGTTTGGGTAGACTATGCTCGACTTCTTTTGCTTCATTATTCCGCTGGAAAGAGGAGGAACCAAGTAGAAGTAACAGTCATTTATGTGGTTGCTTGGCTCTCTCCAGACCGTGGGGACTGCAAACGGCATTGATGATCTTTTGCAATTCAACCACTGTGAAAGCTGTGTTGTACATGTAGCGCAGCATATATGCGGAGCCCAAGGCTTGTCTTGGTCACCAATTTTGCATCCGAAGTAAAGATGATATGCCTTCTTCAGTTGAGAAGTGATACTTTTCTTCTGGTTGGCAAATGTCACTTCCCCACAAATGTAGCAGAAATTGTCAACGGTATTAACGCACTTTCGCGGCATTACTGTTCTGTATTGTACCTAAATGGCTAAAATTATATGATTAATAAAAGTTACATGTAACAGTAGCTTAAACTGTCTCGCACAAGTCTGAAATATTTTAAATGCTCAACCTTTCCGACTGCATATAGTACACTGCTGACATCAGATGGCTTCAGCAGCCATCTGGCAGTAGTATTGCATTGCATCAGAAAATGATGCAATCAACTCTGGATGATGTGTGCATGCTGGTATTATGTAATGTGATGCAATATTACATCATTCAAGGTTTATTTGGGATGTTGTTGATGTCCTACTGGATAAATTTACACGGTGAAACGTCAAAAATGAACTACATGCAATATCTTCAAAACGAGAGCCAATAAATTTTTTTTAATGTTATATTTGTGTTCAGCTCACCAAGATACTACAGATTAGGGCCTTTTAAAGTCAGTAATGATTTCAGTCTTGACCAGTGTTATTTCCTGATCTGTGGAAAAATTTAAACTACTAATTTTCTCATGAATTTTAATTCTCCAAACCCTCCTGAATCCAACTATATCATTTTTAAATCAAAATGAGGCCCCTGAACCGGGTTCAAGATTCACAAAAGTTGACTCGTAGTAGCCCTGTTCTAGTTCCGCCTGTTCCGTTTTCTTTTATTAGCTCAATCGGCACTCCTCGATTAAGCTTCTCACCATTCCCCTGGTCATGGTCAACCCCTAGGATGCTTCTGTTCTGCAGCTTCTCTCCTACCTATGGCATATCTCAACCCTAGCTTTAATCACAGCAACTACAAACCGTGACTCAAACATGACAAATGGAACTAGGAAATGATTGAAACACACATGGCACAATATTCAACAAGAAAAGCTGTTTAAGAAAAGATGAAACTTCCTTTCTGTAAATAATAAGTTATCATTGTTCACAGACTTGCCAGACTAGTGAGGAAGACTAACTGCACTTCATCATGAAATGATGACAAAAGCCTACAGGTAAGCAGAACTGGCAGACAATATAATGAAATCCTTAGGATGGGGGACGGTGAAGGGAGTTCTGTTTTAGTAATTGGGAACACTGATCTTCCTTTAAGGGATATGACCTTACCAAGAATTGACTTCTTCAATGGATGGGGGTGAGGGAGAAAAGATATCCTACCTTAAGGGATTTGATTTTCTGGAAAGGTCACTGGTTTCATGATGGGGTCAACTTGCATTGCAGGCTTCTGATCTTCTGGAGGTATTCAGTCTTCATCGGTGAGAAGTTCTATGTTTTGGGGAGAGAACCCAAGGGCATGGCCTCCCCCAAAGGTATGCTAGTATTTAACATTCACTTTAAAAAAACCTCTTAAGATTAAAGAGTGGTACAAAAATGTACATAAGGTTAATATGCAGGGCGACACTTCGCATTATCATTCTCATTCTAATTTGCATTTCATTATGAATATTGGCATGACTGTGAGTGCTATTTTTAGTATCTATTTGTTAGTGAATAGTGGTTGGGCTTAATGTGCCATGTAAATGTTTTACAGTTAATGTGCAAAGGCTAATCTGTGGGAGCTAGAAAATCTCTATGGTAATTGGATGAAAGCATCTATGTTGTTATCAAGGGATAATAGTTGCATGGCCACTAAACTGGAAAGCAATCAATATCTACTAGCACTATCTGCATTAACTGCAAGCTGCACTTCCCTGCCCTTCCTTGCCCTTTAGCATGAAACTGCACATGTGCGTTTAATACAGTAGAGAGCACCCATTGTTTTTGCAGCGCATTAGTTGCTTTGGAGACCCACATTAAGACGGTAATTTTATTTTATTTTCAGAAAAAACCCCAAAAGTTCCACTAAATCCAGGCAAACCTCAGAAATACAATCTATTAGATCAACTTATGCAAGATACTAAGGGGTATGTTTACTAAACCATCTTAATGTTACCGGCGCTAGTTGCAGCGATGTGAAGAATGCCATATAAGGAGTGGGCGTTCCGACGGCAAGGTAGCAAGAATCTGTATCACGCGATAGTTGGCGCCGTGGCACATTAACGCGCGTTAACCCTAAGTTCATGTCAGCGCAGTGCTAGAAGCAATAAAGATGTAGCCCATTGGTTACTGCAATGACTGCAGAGGCAGAGATCATGGGTTTGATTCTGCAGTGGTGTTATGTAAGAAGGCTGTCTGAGGCATTTCCTTTTAATTTAAATCAGTGCTGTCTGAGTCATTTCCTTTTTTAAATTTAAATCAGTGCTGCCAGCAAAAACAACCTCACAATGCACAACCTAAGGTGCCGCATAAGGTGCCCTATAAGGCACTCCAAAGGGCACATTATAAAGTGCCCTGTCCGCCAAGGTACCTTATATGTGCCCTATAGGGCGCCTTATGAGGCACCATAGGCTACGGCACTGTAAGAGTGTTTTTGCTGGCAGCACTGATTTAAATTAAAAGGAAATGCCTTAGACAGCTGTATTAAATAACACCATTGTGGGATCAAACCCATGACCTCTGCCTTTGCAGCCATTAAAGTAACCAGTGGGCTACATCTCTATAACATCTAGCACACTGCTGGCTGGCTACAGAAAGACTGCAGGTCACCACATAAATTGTCTGCTGTGGTTACCAGGATAGGGTAAATCCACCTGTACCCATGATGCACTGCACATGCAGATCAGCAGCCTACATCTGATCACAAGATGGGATATGCGCCTCTATAGCACCCCGGCCTGGTAGGGGGAACTGACCATGTGTGTTACTGGCACAGAGTAGCTACAGACCATGACATTGTGCGGTTTCTGAGCTCACCCTGAGGGCGAGGTGGGGTGCCCAGCACCAGGTCCACAGCACCTGGCTTAGCCAAGGTAGGCTGTGCTGCAGGTCCCCATCAGTGCCAGTTTGTGATGGGATAGTCCCTGTAGCCACACCTAGAATGCACCTGTGTCCATCTGTATTTCCCAGTCATGTCTAGCCCTTGTGGACTATGATGCACCCAGAATAGTATATATCCTGTGTGGGTGCCATGGTCACATGTTTTAAGGGAAGAGTGGTGTTTGGACCCCCAAAGTGGATTATGCAGCACCACCCAACCCACCCTCTATGGGTCAGGGTGAGAGACAGGAGCCCCCACCAACAGATCCATATTCTACATCTCTGCAATGGTGGCAGTAGAGGGGGACCATCAACCCCAGTCCTGCTGGGGAATGGGCACCCTACAGCACAGTCAATGCAGATCTATACACATCACATAGGGCAGTAGGCCTGGCAAAGCTCAGCCACCCCCCACCCATAACTGACATTCACCAGCAGAGGGCACAGTCAGTCTCCCCCCGCAACACCTGGCAAGGATTTCCAGCTATACACATGCTAACTGCAGACAATCTGGTAGGAAGTGCATAGTGCATGCTCCTGGAGAAACTGTGTGCACCCAAAAATGGGATGTGAGCATACACACCAAGCAGTTATGTCAGTGATTGGACCCCAGAAAAGAGAACCCATAGGTATCACTTCAAAAAAAATGCTATATAGCACTATGGGGGAACATAGCCATGCTGTGGTCACTGCTCAGTCAGGGTGAGAGTGACCTCCCAACATGACATGCTGTGGCCACCCTGTCCTTGCAGGTGGTGGCCAGTCAGTACAATGTCCCAGCCATTGCCCTATGCCCTGTGCACTTGCATCCTGCCCAGGCTGCCCTGTCCGGGCCATATCCACTGTACCTTGCTCCTCATTATGCACATTGGTAGGCTAACATTGGAAACAGTGCAAGCAGTGTGGGCTCAGTAAGGTATAGGCAGCCACAAAACACTAGATAGACATACACACACTCCCACACCTATGCTAGCATTGTACAAATATAGAGGTTTTTGGCAGCCCTGGCCACCATACCAGTCCTGGGCACAGTGCAGGCATTGCTATGGTACTCAATACTGTTGGGGTCACTCCCCGGGGTGGTAAACACTGTCAGAAACAAAAACTGAAACACACTCCACAGATATCAGAAAGGTTGCTATGATGAATCTCTGTCAACAAATTGTGTTTAACTTAGGATTTGTTATCTGACATTAGTCATAGCAACCTTTTGATATATGTGTAACGTGTTCCCAAGTTTAGGATGGCATTGCTAAGGTATGCAGGTGCTAGTATTGGGAGATGCTGCTCCGCACAAGTCCCAACAGCCTGACTCTCCATGAGGCTTTGTCTAGTGGAGCCTGTGGGTGTGGGTGTTTGTGCCCCTGTTGGCTGCTGCTCTAGGGCAGAGGTTCCCAACTTCGGTCCTAGTGGGCCAAACACGGTTCAGGTTTTCATGCTGTCCCTAATGAATATGCATGAGATACATTTGCATACAATGGGGCGGTGCATACAAATGCAGCACAGGCATATTTATTAGGGACAGCATGAAACCTGAATGGTGTTTGGCCCTCCAGGACTGCAGTTGGGAAACTCTGCTCTAGGGATTGCACATGTTTACGGTGTCTGTGCTCTGTAGGGTAAAAAATAGGCATTTATGGCATGTTTATTTTATCTGCAATAAAGGTTCCGTCTTTATTACCACGGTTTAGTACTGGGTAAAATATAGGGACAGAGTTTGCAGGAGCCACAGCTGGGACTTCAACCTGTGGCCTTTTGCCCCTAAGCACACTGGCTGTGTGTACTGCACCAAACTGTTGCCACAGAGGCAGATCATTCCCTGGGGATACCATGATTGTTCATCAGACAGCCCTTTTCTGTTGCAGTGCACGGCACCCACCTAAACGGGACTTAGCCATGGTCTGCTGTAAGCAGATGCCACTGCTCCCTCCGCCACCAGCACCCCTCCGCCACCATGCTGACATGCCCTTGTGCCGGTGGTGCTGGTAGTATATAGTCCCAGGCCATCCAGTGTGCCGGTAGGTGGCTGCCTATGGTGCGTGATATGGGGTAGGGGTGCCTACATAGACATCTACGCTTCCCCCAGCACCACCTGCCAATGTCATGTGCCCTTTGGGGTACTTGCTGGGTACTGTCCCCTGGGACACTGTAGGACACACACTCATGGACATGTTTGCCCTTGGTCTGTTGCTGTCTTGCTGGTTTTCTGCTTCTACATTCCTATGTGCCAGGGAGGCATCTGCGTAGTCCACACTGTGCCCCAGCTGGCCCACTGCATATGCCGCCTGCAGCCCCCTGTACCCCATTTACACCATCACCATAGTCCCCTTTCCCACGTGCCCACTCTGCTGTTACTGCACATGTGTAAGCCACAAAGGCAAGCTACCCCATACACACCACAGAAAACCCTCATCAGCACTATTTCTATGTTGACACATTCACTTTGTGGGAGGACTGAGAATTGACACTTCCAAAAGTAAGCTCATCCTTTTTCTTCTTTATAGGTTGTGTTCTTTACCGCTTGTCATTATTTGTTCTATTGGCCAGCTCAGTGCTTTGGATTTCACTTTTGGTTCTGGTCATTATTTATGTTTTTTGCCTTTTTGGTTGCTGCACATGTATCACTACTATCACTTTTCTGGGTCTCCCTGCCTTTTCTGTACATTGCTGACTAAAATGGTTTCTCTGTTCTGCAAATGTGCCTAGTGCGAGGTTTTCACTGGCACTAATTTTCAGAGCTTCATTTCACGGCGTTAGTGTGCATGGAGCCTCTCCCCGCCCACTCTCTGCCCATTGACCCCTTATCTCCGCCCCTGGGGAGCCTCACTCCACCCTCTGGGGAGCCTTACTCCACCCTCTGCGCACCTTAACACCACCGCAGACATTATCGCACGATACGTGATGTTCTCGCACGGTAATGCGCCATTATCATGCGATAATGTCACATATCGTGCAATAAAATCGCAGCCGCGCCGTTAGCGCCGTTTAGTAAACATACCCCTAGATTGGCCAAGCTCACATCACAAGACAAAACCTACCAGATAAGTAGTATTACATAATAGGAATATCAGGCGTCAACACAGACACAAAAAAATTGGAGAAACACAATCTACCACACAAATACCTATTTCTCTCTCTCTCAAAAACAAATCTCTGCAGATGAGAAGGGTCCCAAAAAACATAAGTATTCTCCTGAAATGTAACTGTACATTTACAGGGAAATTTAATATAAAAAGAAGCCCCCAAAGCTACAATCCTCCTTCTAAAGTCCAAAAATTGCCTTTTCCACGCCTGAGTTTGACGTGTAACATCAGGAAAAATATTGATCTTAAACCCACAAAATACTTCATCTTTATGCTTAAAAAAAGCCTTCAAAATTCTAAACGTAATAGATTCTGACCCTAGAGTAATCACCAGGGTCACATGTTTAGCAATAGTATCCAAGGAATATTTTAAGAAGGCTGAAAGGTATTGATTGGGGGTTGGGCAAAGGAGATCAAAATTCCCTTCGCCCTCTCCTTCAGACCGAATCTTTGAGGGAAGATAATACATTTGTGTAACATCAACAGTGTTTAAGTTTCAAGATCTCAGTAAAGTACTTATTTAAAAGGTAATCTGAAGTAAACAGATGTGTCTGTGGAGAATTGAATTATACAAATTTTTGGCTTGGGCCGCATTCTCCAATACCTCCAGTTGTGCATGAACAACTAAAGCGTCTTTAATATGAGTAGTCTGAGAGGAAAAACTCGACTGGATTTGAGATTGTGCCCGGGCCACAGACTTATGAAGACTAACAATCTGCCTATCTACTTCAGATAATTTATCCACTACGGCACCGGTAAACATACACAAAGAAGCAACTGTGGCTGATAAATGAGTATCAAAATGTTTAATTGCCCCAAATAGGTCTTTGAGTATAATGTCCCCCTCAGAAGGAGGGGCAAATCTACAACAGTATCTACTGGGACAACTGGCAAAGGAATAGGAACAGATTCAGCAACATTGTGTCTCTGCTTATTACTACGCAGATGACATTATCCTCCTTCATCATAACTACCCCACTGCCCCCGACATTGCTCCTCTCAACAACTGTCTCTCCTGCATCAGCACCTGGTTGTACTCAAACTTCCTCCACCTCAATCTGGCAAAAACCCAAGCCATCTGGTTCACCTTTGGCAGTCCTATCCCCTCCCTAGCCCCCTCACTTTCCTTTTCCCCTATCCCCCTGGTTCCTATACTACGTTACCTTGATGTCATCCTAGATTCCGCTTTGTCCTTCCATGACCATCTGTCCTCCATAATCCTCTGTTCCTTCTGTAACCGGGTAAGGCGGACACGTCGCCTCTCACCCCGTCACTCCCCAATTCTCCCAGGCACCCCCGCACTCCTTTCAATAAAACCATCACACATTTATGGGCTTAAACTGGTCGCAGCTTTATTAACCTTTAACAATAACCAAACTACAATCCAACACAATATCATTACCCCCCCCCCCCCCTTTTTCGGAGTGCGAGCTCTCACCAGCCATGTGAGTAGCAAGGTGACGCCGCTTCCGCTTCTGCTGAGTCCAGGCCCCGGCTAAACAGCCTAGCCCTCCCTCGTCTGGCTTCGCCATATTACTAGCAAAAACCTGAGGGGTTGTCCGGGCGGGGGTACCCCACCCCCACCCAATAGCTTGCCTCCGGCTCCGGAACCCGGAAACCTCCGGGATCCCGCCACCCCCCCCAGCTGCAACAACCCCACCCCCTTTCACCTCAGCCCCACCCCCAATGCTAGGGCGGGTGGGCGGGCACCCAACTCGTCTGGCTCCGACCTGGAAAAGGCCGGAGCCACGCCGCGTCCCCGCACTCCCCTGAGGCTGTTCCCGCCTCCCCTCAGCTCCATTGGCTCCCCCGCTTCCCAGCGGCCCGCGGGAGCCAATGGGGCGCCCAGAACCGCTCCGGCCCGCCCCCTCGCCTCAGCGCTGCCGCGGCCCCGTGGGATCGCGTCCTTGCCGCCCCCCCGGTTAAACTGGGCCGCGCATGCTGGCTCCGCGGCCCCGACATTCCCTACATCAGATTCGTGTTGTCCACCCTTTCTTGCCACCTCTTCCCTGCTTACTCTTCTTCTTTCCCTAGTTATGAACAGGATTGAATTTCACAATATTGCCTTTACCAGTCTCCCACAATATCAATTACGCAAACTTCAATTATTGCAGAACACAGCAGCCCACATTGTCATCCATGCCTCCCGCGCAGATCATGTAACACTTCTTCTCATCCACCTCCACTGGCTCCCCATCACTTACAGGATCCAGAATAAGGTCCTAATGTTTGTTCACAAGGCCATTCATACTAGCTCACCTCTGTATCTCTCAAACCTGGTTCATCTTCACACCTCCCAGCACTCGCTCCGACACATTCATGCTAATCGTATGCTTCTCCCCTTTCCCTCCCTAGCACATCTAGAATCCACACGCAACTCTATCTTTTTCTTTCTCGGTCCCAAACTGGAATTCCCTTCCCCCAGATCTTCGGCTGGAACTCTTTTTTATTAGGTTCAAATCCCTATTAAAAAGTCATATTTTCTGTGCTGCCTTTAACCTTCCTATCTCTCCCACCCCCAGCTGAGGCATTTTTATCTCCTCCTCACCCTCCTTTCCTGTTCTTGTCCCTTCTCTGCTAATTTGCCCTCCCCTTCTTTTTTTTTTCTGTCTTCTTGTCTCCTCTTTCCTGTCACAACTATGGCGTTCTTTTCCTTTTTTCTGGCAGATTGTTTTTTGTAAACTGCTCTGATGTGCCCTCGTAGAGCGGTATATCAAAAATTGAAATAAAGATAAAGGATGAAAAATCATTTAGAAAATCATCCACAATAGTCAACGAGAGAGCAGGAACAGGAGGAGGTGGTGGTGTCTGGATACCGAAACTCAGCGAAGCCTCTTCCGGAACCGATGAATTGGATGACAGAGGAACCACATGACTGTCCATAGGACCCACCGCCTTACCTTGTTGTGAAGCAATAAGTTCTATTTTATTGTTACCTTTATTTTTCCATTTGCCCATCACAATGGTCCAGACTGACAAAGAATCTCTGAATTGATCTAGAGCTCTCAGGTGCACCGAAAAGACGCCAAAAGGGGCGTGTCTAGCCCCTTTGGTCATGCCCCTTCAGGCCGCAACATGCAGGCACGTGTACCAGCGGCAGTTCTTTTATCTGGGGCTGGGGTCCTCCAAGGAGGGATGTCCTCCTGAGCGCCTGCCCAATGCCCACCACAGACGCAGCCCAAACACAAGCAGCACTTGAACACTCCAACAGGACAGATGAACGCCCCAAGCTTGCTCTCATTAGCACAGCAGGTAAAGTCCAAAAACCTCACCAGCGCAGGTCTTTTATCCGGGGCTGGGGTCCTCCAAGGATGGTGTCCCTCCCGAGTGCCTGACCGATGTCCACAGATGCAGCCCAAACACAAGCAGCACTCGAACACTCTAATGGGGCAGATGAACGCCCAAGTTTGTTCTCCTAGGCACAGCAGGTAAAGTCCAGATGGTAATTTTATAAAGTACTGTCTAATTAATGCACATCTATATCAAGCTCCTTTTCTCTGGAATGATTTACCACTAGACCTCCGTTTAGAATCTTACTACTAAAAATGTAAATCTTCTCTGAAAACTCATCTCTTTCACAAAGCTTTTGACCTCTTTTTACACTAATCCCACATGTTAGCCCGCCAGTTCCCTCCTCTCTTTCCCTAATTCTCAGCTGTCTACTTTCTTTGTGTTAGCTATCTCTTACTAGTTGTTTTTAATGGAGTTCTTTTCTATTCTCTGATTTTATTTTATTTGTAAACTGCTTTGATATATTTGAATGACAGTATATCAAATTTTAATAAACGATAAACCATAAAGAAAAATAGTCACTTTGTAGACTGTTAGTGTTAAGTGAACAAATGCGTGCAATAATCTAAAACACGATAACTTACGCCAGTCTTAGAGCCGGTATAAATGCCTGCACCTAGATTTTTGAAGAATGCACATAAATTATAGCATTTTATAATTTACAAACATACTTGTGCACTCTGCTCATGTTCTGTCTAAACTCTGTCCATGTGCACACTCACAGTGAAATTACGTGCTGTCGGCTCGACATGCGTACTTTCAGAATAGCACTTGCCTTAATTATGTACAGAAATGCTCATTGATATGTGCAACTCATTAAAATGACCGTGATTTATGTGTGTAAATGGTGCATAACATTTGATGGCTCCAAATAAAATTACCTTCTATGTGCTTAACACATTTGGAAAGCTGAATTGAATACCTAACAAAGCATAGTAAACAGGCTTCTTAGTGCATTGTACACAATTTTGCCTGCTTGAGAAATAACTTTAATGTGCATGCCAAGCATTGATGCATAGGCATCACTGTATATTTTCCAAAATATAAATTTTACTAATTTACCTTCTTGGTCAGACACTGTTAACAGAGTAAAAAGGTTGTGTTGGTAATAGGCTGTATTATGCTTTTATGTAAAGCCACTTGTATCTCGTACTGAATGAGCCTGTGCAATAACTCTTTGTATCTAGCTGCATTTCTTACCTGCATTATCTGATAGTCTAAATGGGATAAAGTAGCTCCATACATAATAATACCAATAAATACACCATAAAATAAATTTGCCGACACATTAAATAGCATAAGAAGTACATAACTGCCTCTCAATTACAGCTGATACCATAAGCAATGCCATATATTGACTCGAAGGCATACATTGCATTTTGCATTTTTGTCCTGCGATTACAGTGTTTATAAAAGAAAAGCTGCTGCAAACAATAACCCACAAAGGCCAACCTAGACAAATATGTTTTAAGCCTCTTTCTAAATGCCGTGTGTTCAGTTATCTTTCTCAAATCAGCTGATAAGAACATAAGAACATAATTCTATACTGGGTCAGACCAATGTTTATCAAGCCCAATATCCTGTTTCCAACAGTGGTCAACTGGGTCACAAGTACCTAGCAGCTTCCCAAAAGATACAAGGGTTCCACAATGCTTGTCCCAGTGTAAGCAGTGGATTTCCCAAGTCCTCTTTAATAATGGTGTATAGACCTTTCCTCCAGGAACTTGTCTAAATCTCTTTTTAAACCCAGCTACATTAACAGCTTTTACTACATCCTCCGGTAATTAAAAAATATCTTCTCATATTAGTCTTAAATGGGTTACATTGTAGCTTCATTGCATGATGCCTAGTCTTTCTAATTTTTGATGATGTAAACAACTGATCTACATTTACCTGTTCCGTTCCATTCATTAATTTATAGACCTCTATCATATCTCCCCTCAGCTATCTCTTTTCCAGGTTGAAGAGCCCTAACCTTTTAAGCCTCTCCTCACAGGGATATCCTTGAATCCCCTTTACCATTTTGGTGGCTCTTCTCTGTACCTATTCTAATTCTGCTATATCCTCTTTAAGATATGGCAACCAGAATTGCACACAATACTCAAGGTGTGGTAGCACCATAGAATGTTACAAAGGCATTCTAATATCCTTGGTTTTATTCTTCCTTTTTTTCTGTATGAGTCCTAGCATTCTATTTGCTTTCTTGGCTGCCGCTGCACACTGAGCAGAGGATTTCAATGTATTATCCATGATGACGTCTAAATCTTTTTCCTAATGTGGAACCCTGCATTGTATAACCATAGTTTGGGTTGTTCTTTCCTAGGTGCACACTTTTTCACTTGCCCACATTAAATTTCATCTGCCATTTGGACGTCCAGTCTTCCAGTTTATCAGGGTCCTCTTGTAATTTTTCACAATCCTTTTATGTTTTAACAACTTTGAATAATCTTATGTCATCTGCAAATTTGATCACTCACTCGTTATTCTTATTTCCAGGTCATTTATGAATATGTTAAAAAGCAGCGGCCTGAGCACAGATCCCTGGGGTACTCCACTATTCACCTTTCTCCATTGAAAAAATTGTCCTTTCTCCATTTAGCCCTATTCTCTGCTTTCTATTTTTAACCAGTTCCTGATCCACAATAGTACATTGCCTCCTTTTTAATTTTGCCAAGAGTCTCTCATGAGAGACCTTGTCAAAGGCTTTTTGAAAATCCAGATACACTATATTGACTGGCTCTTTTTGGTCTTCCTGGTTATTTACACCTTCAAAAACATATGACAGATTAGTAAAGCAAGACTTTTCTTGGTTAAATCCATGTTGTTTTTCTCCCATTAAACATGCCTATCTACATGTTTAGTATTATTATTCTTTATAATTGTTTCTACCATTCTGCCCAGTACTGACGTCAGGTTCACTGGTTTGTAGTTTCCCAGATCACCCCGGAACCCTTTTTAAAAATTGGTGTTACATTGACCATTCTCTATTCTTTCACTACTACAGTTGATTTTAATGATAGCTCACAGATTATAAAGTAGATATGGAATCTCATAAGAACATAAGAACATAAGATATGCCATACTGGGTCAGACCAAGGTCCATCAAGCCCAGTATTCTGTTTCCAACAGTGGCCAATCTAGGTCATATGTACCTAGCAGTTTCCCCAAGGGACACAGGTTCCACAATGCTTGTATTGGTTCAAGCATTGATATCCTGGGTCCCTTCTTAATAATGGCTTATGGACCTTTCCTCCAGGAACTTGTCCAAACCTTTTTTAAACCCAGCTACACTAACAGCCTTTACTACATCCTCCGGTAACAAATTCCAGAGTTTGATTACACGTTGAGTGAAAAAATATTTTCTTTTATTAGTCTTAAATAGTTTACCCTGTAGCTTCATTGCATGTCCCCTAGTCTTTCTATATTCTGATAAGGTAAACAATCGATCTACGTTTACCCGTTCCACTCCGCTCATTAATTTATAGACTTCTATCATATCTCCCCTCAGCCGTCTCTTTTCCAGGTTAAAGAGCAATAACCTTTTTAGCCTTTCTTCATAGGAGTATCCTTCCATCCCCTTTACCATTTTGGTGGCTCTTCTCTGAACCTTTTCTAATAACTCTATATCCTTTTTAAGATATGGCGACCAGAATTGCACACAATATTCAAGGTGCGGTCTCACCATGGAACGATATAGAGGCATTATAATATCCTTTGTTTTATTTTCCATTCCTTTCCTTATCATACCTAGCATTCTATTTGCTCTCTTGGCTGCCGCTGCACACTGGGCCGAGGGTTTTAACATGGTATCCACAATGACGCCTAAATCTTTTTCCTGGGTGGTGGTTCCTAATGTGGAACCTTGCATCGTGTAACCATAGTTTGGGTTGTTCTTCCCTAGGTGCATAACCTTGCACTTGTCCACATTAAATTTCATCTGCCATTTTGATGCCCAGTCTTCCAATTTATCAAGATCCTCTTGCAATTTTCCACAATCCTCTTGGGTTTTAACAACTTTAAATAGTTTTGTGTCATCTACAAATTTGATAACCTCACTCGTTATTCCACTTTCCAGGTCATTTATGAATATGTCAAAAAGCAGCGGACCCAGCACAGATCCCTGGGGTACACCACTATTCACCTTTCTCCATTGGGAAAATTGGCCATTTAGCCCTACCCTCTGCTTTCTATCTTTTAACCAGTTCCTGATCCACAATAGTACACTGCCTCCTATCCCATGACTCTTTAGTTTTGCCAAAAGTCTCTCATGAGGGACCTTGTCAAAGGCTTTCTGAAAGTCCAGATACACAATATCAACCGACTCACCTTTGTCCACCTGATTATTCACTCCTTCAAAAAAACATAACAGATTAGTAAGACAAGATCTTCCTTGTCTAAAGCCATGTTGGCTGTCTCTCATTAGTTCATGACTATCTACATGCTGAGTAATTTTATTCTTTATGATGGTTTCTATCATTTTTCCCGGTATTGACGTCAGGCTCACCGGTCTGTAGTTTCCCGGATCACCCCTGGAACCCTTTTTAAAAATTGGTGTTACATTGGCGATCCTCCAATCTTCAGGTATTAGAGATGATTTTAATGATAGTTCACAGATTACTAATAGCAGGTCTGCAATCTCATATTTCAGTTCTTTCAATACCCTTGGATGTATACCATCTGGTCCATGTGATTTGCTACTCTTTATTTTATCAAATATTTGTAATACATTTTCCTGGTATATTGATATTTCTTTCAATTCTTCCGATACATCACCTTTAAGTACCATTTTAGACATAGGTAACTTCCCCATATTTTCTTCAGTAACTGACGCAAAGTATTCAATTCAGTCTTTCTGCTATGGCCTTGTCCTCCCTTAGTGCCCCTTTTACCCCTCTATCATCTAATGGTCCAACTGACTCTTTCACAGGTTTTTGCTATGAATGTACTTGAAAATGTTTGTATTATGCATTTTTGCTTCCTCAACAACCTTTATTTGAAATTCTCTCTTTTCCTTTCTTATCAATACCTTGCATCTAACTTGCCAGTGCTTAAGTGATTTCCCATTTTCTTCATTTGGTTCCTGAAAGATGCTTTTTTGGCTACAACAGCGTCTCTTATCTCACCTTTAAACTATGATGGCAGTTTTTTGGCCTTCCTTCCACTTTTCTGGTCTGGGCTTCCAAGATAGTACTTTTAAGCAACACCCATGCTTAATATAAATCTTTAACCTTTGCAGCTATTCCTTTTTAAGCTATTTTCCTAATTTTATCATAGTCTCCATTTTGAGAGTTAATAGGTAATACTATGGATTTCCTTGCTGTCCTTCTTCCATTTATTAAATCACATGTGATCTTGCTATGATCACATTGCCAAATGGCCCCCAAAAACTGTTATCTCTTGCACCAGATTCTGTGTTCACTAAGGAGTAGGTGCAAAATAGCTTCCCCTCTTGTCATTTCATGAACCAGCTGCTCTAAGAAGCAGTAATTTATTTCATCTAGAAACATTATCTCTCTAGCATGCCCTGCTGTGACACTGACCCAGTCGATACCAGAGTAATTGAAATCAGCCATTATTACTGTGCTGTAACTTTTGTTAGCTTCCTTGATTTCTTTTAGCATTTCATCATCCATCTGTTCATTATGGCCAGGCCGCAGTAGTACATCCCTACTGCCATCGCCTTCCTCCTTTTACATGGTATTTCTATTCATAGAGATTCTACAGTGTATACTGTTTCCTGCAAAACTTAAATCCGATGTGACTCAATGCGTTCTCTAACATAGAGCACAACCCCTCCACCAATTTGATCTACCCTATCATTGTTATATAGTTTGTACCCAGGTATCACAGTGTCCTATTGGTTGTCCTCCTTCCACATGTCTCTGAGATTCCAATCATATCTAACCTCTCATTTAGTGCTATATATCCTCCATCTTATTTTTTAGACTTCTAGCATTTGCATACAGGTTGTATTTTATTCATATTAATCTGGTTATCGGTTGATAGGGGTAATTCGGGCGAGTCCTGTCACAGATAAAGCATGTGTTGATCAAGATGGACATGATGGGACAGAGGGATAACAAACAAAGCCTGGCCAACTGACCTTAAGGCACAGTGTAAGTGGGACAGCTTTAATACAGCAGCAATAAAATATGGTGCGTCATTATTCAGTCTTATGAATTGGTGTCAACACTTTAAACTGTATCTGCTAATACCAGGGCAGCCAGTGCAGTTCAAATAAAACTGAAGTTGTATAATCAAACTTATTTTTCCCTGTGAGTACCTGGGCTGCAGCTTCTGTACCACCTGTAATGAATTAAGCAACTTCTTTGGGAGTCCCAAATTGCACATTGCAGTAGTCCATGAAAGGGGAGGTCACTAAAACTTGGTCTATTGTATCAAAATTCTCTAATGGTAAATAGGGTTTAGCATGCCAGATCATACATAACTTCAGAAGAGCCTGTCACAGTACTACACCTATTTGTTCATTCCTTGATAAAGAAGAATCAACAATAGCCCATAATTCTTGAGCATGAGATTCCACTGCAATTTATTCCACTCCATGTTTTATATTTTGAAAACAGTCATGCTGTGAATTTAAGGGATTTTTTGAGGGGGTACTCAGTAGTATGGATAGCATTGGGGTGTGTAGAGGAGTTAGGAGTGGATATTCAGCAGCACTAACCATCTAAGTGCCATTGAATATCCCCATTTAAAGCATTTGCATGGTTTACTGGGCTGTAAACTGTGTAACTGCCTTTTGAATATTGGACCCTATATGCCTAATACAGCTAGATGACATCTATGCCTGTATGCCTAATATAACTAGAGGGAGGAGTGGCCTAGTGGTTGGGGCAAGTTACCTCAGAATAATTCTTTTTACATATTATGGTTTGTACTGATGGTATTGCTGTAAGGTTTCAGTCCTTATTGAACAAGTTTGTTACTACAGATGTTTGGAAAGTAAGTACTATCTTAAATATTAAAATTCTACTTGCCATGCCACAGCAAGGTTTAGCAGTTGCCGCAGTTAATGACCAAATGTAATGCACATTACTTACAAAGCCTCTGTGTTCAGTGTTGAGGGCATTCCTAATAATTTTCTGTTCAGTTAACATAGAAAAAAATGTATTTACTGTGACAGATAATGTGGCGCTGTTTGCTACATCTCTTGAGGTAGTGTTAACTGTTCTGTGTTATCTACCAACTTAGATGCACAACTCAACGGATGGAATACCATCCTGACCACAGTGGCTCAAGTACCTCCCAAACTGCACACCCTAAAACAATGTAAAAGGGCACCTTGATTACATCCCTACACAATCTAAAAACAGAACTCCGATGGCTTCAACGCCACTGGCGTCAACTACATGACCCATTTAGCCTCACTTCCTACTCGGAAAAGCTCCACACCTACTGCAATGAAACCCTAAAACAGAAAAGAGAATACAATGAGAACATAATCCTATGTTCCATAAACAAACCTAGGGAACTATTCTCCATCGCCAAAGTCCTACTAAAATATACTCCATACCAAGAACTAGGAGATAAAATCTCCCCGCAAACCATAGCAGACCATCTCTGCTCTAAATACACTTCACCCTCATCCAAATCCAGTACCTATACACATGCCCAAACCTCCAATTTAACCCCCACAACAATCTGGAATCAGTTTGACCCTCCATCCATTAAAAACGTAATAGATACTATAACAAACCTTAACACCACCACCTCTGCCCTCGATCCATGCCCAATCATGTGGATTAAAAATACAAAGGAAACACTAAGCCTCTTCATTTAATCTATAGTTATAACCTCCATTAAAAATGAAATCATGCCTGCCCCACTGAAAAACAGCTCCATCCGCCCCATCCTGAAAGGGAACAAACTTGACCCTACATCACCAGCATTCTATAGGCCAATCTCAAGTGTCTCCCTACTAGCAAAAATAACCGAAAAATTTGTACAAAACCAGCTACAGGATTACATTGATGATCACTCTCCCCTTGATCCCTTCCAACATGGGTTCAAAAAGAATCATGCTGTGGAAACCTTGATCACTTCCCTCCTCGACTCAGTAACAACATACTCAGTAACAACATACACCCGATCTCCCGACCAAGGGTGCATACTAATCTTCCTTGACATATCCTCAGCCTTTGATTCCCTCCCCCACAGACAGCTCCTTGACAGACTCTACGACATAGGCCTTAGAGACACAACCCTACACTGGTTCTCTTCATACCTTGAAAATAGAACACAACAAGTACGAATTGGCATTAAAACCTCCCAACCATTCACCCTCCCTCAAGGAGTCCCCCAAGGCTTCAGCCTCTCAACATTCCTCTTTAACATCTTTCTCCAGCCTATATGCAAAATATTCCAAGAGTGCCACATACAATACCAACTATATGCAGATGATATAATGTTCTCTACCCCTTCAACATATCCAAATCAACCCTCACCAGCATCAGCAATTGCTTCTCCAAGATAAAACAGTGGCTCTACCAACACAAACTTATAATCAACCAAGCCAAAACAGAAGCCATCCACATCTCCTCCAACCCATCCTTTGTTCCCCCATCCTCTAATCTCCTGGGAGACTACACAATCACAGTAAAGTCTCAAGTCAAATACCTACTGTAGGCTTGATAGTAGACCAAAATCTCACTTTTCATGAACAAATAAAAAGAACAACTAATTCCATTTACTTCAAAATCAAATGTTAAGGAACCTTCGTCCATTACTAAACCAAGACTCCTTCCGAACTGTCTGCCAGGCCTTAACACCCTCGACCCTGGACTATTGTAATCTTATATACCATGGTCTCCCAAAACACACCCTTCATCCCCTCCAGACGGCACAAAATACTCTTGCGCGTCTAATAACAAGCTCACCACAACAAGCACACGTCACCCCCATTCTAAAGGACCTCCACTGGCTCCCCATACAAGCTAGGATAACATTTAAAATCATTACCTTAATTCACAAAGTCCTACACAACGAATACGGCCCATGCTTACTCTTGCTCCTTTCAAAACTAAAACTCCATCAGACCACGTAGAACAAACACTGCAAACCTCCTAAGCATTCCAGCAAAAAAGAAAAAGTGCACTTAATCCACATGCAATCGAGCCTTCTCCCTCTATGCCCCCTCTATATGGAACGCCCTCCCCCTGGCCTAAGAGGCTTAATGACTACTCAGAATTCCGTAAAATGCTAAAAACCTTCCTCTTTTCTGAATGCTTTTCCCTGCCCCCCTAAGCCTCAGAACCCCTACCCTAACTCAAATGAATTCTCATTCAAACTAACCAAAAACCTCTACACCCTTCCCCTTCACCCCTACTCACCTACATATCCCTTTCCTTTCCCCCAACTAGTTAATGTAAATAGTTCTGTTGTAAATGTTCAACTGTTGTTCAGATTGTTTTTGTTCCATGTAAAACAACTGTAAATACACTGTTACATATTGTTCCTTGTGAACCATTTTGAATTGCAGAAAAATGGTATATAAAAATGTTAAATAAATAAAATACTGTGTTAACAATGCATGGCAACTACCTCCGCATTGCCTGTCCATTCAATGGCCCTTTCTGCATTAGCTAGTTAGTTTGTAAATTACCCCTTGCTCTAAGATAACACATTAACTGATAGCACAGGCCCATGCTAACAGTTAGTATGTGGTAATTTCTGCATTAAGCAGTTAATTCAGCTCAGCAGACAGGGAACTAAATTAATTATCAATACTTAGGGAAATATCTGAGTCAACCAATCAAAGTACAGTAATACAGTATATCATCTTCATAAATGGATAACATTCAACATAATTAAGCTAGTGACCACAAATGTCTTTAATTTGTATAATAGCAATTGCTAAAGGTTCTAGCACTAACATCCCAGCCTACTATCTATACCTCAAACAAGATAGTCTAAAATGGTTATTATTCACCAATAGCCTCACGCTTTGCCCTGTTACATTTGCACAAAATATGTTCTAAAACAAAAACTTATCTAAAACCTAAAAAATACTTCCACTCTTCCATATTGAAAGTCAAAATGAGCGCGCAGCGTTCCCATCTGTTTTCTGCAGAGGAATGACAATACCTGTAACTTCAGTTATCCGAAAAGCGATAATCACTTACTTGCATAGGGGAATGAAGCAGCTCATTCATTCTACCATTCAGTGCAGGGCAGGCTCTAAATGCTTCATTAAATAATCATTACCACCAAATTAACCAATATTCAACATCCGGAACAACTTCTGCTCCAGCTGAGAATAGCAATGTTTTTATTTTTTGGCCTGCCTAAATAACTATTCCTCATAGCCTCCATTCTGCCCTTAGTCTAAGTCAGCGTTCCTGCAAAGCTGTGCGGCAGTCGTCTGCCCATGCTGCTGCCTGTAGGGGGAGGTGCCGCTATATCACAAATTATATCACCTCCCCTACTAGCAGGAGTGCCAGTGAAGGACTCTTGTGCAGCTTCGCAGGAACATTGGTTTGAGTGAGTCAAGCACTATGTGCTTCAGTATGCCTTTCCTCCTCTCTCCCTTCCTAAGAAAAAAATGAATCATTTTTCATATTGCTTGGAACTTAAAGTATTTGTGCGTGCTCTCAGTCAGCGACAACCTGAGGGATGGAAATTACGACCTGAAATCTGACAGGCCTGCCTTATTACAGTAACCTAATTGTGACTGTACTCTGTGCCAATCTTATCAACAGCTCAGCATTACTCACTAATATACAGTCATCCTATTGCAGATTTAAACTGTTATAATGCCATTAGGCAGTTATTTCAGTACATTAGTTCCCAACATAGCCCATAAGCCTAATGAAACAAATCAGGTTTTCAGGCTATTCACAATGAATACATTAGAGACCCTGTGTATACAAATATATCTCATGCATATTTATTATGTCTAGCCTATAAGAACAGACCTTCTGGGTAAGGCTCATAGATTGTGTTGGGAATAACTTCTCTAGAACATTTTTACATATTTCAGAAGAGGAACATTTAATCCTCAGGATGACTAATATAAAACTTTAAAACATGTCACAAAAACTGTGCTATTAGGACAGAGTGTTCATGCCATGGCTAACCATTGAAATGCATCGAGATCAAACCATGATATCTTGGTGTGACAGTTTTTAGTGCATTCTAAGAAAAGAGAAAATAAACCGTGCGTATTGATTGTAACAATGCAGATTAAATATCTGACACTGAATCATGCCTTTATAATGTGTAAAATCCTCCCTTCTTATAACTCCCCTGAAATATTTCACTAAGTTCATGATCTCAAGCCCTTTTTTCTTTTCCATTGGACAGAATATGGTTGATATCCATGCCTAAGGATTTATTTATTTTAGATGTCTGTCAAAAAGAGCAATGACAGTATGACATTCAAACTATGGGGTATGTTTACTAAACCGCGCAATTGTGCGGGGCGCACTTGAGCGTGCGCTAAGGTACCTTAGAGCACGCTAATAGTGCGTTTTTGTGCCCCGCACATGTGCGCACTGCACTAACGGGCCCGCACAAGTGCGCGGCGCGCTGATGTGCGATAGAGGCGTGGAAAGGCATTCTGAGGGCGGAGGAAGGCTCCCGAGGGGCGGAGGGACGGGGTCAATGGTTGGAGAGTGGGAGGGGAGAGGCTCCCCGCACAGGAGCGGGGCTGAAATTCAACTAAAAAAATACCGCGAGTGAAAACCTCGCGGTAGAGCCAATTTAAAGGGAAGAGAAACCATTTCTGTCAGCAATGTACAGCAAAACCAGGGAAACCTACAAAACGTGAGCAGTGTGATACATGTGCACAGAACAAAATAGCAAATAAAAATAGAAAATGACCACACCAAAATTCTAAAAAATTATAATCCAGCTGGGCAACAGTGATATCAATGGGAAACAATAAAAAACACTCCCAGGAAAGCTCCAAAAAAAGGAAATGATTTTTGGAAGGGTCTACGCTCCGTAGACCCTTCCAAAAGTCACTTTTTTTTTAAGCTGTCCTGGGAGTGTTTTTTACTGTTGCCCATTGATATCACTGTTGCCCAACTTGGTTATGTTTTATTTCCCTTTTTTTCGAGGCCATTTATAATGTTTATTTGCCCTTTTGTCTCCATACAAGGTGAATGAGCCCACAGTGAAATTGTGCAGAGCAGGGTTTCTGATTTCCTTGGCCAGGTTTCCTATCTCCAAGGACTGCACTGTCTCTGTGGCCACAGTGTGGTGCAGTGAACACAGACAGTGTGTTCAGGAGCCAAAGGTCAGCAGCGCAAGTCCCAGCTGGGGCCCCTGCAAACCCAATCCCCATATTTTACCCACCACTAAACCGTGATAGTAAAGACCAACCTTTTTTGCAGAGAACATAAGCATGGTCCAAACACCTCTATTTTACCCTACAGAGCACAGACACCAGAAACATGTGCATTACCTAGACCACAGTCCCCTCAATGCAGTCCTGGAGGGCCACATATCATTCAGCTGTGATGCTGTCACCAATATAAGGCAATGTCAGCATGGTGGCGGAGGGGTACCGTTGGTGGAGGGGGCAGTGGCTGCTGCTCACAGCAGACGGTGGCCTTGCCCCCTTCACCTGGGTGCAGTACACTCCAACAGACAGGCCCTGTCTGACAAACAGCCATGGACTCCCCAGGGAATGCACTGTTGCTGTGCTAAGACGGTGGTGCAACGGACACAGCCAGTGCCTTTAGGACCAGAAGGTCACAGGTTGAAATCCCAGCTGGGGCTCCTGCCAACCCAGTCCCTTTATTTTACCTATGAAGAAAACATGGTAGTAAAGACTGAACCTTTATTGCTGAAAACATAAGCATGGGTCAAACACCTAAATTTTACCCCAAACAGCACAAACATCATAGAAATGTGCATTACCTAGAGCAGAGTCTCCCAAATGCAGTCCTGGAGGGCCAAACACCATTCAGGTTACATGCTGCCTCTAATAAAGATGCCTGTGCTGCATATCTATGCAACACCCCAATGGTATGCAGATGTAGCTCATGCATATTCATGAGGGACAGCATGAAAACCCGAACAGTGTTTGGCACACCAGGACTGGAGTTGGGAACCTCTGCCGTAAAGCAGCAGCCAACAAGGGCAGACACACCCACACCCACACTCACAGGCCCCATTAGCCAATGCCTCCTGGAGAGGCAGGACATTGGGCCCTGCGTGCATCCCCCAATAATAGCACTTGCATACCTTAGCACTGCCACCCTACACCTGGGTATACGGTACACAGCTATCAAACGTTTGTTATGATTATTGCCAGATAGCGATTTCTACGTTAAGCACAGTTTGCTGATTGAGCTCCATCATAACAATCTTTCAGATGTCTGCGGTGTGTGCTTCAGGTCTGGTCTCTGACAGTGTTTACCACCCTGGGGAGTGACCCCCAACAGTATTGCGTACCATATCCATGCCTGTACTGTGCCCAGGACTGGTGTGGTGGCCAGGGCTGATAAACTCCTCTATAGTAGCACAATGCTGGCCTAGGTGTGGGAGTGTGTGTCTGTCTATCCAGTGTGTGGTGGCTGCAAACACCTTCTACAGCCCACACTGCCAGCACTGTTGCCAGTATTGGCCTGCCAATGTGCATAATGAGGAGCAAGGTACCATGGGTATAGCCCAGACAGGGTGGCCTGGCCAGGGTGCATCTGCACAGGGCATAGGGCACTGACTGGGACATTTTAGTGCCCGGCCACCACCTACACAGACAGGGTGACCTCAGTATGTCCTGCTGGGAGATCACTCTCACCCTGACTGTGCAGTGACGACAGCATGGCTAGGCACCCCCATAGTGCTATATAGTATTTTTGTCATGTGATATTTATGGGTTTTCTTTTGGGGGCCAGTCAATGACTTATCTGCTTGTTGTGTGTGTTGCCATCCCAGTTCTGGGTGCATGCGTTTCCACCAGGAACATGCACTATGGACTAACTAGCAGGCTGTTTGCAGCTGGTAAGTGTCTTGATGGATTGCCTTGCAGGGTGCAGCGGCTGAAGGCTTGCTGCAGGAGAATATCAGATAGTGGTGGGGTGCAGCTTAGCATATACAGGCCTAATGTCTGGTTGCTATTGTGTTATGGATATGTACAGAGCTGCATTGATTGCCCTGAAGGGTGTCTTTTCCACAGCAGGACTGGGGTTGATGGTCCCCTCTACTGCCACCATTGCAGGGAGGTAGAATGTGGATCTGTTGATGCGAGACCCTGTTTACCACCCTCAACCCTGGAGGAGAAGGGTGGTGGTACAATAATCTTCCTAGGAGTCCATAGGGGCTACACCTGACTGAGACAGACATATCCAAGGTGTTTCTACAGAAACTACCTATCTCACACATTAACACTGCTTTGGACCTGCATCATGGCTTGTTTCTGCCATGGAAGGTGCTGTGGATCTGGTGCTGGGCGCCTCACCGCACCATCAGGGTGAGCACAGTACCCGCACAATGTGACGGTGTGTAGCTACTCTGTGCCAATAAAACACACGGTCTGTTCCCCCTACAAGGCCGAGGTGCTGTGGGGGTGCACATGGTCAGTTCCCCCTACCAGGCCGAGGTGTTGTGGGGGTGCATACCCCATCTTGTGTTCATCTGTGGACAGCTGATTTGCATGTGCAGTGCATCATGGGTATGGGTGTGCTAACCCTATCCTGGTGACCACAACAGACTGTCTGTGTGGTGACGTGCAGGCTCTCTGCAGCCAGCCTGGGGCTTGCTAGTAGCTATAGAGCTGTAGCCCAATGGTTACTTCACTGCCTGTGAAGCCAGCGGTCATGGGTTCAAACCCCCAGTGGGGTTATCTGATAGGGCTGCCCAATGCATTGTCTCTTTTTAATGTACATTTTTGCTGCCAGCAAAAACACCCTCAGCGTACTGTACCCATAAGGTGCCTCTGAGGACGCTTTATAGGGCGCCCTATAGGGCACCTTATGGTTCCCGTCCATGTCAGGTGCACTATACATTATCCTGTGACGCAACTTATAGGGTGCCCTTTAGGGGACATTTTAGGGTGCCGTGGCGGACAGTGCACTTTATAATGTGCCCTATGGAGTGCCTTATAGGGTGCCTTATACGGCACCTTCAATTACGGCACGTGAGGGCGTGTTTGCTGGCAGCAATTAATAAAATAAAAATAAAGTGCTGCAGGAAACAAAACATACATTGCAAAGCTGATGCCTCAGCCAGCCTTACGTATTAGGCACACTGGGGAGAAAACTCATGACCCCTGTATCAGCAGTCAGTGCCTTAACCATTGTGCTCCACTGCTGCTCCTCCTTGCATGTCAGCGCACCTACTTATGCTTTTCATTCCTTAAACTGCACAGTGCTGACATCAAAAACAGTACTCTGACCTTGCGGTACCTCATACGGCACCCTATAAAGCGCCCTATAAGCAACATTCTAGGGTGCCTTGGCGGACAGTGCACTTTAAAATGTGCCTTATGGGGCGCCTTATGTTAACACGCTTTGAGAGTGCGTTTGCTAGTAGTGATAATTAAAATAAAAATAAAATGCCTCCTACAGCAATCTTCCCCATAATACATAATGCCTCAGCTAGCCTTGTTCATTGGGCACTGTGGGGGATTGAACCCCTGATCCCTGCACCATTGGTCAGTGTCTTAACCATTGTGCTGTGGTTCTGTTCCGGTGCTTATACATCAGTGCGCCGCCCAATATTAAAATGCCTCCTAAAGCAATAGCGCGCTGCCTTATGCCGCCCAATATTAAACTGGCTCCTAAAGTAATGCCTCAGCGAGCTGTCTTCATTGGGCACTGTGGGGGATTGAACCCCTGATCCCTGCACCATTGGTCAGTGTCTTAACCATTGTGCTGTGGCTCTTCTCTTTTGCTTGCACATCAGCGCGCCATTTATGCCTCCCGCGCAGCTTTCTCATGCGCTAATGTGCGGGGCGCATATGGGCGCCGTGCACCTTAGCGCATATTTAAATCCCGGTTTTTCTTTTTCAGAAAGAAACGCCCACTCCTTATATGGCACCCGCACACTAGCGCGGCCCGCACATTACCGGGGTTTTAGTAAACATACCCCTATGTTACATTCAAATTTAACAACTAGAGTTCACTCTAATATAGCGATCACATTTAATTGGACATGATATTGTAAAAAAGTGGGAATCGGATCCCAACATGTGCAATTCATTGCCACAGTTCAACAACATTCCTTGGCGCCCCACCCCCTAATGCTGACATCATCCACGGTGATGCATGAGCTTCAGAATAAAAAGTGAGCAGCCCAGGCAGGTCTTGCCTGATGGCTGGTGGGTCCTGGCTAAGGGGCATGCCACTTAGCACACCACTTGGAATGCCCTTGTAGCACCCTGGGAAAGTGGTGGATGTGGAGTGTAAAGGCAAATGGGGTGGTGAAGAGGGTATTTGGTGAATAAGAGGAACAATTTGTGTGTATTTTTTGTGTTGCTTTGTGGGTCAGAATGTGTTATTTTAAGGCGGGAAAGGATCAATTGATTGGGGTGGTGATATGGAGGGGTAATTATGGGGGATTGGTAGGGCAGGGATTTAAGAGAGGGAGGAGGAAGGATTGAATGCTCTGCCAATTCTGTTTTATATACTCTAGTAAATTCTCATTCTGCCAGTAGAAAATGGCAAATTTTACATGATTTTATTGTAGATGGTGGATTGGATTTTTTACTTATTACAGAAACCTGATTTACAGAGGGTGGGTGGTTGTGAGTTCTTTGATATGTCCAGATCAATATAATTGTCTGCAGGTGGCAAGAATGGGGAAGTGAGGGGGAGGGGTTGCTATAGTGCAGGGGTTTCCAATTCCAGTCCTGGAGGGCCATAAACCAGTCAGGATTTCTGTATGACCCTAATGCATATGCATGAGATAAAGTTGAATACAATGGGGGCAGCGCAGGCAAATATATCTCATATATATTCATTAGGATCATCCTGAAAACCTGACAGGTTTGCAACCCTCCAGGACCGGAATTGGAGGCCCCTGCTATAGTGTATCATACAAAATGGTCCATGATTCATAGCAGGTGGGAGGCACCTAAGGGTTGTGATGGTATTTTGGTGGGGTTGTAAGGAGAGGGGAATATTGTTTGTTTATTTTTTCTATTGCTATATTGTTCCCTGAGATCGACTCAGGAGCAATGGGGTGCAGTGGGGGATAGAATGCTGAGGCTCAGTTGGAGTTTTGGGATTTGATTGTTTTGGGGGATTTTAATATGATGATAGGGGAGGGACATAATCTACTTTAATTTTCATTAATGTTGGATATGGGGTACTGTCAATTAGTTCACAGTCAACTCACATTAAGGGGATGTATTAGATATGATTTTTGGATCATAGGAGGTGATGGAGCAGATTAATTTATGAGTAGAAAAGAGTGAGAGTCCCCTAGTCAGTTCACTATACGTTCCCTTTTCAGCTTTGATGGGGGGGGGGGAGGGAATAATAGAGGGTGGAAAATAGGTAATGTAGAGGGAAGACTGATGAAAAACTGTTGTGAGAGGCTACTTTGGGTAAAAGAAGGGAGGGAGGGGAGGGTGGAGGATCAGGTGGGAGATTGGATGGCTGTGATGAAGGAGGCATTAGATGAAATGGTGCCACTGAAGTAGATGAAGCTCTGAGAGGAATAATTGAGAAATCAGATCTGGTACTCTCCCTCCTTGTTGGAAGTAAAGAAAGAACTGCAATGACTACTAGAAAGATGATGGAGGAAATCTGGGAATAGGGTGGATAGGGAGGGTTGGAGAAAAAAAAGCTAATGAATATCATAAAGTAATTCAAAATGTGAAATGGAGTATGTGCTCAGCTAGAGTGCTAGCCATTGGGAATAGATCAAAGGAGCTGTTTCGGGTAGCCAAACAGCTATTGGGATGGAATACTAAGGGGAGGGGGTATAGATGTAGAGGAGGTGGCAGATTATTTCATGGAGAAGGTGGAGACATCCCAAGTCGGAGAGGAAGGGGTGGTTGAGAAGAGAGGGGGTGGGGTAAGAGTGGGGAGGGGGTTAGGTGGGATGTATTTGAGAAGGTAACCTGGGAGTCTGTGAAGGGAATAATTCAGTGGCTGCACTTGGCTTGAATGCATCTGGATCCAATCCCAGGGCAGCTACTGAGGACGCACATAGAGGAAATGTTGGACTGGCTGGTTGATTAACTGAATGCATCATTTGGCCAGGGAAGTTAAACAGAAATGTTGAAGGAAACAATGGTCACTTCTGTGCCAAAGAGTGGGAATGAGTTACAGTGTGTTGTGAAAACTTATGACCGATATCGTCTTTGATTTATTTGGCAAAGATCTTGGAGAAGGAAGTGGATTTTGGGCCAGCAGCATTTTGTAGGAGTTCCGGTGGCAGTGCTGGATATGTTATATGGCGCGAAGGATAGTGGGAAGATGGCAATGGTGATTACTTTAGATCTATCTGAAGCTTTTGATTTAGTAGCCTGGGATATATTGTTGGGGAGGTATAGACCACTAGGGATGGGGAGGGATGGTTTGGCTTGCTTTTGGGTGGAAGGAGGTTCATGGTTCGGTGGGAAGATAGGATGTCCTCAGTTAGAAATCTATCATGTGAAGTGCCATGGTGGTCTAATTCTAATTCTAACATGTTCTTTTATACTGCTACGTTCCCAAACTATGTGGTTTGGTGTGGTTTATATCCAGAGTAAAAATTGCAATGAGGAATTAGTTAAAACCAGAAAAAGGTGTAAAATTAGGAGTCAAATAACCAGGCCTTCAAAGTCTTCTGAAAATGTGTAACAGAAGAAGACCCCTTAATTTTCAAAGATAATTCGGCCAAGGTTCAGCTGCCTTATAAGGAATGGTATATGCAAATTTTATCTTTGAACTAACACCTCTGTATGACAGGAATAAGAAGACGCAAGAAGACAGTAAATGTTTTGATTTAGCTGCTAAAAGCAGAAGTAATAACAAAGAGAATCGTGTAAGAACAGAATTGTAAAAAAAAATTATACAAACCTGTATAAAACTTAAAATAAACCCATTTAGAGATCTTGAGCCAGTGCAGCTCGTGAAGTAAAGGCATCACCACTGCATACCTAGAGGCTCCAAGAATGAGTCGAGCAGCAATATTTTGACATAATTGTAACCGCTGAATCTGTTGTTTCAAGCAATTTATAAATAATATACTATCATAATCTAAGAATGCAAGAACTGTGCTTTGCACTAGGAGTTGAAAATGATTAGAAGACAAATGGGGTTTAAGTTTGCGCAGTAGACGCATCTGAAAAAATGACTTTTTAATCTGTTTATGAGCCTGGTGGGAAGATTATACGTAACCATGTTTTTCAAGGATTTCTTTATGCAGATGATATCCAACTGGTGATTGTTTTTGAGCAGAAGGTGAAGGAAGTGATTAGGAGAGCCAAAGTTGGTTTAGTGGAAGTAGACGAGTTGCTAATGATGAATCAACTGGTATTGAATGTCCATATGTCTGAGATCCTGGTGTGTGGGGAGTTGGATGAAGAAAGAGCCAATGATTGGAGGGATTTGGCTAGAATGGAAGAAAGAAATTAAGGATATGGGGGTTAAGCTAGTTGTCATAGGTTGTGCACACAGCCTATGGTAAATTGTGGGTAGTGCGGCAAAAGCGACCATTTGTGGATGAGAGGGGGATGTGACTCTTAATGCACGTACTTGTGATGCCAATTTTGGATTATTGCATATTTTTTGGATGTGATTAACAGGGTATATGTTAAGGAAATTGCAGGTGGCGTAAAATACCTCCACCCGGTTACTCTCAGGTAGGGGCAAAGGGATTCAGTTTCAGATGTGCTCTGACAATTACATTGGCTCCCTATCCAGCAACAGACTAGTTAGTGTTAACATTTGAAACAATCAGAGGGCAGGGGCCAGTTATTTGCAAGATCTATTAATCTGGTCCCAGCTGGGGAGAATGTTGAGATCTAGCCAGAGTCATCTTTTGGCTATTCCAGGTTGTCAGCAGATGAGATAGAAGAGATGAATAGATAGAGCATTTAGGACAATGGTTTGCTGGAATAAACTTCTGGAAAGTTTACGGAGGGAGCAGGAATTTATGACTTTCAGAAAACTTTTGAAAACATTTTTATTTCCTCTTTAAGGAAGCGAAGTATAGTGGGGGCAGAGGAGGTATTCAGTTCTAAATGGGATGATTAGAGGTGGGGATGTTGTAGTTGTACTTTGCATTTGCCTCTGAGTGATTACTTTATGTTAAATTAAATTGTACTTTAATCACAGTTACCAATGTGGATCCATTATCTTTATCCCTTGTACTAGGTCCTGCATTACAATGATTACTAGATCCATAGTAGTTCTCCTTTATGTTGGCTCCATGTCCATCCACTCAGCTTTCATTCCTTCTTATTATCCAGTCTTCACTCTCCCTTTATTATAGTGCATCTGCCTACAGATTGGACCTAGTCAAGATTCTCAAGAGCAGAGATGTTTCTCTCCATACAAAGATTTGACTTGTCCAAGCCATAGTATTTTCAATAACGTCATATAGATGCAAATGTTGGACAGTGAAAAAGATAAACAGGAAGAAAATTAATGCCTTTAAATTATGGTGTTGGTGAAGAATTCTGTGAATATCATAGATTGCCAAAGAACAAGCCAGTAGTAGTAGAGGCAATCAAACCTAAGCTTTCTTTAGAAACTCTGATGACAAGTCTTCGACTTTCATACTTTGGACCCATCATTTATTTTATTTATTTATTTATTTAACAAATGCTTATATACCGCTACCTTCCAGAAAGATCAGGTGCGGTTTACAATGGAACAATTTAAGCAGGGTAATGCCACTTATCATGTGAAGAGAGAGATTATTAGAGGAAAACATCATGCTTGGCAAGGTTGAAGGTCAATGCAAAAGAGGAAGGATAGCAATGAGATGGTGCCACTCTATCAACTGAGCTGTCTGACTGAAGACCGAACCCAGTTTAGGAGAACTATCCAGAGGGTTGCCATGACTCGACACCAACTCGACGGCACCTAACAACTCAACCAGCAGATTTCCATCTCTTTCCATTACTGTGGTCCTCCTGCTCCCCTTCCTCTTATTCTCCAGTCTTTCACTAACTCCCTCTTTCCCCTTCCATTCAGCTTCTCCCTCTCTCTTCCATCCTCTTCCATAAAGGATCTCCCCTTTGTCTTCCCCCACCCCAATGTCAACAACTCCCCTCTGTCTCCCTATTCTCCCATGTCTACCATCTCCTCCCCTGTGTCCAGCACCTCCCTTCTATCTCACTAGATCTAGGAAAGTGGCAGTGGTGAGTTTATCAGCAGGGAAGGGGGAAAGGAATATTCTGGCCTGGTGGCTAGGGCACTTTCTTTGCATTAACACCAAGTAAAGCTGGTAGGAAAAATAGTAGTGCTGCTTTTCAGTTTACTTATGGTTGGGATGAGAAGGCTTAGGGGTATGTTTACTAAATGGTGCTAACGTCGCAGCTGTGACGTTAGCACGCGATAAGTGATGTTATCGTGCGATAATGGTGCATTACCGTGCAAGAACGTCACATATCGCGCGATAATGTCTCCGGCGTCGTTAAGGTGCGCAGAGGGTGGAGTAAGGCTCCCCAGCGGCGGAGAGAAGGGGTCAATGGGTGGAGAGTGGGCGGGGAGATGCTCCATGCACACTAACGCTGTAAAATGAAGGTCTGAAAATTAGCGCCAATGAAAGCCTCGCGCTAGAGGCACATTTGCAGGAGAGAGAAACCATTTCAGTCAGCAATGTACAGCAAAGGCAGGGAAACCAAGAAAAGTGATAGTAATGATACATGTGCAGCAGCGGCAGCATAGTGGCCAAGTACGAGAGGGCACGACAGTGAGGCTGCAAATGGGGCACAGGGGGCTGAAGGCAGGACATGCAGTGGGGCAGCTGGGGCACAGGGTGGACCAGACAGATGCCTAGGTGGCACATAGGAACACAGAAACAGAAAAACAGCAAGACATCAACTGACCAAGGGCAAACATGCCGACGAGTGTGTGTCATACATTGCCCCAATGGACATCAACCAGCAGGTACCCCAAAGGCCACAGAACATTGGCAGGCAGTGCGGTGGGAAAGCGTGCATGTCCATGTAGGCACCCACACCCACGAAACCACACCATAGGCAGCTGCCTAACGGCACACTAGATGAGCTGCAACTGCGCACCACCAGCACAACCAGCAGAACAGCATATCAGCATGGTGGCATAGGGGTGCTGGCGGTGGAGGGGGCAGTGTTCTCTGCCCACAGCAGAACAAGGCCAAGCCCTGTCCAGGTGGGTGGCATGGAGTCCAACAGACAAGATCTGTCAGGCGAACAGTAATGGTACTCCCTGGGAAGGAACTACTGTACCTCTGTGGCAACAGTTTGGTGCAGTATACACACAGTCAGTGTGTATAGGGGCAGAAAGTCACAGGTTCAAGCCCCAGCTGTGGCTCCTGCAGGCCATGTCCCAATTTTTTACCCTACAGAGAACATACACAATAATAATGTGTATTCCCCAGAGCAAATGGTGGCAAACCCAGTTCTGGAGGGCAAACACCATTCAGGTTGTCAGGCTGTCCAAAATAAAAATATGCATGAGATGCATTTGAAGGAACTGCCCCCATTGCATGCAAATGTACCTCATGCATATTAAGTAGGGACAGACTGACAACCTGAATCCTGTCTGAACCACCAGGACTGGATTTGTGAACCTCTGCCCCAGAGCATCGCCCAACAGGGGCACAAACACCCACACCCACAAGCTCCACCATCTAAAGTATAATGAAAAGGCAGGCTGTTGTGTCCTGTGCATAGCGCCAGCCCCCACTACTAGCACTTGCATACCTTAGCAATACCGTGATAAACATGGAAACATGTCCCATATACATCAAAAGGTAGCCATGACCAATGTCAGATAACAAATAGTAACTTAAACACAACTCTCCAACAGAGATCCATCATAGCAACCTCACTGATTTATGTGGTGTGTGCCTCCTCATCCATATCTGACAGTGTGTACCACCCTGGAGAGTGTCCCTGACAGTACTGATTACCCTACCAATGCCTGCACGAAGCTCATGATTGGTGTTGACACAGGACTGCCAACCACCATTATCTTTGCATAATATTTAAATAGGTGTGGTAATCTGTGTATGTGTGTCCATTGTTTTGTGGTTGCGCACACCCCACTGAGCCCACAATGTTTGCACTGTTTGCACTGTTCCACCTCCAATGTGCATAATGATGAGCAAGGTATTGTGGGTATGCCCCCTAAAGGTCCATTTATCCAGGATGCATCTACATAGGGCTTAGGGCAGTGACTGGGATATTGTAGTGGGCAAATACCATCTGCACGGACAGGGTGGCCACAGCAGGTCATACTGGGAGGGCACTCTCACTCTGATTGAGCAGTGACCATGGCATCTCAACCTTCCCACATAGTGCCATACAATATGTTTGACAGTGATGTATGTAAGTTCCTATTCTTGGAGCCCATTCACTGACATACCTGCTTGGTGTTGGTATGAATGTCCTGTATCTGGGTGCACATTGTTTCTCTGGGAGCATGCACTAAGTATGGGCTAGCAAACTGTGTGCAGTCAGCATGTGTCTGACTGCAACATCTTGCAGGGTGCAGTAGGTGCATGCTGACTGTGGTTTCTGCTGGGGAATGGCAGATTGTGGTGGGGGGCAGCTGAGCTGACCATGCCTATCACCTGTATGGCTATGGCCCTGGTACAGGTTTCCAACCTGCATCAACTGTTGGGTTCCACAAAGGAAGGTGTTTGCTGGTCCCACAGCCTATCATCATGTTGCAGTATTGCCCCTTCTGGGAATGTTCAGAAGGTGGGTATTGTCACACCCTTGCTCCTTGCATTCAGCATGGAGGGTCGTGGTTATAATAGAAACTTTCCCTTTTCAGCCTTCTCTGACTGGTTCCCCCGCAATGCTTCTTGGGAAATGTAGTTTAACTGCTACACATACGGCTTCAGGTAAAAAAAAAACCTTGTAGTTTGGCTCTTTTGGTAACTCATAGGGAGATATGCCCAGGGAAACCTGTATCTGTTCCCGGCATGCGTATAGAACGAAAGGAAGTAATGTGTCCCATTCCGACACATTCCCGCCTAAACCTCTTCTTAAGGTTTGATTCAGCCTTTCCACCAGGCCATTAGACTGGGGATGATAAGCGGCCATTTTTACATGATGAATGCCAAAAGCATCCCAAACCTGGGCCAGATACTTTGACACAAAATTGGTACCACGGTCTGTTAACACTTCTCTGGGGAAACCTACTTCGCAAAACAGCTTTACCTCCTCTAAGGCTACTGTTTTGGCCGAGATATTACGTAAGGGTACTGCCCAAGGAAACCTAGTAGCCTGATCCACCATGACTTAAATGTACTGGAATCCTCTGGGTGTTTTAACCAGGGTTACCACTATATCCATGGCGATTCGCCCAATGGGATCCGATATGATAGGTGTTGGAATTAGGGGCACGACTGGAGGTCGGGCAGCCATGACCCGCTGACACGCAGGGCATGCGGCACAGAACCGAGCGGTTTCTTTAAAAATGCCGGGGCCAGTAAAAACGTATAAGAATTTGATCTAAGGCCTTTGTGACCACCTACTGGATGATCATGGGCAAGTCTTAAAACCAACCCCTTAAAAGTTGTGGGCACCACCAACTGTTTCTTGATCGTCCCTGTCCGGGGATCCTGACTTTCCCTGTATAATATCTCATTGTCTAGAAGGAATCTGGGAAGGACATCTCGTACAACCCGGGCATACTCAAACGCTTGGGTGAGAGCAGGGTCTGCTCGCTGCTCTTGGGGAAAAGTTGGGAACTTTTCAACTAATTCCGCTGGCACCCAGGGTAAACCTTGGCTAACCTCCATCTTAGCCTTTCCCTGTGCCCTACAGCGCCTCTTGCGACGTTTCAGCGCTTTCCCCTTCTTAACCCTAGAAGATGGGGAAGTCACCAAGTCATCGTGTGAGGGTAAAACTCCTAATGAATCCTTTAGGGACTCATCCTTTTGATCTTTGGTCATAGACTGGGACCGAGTAGATACAAGGCCCACCTTTTGCCATAAGCCTTTCTCCAATCCCTTCCTGAACTGTGGCCAGTCCCGTCCCAAAACTAGGTCGTGGGGGAGTTCTGGAACCACTGCCAATTGAATCTCTTTCTGCACTCCTAATCCTTCTATCATTAACTTGTACGTGGGGTAAAAAGAAGCAGCACCATGAATGCATCTGATTTGAACCCTACCTTCTGGTCTCCTCTGCTCAGATTTACTCTGGGCCTCTATTGCTCACCAAAGCCTTTGTGATACCATGCTTTGGTCTGCACCAGAGTCCAGGAGAGCATTGGTAGTGATCCCCTGCATGCTAACCGTTAAGAGAAAACCTTCTCCCAGCTGTTTCATACTTGTACCCATTAGGTTAGTGCGGGCTTTGCAACCCTTCTGCAAGTGTCCCAATTTCCCACATCGGAAACATTTTTTCTCAACCCACTTCCCTTCTTGAGCAGGTACACAAAACTTTCCAAACTCAGCATTATTTTCATTCTTCTTTTTTAATGCAACAAAACCAACCTCAGCACCTGTTTTTGGAGTGCCCCCCTTTTGCTGATGAGCTAACTCAGCCTCGATGTAACGTTCAGTCAAAAGGGTTGCCTCTTCCATGCTTTGGCAGTTCTGCTGAATTAGAAAGGATTGCATGTCTTTTGGCACTGCTGCCATAAACTGTTCCAACATTACCATATCAATCACCATCTCTATATTTTTCCCCTCTGGAGCCAGCCACTTTTGTGCTAAGCCACGTATTCTTTGGCCTAGAGCCTTGGATGTCTCACTGGCTCTCAGAGCTGTCGCTCTAAACATGTGGTGATATACCATAGCTGTTAATCATAAGCGGTCCTTAATGGCACTTTTCACTGCCTTATAATCCATAGCCTGCGCTGCTGGCATAGCTTTATAAGCGGCTAGTGCGTCTCCTATTAAGGATGTTGCTAAGCGCATTGCCCACTGGCTATCTGGCCATCCTATAGCTTGAGCCACCCTCTCAAAAGACTCCAGAAAGTCATCTATATTGTCTTTCGGGGTAAACTTCCCAAAATTAAATGTCCCAGTGTTATGTAAGTCTACCAGATTGTCCACATGAGGTATAGCTGCTCCTACTGATGCTGATACTCCTCTGCTTGCTTCTCTCTGGAGCGTGATCAAGGCTTCCACCAAGTCCAGGACAGGCTTTTGTTGCTGCTTTATGGAGGCAATTGCACTCTCCTGCACCAGCTGTGCCATCTCCTGCTGGCGTTGGAACTGGTTTGCCATCCAGTTCACCAGCTCTTTAGGATCCATGCCTTGGGTTACCTGTAAGAAAAAGAGAGAGAAACACCAAGGGCGGCACCACTCAACAGCTTTTTTTTTTTTTATGCCTCCTTTAATGCACAAGCATTCACTTTTTCCACAATCCGGTCCAGGCCACGCCTAGGTATCTTTTACCTTATTCAGGCAGTGACTCTCGCTTATAAAGGGTATCTTTTCCTCTGGAACTCCAACTGGAACAATTCCTCTGCTCACCAACACTGTCAGGGAAATCCTGCTGCCACTTTCACCGACCTTCGGACTGTAAATCCTTGCAGCTGTATATCTTGAAGTGAACTCCTGGTATATCCTTGAGGTAAAAATATCCTAAAAACTACGCCACTGTCACGCCCTTGCTCCTTGCATTCAGCATGGAGGGTCGTGGTTATAATAGAAACTTTCCCTTTTCAGCCTTCTCTGACTGGTTCCCCCACAATGCTTCTTGGGAAATGTAGTTTAACTGCTACACATACGGCTTCAGGTAGAAAAAAAACTTGTAGTTTGGCTCTTTTGGTAAGGCAATGACAGAAATTTATTAAACTCAAATGCAAGGTTCATAAATTACCTCTTTCAGGATTATTTCTCCAGGTTTCCTTCAAAAACACAACAGGACATAAGCAAAAGGTCAAAACAAAGTATCAGCTTACAGTATTCTTCAGCTCAAAAGCAAAACCCTTTACAGCAAGGCTTACCAGCTTTCTCTAGCCTTGCTGGTTAAAGCATAAACACAAACAGCTTTCTTCAATGGCAGTTTTCTTTCTTTTCAGTTCCAAACATTTCCAGGTTGTTCTCCTTTTTATACGCAAAGCATAACGTCCAACAGGAACAAACTCCCAATAAGCAAACAAAGCTCTACTCAGGCTTTCTTAGGAACATTCAAAAGCAAAACAAACGCTTTTTTCCTCTCACCATTAGCTTGGCTTCTTGCCGTCTCACTGCACAGGATAGCAGGTGTTTAACAAGCACAATTATACAGCTTCAGCTTGTTCTCACTTCTCAGCATAAGTTTCCCCTCTTTAACACAGGGTATTCACAAAACATCTTCCTTGCTTTTCAAGGTTACCTTGCTTTGGAGAGTTTTCTCTTAAGGTTGGCTTTCCTTCAACCCCTCTGTAGCTAAGGCTTGGCACAAAGAGCAATCCATGAATATATCTTCCTCATTCAAAACTGCATCAGGCTCTCCTAGTTGCATTGGTTCTATCTCTCGTTCTAGCTCACTGGGCTTAGCTGACAGCCTCTCATTAGAGCTGAGAGTGTCTCCTGAAACTCTGCACTGCTCAGTATGGGACAGGTTTCTAAGGCTTGTACCTGTGCCTTGGCTTGTAGCAGCTTCTCCTCTCTCGTGCTCTGTACCTCTCTCTGGGTCTTTCCAGCACTCTCCTCTCCTGCTGTTCCTGCTCCTGTTCCCGTTGCTCTCCTTGCTAATCTCTGTATAATCTAACCAAGGCTTAAATCTCCAGGGTTCCAGCCCCGCCTCTTCTCTTCCCAGGTGACGGAGATCAGCTTGCCCACTGGCACCTGGGTAATTAGGGAGCTTACTGACGTAAGGGTCTTTTACCTTGGGTCTGTATTCACTCTCCCTTACTCCACTAGGGGAACTCTGAAACCTGTTCCAGCTGGGGATTTTCTGGTTTCTAGGTGTGGTTGTGTTTTTATTTCTCTGACCTTGCAAAATAGGTCCTTTCATTAGGGTGAACTCTTTGTTTTTTTCACTTTCTCCTAACTCAGAATGAGCTTCCTTACCACAGTATGTTGGGGCCAGATCATGTATGTTGGGGCCAGTCCCCTACCCTGACCCAGAGAGGCCAGTTTTATATGTACATCATCATCATGTGAGACCCACACACACCCCTGCTCCAAGAACAAATGACATGGCAAGCACACTGGCCATGCACCAGTTTGGTTGCATCACAATCTACAAGGGGCAGACATGACTGTCAAATACAAACAGAAACAGGGCATTCACAGGCATTGCTGCAAATACCTCTCACACATTAGCACTGATGGAGACCTTCACCAAAGCCAGCACAGGCAACTTGGGTACTGCGGACCTGGTGCTGGCCACCCCACCTCACCCTCAGGGTGATCACAGTACACGCTCAATGGCAGGGACTGTAGGTAGTCGGTGGCAGTAACACACACAGTCAGTCCCCCCTACCAAGCTGACGTGCTGTAGAGGTGCATACCCCATCTGGGGAGCAGACGTAGACCGCTGTTCTGCATGTGAATTGCATTATGGGTACTGATGTCTCCATTTTATCCTGGTTACCACAGCAGACAGTATGTCCGGTGACCTGCATCCTGTCTGTGGCCAGCCATTGGTATGAAAAACCCCACAGTGATGTAGTACAATGTTTAAGAGACTGTCCTCAGTGGCAGACATCATGGTTGCAATCCCACAGTGGGCTCCCTGTATGTTTGGGTCTCCCCTACCCCGTGCAGCACCTCATAAGGTTTGCGGGATGACCTGCACTCCTTCTGCAGCCAGACATTCATGGGATAAACACATGTTGTTGTAGCATAATGGTGAAGTCGATCAATTCAGGGTCAGACGTCATGGGTCCAATCCCTCAGTGGTCTGCCTTTAGTAAGATTGACAGAAGCAACTCCCTTGTAGGCCTGTAACAGACACACATATGGCATTAAACATGTTTTAATGGTAATATTGTTTTAATGTGTAAATGAAAACAACACCCTCACCTCATTTGCCTACGGTAACGTGGTCTGGAAACTCCTTAGCTGTGGGTCTCCCCTATCCCAGTAAGCACAGCAGAATGTATGTGCATTGACGTGCAGTTGTTGTGTAGCCAGTCCTAGCTATGACAATGTCCATAGAGGCATAGCACACTGGTTGATACAATGACTATGCAGCCAGTTCTCATGGGTTCAAATCCCCAGTGCAACAACATCAGGAAGAGTGTCTGAGGTGCCACCTTTTTGCATGGCTGTAACAGTTAGACACATCTCTGTAGTGTGCGGGTAACACCAACATACCCACTCACCCTAGTCCTGTAGACTACAGTGGCGCTGAGCATGGGCCGTAGAAGTCGCATCACAGGGCACCGCAAGCTAAGGCGCCCTATAATGCGCCCGCTGGCCAACACCGGGGAGCCTCACCACTGTAACGTAAACAGCAATTCACCAATTAAATTAACAAATGGTGATGTGGCGGCGAGATCAGGTGTATGGGGACTGGAGAAGCGGCCCATACCGTTAGTGGTGCGTTTCACTGTTCTGATAAGAATACTATGATGTGTTCTGGGCGTCAAAATCCCACGTGTGCTGTGCGCCGTAACTGTGCCAGGTAGTGTGTAGTACTGTGAGCATGTACGTGTGCGACACGGCGCGTGCGCAATGTGCGTCATGGAGCTGTCACACATGCACCATGTCGCGCACGTACACGCGCTATCTCTAGAGTGAAAAAAAGGACAGCCGTTCATGGAAGCCCTCATTTACCCGGAGGGAGCTCAGGATCATCTGTGAACTAATCTGCATCAGACAGAGCCACCTGTTCCTGGGCACATCAAAAAGGCAGAAATTTGCACGGGTGAGGAGGGCATGGGTGCGGCTCACCAGGCGGTACAACCGATCTGCCGACTACACACGTGAAGTAAGTGTATGGGGATAGGTCACACAATGGCGGTTGTGCAACACAAATACAGCAAGCATCACATATCATACATGCAGAACATGGTGGAAATACCAGTCTGTGGGCCAAGCTGTTGCCACTGTAGATGCGTATGGTGTGGATTGCAGTCCTGCCCTATCCCCAGAAGGCCCCCAGACCTGATCACATGGGTTTATTACACATCCTGGGGTTATGTTACCTGCGTGTGAAGCGGTCTCAAATATCTGCTCTATCCCCAGGAGGCATCACACATGGCTACAGAGGTCTAGCATAGATCCTGGTGTTAGGTTAACTGCATCTGTGTCAGTCTCGCAGCTCTGCCCTAACTCCAGGAGGCCTTGGACCTGATTACAGAGGTCTATTATAGATCCTGGTGTTAGGTGAAGTGCATCAGTTGGGGTTTCACAGCTCTGCCCTAACCCCAGGAGGCCTTGAACCTGATGGCAGAGGACTATTATAGATCCTGGTGTTAGGTGAAGTGCATCAGTTGGGGTTTCACAGCTCTGCCCTAACCCCAGAAGGCCCTGGACCTGATTACCGAGGTCCATTAGAGATCCTGGTGTCAGGGTACCTGTATATGTTTCATTTTCACAGCTCTGCCCTAACTCCACGAGGGCCTGGATCTGATTACTGAGGTTCATTAGAGATCCTGGTGACAGGGTACCTGCATCTGATTCATTCTCACAGCTCTGCCCTAACCCCAGGAGGCCCTGGACCTGATTACAGAGGTTCATTAGAGATCCTGGTGTCAGGGTACCTACATCTGTTTCACTTTCACAGTTCTGCCCTTACTCCAGGAGTGCCTGGACCTGACTACGGAGGTCCAGTATAAACCTGGTGTTAGGTTAAGTGCATCAGTTGGGGTTACACAGCCCTGCCCTAACCCCAGGAGGCCCTGGACCTGATGACTGAGGTCTATTAGAGATCCTGGTGTTAGGTGAAATGCATCAGTTGGGGTTTCATAGCTCTGCCCTAACCCCAGGAGGCCTTGGACCTGATTACAGAAGTCTATTATAGATCCTGGGCTCAGGGTAACTGCATCAGTTGGGGTTTCACAGCCCTGCCCTAACCACAGGAGGCCCTGGACCTTATGACAGAGATCTATTATAGATCCTGGTGTTAGGTTAAATGGATCAGTTGGGGTTTCACAGCTCTGCCCTAACCCCAGGACGCCCAGGACTTGATGACAGAGGTCTATTATAGATCCTGGTGTTAGGTGAAGTGCATAAGTTGGGGTTTCACAGGTCTGTCCTAAACCCAGGAGGCCCTGGACCTGATTATCGAGGTCCATTAGAGATCCTGGTGTCAGGGTACCTGAATATGTTTCATTTTCACAGCTCTGCCCTAACTCCAGGAGGGCCTGGACCTGATTACCGAGGTCCATTAGAGATCCTGGTGTCAGAATACCTGCATCTGTTTCATTTTCACAGCTCTGTCCTAACCCCAGGAGGCCCTGTACCTGATTACAGAGGCTCATTAGAGATCCTGGTGTCAGGGTAGCTACATCTGTTTCACTTTCACAGCTCTGCCCTAACCCCAGGAGGCCCTGGACCTGATTACAGAGGTCTATTATAGATTCTGGGGTCAGGGTAACTGCATCAGTTGGGGTTTCACAGCCCTGCCCTAACCCCAGGAGGCTGTGGACCTGATGACAGAGGTCTATTATAGATCCTGGTGTTAGGTTAAGTGCATCAGTTGGGGTTTCACAGCTCTTCCCTAACCTCAGGAGGCCCTGGACCTGATTACAGAGGTCTATAGCCCAGCTAGGTGTGTTGGTGCATGCTCCTGTTGCATTCGACCACAAATGCCCTATTCACAGGTGGTCCTAGTTGTGTCCACAGAGGTAGAGTAGACATCCTGGTGTTATGGTAGTGGCTCCTGGTTATGTGTTCAGGGCCACCCAATCCCTGTGCAACGCCCGAATAGATCACACATGTTTCAATACGGATATCAAGGTGGCATGGCGTGTGTGTCTGCGGATGTGTGTAGGTCAGACAAACACACAGGTATGTGCCGGACCCCACAGGGGGTCAAGAAACAACTCCCCTGTACACCAGCATACCAACCCCACACATGGCATGGTGTTGCCATGTAATGCAGGGAGAGCGTAGGAACTGGGTAAGGGTAGTCCGGGAGGTTGCCCAAAGGACACGTAGGTGGCACCCCACACATGCCCAGACCCAAAGCAACAGATGCAGGTGGCGCTGGCAACAGGTAGAAGAGGACCCACTGGCATGAGCAGCAGCAGCACCCTGCTGCTTGCAGTGATGTGTGATATGCGTTGGGCACCCACCAGAGATATCTTGCCCTTAATGTTCCCACCCATTGCATTTCCCCCAAGGTGGAGGACCTACGGAAAAAGGGACGGGAGTTGCGGCTGCACTGCCCAGATGTCCTCAACCGGCTACAAAGGAGGGCGTTACAGCAACGTGGCGGTGAGTGTTGCGGCCCCTGCAGCGCAGTACATAAGAACATAAGATATGCCATACTGAGTCAGACCAAGGTCCATCAAGCCCAGTATCCTGTTTCCAGCAGTGGCCAATCTAGGTCATACGTACCTAGCAGTTTCCCCAAAAGACGCAGGTTCCACAATGCTTGTACTGGGTCAAGCATTGATATCCTGGGTCCCTTCTTAATAATGGTTTATGGACCTTTCCTCCAGGAACTTGTCCAAACCTTTTTTAAACCAAGCTACACTAACAGCCTTTACTACATCCTCCGGTAACAAATTCCAGAGTTTGATTGCACGTTGAGTGAAAAAATATTTTCTTTTATTAGTCTTAAATAGTTTACCCTGTAGCTTCATTGCATGTCCCCTAGTCTTTCTATATTCTGATAACGTAAACAATCGATCTACATTTAACCGTTCCACTCCGTTCATTAATTAATAGACTTCTATCATATCTCCCCTCAGAAATCTCTTTTCCAGGTTAAAGAGCCCTAACCTTTTTAGCCTTTCTTCATAGGAGTATCCTTCCATCCCCTATACCATTTTGGTGGCTCTTCTCTGAACCTTTTCTAATAACACCATATTCTTTTTAAGATACAGGTGACCAGAACTGCACACAATATTCAAGGTGAAGTCTCACCATGAACGATATAGAGACATTATAATATCTTTTGTTTTATTTTCCATTCCTTTCCTTATGATACCTAGCATTCTATTTGCTCTCTTGGCTGCCGCTGCACACTGGGCCGACGGTTTTAACATGTTATCCACAATGACGCCTAAATCTTTTTCCTGGGTGGTGGTTCCTAATGCGGAACCTTGCATCCTGTAACCATAGTTTGGGTTGTTCTTCCCTAGGTGCATAACTTTGCACTTGTCCACATTAAATTTCATCTGCCATTTTGATGCCCAGTCTTCCAATTTATCAAGATCCTCTTGCAATTTTCCACAATCCTCTTGGGTTTTAACAACTTTAAATAGTTTTGTGTCATCTGCAAATTTGATAACCTCACTCATTATTCCACTTTCCAGGTCATTTATGAATATGTCAAAAAGCAGTGGACCCAGCACAGATCCCTGGGGTACACCACTATTCACCTTTCTCCATTGGGAAAATTGGCCATTTAGCCCTACTCTCTGTTTCTATCTTTTAACCAGTTGCTGATCCACAATAGTACACTGCCTCCTATCCCATGACTCTTTAGTTTTGCCAAAAGTCTCTGATGAGGGACCTTGTCAAAGGCTTTCTGAAAGTCCAGATACACTATATCTACTGACTCACCTTTGTCCACCTGTTTATTCATACCTTCATAAAAACATAACAGATTAGTAAGACAAGATCTTCCTTGTCTAAAGCCATGTTGGCTGTCTCCCATTAGGCCATGACTATCTTCATGCTGAGTAATTTTATTCTTTATGATAGTTTCTACCATTTTTCCCTGTACTGACGTCAGGCTCACCGGTCTGTAGTTTCCCGGATCACCCCTGGAACCCTTTTTAAAAATTGGGGTTACATTGGTGATCCTGCAATCTTCAGGTATTAGAGATGATTTTAATGATAGTTCACAGATCACTAATAGCAGGTCTGCAATCTCATATTTCAGTTCTTTCAACACCCTTGGATGTATACCATACAGCCCAGGTGATTTGCTACTCTTCAGTTTATCTAATAGTTGTAATACATCTTCCCGATGTATCGATATTTCCTTCAATTCTTCCACACCTTTAAATACCACTTCAGTCATGGGTAACATCCCTACATCTTCTTCAGTAAAGACCGAAGCAAATAATTCATTCAGTCTCTCTGCTATCACCTTGTCGCCTCTTAGTGCCCCTTTAACCCTCTATCATCTAATGGACCAACTGACTCTCTAACAGGTTTTTTGCTACGAATGTACTTGAAAAAGTCTTTATTTTGTGTTTTTGCTTCAAATTCTCCCTTTGCCTGCCTTATCAATGCCTTGCATTTGACTTGCCAATGCTTGTGCTGTTTCCAGGTTTCATCGCTTGGCTCTTTTTTCCATTTCCTGAAAGATATTTTTTTGGCAACAACAGCCTCTCTGACCTTACCTTTAAACCCTGCTGGCATTTTTTTGATTCGTGGCATCGGTCTCTGGAGGCTATATTGAAGTCCTACTTATTTATCTGGGTAATGTGCTGTTCCGTGTCTTTCTCCTCTTATCTGTTTGAATGTGTCTGTACTCTACTCTGTCCTATTTTATAATTGGCATTCCTTTCTTTTTCCCTAAATGATGTAGTATTGTAAACCGCTCTAATACCTTTTTGGTCTGAGCGGTATATCAAATTTAAATAAACATAAACATAAACTTTTCTTAAAGCGTGGAATACAGCTAGTCTGGGCTTCCAAGATAGTATTTTTCAACAACAACACCCAAGCTTGATGTAAGTCTTTAACCTTTTCAACTGCTCCTTTTAGTTTTTTCTTAACTATTTTCCTCATTTTATCATAGTCTCCCTTTCGAAAGTTAAAAGGTAGTACTGTGGATTTCCTTACTATCCCTCCTCCACTAATTAAATCAAATGCGATCATTGTATGATCACTATTTCCAAGTGGCTCCAACACCCTTATCTCTTGCACTAGATCTGGTGTTCCACTAAGGACTAGGTCTAATATGGCTTCCCCTCTGGTCGGTTCATGAACCAGCTGCTCCAAGAAGCAGTTATTTATTTCATCTAGGAACTTTATCTCCCTAGCATGTCCTACCGTGACACTGATAAAGTCGATACTGGGGTAATTGAAATCACCCATTATTATTACTGCGCTGTAACTTTTGTTAGCTTCCTTGATTTCTTTTAGCATTTCATCATCCATTTGTTCATTCATCCCCTTTTTACATGGGATTTCAATCCTTAGAGATTCTACAGTAAATTTTGTTTCCTGCAAAACTTTAATCCTTTTTGACTCAATGCCCTCTCTAACATAGAGCGCAACCCCTCCACCAATTTGATCAGCTCTATCATTACGATATAGTTTGTACCCAGGTATCACAGTTTCCCACTGGTTGTCCTTCCACCATGTCTCTGATATTCTAATCATATCTAACTTCTCATTTAGTGCTATATATTCTAACTCTCCCATCTTATTTTTTAGACTTCTAGCATTTGCATACAAGCATTTTAGAGACTGTATTTTATTCATATTAATTTGGCTATAGGTAGACATGGGTAATTTGGGATCTTTAAGCTCTGTCTGCTCCATACTTGAGGGCATCTGGGTTACTTTACTCTTTTTTGGAATCTCTCTACTTTTGGTAGTATCCTTCAAGGATACATTCTTCCGAACCATCCGCTCTTGGGCGACTGTCGACTTTTCCCTATTATTTAGTTTAAAAGCTGCTCTATCTCCTTTTTAAAGGTTAATGCCGGTTAAGGTGAAATCCATCCCTTCAGAAGAGCCCCTCCTTTCCCCAGAATGTTCCCCAGTTGCTAACAAATCCAAAACCCTCATCTCTGCACCATTGTCTCATCCACGCATTGAGACTCCAGAGCTCTGCCTGCCTTTTGGGTCCTGCGCATGGAACGGGAAGCATTTCGGAGAATGCTACCCTGGAAGTTCTGGATTTCAACTTCCTACCTAAAAGCCTAAATTTAGCCTCCAGAACCTCCCTACCACATTTTCCTATGTCATTGGTACCGACATATACCAAGACAGCAGACTCCTCCCCAGCACTATCTAAGACCTTATCTAGGTGGTGCGTGAGGTCCGCTACCTTCGCACCAGGAAGGCTTGTTACCAGGTGATCCTCATGTCCACCAGCTGCCCGCTATCTACATGCCTAATGATCGAATCACCAACTATAACAGCTGTCCTAACCCTAGTCTCATAGGCACATGGCTCTGGAGAAACTTCCTCGGTGCGAGAGTGTTTTACATCAGCTGGAGGACAGGTCCTAGTTACAGGATCACTTCCTGCCACACCAGGGTGATGCTCTCCTGTCACGTGACCTCTCTCCTCCATGGCAACAGGGATGCTGCCGGACTGGAGGTGGGACTTCAGAACTATATCCCTGTAGGTCTCATCTATGTACCTCTCTGTTTTTCTTATATTTTCCAAGTCTGCTACTCTAGCATCTAGATAACGGACTCGTTCCCTCAGAGCAAAGAGCTCCTTGCACCTAGTGCACACGTAAGACCTCTCACCACCTGGGAGAAAATCATAAATGTGTCACTCAATGCAAAAGACTGGAAAGTCCCCATCTCGCTGCTGGACTGCTGTCTGCATCTTAGTTTTAAGCTTGTGTTTAGATCTTTAAGTTCTTTACTTACTAAGGGTTGCTATGGATATTTATACTAATAAAACTGTAGCTATCCCATGTTACAGCATGTCACAGTGGCCCAACAGCCTGTGGGAGACCACACTATGTTTATATGGCTTTGTAATTGCATGTTGGTGTGCTAATGACTGTCTTCCCCCACAGAGGATGCTGCTGCTGGTGAGGGTACATCAACCACAGGGCCCCCCACAACACGCCCCACAGCTGCAGTTCAGCCAGTCAAGGAGGAGGAGGAGGCAGAGGAGGAGGAGGTGGCAGAGGCGGCAGAGGACGACAGGGACATGGAGGGTGGGGTGGGGAGGGAGGGAGGGGATGGTGAGGGTGCGTGTGATGTTTTGGGGGGTGAGGAGGAGGAGGAGAGCCGGGAGGGGGTGAGGGTAGGTGGGAGGTGGCAGGGGAGAGGGGTGTGGAGGGTGGGAGGGAACAGAGGACAGCACAGGGTACCCTGGAATGGATTACCACAGTACATCATAAATCCACAGACCGTAATGCATTATTACATTATGAGAGTATTCATCCCAGACGTTTAAAAAATGGGCTTCCATTTTCGCAGTTCCTCCGGTATAGGAGGAACTGTTCAAATCTGCAGGACTTCAAGTGCCAAGCGAAATTGTTAAAAACAAAATTTTATGATAGAGGCTATCCTCGACATATTGTTGAACGAGCATATAAAAGGGCCTTGTTTAACAATCGTGATTATTTACTCATTCCCCATACTTCTCATTCTGAAGAGGACGTCATTAATTTAGTGACGAAGCAGTCACCTTTTAACAATCAAATTCAAAGGATTTTAAAAAAACATATGAACGTGCTCCAAAGCATTCCAGCGCTTAAAGACAAAAAAGTACGCTGTGTCTAGCAGCGGCATCACAATTTTAAGGAAGTTTTAAGTCCCACAAAGATAAGATCCATTGAGGGTAGCCATTTGATTCAACCGTTGGGCCATTTTAGATGCGGGTCCTGCCAAATGTGTGCAGTCACTTATGAAGCTTCATCGTTTGAATATCATGGGAAAAGTTACCGGTTACGTCACCATTCCACATGCAATACAACTTACGTAGCATATGCAATAGAATGCCCTTGTCGGCTATTGTATATAGGAAAAACCTCTCGCCCTTTCAAAGTCAGACTAGCTGAACACCGAAGTAAGTTGAAGTGCAAGACATTGGCAGCCCCGATAGTTGAGCTTTGTCTCCAAGAAAATCATAGATTCGATGATCTGAGATGTTTCTGTATAGACAGAATTATGACGGGATCTGAGGGTAAATCGAGAGAACAATCATTGATAATAAAAGAACAAAGATGGATCTTTATTTTACAGTCAGTGAGACCGGGGGGAATTAACACACAAATAGACTGGAACCTATGTGTTTAGTTCCGGAATATCACATTTAACAGCGGGATGTCTGAACCTGATATAAGGCCCACCCCGTAGATAGTTTTCATGCGCGGCGTTGAAAGAACTAACGGTTTGATGTTGGAAGAAATCTGAAGTGAAGTTCACGGTAAAACTCTTTTGGATACATTGTTGCATAACTGATATAGAAAGTTGTATTTAATTTCAATAACAGAGAACTAGTATGTGATTCCCTTTATACAGCGCTAAATACACAAAAACTTTTGAGAAGCGTTTTGAATACGTAGATCGAGGATGTGTTCGGGAAACCAAACCCCTGATGAAACAGCTTGGCAGTGAAACGCAGCAGCGCTGAGACTGGTGTTGGGCATATTTAAGATAAGCACATATCCTTTACCTTTTCAAGTTATAAGCCAATTAAGATCAGCAACGATATTGGTCATTGATGCAAAATAGAATATTTGGTCGATGCCATATGAATACCGTAGCTCTTAGAAGTCTGAGACCCGTTGCTTTAAAATACTGATCAAACTGAGTATTTAATGGATGGGAACATGTATTAAATTACAGTTCTAGAGATAACATTGGAGCAATATTCTATACTTGCAGCATTAAAACCTGCTTAACACATGTGATTTAAATCAGCAATATATTAATGTTGTCACCGTCTTCCTATATTGCAACTATTCCTTGAATAAACATTATACCAATTTTGCTTATAGCTCTAGATGTATATTGACTGTATAATTATCATGTTTTTGTTTCCTACATTCTATACAACATCTTTCTCCTGCATATTGTGTCAATGAGTAAAATATGTTTGAACTGTTCATGCAGCTGAGCGTTTTTCTTTTGGTCAATATCTAAAATGTAACATGCTCTTGAACTGTCTTAGGCTGTTCATATGATGCTAAGTACTTACTGCTCAGTAGTTATATTTATTCTGGCTATGCATTTTCCTCTTTACTGCAATTTTCTTACAATACTGGACTTGAAGGAGAAATACTTCCATCATGGTCTTCATTATAAAGCATATGAGGACAGACTGAAGGATCTTAATATGTACACCTTAGAGGAAAGGCAGGATAGAGGTGATATGATTGAGATGTTTAAATACCTCCGTGGCATAAATGTTCAGGGAGAGAGCCTCTTTCAATTGAAAGCAAGTTCTGCTATGAGGGGACATGGGATGAGGGTGAAGGGAGATAGATTCAGGAGTGATATGCAGAAATATTTCTTTACGGAAAGAGTAGTGGATCCGTGGAATAGTCTCCCAGTGGAGGTGGTAGAGATGAGGACAGTAACTGAATTCAAAAAAGCATGGGACAAACACAGAGGATCTCTAAAGGTAAAAAGGGGACTGTTGTAGTTGTTATGGAAGGACAGACTAGATAGGCCATGTGGTCTTTTTCTGTCGTCATATTTCTATGTTTCTATGTTTCTATGTGAAGAGTTCACAATTGAGTTTTGGGAGCAAGGGTGTGGAGTGCAGCCAGCATTAATAATAATGAAGGAGGGGGCACCAATCTATAGGTTACAGTGGGGCAGTCAGAAACCCTATCACCGGCCCTCATTGGCACACTTGGCACTCTTGGTAAGCTCCTTATTTGACAGCTTTATCCCCTACCAGTATTACTATGAGACTACCGCTAGGAGGTCAGAGGCACCATTTTGAAGCAGATGCCTGATTGAGCAGGAATAACTGAGGATTGCTAATGTCCCCCCATTAAACACCAGGAAGACCCACTAGTAAGAACTAGGAGAGGTCTGAGAGGATGGGAATAGGATTGTGACTTATTATGGGGGCATCCATGGGGTGGAAAGGGGTTGTAATTGATATCAGGAATGTCTGAGGAGAGTGGAAGGATGTGATTGATGTCGGGGGGGGGGGGGGGAGGAATCTGTGAGCAGGCGTAGTATGTTGCTGGCATTTGTGTCTGCTCTTTGGCTGAGATTCTAAATCTCAACTGGGAACTGGCATTTGCACAGGCCTTGTGTCAGGTACAAAAGTTGCCATAGATATTTTTCAAGCTAGATATGTAGCTATGTCTTCCTATAATAAAGTGGGAAGTATGAGCCTGATATTCAAAGGCAGCAGCTAGCATGAGAACAGCACCTAGTTATCGCAGTTGAAGAATTAACCCAAATATTCAATGCTGGGATCATATCTGGTCAATGGCATTGAATATCCAGGTCTGCACACAGTGAGGAAGCTAATCAGACGGTGACCAAATATTGCCACTGACTGGTTATCCCTGGGTATCACCCCCGGAACATCCTGATGCTAACCATGTAGCCATAGTGGTGGCATCCACGAATATTCAGTAGCACTTACCGTGTCAGTACTGCTGTGTAACTGCTTTGGAATATTCGTCTATTTTTAGGGCACATCCAAACCATGCCCCACTATCCTGCATCTTGACCCCTTTAAATCTCTGTATCCCAAAGGTTATACACATCTAAACTGCAGCTTTCTAAAATTGCATATGCAGATTAGGGGGCATGTTTGCTAAAATGCTGCAAGTAGCATGAGACATCTCACCCCCTGATAGGTGAGCTCCAACCGAGCAAGCCTACGTTTAGTGGTATAAATAAAGGCATCTGCTCTGAGCCAGTAGGCCACAAATGTGCCCTCCTAGGGTCAGGGTGAGGGCTTATCTGCCCTTAGAAACACACCGGCATATCCCCCTTCCTCCCTTCTCTATTTCTGTGGATGACACTGCACTCCTCCATGTTCCCTCGGCTCATCTTTGAGTCTACTCTCTCTTTCTCTGCACACAGCCAACAAATAGCTAAAACCTGTTGACGCCTTCTCTATAACATTGATAAAATTCATTCCCTTCCCTTCTACACATACTACTAAGACACATCTACTCTTTAGTCACTTCCTGTCTAGACTATTTGCAAACTCCTACTTGCTGGTCTCCCTCTGAATCATCTCTCTCTCCTTCAATCTGTTCAAAACTTAACTGTGCAGCTAATCTACCACCAACCACTGTTCCCTCTAAGCTGTGCGCGTGTGCGCACACACACACCTCGCCGAGTGAGCACACATACTTTACAACAGAGCGCACAAAAATTACGGTTCTGATTCTGATAGAAAACAACACAGACATCTTAAAATGTAAACGTTGTTGTGTATTTACGGTTTTCACAAGTTCTACAATATTTTCTAGTGCAATCAATGTGGTGTACATACTGTATTCTGACATGTAGTCAAATTTTAAAGTATATAACTCCGAGTGTCATTATGTGGCGCACAAAAATTTAACCTTCCTTCAAGAGCTGCACAGCTGATATTTTATGCGCACACAGCCTACAGAAAATTAGAGGGAACATTGCCACCAACCTTGATATGCTCATATAATCCCTCTTTTCAAGTCACTTCACTGGCTCCCTATTCGTTTCCATATCCAGTTCAAACTTCTACTGACCTATAAATGCACTCATTCTGCTTCTCCTCACTTCCTTTTCTCTCTTATCTTTCCTTACACCTCTCCTCGGGAGCTCTGCTGTTCTGGCAGATCCCTTCTATCTGTGCCCTTCTCTTCTACTGCCAAATCCAGACTTTGCTCCTTCTACTTTGCTGCTGCTTATGCCTGGAACAAACTACCTGAGTCTGTATGGCAAGCTTTATCTCTGGTCCTTTCCAAATCCAGGCTGACAACTCACCTCTTCAAGGCTGCTTTTGGATCCCAATCCCGCATAATCCCCTCTATGTTAGCTTACCATTCCCCAAGACATACCCTTGTCCTCAGCTGTTCTGTTGTCTGTCTTGACTAGATTGTAAGCTCTGATGAGCAGGGACCATCTTTTACATGTGTCTGTACAATGCTGTGTATGCCTTGTAGCGCTATACAAATGATAAGTAGTAGTAGTCGTGGTATACCCTCAAATGCACATATTCACCAATACATGGTCCCCCTCCATGCAGGAGAGATTGAGGTCAGATAGCACAGTTATGTGTCAGACCTACAATTTGCCAGTAGATGCATCACATCATTTGCATGCCCCACCCCCAAATGTGTTCAGCCATCTCCAAACCTAGTTATGTTGCTAGTTCTAGATGTTTCACTGTGTACAGACCCTAACTCCCAACTCGCCCCTAGCTCATCATACCAGCAGCCCTCCCACAGCTATTCTGTGAATATGCATACTTGAACATTATACTTCCAAGACTGACCTTACTTTGTATACATATGTGTGCTCACTCTCCCAGCAGGTACACGCATGTGCTGCAGACCCTGTTTCTTCTGGCTGACAGGCTGTATTGTTCTGCTGTCATGGAACCACAGAGAGAAAGAAACCCACACAGAGAGCAAAAACAACAGGGACAGCAGGTTCGTGAGACAGATGGCAGGCTCTTTATTATCAAACACAAACCCCAACGCGTTTCAGCCCAAAGGACCTTCTTCGGGGGTACGCAACCTGTATTGTAGCCGAACACGTATATAATGCAATCACCAACAGGAAGTCGTGATATCTTATGGGTTCAACTATTCAAAAAGAGCCTTTAAAATATGATCAACAATGACTAAAACCTACTGTACACCCAGGAAGGATCATTGCCTGAATGATCCTTGCCATGTGCACAATAGGTGCTACTCTCACGCTAAACCCCACACTACCAGCTACTGCGCCTTAGTAAATATTCCCCTAAATGTCCAAGTGCTGCTATTTACATGTCTAGATTTTCTAATATGATCTCCATAGTGTATTTGGATTTTTGAAAAACTTTTATCGAACTTCCTGATGAGATAATCCCCCTTTCTCTCCTCCCCCTTTTTTATTCTTTTTATTTTTATTTTAATTCTTTTTATCTTTTATCACGTTTAACTTTATTTGTATCCTCCCATTTATGGTCCCCCATTCTTTTATGTACTTTTTTACATTTGAGTTTTCTCTGGCTTCTTAAGTTGAAAATTGTATTTACATTATTCATTGGTACTCGCAATGACTCTGGTTTTAATTGAGTCCATCTTTTGGAGTCACTGACGTGCAAAAGAAGGTGCCTCCTTATAATAATGAAGGGGTACATACTTTCTTCCTTGCTACGAGATACACTGTCCCTTGCTTTCCAAATCTGTGCCCCTTTTAAGATCCTACTAAGACATTACTTGTATCACTTGGTTCAAGAAAGCATGCTGTATATTTCATACAATATATGGACCCATTGCCCATCTAAGATCTCCCGGGTCTCCAGATATTTTTATTTATTTATTTTATTTATTTATTTATTTAACTATTTCTTTTATACCGCCCCTTCCAGAGATCAAGGGCGGTTTACATATAACAAGTCAACAGTCATGTACACAGTTTGTATACATTTTACATAGAACATAGAACATAGAACAATAGAAATCAACTATTTACATTAAACAGTAAATATACCATTTATAGGTATTAAAGCAAACATATTAAACTTTATACAAATGAATATTTACAGTGTGTGGTGTGTGTGGTGTGTGGGGCAGGAATTGGTGTAGGTGCTGGAATTTAGTTCCTTTTTTCGTCTTCAGGTGTGAGGGAGGGGGGAAAGTCTTGTGGATACATTGTTGGGTTAGGGGATTAAGGGAGTCTGTGTATGTGTGACCATGTTTGTTGTGGAGCTGGTCTTGGGGGAATAGGGGATTTCGAAGTGTTCAGTGAATAGGTAGGTCTTTAATTCTTTTCTGAATTGGGTGAGGTCTCTTATGGTGCGAAGTTCAATAGGGAGGTCGTTCCAGAGTGTAGGGGCAGTGAATGAGTATGCTCTGGAGCTAGTGGAATTCTTAGTTTTACGGATGGCTTTTGGTGTGATGAGGGAGTGGGCCGCGTTCTGTCTGAGGGTCCTTGTCGATGTTGGAGATTGGAGTAATGTGGATAGGTGTGAAGGGGTTATGTCATTTATAAGTTTATAGGTTGTTAGGATAATCTTATATTTGATTCGGCTGTTTATAGGGAGCCAGTGGAGTTCCAGTAGTATTGGGGTCACGTGGTCAGTTAGGCGAGCTTTAGAGATTACCTTTGCACAGATGTTTTGTGCTCTTTGGAGAAGGTATACGCTCTTTTGGGGGAGGCCTATTAGGAGACTATTGCAATAGTCGAAGTGCGGGGTGATCAGTGTACTTACTACGGATCTAAAGTCTTGTGTTTCAAGAAGTGGCCTTAGGTGCTGAATAGTTTTGAGTTTATAGAAGATGGTTTTTACTATTTGTTTTATGTGAGGTAGCATGGTGAGGGTGTGGTCTATTATTACTCCTAAGTATTTTACCTGTTTTCTGACGGGTATGGAGGTTTTGTTGATTGTGATTGTTTCTGGGTATGAGTTCTCAGTCGTGGGTGGTCTTGTCACAAACATTGCCTCAGTTTTTTTGAGGTTTATGCTAAGGTGGTTAGTTTCCATCCAGGAGGAGGTCTCAGCCATGCATTTGGATAGCGAGTCATATGTAGGGTTTTTAGCATTTATGGGGATAGCTAACATGATGTCATCGGCATATATAAAATGGTTAATCCTGTGTTTTTTAAATATGTCTGTTATCGGTTGCAGGTACAAGTTAAATAAGAGGGCCGAAAGGGCTGATCCTTGGGGTATTCCCTGTCCTTGAGGGAATGTTTCTGATACTTGTTGGTCAATTTGGACTCGTATTAATCTATGTGAAATATAGGATTTGAACCAGTTAAGGACAGTCCCGCCTATACCTAGGTTTTCTAATCTGTTGATCAGTGTCATGTGATTAATGTTATCAAAGGCGGCAGAGATATCTATAAAAAGGAGTAAGAAGCCTTGATGTTTGTCATCAGTGCCCTTGATGAGGAAGTCCATAAGGGTGATTAGGAGGGTTTCTACTCCATGGAATGGGCGGAAACCAAATTGGTGTGAGTCAAGAGGTTTGTGTTCATCAATGTGTTCTTGTAACTGAATTTGAATTGTTTTCTCTATTATTTTGGCTATGAATGGAATGCTGGCTATGGGTCTGTATGAATTCGGGTCATTTGAGTCGAGCTTATTATTCTTTATTATTGGTCGGAGTGTTGTGAGTTTTAGGGCATCAGGCATGATGCCCTGTGAAAGGGATTGGTTAACGATGTATTGTATATTTACCACCAATTCAGCTTTTGCACACTTAATCCATGACACAGGGCATGGATCGAGTGGGGAAGTGGTGGTGTTTATCATAGTTATGATTTTGAGGAGTTGTTTTTGTTCTACCAATTGGAAATTTGTCCATTCATGTGAGATTTTTGTGTTTGATGATACAGGAGTTGAGGTAGTGGTTTTGTTTTTTAGTTTTTCCGCAAAATGTTTTGCTAGTGTTTGTATATTTATTGCTTGTTGTTTAGGTTCGGTGTTGTTGGTTTTGGTTAAAGTTTTTACTATCGCGAATAGCTCCCTTGGGCGGTTGATGGAAGAATTTATTACTTTGGAGTGGTAGTCTCTTTTTGATTTGTTAATTGCGTTTTTGTATTCCATAAGTAAGAGCATGTATTGGGATTTGTTTTCATCAGATTTTAGTTTTCTCCATCTCTTTTCTTGTTTCCTCAGTTGTTTTTTTAGTTTTGTCAGCTCTTTTGTGAACCATTTTTCTGTCTTTTTTGTTTGTTTGTGTAAGACTTGTGTGTGGGCAGCTGCTTTTTGAATGGTTAGATTCCAATGTGTTATGGTTGAGTTGATGTCTGGTGAGCTTGTGTCTAGTTCGGGTAGTACTTTATCGAGGAATGTGTCTTTGTCAAAGCGTGCGAAGCGTGATGTATGTGGAGTTGTGCTCCCATTGTTTTTTGGGATTTGTGCTGGTAGCTGGATTGTGATTAGATGATGGTCTGACCAGGGTACTTCAGTTATACTCAGAGTGGTATGTAGTAAGTGATTGTAGAGTGTGGCTGGGAGGAAAATTACATCAAGTATGTTACCTTTTTTGTGCGTAGGGGCATGTATTATCTGTGTGAACCCCATTTGTGACATAGTGTCTATGAAGTTATCTGATTGTGAATGGTTCAGTGATGGAAGGTTCAAGTCCCCAAGGAGTAAAAGTGGTTTGCTTTGTGATGCTGTACATGCAAGTTCTAGGATAGGGGTGAGGTTTTTCTGATCGGATGATGGGGGTCTGTAGATGAGGGTGAGAGCCATGGTTTTATTTTCTATGTTAACGATGTCTATTCCATCTATATTATTTAGGTTTGTTAGGGTGAATTTTAGGTAATTTTTGGTGAGAATCATTACACCCCCTCCTCTTTTTATATTCCTTTGGCAATTGAAAATGTCATATTGATATGTGGTTAGCTGGTTTAGTAGTATAGTGTCTGTAGGTGAGAGCCATGTTTCAGTAATGCAGATAATGTCAGGGGATGTATCGTTAATTATGTCATTAATTATAGGTATTTTGTTTCTTATGGATCGTATGTTTATTAGGATGAGTTGTAATTTGATGTTTGTATTGTCATTTTGGTCAATTTTATCGCTTATGGGTTGTTGCTTTATTTGGATGAGGCGGTGATGGCGTTTGTGTGAAGTGTGGCGCGAGTGGTGATTATGAGAGTTTGTGTATGTAGAGCTATATATTGGGTTCTGGTATTGATTGTACGTGATTGGGAAATTATTATAAGGGTTCCGGATATGATTGTAGATGATTGGGATGTTATTGTGTGGACTTTGGTTGGTTTTGTAAGTGTATATGTGTTGAGTTAGGAGGGGTATTAAAAGAGAGTGAAAAGGAGATTTGTAATCTTAGTAGAAGACATTTTGTTCATTTTATGAGGTAATGGGTAGAGTGGGAGGGAAGTAGTTGGAGGTATGTAGTTGGAGGGAGGGAAATTATTATTGTTAATAGTATCACAAGCTGCAAGAAGAGTATTTACTACTGACAACAGTGAAGGGTATTTACTACTGGCAACAGTGTCTTGTAATAGCAATGCAGGAAGCGGTAATTACTACTGATTGCCGTGGGTAAATATTACTAGCAATGGTAACTCACAATGATCATCACTGGTAACATTATCTCACAATGATTTCTACTGGCAAGAGTATCTTACAATGATTGCTGCTGGCAAATGTATCTCACCATGATCAATACTCACAACAGTGTCTCACAATAAATTACTACTGGCAAGATTATCTTACAATCTTGCCAGTAAGTAATGCAGTAAGTAAGTAATCCAGTAAGTAATCCAGTAAGTAATCCAGTAAGTAATCCAGTAAGTAAGATTGCCACTAAGATATTCAGATATATCTCTTATTTTTATGGTTTCAATAGATGTTTATGGCATTTGTCCCTTTGTTTTTTAGATGTTTTTATTCTTTTTTTATGAGAACCCCACTATTGTTTTTATGGTTTCAGTTCTTCATTTATTAACTGTCTTGCCGTTCTCTGTTTTATAAACACCAATCCATCAAACTTTGATTCTCACATTGTGTTGTGATCTGATATGCAGTTTTAATTATCATACATTTAGATTGGGTTAGAAATTGGTTGAGTGGACAGCGGCAAAGGGTACAGGTAAATGGAGCTCACTCTGGGGAAAAGGAGATTACCAGTCGTGTGCCACAGGGATCTGTCCTTGATCCGATACTTTTTGACATCTTTGTTAGTGATATTGTGTGAGGGCTGTCAGATAAAGTTTTTCTGTTTGTGGATGATACCAAAATCTGCAATAGAGTAGACACCCAGGAAGGAGTAGATAACATGAGGAGGGATCTAGCTAAGCTTGAAGAATGATCTAGAATTTGACAGCTGAGATTTAATAGTAAAAAATGCAGTGTCATGCATTTGGGCTGCAAAAATCCAAGGGAGTGATACAGTATAGGGGATGAATTACTTCTGTCCACAAAAGAAGAGTGGAACCTGGGCTTGATAGTGTCTGACGATCTTAAAGTAGCTAAACAGGTAGAAAAGGCGACTGCAAAAGCTAGAAGGATGCTTAGGTGCATAGGGAGAGGAATGGCCAACAGAAAAAAGGAAGTGATAGTGCCTCTGTATAAGTCTCTGGTGCGACGTCATTTGGAGTATTGTGTGCAATTTTGGAGACCACACCTTCAAAAGGATATAAACAGGTTGGAGTTGGTGCAGAGGGTGGCTACTAAAATGTTTGGTGGTCTTCATTATAAAGCAGACTTAACGCTCTTAATATATATACTTTAGATCAGGCATGTCAAACAGGTAGATCACAATCTACCTGTAGATTGCAGAGAGGTCAGAGGTAGATCGCCAGCCCCACTTGGCTCCATCTCTCCAGTAGCTCGCCCCATCACTAGGAGAGAGCTCATGCCGGCAGGTCATCTGCTGAGGGCTTGCTGCTGCTGCTGATCCTTTGCCTGTCTTTTTTCCCTGCCTGCAGGAATCTTGCCTGCAGGTGTATTGGGGCGCTTGTTGTTTTTGTGCCAATAGTTTGTGGGTACCCCAGGGAGCCACCACCTGTGCCCCGCGATGAGATGCCACAGGCCTGGCGTCATACCTGGTCTCCTGCCTCTCAGAATCACCCATTCCTGCCCCACCTCAACACCACTTAGAAGTGTGTTATATACCGGGCGATATCCATTCGTCCAGGCTTTACCTGAATACACTTACCTTATTAGTTGTGTCGTGTGCTGGTCATTGGTCGCTTTATAGCTCGCTTTCATTAAACATTTTCGGGCAGACACAACAAAGTGTCAAGAATTTGGTGATTTTGGCAGGCTTTTCCAATTTTGCGTTGATTCTACACTGCAATTTTATTTCGCCTTGCCTTTGCATTTATTCTACACTGTGTGCAGAATTTATTAAATCGCATGTGGTAGTATTTGAACTTGTTTGGCGGTATTTGATTTTATCTGGTTTGCTGGACAGGTGTTTGAGTTTTTTGATGATTGTTTGGTGGTATTTGATTATTGGTGCCAGCATGATGAATTCTTATTTTTAATTTTAGAATTGCATGTGTGGTTTTGGCATCTCCAGTCCTTGTATTGCACATCATCCAAAGGTCTTCAGTTCCTGTTGACCTTTAATTCTTTGGGACAGAGACAGTTTTGGACCAGATTCAGCCAGTGTTTAAACTAACTTAGCAGATTTGGCCTTCTTACATCCGGCCACCCCAGTATAACGAAGATGAGTGTTCCAAAGAAGAGCAAAACCTACCACTTTCATGATGAATGGGAAATGGACTACTTCTTCATCATGGTGGAAGACAAGTGTTGTTGTTTAGTTTGCAATGCCCCAGTATCCTTGCCCAAAAAGGGTAATCTGGAATGTCATTATAAGGCTCTGCATAGCAATAAGTTTGATGCTGATTTTCCATCCAAAAGTGAAATTCGTAAACTGAAGCTCAAAGAACTTAAATTGAAATTGGCTACTCAGCAACAGTTGATGGCGAAGCCAAGGTGACATTCTGTCAATGCAACCATAGCATCCTTCAAGGTCAGCAACCTGATCGCAAAGAAATGCAAACCTTTCACTGAAGGAAAATTTGTAAAAGATTGTTTTCTTGAAGCAGCTGACAATCTTTTTGAAAGATTTAAAAATAAGAAAGAGATCATAGCTGCTATTCAAGATGTACAATTGTCAAGAAATACCATTGTGTGGCGATTAGAAAAGATGTGTGGAGACACAACTGAACAATTGTTGGAGGATTTTCAAATTGTGTTGCTTTCTCACTCCATTTGAATGAATCTACAGACATAAGAGACATAGCCCAGTTATTAGTCTTTATCCAGATGGTTTTTGAAGCCTTCAGTGTTAAAGAAGAGCTACTTGGAATGATTTATTTAAAAGGAGAACTACTGGTCAGGAGATATTCAGTTCTTTCCATTCTTTTGTGACTAAGTGTAATCTTCCATTGCATAGACTTGTTTCCATCACTACTGATGAAGCAAGAGCAATGACAGGTGAGGTTAACGGTTTCATAGCCCTCTATAGACAGCATTTATTTATTTATTTATTTATTTAACAGCTCTTATATACCGCGCATGACGACTTCCCAGATTTCCTTTCTTACCACTGCATCATTCACCAGCAAGTTGTGGCAAGCAAGAGACTCAATACAAAGACTGTCATGGACATCACTTTCAAAATTGTAAATTCAGTTCGTGGAAGATCACTTCAAAGACGGCTTTTCAGTCTTACTCTTGATGAAGGGGCAGCGGAAATCATTTTGCACACAGATGTAAGGTAGCTAAGTAGGCACAAATTTCTGCAAAGATTTTGTGATTTGCAGAATGAAATAAGAAGTTTTTTGAAGGAGAGGGGAGATGACCAAGCAGAGTTGGAAGATGAGGAGTGCTTATGCGATCTGGCATTTCTCGCTGACTTTACATGCAAACTAAGTGATATGAACCTTGAACTACAAGGTAAAAACAAATGCATTGGTGAGATGATGAGTACAGTTTCATCCTACAAGAGCAAATTTGAGCTAATGATGACTAACCTTGCAAACAACACTTTTGATCGTTTTCCTAATACGCAGGACTATCTGGGACAATATCCAAATTTTGTTTTTCAGAACGAGAAGTATGTGGCAGAAATTGTTCTGTTATCCAGGAATTTGAAAATAGATTCTGTGACTTCCAAAAAATTGGAACAGTTGTGGTGTACTTGTCATACCCATTCAAAGTAGATGTGGACATTAAAGAAACTGTAGCTGCTAAAGAAACTGTAGCTGCTATCAGTAAATATTACTCATTGAACAAGCCATCTCTTGAAAACAAAATATTAACCCTTAAAAATGACATTTTTCTCAAGACCGATGCTAAGCAAGAATCGTTTTGGAAGCTAGTGCCTAGAGACAAATTTCCCAACTTGAGAAGATGCAGTGAAGCTGTACACTCCTGTTGTGGTTCAACTTATTTGTGTGAATCTGCATTTTCCCATCTGAAATGACAAAGAGTACACAACGTTCCAACATGACATCTCCAGGATTCCCTGAGACTGGCCCTCACGCAATATTCACCCAACTTCTAAAAGCTGGTGGATGAAATGCAGGCTCAGACGTCTCACTAATGAGCAAGAGCGAAATAGTAAAGGTTGTGCAAGATCAGCCTGGATCAATACTCGACCTATATTTAACACAAATTACTCAATAAAAGTTAAAGAAAGTTATTAAGACAGTTAAAGAAAATAATTACTCAATAAAACTTTAAGAAAAAATGTACTTTCCATTTCCCCTTGCAGTTCTTACTGGATCTTCGTCTCTGTTTTGTTTTTGCTTAATTTGCTTAACAGCTGATCACATTCAAGTAGATGACAGAAGGTTCATTAAAAATGGGGGGGGGGGAGTGGGTGAATCCTCCAACTTTATTGGGTTAAAATTTAATTTGAAACTAATTTGAAATTTAATTTTCATGGTGGTAGATCACTGGCACTTTTGGCCGGAAAAAGTAAATCACGACCTGTTCGAAGTTGGACATGCCTGCTTTAGATGAAAGGCGGAATAGAGGAGATATGATAGAGATGTTTAAATACCTCCATGGCATAAAAGGACAGGAGAAGAGTCTCTTTTGATTGGAAGCAATCTCTACTATAAGGGGACATAGGATGAGGGTGAAAGGGGATAGACTCAGGAAGCCCTCCACCGATCCAGCAGCAGCTCTCCTGGAAGGGATTGAGCCAGCGACCCGGACTTCCCGCTCCAGCTCTGCCCAATAGGGGCAGCCCACACAGCTCCAGCTCTGCCCAATTGGGGCAGCCCGCACAGCTCTGGCTCTGCCCAATCGGGGCAGCCTGCACAGGTCTGGCTCTCCAAATCGGGGCAGTCCGCTCCTGTTTTAAAGAGAGCGCCATCGGCCGCAGCATCAGAAACCCTCCTCCGACCCAGCAGCAGCTCTCCCGGAGGGGACTGAGCCAGCGACCCGGACTTCTCACTCCAGCTCTGCCCAATCAGGGCAGCCCGCACAGCTCCAGCTCTTCCCAATCGGGGCAACCCACACAGCTCCAGCTCTGCCCAATCGGGGCAGCCCACACAGCTCCAACTTTGCCCAATTGGGGCAGCCCGCACAGCTCCGGCTCTGCCCAATCGGGGCAGCCCACACAGCTCTGGTTCTGCCCAATTGGGGCAGTCTGCTCCTGTTTTTTTTTTTTTATTGAGCATTTTTAAATTGTACATACTGAACAATACAAGTAATAGCAGAAAAACAAAAAGAAAACATAAGACCCAAAGGCCCATCATAACACATATCTGTAACTACAAGTCCACATCATGGGAGAAAAGAGACTCAAGCCGTATCAAATAAACAACAATATAGGAAAACTATATTCCAGGGAAAGGAGATTAAATCAATTCAAGTCCCTAAATACTAACTTGTCACCTCAGACTGGGATTCCTGGGCTTTAAGATAGGCCAATAACTGGTCAGATTCCATGAAACCATAACTTTTCCCAGCATGTCCGACTATACACTTGCATGGGAACTTAAGGAAAAAAGTAGCTCCCAATGCAAGTGTATGGTCCTTCAATGCCAGAAAGGCCTTCCGGCGCATCTGGGTTGTTTTTGAGACATCCGGGAAAAGAATGACCCTAGAACCACAAAAAATAGCATGTTTCTTGGAGAAATACGTTTTCATAACAGAATTCTTATCCATCTCGGAATAAAAAGTAACCACCAGAGTAGCACGAGCGGTTATATTATCCGAAGAGGATTCCAAAAAATCAGAAAGTTCTAAACTAGGGGGAGAGGCCGCCTGAGCTCCTACTACATCATCTTTCTCACTAGACATCTTTTTTTGAATTTAGGTATATAATAAATATTTGCAATTTTAAAGATTTCAGGTTGCTCAAAAAGCAACACCTCTTTCAAATATTTATAAAAGAGAATAAGTGGAGATAAATAATGCATAATAGGAAAATTTATCTGCTCCTGTTTTAAAGAGGGCGCCATCGGCTGCAGCATCAGAAGCCCTCCACCGACCCAGCAGCAACTCTCCTGGAGGGGATTGAGGCAGCAACCCGGACTTCCCGCTCTAGCTCTGCCCAATTGGGGCAGCCCACACAGCTCCAGCTCTGCCCAATCGTGGCATCCCCACACAGCTCCAGCTCTGCCCAATCGGGGCAGCCCGCACAGCTCCAGCTCTGCCCAATCGGGGAAGCCCACACAGCTGCGGCTCTGCCAAATTGGGGCAGTCCACTCCTGTTTTAAAGAGAGTGCCATCGGGCAGGCCCACGCCTGAGGGCCTCGCTAGAGGGCCCTTTAGCGTGGCCTTTAGGCGAGGACCTCAAAAAAGAAAGCTCCCACTGAGAACCAACAGAATCCACGCCTGCATGCAGAATGAGCATCAGGGACACAGATCAACGTAGGCCAAGCTTTCCACCAGCTCCAGACATAGCTAAAACTGCAACAGAACACAAACTCTGTCAGCAAAGTAGGTACAATAGAACACCATATGGAACACACTAAGCCAGGCACCATCCTTACCTAGGGAGCTTACCCAGAACATAGTTGTCTCGACCATGCATAAGAGCCATAGATGTTTACACAAGTAATGCTGTTACATGCCTATGTTACCGGTCTATGACTCTGTTCCTGTAGGTTTTAAATCTGTCTGTGTTACTGTGCCACTTAGTAGCTACATATCAGCCTATAAGATACTGTACCTGCCATACTACTGTTGTTTGCCTGTAAGATACTTTGCTTGCTATAATACTGTTGTCTGCCTGTAAGGATACTGTGCCTGCTATAATACTGTTGTCTGCCTGTAAGGATATGGTGCTTTAAAGAGCAGCACACTGGTGTTACCCTCTTGGATACTAGAGGCTATTACTTAGGGTAACTAAATACTCACATAACAGCCTGTAAGAGAGCAGTGTTTCTGCCTACCCTCCGGCCAACCCAGAAGAGTCCCTTGACCACGCACAACAGGATCCCTCACTGCCATAGTCAGCTGCCACCTCCTCCTTGGATGGCTCAGTAACACATTGGCCCTAACACCTACCCACAACCACATACCAATAATACAAAGACACGAGAGGAGATGGTCCAGTACCTCTCATCACAGGTCAATGTAAGTCACCCGTACGCCCCACCAGCACCTACTACACATCGCACTCCAACACACCAAAAAAGCCAAGCCGAAGGAAAGCCCACAGCCCCAAAACCTAAAATGTGCCCTCATAAATGTACATTCAATCCGCAGGAAATGGCCGGTGATCTCTGACCTGATACCCCTCTATGACCTCTACATACTCCTGATCACAGAGACATGGCTATCCAGTGACGATGCAGTCCTCCTCAACCATCTTTTACCCACCAACTTCTCAACACACAGCTGCCATAGAGACAGCAAAAGGGGTGGAGGAGTACTCATCCTCTCCAAAACTGACCTCCAATTCCGCCTCATCAACGCAACCAGCACAATGAATCTCAATACAGTTATCATAGTCAACAAATACTGCTCCATCAACCTAATGTACAGAGCACCATCAACCTCCCCTGATGACCTCTCAACAATAATCGACCTTGCCTGCAATGCCTTAGACCCTCGCACCCCAAACTGGCTACTAGGGGACTTCAATCTACCAACCCTGCAGGACACCCAATCCAAAGCCTTCCTCGAAGCCCTCAAGGAACTAGGTTTCCAGCAACTAATGAATGAACCCATTCATGTAAAAGGAAACATATTGGACCTAATATTCACCCCACAAACAGCCTTTGAAAATGCCCATGTCCCTATGCTGTCCTTCACCGCGATACCATGGTCCGATCACAAGCTAATCAACTTCCAGAAACCAGTATCGGGCCACCACCAGAAGTACTCCAGAAGCCCGAGTAGCACCACCAGGACACCATCACGGAGTTTCCGACCTTTCAACAAGGAAACTATCCTGACCCAATCCTGCTCACTCCTTGCCCTGACAACACCCAACCTCGACGAGCTGATCGCCAGCTGGAATAACAGCCTCAGTACCATTGCACAACGCCCTCCATCAAACAAGCCTCCAAGGAAACGAGCCACTGCAGCCTGATACTCCACTGAGTTAAGAACATCTCTCCTCTGCCTAAGGATGCTCAAAAGATGCTGGCGGCGCTCACGCTCCTCGGCAGACCAGAAAGCATATAATCGTCACCTGGCAAAACACCATGAGACAATCACAGGGAAAATAAGGCAATTCCACACTGATACTCTGAAATGTTCACTAAGCAAACCACATGACTTATTCAACCTTGTCAAGAACCTAACAAAAGAACCGGGACCGGAACAAACAAGTATGATTCACCCTCAAGAATTCACAGATTTCCTGCAATCAAAACTATGCCAGACCAACAAGTCCTCAGTACCCATCACCGCCCAAGAACCAATATACACAACACCACTGACCACCTTCTCCACCCCGTCCAAGAAGCACATCAAAGACACATTCGCCTCGATCAACACCTCCACTGCACAGACGGACCCCTGTCCTGCCTTCTGGATAAAAGAGCTACGTAGTGAATTCAGCCCATTCATAGCCAGACTCATGGACCTGTCTTTCGCAAATGGCCCGTTCCCCCAAAGTCTCAAACACACATCCATCAGGCCATTGCTGAAAAATAACAAGCTCGACCCTCAGAAAGTTGAATCGTACAGACCTATATCGAGCATACCACTACTAGCCAAAATAATTGAAAAAGAAGCACAACGCCAGATACAACGCCACATTGACGACACTGCCCCGCTGGACCCCTGCCAACATGGATTAAGGGAATCCCATGGTGTGGAAACCCTACTCACTACCCTCTTCAACAACATAATTACCGGAATTGATAACGCCCGCCAACGGTTTGTCCTCATCTTCTTGGATATAGCCTCTGCATTCAACTCGGTAAGCCATGAGATCCTCCTGAAGCGGCTCTAAACTGGTTCAAATCATACCTGTCTGACAGATGGCAGCACGTACGCTTGGAAACCTCAACATTGGAACCCTTCCACTAGAAGCAGGGCATCCCACAGGGTTTCTCCCTCTCCACCCTGATGTTCAACCTTTACATGCAGCCAATCTGTAACCTCATCCGATCTTTCAAGGTTAACTGCCTGATATATGCCGACGATGTACTACTCTACATGCCTTTCTTAACCGACCATCCAGACTTTTCTCCACTGACAGACTGCTTCGACGCAGTGGCCAAACCTCAGAATACAGCACAAGAAAACAGAAGTTCTGTTTGTCACGAAGAACCAAGAATTCATCCCTCCAGCCTACCTAAAAGTCAAGGAAGCAGAGCTACAAACCAAGTCCACAATCCGATACCTTGGGGTCACCCTAGACCAAAGCTTAGACATGAAAGCGCACATTAACATCATGGTAAAATCAGTCTATCATAAGATCCGCACTCTCAGACATTTACGCTCCTTGCTAGAACCAGACGACTTCCGTACAATCTATCAAGCGCTGATCAGCCCACATTTCGATTACGCCAATGCGATCCTACAAGGGCTTCCACGAGCCACGCTGTGTCCACTCCAGGTAGCAATGAATACCGCAGCCAGAGTGCTATATGGCGCCTCCAAGCGTGACCATGTGACACCCATCTTGAAACTGCTCCATTGGCTCCCTATCCACAGCAGACTCACCTTCAAGACCCTACTGCTGACCTTCAAGGCAATCAACGGGCTCTCCGCCTCACTCACAGAGCTCACCCACATGACTTCCCCCAACAGGGCCAGAAGATCTGTGCACCCAGATGCTGGAATGCCCTACCACCTGACATCCGGGTAATCCCTGACCTAATACAATTCAGGAAGGCTTTAAAACACCACCTCTTCCTCAAACACTACCTAGACGTAGGTGTACCAACAACCATCTCACCTACACCAACACACCATCATTAATCTACAATAGGACCTGATATGAAGCCTATATGTAAATAGTTACCCCAGTTTATCCAAATTTTTAAGCACCTGTTTATTGTAAATACGGAACAGTCCCCTGCTCCGTATAAGTTTCTGTTTCATGTAAACCTTGTAAATCGCACTGATGTCGAATAGCGCTGTATAAAAAAGACTGTAAATAAAAAAATAAAAAATAAATAAATAATATGTGGAAATATTTCTTTACGGAAAGAGTGGTAGATGCGTAGAATAGTCTCCCAGTGGAAGTGCCCCAGTTGCATCCGATTCTGATTCCACAGGAGCTAGACTTGCCCATGGGATCAGAATCAGGTTCAACTGCCTGGATGTGCAGGCCGTGCTCCGATTCTGGGCATTCAGATGTCCAGCCCACTACCCAGCTACCCCAGCCAGGCTTCTGCAAGGAGTTATAGAGCAGTGGCATTCTGTTACCATGGCACCAGGGCTCCATGCAGGAGCCACGATCCCCGGCAGCCCCGAGATGTTCCTGTCCCCACCACCCAATCTCCAATTGGGCTTGCCATGGCCAGGTTCAGGCTGCGGGGAACCTCCTGCGCCCCTCTTTTTCCTTTCCACTCCCAGGTCCTCCATCCTCCACTGTCTAGGGGGACTTATTCCACCTCTGAGGTTGTTGTTTTAATTTTAATATTTTGATTGCATTTATATATATGTTTCTTAGAACACTGTATCCCTGACAAAGGCTCTGCCTAAACACGGCCATGTTGGATGACTGGTGTTCCCTTTGGTTTCAATAAATTTTGTCCTTTGCTACCTCGCTCCAGACTTTGCTGTTGGATTTTTTGCGAGTGCACTATGCTTTTACATTTGGATTCCCTGGTTGTTCAGGTATCAATGCCTATACCTGATCCTGACCACGAATAAGTGCAAAAAAGTGCTCGTTTCATAGCTGCAATGCTTCCAGGGGAAAGACCAAAATGTGCCTTCATTGCCCAAGTTAATATTTCTTGGCCGAATAAAATGGCATGTAAAAACATATGCCAAACATATTACAGGCCGGCTGCTGCACACCCCAGTATCAGAAATGAAAAACCAAGACATACTAGTCTCAAAACATAGTCAGTCCCCTCCTGAACCTCCCCTGCTAAGATGATCAAGTACCTATTTCTGCAGGCGTGCAGTTCGGGACATCCACATTTGTGAAATGGCCTACACCCATGCACAAACCCTGCCTTGCTATCTGTGCAGGCTTGTCTCTAGAACCGATTCCTGGGACATGCATTTTTCAGAGTGGAGATGGAGCGAGTTCAGAAGGCACTTATACGTGTTTCCCTTCACTGCTGCCATTTTTGAACATTCTGCTTTGGACATCCCCTTTAAAATGCCTTAATGCATAGGAGGCAGAGTCTTATCATAAACTAATCAGAATACAAGCACAGAAAGCAAGGCTAAATTGTCCGTATTCAATTTGGAAAATGAAGTGTCCCAAGGATCTAAACTGGGACCTCTGCTGTTTATAATATTTGAAAATGATCCAGAAATGGGAGCAATGAGTGAGGTCATCTGCAAATGGCACAAAATTATTCAAAGAATTATAAGGAATTCTAGAAGGTTCTTGTGAGATAAGGAGACATAGAGGCCAATCCCAGAACATGTACGTGCGGCCCGTGGGCATGTCCAAATCAAAAACATGCCCGATTAAAAAGCGTTTCCGCATCCGTGGTGATAGATGCCACCACAATTCTGGAACTGGGGACATAGATGTTTTTGGCATGAGTATGAGAGATGGGTATATGCAGCAAATGGCTGTGTACGTCCCCGCGTCCACCGTATTCTGAAAAGATAGACATTGTCACTCCTGCCCGTCTCCATTATATAAGTGCAAATGGCCACTCCTCCTCTGTAAAACGTGCAGCTCCTAAGCTGCTGTGCTCACTGACAGTGTTGTGCTGATGCAAACTATGCATGAAAGCTGATGGTACATCAATGAGGATACAAAGTAGATTATATATACTAGTCTGTTGCATGCTCAGAACACAACGCAGTAATGTCAGTGCACTCTTAAGACAGTAGAAAAGCAAGTAGAAAATGATATGTTTGTTATGACATACCCTGCAGCACAACATACATGGCAGTCAAAGACTTCCTTAGTTATGCTATCTTTGGTCATCTCTGAAAACAGTCTGTACAATGCTAAGTATGAACCAGAAAACTTCAGAACAGGTTCTCCATAGCTAAATGTCACAACATATCCCTGTCACTAAAAGGGGACGTTCTGAATGAGAGCAGTCAGAAGTGCAATGAGCACTAATACATGCCCAAAGGCACCATCATCGTTCTCTACAAATGTGCACATTTGTAGAGAGTGACAGTGGTGCTTTCGGGCAAGTATTAGTGCTGTTTGCAATGTTGAATGCTCTCATTCGGAGGGTTCCTTATTAGTGACAGGGATATCTTGTGGCATTTAGCTATGGAGAAACTGTTCTGAATGTTTCAGCCGGATCACACTGGCACCTGGTGATGCTGCAGGCATCCCAACAGTCCAGGTACTGGCCACCCATTCATGTCCCTCCCAGATTTGTGAATGAGCACACTAGATCCTCCAATGCTACACTCAAACCATGCACACACACACTCTCACTTGCAGTCTCAAAAAAACATATTTCTGCCAAGAAGATGCCCTGCGCCCATAAATAACAGTTGGTATAGCATTAGCATGGAGTCCCAGGACTACATCAACAGTCCCAGTTTTGAGGACATAGGAACTGTTAGGGAACCCTGGATTTGCTCTTTTAGCACAAACAGCTAATGTCAGCATAGCCATTATAAACATTATTGCTCTTCTTAATATTTGTGTGGGGGGTGTTTCTTGATGTTTCTTTACCTTACAGCCTTCCCACACCTCTGCTCTCCGTTCTGTAAAACTGTATCTTGTGTTTTCCAGACTGCAGACTCACCAGTGCAAAACATACTTGTTACAGCCATTCGTCAATTTAACATGGATAAGTGCAAAGTGATGCACATAGGGAAAAAATCCCATCACCAAGTACATGATATTAGGTGCTCTATTCTGAGTTACTACCCAATAAAAAGATCTTGGGATTTATGGTTTATGGTTTATTTAAAATTTGATTTATACAGCCCCTCATTTCTGCATCAAAGCAGTTTACAAATATAAAATTAATAAAAGAAAGGAAAAACAATCCATTGTAAGACAGGAAAGACATCCACATTCATACCATCTCAAGGAGAGGGCAAGGGACAGGATCAAACAAGGAGATTTAGGGGAGGGAAATCCTTATTGAAGGGCAGTAATAGATGTGTAATCAGGAGAATGGTCAAAGGCTTTCTGGAATAGGTCAGTTTGCAGCAGAGAGTCATTGTATATTGAAATTTTCACTCCAGTGCGCTATGGCAAATAAGCCAATAGAATGTTAGGAATTATTGTAAAAGGAATGGAGAACCAAAGTAAGAGTATCATTGTAATTTGTAGTTCTCTAGTCAATTACATCAAAATACAAGATATTGTAAAATAACAGATGGATATATATCAAAAGAATACAAAACAGAAAATTAACATATTGACACACACAGAAACCATAACAGCTTTCAAGGTTAAAGCTTTAAAGGAAGTTTTAAACTGCTTAATGCAGTTTCATGTAAATGTAAAAGCATGAATTGTATATACATAAAACACGACTTTCTCAAGGCCTTAATGATGGAGTGAACTTATCCACATAAAGACACTTCTTTATTTATCTTTATACAGATCTTTAAAGAAACATCTGTATATCTTTCCATAGTGGCAAATCTTACTGCAGCCAAGATATACTCTATGAATATATCGATTCATAAAGTGGCTCGTTTGTTATATGGCTAAACTGAGGTCCCATCCCTGGAAAATCCCTGTCCTAAAAAATAGCATGCATAAATTTTTGTTTATCAACTTGTGCAGCTAAAATGTATATATATGTTTATTTATTTATTTATTTATTTAACATATATTTATAACCCGCAACTTCCAGAGTTCAGTTGCGGTTCACAATAAAACAACAATCTACAAAGCATAAGCTTAGTTTTACATCGAACATTTTGTAACAATAAAAGTAATGGTTAACAGTATGAACTAGTGCAAAATAGCAAACTGGCTTGTAAACTATGTACAAAAAACTATATACAAATACATGTTGGGGTACTTTGGAATTGGATCATAGTGTTTTTATAATAGTGTATTGTCTGTTAAATTGTTGGGATTAGTATTACTCTGTCATAATTTTTAACCTTTATCTGAGTGTATCCAGGGGTTATCTATGTTGCCGTAGTGCATGGAGAATAAATAGGTTTTTAGTTTTTTTCGGAGTTCCATGATTTCAGTTATGGATCTTAGGTCCTTCGGAAGGGAATTCCACATAGATGGGGCAGCATGAGAAAAAGCTCTTTTGTTAGTTAATTTATTTGCTTTTATGAAATCATTAGGAGTATTTAGTTTATTTGAGTATCCTTTTCTGTGCGTGGTTTTTTGAGATTCCATGCTAATTAGTTTGCTTAATGGGATTGGGGCCGTGTTGTTTAAAGCTTTATATGTAGTTATTATGGTTTTATATATTATCCTACTTTGAATTGGCAACCAGTGTAGGGAGGCTAGTATTGGTGTTATGTGCTGGATAGAGTGTGCTTTCATTATAATTCTGGCTGCTGCGTTTTGTGCTAATTGGATTCTTTTTATGTTTTGTTTCGTTATACCTAAAAGAATTAGGTTGGCAAAATCAAAGTGCGGTGTTATCGTAGCTTGGATTATATTAATAAAGTCAAGTTGGTGTACTAACGGGCGTAATTGTTTAAGAATTTTAAGTTTAAAGTATATTTTCTTTATGGTGTTTCTGATGTGAGTGTTCATCGTCAGATGAGTATCTAAAATAACACCTAGGTATCTTATTTCATTTTTTATTTTAATGTCATGGTTTTGTAATGTTATATGGGTTGGGGGGATATATGATTGATTTTTTGTTACAATTAGGACTTCAGTTTTTGAATGATTAATGCGAAGGTTTTGTGCTTTTAGCCATGTAGTAATTTCATTGAAGCAGTCTGATAGTAGTTTTATTGGTAAATTAGGAATCGTGAAAGGGATGTACATCATAATATCATCTGCGTATAGATGATAGTATACTCCGAATTTTTTAAAGATATCACTGACAGGTTTTATGTAAATGTTAAACAGGAGGGCTGATAGTGCGGAGCCTTGTGGGAGACCAATTTCTTGATTATATATAGTTGATGTTTGGTTACCAATTCTTACATTTTGTGTTCTATTATTTAAGTAAGAGGTAAACCATTTATGCACAGTGTCTTTTATTCCTATTTGTTTCAGGTTATTAAGCATTATAGTGTGGTGAACACTATCGAATGCTGCCGAAATATCAATAAATAAGAGTATAAATGCTTGTTTATGATTATCAATTCCTTTGAGTAGTACATCAGTTAAGACTGTTAAAAGTGTTTCAACTCCATGTTGAGGCCTAAATCCATATTGGTGGTCATCAAGTGGGTAGGATGAATCTAGGTATTCTTGTGTCTGAATTTGGACCACTTTTTCTATTATTTTAGCTAAAAAAGGGATACTTGATATGGGTCTGTATGATTTTGGTGATGTTTTATCAAGCGTGTTGTTTTTGAGAATTGGACGGATTTGAGCATGTTTGAGCGTAGAAGGGAGGTGTCCTTGAAGCAGTGAGAGGTTGACTATAGGGAGGATGAATGATATTAGTATTGGGAGTGTACTTTTTATCCATGTTACTGGGCATGGATCAAGAAAGGAGGTTGTGGTGTTGAGATTAGCAATGATGTTCTTTAGTGCGTCTTTTGATATAGGGTGAAATTGTAGGCCAGGGATTTAAAAACAAACCAGAAAAAACATCTGATGCTGACCACTAAGTAGTTTTGAGGATTAGTTCCTGTTATCCATGAAGTAACAAACCCTAGAAGCCATCAAGAATAAAAGATACTGTATTAGCAAGCTTGCCGGATTGATTGATTGATTGATTGTTGTGTGTGTGGGGAGGTGGGGTGGGGGGTGGTATCACGAGTTCAAGAGAGGAGTCCTTTTGGCTCCTTAATGCCAATCTCTGCCTTTCTAGGATGTAGGATGTGGTCCTGCTGGGACTCCCAGAAAATATTATTGAGCTATAAGAAATACAGGGGTATGTTTGCTAAACTGCGGTAACGTTACAGACTGTGCGTTATGTAACATTAACGATCGTTAGGTAACGTTAACGCGCGGTATGTAAAGTTAACATGCGTTAACGTTACTTAACGATTGTTAATGTCCCCGGACGCGGTAAACACCTCAGAGGGTGGAGAGAGGGTGGGGGGAAGGGGTCAATGGGCGGGGAGTGGGTGGGGAGAGGCTCCCTGCACACTAACGCGCTGAAATGAAGGGCTGAATCCTACCACGAATAAAAACCTGCCGTTAGATGCACATTTGTAGGAGAGAGAAACCATTTCAGTGTCAGCAATGTACAGCATAGACAGGGAGCCCAAGCAATGTGATAGTAGTGCTCCATTTCCAGCAACAGCATAGTGCCCAAGTATGAAAGGCCCCTATGGCGATGGTGCAAGTGGGGCATAGGGGGCTACAGGCGGGACATGTTGCAGGGGCAGCTGGGGCACAGGGTGGACTAGGCGTGCGCCTAGGTGGCACATAGGAACATAGAAACCGGAAATCAGCATGACAGCAGCTGAGAAAGGCCAAACACAATCCACCTACATCTACTTGGTCCACCCGAGCTAACAGTTGCCAGGGCACTGACCTGACATCCCCCCCAGCCAACCCTCCCCCAAGCGGAAGGGACAGACTATTGGTAGGCGATGATGGGGGGGGATGTGAGGATGCTCATGTATGCCCCATGCCCCAGACCCCGATTCCTAGGCGACCACCTACCCACACAGTGGACGGCCTGGGACTGCGCACTACCAGCACCGACAGCATAAGGCCATGTCAGCATGGCAGGGGGGGTGCCCGTGCTGGAGGAGGCAGTGGCATCTGCCTGCAGTGGACCTAGGCCATGCCCTGTACCAGTACGTGGTGTGCAGTGCAACATAAAAGGTCTGGCTGAGGAAAAGTACAGGTAGCCCCAGGGACCACCATGCATCTGTGGCAACAGTGTGGTGCAGTAAATCCAGCCAATGTGTCCAGAAGTAGAGGGTCACAGGCAATATTCCCTCTAATTTTCTGTAGGCTGTGTGCACATAAAATATCAGCTGTGCAGCTTTTGAAGGAAGGTTAAATTTTTGTGCGCAACATAACGACACTCGGAGTTATATACTTTAAAATTTGACTACACGTCAGAATACAGTATGTACACCACATTGATTGCACTAGAAAATATTGTAGAGCTTGTGAAAACCGTAAATACACAACAACTTTTAAATTTTAAGACGTCTGTGTTGTTTTCTATCAGAATCAGAACTGTAATTTTTGTGCGCTCTATTGTAACGTATGTGCGCTCGCTCGGCGAGGTGTGTGCGCGCGCACACGCGCACAGCTTAGAGGGAACAGTGGTCACAGGTTCAAGCCCCCGCTGTGGTTCCTGCAGAACATGTCCCTATGTTTTACCCTACAATGCAGATACAACAGCAACATGTGCAAAACCCAAAGCAGGGGCAAACAGGGGTACAAACACCCACTCACACAGGCTCCACAATCCAAAGATGCATAGAGAGTCAGGCAGTTAGCCACAGCATTGAGCAGCAGTTATCACCAGGGCACTACTACTACCTCCTGCACAGTTTAGAAATGTCAGCATGGTGATCAGGACCAGTGTGGCGGGCAGGGTTGCCAACCACTCCTATCTGTGCACAATGCTGCAATAGGAGTGTGTGTGTTTATGTCTATCCATTGTTTTGTGGCTGCCCACACCTCACCGGGCCCACAATGTCCCACTGTTACCAGTGTTAGCCTGAATATGTGCATAATGAGGAGCAAAGTGTTGTGGGTATGGCCGGACAGGGCGGATTGGCCAGGATGCATATTCACAGGGTGTGGGGCAATGGTTGGGACACTGTAGTGCCTGACCACTGCCTGCATTGACAGGGTGGCCACGGCATGGCATGCTGGGAGGGCACTCACTCTAACCGTGCAGTGATCATGGCATGTCTAGGCTCCCACATAGAGCTCTACACTCACTACCTCCAGTGATGCTTTTGTGTTTTTAATGACTGGGGCCCCAATCGCTGAGATGCCTGTTTGGTGCACATAGTTCTTCTGTGAGTGTGAACTATGGACTGGCTGCAGTTAGACTGTGCATGGTTGGAACACCTATAAGGTGCAGTCTGAATGTGTTTTCTGCTGGTGACTGGCAAACAGTGTTGTGCAGCAGTTGAGGTGTTCCAGACCTAACCCCAACATTGCTGCTGGTCTGCCACTGCCCAAGGCACAGGTATGGTTCTAGCCCACCAACCCTGGACTGCTGCCTTATACCAGCAGGATGGAGGTTGCTTCACCAGGGCTGGGGCATCTGTCCCTTACCTACAATAAGGGTGATGTGGGCCCTTATAAAGGCACTGCTACACACACACCTCATGCAGGTCTAGAAACCCTTCTGCTCTGATAACAGGTGCCCCTATCAGCCAGACCCTAACATGTGGTACACATTAATCTGGGTGGTGTCTGGTCACAGAGAACCACATGTGACTGCAGGATACAGATGGACACTGAATTACCTTCAGCTGCACTGCAAGGAACACCTGTCACATACTGGTAGTGATGGGGATGTACAGCAGGACCTATCTCTTGCACCACATGTACTGTGGACCTAGTGCTGGGCACCCATCCTATCCCTCAGGTGAACACAGAACCTGCACAATGGCATGGTCTGTAGCTACACTGTGCCAGTATCACACACTGTCAGTTCGTCTTTCCAAGCTGAGGTACCAGAGAAGTGCAGACCCCATTTGCTGATCAGCTGTAGACAGCTATTCAGCATGTGCATTGCATCATAGGTACTGGTGGGATTACCCTATCCTGGCTCTCAGAGCAGACAGTTTGTGCGGTGACCTGCAGTCCTTCTGTACCCAGCCATTTCTGTGACATACACCACAGAGGTATAGCCTACTGGTTAATACAATGCCATTCTCGGCAGTGTTCATGGGTTCCATTCCTCATTGTTCCCTCCTCTTATGCCTGTCTTACTCAAATAGTGTGCATGCCTGTAACAGTCATATATTGCAGATCTGTGCTGCCAGTCCATAATACCATCGCCACAATTGCCAACATTCCCTCAGTCCATCTATCTGCATCTGTCAGCTGTGTAGAGTCCTGTCTGCCTGTGCGGGCTGCCACCCCATGTCCTGCACTGCTACCCTTTCCTGCATTGTGCCTCATCGTGCTTGCCTCACCTGTGCCTGATCTGCATGGCACCACCACTCCTCTGTCCTCCCATCATTGTAACTATCCTGCCACCCCCACCTCCACTGGGGGACACGTATTCCCATCATCTGCCACCAACTGTCTTTCCAGTACTTTACATTGCCAACACCCTGTGCTGTGGTACAGTTGCCCCCACCATGTTTGTCATCAATACTGGCAGCAGATATGGCGGGTCCAGTGGCTCCCAGCTCTCCCTCCTTCACTCACCTGTTCATTGCCTTTCCTGAGTGCTCTATCTAGTGTTGGGGCTACATCTGTCTCTGTTCCTCACAGGTCATGCATGTCATCCTGCGGCACCTTGCAGCCCTTAGGGCACACTAACCTAGGGCACCATAACCTTGTTAGGACACCTTAACCTATGGTTCCATAGCCCAGGGTGCCTTCTAGAGTGCCTTGTCCAGGGGTGCCTACTACGGCGCTTAGCCTAAGGACCCCTATAGGGTTCCTTATGAGGCACCTTACAAGACGCCTTACAAGGCACCTTACAGGGCACCTTACAAGGCACCTTACCGGGCACCTTACAAGGGGCCCTACAAGGCACCTTACAAGGCACCTTACCAGGCGCCTTATAAGGCACCCTGTAAGGTGCCTGGTAAGGTGCCTTGTAAGGCGTCCTGTAAGGTACCTTGTAATGGGCGGTAGTTTGTAACATGCGTTAGCTGATACGGCTTGCTGTAATGATGCACCGCCCACGCCTTTATATGGGCATCTGTACCTTTACCGCGGAACCTAATGCGAATGATATTACCGCAGTTTAGTAAACATACACCATAGTGTAGCTATACAGTACATTTATGAAAATATGCCTTTGTAAATAGGTAGGATCTCACAGAACTGCATCATTACAAATCATGCACAACAAATAATACTTCAGGCTGGAAGAGATCATGCCTGTCAGTTACAGGACTGGTGCTAAAATATTTAATAGCCTGTGCAAATACACAGGGGAGGATATTCATGGTGGCAACTAGTGCTGATAAAGCAGCTAGTCATCGCCGATGAACTTTGGACCCGGATATTCACTGTATCTGGCCACCAGCATTAAATATCCAGGTTCTCTGGATAGAACAGTATTAGCCGGCTAGCAGCGATGATCAGCCACTGGCCAGTTAGCTAAAGTGGCAAAGTTAGGCAATTCTTTCAGGTGCTAACTTTCATCACTTTGAGATAACCGGCTAGCAGCTTACTATCTCCAGTAGCCATTTATCCCCAGGTGACCTCTTGGCTTCACCCCTGGAATGCCCTGACGTTATCTGTCAAGCATCAGGTGTTTAGTGGTGGAATCCAGGGATATTCAGCAGCACTAAACGCAATAGTGCCGCTGAATCTCCTGCTTTGCACCATTCAGGTGATTTGCCGGTCTACAAACCGCCTCAATGGCTTTGAATACCTCCCTCATCTCCCACCCCCCACACAGTTCCTTTTCCCTTTCTGTGCTCCATATTTTGCTCTTCTCAAATGTTTGTCTAGTTTTACATCCTGGATATTTTATTTTTATACCTAATTCCATTAATGTTCATTTGTCTTTTAAATGACCATTTGCCTCATTTGTCTGTATTTTTAGCAGGCAACTTGAGTGCATTTGTGCACCACTGAGCTTCACATCATGTACAAGATAGCAAATGGGAGAATTATGACTTTTTCCTGATCATTAATACACTGTTATAAAAAACCAATAGCACAAAAACTAAGGGGTATGTTTACTAAACAGTGCTAACGTCGCAACGGCGACGTTATCATGCGATAAGTGATGTTATTGCACGATAATGGCGCATTACTGGGCGATAACGTCACATATCGTGCGATAACATCTCCGGCGGCGTTAAGGTGTGCAGAGGGTGGAGTAAGGCTCCCCAGAGGGCAGAGATAAGGGGTCAATGTATGGAGAGTGAGCGGGGAGAGGCCCCAGGCACACTAACGCTGTGAAATCAGGGTCTGAAAATTAACGCCACTGAAAACCATGCATTAGAGGCACATTTACGGGAGAGAGAAACAGTTCAGTCAGCAATGTACAGCAAAGGCAGGGAGACCCAGATAAGTCATAGTAGTGATACATGTGCAGTAACAAAACATGCAAAACCAAGAGAGATAATGACCAGAACCAAAATAGAAACACAAAACACCGAGCTGGCCAATAGAAAAAAGCAAGGATAAACGGTAATCAACACTACCCATAAAGAATAAAAATGAAGATGTCACTTTTGGAAGCGTCAATTCTGATTCCACCTACAAAGTGAATTTTCCAACATTGATAGTGATGATGAGGGTTTGCTGTGGTGTATATTGGGCAGCTTGCTTATGTGGCGTTCACATGTGCAGCAACAGCAGAGTGGCCACGTAGGAAAGGGCACTATGGTGATGGTGTAAATAGGGTACAGGGGGCAAGAGGCGTGGAGGAGTGGCCTAGTGGTTGGGGCAAGGTACTTCAGGCCAGAAGGGCGGGGGGTTCAAATCCCACTAGAGGACAGCAACCTTGGGCCGGAAGGACTGGGGTTTTTAGTCCCACAGGTGCTCCTTGTGGTCTTGGGCAAGCCACTTAACCCTCCATAGCCCATGTTCCCTGTAAAATAGTTATCTCCAAGTTATAATACCCTGTTCAATGTAATTTCAGTTTATTCAATGTAAACCGCACCGATGCAGAATAGCACGGTATATAAGAGAATGTAAATAAAAAATAAAAATAAATAAAATAAAGAGGCGGCACATACAGTGGTCCAGCTGGGGCACAGTGTGGACTAGGCAGATGCCTACCTGGCACACAGGAATGCAGAAACTGAAAAGCAGCAAGACAGCAACTGACCAGGGTCCAACATGGCCACGAGTGTGCGACCCACAGTGTCCCAGGGGACAGTACACAGCAGGTACCACCAAGAGCACAGAACATTGGCAGGCGGTGCCAGGGGGAAGTTCTGATGTCCATGTCAGCACTCCTACCCCATATCATGCACCATAGGCAGCCGCCTACTGGCACACTGGATGGCCTGGGACTGCGCACCACCAACACCACCAGCATAAGGGCATGTCAGCATGGTGGCGTAGGGGTGCTGGTGGTGGAGGGGGCAGTGGCATCTGCCCACAGCAGACCAAGGCCAAGCTCTGTTTAGGTGGGTGCCCTGCATTGCAAAAGACAAGGTCTGTCTGACGAACAGAAATGGTATCCCCAGGGAATGGCCTGCCTCTGTGGCAACAGTTTGGTGCAGTACACGCAGCCAGTGTGTTCAGACGCAGAAGATCACAGGTTCAAGTTCCAGCTTTAGCTCCTGCAGACCATGTCCCTATATTTTACCCAGTACTAAACCATGGTAATAAAGAAGGAACCTTTATTGAAAATAAAATAAACATGCCATAAACACCTATATTTTACCCTACAGAGCACATACACCATAGACATGTGCAGTCCCTAGAGCAGAGGTTTCCCAACTGCAGTCCTGGAGAGCCAACACCATTCAGGTTTCATGCTGTCCCTAAGAAATATGCTTGAGATGCATTTGCAGGCACCACCCCCATTGTATGCAAATGCATCTCATTCATATTTATTAGGGACAGCATGAAAACCTGAACTGTCTTTGGCTCTCCAGGACCGGAGTTGGGAACCTCTGCCCTAGAGCAGAGACCAACAGGGGCACAAACACCCACACCCACAGGCTCCACTATCCAGCGGCTCATGGAGATTTAGGCTGTTGGGCCCTGCGCGGAGCAACATTTGCCACGTATATCAAAAGGTTCCACATATATCAGAAGGTTGCTATGATTAATGTCAGATAACAAATCCTAAGTTAAATACAATTTGTTGACAGAGATTCATCATAGCAACCTTTCTGATATCTGTGGAGTGTGTTTCAATTTTTGTTTCTGCCAACCACCTCTCTTTTTGCACAATGCTGAAATAGGTGTGGGAGTGTGTGTATGTCTATCCCAGGGGTGGGCACCTCCGGTCCTGGAGGGCCGCAGACCAGTCAGGTTTTCGGGATATCCCTAATGAACATGCATGAGATATATATGCATTAGAGATATCCTGCCAACCTGACTGGTTTGTGGCCCTCCAGGGCTGGATTTGGAGACCCCTGCCTTACACCTCTGTCATTTAAGATCGTGAGTGGGCAAGGTACAGATGTCCTAGACATCGAAAGGGTATATAGAATGTGTCACATTCCTCCTCGATTCTCACCACCACCAAAAAGTTGTCTAATAGACAATTTTTTGGTGGTGGTGAGAAGTGAGGAGGACTGTGACAAATTCTATCTAACCTTTTTGATGTCTTGGACATCTGCACCTTGTACACTCACAATCTTAAATGACAGAGGTGTAAGGCAGGGGTCTCCAGATCCAGCCCTGGAGGGCCACAAACCAGTCAGGTTGGCAGGATATCTCTAATGCATATATATCTCATGCATATTTATTAGAGATATCCCGAAAACCTGACTGGTCTGTGGCCCTCCAGGACCAGGTTTGCCCACCCCTGGTCTATCCAGTGTTTTGTGGCTGCCTACACCTTACTGAGCCCCCAATGCTTGAACTGTTTCCAGTGTTAGCCTGCCAATGTGCATAATGAGGAGCAAGGTACTGTGGGTATGGCCTGGACAGGGCGGCCTGGGCAGGATGTATCTGCACAGGGCATAGGGCAGTGGCTGGGGCATTGTAGTGCCCAACCACCACCGGCATGGACAGGGTGGACACAGCATGTCATGCTGTGGGGGTCACTCTCACCCTGACTGAGCAGTGAACATGGCATGGCTAGGTTCCCCCATAGTGGTGCACAATGTTTTTCTCAAGAGATATCTATGGGTTTTGTTTTTTTGGGGCCTAATCACTGATATACCTGCTTGGTGTGTGTGCTCACAGTTTCTCCAGGAACATGCACTATGTACTAGTTAGCAGGCTGTCTGTAGTTAGCATGCGCATGGCTGACACACCTTTCAGGGTGGAGACTGACTGTGCTCTCTGCTGAGGCATGTCAGATAGTGGTGGGGGGCAGCTGAGCTTTTCCAGGCCTACTGTCAGTGCTCTATGTGATGCATGCAGATCTGCAGTGACTGCTCTGTAGGGCACATTATAATGTGCCCTATGGAGTGCCTTATAGGGCACCTTAGGTTAGGTGTTATTAGGGTGTTTTTGCTGGCAGCACTGATTTAAATTACAAAAGGAAATGTCTTGGACAGCACTGATTTAAATTAAAACTAGGAACTGCCTCAGACAGCCTTCTTACATAACACCACTGCGGGATCAAACCCATGACCTCTGCCTCCTCAGTCATTGCAGTAACCAGTGGGCTACATCTTTATAGCTTCTAACACTTTGCTGGCATGAACTTAGAGTTAACGCCTATTCCCCAGCAGGACTGGGGTTGATGGTCCCCTCTACTGCCAACCATTGCAGAGATGTAGCATGTGGATCTGTTGGTGGGAGATCCTGTCCCCCACCCTGGCCCACAAAGGGTGCTACATTATCCGTTTTTGGGTCCAAACACCACCCTTCTCTTCTAACATGTGACCATGGCAACCACACAGAATATGCACTATTTTGGATGCATCATAGTCCACAAGGGCTAGACATGACTGGGAAAAACAGATGGACACAGGTGTTTTCTAGGTGGGTCTGCAAGGGCTACCTATCACACACTGGTACTGATGGGGATCTGCAGTAGAGCTGATCTTAGCCAAGCCAGGTGCTGCTGACCTGGTGCTGGGTGCCCCACCTCACCCTCAGGATGAGCACAGGAACCGCACAATGTCACAGTCTGTAGCTACTCTGTGCCAGTAACACACACGGTCAGTTCCCCCTACCAGGCCGGGGTGCTATAGAGGTGCATACCCCATCTTGTGATCAGATGTAGGCTGCTGAGCTGCATGTGCAGTGCATCATGGGTACGGGTGGGTTTACCCTATCCTGGTAACCACAGCAGACAGTTTGTGTGGTGGCCTGCAGTATTTCTGTGGCCAGCCAGCAGTGTGTTGGGCGCTGTGGAGGGGTAGCCTGCTGGTTGCTTCAATAACTACAAAGGCAGGGGTCATTGGTTTGATTCCACAGTGGTGTTATTTAATAAGGCTGTCTGAGGCTTTTCCTTTTAATTTAAATCAGTGCTGCCAGCAGAAACACCCTTACAGTTCCTTTGCCTAAGGTGCCTCATAGGGCGCCCTATAATGTGCCCTATAGGGCACATTATAAGGTGCCTTGGAAGACAGGGCACTTTATAATGTGCCCTATGGAGTGCCTTATAGGGCGCCTTATGTGGCACCTTAGGTTACGGCGTTGCTGACAGCGCTGATTTAAATTACAAAAGGAAATGCCTCGGACAGCACTGATTTAAATTAAAAAAAGGAACTGCCTCAGATAGCCTTCTTACATAACATCACTGTGGGATGAAACCCATGACCTCTGCCTCCACAGTCATTGCAGTAACCAGTGGGCTACATCTTTATAGCTTCTAACACTGCGCTGTCATGAACTTATGGTTAACGTGTGTTAACGTGCCATGGTGCCCACTATCGCGCGATACAGAGTCTTGCTAAATTGCCGCTGGACCGCCCACTACCTTATATGGCATTCTTCACATTAACACTGCAACTAGCGCCGGTAACATTAAGACTGTTTAGTAAACATACCCCTAAATCTAGACTACAATCCACTTTAATCAAATCAAAGCAATTTGAACCTGGACTATTTTGTTACCAATACTGCATTTGTTGTGAGGATTGCTAAAAAATCTACTAGTCTGATCGCAAATGACTCTTCAGATCTCAAGAATGTCGATCTGTTTTCTTGCGCTAATTATGTATACCACTGGTTCGCAACCCAGTCCTCCAGTACCAATTAGGCCAGCTGTGTTTTCAGGATAAGTACAATGAATATGCTTGCGATGGATCTGCATACAATAGCGTAAAAACATACAAATCTATCTCATGCATATTCATTGTGAATATCCTGACTGGCCTAGGGGGTACAGTAGAGTTGGATTGAGAATCACCGATATATACCATTATAAAGAAAATAATAAAAACATAACTTAGTACTAATCCACATTAGATGTGACAGGTAGCACATATTATCTGAGGGTTATAAAGCAGGTGTTGCTTCTCACTATAACATAGGATATGTAACACCAATTAGATGTCGAATGCTGTGGTTATGAAAGAGTTTTATTGAACCGAATGTGTTCTTTTTAATGTCACCGCATTCTGCAATGTCCTCATAGCTCATGTGAATCTTGGGAAATGTAGCTAATTAACACAGTTTGCGGAGGACCTGGCAGAGGGAAAGGGGAACTCTCAGAGCCCCTGGCAAAGATCAGGCTTCTGGGCCCTGACCAGGACCAGCCACGAGGCATGTGAGAGAATGATGCCTGCACATGGCCCCGTACCTTAAGGGACCCTGCATGTGCCTGATCGGCTTAAGAGGGAGCCGGTGAGGCCCGAAGCCCAACTCCCCAATGCACCTCTGCACAACCACGGAGGTAAACAGCCACCGGAGTGTTTTCCTTTTTCTCCCATGGCTGTGCTGTTTCAGCTGCTAGCGTGGCTCAGTACACAGAGGTTAAACATGGACACTTCCTGTCTTGCGCAAAAGACAGGAAGTGCCCCTGTTTAACTTCTACCAAGATTAAAGTGACCAACCATCTCGTATTATACAGAACAGTCCTGTATTTTAAGGATGTGTCCCTGAAATTGTATTACTTCAGTCGGAATGCCTAAATGTCCTCTATTTTAAAACAAGTGCCCTACTCCTACACTTCTCTACATTTGTACCAGTGGACCTCTCCACTCCAGGTGAAATTTTCAAAGGGAAACTCTTTATATGAGACTATTTCCATCAGAGACACAGAAACATATACACATGCATGTACTCAGTTGTACTTCAGTGACACACACATGCACAGGCATTCATCCACCGCACCCACCCACCCCATCCACCAAATCAGATACACACATGCACACTAGCACTTTTCAGGCAGACAGATTCTGTCTCTGACTGTCTACTGGTCCTATGCTGCTTCTGCACTCCTCAGCTTCATTGCATCAACTCTTGCTTTTGCTACCAGTTCTTTTTATCAGCCTTCAATAGCCTCCTCACACTTTACCCCATTCCTTCTACATTTCCACCATTTCTTAGCAATCCCACTTACTACTACCAAGAAACCCACTTATTCCACTGACTTTCTTCTAGACCTTGTGCAGAAAATCTGCCCACCCTTCCTGTGACTAGTGCAGTCTTTCCATTGGCTGGAACCTACCTCTTACTCTGCACAGTGAGGGGAGAGGGGACCCTGGTGAGCTGTAGAGCTAAACTCTAAAAAATACTTAGACAATTTAGACATCATTCCAACTAAGATAGCTACTTTACAAAGTTGTAGAATCCTAAAATAATTTAGATGGTTGGCAATCCTAAACTCATGAGTCCTCTGCACTTCTGACAAATCTGGCTCTGTTTCCTCTCCAGGGCCCAGACAACCATTAGTCAGACACAGCCAGCCAATAGGGAGCTGGGGGAGGTGGGAGCAGTAGCTAGGATAAAGAAACCTTCCTTTCTTCCTTGTCCTGCAGCTCTGGAGTATGTTTTTTTTTTTTTTGCTACAGATATACAGACCTACAGGAGAAATTATTGGGGATTCTGAAGCACTCACAGCACCCACAAAGCTGCACCTATGATCTTGGGGCCAACATCAGTACCAGTATCATGATCAGTGGTTAGCTGATTTCATTGATTCTGTTGTCTGTGTAGGTTCTTAGCCTAGGGTGCATATTTATACTTCATCTTAAGACTTTATTTTCATTTTAAAATGCCAAAAAGAAAGTGTGTTTTTAATGTCCAACTACAAAATGAATACCTGCTCATTAAGAAACATTCTGGTGATAGCACAGTGTTTTGTAACAAATGCCAATCTTCCTTTTCAATTGCACATGCAGGAAAGGGTGACATTGTTCAGCACCTTAGGATGGACAAACACAAGACAGCAGATGTAAGTGCTTCTTCAAGTAGAACTGTGACTTCTTTTTTTAAAAGTCAAACTTTTGATGAGAAAACTCAGTCACGGCTACAACTGAGGGTACACGGGCTTATCACTGTGTTGTCCACAACCATTTTTTTCGGTCGGCAGACTGTACTTCAAAGTTGTTGAAAAAATGTTTTGATGAAAAATACTCTTGTGTGCGAAACAAAACAGCAGCAATCATCTGTAATATTTTCAAACCTGACTCTATTGGTTCCTTCAAGAGAGACCATTCTGAGACAAGTTTTTTAACAGTATTTTGTGATTGCTCAAACCATAGAAGCATTAAAGTGTGCCCTATTTTAGTAAAGTACTCTCTACCTGGGAAAGAGGTTCAGGTAAAAGTTCTTGATGTCCATGAAGTTAAAGGCAAAACCTCAGCCATTTTTTCCATGTGCATTTTTGATACAGTTGAGTCCAATGGGCTAAGATCAAAGGTTTTGGCATTGTGTACTGACATTACCAATTGCAATTTTGGTGGGGCCACTAGGAGGGGTAGTATCAATATGTTTTACAAGCTGCAAAAAGATTTAGGAAGTAATTTAATTGGTGCAAACTGTGTATCTCACATTGCTCACAATTGTTCAGCACTGCAGCCGAATGCCTGCCATTTGACATTGAAGTAGTTGTTGACAAGATATTCAGACATTTTCACATTTATACAGTGAGAATTGAAGAACTTAATGAGATGTGTGACTTTCTTGAGAGTGAGTAGCAAAAGCTCCTCGGCTACAGTAATACTAGGTGGCTGGCTTTACTACCAGCCATAGAGAAGTTAATTAAAATGTTCCAACAAGTGAAATCATATTGGGAAAAATGCCCAATTATCATCCAAAACGTTTTTGAGAATGAATCAGCAGAGGTTCGGCTGCACTTTCTGCATAGTCAGGCAGTGATTTTCCAAAATACGACTTTAAAAATTGAGTCTCAAAAAATCTCAATGACAGAGGTGGCTTAAGTAATCAGTGACCTTAAAAACAAGTTAGTAACTGGGAAGAATGAAGTGTTTTTGCCTCTGACAATCAGAAAGAAGATAAAAGATCTTGAAGAAGAGGGCAGCATTGATAAAGCAGATTTCAAGCAATCTGTGTCATCTTTCTACACCACTTGCATTGATTACTTGGATCAGTGGACCACTCACTTCCAGGAGATTGAGAAACAACAGTGGACTCCTTCAAAAACAACCAAAGTGGTGTGAGCTAGAGTCTTCTTTAGAATACGTTTTGTTTACAAGACCCGGCCTAGAGTCAGTAATAAATGATACTGGACTGTTTGTTGAGTTCTCTTGTCTTAAGTCATTTGTTTTTAAAGAAAAAGTTCATGAATGGAAAAAAACAGACATCACGGTTGACGAAAAATGGAAGGAGGTGTTTGGACACCTCAAAAGTAATGAGGTACCATATAAACATGTATGCAAACTGGTTGAATTTGTTTTATGTTTGCCAGGTTCCAGTGCTCCAACTGAAAAATGCTTTCAATCATGAACAAAGTGTGGTCTTCAGAAAAAAAACAACTGCATGTAGAGACTCTCAAATGTCTAATGATTGTAAAGTACAATTTCAAGTTGAGTTGTCCATAATTTTTTAATTATCTTACTGGAAATGTTGCTATTTTAAAGAAAATTTACTTTGTAGAGAAGTACATGAAGTAGGCCTGTTTGCCTGATTGGCATATTTATAAGTAAAGTTAACAAGTTAGCCTACTGATTAAAATTTTGGGTTAAAAATTAAAATTGTAATAATAAACATATTTTTTATTTTCCTTAATTTTGAACCCCCTGGCTTGATTGAGTTTCCCATATTTGAACTTAAAAAAGATGATCAGGTTAACAAAGTGAGCAACGCCGGAACTGAAACAGAGAAAAAGGAAAACACTCTGGTGGCCATGCAGAGATGAGTCAGGGAGCTGGGCTTTGGGCCTCATCGGCTCCTTCTTAAGCTGGTCAGGCATGCAGGGGGCCCCTTGTGGTGTGGGGCAATGGGCAGGGGAGGAAGAAGTTGCTGGCATTGGAAGAGGATTGCTACATGGGACTAGAATGGGGAGACTATGATTGAAAGAAAGACAATGTTGAGAGGGACTGGGACTGGAGGGGGGCTGATACTGGGAAGCCAGGACTGTAAAAAGGCTGATGCTGGGGGAGGGAGGGACTGGAACTGGAGGAATACTGATACTGGTGGGTTAGGACTTGAAATGGGCTGATGCTAGGGGATGGGGAGCCTGGGATTGGAAGGAAGATGATGCTGGGAGGGATTGGGACTGAAGGGGGACTGATACTGGTGGGTTAGGAATGGAAAAGGGATGATGCTGGTGGATGGAGAGTCTAGAAGGGAGTTGATGCTGGGAGGGGCTGGAACTGGAGGATGATTGATCCTGGGGGAGCTAGGACTGGAAATGGGCTGATGCTGGAGAATAGGGAGAATAAGACTGGAAGGAAGTGGAGGCTGGGAGGGGCTGAAACTAGAAGGGAGATGATGCTAGAAGAGGATAAGAAGGGGGTGGAAATGGGGATGGTGGAGAAAAAAGAAGTTGGAGGAGTGAGGATGGAGAGGGTGACAGATATTTTGTGTGGGAGGGAAGAAAAAAGGTCATAAAGAGGGAAGAATTGAAAGAGAGGGGCATATGACATTTAAGGCCATCAATAACTTAGCGCCCCTAGCTATCTGCATACTCCTCACTCACACCCCTAATACCAGATCCAGGAGATCAATGGCAGCCAATACCCTAACCATCCCAACTGACTCCACAAAGCGTTCAAATGCAACCACGGAAAGAGCGTTCTCATACTTCGCTCCTAGATGCTGGAACAATCTTCCACCCTCCATAAGAGCAATCAAGGACCTCAAGCAATTTAGAAAAGCTATAAAACACCACCTGTTCCTCTTACATTTCTCCCAATATCAATTACCATCTCCTACCCTCTCAACTTTTCCTAAGCCCCCTTCATAAACCAAAATTGATCTGATCCATCTCCTCTGTATAACAAGAAATCTACTATTGTATATAGTTGTATAATTAAGATGTACAAAGTTTTCCTAAGTTGAATCCTGTTAGATCTCCTGTTACATGTAAACTCACGACAGCATGTTGCTATCTGTGAGCACTTTATGTTTACTGTAAACAGCGCTGATGAGAAAGAGCGCGGTATATAAGAACGTTAAATAAATAAATAAATAAATAAGTATGAATGCTGGGGTAAGAAGGAGGAAAGGGAGAGTTAATGAATATAAGAGAATAAATTAACTGCGTGGGTGTGTGGAAGGGATGTAGGAGGCAGTACTAGGGACAGGGAGATGGGGGAGAGCAGGGACTCCTCTATGGTATACATATTTAGGTCTTCAAGTCTTTTCTCAAAAGTCTTCTGGCACAGGCTCCAAATCATTTGGTTGCCTTTCTCTGAACTGTTTCAAATCTTTTTTTAATCCTTTGTGAGATATGATCTCCAAAACTGAATACAATACTCCAAGTAAGGCTTCACCAATGACCTGTACTGTGGTATTAATACCTCCTCCTTTCTGCTGGTTATTCCTCTCTGTATGCAACCCAGCATCCTTCTGGCTTTGGCTACCACCTTGTCACATTGTTTTGCTACCTTGAGATCCTCAGAAACAATCACTCCAAGTTCCTTCTCCTGGTCAGTGCACACCAACCTCTCGCCCACTATTGCATACAATTCCCTTGGATTTTTGCATCCTAAATGCATGACTCTCCTGGAATGTATCCCATCTGCTCCAATGGCCTTTTCCACTTTCAGTTTTTTTGAGCTGTTCAAAAACATCATCTTCTGTGAATGAGGTGGTATCTACTCCATTCCCATTTGTATATTTTTCAATCATATGTGGTCCTTCTCCAGGATTTCCTTTAGTGAATACAGAACAGAAGTATTTGTTTAGTGTTCTTATTTTTTCAGTGTCACATTCCATGAATCCATCTTCGGCACTTTTGAGTCTTGCAATTCCACCTCTGGTTTTTCTCTTCTCCTGAATATACCTGAAAAAAGGTTTTGTCTCCACGCTTCATATCTTTAGCCATCATTTCTTCCACCTTTTCTTTTGCTATCCTTATTTCTCTCTTTTGTCTCTTTTAACTTTATTCTGTATTATTTTCTGTGTTCCTCTGTTTGTGATCTTCTGAATTTTCTGAAAGCTGTGTTTTTTGCCTTTATTTGTGCAGCCACTTCTTTGGAGAACCATATAGGTTTCCTTTTCCTCTTGTTGTTATTTACTTTCCTTTCATATACATCTGTTGCCCCTTTTATTGCCTCTTTTAGTTTAGTCCCCTGTGATTCCACTTCCCTTACCTCCTCCCATCCTGCCAGCTCCTCCTTCAGGCACTTGGCCATTTTACTAAAGTCAGTGTTTTTGAAGTCTAGGACTTTGAGCTTGCTGTGATTGGACTCTGCCTTGGCTTTTATCTCAAACCACACCATGTGGTGATCACTGCTGCTCACATGGGCACCCATCCAGACATTCAACATGCGATCTCCATTGGTGAGTCCTAAATCCAGCATCAAACTTTCCCTAGTCAGTTCCATCATCATTTGTCTGAGCAATGCTTCTTCGAAGGCATCCAAAATCATTTTAATTCTTTCCAGATTTGCAGAAGGAATACTCCAATCCACATCCGGTAGATTAACGTCTCCCAATATGACCACTTCTCCCTTCATGGCTACCTTTGCAATATCAATGATCACGTTTCTATCCATTTCTTCCATTTGAATTGGAGGCCTGTAGACTACACCAGTATGGATGATAGTGCCATCTCCTCTTTCCAACACAATCAACAGCGTTTCTTCTTTTCCCATGTTCCCTGCATTTCAATGGCTTTAATATTGCTTTTATACCTTCTCTATCTCTTCTAAATAAATTGTAGTCAGCTATGGCCATATTCCATTTGTATGACTCATTAAGCCATGTTTCAGTAATGGACACAATATCCAGTCCATTTCCACCATTAGGGCTTCAAGGTCAGGAACTTTGTTGGCTAGGCTTCGAGTATTTGTGCTCATTGCCTTCCAGCAGCTGTTGATTGGCTTACTTGTATTTTCATGGATTTTATTCTACACTCCTCTTCTCACTTGCCATTGATGTGTGGGTTAACTAAGTGACTGTTTCCAAGGTTATTATGCTGGTAGTGACGTCCTGAACTTGTTCTTTTCTATCTGTCACCCCCTTTCCCTAGTTTAAATGCTTGTTCACATATTCCCTGAATTTTTCACTTAGGATCCTTTTCCCTGCCATAGAGAGATGCAGTCCATCAACACAGTATAGTAGTATGGCAGACTATTTGGGAGCCATGGGGGAGACAGCCGGCTGCAATGCTTCAGCAGAGGAAGCAGGTGCCTCTGGTTTTAGTGAGAGCGTCCACCATGATGAGTACTGCCCCATTGTCTGACCTGGAGAGAGGGGAGCCCTCTGTTGCAGCCTGTGGTCCTGGACCTTAGGAGAGCCTGGGGGAGAAGCAGTTGGGTAATAACATAAGAACATAAGATATGCCATACTGGGTCAGACCAAGGTCCATCAAGCCCAGAATCCTGTTTCCAACAGTGGCCAATCTAGGTCATAAGCTTTATCAGAAGAGACTTGAAGACCTAAATATGTACACTCTGGAGGAGGGAGGAGAGATAGGGGAAATATGATTCAGACCTTTAAATACTTAAAGAGAAATAATGAACAAACAAACCTCTTCCAAAGACGGGGAAGTTGTAAAACTAGAGGGCATAACATGAAACTGCAAGGGAGTAAATTGAAAGGCAATGTCAGGAAATACTTTTTCACTGAAAGGTGGTGGATGCTTGGAATGCCCTCCCGATGGAAGTGGTGGGGGCAAATACAGTGACAGAATTCAAAATGGCATGGGACAGACACAGTGGATTATTTTACAGCAACGGGATAAAATCATAATAAACTTAACTATCTAAATTCTCAACAAACAGGGGTATTCTACACGGAGTGGCGGGTTCACTCCTAAACAAAGACATGGGGAAGGGTGGCCTGCATGGAGCGGCAGGTGCACCTACTCTTGCCATCTTACTGGGCAGACTAGATGGACCATACTGGTCTTTATCTACCGTTATTTACTATGTTACTATGTTACTAAATATGGACCCAGTTATTTCCCCCTCCATTTCATCCACAACTTAAGAGTTAAAAAAACAAAAGGATTATGGCCCCTTGGTTGGGCCCTCCAGTTTTCGGTCCCAACAAAACATCCCTTACTTCAATCCCCCTCCAACTCCACCTATTTCTAGACCCATGAACCCACCATTCCAAGGTAGACCATAACCAACCCTTTCCAATTAATGGCTGTAATGGGTCACCGCTAACTCTACTCTTCCTTCTCAATAGTATATATCGTGCCACTCTAGGCCTCTGATTCTCCCAGATAAGTTACATCATTCTATTTTGAATCCACTCCAGAAAGGAGGCTGGGACCTGGATGGTAGGGTAGTAAACAAGTACAATAACTGAGGGAGGATCATCATTTTACTGCTGCCTTCCTCCCAAACCAAGATCATCTCAAGGATCGCCAATTATCCAGCTCAGAAAGAATTTTCTTCTAGACCAGGGGATAATTTGTCTTAAAAAGGCTCCCAATATTAGAAGTAAGGTTAATCCCTAGATATCTAATGCTCCCCCTAGCCCATCTAAAGGGGAAGCTCCCCTGCAGCACCTTATATCTATCCTCCGATAGGGAAATATTAAGAATTTCAGACCTAGTATTGTTAATTTTAAATCCCGCCACCTTTCCATATTCCTCCATCTCCTTGACCAGTTCCTGCAAGGATTCTTCTGAGTGGGATACCAGAAATAATACATCATCTACAAATAAGGAGATTTTGTATTCCTTTGCCCTCACAGCCAAGCCCCAGATCCACTGATTTTCCTGCACCCGCTGCGCTAGGTGCTCCATAACTAGAACAAATAATAAGGGCAAAAGTGGACACCCCTGGCAAGTTTCTCTTTGGAGTTCAAAGGGCTGCATATATCCCCCATTAATCTTCAGGCAAGTCAAGGGAGAATTGTATAGAATTTTTATCCACCTCAAAAAAGTACCCTTCATACCCATCTGCTCCAGGGCCTTGATTAAAAAGGGCCAGTAGACCTTATCAAAGTCTTTGTCAGCATCTATAACTAATAACACCAGCCCTTCTGCTGTTTTTTTGTCCCCAGCACAAGGATCAGGACCTTGTAAATATTGTACAAAGCTTGCTGCCAAGGAATGAACCCCGACTGATTTACCATGTACCAAATTTGGCAGGACAGACAAAAGCTGGTTTGCTAACAACCTAGTGAATATTTTTAAATCTGTAACAAGCAGGGAGATTGGATGGTAGGATCTGCATAGCCCAGAATCCTTCCCTTCCTTAGGTAGGATTTTTACCCCTGCTAAGCATAGTAAGTCCAGCATTTTCTCCTCCTCCTTAAATGAGTTAAGCATGCAGGTGGAGACATGTCACTACATCTCGGGGCCTCACCTCCCTCCTGGGCTCCAGGGCACATTGAAGCCCAGTCTACCTTCCTTTAGGCCCACAGCCCGAGCTACTGCCTTGCAAAATTGCTCAGTCAATAAGCGATAATCCACCATCTTCTCAGTTTCGGGGATCCCCCGCACTCAGATATTGTACCGCCTGAAGCAGTTCTCCAAATCCTCCAGCTTTATAAGATGCTCTTCCTGCGCACTCCAGATTGCTGCTGTTTGCTTTTGGAGAGTCTGTTCCCTCCTGTTCCTCAATCCACCCCCTGCCTCTTCCAGCCATTGACCCAATGCATTCAAATATGTCTTGAGCTCTGAGATCCACAGCTGATCCTCTTGTTTGAACATGGACAGGTCCTGGCACAGACAGAAAACCAGTCTTTTATTTTGCCATAAAGCATTTGGAGCTCACCCCTCGCACCATTGTCCAATTCACCACTCTCCCTCCTTGTCTCCTTGCTCCCTGCAGCCACCGGCACTATCTTACCTGGCACCACACTTTGAAGGCATAAAGTTTTAGATCCAATGCCAAGTTTTTTCCAGCCATCTGTCACCAACAAGTTCTTCATACCTTCCTCCAGGACAATCAACACCCTCCCGGTGTGTATCATGCTTTTAATCGGGGGTTTTATAAATTAGCCTGCGGAGTCTCATGGCTAGACAGCCATCTGAGGCAGTGACATCACTTCCTCCTCAGGATGCTTTATTTGGGGCAGTTTCTCCAAATGGGTCAGTTTTGCGGATACCATAAGAGTCTGAGCCTCACTTCAAGCCAAGGTGTGTGGAGTAGGATCTTAGGGGTATGTTTACTAAACTGCGTTAGTGCAATTCGCGTTAGGAGCCGCGGTAGAGACAGAAACCCCAAATAAGTACATGGGCGGTACATCGTTTCCGAGAACGCGCCGAGAACGCGCGTTACAAGGCGCCATAAATGAATGAGTGCTACAGGGCACGTTACCGCGCGTTAATTTTAAGAAGGCGTGCAGGCATGCAAGCACAGCAACAGAGCTGTAGCACAATGGTTACAACACTGACTGATGGTACAGGGGTCATGGGTTCGATTCCCCAGTGGGCCTAATGTATAAGGCTGGCTGAGGCAGCACCCTTTACATTTAAGTAGCGATTGTTGAGGCATGTGACGTCAATGTTCCCTCTAATTTTCTGTAGGCTGTGTGCGCATAAAATATCAGCTGTGCAGCTTTTGAAGGAAGGTTAAATTTTTGTGTGCCACATAACGACACTCGGAGTTATATACTTTAAAATTTGACTACACGTCAGAATGCAGTATGTACACCACATTGATTGCACTAGAAAATATTGTAGAACTTGTGAAAACCATAAATATACAACAACTTTTAAATTTTAAGATGTCTGTGTTGTTTTCTATCAGAATCAGAACTGTAATTTTTGTGCGCTCTGTTGTTAAGTAGGTGCGCTCACTCGGCGAGGTGTGTGTGCGCGCACACGCGCACAGCTTAGAGGGAACAGTGTGTGACGTGTATTTTAATTAGTGCTGCCAGCAAACACACCCTCACGGTGGCATAACCTAAGGTGCCGCATAAGCACCCCATAACGCACTCCATAGGGCACATTATAAAGTGTACTGTCCGCCAAGGCACCCTATAATGTCCTCTATAGGACACCTTATAAGGATGTGAACAAAGCCCTGGCTGGCTGCAGGACTGCACGTCACCACACAAACTGTCTGCTGTGGTTACCAGGATAGGGGTAACCCACCCGTACCATGATGCACTGCACATGCAAATCAGCAGTTGAGAGATGGGCACAAGATCGGGTATGCACCCCCACAGCACCTCGGCCTTGTAGGGGGAACAGACCTTGTGTGGCACTGCCACAGAGCAGCCACAGACAGTCACATTGTGCGGGTACAGTGCCCACCCTGAGGTTGAGGTGGGGCACCCAGCACCAGGTCCACAACACCTTTCATGGCTGAAATACACCATGCTGCAGGTCCCCATCAGTGTGTGATAGGTAGTTCAGTTAGACACACCTAGGATACATCTGTGTCCTGCTGTATGTCTCGGTCATGTCTAGTCCCTATGGGCGATGCTGCACCCAGAATAGTGCATATCCTGTGTTGGTGCCATCGTTACCTGCTGTAGGTGAAGGAGGAGGGGGGGTGTATGGACCCATAGGCAGATTATGTACCACCACACAACCCACCCTCTGGGGCTCAGGGTGGGAAACAGGATCACCCACCAATAGATCCACAGTCTACCTCCCTGCAATGGAAGCAGTAGAGGGGACCAGCAACCCCAGTCCTGCTGGGGAACAGATAGAGCAGTATGCATCCATAACACAATAGCAGAGAGACGGCAGGCCTGGAAATGCTCAGCTGCCCCCCACCATTATCTGACATTCTCCAGCAGCAAGCCTCCAGCCGCTGCACCCTGCAAGGTGTTCCAGCAAGACACATACTAGCTGCAGACAGTATGTCAGCTAGTCCATAGTGCATGGTCCTGGAGGAGATGCATGTACCCGGAACAGGGATGTCAGCATACACACCAAGCAGATAAGTCAGTGATTGGGCCCCAAAAGAAAACCCATAAATATCACATGAGAAAAATGCTATATAGCACTATGGGGGAACCTAGCCATGCCATGGTCACTGCTCAGTCAGGGTGAGAGTGACCTCCCAGCAGGACATGCTATGGCCACCCTGTCCATGCAGGTGGTGGCCAGGCACTACAATGTTCGAGCCATTGCCCTATGCCGTGTGCAGATGCATCCAGGCCACGCCACCCTATCAAGGCTATTCCCACAGTACCTTGCTCCTCATTATGCACATTGGCAGGCCAATACTGGCAACAGTGCTAGCAGTGTGGGCTGTGGAGGGTGTTGGCAGCCACCACACACTGGATAGACAGACACACACTCCCCACACCTATGCCAGCATTGTGCAACTATAGAGGTGTTGGGCAGCCCAGGCCACCACACAAGTCCTGGGCACATTGCAGGCATGGCTATGGTATGCAATACTGTAGGAGTCACTCCCCAGGTTGGTAAACACTGTCAGACACAAGACCTGTAGCACACTCCACAGACATCAGAAAGGTTGCTATGATGCAGCTCACTCAGAAAATTGTACTTAACCTAGGAATTGCTCTCTGCCAGTACTCATAGCAACCTTTTGATAGATGTGTACCATATTCCCCGGTTTAGGGTGGCATTATTAAGGTATCCAAGTGCTAGTATTGGGAGATGCACGCAGAGACCAATGTCCTGCCTCCCCAGGAGGCTTTGGATAATGGGGCCTGTGGGTGCGGGTGTGTCTGCCCCTGTTGGCTGCTGCTTTACGGCAGAGGTTCCCAACTCCAGACCTGCGGAGCAAAACACTGTTCGGGTTTTCATGCTGTCCCTCATGAATATGCATGAGATACATCTGCATACCATGGGGGTGGCGCATGGAAATGCAGCACAGGCATCTTTATCAGAGGCAGCATGGAACCGGAATGGTGTTTGGCCCTCCAGGACTGCATTTGAGAGGCTCTGCTCTAGGTAATGTGCATGTTTATGGTGTCTGTGCTCTGTAGGGTAAAATGTAGGTGTCTTGGGCATGTTTACGTCATCTGCAATAAAGGTGCTGTCTGTATTAGCACATTGTAGCAGTGGGTAATATATGGGGACCGGGTTGGCGGGAACCACAGCTGGGACTTAAACCTGTGACCCTCTGCTTCTGAATACACTGGTTTTGTGCACTGCACCTCCTTGTTGTCACAGAGTCAGTACATTCCTTGGTGATACCATGACTGTTCATCAGACAGGGCCCATGTGTTGCAGTACACGGCACCCACCTAAACAGGGCTAGGCCACGGTCTGCTCTGGGCAGCTGCCACTGCCCCCTCCACCACCAGTATCCCTCAGCCACCATGCTGACATGCCCTTCTGCTGGTGGTGCTGGTGGTGTGCAGTCTCAGGCCATCCAGTGTGCAGGTAGGCGGCTGCCTATGGTGCGGGTTCTGGGGTAGGGGTGCCTGCATAGGTGTCCACGTTTCCCCCCAGCACCGCCTGCCAATGTTCCGTGCCCATGGGGGTAGCTGCTGGGTACTATCCCCTGTGACACTGTGGGAAACACAGTCGTGCCCATGTTGGGCCTTCAGCAGTTGCTGTCTGGCTGCTCTGCTGCTTCAGCATTCGTATGGGCCACCTAGGCATCGCCCTAGTCCGCACTGTGGCCCAGCTGCACCACAGCATATGCCGCCTGTGGCCCTCTGTATCCCCTTCTCCGGCATCTGTCCAGTTGCCATTCCGACATGCCCGCCCTGATGTTGTGGGACATGTGCACGCCATAGGAACCCTGTCCGATGGTGGGGAAAACCCTGAGCAGCGCTATTTCACTGTGGGCTCATTCACCTTGTATGGGGACGGATTATAGACCCTTCCACGATTTATATCTGTTCTATGGAGCTTACTCGGGGGGGGTTGATGTTTCTCATTGATACCACTATTGGCCAGCTTGGTTATGTTTTTTTTCCGGTTTGTTGGGGTCATTTTCAGTGTTTATGTGTCCTTTTGTTCTGTGCACATGTATCACACGTATAACTTTTTTTAGGTTTCCCTGTCTGAGCTGTACATTGCTGACACTGAAATGGTTTTTCTCCCCTGTAATGTGCATTTAACGGCAGGTTTTCATTCGTGTTGGAATTGAGCTCTTCAGATCAGCGCGTTAGTGTGAAGGGAGCCTCTCCCCACCCACTCTCCGCCCATTGACCCCTTCTCTCCGCCCTCTCTCCACCTTCTGCGGTGTTTTACCACGCCATGGGAGTTTACGATTGTTAACTACGATTAACGCGCGTTATGTAATGTTAACGATCGTAAGCGCGTCATAACGCGCGTTATGATGCGCTTACGATCGTTAACGTTACATAACGCGCGTTATGTACGATTACCGCAGTTTAGTAAACATACCCCTTAGTCTCTCTAATTTACTAATAATGCTCGGCATAATACTTGCATCGTGCCAAAGACAGTTTCCTTCTGGATTCATAAGATGTAACAGTTATGTGTACTTTGTCAAGATGTACTTGGAAATTCTTTATCAAGCCTGTTACTCCAAGTTTATTTATTTATTTTATTTATATTCTCTTATATACCGCGCTATTCTGCATCAGTGCGGTTTACATTGAACAAACTGAAATTATATTGAACAGGGCATTATAACTTGGAGATAACTATTTTACAGGGAACATGGGCTATGGAGGGTTTAGTGGCTTGCCCAAGACCACAAGGAGCACCTGTGGGACTGTACACAAGTACAATGGGAATGATTTCTGTATCTTTCCGCCATATCTTTTTCATCTCTGACTGCATTTATTGGTACTTCAGGATCTTCTTTCTTGCCATACGATTCACAGAATAATCACTTGGTACTGACACTTCTATTGTCAATGCCATTCTGGTATTCTTCTCCTTTACCACTATGTCAGGTTTTCTGGCATCCAATTTCTTATCCGTTGGAATGGGAATGTCCCAGATCATCATAATCTCTTCATTCTCTGTTATTCTCCTAGGATCATGATCCCAGTGCTTTTCAAGGACAGTGATGTTGTAGTGTTTACAGAATTTCCAGTGGAGGAGGCATGATACTTTGTTGTGCCTTTCAGTATACAAATTTTCCACCATCAGAACTTTACAGTCTGCTGTAGGGTGAGCCACTGTTTCCAGCTCTTTCTTTCAGAATCGACATATGTCTATTTGCCAGTTTTTTCAATACTCGCCATAAACCATCTCATCTGTAATCCTTTGACTTGGGCTGCAACTATCAATCTTTCATCCTTCGGTTTCAGTTCACCTCTCCTTAACCATTCATGTGTCCTTGATCGACAAAAGATTCTTGGAGTAACACTCCATATTTTCCACTATATTTGTGCATTTGTCATTTGTTCTTCCTCGCCTGCTGATCTAATTCTTTGAAGAGTTTTTTCTCTTGTTTTGCAAATTCTGTTAATTCCTTTCCCATGCTTGCCTGTGGATTCTCACTCATTCATTCTAGCGGAATGCTTGTCCAAGTTTGATGATAGAGACAAATTCTGGACGTTTACTTTCATATTTCAACACTTTTTGAGTATTTGGATCCGATGATGCTGTCAGGTAGGCCTGAAGGCTTATGATAGTAGCTCTTTAGGTGTAATCAATCTATATAAGTTCTAGCCCTCTTTCAGCTCTAGGAATGCACAGTCTTGATATATACTTATTCTTGTAAATTACCTTGGTCTTGAAGGACTACAAAAGGGGACTGCTACTTCTGGAGAGATATCTGCAATTGTAAGTATTTACTTCTGGGATTTTTTCTAAAACTTCGGGAAAAGGAATTCTTTAGATTAAAGCTGATTAATCTGTGAACCCAGTGTATTTGTTAAATCAGTCAGGGCCTAGTAGAAACAAAGAGCTTTAATTTAAATCAAATCAGAATATAACTAATCATAAAAGGCAAAAAAGGGTCAGTATTCCTTGTGCAATAAATTATTTCTAGAGACCTTTACAAAGAGACCTTCTACATAGGGGGCAAGAGACCTGTGAAATTGTTTAAATAGGTGTTAAAGACAGGTGACAGATCAAAGGGCGAGTTTGAAAGACTCCCTCTGTCAAGCAAGAACTGTGTTAATCACTCAAATAATTTTTCACAGCTTACCTCAGAAGCACAGGAATAAATAGAGCAAACAGAGTTCTGTGCTTCTCAGTCTTGAAGGAATACAAAAGGAGACTGCTATTTCTGGCGAGAGATCTGCAATTCTAAGGGGTATGTTTACTAAACCGTCTTAATGTGCGCTCTGCCATGTTATCGTGCGATAAGGTACCTTATCGTGTAATAATGGCGCTTTATCTGGCGCAGAGGTACCTTTGCGCGTGATAACGTGCGCAGCGGCGCAAATGAGCGTTGAGGGTAGAGAAAGGCTCCCGGAGGGCGGAGTAAGGCTCCCCAGGGGCGGAGGGAGAGGGTCAATGGGCGGAGAGTGGGAGGGGAGAGGCTCCCTGCACACTAACACTGTGAAGTTCGAGGCTGAAAACTAACGCCAGTGAAACCCTGGCGTTAGAGCTGATTTAAAGGGAAAAGAAACCATTTCTGTCAGCAATGTACAGCAAAACCAGGGAAATCTACAAAAAGTGATAAGTGTGATACATGTGCACGGAACAAAAGGGCAAATAAACAGTGAAAATGACCAGCAGAAAATGTAATAAAAGCATAACCACGCTAGCCAGTAGTGATTTTAATGGGAAACATCAAAAAACACTCCCGAGAAAGCTCCAAAAAAAGATATGAATTTTGGAAGGGTCTATGCTCCATCCCCATACAAGGTGAATGAGCCCACAGTGAAATTGCGCTGAGCAGGGTTTCCCTTTCCATTGGGCAGGTGTCCTATGGCATGCACATGTTCCGCAACAGCAGGGCAGGCATGTCGGAATGGGCAACTGGACAGATGCTTGAAAAGGGGACACAGAGGGCTGCAGGCGGCAAATGCTGTGGTGCAGCTGGACCACAGTGCGGACTAGGGTGATGCCTAGGTGGCACATAGGAATGCTGAAACAGTAGTGCAGCCAGACGGCAACTGATGTGGGTCCAACATGGGCATGAGTGTGCTTCCCACAGTGTCACAGGGGATAGTACCCAGCAGGTACCACCAAGGGCACAGAATATTGGCAGGCACTGCTCGGGGGAAGCGTGGAGAGCTATGCAGGCACCCCTACCCCAGAACCCGCACCATAGGCAGCCGCCTACCCACATACTGGGTGGCCTGAGACTGCACTCCACCAGCACCACCAGCAGAAGGGCATGTCAGCAGGGTGGCAGAGGGGTACTGGTGGTGGAGGGGGCAATGGCAGCTGCCTCATAGAGCACTACTTAAACGTAAGGGGTGATGCCTCAGCCAGCCTTATGCATTGGGTGCACTGGAGGATTGAACTCATGACCCCTGTATCACCGGTCAGTGTATTAACTATTGTGCTACACCTCTGCTCCTCTGTTTGCACATCAGCGCGCCTAATTATGATTACTGCACGTTAACGTGCTTAGCGGCTTCTCGCATGATAATGTGCGCAGCGCATGTTATCGCGTGATAATCCCGTTTTGCTACGATAAGACTGACACGCCCATGCCTTTTATGTCAGCCTGCACACTATCGCTGGGCGCACGTTAAGACTGCTTAGTAAACATACCCCTAAGTATTTACTTCTGGGAATTTTTCTAAATCTTGGGGGAAAAGGAATTCTTTAGATTAAAGCTGATTAATCTGTGAACCCAGTGTATTTGTTAAATCAGTCAGGGCCTAGTAGCAGCAAAGAGCTTTAATTTAAATCAAATCAGAATATAACTAATCATAAAGGGCAAAATAGGGTCAGTATTCCTTGTGCAATAAATTATTTCTAGAGACCTTTACAAAGAGACCTTCTACATAGGGGGCAAGAGACCTGTGAAATTGTTTAAATAGGTATTAAAGCCAGGTGACAGATCAAAGGGCCAGTTTGAAAGACTCCCTCTGTCAAGCAAGAACTGTGTTAATCACTCAAGAAATTGGTCACGCTTACCTCAGAAGCACATGAATAAATAGAACAACCAGAGTTCTGTGCTTCTCAGTCTTGAAGGACTACAAAAGGAGACTGCTATTTCTGGAGAGAGATCTGCAATTGTAAGTATTTAATTCTGGGAAATTTTCTAAATCTTGGGGGAAAATGAATTTTTTAGATTAAAGCTGATTAATCTGTGAACCCAGTGTATTTGTTAAATCAGGCAGGGCCTAGTAGCCACAAAGAGTTTTCAGTTTAAATTTAAAACACAGCAGAGAGCTTTCTGGTTAAATTTAGAACCCAAGACTCCCCCTATCCAAGCAAGGGCTGTGGGACTCCCCCTAGAGATTCATCACAGGTTACCTTAGAAGCACAGAACAGGGTACTATGTAGCAGCCAGCTTTAATAAGCCTTCTTTCCCTCCCTCCCTCCCCAACACCCACCCACCTCTCGGATAATCGTAGCTTTATAGGTGCTTAAACCTCTTAAAGGAAAGGAGGTGCCATATTGACTCTCAGGTGCAGCTGTTTATTCTCATCAATATACATTAAGGACCTGAGATTAATTAAACTTCAGGTAGAAAAAGTACATTAAACATATTAGGTATAGTTTTATTAGTATAAGTATGCCAAGCAACCCTTAGTAAGTAAAGAAATTTGCTGAAATATCTAAACACAACCTTAAAATGAAGATGCAGGAGGTGCCGATTTCAGCTGAACTTTTACCTTGCTGCTTTTCCTGATTGATTGCTGGTGCTGGTGGCTCTCCCGATTGGTTCTTGAGCTGCTCTGAGGGCTTTAAAATCATCTGCCCCACCGCGGGACGCTGAGGTGCCGATTTCAGCTGAACTTTTACCTTACTGCTTTTCCTGATTGATTGCTGGTGCTGGTGGCTCTCCCGATTGGTTCTTGAGCTGCTCTGAGGGCTTTAAAATCACCTGCCCCACCGCGGGACGCTGAGGTGCCGATTTCAGCTGAACTTTTACCTTGCTGCTTTTCCTGATTGATTGCTGGTGCTGGTGGCTCTCCCGATTGGTTCTTGAGCTGCTCTGAGGGCTTTAAAATCATCTGCCCCACCGCGGGACGCGGTCGCAGGCGTCCCCTGGGGGCGTCCCCTGGGGGTGTGCCCGAAGGGGCGTGACCAAAGGGGCAGGTCACGCCCCTTTGGCACCCCTTTGGTCCTCGTCGGTTGAGGAGGTTATTCCCTGTTATGGGGAAGAGAAAAAAGAAGTTACCGCCGGTTGTCCAAGTGAAGGCAGTTAAAACTATCGGTCCAATGGATGCACATGTACAACTACACGATCTGGCTGCCTCAACTCAGTCGGCAATGAATGTCCTTGCAGATACGTCAGCCGTGAGTACTTCTTCTCTCACTCCTCTTAGCGAAACGGGCGTAACTCCGCCCATCGGTGACTCTAACTCAGCATTTGATGCTGCTTCATTATCGACGGAGCCAGTATTAGTTAATTCTGCTTCGGATGTATTGCCTACCTCTTTTTTAAGGGTGGAAACTGCGGTACCATCTATATCTATGCCTTCTGTGATTTCTTTTCCCCCGGTTGTTGAAGTTCATACTCCACCGTCGGACATTTCCTTGAAAGATATTTGGACTATTGTTTCCCGTATGGAGCTTACTTTAGGTTCTTCACTGAAGAAGATCTCGGATTTCTCTAATGAGACTGTGTTGAAATTGACTGACCATCAGGATAGAATATTGTCTTTAGAAAAGCGAGCTGATTTTCAGGATTCTGGTTTTCTTTCTCATAAGGCTTTACTAGATAAGATCCCAGTGGATTCATTGGTATTGCATAAGCAAGATGAATATTTAGAAAATATGCTTAGATCTTGTAATCTTCGTTTACTTAATTTTCCGAAGACACATTTCTTATCTCCCTTGATTTTGCTACAAAAATATTTTCATGAGGTTTTGTGTTTCAGTGATTCTAAGGCAATCAGTATATCTAAACTTTTTTATGTTCCTGTTGGTAATGTGGCTAGCGCAGAGATAGAGGGGGTGGTGGGCATCCAGTCGCAACACCCCGCCTCTTCTCCGCTAAATATCTCGGAGTTTATTGAGTCAGATAATGATATTATTAATTCTAGAGCTACTCTACTGGTAACGTTTATTTCTATGTTGGATAAAGACAGAGTTCTTCGTGCTTATTTTCAGAAAAAGAATGAATTGTTTTGTGGTCAGACCATACAAATATTTCCAGATGTTTCTAGAGAGACCCAGCGGCGATGTAAGTCATTTTTGGATTTGCGTCCCCGTGTTATTGCTCTGGGGGCCTCTTTTTATTTAAAATTCCCATGTAAATGTCATGTTTTCTATCAGGGAAAAAGATTTGTATTTGTTGAAGTAGAGCAGTTACATGTTTTTTTGGATGGTAAGACTTAGTGGTCTCCGTCTTTTCCTTTTCTTTTCTTTATTAGATTCACTGATATGTGAAATAGAGTTTTGATTTATAATCTCAGGAATCATTCAGGATTTGTGAGTGTATTTATTCGGCATCTCCTTGATGGGTATCAGGATGTATTGTAATGTATTTCTTGCTATGTTGTATGGATAATGGCTATTACCTTGTGTTTATTTTGTATTGTTATGAGAAATTAATTTAAAAAAAAAAAATAAAGATGCAGACAGCAGTCCAGCAGCGAGATGGGGTTTGTCCAGTCTTTTGTATTGAGTGTCACATGTATGTTTTTCTCCCAGTTGGTGAGGGGTCTTACATGTGCACAAAGTGCAAGGAGCTCTTTGCTCTCAGGGAACGAGTCCAATCTCTGGAAGCTAGAGTAGCAGACTTGGAAGACATAAGGAAGACAGAGAGAGATACATAAATGAGACCTACAGGGATATAGTCCTGAAGTCTCTCCTCTAGTTTGGCAACATCCCTATGGAGGAGAGAGGTCACATGACAGGAGACCATCACTCTGGTGTGGCAGGAAGTGATCCTATAGCTAGGACCTGTCTTCCAGATGATGTAAAATCCTTTCAAACCAAAGACGTTTCTCCAGGGCCATGTGACCATGAGGGAAGGGCTAGGACAGCCGTTAAAGTTGGTGATTCAATCATTAGGCATGTAGATAGCTGGGTGACTGCTGTACGCGAGGATCGCCTGGTAACATGCCTGCCTGGGGCGAAGGTAACTGACCTCACGCGCTACCTAAACAAGTTCTTAGATAGTGCTGGGGTGGAGTCTGCTGTCTTGGTACATCATGGTACCAATGACATAGGAAAATGTGGTAGGGAGGTTCGGGAGGCTAAATTTAGGCTTTTAGGTAGGAAGTTGAAATCCAGAACTTCCAGAGCAGTGTTCTCCGAAATGCTTACCGTTCAACACGCTGGACCCAAAAGGTAGGCAGAGCTCCAGAGTCTAAACGTGTGGATGAGACAGTGGTGCAAGGATCTGGGCTTTGGATTTCTTAGGAATTAGGGAACATTCTGTGGAAAGGAGGGGCTCTTCCAAAGGGATGGGCTTCACCTTAACCGGGATGGAACCAGGCTGCTGGCATTAACCTTTAAAAATGAGACAGAGCAGGAACAGGAAGTATCATTTGAAACATTTTATCACTTGTGATATATCTTATGTGGTATATCTTTTGCAACGCCCTTTTGGCCTTCAATATATTGGCCTCACAATTCGTCCATTCAAGAAAAGATTGGCAGAGCATGCCTCTCGTATAAGGACTAAAGTTTTATCTGCCCCTATGGTTCAGCATGTGGTGCAATTAAATCACTCTTTTTCCCAATTCACTTGGACAAAACTGGATTGGATACCACCATCTGCAAGGGGAGAAGATCGACAGGCAGTGTTACAATTACATGAACATCAGTGGATTTTTCGCTTGAATACAATCACCCCCTTTGGTCTAAATTTAGAATTAGATTGGTATAGTTTAGTGTAGTTTGATAGATCACTCTGAAAGGGGTGATCACATTGTTGTTCTCTGCCCCGTTGTTTCAGCAGTAAGCAATCAGCTTTCAGTTATGATGTCAGACGCCATGGTTTTAAGAGTTTCTCCCAGTTTCAGCTCACATGCAATGTCCATATGGGGTCAGCCTGATGCAGGGTTTGAGAAATATACTTCAACCCGAAACACAGTGCTGTGTCACAGACGAACCCCCAAAGTGATGTTTGCTGACTGTTGCATATTGGACTCTTTGCTCAAATAAGTGAATTAAGCAAACTAAGTTAAAATGAACAGCTTGAAAGCTGAGCTTTTACATCATATGATTAAAATGGACCAGACTTGCTGTAGGGGGTAACTCCTCACGCAGTCATTGTCCGACACAAAACGTTTCATTACAAAATTGCTGGAGGGAGATTTCTATCTAGTTTGGTTAGGCCATTGAGGATTTAGTTTGTATATTAGGTGAGCCTTTCCTTGTTAGCCCTTAGGGTCGAGTTTGTTTAATAATCATACCCTGGCAATGTCCTAGTTTTATACTATCTCCTACTATTTCCTTTTTTAATTGGTCATTTTATTTGATTTTTTTTTTATGTGTCAAATATGTGTTCACATATAGTCCAAACCCATTTCACTGGCCACTTTTTTGGGAGATATTGGACATTAACGGAGTTGAACTGCAAGGGTGCCAATATTGTTGACCACAACTGTAGTTGTCTTTAGCCAAATCTACAGCAGGGCTGTATAAACAGCACCGTACACTATGCTCTGAGGCTCCATAAGATATCTTTTGATCTGAACCTAGTGTTTATGTTTGTCTGGCTGTCTCCAATAAAGCTTTGGTTGAATCTGAGCAACAAAGTTATAAATTAGAAAGTGTGAAAGAGCCAGGCCACTTGAGAATTTAGTCGGTTATAATAAGGTTCTTGCTTTCTTGTAACTGCATACAAAGTGAGCAACTGTCGTACTCAATTCAGAAAATAGCACAAGGTAGCAGCTGTAAGAAAAATAACATGTAAGACACAACATTCATCTTACATTGATCTTCCGCAGCCACAAAAGAGGTAACAAATGTCATCTATTAAGTTCTTCTTTACAGCCTGCAAGCAAAAGGACAGTACCTGTACCAAGCAGTGAAAGTTAGCAGGAATTTTCACCATATGGAAACAAGGTTTAGAGCCGTGATTCCCAAAGCTATCCTGTGGAACCCTCTGCCAGTTGGCTTTTCAGGATATCCAGAATGATATTCTTGAGACAAATTTGCATGCAATAGAAGCCATGGATGCAAATCCCTCTCATGAATTCCAGGTTTGAACTAAATGTATAGCTGCTGCACAGTGACCACATAATACATATATTCAGCTCCACTAGCATTAAATTGATACAGTTGCCACCATGGAATATTGACCCCAGTGTTTTTGTATTTTGGTATTTTAATGTGGCTGAGAAAACAGCAAATATTTTAATATATAAGGTGATTTTATCTGTCACGGGGGTGGCAGAAGGGCTTTTTCTTTGGGAGGGCCTAAGCAACACCCCCAACTCCACCCTAACTCTGCCCAAGCTTTGCCCCATGGGTAGAGACCCTTCCTGTTCGCAGACAGGGAGGGTCTTTGCTACCATAACTTTTCTTCTGCCCACAGGAGATGGGATGCCAATGGGCAGACTGCTGCCTGCGGGCTGCGATCATTGCAAGACACTTCCTGTCTGCCTATGATCCTTGTGAGCAGACAGGAAGGGTCTTTGCAATGATCGCAGCCAGTAGGCAGTAGGCTGCCTATGGGGATCCTGTCCTCCATGGGCAAAAGAAGAGAAGCTGCAATTGCAGCAAAGACCCATCCTGTCTGCCTGTAGGGATCTGATCTCTCACCGGCAGCAGAAAGGGACTTTTCTTCTTCTGTCCATGGGGGATGGGATCCCCAAGGGCAGCCTGCTGCTTGCCATGCTGGGAATTTTGGTGGGGCCAGGGCCCATGGGCCCACCCCTTTCTAACGCCTATGATCTGTCAGCAGTTTGGAGAGATCAGGCTGGTTTGCAATTTAGGGCTTTAATGGATCAATCAACAAAACGTTTTTCTCCCAAACAATTTACATAAAACAAGTAAATTAGGGAAGGGTGTATGAGAGGAGAGTAGGGATGGAGCGGGATAGGCCATATTAAGTTTTAACATATTGAAAAGTGCACAATGGTGAGTTTTTGCTTCAGCCACTCAAAAATGTAGACATGTCTGCATAAAGGACTCCGTGGTGAGAGATATGGTAAAGTATGTCTCAGAGTACCAGGGATAGCATGGGTTAGTATGAATGATGATCCAATGGATGATTGAAATTGCCTACCACCACCTTAGGAGTCCATCTATTAAGGGAGTCAGTGCTGGGAACATATACATTCAAAAGATGGTTTTAACCCCTTTAATGAGTTTTACCACTAATATCCACCTGCCATCAGTATCAGCTTGATAATGCAGGAACTTCACAAAGAGTATGGAGACACCCCCCCCCCCCTTTCTGTTCTGCACAGGAGAGTATGCATGATTATCCAGCCATGGGGTGGAGAGTTTCCAGTATTCTTCATTGGGCAAATTAACTTCTTGAAGTAGAACTACCTGGGCTTTTTTTAAGATAATTAAAAACAAATGATGCTTAACCAGGTGGTTCAACCAATTTACATAAAATAGTGTCCTATCCACATTCCTCCTTACCTCCTGGTCTCCTAGGAATTTAAGAGGATGACCCCCATTGCTGCCATTATAACCAACCAACTCAACAAAAATATCCCAAATGCAGTCCAAAACCCTAATCCTGGACATCTGGCCCTCCAGTAAAAAAAAAACAACAACAATACATTACATACCAACTAAGCTCAACCATCTTTATTTTGACCCCCATGCCATCCTCAAATATACTAAATTCCCCTTATTCTCATTTTTCACACTACCTTGTACATACCCCTCTCATTCATTGAGCACAGTCACAACTACTAATCCTAAACATTCATACTTGTTCCAAGAGTTCCATTACACACCATAAACATTCAACACCCATGCTACTTCAACCAATGCTTCTCCTTTCTAACACTCTCCCATTATCCATACTTTCCAGTTCATGGACACAAACTTTAAAGTTAAATTGCAAAACACTGACATACACTAGTCCAAAGTGGGAGTGGCATGACAGATTTGTGGAAGAATCATCAACAACCTTCGCTATGCTGATGATACCAAATTTCTGGCTGAAAGTGAAGACAACCTGAAACATTTGCTTTTCAAGATCAAGGAACATATTCTTAAAATGTGTCTTCACCTTAATGTAAAGAAGACAAAGATCAGGAGAAATGACAAAATCAATAAGTTCTTCGTTGATGGAAAATAAATTGAAATAGTGGACAAACTTTAACCTACTTGGATAAACTACCAATAAAGAAACAGCAATGGATAAACTACCAATAAAGAAACAGCAATCAGTCAAGAAATCCGATGACACATTGCTCTTGGCAGAATGGCTATGAAGGACCTAGACATGATTCTCAAGAGCTTAGATGTCTCTCTCCATACAAAGATTTGACTTGTTCAAGCCATGGTATTTTCAATAACGTAATATGGATGTGAAAGTTAAGTTGGACAGTGAAAAAGATAGAGGAAGAAAACTGATGGCTTTGAATTATGGTACTGGCGACAAATACTGTGTATACCATGGACTGCCCAAAGATCAAACCAGTCAGTACTAGAGGAGATCAAACCTAATGTTTATGAGATCGTGATTTCTAGGTTGTATTATGTTTCTGATAAGATAGTGCGGACATCTTTGGGGCAGGAGGGGGAGTCTAAACTGGAGTTCAGTCTCTCTGCCTTTCTTGATGATTAGCAAGATATTATAAATACTAGAGCTACCTTGGCAGTTTCCTTTATGAATGATGGTGATAAAGCCTTACTTTTGAGAAGTTATTTCAGATATAAGGATGTTTCCTTTTGTGGGGGAAACTTCAGTTGTTTCCAGATATCTCCAGAGCTACCCAAGTGAGGAGGCAAGCTTTTTTGTTACTTAAATCTCGTGAGCTGGGTTTATCCGGCACTTTTTATTTACGATTCCCCTGTAAATGTTTAGTTACATTGTTGGGGTAAAATATGTTTTCCTTGATCCCTATCACTTGGAGAAACTTTTGGCAAACAAGGAGATGACGGTACCTATGGCTGAGGAGGGTTGAGGGATTTATGGTAATTATGTAAGCTACATGGTTTCATTTAGGGGTTATTGAATTTTTTTGCAGCTTATTATGAGGTTTAAATAGCCTCCTTTTTTCCTTTTGTTGTTTTTCTTCTTCTTTTTTGCTCCCGTGAGGTGGGCTAATATTCCTTGTTTCTTGTTTTACTTAATTTTGGAAAATGTTAATCTTGTATTTATGGAGGAATTTACCTATGTTTTGTGTTTTTGATGTTTATTGTATGAACATCAATAAATATATAAATTATAAATCTTGGGGAAAAATGAATTCTTTAGATCAAAGCAGATTAATCTGTGAACCCAGTGTGTTTGTTAAATCAGTCAGGGCCTAGACACAGCAGAGAGCTTTCTGGTTAAATTTAGACCCCGAGACTCCTTCTATCCAAGCAAGAGCTCTGGGACACCCCCTTGAAATTAGTCACAGATTACCTTAGAAGCACAGGACAGGGTACTCTGTAGCAATCAGCTTTCATAGGTCATCATTCCCTCCCTCCTTCCCCAACACCCACCCACCCCTGGGATAATTGTAGCTTTATAGGTGCTAAACCTCTTAAAGGAAAGAAGGTGCCATATTCACTCTCAAGTGCAGCTGTTTATCCTCATCAGGCATACAGTAAGGACCTGAGATTAATTAATCTCAAAGTGAACAAAGTACATTAAATGTATTAGGTATAGTTGTATTAGTATAAGTATCTCCAGCAGCCCTTAGTAAGTAAAGAACTTAAACATCTAAACATATCCTTAAAACTAAAATGCAGACAGTAGACCAGCAGACCAGCAGCAAGATGGGGGCTTTCCAGTATTTTGCATTGAGTGTCACATGCTCCAAGCAAGGACTGTTAATCACCCAGGCAGTTGGTCACAGCTTACCTCAGCAGCACAGGCATAAATAGCTCAACCAGAGCTCTGTGATCCTCAGTCTTGAAGGACTAGAAAAGGGGACTGTTACTTCTGGAGAGAAATCTGCAATTGTGAGTATATACTTCTGGAGATTTTCTGAAAGGAATTCTTTGTATTAAAACTAATTAATCTGGAAACCCACTATTTTTTGTTAAATCAGTCAGGGCCTAGTAGCAGCAGTTTAAGTTTAAATTTAAAGCACAGAAGAGAACTTTATGGTTATATTTCATATCCAGCAGAGAGCTTGTAGTGTACATTTAATAGTCACTCAGAGCCTAGTATCAGCAAAGTACTTTTAGGGGTATGTTTACTAAAACCCCGGTAATGTGCAGGCCGCGCTAGTGTGCGTGTGCCATATAAGGAGTGGGTGTTTCTTTCTGAAAAAGAAAAACCGGGATTTAAATATGCACTAAGGTGCGCGGTGCCCATGTGCGCCCCGCACATTAGCGCATGAGAAAGCTGCGCGGGAGGCATAAGTGGTGCGCTGATGTACAAGCAGAAAAGCAGAGCCACAGCGCAATGGTTAAGACACTGACCAATGGTGCAGGGATCAGGGGTTCATTCCCCACAGTGCCAAATGAACAAGGCTGGCTGAGGCATTACATGTTATGGGGAAGATTGCTTTAGGAGGCATTTTATTTTTATTTTAATTATCACTACTAGCAAACGCACTCTCAAAGCGTGTTAACATAAGGCGCCCCATAAGGCACATTTTAAAGTGCACTGTCCGCCAAGGCACCCTAGAATGTTGCTTATAGGGCACTTTATAGGGTGCCGTATGAGGTACCGCAAGGTCAGAGTACTGTTTTTGATGGCAGCACTGTGCAGTTTAAGGAATGAAAAGCATAAGTAGGTGCGCTGACACACAAGGAGGAGCAGCAGTGGAGCACAATGGTTAAGGCACTGACTGCTGATACAGGGGTCATGAGTTTGCTCCCCATGGTGCCTAATACATAAGGCTAACAAACACCAAAAGTAACACAAAATCCTTCACCCTGAGCTCAAGTTAACAGCAAAACCACAAAACTCAGTGAAAAACCAAATATGTTTTAAATTTTTTTTTTTTTTTTTTTGGTCGGAATGGCCAGCACAGTGGAAAGGAAAAACACCTTCCACCACCGTGGCCCGTCCTTTTTAATCACTTTAAAGAAGTTTGAATTTAAAACAGCACTTATTCAAAAATGGCTGGTACTTAGCTTTTGAAGACCAAATAGGCTGTAAAAACGCTTTAGTCACCAGTAGATCAAATACACGACGTGTTGATCTACTGGTGACTAAAGCGTTTTTACAGCCTATTTGGTCTTCAAAAGCTAAGTACCAGCCATTTTTGAATAAGTGCTGTTTTAAATTCAAACTTCTTTAAAGTGATTAAAAAGGATGGGCCACGGTGGTGGAAGGTGTTTTTCCTTTCCACTGTGCTGGCCATTCCGACAAAAAAAAAAAAAAATTAAAACATATTTGGTTTTTCACTGAGTTTTGTGGTTTTGCTAATACGTAAGGCTGGCTGAGGCATCAGCTTTGCAATGTACATTTTGTTTCCTGCAGCACTTTATTTTTATTTTATTAATTGCTGCCAGCAAACACGCCCTCACGTGCCGTAATTGAAAATGCCCTATAAGGCACCCTATAAGGCACTCCATAGGGCACATTCTAAAGTGCACTGTCCGCCACGGCACCCTAAAATGTCCCCTATAGGGCACCCTATAAGTTGCATCACAGGATAATGTATAGTGCACCTTGTATGGACGGGAACCATAAGGTGCCCTATAGGGTGCCCTATAAAGCGCTCTCAGAGGCACCTTATGGGTACAGTACGCTGAGGGTGTTTTTGCTGGCAGCAAAAATGTACATTAAAATGAGATAATGCTTTGGGCAGCCCTATCAAATAATCCCACTGTGGGGTTGAACCCATGACTTCTGGCTTCACAGGCAGTGAAGTAACCATTGGGCTACAGCTCTATAGCTGCTAGCAAGCCCCTGGCTGGCTGCAGAGAGCCTGCACGTCACCACACAGACAGTCTGCTGTGGTCACCAGGATAGGGAATCAGCTGTCCACAGATAAACACAAGATGGGGTATGCACCCCCACAGCACCTTGGCCTGGTAGGGGGAACTGACCATGTGCACCCCCACAGCACCTCGGCCTGGTAGGGGGTACAGACCATGTGTTTTACTGGCACAGAGTAGCTACACACCGTCACATTGTGCGGGTACTGTGCTCACACTGAGGGTGCGGTGAGGCGCCCAGCACCAGGCCCACAGCACCTTCCATGGCTAAAAGAGGCCATGCTGGAGGTCCAAAGCAGTGTTAATTTGTGAGATAGATAGTTTCTGCAGAAACACCTTGGATGTCTCAGTCAGGTGTAGCCCCTAAGGACCCCCCAGGATGATCATGCACCATCACCCTCCTCCTCCAGGGCCAAGGGTGGCAAACAGGTCTCCCATCAAAAGATCCACATTCTACCTCCCTGCAGTAGAGGGGACCATCAACCCCAGTCCTGCTGGGGAAATGACACCCTTCAGGGCAGTCAATGCAGCTCTGTACATAAACATAACACAATAGCAGATAGACATTAGGCCTGTATATGCTAAGCTGCACCCCACCACTATCTGATATTCTCCTGCAGCAAGCCTTCAGCCACTACAACCTGCAAGGCACTCCATCAAGACACATACCAGCTGCAAACAGTCTGCTAGTTAGTCCATAGTGCATGTTCCTGGTGGAAATGCATGCACCCAGAACTGGGATGGCAGCACACACAACAAGCAGATAAGTCAGTGACTGGGCCCCAAAATGAAACTCATAAATATCACATGAGAGAAATACTATATAGCACTATGGGGGTGCCTAGCCATGCTGTCGTCACTGACAGTCAGGGTGAGAGTGATCTCCCAGCAGGACATACCGAGGTCACCCTGTCTGTGTAGGTGGTGGCCGGGCACTAAAATGTCCCAGTCAGTGCCCTATGCCCTGTGCAGATGCACCCTGGCCAGGCCACCCTGTCCGGACTATACCCATGGTACCTTGCTCCTCATTATGCAAATTGACAGGCCAATATTGGCAACAGTGCTGGCAGTGTGGGCTGTGGAAGGTGTTTGCAGCCACAACACACTGTATAGACAGACACACACTCCGACACCTATGCCAGCATTGTGCTACTATAGAGGAGTTCAGCAGCCATGCCCACCACACCAGTCCTGGGCACAGTACAGGCATGGATATGGTACACAATACTGTTGGGGATCACTCCCCAGTGTGGTAAACACTGTCAGAGACCAGACCTGAAGCACACACCGCAGACATCAGAATGAATGTTATGGTGGAGCTCAATCAGCAAACTGTGCTTAACGTAGGAATTTCTATCTGCCAGTACTCATAGCAAACGTTTGAGAGCTGTGTACCGTATACCCAGGTGTAGGGTTGCATTGCTAAGGTATGCAAGTGCTAGTATTGGGAGATGCACGCAGGGCCCAATGTCCTGCCTCTCCAGGAGGCATTGGCCAATGGGGCCTGTGGGTTGTGTGTGGGTGTGTCTGCCCCTGTTGGCTGCTGCTTTATGGCAGAGGTCCCAACTCCAGTCCTGGTGTGCCAAACACTGTTCGGGTTTTCATGCTGTCCCTCATGAATGTGCATGAGCTACATCTGCATACCATGGGGGTGGTGCATAGATATGCAGCACAGGCATCTTTATTAGAGGCAGCATGGAACCTGAATGGTGTGTGGCCCTCCAGGACTGCATTTGGGAGACTTTGCTCTAGGTAATGTGCCTGTTTATGGTGTCTGTGCTCAGTGGGGTAAAATATAGGCGTATTAACCATGCGTATGTTCTCAGCAATAAAGGTTTGTCCTTATTATCACGGTTTAGTTGTGGGAAAAATATGTGGACTGGATTGGCAGAAGCCCCAGCTGGGCTTTGAACCTGTGACCTTCTGTTCTTGCACACACTCTCCGTGTGCACTGCACCACTGTGTTGCCACAAATAAGCTGCATTCCCTGGGGAGTCCATGACTGTACATCCGACAGAGCATGTCTGTTGCAGTGGACGGTGCCAGCCTGCACAGGGCTAGGCCACTGTCTGCTGTGGCTAGCAGCCACTGCCCCCTCTACCACCTGTAGCCTTCTGCCAACATGCTGACATGTCCTTATCTTGGAAACAGCATATGACCTGATTGAGTTGTGGCACTCCAGGACTGCATTTGGGGAACTCAGCTGTAGGTAATGCCCATTGTTATGGTGTGTGTGCGGTGTAGGGTAAAATATAGGTGTTTGGACCATGCTTATGTTCTCTGCAATAAAGGAGTGTCTTTACTATCTCTGTTTAGTGGTGGGTAAAATATGGGGACTGGGTTGGCAGGAGCCCCAGCTGGGATTTGACCCTATGACCCTCTGGTCCTACAGGCACTGGCTGTGTCTGCTGCACCACACTGTGGCCACAAAGACAGTGCAGTCCCTGGAAATAGGAAACTTGGCCGAATGGGTCAGAACCCCTGCTCTGCACAATTTTACTGTGGGCTCATTCACCTTGTATGGCGACAAAAGGGCAAATAAACCTCAAAAATGACCTCGAAAAAAGGGGAAAAAAACATAACCAAGCTGGCCAATAGTGAAATCAATGGGCAACTTTAAAAAACACTCCCAGGAAAGCTCCAAAAAATGAAATGATTTTTGGAAGGGTCTACGGAGCGTAGACCGTTCCAAAAATCATTTCATTTTTTTTGGAGCTTTCCTGGGAGTGTTTTTTATTGTTGCCCATAGATATCACTGTTGCCCAGATGGATTATAATTTTTTAGAATTTTGTTGTGGTCATTTTCAATTTTTATTTGCTTTTTTGTTCTGTGCACATGTATCACACTGCTCACGTGTTTTGGGTTTCCCCTGGTTTTGCTCTACATTGCTGACAGAATGTACCGCGAGGTTTTCACTCACGGTATTTTTTTAGTTGAAATTCAGCCCCGCTCCTGTGCGGGGAGCCTCTCCCCTCCCACTCTCCACCCATTGACCCTGTCCCTCCGCCCCTCGGGAGCCTTCCTCCGCCCTCAAATGCCTTTCCACGCCTCCATCGCACTTCAGCGCGCAGCGCACTTGTGCGGACCCGTTAGTACAGCGCGCACGTGTGCGGGGCAAAAAAATGCACTATTAGCGTGCGCTAAGTACCTTAGCGCCCGCTCAAGTGTGCCCCGCACAATTGCGCGGTTTAATAAACATACCCCTTAGTTTAAATTTAAAACACAGAAGAGAGCTTTCTGGTTAAATTTGGAACCCAGCAGAGAGCTTGTAGTTTAAATTTAATAGTCACTCAGGGACTAGCATCAGCAAAGTACTTTTAGTTTAAATTTGAAACACAGAAGAGAGCTTTCTGGTTAAATTTAGAACCCAGCAGAGAGCTTGTACTTTTTTTTTTTTTGAAACTTTTATTTTCATTTTGCAACAAACAAAGAAACAACACACCAAAAGATACAAAACAAGTATACAATAAGGAAAAGTAAACCCATTACCCCCCACCCCGGTGCTTCTTCTCTACCCGTTTGTATCAGCATGTGAGCGCTTCCAGTTAACAGTGATTATACATCAAACAATCAAAAAATATCCACAATACAGCATGATCATGAGACAGAGATATATACAAAGTTAGACAGTCAGATGAGAGCATTTAGCAAAATGTACATATTCATTGAACATCTTCCATTAAGACCAATAAGAAGGAGTCTGAACGGAGGAAGCACACAGACGAGGTATTTGTTCATATTTACTGTAGAGACAGGCATGATTCCACCATGCATTGAGGCTCAGATGGGAACTAATTTCCCAGTATTACTCAATGAGGGAAACAGCAATGCCAAGCATAAAGTTCAAAAGGAGATAAGCCATTTCTTGGGAGAGAGGGGATCCCCGCAGCTGGGCGAAGTCCCACTACCCTCCGAGAAAGGGACTCCTGAGAGTGCAATATAGACTAAATACGACCCCAGACCCGACGCCAGTCATACTGTAGTGCGGGATATTCATGCATAACATGAAATGAAGTAATAAACCAATGGCCACAGGACGTGTCCAGCAACCATTACCCTGAGTAGTGTTCCATATGTCTAAACTGTGAGGAGTGTAAACACACCGGTGGGCTAGAAAGAAGAGGGTCTGAGTGAGTGAGGCGGGTCGGAAACCCGTGTCCCTCTGCTCCAGATAAGGCTCCATTGCTCCGAGGTTAAAGTCACCTGCAATTCTCTCTCCCATACTTTCTGTGCTATAGAGGTATCTCTAGCGATAGCATTACATAAGGTTTAGTAAAATTGGATGCTACACCCGGTAAACTACCGAGAGATCGGAAGTTTCCAATCAACCTTATGCAGAGAGTGCCAATGGCGGGAGTACTCTAGAGCTCCGAATGCAATGCTGAAGTTACACTGACCAGAGTCGGGAGTCGAAAGGTTGCATAGGAATATTAAAGGCACCTAAAGTGTCGAAAAACATTGGTGGATAGTGGGAGTCTAATGGGAGAGTCATACCAGGGAGTAAGGTAAAAGGAATCGGTGAGCAAAGGCCCGCTACTATATCTAGCCACACAGGTCTGCTCGATACTGGAGCTTCCAACCAACAAGCACCTTATTTGAGAAGAAAAGATTGAGGGAGCACTTGAATAAAATCGCCACCAAGTATTAATGGAGCATTAGCGGAGGCCGAGGCCAACTGCGCAAAACTTGCATAGTGAGCAGGGTTGTCCACATTCGGGACATAGTGCAAATACACGTGAATTCACTATCTCCTACCTCAAGGTGTACACGGGCCCATCTACCCTCCATGTCAGCGCTAATATCAGGTACAGTAGCATGCAAAACTTCTTGACCAGAATGACTATCCCGTACCATTTGGAAACAGTGGGAGAGTAGGCAGCTACCATGTGAGGCCTAGCATTGAGTTTCAGTGTTTCAGCAGAGTGTAGTGCGTTTCCTGAAGAAACACCTAATCAACGTGCTCGTGGCTGAAATAGCTAAGGATTTTCTTTCTGCTGAGTGGACCAGCAATGCCTTGTACGATGAATAATAAGATTTTACATGAGGCCATTTAGAAAAGTTAAAATTCTGAGCATGATAGCACACATAATTTCACTGTGTCCCTCAAACTGACTGTATCTGGCTGTACACATGACATAGGAAAATAAGCTAATATAATACAATGAAGCGCCCCACATTAACAAAGATAACCGCAGTACGGTAGAGGAGAAGCAAAACCCCAAAATTACTGGCGACCATGTGTCTGCGGGGAGAAACCCCAGAGAAGGCCGAAATTGAAAAAACATATAACCTGTAGGACTGTGCTTGCTCCGAATCCGACCGAGGCACACATCATGAAGGGATAGGAGACCAAAGACAAAAGTCATACAGAGAAAGAAAGAAAGTCCAGGCTATTTCTGTACTGGGCTATGATCGCCGCATCGGGCCCTTCAAAATGGCGGACAGAGCCGGCAGATAAGAGTCCAAAATTTGGGATTAGCGCATCTGTTCTGCTTCTTTGGAGTCCAAAAATGTAGATAATAGATCAGGATCCTCGAACGTCCTGGTCTGGTTATGGAGAGTCACTCGGAGCTTCGCTGGATACAACAGGCCAAAGCGAGCCTGTAGCTGTTGAAGTCGAGGGCGAAGAGCAAGGAGTTTCTTCCGACAGTCAACGGTAGGCTTTGCCAAATCAGGAAAGAAGGAGACCTTACGACCTTCATATTCCAAATGATGATTCGCTCGGGCAGCATGTAAAATTTGTTCCACTTGTTGATATCGTAGCAAGCTAAAGATAATAGGCCGGGGGGTCGTGCGGTTGAGCGCCATGCGGGCAGGAACACGGTGTGCTCGATCGATTTCCAGTTCTCTGTAAAAAGTAATCTTCAGCAAGGAGGGAAGAGTTTTGAGCAAGAATTCTCTTATATCTCCTGCTTCCACTCCCTCCGGCATTCCAAGGAGCCTCACATTGTTGCGACGGGCGCGATTATTGCTATCTTCCAACTCCTTTTGAAGATTCTGTATCTGGCGCTCAGCCTCGCCCAGTTTGCCCAAGCGCACCTCGTGCGAGTCGAGGATCCCCGCCATATTGTCCTGCCGTAATGAAAGACCTTCAAGTCGGTCTTGGAGCACTCCAAAGTCTTCTCGCATGGCTCGAAGCGCTTCTCCATTAGACTGCACCAATTCCTTCACGCCGCGTATTTCCTCCAAAATCTCCAGGTGCATTGCGGGGTTTTCCCGAAATGGAACCATCTTCTGCGGGGAGGATACCTCCGTTTTGGAGCGTTTTCCGTGAGAAGAAGAAGGAGACCCGAAGTCCAAGCGCGCTGGTTTGTGGGCCGCCATCTCCCCCGAGGTGCCCCGGTCAGCTCGGAGCAAAATAGTAAATTTATATAGGTATTAAGTCAGGATTCTGAGTAGGCCTCTCGGGAGCTTCAACGCAAAGCGTCCTACCCGCTGGACATCAGGCTCCGCCAGAGAGCTTGTACTTTAAATTTCATAATATGTTAGAGCCTAGCAGCAGCAAAGAGCTATAATTTAAGTAAAATCAGAATATAGCTTACCTCAGCAGCACAAGACAGGGTACTGTGTAGCAGCCCTCTTTTAATAAGTGTTATTTCTTCCCTCCCTCCCCAACACCCACCCACCCCTGGGATAATCGTAGCTTTATAGGTACTTACACATCTTAAAAGACAGGAGGTGCTTTCAGGTGAAGCTCGTTACCCAAATCACTCATACACTAAGGACCTGAGATTAATTAAGCTTTAGGTGAACAAGGTATATGAAATGTATTAGGTACAGTTTTATTAGTATAAATATCCATAGCAACCCTTAGTAAGTAAAGAACTTAAAGATCTAAACATCAACTTAAAACTAAGATGCAGACAGCAGTCCAGCAGCGAGATGGGAGCTTTCCAGTCTTTTGCATTGAGTGTCACATGTCTGATTTTCTCCCAGTTGGTGAAAGGTCTTACGTATGCACTAGGTGCAAGGAGCTCTTTGCTCTCAGGGAATGAGTCCGTTCACTAGAGGCTAGAGTAGCAGACTTGGAAAACATAAGAAAGACAGAGAGGTACATAGACGAGACCTACAGGGATATAGTGCTGAAGTCCCACCTCCAGTCTGGCAGCATTCCTGTTGCTTTGGAAGAGAGAGGTTACGTGACAGGAGAGCATCACCCTGGTGTGGCAGGAAGTGATCCTGTAACTAGGACATGTCCTCCAGGTGATGCAAAAACCTCTCGCACCGAGGAAGTTTCTCGAGGACCATGTGCCCATGAGGGAAGGGTTAGGACAGCCGTTATATGTTTATGTTTATTTATATTTGATATACTGCTCAGACCAAAAAGGCATTAGAGCGGTTTACAATATTATATCATTCGAGGAAATTAGAAAAGAATGCCATTTGTAAAATAGGACAGAATAGAGGACAGAGACAGTCAAACAGATAAGAGGAAGAGAAGAACATGGTGATTATAGTTGGTGATTCGATCATTAGGCATGTAGATAGCTGGGTGGCTGGTGGACTTGAGGATTGCCTGGTAACATGCCTTTCTGGTGCGAAGGTAGTGGACCTCACGCGCCACCTAGATAAGGTCTTAGATAGTGCTGGGGAGGAGTCTGCTGTCTTGGTATATGTTGGTACCAATGACATAGGAAAATGTGGTAGGGAGGTTTTGGAGGCTAAATTTAGGCTTTTAGGTAGGAAGTTGAAATACAGAACTTCCAGGGTAGCATTCTCCGAAATGCTTCCCGTTCCACGCGCAGGACTCAAAAGGCAGGCAGAGCTCCGGAGTCTCAATGCGTGGATGAGACAATGGTGCAGAGATGAGGGGTTTGGATTTGTTAGGAATTGGGGAAGATTCTGGGGAAAGGATGGGCTCTTCCGAAGGGATGCGCTTCACCTTAACCGGGATGGAACCAAGCTGCTGGCATTAACATTTAAAAAGGTGATAGAGCAGCTTTTAAACTAGATAATAGGGGAAAGGCGACAGTCGGCCAAGAGTGGTTGGTTCGGAAGAATGTATCCTTGAAGGATGCTACCAAAAGCAGAGAGGTTCCAAAAAAGAGTAAAGTAGCCCAAATGCCCTCGAGTATGGAGCAGACAGAGCTTAAAGATCCCAAATTACCCAAGCCTACCAATAGCCAAATTAATATGAATAAAATACAGTCTCTTAAATGTTTGTATGCAAATGCTAGAAGCCTAAAAAATAAGATGGGAGAGTTAGAATATATAGCACTAAATGAGAGGTTAGATATGATTGGAATATCAGAGACATGGTGGAAGGAGGACAACCAGTGGGACACTGTGATACCTGGGTACAAACTATATCGTAATGATAGAGCTGATCAAATTGGTGGAGGGGTTGTGCTCTATGATAGAGAAGGCAATGAGTCAGAAAGGATTAAAGTTTTGCAGGAAACAAAATTTGCTGTAGAATCTCTATGGATTGAAATTCCATGTAAAAAGGCGATGGCAGTGGGGTGTACTATCGACCGACTGGCCAGAATGAACAAATGGATGATGAAATGCACAAAAAAATCAAGGAAGCTAGCAAAAGTTACAGCATAGTAATAATAATGGGTGATTTCAATTACCCCGGTATCAACTGGGTCAGTGTCACGGCAGGATATGCTAGGGAGATAAAGTTCCTAGATGAAATAAATGACTGCTTCTTGGAGCAGCTGGTTCATGAACTGACCAGAGGAGAAACCATATTAGACCTAGTCCTTAGTGGAACACCAGATCTAGTGCAAGAGATAAGGGTGTTGGGGCCACTTGGCAATAGTGATCATAGCATGATCGCCTTTGATTTAATTAGTGGAGGAGAGATAGTAAGGAAATCCACAGTACTACCTTTTAACTTTCGATAGGGAGACTATGATAAAATGAGGAAAATAGTTAAGAAAAAACTAAAAGGAGCAGTTGCAAAGGTTAAAAAGTTACATCAAGCTTGGGTGTTGTTGAAAAATACTATCTTGAAGCCCAGACCAGCAGTATTCCACACTTTAAGAAAATTGGAAGGAAGTCCAAAAAACTGCCAGCATGGTTTAAAGGTGAGGTCAGAGAGGCTGTTATTGACAAAAAAGCGTCTTTCAGGAAATGGAAAAAAGAGCCAAATGATGAAACCTGGAAACAGCACAAGCACTGGCAAATCAAATGCAAGGCTTTGATAAGGCAGGCAAAGGGAGAATTTGAGAAGAAGCTTGCTGAGGAAGCAAAAATGCGAAATAAAGACTTTTTCAAGTATATTCATAGCAATAAACCTGTGAGAGAGTCAGTTGGTCCATCAGATTATAGAGGGGTTAAAGGGGCACTAAGAGGCGACAAGGCGATTGCGGAGAGACTGAATGAATTCTTTGCTTCGGTCATTACTGAGGAAGATATAGGGATGTTACCCATGATTTAAGTGGTATTTAAAAGTGCGGAAGAATTGAAGGAAATATCGATACATCGGGAAGATGTATTACAACTATTAGATAAACTGAAGAGTAGCAAATCACCTGGGCCGGATGGTATACATCCAAGAGTGTTGAAAGAACTGAAATATGAGATTGCAGACCTGCTATTAGTAATCTGTGAACTATCATTAAAATCATCTCTAATGCCTGAAGATTGGATGATCGCCAATGTAACACCAATTTTTAAAAAGGGTTCCAGGGGTGATCCGGGAAACTACAGACCGGTGAGCCTGACATCAGTACCGGGAAAAATGATAGAAACCATCATAAAGGATAAAATTACTCAGCATGTAGATAGTCATGGCCTAATGGGAGGCAGTCAACATAGCTTTATACAAGGAAGATCTTGTCTTACTAATCTGTTATGTTTTTTTGAAGGTGTGAATAAACAGGTGGACAAAGGTGAGTCAGTTGATATAGTGTATCTGGACTTTCAGAAAGCCTTTGACAAGGTCCCTCATCAGAGACTTTTGGCAAAACTAAAGAGTCATGGGATAGGAGGCAGTGTACTACTGTGGATCAGGAACTGGTTAAAAGATAGAAAGCAGAGGGTAGGGCTAAATGGCCAATTTTCCTAATGGAGAAAGGTGAATAGTGGTGTACCCCAGCGATCTGTGCTGGGTCCGCTGCTTTTTGACATATTCATAAATGACCTGGAAAGTGGAATAACGAGTGAGGTTATCAAATTTGCAGATAACACAATACTATTTAAAGTTGTTAAAACCCAAGAGGATTGTGGAAAATTGCAAGAGGATCTTGATAAATTGGAAGACTGGGCATCAAAATGGCAGATGAAATTTAATGTGGACAAGTGCAAAGTTATGCACCTAGGGAAGAACAACCCAAACTATGGTTACACGATGCAAGGTTCCACATTAGGAACCACCACCCAGGAAAAAGATTTAGGTGTCATTGTGGATAACATGTTAAAACCCTCGGCCCAGTGTGCAGCGGCGGCCAAGAGAGCAAATAGAATGCTAGGTATCATAAGGAAAGGAATGGGAAATAAAACAAAAGATATTATAATGCCTCTATATCATTCCATGGTGAGACCGCACCTTGAATATTGTGTGCAATTCTGCTCGCCGTATCTTAAAAAGGATATAGCGATTTTAGAAAAGGTTCAGAGAAGAGCCACCAAAATGGTAAAGGGGATGGAAGGATACTCCTATGAAAAAAGGCTAAAAAGGTTAAGGCTCTTTAACCTGGAAAAGAGACGGCTGAGGGGAGTTGTGATAGAAGTCTATAAATTAACAAACGGAATGGAACGGGTAAACGTAGATGGATTGTTTACGTTATCAGACTAGGGTACATGCAATGAAGCTACACGGTAAACTATTTAAGATTAATAAAAGAAAATATTTTTTCACTCAAAGTGTAATCAAACTCTGGAATTTGTTACCGGAGGATGTAGTAAAGGCTGTTAGTGTAGCTTGGTTTAAAAAAGGTTTGGACAAGTTCCTGGAGGAAAGTTCCATAAACCATTATTAAGAAGGGACCCAGGATATCAATGTTTGACCCAGTACAAGCATTGTGGAACCTTTTTCTTTTGGGAAAACCGCTAGGTACGTATCATCTAGATTGGCCACTGTTGGAAACAGGATACTGGGCTTGATGGACCTTGGTCTGACCCAGTATGACATATCTTATGTTCTTTTTTTTTTGTTATTTTATTTTATTTATTTATAATTTCCAACAGCACAACCTTAGCAACAGAAAACAGAAACCATAACAGCAAAACAGACCCAACCCACCCACCCTCCCAGTCTCCAATGGCCATCGACACCAGTAGTTTCTACAGAGCAATAACACCACCCACATGACATGAATACCAATTAGCTAACAGTGGTCTGGCACCCTGGAAGACACTCCAGCCGAAGCTGCATAATCATCTAACCACTTCCACTTGCTCTCCAAATCCAGTTGAAGAGCAGAGCGCCCCTTCTGGCACCTCCGGCTTTGCTTGCAGCCCCATGCCTTTTCATAGCTGGCATAAAGAGAAACCAAATTCCACCAATGCTTGCTCTCCAGCTTACTAGCATCTTTCCAACAGATCAGGATTAGCTTTAGAGCAACAGCAATCAAAAAATTAAACAGAAAGTGCTTTTCTTTCTTTAGAGGCAGAGACGGGCATGCAGACCGGAGAAAAACCAATCCCACGACAGAGGTGCCCGAAAGGAAAGTATCTTCTGTATCAGACCCCATACTTCCCGCCAGAAAATCTGTACGCTAGGGCAATCAAACATCATATGTTGCAGTGTGCCTAAGGATGCCGAGCACGTCCAACAACGAGTCTCTACTCCAGGAGCCCAACGAGAGAGCCGACTGGGCGTCAAATACGCCCTGTGAGAGAGAAAATATAATGACTGGGTAATTGCGGCGCAGGAGACTCTATTCACCCTAGACCAGAGAGTAGACCAAAGCTGTGGCGGAATAGTTAAATTTATCTCAGCTTCCCAGCACTTTCTTATACCAGTTAATGAGGCGGACCATACATTCCTAAGAGTCTCATAAAGTTTTGAGACTGCTCCCTTACCCTCCAACAGGCAAGCAACAACTGTTTGCAAACCCCATTCCTTCGACAGATTAGCAACAGCAATCTTTGCCTGAATTAGACAGCTTCTCAACTGGACCCATTGAAACTGACAGGTATCGGGTAGATCAAACTCCCTGACGAGTGCCTCCCAGGATTTCCAACACCGGAGATGGGCTATATGGCCCAACGTCCAGATACCCTTATCTTGCCAGCACCTCCAAGAGATCATTTTACCCCCAATCCTAAATCTAGGATTATGCCATATAGGGAACTCCCTGGATACGGGATTCTCACCAGCCATTATCTCTGCTAGGCCAAAGGAAGCTCTCTGAGTGGCTAAAATAGCAGGAGAGACCATACAGGTAGCAGGAAGCTTCATTACGAGCAACAGCTGGAGAGGGACACGAGAGACCATCCTCTTCTCTACTTCTAACCAAACCGGGCTTAGCTCCTTGGCAGCCACCGAACACCAAAGTTCTCCCTGCTTCAGCAAGAGGGCCTGGTGGTAAGCCCGAAAATCAGGGAAATTAACTCCCCCCTGTTCCCTACTCGCTTTGAGCTTGGTAGCCCGATTCTGGGGGGCTTCCCTGACCATAAAAACCTTATTAATAGATGCTCCCAGCCCTTATATACCCTAACTGGCAGCTCCATCGGAAGCATCTCCAAGATATAATTTATCTTGGGAGACAGGACCATCTTAATTGCCTCCATCCTGCCCCACCATATCAGATATAAGGGGGACCACTTTACCGAAAAAACTCGGAGCAACTCCTCGATAGCCTGACAGTTAACTGAAGTCGTCTCTTCTGCGGAGAAACAATATTTAACTCCCAGATATTTGATGGGCTTGGATTCCCACACAAAAGGATGATCCCCTAGAGCAGAAGAGAAAGTCACACTGTTCATGGGAAACGCCACTGACTTCCCCCAGTTTATCTTATAACCAGAGATTTCCGAGTAGGCACCCATAACTCTTAGAACTTCATCCACCTGATTTGGCTGAACAAAAAGCAGCAAATCATCAGCATAGGCTGACAATTTTACCTGTAAATCCCCCACTTGGATGCCCCGAATCCTCTCAGAGTGTCTGATGGCTAAGGCTAAGGGTTCTAAAGCGAGATTGAACAATAACGGGGAAAGGGGGCAACCTTGCCTAGTACCATGCTGCAAGGCAAAGGGGGAAGACAGCGTTCCATTCACTAGAATTCTGGCCTGGGGGTTAGAGTGTAACACCTTAATCAGATTTATAAATGAGTCTCCAAAGCCAAACCACTGCAACACTCGGTACATAAAGGCCCACTCTAACCTATCAAAAGCCTTTTCGGCATCTAAGGAAAGCCCAACCATGGGGCAGTCTTGCGAGCGCGTTAGGGCAAAAAGATCAATGAGAAGACGAGCATTATCTGCTGTCGATCTCCCAGGCAGGAACCCGCATTGGTCCAGGTGTATTAACCCGGAGACCACCTTCGAAAGCCTTCTAGCTAAAACACCAGCAAAGATCTTATAATCTGCGTTTAACAGAGAGATCGGCCTATAGTTGCCCACCTCGAGAGAGTCTCTGCCCTCTTTAGCCAGCACAACTATGGTCGTTGCATTGAAACTCCCTATTTATGGGGATTGTTCAATTAGCAGTTGAAAGAAACAAGCCATCTGGGGGGCTAAATCCTCCTGGAACACTTGGTAAAATTCCATAGGGAGCCCGTCAAGCCCTACCGCCTTGCCGTTTTTTGCATCCCTGAGGACAGCCTGGACTTCTTCCCCCTCTATTAGTAGGTCTAATCCCTCTGCCTGTTGGGCACTAATGACAGGGTGAGGCAAGTCACCTAAAAAATTTTGATAGACGGAATCATTACATTCTCCTATCGAAGAGTATAAATCTTGATAAAAAGACCAAAATCTCTCCCCTATCTCACTATTCTTCGTGAGCAGCCCATGCTTTTCCGATGTTAATTCCGCAATGCTAGATTTCTCTCTAGGGGGGCTGAGCACAGATGCCAACAGCCCGCCAGCTTTATTTTGCTCAACATAATATCTCGCATCTTGCGCGTGTTGAACCTTTCGGACTTCCGAACTCAAGAGAGTGTTATACTGATACCTTAATTTCTGCAGGCATAAGAGAGCACAAGGCTCCACATTTGCTCTCAAGAGCCTTTCCCCGGCGGAAATTTGAGCTTCAAGCTCAGCCAACACAGCTTTTCTCTGTTTAGACAAGCGGATAACGTAGCTAGTTATCTGGGCACGGATAGAGGCCTTAAAGACCTCCCACCAGGCCCAACCTGCGGTCTCTGAAGGGAGGTTTTTAGCGAAATATTCTCTGATCTCCATCCATATAAAATCACAGAAGGCTGGATCTTCCAACAACTCCCTAGGAAAAAACCACCCTATCTTCCGAGAGGCCGCTTGCCCCAGTGACAAAATCAGAAAGACAGCCGCATGATCCGACACCGTAGTAGCACAGATACTGGCCTCCGTTGTTGACTCCACTAAAGACCTAGATATTAAGAGGAAATCAATGCGCGAATGTGAATTATGTGGAAGAGAGTGAAAAGTAAATTCCTTATCTGCAGGGTGCAGGGTTCGCCAAATATCGGACAAACCCAAGTCCTGCATCAGGGACAAAAGAACAGAAACTGCCCTACCAGGCTTTGGGGATGTAAACGGCTGTCGGTCCAGCAATGGGTCCAGAACCAAGTTGAACTCCCTGCCCAAAATCATGGGGTGGGACCTCAACTCGTGAGCTTCTTCCGCAACCTTCTGAAAGAAGGAAACATCATCACAGTTTGGTCCGTAGACATTCAATACGGCCAATTTTTCCCCATTAATATGCATTAAAACCTTCCTTGCGGGTCCGCAGATCCCAGCTCAATCTTTGGCTGAAGAGCTTTCCGTACCAATGTTATTACACCATTCTTTTTGCCAGCTACTGCGGCATGCACCACAACCACATAACGCCCCTTACCCAGTTTCATTGCTTCTATGGAAGACAAGTGGGTCTCCTGGAGTAGAACTACATCGGCAGCCTGCTTAGCACAATACAGTAGGATTTTCTTTCGCTTGATTGGATTGTTGATCCCTTTTACATTCAGTGAAAGAATCTTAAGGGACCCCATAGAGCTTAAGAAGTAAAATTACATCTACACTGGTACCCCTAGGATATATCACCAAGCCCCCAGCTCTGTACATTATCCCCAGCAGTTACCCTTGGAGACAACATCCCCCCCAACCAAACCCACCACCCTGGGTGAACCATCGAACCCGCAAGATTGCCCTCTGAACCCCACCCCACCCTCTGAGCTCCTCATACACAACCCCCTCCCTCCCTCTGATAATGCAACATCATACATCTTGTTCCCACCCCAGACATCCAACCCCAAGAATTCCACTCCTCCACCCAACCAGACAGATATCCCAGCTTCCCACCGAGCTTCCTACCAACACCCACACTTATACAAATCCCATTTACTCAACCACATTCAGACACTGACAATAAAGGCCAAAGTTGCAAACTGGTATCCCCAACACAGCAGGCCCTAACCCAGTCTTTTCCAAAAAAATCTCCACAAATGTTCTCAGCGCATTACTGCAGCTTCCTGCTCCTCAATAAAAGTCAAAAGAACCTGAGGATCCTCAAAGGTCCGAGTTTGGTTATGAAGCGTGACTCTGAGTCTGGCAGGAGCAAACAGCCCATATCGAGCTTGAAGATTTTGCAGCCGCGGCCTTAGCGCTAGCATTTGCTTCCGACGGGTCACTGTAGCCTTATTAAAGTCCGGGAAGAAGGCTATGTTCAAACCTTCGAACTTCAGTGGCGCCAAGACTCGGGCTGCCGACATGACTTGAACCACTTGTTGATACCTTAACAGCTTCATGATGATAGGGCGCGGCCACGATGAATGGGGGCCCTGATGCATAGGGACTCTGTGAGCTCTCTCGATCTTGAATGGGCGGTCAAAAGCAATCTTTAGTAAATCCGGAATAGTTTTACTCAGAAAGCCCATCATGTCCCGTCCTTCCGCCCCTTCAGGTATCCCCACAAGCCTGATGTTATTCAGACGCGCCCTGTTATTAATGTCCTCTAGATTGCGCTCCAGGGCAGAAATGCGTTTAGTATTAGCAGCCACCTCCTTCAGATGCTTCTCGTGCACCTCTACTCTTATAGAGAGCCCTTCCATCTTTTCGGAGAGTATACTGAGTTGTACCTCCAAATCCGCCATGTCAGCCTGCACCCCGCTCAGGGTTTCTCCGTTTGCGGTAACCAGCTCTCGCATGGCCTTAATTTTGGCCAAAAGCTCTTGCAGGCCTTCAAGGCTCTCCTTCACGCCAGCGGCCTTCTGCGGCGATGGAGGGTCAGGTTTCAGCCGCTTAGTTCCCGTAGTCGCAGGCAAGCCAAAATCAAGCCTGGAAGGTTTGCTGGACGTCATTGTCATATTCTTACGGCCATTGAAGCTCCAGAAACAGTATTTCTCCGTGGAGGGGCAGGATAATTTTCAGGATTCCGGGGAGAGAAAGGATCAAGCGGCCATCTTGCACCGTCGCAGGTTCCGCCCCCCTCGACATATCTTATGTTCTTATGTTCCCAGTTGGTGAAGGGTCTTACGTGTGCACTAGGTGCAAGGAGCTCTTTGCTTTCAGGGAATGCGTCCAATCTCTGGAGGCTAGAGTAGCAGACTTGGAGGACATAAGGAAGACAGAGAGGTACATAGACAAGACCTATAGGGATATAGTCCTGAAGTCCCTCTTCCAGTCTGGCAGCATCCCTGTTGCCATGGAGGAGAGAGGTCATGTGACAGGAGAGCATTACTCTGGTGTGGTAGGAAGTGATCCTGTAGCTAGGATCTTTCCTCCAGGTGATGTAAAACTCTCTCACACTGAGGAAGTTTGTCTAGGGCAATATGCCCATGAGGGAAGGGTTAGGACCATCATTATAGTTGGTGACTCGATCATTAGACATGTAGATAGCTGGGTAGCTGGTGGATGTGAGGATCAGCTGGTAACATGTCTGCCTGGTGCGACAGTAGTGGACCTCAGGCGCCAACTAGACAAAGTCTTAGATAGGGAGGAGTCTGCTGTCTTGGTACATGTCTTGGAGGAGTCTGCTGTCTTGGTACGTGTTGGTAACAATGACATAGGAAAATGTGGTATGGAGGTTCTGGAGGCTAAATTTAGGCTTTTAAGTAGGAAGTTGAAATCCAGAACTTCCAGGGTAGCATTCTTCAAAATACTTCCCGTTCCACGCTCAGGACACAAAAGGCAGGTAGAACTCCGGAGTTTCAATACGTGAATGAGACAATGGTGCAAGGATGAGGATTTTGGATTTGTTAGGAAATGGGGAACATTCTGGGGAAAGGAGGGGCTCTTCTGAAGGGATGGGCTTCACCTTAACTGGGATGGAACCAGGCTGCTGGCATTAAACTTTAAAAAGGAGGTAGAGCAGCTTTTAACCCTGGGATTAGCGATGGGGTCAAAAGTGACTCCATTGCAAGTTTCACAACGCTTATCTCGGAAACTAGTTGTTCAAGAATGCAATCTTTTTATGACCTTTCACATGGCAATATTCTCTTTATATTGCGCCATGAGAGGAATAATTTTCATCCGCTAGGTGACGCTAGTGATGAATTGCCGCACAGAGTACCAGTGTGGTCATTTTTGACCTCAGTTGCTTACGTCCGGTTTGGATCGTGATACAATTTGAAGTTTTGTGAATTTTTTAATCTGACAAAGGTATTTATCATTAATTATGTATCATTTACTTTTTGTACTCTTATTTTATGAAAATTACACATTTTCTGTAATTTATATCATACGTTCTCTCATTATTTCTGATGAAATCTAAAGGCTTTCAGCTCATTCATCATGATTATTGTACACCTATAGTAAAACTGATTTGTGTTATATTCAAATTTATCTTTATTTTTTAATTTTAGGTTATTGTTTATGATGTCAAAACGAAAATATTCAGCTGCCCAAGTAAGAGAAATATTGCAACGACATGCTGACAGTGACGGCTCTGAGTCGTCTGATGATGCAGCATTTTCAGCAAGCGAAGAAGCATATCACCCAAGTTTGGGCGATAAATCTGATGATGACAGTCATGATTCAGATGGCGACAGCAGTTGGTCACCAAGTGAATGTGAGACTGATCTTGAGCTGGTAACATCGCCTGCAGCAAAGAGTCAAGTTACAGGTCGAGGCAAAGGTCGAGGCTGTGTTGGACGGGGAAGAAGGCAGGAATTCTCGGTGTCAGTATCATCTGTGAGGAATCTTAGTTCTGGTCATAGAGGAGCTAAGAGGTCATCATTTATAAGCACAAATGTTGTCATTGAAGCCTATGTATCTAAGGATGCCATATCATGGAACAGGAAACCTATAAAGCAAGCTGCTGGAAGATACGCCAGAGCTAATGTCATGCCCGTACAACAAGGTCCTACAAGGTATGCAGTATGAAATGTTGATGGCCCTCTCGCAGCATTCCACTTGTTCATGAGGAAGAACTTATTGAATGAAATCATGATGTTGACAAGCAAACAAGGAAGACACATTTATGACGACACCTGGAAATATTTGAGAGACGGAGAATTTCAATGTTTTCTTGGACTTCTGATTCTCTCAAGGGTGTACAAGTCATGAAATAAATCCATAGTTCAGTTGTGAATCCTTGAAGATGGTCATTCTGTTTTCGGCAAAAATATGGCCCGTAACCGTTTTCAGCAAATTTCTTGTGCTCTCAGATTTGATGATGCAACCAACAGACGTGAACAATGAGGCGTGGATAAGCTTGCTCCAATCAGACATGTTTTTGATACCTGGGAAGCAACTCTAAGTGACGCCTTTGTTCCTGGTGAAAATGTTACCGAGGAAGAGCAACTGCTTACATTTCGTGGCTGTGTTCCGTTCAGACAATATATTCCCAGAAAACCTTGGAAATATGGCATAAAGCTATGGATGTTGTGTGACAGTGGAACATCATATGTTCTGCGTTTTCAAGTATATACAAGAAGGGATCTCAGACAAAACAGGGAACAGAATCAGGGTGAAAGGGTTGTGCTGCAACTCACTGAAGGATTGACGCGATCTGGCAGAAATGTTATTGTTGACCATTTCTACTGCAGTTTATCCCTGTCACGGAAATTGCTAGAAAAACAAATGACACTTTTGGGGACAATTCAAAAGAACAGAAAAGAATTACCTCCAGAATTTGTAACAGCAAAGGGCCGATAGGTATTCACTTCACTGTTTGCCTTTCGCGATGACGCCACTCTGGTTTCCTATTGCCCGAAGAAAGAAAAAGTGGTTGTTCTTCTGAGCAGTTTGCATGATCAAGAAGAAGTAGATAATACACGTCCAGACAAAAAAACATGCATGATCTTGGACTATAATTCTAGTAAAGGTGGAGTAGATACGGCAGATCAAATGTTGCGCATGTATACCACAAAATGAATGACAAGACGCTGGCCAGTGACAATCTTCTACAACATGTTGTACATCAGTGCTTTGAACGCATTCATTGTTTGGATGTCACTAAATCCAGAATATGTGTATTAACACCATGTAACAGGCCTAATTATTAAGGGCAGACGAGGGTGGGTTACCTCTGTCCATAAGAAACCCACGGATAGAAATACGATTTTACACTACCACAGCAAGCATCCCAAACAGTTGCGGGACAGCTTACCCCGTCCCAGTTTATTCGGTATCGAAGAAATTGCTCTCGAGTGGACGACTATAAAGCACAAGCTAAAATTTTACAGCAAAATTTTCAAAGTAGAGGTTATCCTCAACAGGTGGTTAAAACTGCCTATAGAAGAGCACTCTATAATCATAGGGAGCTATTGTTACAGACCCGGGAGAAAACTAATCATTTGGAAGATTTCAATATTAACTTCATTACAAAATTTTCCCCGCTTAGTGAAGATATCAAACGCATTATTAAATGGCACCAGGATGTGTTGAACATTCTCCCTGGTTTACAGAACCGAACGATATGCTGTGTGTGGACGAGACATCAGAATTTAAAGGAGAAACTTAGCCCAGCGCGTTTAAGATCTACAACGACAGATATGCCACGGGAACGGATTGGACACATTAGATGTGGCCACTGCAATATCTGTTCCATTTCTGAGGAAATTGAGAATTTTCAATATCATGGTCAAACATACACACTGAGGGATTCCACCTCCTGTACTACAGATCATGAAGTATATGGGATTCGTTGTCCTTGCGGCTCTTTATATGTTGGAAAAATCACACAACAATTACGAGTCCGCATAAACGAACATAGGAGCAGACTTAAATGTAAAGTGTTAGAGGCTCCATTAGTGGCACATTGTATCCAATTTCGCCATACATTTGAAGAGTTATGATGTTTTGGTATTGCTTCTGTGACGGATGGAAAACACGGCAAGTCCAGATCACAAACGTTGATAATCCAAGAACAAAAATGGATTTATAGATTAAATACGGTTGCTCCGGGAGGCTTGAACAATATGGTGGAATGGGGTGCCTGCATATGACCACGTCTAAATGGGGGAGGGGTGAAATACCCTTTGGATATTCAGGTATGTTCCCTTTAAGCTATTTAAACTGAATAATTCCAGCTGACTTCTCAAAACGCATGTGCGGCATCTTAGTGAGAAGCTATTCGTTCGGGAAGACGTTAAGCCGTATGGCTACATGCCGCTAATACTTCTACCCACAACTTCATGGTAAGTGTATACTGTTTGATGATATTCCAGCACCTACATGATACTTGATAGTTGGCTGTGGATTTATCTTTGACTCATATCCTCTATTTATAGAGATTGCAGATGGACGAACTAGTAACCCCCTGAGGAAGAATTGAAACACAGAACTGGTACCTATATAGTGGAAGTTCCTTATCATGCTATAAGATAAGCACAATCTTGGGGAAGTTCCTTATCATGCTATAAGATAAGCACAATCTCTTTAAATCATTCGTGTTTTGAGCATGCGCCGGCGTCTTGGAGAGACAGGAGACGCTGTGGTTTCCTTTTCATGGCAGTTCTTTAGAGCGTTGATACAGGGCGCAAGAAATTTTGCATTCACCCGAAACGCAGTACTGTGTCCTTTGATATTTGCTGCTGCTTCGACATTTGCTGTTGAAGTTCCTTGGGACAAAGACTTGGAACTTCCGTGGTCGCTGTCTGTTTCCCCTGGAAAAGATAGATGCATGGACAGGGAACGGCTGTTTGGATAAGTACCACGTTTTTTTCACTTTGATTCATACTGCATTTTAAATCATATGTGGATTTTGGATGAGGTGACACCTTTTGTGGTGGTTTTACCTCAATTTTAACCCTTAAGTATATTTTCATAGGGTTTATCACAAACCGAATAAAATGAAAGTTACAGCTTCAAGAGGGTAGTTTGATCCTCCGGGCTGCCTTCCGACAAAAATATTACATATCATTGATTTGCTCACACAATTTTCACTCTATTTTTGCTTTTGATTTAATATTGTGAGGCATAAGGCGGCGCGCTGATGTGCAAGCACAGGAACAGAACCACAGCACGATGGTTAAGACACTGACCAGGGTGCAAGGGTTCAATCCCCCACAGTGTCCAATGAACAAGGCTGGCTGAGGCATTACATATTATGAGGAAGTTTGCTTTAGGAGGCATTTTATTTTTATTTTAATTATCACTACTAGCAAACGCACTCTCAAAGCGTGTTAACATAAGGCGCCCTATAAGGCACATTTTAAAGTGCACTGTCCGCCAAGGCACCCTAGAATGTTGCTTATAGGGAGCTTTAGAGGGTGCCGTATGAGGTACCACAAGGTCAGAGTACTGTTTTTGATGGCAGCACTGTGCAGCTTAAGGAATGTAAAGCATAAGTAGGTGCGCTGACATGCAAGGAGGAGCAGCAATGGAGAACAATGGTTAAGGCACTGACTGCTGATACAGGGTCATGAGTTTGCACCCCAGGGTGCCTAATACGTAAGGCTGGCTGTGGCATCAGCTTTGCAATGTACATATATTTTCCTGTAGCACCTTATTTTTATTTTATTAATTGCTTCCAGCAAACACGCCCTCACGTGCCGTAATTGAAGGTGCCGTATAAGGCACCCTATAAGGCACTCCATAGGGCACATTATAAAGTGCACTGTCCGCCACGGCACCCTAAAATTTCCCATATAGGGCACCCTATAAGTTGCGTCACAGGATAATGTATAGTGCACCTTATATGGACGGAAACCATAAGGTGCCCTATAAATTGCCCTCAGAGGCACCTTATGGGTACAGTACGCTGAGGGTATTTTTGCTGGCATCAAAATATGTACATTAAATAAAGATAATGCTTGGGACAACCCTATCAAATAACCCCACTGTGGGTTTGAACCCATGACCACTGGCTTCATAGGCAGTGACATAACCATTGAGCTACAGTTCTATAGTTGCTAGCAAGCCCCTGGCTGGCTGCAGAAAGCGTGCATGTCACCACACAGACAGTCTGCTATGGTCACCAGGATAGGGTTAGCCCACTCATACCCATGATGCACTGCACATGCAAATCAACTGTCCACAGATGAACACAAGATGGCGAATGCACCCCCACAGCACCTCGGCCTGGTAGGGGGAAGTGACCGTGTGCACCCCCACAGCACCTCGGCCTGGTAGGGGGAAGTGACCGTGTGCACCCACACAGCACCTCGGACCGGTAGGGGGTACTGACCGTGTGTTTTACTGGCACAGAGTAGCTACACACCATCACATTGTGCGGGTACTGTGCTCACCCTGAGGGTGCGGTGAGGCGCCCAGGACCAGGTCCACAACACCTTCCATGGCTGAAAGAGACCATGCTGGAGGTCCAAAGCAGTGTTAATGTGTGAGATAGGTAGTTTCTGCAGAAACACCTTGGATATCTCTGTCTGTCTGTCTCAGTCAGGTGTAGCCCCCAGGTGGGCCATGCACCACCACTCCCCCCCTCCCCCAGGGCTGAGGGTGGCAAACAGGGTCTCTCATCAATAGATCCACATTCTATCTCTCTGTAAAGGTGGCAGTAGAGGGGAACATCAACCCCATTCCTGCTGAGGAACAAACACCCCACAGGGCAGTCAATGCAGCTCTATACTCATCCATAACACAATATCAGGCAGACATTAGACCTGGATATGCTAAGCTGCACCCCACCACTATCTGATATTCTCCTGCAGCAAGCCATCAGCCGCTGCACCCTGCAAGCCACTCCATCAAGACACATACCACCTGCAAACAGTCTGCTAGGCAGTTCACAGTGCATGTTCCCAGTGGAGATGCATGCACCCATAACTGGGATGTCAGCATACACAGCAAGCAGATAAATCAGTGACTGGGCCCCAAAAGAAAATCCATATATATCACTTGAGAAATACTATATAGTACTATGGGGGTGCCTAGACATGCTGTCGTCACTGCACAGTCAGGGTGAGAGCGATTCCCCAGCAGGACATACAGAGGTTACTCTGTCTGTGTAGGTGGTGGCCAGGCACTACAATGTTCCAGCCAGTGCCCTATGCCCTGTGCAGATGCATCCTGTCCAGCCCACCCTGTCCAGGCTATACCCATGGTACCTTGCTCCTCATTATGCACATTGGCAGTCCAATACTGGCAACAGTGCTGGCAGTGTGGGCTGTGGAAGGTGTTTGCAGTGACCACACACTGTATAGACAAACACTCCCACACCTATGCCAGCATTGTGCTACTATAGAGGAGTTTATCAGCCTTGCCCACCACACCAGTCCTGGGCACAGTACAGGCATGGATATGCTACGCAATACTGTTGGGGGTCACTCCCCAGGGTGGTAAACACTGACAGAGACCAGACCTGAGGCACACACCGCAGACATCAGAAAGATTGTTATGATGGAGCTCATTGAGCAAACTGTGCTTAACGTAGGACTTACTATCTGCCAGTAATCATAGGAAACGTTTGATAGGTGTGTACCGTTTACCCAGGTGTTGGGTGGCATTGCTAAGGTATGCAAGTGCTAGTATTGGGAGATGCACGCAGGGCCCACTGTCCTGCCTCTCCAGGAGGCATTGGCCAATGGGGCCTGTGGGTGTGTGTGTGGGTGTGTCTGGCCCTGTTGGCTGCTGCTTTACGGCAGAGTTTCCCAACTCCAGTCCTGGTGTTCCAAACTCTGTTCGGGTTTCCATGCTGTCCCTCATAAATATGCATGAGCTACATCTGCATACCATGGGGGTGGTGCATAGATATGCAGCACAGGCATCTTTATTAGAGGCAGCATGGAACCTGAATGGTTTGGGGCCCTCCAGGACTGCATTTGGGAGACTCTGCTCTAGGTAATGCGCCTGTTTATGTTGTCTGTGTTTGGTGTGGTAAAATATAGGCGTATTAACCATGCGTATGTTCTCAGCAATAAAGGTTTGTCCTTACTATCACGGTTTAGTTGTGGGAAAAATATGTGGACTGGATTGGCAGTGGCCCCAGCTGGGCTTTGAACCTGTGGCCTTCTGTTCTTGTATACACTGTCTGTGTGCACTGCACCACTATGTTGCCACAGATATGCTGTGTTCCCTGGGGAGTCCATGACTGTACATCCAACAGAGCCTGTCTGTTGCGGTGGACGGTGCCAGCCTGCACAGGCCTAGACCACTGTCTGCTGTGGTTTGCAGCCACTGCCCCCTCCACCACCTGTAGCCTTCCGCCAACATGCAGACATGTCCTTATGTTGGAAAAAGCATATGACCTGATTGAGTTGTGGCTCTCCAGGACTGAATTTGGGGGACTCGGCTGTAGGTAATGCCCATTGTTATCGTTTGTGTGCGGTGTAGGGTAAAATATAGGTGTTTGAACCATGCTTATGTTCTCTGCAATAAAGGAGTGTCTGTACTATCACTGTTTAGTGGTGGGTAAAACTATGGGGATTGGGTTGGGTTGGCAGGAGCCCCAGCTGGGATTTCAACCTGTGACGTTTTGGATCTACAGGCACTGGCTGTGTCCGCTGCACCACACTGTGGCCACAGAAACAGTGCAGTCCCTGGAGATAGGAAACCTGGCCGGACGAGTCAAAAACCCTGCTCTGCACAATTTTACTGTGGGCTCATTTACCTTGTATGGGGACAAAAGTGCAAATAAACCTCAAAAATGACCTCGAAAAAAGGGGAAAAAAACCAAAACCAAGCTGGGCAACAGTGATAGCAATAGGCAACATAAAAAACACTCCCAGGAAAGCTCCAATCAAATGAAATGATTTTTGAAAGAGTCTACGGAGCGTAGACCCTTCCAAAAATCATTTCTTTTTTTTGGAGCTTTCCTGGGAGTGTTTTTTATTGTTTCCCATTGCTATCACTGTTGCCCAGCTGAATTATAATTTTCTACATTTTTGTTGTGGTCATTTTCAAGTTTTATTTGCAATTTTGTTCTGTGCACATGTATCACACTGCTCACGGGTTTTAGGTTTCCCCGGTTTTGCTGTACATTGCTGACGGAAATGGTTTCTCTTCCCTTTAAATCGGCTCTAATGCAAGGTTTTCACTCGCGGTATTTTTAAGGTTGATTTTCAGCCCCGCTCCTGTGCGGGGAGCCTCTCCCCTCCCACTCTCCACCCATTGACCCCGTCCCTCCGCCCCTCGGGAGCCTTCCTCCGCCCTCGGAATGCCTTTCCATGCCCCTATCGCACATCAGCGCGCCGCGCACTTGTGCGGGCCCGTTAGTGTGACGCGCACGTGTGCGGGGCCCAAAAATGCACTATTAGCGTGCGTTAAGGTACCTTAGCGCACGCTCAAGTGCGCCCCGCACAATTGCGCGGTTTAGTAAACATACCCCTTAGTGTCTCCACCTATCAGAGTTCCTGTTTTCCCACAGCTCATGCCGCTAGTGCCTGCCCTCCTGCTTCCTACTCCCCTTCCCCATCACCTACACATCTACATCCTTCTACAATATTCATTAACATTGTCTTTTCTCCTCCTTACCCCAGCATATTTTCTTATATTGTTCCCTCTCAACCTTCCCCTAGTTATAGCTTTCCTACTTCCTACTCCCCATAATATCTGTCCTCCCCTCCCTTCTCATTTCCCCAGAGTCTCCTGTTTCCCATCCTGGCCCTAGCATTTGCTAGCATCAGTCCCTTTTCAGTTCCACAACCTCAGCCCTAGAATTATCTCCCTACCACCAGTTCTTTTCCAGTCCTAGTCTTTTTTCAATTCCATTTCTCCAGATCTAGTATCAGTCTATTTCCAGTCCCAATGCCTTCCTGGCCCCAGTATCAGCCCATTTCCTGCACCCTTAGCCCCAGCCTCAGCCATATCCAGGCCCATCCCCCATCCCCCCTGTTGCAGTATTAGCCCTTTTCCAGTTCTAGCCTGCCACCACCCCCAGCCTAGTATCAGCCCATTTCCAGCCCCAGCCCCTTCCTGCAGGCCCACTATCAGCTCATTTCCCGTCCTAGCCCCCAAAGCCACAATATCAGCCCATATCCACTACTATCCAGCCCCCTGCACAGGCCCCAGCATCAGCCCATATCCACTCCTATCCAGTCCCCGTCCCCCAACTACATCATCAGTCTATTTTTTGTCCCAGCCCTCCCAGCTTCTATATCATCCCATTTCAAGACCACCAGATCCCTCCCCCTGGCCCAGTATCAGCCCATTTCCAGTCCCAGCCCCCCCCCCCCCCCAGCAACACAGCCAGTTGAGCTTTTTCTTTTAATGAAAAAAGGTATGATAAAAATGTCATGGTGCTGGTGGTTTCAGAATAGCACCACAGCAGGAACATTTGCTTTTACTCCCATGGCTATGTTAAGCATTAATACAGATATGACTCTGAAGGCAGAGGGCAGGCTGGGAGTGAGCCACTGAGATAGGCTTCCTGAACCTTTATTCTGGTGCAGCTTGAGCCAGTGCCCCACTGGCTCATATCTTAAGGCAGCTCTGCTCTCAGGATAATCACCAACTCCTCACCAATATCATTCCACATTAATAAACCCCCTCTCAGCATCCCAATTCCTCCTCCGTCAACTCTTCCCCCTCCCTTGATCCTTCTGCACTTACTAGGAATATCCCTGGCGGTTAAGTGCTGAGACAGAAGTGATCCCCATATACCCCATTGCCACTTGGGTTCAAAATGGCAATTCTCACTCTTAGCGGTAATCTCAGCATTATTTGGCAGCTTGAGTTCTAGTGGTAGTGCAGTGAGACAATCGCTAGGGGTCATAACTGCCATTTTGCACCTGGCTGGTAAGACGGCAGGTGCATATGGGAATAGCTCCTGCCTGCCTCACCACTAAATCACCAAGGTAAATACCGGGGATGGAGGGGGGGGGGCTGGGGATAGAGGAGGGTCTGTTGGTGCTCTTCAGGGGGTAGGGTGGGTTGGAAAGCTGATTGGGGGGTTGCTAATGTGTAATGCTATTGGGTGTTTAGTGATAGGGCCTTACGGAGTAGGGGAAATTGTGAGAGTGGGTGTGGGGATCAGATGTTTAGGATGGTGATCAAAGTTTGAGGAGAGTAATCAGATGTTCAGGATGATGATCATGGAGATGGGTAGGAATATTATACCAGGCATCAGATGCCTGTTCTAGAGGGATTGTGACCATGCAAAGTATGCTTCAAGAGATGGAGTTAAGTCCATCTATGCTATCAGCAGCTTTGACTGTTAGCATGCAGTAATGTACCATGCACAAACTGACTGATGGCAATGCCCTATCTCTGCCCATATTCCATCCTGAACCTGCTCCATTCCCACACGTAGGGACATGTTTATGAAAGGGCATTAATGCTTAGTGCAGGGCTTGCAGCATGCAAAGTGCATTGCACTAAAAGTTCGTTCAGGCCCTGTGGCAAAAATCTTATGCCAACTGGTTATGGAAGGGCAGACTAGATAGGCAATATGGTCTTTTTCTGTTGTCTTGTTTCTATATTTCTATGATTTGGCATGCACTGGGTGGGTTAGGGATAGAACATGGGAATTGACATCAAAGCATGGTTAGTGCGGGTATCTTTGCTGTATGCTAACCACGGCTGACGCCATTACCATGGGTGCATTTAACGCCACCTCAATGGGTGGCATTAGATGTACCCATGTACCAGTTAGCCATGTTATTGCAATGTGCTTATGGCAGGGGACAGACGCACATGCCACCTAAGGTTAGTGTGGGCCTCCATGCTAAAACCATGGCCAAATTGTGTGCTAACTTAGCAAACTTTAGTAAACATGTCCTTCGTAGCATTTAACATTTAGGGGTATGTTTACTAAACTGCGTTAGTGCAATTCGCGTTAGGAGCCGCGGTAGTGACAGAAACCCCAAATAGGGACATGGGCGGTACATCGTCACCACTAACACGCGTTAAAAAAATTAACGAGCGTTACCGGGCGCCGTGGCGCGTTACTGCGTGTTAAACGTAAGAAGACGTACAGACACAAAGCACTGAAATAGAGCTGTAGCACAATGGTTACGGTACTGACCGCTGTTACAGGCAGCATGGGTTCGAGTCCCCAGGGTGCCTAACGCAGAAGGCTGTCCCAGGCATCACCCTGTACATTACAGAGGGAAAGAGGAGGCATGTTTTTCGTTACATTGAGTACTGGTGTCAAAAAAACACCCTTGGAGTGTGCCTAGCCATGTACGTTGGTGCGTGCGAGGTTGCGTGCATTGGTACGTGTGTAGCCCCGTGCGTAGCTGCGCGCGTACAATCGTGCGTGGGTACGTATGTTTTTACCAGTGTGGGCATCTTATATTACAGACTCTGTAGGGTGTCTTGCACCTATGCATTATGCTAACAGATGTACGTGTGATGGCCTATGGTTTATCAGAGCCTGTGAGCAGGTGCTGGAGTTTCACAGGGTTGGATTGTGCCAGTCACACCCATGATGCACTGCACATGCAAATCAGCTGTCCACAGATACACACCATGGGGAATGCACCCCCACCGCACCTCGGCCTGGTAGGGGGAACTGACCATGTGCACCCCCACAGCACCTCGGCCTGATAGGGGGTACTGACCGTGTGTTGTACTGGCACAGAGTAGCTACACACCGTCACATTGTGCGGGTACTGTGCTCACCCTGAGGGTGCAGTGAGGCGCCCAGCACTAGGTCCACAGCACCATCCATAGCTGAAAGAGGCCATGGTGCAGGTCCAAAGCAGTGTTACTGTGTGAGTTAGGTAGGTTCTGCAGGAACACCTTGGACATCTCTGCCTGTTTCAGTCAGGTGTAGCCCCCATGCACCACCACCACCCCCCCCCCCCCCCGCGGGAGCAAACAGGGTCTCCCATCAAAAGATCCACAGTCTACCTCCCTGCAAAGGTGGCAGTAGAGGGGAACATTAACCCTAGTCCTGCTGAGGAACAGACACCCCACAGGGCAGTCAATGCAGCTCTGTACACAGCCATAACACAATAGCAGACAGACATTAGGCCTGAATATGCTATGCTGCACCCCACCACTATCTAATATTCCCCTGGTGCAAGCCATCAGCCACTGCACCCTGCAAGCCACTCCATCACAACACCTACCAGCTGCAAACAGTCTGCTAGTGCCCAGTGGAGATGCCTGCACCCAGAACTGGGATATCAACATACACAGCAAGCAGATACATCAGTGACTGGGCCCCAAAATGAAACCCATATTTATCACATGAGCAAAATACTAGATGGCACTATGGGAGTGCCTAGCCATGCTGTGGTCACTGCACAGTCAGGGTGAGAGTGATCTCTCAGCAGGATATACTGAGATCACCCTGTCTGTGTAGGTGGTGGCCGGGCACTACAATGTGCCTGTCACTGCCCTATGCCCTGTGCAGATGCACCCTGGCCAGGCCACCCTGTCCGGCCAATACCCATGGTACCTTGCTCCTCATTATGCACATTGGCAGCCCAATACTGACAACTTTGCTGGCAGTGTGGGCTGTGGAAGGTGTTTGCAGCCACCACACACTGGATAGACAGACAGCCATCCCCACACCTATGCCAGCATTGTGCTACTATAGAGGTTGTCAGCAGCCATACCCACCACACCAGTCCTGGGCATAGTACAGGCATGGATATGGTACACAAGACTGTTGGGGGGTCACTCCCCAGGGTGGTGAACACTGTCAGAGACCAGACCTGCAGCACACACCGCAGACATCAGAATGATTGTTATGGTGGAGCTCAATGAGCATAATGTGCTTAACGTAGGAATTGATATCTGCCAGTTATCAGAGGAAACGTTTGATAGCTGTGTACCATATACCCAGGTGTAGGGTGGCATTGCTAAGGTATGCAACTGCTAGTAATGGGAGATACAGGCAGGGCCCAATGTCTTGCCTCTCCAGGTGGCATTGGCCAATGGGGCCTGTGGGTGGGTGTGTGGCCCTGTTGGCTGCTGCTTTACGGCAGAGTTCCCCAACTCCAGTCCTGGTGTTCCAAACACTGTTCGGGTTTTCATGCTGTCCCTCATAAATATGCATGAGCTACATCTGCATACCATGGGGGTGGTGCATAGCTATGCAGCACAGGCATCTTTATTAGAGGCAGCATGAAACCGGAATGGTGTGGGGCCCTCCAGGATTGCATTTGCGGGACTCTGCTTTAGGTAATGTGCCTGTTTCTGGTGTCTGTGTTTGGTGTGGTAAAATATAGGCCATGCGTATGTTCTCTGCAATAAAGGAGTGTCTTTACTATCACTGTTTAGTGGTGGGTAAAATGATGGTGACTGGGTTGGCAGGAGCCCCAGCTTGGATTTGAACCTGTGACCCTCTGGTCTTACAAGCACTGGCTGTGTCTGTTGCACCACACTGTGGCCACAGAGACAGTGCAGTCCCTGGAGTTAGTTAAAGCGACCTGACGAGTCAGACACCCTGCTCTGCAACAGGTTTACTGTGGCCTCATTTACCTTGTATGCAGACAAAGGTGCACATAAACCTCAGAAAAGACCTCACAAAAGGGGCACACACCCATAACCAAGCTGGGCAACAATGATATCATTGGGAAACATTACACAACACTCCCAGGACAGCTCCATTACAATGAAATGATCTTTGAAAGGGTCTGCGGAGCGTAGACCCTTCCACACATCATTTCTTTTTTTTGGTGCTTTCCAGGGAGTGTTGTTCCTTGTTGCCCATTGCTATCACTGTTGCCCAGCTGAATTATGCTTTTTAAAATGTTTCTTGTGGTCATTTTTAACGTTTTATGTGAAATTATGTTCTGTGCACATGTATCACACTGCTCACGTTTTGTGGGTTTCCCCGGTTTTTCTGTACATTGCTGACGGAAATGGTTTCTCTTCCCTTTAAATGCCTTTAACGACAGGTTTTCATTCGCGTTGGAATTGAGCTCAGGAATTCAGTGCGTTAGTGTGAGGGGAGCCTCTCCCCGCCCACTCTCCGCCCATTGACCCCTTCTCTCCACCTTCTGTGCTGTTTTAACGCGCCGCGGGACTTTACGATCGTTAACTATGCTTAACGCGCGTCGTATTATGTTAACGGTCGTTAGCGCGTCGGTACGCCTGTTATACGGCACTTACGGTCGTTAACGTCGTATAACGCGCGTTAGTCACGTTTACCGCACTTTAGTAAACATCCCCCTTAGTGTGAGATTCTTACCATGTTGACTATTTTAGTATATGGTAGCCATTAACACAGGCTGCACTAACAATTAGTTCAGGCTAAATCCCACAGTAACAGCATTTTGTTAAGCAGGCCCCAAAATAATCAGACTAAGAACAAGAACTCTGTATGATCCTAATTCTTACAACATAGTCCAGAGCCATGAATTTATGCAAAATAATTTGTGTGCATGGTGAAAGAGTAGCTAAGAATGCTAAGGACATTATTAAAAACTTTGCTGTAAGGAAATGCTGAAGAAAGAAACTTTCTTAGGAAGTGCTTAGAAATTCTTGGTGCATTTTTCCAAGAAAAAAGCTGCCTGTGTTCATAGAAACATAGAAGCATGACGGCAGAAAAAGACCATATGGCCTATTTAGTCTGTCCTTCCATATCAACTACAATACTCCCCTTTTTTCCTTTAGAAATCTTCTTTGCTTGTCCCATGTTTTCTTGAATTCAGATACTATCCTTGTGTCTACTAATTCCTCTGGGAAACTATTCCACGCATCTACCACTCTTTCCATAAACAAATATTTACGCATATTACTTCTGTGTCTATCTCCTTTCACCCTCATCCTATGTCCCCTCATAACAGAGTTTGCTTTCAATCAAAAGAGGCTCTCCTCTTGTACATTTATGCCATGGAGGTATTTAAACATCTGTCTCATGTCTTCTCTATTCCGCCTTTCATTTGATGCATACGAGATCTTTAAGTCTTTTGCCATATGTTTTATAACGAAGACCACTGACTATTGTAGTAGCCACCCTCTGCACTGACTTCATCCTGTTTATATTTTTTGAAGGTGTGGTTTCCAGAACTGCACACAATATTCCAAATGAGATCACACCAGAGACTTATACAGAGGCACTATCACCTCCTTTTTTCTCCTGGCCATTCCTCTCCCTGTGCACGCAAACATCCTTGTGGCTTTCACCGTTGCCTTTTCTACCTGTTTAGGCATTTTAAGATCATTGGAAACAACACACCCAGCTCCTGCTCTTCTTTTGTATACAGAAGTATTTCACCCCCTACACTGTACCACCCCCTTGAACTTTTTCAGTCCAAATGCATGACCCTGCATTTTTTAGCATTAAATCTCAGCTACCAAATTCTTGACTATTCTTCAAGCTTAGCAAGATGACTTCTCATGTTAGCTACTCCTTCCTGGGTGTCTACTATTTTGGTATTGTCTGCAAAGAGGCAAACATTACCTAGCAGCCTTTCCACAGTATCACTAACAAAGATATTAAAAAGAATCAGTCCAAGGACAGATCTCTGTCGCACACCACTGGTAACATTCTACTCTTCAGAGGGAGCCCCATTTACCTGTACCCTTTGTCTCCTCTGACTCAACCAATTTTTAACCCAGTCAGTCACTTTAAGGTCCATCCCTAGGGAGCTCAATTTGATTTAAGTCCCATGTGCAGAACAATGTCAAAGGCTTTATTGGAATCTAAGTATACCACATGTAGAGCTCTCCCTTGGTCCAACTACCTGGTCACCCACTCAAAGAAATCAATCAGATAAGACCTGCCTCTGGTAAACCCATGCTGCCTCAGATCCTGCAATCCATTGGACTCTTGAAACCTCACTATCCTCTGTTTTAGCAGTGTTTCCAATAATTTACTCACCACAGAGGTTAGACTAACTGGCCTGTAGTTCTCAACCTTATACTTACTTCTGCTTTTGAGTAAAGAGACAACATGTGTCTTTCTCCAGTCCTCTGGGACAACTATAGACTCTAAAGAGGCATTGAAAAGGTCAGTCAGTAGAGCCAGTAGAACATCCCAAGTTCCTTCAATATCCTCAGATGTATCCCATGTGCTCCCATTGCTTTGTCTACTTTTAGTTTAGCTAGCTCTTCACAAACAGTCTTCTGAAAATTGTTCAAGATCCCTGTCACTTCTGTTCCTATTTTATCCACATTGTCCCACCCAACAGATCCAGAAGAGCAACAGCTGTCAACTTGCTAGCAATACCAAAGACATCAATAAAGTCCAACACGACAACCACAAACAGGGCACTCAGTTTTTATGTTCCCAAATGCTGGAATGCTCTACCCCCTGACATTAGGGCCATAGCCAATCTATATCAGTTCAGGAAGGCTATCAAAACCCACCTTTTCCTCCAATACTTCCCTGACAGCAATTGAATCTAGATATACCTCTCAGGAAATGACCCAATCTAGAAAGGCCCTTACATACATTATCTTGTTTTACCTATCCTTCCAGTGTAAATAGCTTATGTATATAGTTAACCCCGTTATCCAAGTTTGTATTCCTGTTCAATGTAAAACCTGACAGCTTGTTGTTATGGTCGTTAAGTTATGATGTAAACCGCGCTGATACTAAATAGCGCGGTATATAAGAAATTGTAATAAATAATAAATAAATAAATTTGTGGGTATTTTCTGAGGGCTCTTTCATTAATGCATGAGGGCCATGGATCAGTTTGGCTTGCTAATGAAAAAGGTGCCAGTATCCCATACTAACATGTACCTTCTCAAAAAAAAGCGCTGGAAATTCTAGAATTATGTTTTTGAAATGTAATCTTGAAGATGTAGTTGTATTATATTTCTATCTCTCAAACCTTTTGGCTTATTTTTTCTGCTTCTTAATTTGTTTTCCTCTTTCATAGGCCTACAGTGCCTAATGGGAAATCCAGCAATGGTTTCATCACAGAGCAAAGAAGAGTCGGTGGCCAGCACACACCATTTTGGATTATTGTATCAAGCAGATAGAAGTGACTGGAGATTTTTTTTGTAAGTTCTCCAAAGATATGGGATATACTTTGTGTGTGGGGAATGAAGGGGAGGGGGCTGGGTAGTTGGAAAAAAACTGGGCTGAGTCAGCTTTTGCCTAAGTTGGAATAGGGCATAGGATTTGAAGGCCAGGAACAGTATTTACTTTCAGGGGATTTATAATTATGAATGTGCCTTGTGAATGGGAGGAAGCCAGGTAAATTCAGTAGGATTGGAAGCCACAAGGGATTTTTTAGAGGGGGTGATATCATAGGAATTTGCATCCTCATTAAGATGGCAGTGCCAGGATTTGGGGGGGGGGGGGGGAGAATCTTCACTGTCATTGATACAGGAAACAACACAAATGTTTAAGGTGTAGCACTATGAAGAAAAACTCAAGTGCCATAGTTTAGCAAATCCAGCAAAACGTTTACCCATGGTAAAACAAAACAATAATTCCAATGCTCTTTTTCTGCTCAGCAGGGCTTGGCCATGTTATGGTTCCCTCGGCACAAGCCTGAGGGCATGACTAACACTGGCACTTGTGAAGGTCACTTTTCAGGTGATGGACGGAAGGAAAAGTAAGAGCTCATGGACATGTCAGATCCATATGTATCCTACGTTTTAGTCAGTAGGTGGGACGAACATGAGGGAGGCATCTGTACTGTCTCAGTGAGCGGTGCCCACATCATATGCAATGTGTGTGGCATAGGATTGGAAAGAAGTGTCAACATTGCCACAATGTGGGCATCAAAAGAATGACTGAGCAGGAGTGGAGATGTGCAGATCATTCACAGGAGAGGTGTGAGTGATACATCTTAATGATTAAAATGTTCCTGTGTGGGCAAGGGTGTAGCAGCTGGCAGCAGAATAAAGAACTGTACATAATGGACATATGCTGATGGATGGACTGAAGGACAGATGGCAGTAGATGAAAATGCAGTATGACCTTGCTGCCTGTACTTGAGGTGACCACACAAATGAAGTTATAGTGTGTGTGAAAAAATAGTAGCTGTGCCACGGGGAAGGTCCAATACCAACTATTTGGGTATGACAGCTGTCTTAGCTTTTCTAACCACCATACATTCTTCCTGACGCATGGGCATATAACAACTGGACAAGTGTGCCTCATATTGGCCATATAGAACAAGTAAGGATGACTGATGATCCCTGCAAGTGGCCATCGCAGGAGTGGGACGTGCCTGCATATACTGCAGATATATGATGGAGCCAAAGATGTGCCTCCAACACCAAACACACACCAATGCCACAGTGTGGCATGAACCCCTGAGGAGGCACATGTGCAGGGCGTGCTGTACCTTGCAATCTGCTGTACACTGCAAGATAGGTACACCTGCACATACATCTAACTCACACTGCATTCATGACCCTCCGAGGGCCATGCACGTATCTCCCAACATCATAGCAGACAACCAGGTACTTGACAATGCTCCAGTGATCAAAGTCACCACTATGGCTGCAATTGGTGCACGGGTTGTTGTTGTTGTTAAGTGCCGTCGAGTCGGAGTCGACTCATGGCGACCCTCTGGATAGCTATCCTAAATTGTGTTCAGTCTTCAGTCAGGCGGCTCATTGACGACAGACTGGTACCCGTAGCTGCTGTTATTGTAGCGATCCATCTCATTGCTGGCCTTCCTCTTTTGCGTTGACCTTCTATCTTGCCAAGCATGATGTCTTTCTCTAATGATCTCTCTCTTCGCATGATGTGTCCGAAGTATGAAAGTCGAAGTCTTGTCATCTGAGCTTCTAAAGAAAGCTTAGGTTTGATCTCCTCTAGTACCGACTTGTTTGTTCTTCGGGCAGTCCATGGTATACACAGTATTCGCCGCCAGCACCATAATTCAAAGGCATCAATTTTCTTCCTGTCTGTCTTTTTCACTGTCCAGCTTTCACATCCATATGATGTTATTGAAAATACCATGGCTTGAACAAGTCGAATCTTTGTATGGAGAGACACATCTCTGCTCTTGAGAATCTTATCTAGGTCTTTCATAGCCATTCTGCCAAGAGCAATGCGTCGTCTGATTTCTTGACTGCTTGTTGCTTCTTTATTGATAGTTGATCCAAGTAGGTTAAAGTTGTTCACAATTTCAATTTCTTCTCCTTCCACGATGAACCTGTTGATTATGCCAGTTGTCATGATCTTTGTCTTCTTTACATTAAGGTGCAGGCCCATTTTGAGACTATGTTCTTTGATTGTGAGAAGCAAATGTTTCAGATCATCTTCGCTTTCAGCCAGTAATGTGGTATCATCAGCATAGCGAAGGTTGTTGATGAGTCTTCCACCAATCTTCACACCTCTGTTGTCTTCATACAGTCCTGCTTCTCTGATGATCTGTTCTGCATATAAATTAAACAGGTAGGGGGAAAGTATGCAGCCTTGTCTTACACCTTTGCTTATTTTAAACCATTATGTTTCTTCTTGTTCCGTTCGAACTGTTGCTTCTTGATCAATGTACAGATTACGCAAGAGAACGATCAGGTGTTCTGGTATACCCATGCTTCTTAATGTGGCCCAGAGTTTCTCATGGTGCACGGGTATTGGTTAGCATCTCCACTACCCATGATGCACCGCACAATCTGAGCAGATATATACAACTGATGCCCATATGGAGAATGCAGTTATCCATCACATCAGCTCTGTAACATGCAGGGGCATTGTGTGCTTACTGCACATAACGACAGCCAAGATGGACTATTCAGGTTCTGGAGGAGGTCTATAGCACTGGCAGTGTGCTGCAGGTATTGCCTGCAGTATATGATGCTAGTCCTTTGGTATTTTGTACAATTGCAGCATGCTAGAGTGGCCTGTCTTATCTGGGCCTTGTGTCCTGCTCCTCATGATATTTCATGTTTGTCCTTAAGGGTGAGGCAGTTGTTGCCAAGTAGCCTAATGCAGTGAGTGTTGTCTAGAGAAGAAGAGGAGGGGGTGTTGACACCAAGCAGAAGGGCCTGCTAAAAACCATGGTTATTAGAAAGTTACTAACAGCTCAGGAACATTTGCAAACCTCACTTTCTGGGAATTTCAATCAACTAGATCAGCCTGCATATGTTGAGCAATACTGGGCTCTGTCAGGTGCTCATATGTTATGTGTCAAGTCTGCTAGCACCATATGCTGCATGTGCACATAATTACCATGAACACATTGGCTTTGTACAAACAGTATGGACAACCGGCAGCCTATCTAGCGACTGGACTGTCATAAAAAATTAGCACACATATAACTGCAGCTTGACCCTATATAGCACCATGTGGATTCATAGCCTTGACATGGTCACAGCTCTGTCATAGTGAGAGTGGCCTCTGAACATGAACAGATGCGTGCACCCAGGCCATGCCCATGGCAGATCCATGCTAAGATAGCTCAGTCATTGACCTAACCTATAATTCATATACATCCTAGTTTTAATACTCCACCTTCTAATTGCATTTATTTTTAAGGGTTTCTATCTAAAAAAAGACCGTTTTGTCTTAACACACTCAAACCTCCCCCTCCCCATAGTGTAGGCAACAATAAAATAGGATTCTTCACTTGTTTTCAGATGCATCAATGCTACCTATTAATATCTGAGATATACATTTATCTTGAAAGCCTGGCATGAAAACAAGGAATGAAAAATAATCTAGTATGTGGCACGGAAAATGCAAGGTGGTAACTAAAGATAAAAGCAAAATAATTTATTCTAAGACTAGAGTCATCGGCTTTAAAGAGAAGAACTACAATGAACCCTGTATGGGTATAAGTGAATTTCATGTTGACAGCTGTCGACAATAAGAGCTCTAAAAATCTTTTGTTAAATTTATGTACAGCTCTCAAGAGATACATGTCGGTTAGTGGTCACACAGTACATTAGTTATTGCAATATAAACAGCTAGAAGGCAGAAGTTTTAATATACTGCAAATTCATCAGCCTCAGAAATATATTTAGGACAGGGTCTTTGTCACTATAAGGCTTTGAAATGGAAAGGAAAAATAGATGAAAAATAAGATGATTGACATGCAAACTATATCCTATACAGCTATTTGCATGATCAGTAATTTATATTTAATTCAAAAATATTCCCCATGATACCTACAAATAATTTCAACTTGTATCATTAGGAATGTCTGGAATAAGCAAGCCACCTGAAGACCAATTAGAATTAGAATTTGTGTCTGAAGCTGCTGGATCTCTTGAGCACTGACAGGTTAGTGTACGGCATCTGGAATTATTCATTGCTGTTATGTCACAGCTATGCTCACTGTTGTTCATGTTTTTGAGTGAGCTGCGTGGCTATACCTCTCTAATATCTTTTCTAGTTCTTCTTTCACTCCTGCGTCTCCTTGTCCAAACATCATTTTACCTCTTTTACCTTGCTGTTTGCTGTCATCAGACATTTTCCTGAATCTCAGAACCAGCCCAGGTATATATGATGCCCTAGGCAAATCTTCAGCAGTTACCCCCCCCCCCTCCCAACCAGAGCAGCTCAATGTCTTAATCCTTAATCCTCCCCCTCCCCAGAGTGGCTCAAGGTCCTGTAACTCCCCCTCCGCATTGTCCAGCATCACCATTTCCCTTGCCTACTCCCCATAATCAAGCATCTCCCCTTCCCTTTCTGTACCTATTCCTCCCAACCATATTTAGCATCTCCCCTTCCTTTTTCTACCCCCACTCACCCACAGCGTCAAGCAAATCTCCTTCCCTCTCTGTGTCTAGCATCTCATCTCATCTCCCTTTCCCTACCCTCCTCTGTGTCCAGCATCTCATCCCTGGCCCCCTCTGTATCCATCATCTCATCCTCTCTGTGTCCCATATCTCATTTCCCCTTTCCTACTCCCCTCTGTGCTAGGTATCTCATCTCTCCCCTTCCTTTCCTCTTGCTAGTCCTGCCATCCCCACCCTACCTCTGCTAGGTCAGTGAAGCAGACCAGAAATGAGCATGGCACAGGGCCTTTCAGCACAGGCCCTCACTCAAGGGCTACTGCATCCCATCGCCTCCTATAGAGTATAAACTTCCTGCACCTAGAGTTGCCAACCGGACAATATTCAGCGGCCAGCAGAGAGCTAAAACTAGCTGTTGAAAAAACTGTTTTTTGCTTTTGTCACCTCCGGTCCTGCAGCCAGAGCAAAAACTAGCTTTTCATCTCTCTTTCCTTGCCACTTCGCAGCCTCCCTCTCCTCCGCTCCAGCCACGGCTCCTGTATATTACAGAGCTGTGGCTGCAATATGGATAATAATTTAAAATGAAACCAAGACTGGTGTGCAGCCACTGTGGAACCTTCCAGCCATCGCTATGGAACCACTGCTGCTGCATCCCATCCCCAAAGGGAAGTTACGCTAGAGGGGTCAGGACCCCGCAGCAGGGGTTCCATAGCAGAGGCTGGAAGGCTCCGCAGTGACTGCGCATCGGTTTTAATTTTATTTTACATTATTAGCACTGCGTGGAGCTGTGGGGTTAGGCTCGGGCAGCATGTGGGGTCATGGCAGACGTCAGGGAGAGCCACGATCACTGCGGCTGCTTCTGTTTAAGGACCATAGTGCCTCTGGCTGCTCCTGGGCACTGCCACTGCAATCCTCATAGCACGCTGGAGCAGCCACAGACACCATGGGCCTTAAATGGGGGCAGCCGCAGTGATCACGGTTCTCCTCAGTGCCTGCTATGACCTCACACACTGCCTGAACCCACTTGGCTCCACTCAGCCACAATCATGCAGCTTCACTTTTCTTTTGTAAATTTTTACACTGCTACCCAGGCCTGTATTTGAGCCCACCACAGCCACTAATAGCCCCGATTGCAGCCAGAAGCTGTCCTGCTGCTTGTCTCAAAATCTGCAAAAAACCACAGTCACATTTCCTTTAAAAAATATATATCTCTGCCGCAGCTCTCCAGCGCGGTCTAGATACTGCCTGTACTTTCTCTTCTGCTGATGCCACGGACCCCCGGTAAATACTTATTTCATTTTTCACACCTTTTTTTTAGCACTGAAATAGGACTGAAAACGGGCTGATGCTGGAGGATGGGAGGTAGGGCGTGTGAATTTTAGGGGTAGATTTTTTTTTTCCAAACTTTACAGACTACTAGTGACCAAATTATACAGTTTTGCATGCTGATCTAAAGCTATCTTCAGAAACTGCTTAAAGTGAGTCTTACCTACATCAAATCACAGTTGAAATATGTGGAATTTAAGTAATGTTTATTTGAATGTACAAATAGTTTGAACAATACCTGTAGCCACATAATTATCTTTAAAATGTCATTTATGCAGTTAATTTTAAAAAATCCAGCAAAGAAGCCATATCTTGTTTGCTTCTGTTTTGGCTTATGAGCTCCCAGCAGACCATCTGACTCCTAATATAATGTTCATATGACCAGCAGCCTCAGTTTTCATTTTTGCACACCTTTCTATGGACTGGGTGTGTGATGGCCAGTCTGGAACAACCATGGGCTTTCTCAGAAATGCCCTGATCACTGCTGTTGTCATGGTACAGGTAAGAGGAGGCTCAGAGACTCCAGAGCTCCAGTCAAGTAATTTGGGTGAGTGTAGTTGCTTCAGTGTTGATGGATGGTGTTTTCCTGGGTCTCAGACTGTTGTCTCCAAGCTGAGTCTTCTCATCTCTTTCACCTCTGATCTTCAATAACTTCTCCACTGCGTCTCCTCTCTCCTGTTCCTCTTCACTGCACAACATAGCTTGCAGAACAGACTTGCTGTAACCATTCCAAGCTGACCTTCTCACTGTAGGCATGACTATCTTCCTTACCTCTTCACACTTCTTTCAAGAGTTTCAGCTGGAAAAGGAGATGCCTGGGACCTTGGGATTTATTTTTTTATTGAACCAGTTCACCATGTAAAGCCCTTTACAATCATTCTTAAGTTTTTCAGATTCTTTCCTTTCTGATTATGCTTGGAAATCCATATTCTCATGAACCTGAGAGCTGTTGTAATCCATCTGCTATGTGACACAGGTCCTATTTCCAACAGAGCCAGATCCCTTGGCAAGACATCTGTTCTAATGGCACTGGACTACGTGCAGGTCCTTGAGAGCTTCAAACTCTGCCCTACGGGTCTTGTGTGCTGTGACTGAGCCCTGGAGTGCAGGCGTATACGGAACTCATTGGCGTGCTGTGTGTGCGGGTCCTGGCAGCTTTAGTGTGCACCTACTTTCCCGGCATTGCACTGAATAACCATCCGGTACCAGACTACCTGTGGGGTCCTTGAGAGCTTTAAACTCTGCCCTACGGCCCTTGGGCCATGGCCCGAAGGGGTGTGACCAAAGGGGCAGGCCATGCCCCTTTGGTGCCCCTTCAGCGTCCATTGGCATCCTTGGCGTTTTGGTATAATAGTTTCTTGTTTGCTGTGTTAATTGTTTGTTAGTTGATATTATGAGGAAACGTAAGGTCAAAAAAACAACGGAAGATAAGGGTCCAGTGAATATGGGGAAGGGTAAGGTGTTTGTGCCTTTAGACAAACATTTCTTAACCCTTCCTGAAATAGGCTCTCCTACTGAAGGGGCGTCTTTGAGCTCCATTGAGCGGACTCCTCCTCTCCCTCCTATCCCTCAGCTCTCTTCTACTCTGGTAAGTGATACTAATAAGGTTCTTTTACCTGTTTATTCTCCAACTCCGTTACCTAATCCTGTGGTGGGTCTGGCTGTTGTGCAAACCTCGATTATCCCTCCAGAGGAGATTACTTTGAAGGATTTATGGACGGCAATTGCCAATATAGATATAAAGGTTTCCACATCATTTATTTTATTTTATTACATTCTCTTATATACCGTGCTATTCTGCATCAGTGCGGTTTACAATGAACAAACTGAAATTACATTGAACAGGGCATTGTAACTTGGAGATAACTATTTTACAGGGAACATGGGCTATGGAGGGTTAAGTGGCTTGCCCAAGACCACAAGGAGCACCTGTGGGACTAGAAACCCCAGCCCTTCCGGCCCAAGGTTGCTGTCCTCTAGTGGGATTTGAACCCCTGACCTTCCGGCCTGAAGTACCTTGCCCCAACCACTAGGCCACTCCTCCACTCCATTTGATTCCTCATGTGTTTATACACAAGAGTCCAACCGGAAGTTTGCTGAGGTGGATGCTCAGTTGACTGAGGTGGTAAATTCATTTTCAGAGGTGAATAAGCAGCTTTTGCAATTACAAAATGTTAGCTCTGCTTATATAGAAGATTCTTTAATTATTCAGAACAAATTGGAATCATTGGATAACAGCGCTAAAGCACTGAATCTCTGTTTTTTGAATTTTCCTATGTCATCATTGCTTTCCCCCCAGATTCTACGAGATAAGTATTTTCATGAAGTTTTGCTCTTTACTAAAAAAAAATATTGTGCAATCTTGTTATTATATCCCTGCTGGGAAATGTCGGGTTGACAATTTTGAAGGTGGGTTGGATGTTATTTCTATAGATATTGATAAGGATTTAACTAATTTCTTGGAGGATTCATCTGATAAGACTGTGAAAAGACCCACTTTGTTGGCTACTTTTCTCTCTTTTTCAGATAAGATTCGGGTCTTGAAAGCTTACTTTAGGAACAAAGAGAAGCTGTTTTTGTGGTTATAAATTATATATATTTCCTGATGTTTCTAGATCTACCCAGGTCCGGAGGAAGGGCTTTCTTGCATTTTTGCATTTACAATCATTCTTAAATTTTTCAGATTCTTTCCTTTCTGATTATGCTTGGAAATCCATATTCTCATGAACCTGAGAGCTGTTGTAAGCCATCTGCTATGTGACACAGGTCCTATTTCCAACAGAGCAAGATACCTTGGCAAGGCACCTGTTCTAATGGCAGTTATAGTTCTGTAGCCATAGCTTTGATCTGTGCTTAAGTCTGATCACTTCATGGCTGAGCTGAGGAAGATCAGGGCCAACAGAGATCTTAGTAAAATCAGGATTTATTTCCAGTTCAGTAACAGAATCCAGCATTTTTCCTATGGGACCTCATACTCCCTAACTGTTTCCCCTCCTACCAGCACCCTTACTCTGTCCCTCCTTATCCCCCCTTTACCGTCTTCACTTCCCCCTCCATTCTGTCTTCTACCCTATCATCAGCTCTTGCGTTTCATCGCTTTCTCCCCCTCATTCAACCAGCTCCTTTCTCTCTAAAGCAACTTCACCCTCATTTCTGCCATACTGTCTCCCCTCTACCCCGTATTCTGCTATTCCTTCTCCTTCTCTCATCTGGAGATATCAACACCAGTCCTGGCCCCCACAGACTTCTGTCTCACTCTGAGAAGAGATCTTCATGCAACATGTCTAATCTTATCCATATCCCTCTCCTTTCCCCTTCCACTCTCCCTTTCTCATATGCCTTATGGAATGCACACTCTGTCTCTAATAATCTCGCTTTTACTCATGATCTCTTTATTTCCAATGCTCAACATCTTCTTGCTCTAACTGAGACCTGGCTCCTCCCAGATGATACCACATCTACTGCTGCCCTCTGCCATGGGGGCTACTAGTTCTCCCACATGCCTCGTCCCACTGGCCGTGGTGGTGGTGTTGGGCTTCTACTTTCTCCCTCTTGCCAATTCCAACCCCTCCTGCTGCCTCAGTCTCACTCCTTCCTCTCTTTTAAAGTCCACTCCATCTGCCTCTTCACTCCACTTCCTCTCTGGGTAGCTGTTATTTATCAATCTCCTGACAAGTCTGCTTCTACCTTTCTCACTGACTTTGACTCTTGGCTTTCCTTCTTTCTGGATTCCTCCTCCCCCACTCTTATTCTTGAGGATTTTAACATTCATGTTGATAACCCCTCTGATCCTCATGCTTTAAAGCTCCTCTCCCTTATCTCCTCATTTGACCTCCAACTTTGTTCCACTGCCCCCACTCACCTGCATGGCCACTGCCTGGACCTGATATTTTTCTCTAGTTCCTTACCCTCGAACTTCCGTAGCTCAGTTCTTCCCTTATCTGACCATCACCTTTTAAGCTTTAATCTTCATCTCCCATCACCTCAGCCTCATCCTGTCTCCTCCAACCTAGTTAGAAACCTTCATGCTATTGATCCCTTGGCTCTCTCTTCCACCATTTCTCCATCTCTTTCTTCCACTATGTCATCAAAGTCTGTTGACGAGGCAGTAACTTCCTATAATGCTGCACTCTCCTCGGCTCTGGATGCTCTCACTCCACCCACTCCATGTCCTGTGAGATGCTATGCACCTCAGCTCTGGCTCTCATCCACCACTCACTACCTACGTTCCTGTGCCCGTTCTGCTGAACATGTCGGGCTCAAATCCCGCTCCCCTGAAGACTTTTTACACTTCAAATTCATGCTTGTCTCCTTCCAGTCAGCCATAGCTCTTGCCAAACAAGACTACTATGTCTGTCTGACTAACTCTCTTGCCTCTGATCCTCGCCATCTCTTTACTGGTCTCAGCTCTCTCCTCAAAGTGCCTCCACCTCTGATCCCTCCCTCCCTCCCTTTCTGCCCAAACCCTGGCTGACAAAATCCATAAGATCACCCTCCAATTCCCCACAAAGTCAACTACTTCCCCTCCTCCCCCTCTCCACTCCCAACTCCCCCCCCCCCCTTCCCTTGCTACCCTCTCTTCCTTTCCTGTGATCTCTGAAGAGGAAACTGCACACCTTCTTTATTCCTCCAAACTCACCACCTGCTCCTCTGATCCTATCCCCACCTCCTCAGCCCCATCTACTCCACTGTTGTCCCTTCCACCTCTCATATTCTCAACCTTTCACTCTCCACTGCAACTGTCCCTGCAGACTTCAAGCATGCTGTGGTCACACCTCTCCTCAAGAATCCCTCACTTGATCCCACCTGTCCTTCTAATTATTGACTCATCTCTCTCCTTCCCTTCATTTCTAAACTACTTGAATGTGCGGTTCACCACCGCTGCCTCAACTTCCTCTCTTCTCATGCCCTCCTCGATCCCTTACAGTCTGGCTTTCATCCTTTACACTCTACTGAAACAGCTCTTGTCAAAGTCTCCAGTGAGTTGTTACTGGCAAAATCCAAGGGCCTGTACTCTATCCTCATCCTTCTTGACCTCTCTGCTGTTTTTGACACCATTGACCACAACCTTCTCCTCGATACCCTGTACTCACTTGGTTTTAGGGGCTCTGTACTATCCTGGTTCTCCTCCTATCTCTCCCATCGCTCCTTCAGTGTGTGTTCTGGTGGCTCCTCCTCCTCCACTACCCTGCTCCCAGCTTGTGTACCCCAAGGATCTGTCTTGGGTCCGCTCCTTTTCTCTCTATATACCCAGTCCCTTGGTGCGCTTATCTCTTCCCATGGCTTTCAGTACCATCTGAATGCTGATGACTCCCAGATCTACCTCTCTACACCTGAACTCTCTCCGGCAGTCCAGACCCGGATCTCTGCCTGCCTTTCTGACATTGCTGCCTGGATGTCTCACCGCCACTTGAAATTGAACATGGCCAAGACTGAACTTCTTATCTTTCCCCCTAAAACCTCCCATCCTCCTCCTCCTTTCTCAGTCTCTGTGGATAGCTCTGTACTCCTTCCTACTTCCTCGGCCTGCAATCTGGGGGTTGTTTTTTACTCATCTCTCTCTTTCTCCACACATATCCATCTCATAGCTAAGACCTGCCATTTATTTCTCTATAACATTAGCAAAATCCGCCGTTTCCTTTCTGAACACACTACTAAAACGCTTATCCACTCCTTAATTACCTCCCATCTTGATTACTGTAACCTACTCCTTGCTGGTCTCCCTTTGAATCATCTCTCTCCCCTTCAATCTGTTCAGCACTCCGTTGCACAGCTAATCTTCTGCCAGCCTCGTCATGCCCATATTACTCCTCTTCTCAAGTCACTTCACTGGCTCCCTATCCGTTTCTGCATCCAGTTCAAACTTTTCCTGCTGACCTATAAATGCATTCACTCTGCGGCTCCTCAGTACCATTCTTCTCTCACCTTTCCGTACAACCCCCCTCGGGAACTCCGCTCTTCTAGCCAACGGCTTCTATCTGTGCCATTCTCTTCTACTGCTAACTCCAGATTTCGCTCCTTTCACCTTGCTGCACCTTACGCCTGGAACAAACTACCTGTGTCTGTACACCAGGCACCTTTTCTAACCCTCTTCAAATCCAGGTTGAAAGCTCACCTCTTCGCTGCTGTTTTTGGATCCTGACTCACCTGATCTCCTTTCCTTTCCCTTGTTTTACCCCTGCTTACACCTTCTGTGTTTGGTCTTAACTAGATTGTAAGCTCTGACGAGCAGAGATTGTCTCTTACATGTCTGTGCAGCGCTGCGTATGACTGGTAGCGCTATACAAATGCTCGTAGTAGTAGTAGTAGTACTATCCCTGGCATTTTTACATATACCGCACGGTAGCTGCAAAATCACTTACCAAGGTTTAATAAACATACCCCTTTAGTGTATGAGTACACAGACAAAATGAAAGGTGTTAATGAAAAGTCAGTAATAACTCTGCCTTCTGTGCACTTGAAATATCTTTTTTCAGATCATAATAAATATATTTTTTTAAAATACGCCTAATAGTTATAGTTTGGCAAAACACCAATGACCTAAAACATTTGCTACTCAGTTTAAAAATACACAGGATATGGAATTCTCCCTTGTTTGTCCCATTCTGTAGTGAATAAATATGTTTCTGGATCTCAGAAGTACCATTTTTCATACTTTGGCATGTACACCCTTGTGCAAATTAATTGAAACAAACTGGATTTTTAAAATCTTTTCAGCCTATGAATTGTATATGCAGTTAATTTTGATCTTTTTTTTAATCAACTGGGTTAAATCATCACATATGAGATGCTTCATCATTATTTGTGGGTTTATGGGCTAAATGAAATAATAGATGATCTGATATGACATAGGAATGACTTATTGTGTATGCGACTATAATATCAGCCAACGTTGCATCAGATTTTCTTTCAAGTGTATTCTTTGTTGTTAATCCAACTATTGTGCATGATGGATGTAACACCAAAAAGACACACAAAGGTCGTCGCCCCGCATGAACACACAGGGAAGACCTACAGGAATATAACAAGTATAGTTGGTGTCAGTCTCACAGTCGTCAGTCGTGTGATCAAATCTAAAAAGGAGACAGGATCCATCTCGCCTAAACAAGAGAAATTGTGGTCATAAGAGGAAAATCACACCCAGAGATGATACCTGTTTTCTCAGGGAAAGTAGAAAAGACCCTCAGAAGACAAGTGAAGCATTAAAAAGAGATTTAGAAGAGAAAGGTATAACGGTCAGTTCTTTCACAATTCACAGGTGACTTTTGGAAGCTGGTCGAAAAGCACGACGACCTCTGAAAAAACAACTTCTGACAAAGGTTATGAAAAAAAAGTGCTATAAATGGGGACTGAAATATAAAGAGTGGACTAGAGAAGATTGGAGAAAAGTAATATTCAGTGATGAAAGTCATTTCTTTGACCAGGGCCAAAGAAGCCAACATGTTCACCTGGAGAAAAGATTTGTGATTCCCACATCAACCAGAATGTGAAACACACCCAAAAGAAGATGTTCTGGGGGTGTTTCAGTGATTATGGAGTCAGCAACTTGCATCCAGTCGAGGGGATGCTGCATTAACAACATTACGTCGATGTTCTCCAAAGAAGAGTTGTTCCAGAGCTAGAGAAGGTATTTCCTGATGGATCTGGCATCTTTTAGCAGGATCTTGCCCCATGCCACACATCAAAACTGGTGAAAAGTTTTTTTCAAAAGAAGCTAATAAAGTTACTGGATTGGCCAGGAACCTCTCCGGATTTAAACCCAATAGAGAATCTGTGGTCCATTTTGCAAGTTTCACCTTCGTGGAATGGACTGTACAACAAAGGAGAAGATTATTCAAGCTCTGATTCAAGTCTGGTACAGGGACCCAAAAATCATTGCAGACTGCTTGAAATTAGTGGACGCCATGCCAATTCATGTCCAGATGCTGGTAAAAAACAGAGGAGGTCATATTATGTACTAATATGTGCCTATTAATAAGATTTTCAATGGAAATTCCAGTTTTCATTTATTTTTCAGTTTATTTCAATTAATATGCACAAGGATTTAAGTACTCTAGATAAGCAGGTTCATTAATATCAATATGGGGTCAGTATTCAAAATGACTTATCCGGTTAGCAACCAAAGACAGAGGACTGCCATTAGGTGAGGTGTTTATAATGGTTGAATATTCCCTTCCAGAGAAGTCTCTTCTCAGCATGATGTCCCTGAGAAAGAGTATCCTCCCCTGTTCTGGAAAATGTCCAAAACACTTTCAGGTCACAGGATGTAGGTCACAAGACCACTAGAGGTCTCTGCTGCTCAGAGGAGCAGAATCAAAGGGGAATATCATGTCTCTGCCAATTATGTAGCGTGCATTAAACAGCCCCTCGTAAATTCAGCATGATCAAAATAGTTTACAGCTCAACTAAAATGTTTTTCATTAACGAGCTAGAGGCATGAACGGTTTCTCCTCATCTGTGTCTGTGGGGAAAATCCTAAACCAAATTATCTTGGAAGTAAACTTCAAGATATTTTTTCCCTCTCTCTGGTGTTTCAGAAATATATTTTTTTTCTGGCATCTTATACAATCACATTATTTACCAGTGAATTGCTAGCTCCAAATTTGACACTATAACTTTTCAAGATGTTTTTGCAGTGCTAGCTCTTTCCATTTTCTTACTCTCAAAAGTAAACTTAATGAGTTCTGCATAGCCAGCACCAGATATGACAGCACTAGTTTCAAATTGCATTATAAAAGTGCCATCAAGAAAAGCACAAACAGAACTCTCTGGAGAAATAAGATTTTGCAGTAAAATTACAAGAAAAACTATGTATGGAAAATGGAGGAAGGCATACACTTTTTCTACTTAGCTCTCATGTCTCTTTAACTTGAGGCAGGGAATTTGATTTGTACTTACAAATGGGCACATTGCTGTGTTCCTTCTGAAGAGGCAGCATCATAGGAACATTGATGGTGGGGTTGCTGTCATTGTGAGGGAAAGTAAAAATAAATCTGCTCTCAAAAAGTTATTTTGAAGCTATTATAAGACAAGGCTTTCTTATATTCTGTCTCTGTAAATTGAACTGTTCAAGATACCTACGCAGCTTTCAGAATATGTCTAAGAAGTTTATCTTTAAAACTGCAGTGCTCTCTTCCATGTCATATGCTTGCAGCAGTACTTTCCAGAGCTTATTTGCCTGTAAAATATATTGGGAGAAAAATTAATGGGAGGCATAAGCCACGGCTTCATGTACAGTATTTCACAGAGTGTAACTTTATTCGGCTAATAAATATGATTTAAAACACAACTCATTCACCCTTGTATGATCTCTAGTGGATGAATTCTGAACAGTGCATATGAGGAATCCTATTGATGGTCATGTGATATCAGCCATTGAAAGAGATCAATGGAGATTATGATGTCACATGAAGGTCACAGGTGCCAATCTAGCCTGCCCGTTCTCCTTATGTTCTGCAAAGGCACATGGCTCCTTGATCTCTGCCTTTATCTGCACCACTAAAAATCCCTTCTTCCTTGCTTTCTTGAATTTTCAGATTTTTTTACATCCACCCGTTATCATTGGGAGGAAGTAGTAAAAGGAGTAAAAATCTCCCCAAAAGAACAAAGGCCAGAGATAGAATTGTAGACTAAGAAGAGACAATGAAAATTTTATGGAGGAAGACAAGAATGAAGCAGAAATGCTACCCAAATACTTGTGTTTGGGTTTCACTGATCACGTGACTGGAAAAGTATCCCTGGTGGTTTGAAAACAAATTAATTGGAGAGGGGTAGATAACCACACCATCTACAGAGAAGAGCATTTGTGCAGCTGTAACATAACTGAAAATGGGCAAAGACATGAGAAGTGCACTCAGAACCTATAGTAACCCGACCGTACCTGCATTCTAAGATATTAAAGGAATTCAGAGAAGTTCTGGTGTCTTCAATCTTAACAATGGAACTGAGTTTTTTGAAATGCTCATATAGGAAGAATCAGAAATCATAATTTTGCTTTAGAAGAATGCAGTGTTCTAGTTGCCAGGCTGTTTTGAAAGGGGGAGGGGGCTGTAACAAGCCATAAATGCACCCTTTGTGACTTGCACTTCTGGTGTGTCTCCTGCCCCCATTACAGGTTTGCCAATTGCCCCATGCCTATCATCTCCTCATGTTGCCTTACACCACACTTCCATGTCCAGCTGGCTCCCTGCGCTACCTGCCCTTACCCTGACGCCGCTTTTCATGTTTCCTTGGCGGCAGCAGGGGCAGCAGAGGAATAGACATAAAATTGAAAAAATATAAACAAAAAACATAGGTCTTTCCGATTTCCTGCTAGCATGCAGGTCTGATCCCTCCATCCTCTAATGTATGCCTGCATCAGAGGAGGTAGGGACCAGACCAACCATTCAAGCACAGAGTTGCAAAGACCCGCAAGGGATCAGACTTGCATGCTAACAGGAAATCAGACAGACCTGCATTTATTTTTCAATTTGCTGTCTGCTTCGCTGCTGCTGCTGATGCCAAGGAAACATGAAAATCCAAAGAATCTCAAACACCAGAAACAATGAAGAAATCTCAAGAAAGAAGATCCTGCATCACATCAGCTGTGACAAAAAGTCTTTCAAACTATTTATCACACCCAGTATATTTGTTTTTTATTTTCTGTCGGAGCTGCTATATGAGAGGAGGTAGAGGACCACCCCCTCCTTTGAATAGCTGCTCCTTTTAATCATTAATTAATTTGTAAGGATAAATTTTTCCACTTATCTGAAACATTTAACTACTTCAATGCCGCTTCCGGAAGATCAATTTCAACAACATGCCACATTCTGGGTAAGCATTCCACGACCCTGCTTCAGATTGAAAAAAGTTGTTTCTGCGGACATGAAAGCAAAGAACACCGCCGGCAAACAGCCATCTTTATAACACAGCGTCTGATGTCAGAAACAAACCAGAACATGAATGACACCTCATGACAGCCAATAAGAAGCTCACAGCCAGTGATCAGCCAATAAAAAGGGAAACACCCTATTGAAATAAGGGAAAACCTCATCAAGATTGGATGACTAAACCAGAGGAAAGACCCAGCTGCGAATTACCGCAGCTCGGCACAGGCACGCATCGGCGGGCCGAGGGTTAGGGGCGGAGAGGGCGGGCCGTGGCCGACTATAAAAAGGTGGGTACGGCTCCAGCCCATCCTCTTTCACCGCTCCCCCCCCCCCTTCATTAGAGGCGGATGGACAGAGCTATCACCTTCTATACCGATAACTTAGCAATGGTTTGGGCAGTGAACAGAATGCGAGCCAGGTCGCCAGGGGTAGTGGCACTGTTAAGAAGAATTGTGTTGCTATGCCTGGTACACAACATAACCATTAAAGCCGAGCACATAAAGGGTGTACATAATAACATTGCTGATGCTCTTTCTCGTTGTAAGATCAAGCTCTTTCATGAACTCGCTCCCGAGGCGGACGCGGTCAAGACAGCGGTACTCGACCATGTCTGGGAGTTTGGTCCACCGAGGTATGGGAGCTCCTGTTGGACTCCTTATCAGAGCAGACAAGATGGAATTACGTCGCAGCATGGGAACAGTACCAGGAATTTTGCAGAGATAATGGAATTCAAAAAGAAGACAGACTTAAGGTAGGGGCAATACTGAGACGGATTTGACATTGCACAAGCCGAGGGAGTACAAAAGCGGCAGTGCAAGCCCGCTTGGCAGCTATAGCATTTTTTACCAGGGCAATGGGGGAGAGGAGCCCTAGGATGGACTTCGTCATTATGAGAGTAATGAAAGGCTGGTCGGTGGGGTAGGCTAGTAAGGTAGACCAACGACGCCGGATCACTCATCAGATGCTGCAACAATTGATGGTGACAACAGGCCAGGTCTGTTTTGATGTGTATGAGACGAGGCTGTTCAGATGTGCCTTTTCCTGGGCGTTCTACGGGGCATTTCGGATAGGGGAGCTCATGGCCTCCTCTAGGCACAGGACAGCCTATGGCAGAATAAAAAAATGTGATGTAGACATACACGGATGGGCTGTAGTGCTACATTTGCGCAGATCCAAAACAGACACGGTGGGTAAGGGTGCGCGAGTGGTGTTGTCAGCATTGCCCGGCGACCCATCATGCCCTGTAAAAAATGCCATAGCATACCAACAGCTATGGGCCGACATAGCAGATCAATGGTTCCTGCATGTGAACAGTGCACCCCTATCACGTTTTCAATTTACCAGAGTACTCAAGCTAGTTATAGAATGAATGGGACGGGAAGTGTGCTGTTACGGCTCGCACTCCTTTCGCATCAGGGCTGCTTCAACGGCAGCCGACATTGGGATGTCAAAGGAACAAATCATGAATATAGGCAGGTGGCACTCGGACAGATACAAACTGTACATACGTCCAGCTGAATGAAGGCCAGATGGGCTTATATAAAAAAAAAAAGACAGCACATAGAGAGTGCGGGGTGTTTTTTTGTTGTATTTCAATGCTTGTGGCAGTGGGTGACTATTTATAAAAACCCCCCCAAAAAACGGGGGGGGGGGCATAAGAGCATATTGAGAATGTAATAGCATTAATTTGGCAATAATTGTCTCTTTCTGATTTGTGATCCAATGTAGGCATGAGTCACCACCTTGGGCCTCGGGAAGTGTGGATATGCAGCCATTCCTTTGTTCACTGGGCACAAAGGCGGACACGGTGCAGACCTCAGGGGCTTAATTTGGAACTACCAAGCGTGGAGGTCTCTGTGGTATGACTAGGGCGGCGGGGTATGAAGTGGGACTAGCTCATGCCGGCCCTTTTACAAAGGAAGAGACTAAAGGGGAACCCGGTGATGATAGTGGTCCAATTAGGGGGCAACGACCTAGCGTTCACACGCAGCGTCGAGCTTACAAAAAAATGCAAAGCGATATGCTGACATTAGCAAACACCTTCCCCGGGACTTGCTTGGCATGGTCTCACATCATACCGCGTCGGGTGTGGAAGGGCGAAAACTCGCACAAGGCATTGGAAAGGACAATGCAAAAAGTGAACAGATGGATGGCCCGCTTCATGGAGGCAATAGGAGGTTACAGCATCATGCATGACCTCATCAAAGAAAGTTGTCCGGGATTGTATCGCGCAGATGGGGTACACTTGTCCAACATAGGAATGGGCGCCATACAAGACACAGTGGAACGATTATGGCAGAAGCAGGTGTTGGCCATAGCGGCGTACTAAAAATGGTGGGGCCCCCTCAGCAAGCGAGGAGTCACTGCCGTGGGGGTTGACAGGAGAGATAGGGCCCCGAGGAGACCGCACGGCCCCGATGAGGGAGAACACAGCCCAGGCTTTGGGTAAAGGGGGAGAGTTGCAGGAGAGAAACATGGACCTTCCCCGGAGAGATTGACAAAGTGCAGCAAGAACACCACGCAGATGGCCCCGACTCGCTTTGACGGTGTGCATGAGGGAAAAGGAGGGGAAAAGGATTGCTAAGTCAGCTTGAACGGCAGGCCCCATATCCTTTTCTCCCAGAGGATATGGGGAGGACTAAGGACAGATGGAAAAAGCTTTTACGGCAAATTTGCCTCCCCCACTTACCGGGCCGGTGGGATATTGGCTGTGTCTCTCGAGGGGGGCTGAAAACGCAGGAGGTGCAGGAAATGAAAATGGTTTATGAGTGTTTGTTGATTGTAAGGAATTATGAAGTGTATAAATGTCAGGAAATGAGGGGGCATGCTGTGGCCAACAGTTTTTGTTCTGTTAATTACCATTGTTAATAAATAAACAAAATGTGTTGAGGAAAAAAACGTGTGGTGCAATGTGTGACCGACGGGGGGGGGGGGGGGAGGGTACGGGATGGGGGTAGGACAGGCATGAGGCTGTCATGCTGATTGCGTGGCTGAGGCAAGCAACTCAAGTTGTCAGTCTCGGGATACAGTCCAACAGAGTCATAAAAGCAAACTGCTCCACTCAACAGCCGCATTAAGACCAAGCGGAGCTATGGTATTCAAGTGAAAGATCTATCGCTGTTCAGTCTTCTGCAGTCAAAAAATGCAATTGCCCCCATGAGGATCCACAGGAACAAAATCAAGCACCCGCCAACGAAGTTGATCAAAAGTGTGATTTAACTGAATACAGTGTTCCACTATCGGAGCTGTGAGAGTCTTGGTGTGCAACCTAGAGGCATGCTTTGTCAATCGAACCTTTATGGGTCTAGCAATTTGGCCAATATAATACAGAGAGCAAGGACAGATAAGCAAATAAACCACATAAGCAGAAAGACAGGTGGTATGCCACCATGACGAAATCAAAGTAGATGTGTGAACATCACACCATGGTTTGCCTGTAAGAGATGATGAACAGAACCGACAGGTCCCACATGGAAAATATCCTGTGGCAGCATGTGAAAAAACCGGATGATCAAGAGCAGAAGCCGAGTGAACAATACGGTCCCATAGATTAGCACTTCTAGAATAAGCTAACAGCAAACGTTTATCATGGAAACAAGAGTGAAGCCCCAAAATAGGCCAGAATCTCCGCAAAATCTTCATGACCGAGGATGCCCCACTTATATAAGGAAAAATGTCAGTGATAGTATCACCAGAGGGTAAAGTAGCTGTGCCAGAAGTGGCTGAGGTAAGTAGCCATTCACAGTGTGCAAACCGAACCTGTCAGAAGGCAGCTTTAAGTAACTTCAGAGGGTAACCTCAAGAAAGCAACCACTGCATCAAATCCTCTGCATGCTTGTAAAAATCCTGTAGAAAAGTACAATTATGTCCCTGCTTTAACAAAGTCGGATGATAACTGTGATAGCTCAAAAGGGTGTTGCGTTGAACAGGTTTTCTAAAGAGTGATGTAACAAATCCTTCCTGAGTTAGTGTAATGGTGATGTCCAAAAACTGAATCTGAACAGGGTCCCAATGAGCCGTGAACTGAATGTTTGATTTAAAAGTATTCAACAGCAGCAGAAAAGCATTCAACTGTGGACCAGTGCCCGTCCATAGAAAAAAGACATCATCAAGAAATCGACGCCAAAAAGGAATAAAACGAAAAAATACTGATGAGGTGTCATTCATGTTCTGGTTTGTTTCTGATGTCAGATGCTGTGTTATAAGGATGGCTATTTGCCGGTGGTGTTCTTTGCTTTCATGTCCGCAGGAACAACTTTTTCCAACCTGAAGCAGGGTCACGGAATGCTGACCTGAGACATGGCACGTTGTTGAAATTGATCTTCTGGAAGCGGCATTGAAGCAGTTAAATGTTTCAGATAAGTGGAAAAATTTATCTTTACAAATTAATTAATGATTAAAAGGAGCAGCTCTTCAAAGGAGGGGGTGGTCCTCTACCTCCTCTTGTATAGCAGCTCAGATAAAAAATAAAAAACAAATATACTGGGTGCGATAAATAGTTTGAAAGACTTTTTGGCACAGCTGATGTGATGCAGGATCTTCTTTCTTGAAGGAAACATGAAAAGCAGCAGTGGAGCAAGGGCAGCAGTGTTGGGGGGGGGGGAGGGAACTGAGGCCGGCAAATGCACCACTATTTCATTGCGTCCTGTGCAGCCGCAACGCTCGCACAGGGCTAGGTACGACGCTGTCTAAAGGAAAACCCTGGACCCGATATTCAGCAGTGGAAGCTAGTGCTGATATAGCAACAAGCTGCTATCACTAAATATTATTCAATGTTGGGTCCAAATCCATGACTTGGCATTGAATATCTGGAGATAGAGATGAAGCTAACTGGACAGCAGTGATATTTAGCTGCTGCCTAGTTAACTTCTGCAGTGAAAGTTTGGCCAGCCTTTGCTGTGCCTGACTTTTGTTATTTTGCAATAACCAGAATGCCCGAGGAACACCCCAATGTTAACAGGTTAGCATCGGGGCATGCAGTGTTAGTACCACTGAATATCCCGAACAAGGGGACTACCATGGTTAGCAGGTCTGTTAACCGTGTTAATCCTTTTGAATCTCGGGCCCACTGTTTTCATATAGAGTGTGGCATAACAAGGGTCTCAGCTCCTAATGTTTGGATTTGTGCTCCTCCTCTTCCAGTCATCCAATCCCAGCAGATTACAGCATAGTAGGCCTAGCACTTCCCGAATTTACAGTCCTGCCTATGAGGTTCACAGTTTGGATCAGCTATTTGGCTCACATAGTGCTTCATACATTTTTACAGTGTACTGTGTGGTCCAAAGAAATTTGAATGGTGGGACAAGTACTGTCAGCCCAGAGAACAGGTTAAAAAGGAAAAGCAACTCCTATCATACCACTAACCCCATTTCTCTGCTGACAGATGAGATGACGGAGAAAGAGAAAGGGTGCCTATGAGCAGCAGCAGAGGGATTGCTAAGTGCTTAAAAGAATCAACGCTCAAGCCCATAAAGCCACCACCCAGAACTTTAATTACTAAAATGCTGATCACAAGCCCCTCTCCCCTCAGGAATGATCCTGTAGAAACACATAATTGGACACCATACATATTTAACAGCTTCTCTCCACTACAAGGCACCTTGGGGGTTATTCTGTGCCACGAATAGCAGGACGTCCATTCCCGCTATTCATGCCCTTTCTGCCAGCATCTAACTTCCCCGCCGGTTGTATGGGGAGGTTAGACGGGGCAGGGAAGGGGTGGATCGGGGGTGGAGGCAGGGCAAGCGGGGGGTAGTCCTTGGCCTTGGACATACAGGGCCAATTCCAATGTTGACCCTGTTCATCCAGGGCCGACAGCTTAGACAGGGAACTTATTCCATCTTTGAGGTGGAATAAGTTCCCTGATTTTGCAGGGGACAGTGGCCCGGGGCTTAAAAGAGGCAGCAGGGTGTGGAGGAAATTCCTCGCAGCCTGACCCTGGCCTTGGGAGGCCGGATCGAGGGTCGGGCTGTGGGGAAAACATTTTTCTGTACTAGTGTTGGGAATCGCGGATTTACAATGGAACCGCGGTGCCACAGCAACCGGACGCCATGGCACCGTGGCTCCATTGTAGAGCCCTGACTGAGATAGCCAGGGATAGGCCTGTATGTGCAGGTCAGGCTGAGTCACAGTCCCGGCCTGCATGTACGAGGGGGTACCCAAAAAAAACAGGAATAACATTGCCGTGGGCGGAGCTTGTGTAGTACGCACTTCTGCCGCTAGGCGTGTATAGTGCAACTCATTGTCAGTTCAGTGCCACCTGTGTTGTCGACCTGGCTTGTTCTGTTCATCTGCAGTGATTGTTTTTGCTAGCGCTGTTTTGTTCTTGTTTCTTTTTTTATGATGACAAGTTTAAGTGAACAACGTGCAGCTGTGAAATTTTGTTTTCTATTTGGTAAAAATGCTGCTGAAACTGTTTTAATGTTGAAAACAGCGTATCAAGATGACACTATGGGGAAAAAGTCAAGTGTACCAGTGGTTTGCTCGGTTTAAAAATGGTGACATGTCGATTGATGTCAAACCTCGTTCTGGGCGTCCATCAACTGCCCGAATCGATGAAAATATTGAAAAAATTAGAGCGCTTGTGCTCACAGACCGTCGACAGACAATTGATCAACTGTCAGATATTAGTGGGTTATCTTGGAGCTCGGTTCAGCGAATTTTAACGGAAGATTTGGGAATGAAAAGGGTTGCTGCCAAGTTTGCTCCTCGGGTTCTGACTGACAATCAAAAGGAACATCGAGTTGAAACATGTCGTGTTTTGAAACAACAGCTTGAAACTGATCCAGATTTTCTGTCAAAGGTCATTACAGGTGATGAGTCATGGTGCTATGGTTATGACCCAGAAACAAAGCAACAGTCAAGCCAATGGAAGACGTCATCGTCACCCCGTCCAAAAAAAATGTCGTCAAGTCAAATCAAACATCAAAACAATGCTGATTTGCTTTTTTGATGCCAAGGGGGTAGTTCATTCAGAGTTTGTTCCCCCAGGTCAGACCGTCAATCAAACCTTTTATTTGGAAGTTTTAAGAAGATTGCGCAACAGTGTTCGTCAAAAAAGACCCGATTTCTGGCAGACAGGAGACTGGTTCTTCCACCACGACAACGCAACTGCACACACAGCCATCTCTGTTAGACAGTTTTTGGCTAAAAATGGCATGGTTCCGCTGCCCCACGCACCTTACTCGCCTGACCTGGCTCCATGTGACTTTTTCTTATTTCCACGCATGAAAAGGGGCATGAAAGGACACCGATTTGACAACATTGAAGAAGTCAAGAAAAAAAGGAGGGAGGAGCTGTCAGCCGTTTCTAAAGATGACTACAAAAAATGTTTCGAACAGTGGAAGCACCGGTGGGACAAATGTATCAGTTGTAATGGAGAGTATTTTGAAGGGGATAAGGTTGTTTTGTAAAGAATTTGAAATAAATAGCTTTTAAAAAATAATTCCTGGGTTTTTTGGGTACCCCCTCGTATAGGCCTGTTCGTGATTTTGATCCCACGGACTAGATGTGCCACACAGGATCAGAATCGCAAACCCCTTTGAACGTCCTGCTCAGACCGGATGTACAGAGGGGCTGTACATCTCCAATGGAATGAGCCCCATTATGAAATAATATAAAACCCTGTAAAAAGTGCAAACCAATACTATAGTAAACTTACCATAAACCATACCATAAAAGTGCTAACTATAAAAAAGGCAGCCCTGCAAATATTACAATACCCTAGAACTCTGATGCATCCTCTATTGAGAAAGCAGATCAAGCCAGATTGCTAAAGATTCCTATACAGAAAGTTAAATACATACAGAACACTACATCTCATTTGAGGACCACCTTCACTAACAGACATGCTTACTAAGCCCCAAGCCAGTAATGCACATGTGGGCCACGTTACTAGTAAAGGCTAACTTCAGGGCGGCACCATCCCCCTGTAATTATCATGTTTCAATGTGGCAAACCAGCCATGGATGCAGCTAACACAACCTATTAATGATTTATTGAAATATGGTAGCTATGCCACTCTGGAAGTGCCCCGTCCCAGTTGGTCACCACACTGATGCACATTACCAGGGGAACATGGGGTTTTTGGCCCATGCTGAAACCATGCTCTAACTCCACACTAATCCCATATTACCCTTTAGTAAACATGGGCTCGATATTCAAAGGATTTATCTTCCTAACTTTGAGAGTTGTGCTCCTAAATTGGCCTCTTTGAAAATGTACTAAAGGTACCTAACTTTTTACTAAACCCCTAAATTTAAGAGCACAGAAAGTGGGTAGTAAAAGGATAGATTTAGGGAAAGGAAAAAATTAGGAGTTTAGCACTGATTTTCAGCACTAGGCACCTATATTTGGGCTCATAAATATAGCCAAATGAATGGCAGGCCTAAATTTAGGAGCATATATTTTAAATTCCTATTGCAAAATAGGATGAATCTTTAGATTCCTAAATGTGGCTGAAAATAGGGCACAAATTTAGGTGTCTAACTTAGCAGCTGCTCAGCCTTTTTTGAATATTGGGCTCCGTGCCCTCAAATAAAGAATAAGGGATCACGGATCCAAAATAGAAATGTTCAAGCAAAAACTGAATTGGAAAACCCCACAAAACCAGACTTTGCATGCAGTGCAGTAAGGAGCGAGAGAAATGCATTTCCTTTCACACTAGGGGGAGTGGTTAGTACACACAGCAAGTGATACCAGTAAGCAGGCAGGAAGCATGTCAGTCTCTAGTACGCATGTGCTGCTGAGCTCACTTCACCAACAGAATCTTCAGAGAGATACGGAATTCCTAGCTTCCTTTTTGGATATTTTCACTGCTTAGCTGGTTTTGCTTATAGCTTTTTATTATCTAATCTACCTACATTTATCTTTCATAATATTGCTTAGTTAACTTCGGGGACTTCGTACTAAAGGGTTCTGTGGTGTTGCACCTAACGCGCCAATCATGTGCAAATCCATGGCATGTTAGGGCAATACCATGGAGTTATCTGCCAGGGGCATGGAAAGCACATTCCTGTCAGTAAACACGATGCACACAGCCCTACCACAGCACAACAATAGAGGTTGGCAGGTGGCAGTATGTGCACCCATGCTACTTGCTCACTACGTAGGTAGCGTGGGTGAGCTGCATGCACATCACTCACCCTGCCCACTATCTACCCCTAACCTACTCATTTGCAGCACTAATGCACAATGGAGAGTTAGCACTGAAATCGGGCTATGCTGCCATGACCCTGCCCTACCTGTCAACTCATGTCCAACGCATGCCTTTAGTGGTCACCAGACCCATGCTGACAGTAAGGCGCCGGCCGCGTTAAGTGCAAAAAAGGGTGGAGAGAGGGTGGGGAAAAGGGGTCAATGGGCAGGGAGTGGGCGAGGAGAGGCCCCTTTCACACTAACGCAGAGGAATTAAGGGCTGAATCCTAACGCAACTGAAAACCAGGCATTAGCACACAATTGCAGGAGAGAGAAACCATTTCAGTCAGCAATGTACAGCAAAGCCAAGGAAACCTTAAAAAAGTGAGAAGTGTGATACATGTGCACAGAACAAAAGGGCAAATAAACACTGAAAATGACCTGAACAAAATGTAAAACAAACATAATCAAGCTGGCCAATAGTGATATGAAAGGGAAACATCAAAAAATACTACCAAGAAAGCTCCAAAAAAGGATATTAATTTTGGAAGGGTCTATGCTCTGTCCTCATACAAGGTGAATGATCCCACAGTGAAATAGCGCTGATCACGGCTTCCCCTTGTTATTGGACAGGTTGTCTATGGTGTGCACATGTTCCACAACAGCAGGGTGGGCATGTCGGAATGGGCAATTGGACAGATGCTGGAAAAGGGGATACAGAGGGCTGCAGGTGGCACATGCTGTGGTGCAGCTGGGCCACAGTGTGGCCCAGGGTGATGCCTAGGTGGCCCATAGGAATGTTGAAACAGTAGAGCAGCCAGACAGCAACTGATGAGGGCCCAACATGGGCATGAGTGTGTTTCCCACAGTGTCACAGGGGATAGTACCTAGCAGGTACCCCCAAGGGCACAGAATATTGGCAGGCGGTGCTGGGGGAAGCGTGGACATCTATGCGGGCACCCCTACCCCATAACCCGCGCCATAGGCAGCCACCTACCGGCACACTGGATGGCCTGAGACTGCGCACCACCAGCACCACCAGCAGAAGGGCATGTCAGCATGGTGGCAGAGGGGTACTGGCGGTGGATGGGGCAGTGGCAGCTGCCCACAGCAGACCATGACCTAGCTCTGTGTAGGTGGGTGCCATGCATTGCAACAGACAGGCCCTGTCTGACGAACAGTCATGGTATCTCCAGGGACTGCACTATCTCTGTGGCAAAACGGTGGTGCAGTACACACAGCCAGTGTATTCAGGAGCAGAAGGTCACAGCTTCAAGTCCCAGCTGTGGTTCCTGCCAACCCAGTCCCCATATTTTACCCACTACTAAAATGTGGTAATAAAGACGGAACTTTTATTGCAGATAACATAAACATGCCTTTAACGCCTATATTTTACCCTACAGAGCACAGACACCATAAACATGTGCAATACCTAGAGCAGAGTTTCCCAACTGCAGTCCTGGAGGGCCAAATACCATTCAGGTGTCATGCTGTCTCTAATACAGATGTCTGTGCTGCATATCTATGCACCGCCCCCATGGTATGCAGATGTATTCATGCATATTCATTAGGGACAGCATGAAAACCCAAACAGTGTTTGGCCCACCAGGAATGGAGCTGTGAACCTCTGCCCTAGAGCAGCGGCTAACAGGGGCAGACACACCTGCACCCACAGGCTCCAGTATCCAAAGACTCCTGGAGAGGCAGGATGTTGGGCCCTGCGTGCATCTCCCAATACTAGCACTTACATACCCTAGCAATGCCACCCTAAACCTGGGAATACGGTACACATATATCAAGAGGTTGCTATGATTATTGGCAGATAGCAATTCCTAAGCTAAGCACAATCTGCTCATTGAGCTGTATCATACCAACCTCTCTGATGTCTGTGGAGTATGTTTCAGGTCTGGTGTCTGACAGTGTTCACCACCCTGGGGATTGACCCCAACAGTATTGCGTACCATAGCCATGCCTGCACTGTGCCCAGGACTGGTGCGGTGGCCAGGGCTTCCAAGAGCCTCTATAGTTGCACAATGCTGGCATAGGAGTGGGAGTGTGTGTCTGTCTATCTAGTGTGTGGTGTCTGCCAACACCTTCCTCAGCCCACACTGCTTGCGCTGTTGCCAGTGTAAGCCTGCCAATGTGCATAATGAGGAGTAAGGTACCATGGGTATAGCCTGGACAGGGTGGCCTGGCCTGGATGCATCTGCACAGGGCATAGGGCAATGGCTCGGACATTTTAGTGCCCGGCCACAACCTGCACGGACAGGGTGGCCACAGCATGTCCTGCTGGGGGGGGGGGGGGGGGGGTGGCACTCTCACCCTGACTGAGCAGTGACCACGGCATGGTCAGGTTCCCCCATAGTGCTATATAGTATTTCTCACAAGTGATATTTATGGGTTCTTTTTTTCTGGGGCCTAATCACTGACTTTGCTGCTTGGTGTGTATGCTCACATCCCCTCCAGGAGCATGCACTATGGATTAGCTAGCAGACTGTCTGTAGTTAGTATGTGTATGGCTGGAACACCTTGCAGGGTGCAGTGGCTGGAGGCTCACTGGGCTTGCTGCTGGAGAATGTCAGATAGTGGTGGGGGGCAGCTGAGCATCTCCAGGCCTACTGTCTGTCTGCCTGCCATTGCCTTATGAATGCGTACTGATCTGCATTGCCTGCCCTGTAGGGTATCTGTTCCCCAGCAAGACTGGGGTTGATGGTCCCCTCTACTGCTACCATTGCAGGGATGTAGACTGTGAATCTGTTGGTGGGGGATCCTGTTCCCCACCCTGACCCACAAGGGCGGGTTGGGTGGTGCTCATATAATCCACTTTGGGGTCTGCATACCACCCTTCACATATTCTGTGACCATGGAACCCACACTGGATATACACTATTCTGGGTGCATCATAGTCCACAAGGGCTAGACATGACTGGGAAACATGGATGGACACAGATGTATCCTAAGTGTGTCTGCAAGGGCTACCTATCACACACTGACACTGACGAGGACCTGCAGCACAGCCTATTTCAGCCATGCCATGTTCTGCAGACCTGGTGCTGGGCCCCCCACTTCACCCTCAGGGCACCCACTCCTTTATATGGGCATTTCTACCTTTACCACGGAATGACATTACCGTAGTTTAGTAAACATGCCCCTAAGTGTCCTTTAGTAAAATACCGCTTTTGTGTTTCTGAGTGGATACATACTTGCAAAGAAGAAAAGAAATCTTGACTTTCTTAATTTAAAAAAGAACAGTGGGCCCAATATTCAACGCCAACAGCTAGTGTGATTACAGCAGCAAGCCACAGGTACTGAACATTAAATCTGGATATTCAATAACTGGGTCATATCTGGCCCTGGCATTCAATATCTGTTGTCATTGCAGAACTCAATCGCTAGCCAGGCAGCGGCAATATTGAGCTGCTCTCCGGTTAGGGATATGCGCAGAAAGTTAGGCCAGGGTTTCCTGCCCCTGATTTATACCGTGGATTGCAAACCATGTTTGTAAACCATGTAAATGCCTTGGAATATCAGGCCCAGTATTTCTAATTCCTACATTTCTATAGCCTCTCTGTTCTACAAATTAGTGGCAAACTGCTTACATTACATTTTTGACAATAAGTTTAGAAAATTTAACTTCCCCATATTTCTTGCCTGGTCTGTATAAATAAGAGATTTATAATTGCCCTCAATTCAGTCGAGGTCCAAAGGTCTGGGGCACTTAAATCTTTGCCCACTCACCAGAGAGTTGGATTTTCCTATATAATCTTCCTAAGACACATGTTGCTGTTGTTAAGTGCCGTTGAGTTGATGTCGACTCATGGAGACCCTCTGGATAGTTGTCCTAAACTGTGTTCGGTCTTCAGTCAGGTGGCTCATTGTTGACAGAGTGGCATCCATAGCTGCTGTTATTAAATCGATCCATCTCATTGTTGTCCTTCCTCTTTTGTGTTGACCTTTTACCTTGTCAAGCATGATGTCTTTTTCAAATGATCTCTCTCTTCGCATGATGTGTCCAAAGTATGAAAGTCAAAGTCTTGTTATCTGAGATTCTAAGGAAAGCTTAGGTTTGATCTCCTCTAGTACTGACTGGTTTGTTCTTCAGGCAGTCCATGGTATACACAGTATTTGTTGCCAGCACCATAATTCAAAGGCATCAATTTTCTTCCTGTCTATCTTTTTCACTGTCCAACTTTTGCAGCCATATGATATTATTGAAAATATCATCACTTGAATGAGTTGAATCTTTGTATGGAGAGAGACATCTCTGCTGTTGAGAATCTTGTCTGGTTTCTTCATAGCCATTCTGCCAAGAACAATGTGTCATCTGATTTCTTGACTACTTGTTGTTTCTTTATTGATAGTTGATCCAAGTAGGTTAAGTTGTCCACTATTTCAATTTCTTCTCCATCAATGATGAACTTATTGATTTTGCAAGTTGTCAGGATCTTTGTCTTCTTTACATTAAGATGCAAACCCATTTTAAGACTATGGGGTATGTTTACTAAACCATCTTAATGTTACCGGCGCTAGTTGCAGTGATAATGTGAAGAATGCCATATAAGGAATGGGCGGTCCGGCATCAAGGTAGCAATAATTTGTATCACGCGATAGTGGGCGCCGTGGCACGTTAACGTGCATTAACCCTAAGTTCATGCCAGCCAACCCTAAGTTCATGCAGTGTTAGAAGGTATAAAGATGTAGCCCACTAGTTACTGCAATGCTTGCAGAGGCAGAGGTCATGGGTTTGATCCTGCAGTGGTGTTAAGTAAGAAAGCTGTCCAAGGCATTTCCCTTTTTCTAATTTAAATCAGTGCTGTCTGAGGCAGTTCCCGTTTTACATTTAAATCAGTGCTGTCTGAGGCATTTCCTTTTTTAAGTTAAATCAGTGCTGCCAGCAAAAACACCCTCACAGTGCCGTAACATAAGGTGCCACATAAGGTGCCCTATGAGGCACTCCATAGGGCACATTATAAAGTGCCCTGTCCGCCAAGGTGCCTTCTAATGTGCCCTATAGGGTGCCTTATGAGGCACCTTAAGGTTACAGCACTGTGAGGGTGCATTTTGCTGGCAGCACTGATTTAAATGAAAAGGAAAAGCCTCAGACAGCCTTATTCAATAACACCACTGTGCAATCAAACCCATGACCTCTGCCTCCACAGTCATCAAAGTAACAGTGGCCTACATCTCTATAGCTGCTACCATACTGCTGGCTGGCTACAGAAAGACTGCAGGTCACCACACAAACTGTCTGCTGTGATTACCAGGATAGGGGAAACCCACCTGTACCTATGATGCACTACACATGCAGATCAGCAGTCTACAGCTAATCACAAGATGGGGTATGCACCCCCAGAACACCTAGGCCTGGTAGGGGGAACTGATCGTGTGTGTTACTGGCACAGAATCGCTACAGACCGTGACATTGTGCGGGTCCTGTGCTCACCTTGAGGGTGAGGTGGGGCGCCCAGCACCAGGTCTTCAGAACCTGGCTTGGCTGAGATAGGCTATGCTACAGGTCCCCATCAGTGCCAGTGTGTGATAGGTAGTCCTTGCAGACACCCCTAAACTACACCTGTGTCCATCTGTATTTCCCAGTCACGTTTAGCCCTTGTGGACTATGATGCACCCAGAATAGTGCATATCCTGTGTTGGTGCTATGGTCACATGTTATAGGTGAAGGGGGGGTGTTTGGACCCAAAAGCAGATTATGTAGCACCAGCCAACCCACCCTCTGTGGCTCAGGGTGGGGTACTGGATCTCCCACCAACAGATCCACATTCTACATCTCTACAATGGTAGCAGTAGAGGGGACCATCAACTCCAGTCCTGCTGGGGAACGGGCACCCTACAGGGCAGTCAATGGAGATATGTACACAATAGATAGGGCATTGGCAGACAGGCAGTAGGCCTGGAAAAGTTCAGCTGCCCCCCCACCACTATCTGACATTCACCAGCAGAGGGCACAGTCAGTCCCCACCCACTGTACCCTGCAAGGTGTTCCAGCCATACATATGCTAACTGCAGACAGTCTGCTAGCTAGTACATAGTGGATGTTCCTGGAGGAACTGTGTGCACCCAAAAATGGGATGTGAGCACACACACCAAGCAGGTATGTCAGTGATTGGGCCCCAGAAAAGGGAACACATAAATATCACTTGAGAGAAACACTGTATAGCACTATGGGGGAAGTCTTATAGAATTCAGGGGGGAACCCATCAGGTCCAGCGGCAATTCAGCAATGGCCTGCTGGACCTCCAGTGTCGTGATGGAGCTATCAAGCCATTCTCTCTGCTCCTCATAGAGATGTTTCTCCACCTTGCCACACAGATATTCCCTAATCCGCCCTCTATCAGTGATGCATTCTGAGACATACAACTTAGAGTAGAACTTGATGAAGGCACTTTTGATGCCCTCTCTTAATTGCTGGAGTACACCCATTTCATCTAAAACCTGGTGAATAGTCGTTTGTGATTGCCTCTGTTTTAACTGTTGGGCCAACGACTTATCAATTTTATTCCCTGGGCATAAAAAAGTCTATTTGTCTTATTAAATAGGATTTCTACCTGTTCTGCCAGAAGGCCCTTTAATTCTCCCCTTTTCAAAGCCAGCTCATCTGATGGGGCTAACATGTGCTTTTCCTCCAGTCTATAGAGCTCCCCTTCAAAATCTTGCCATTACTGCTCCACCTCCTGCTTCCTACATGAGCCCAGTGCTATAAAGCCTCCCCTCACAACTGCCTTCAATGCATCCCAAAGAATCGACAGGGAAACATAGCCCTGATCATTCTCTTGGATATAGGACCAAATCATCCCCTCCTCCTCTCATGCCTGCTGTTTATCTGCTAGCAAGGAAACATTCCACCTCCAGGTACGTGCTCCAAGCCTGCCTGCTACTCTTTCCCCCAACCATAGGTGTACTGGTGCCTGATCAGACCACACAATATGGACTATGGAGCATTTCGTGACTGATGGGCATAAGGAGGGGCTGATAAGAAAATAGTATAACCTAGAGTAAGGGGCATGGCCAGGAGAATAACATGTATAGGCCTGCACTCCTGGTTTTTTTATTCTCCAAATATTTACCAAATCAAATTGTCTCCTCAGTGAGCCCATGATGTCCCCCCTCCCTCCCCACTCCCCACCTGATTAGACTGATCCACTGTATTACAAGATGCCATGTTAAAATCCTTACATACAGCACTGGAAGTACTGACCAGCTCATAATTTTTCAAAAGGATGTTGGAAAAACTGACGCTGTTCAGCGTTGGGAGTGTAAATATTAACAATGCAAAAGGTGGTACCTGGGAGCTTAACCTCCAGTGTCAGTGCTCTACCCTGGACAACTCGCCACTTTCTGAGAATCTGAAACCCCTTCCTAAAAAGAATGCCCACCAACACTGTTTGTTTTCCTTGGTGAATGAAAAATTTCCATCATCCAGCTCGGTTGGATCTTGCCCACATCTCTCACCACCAGATGTGTCTCCTGTAGTAGATAAATATCAGAGTGGTATGTGGGCAGTTCTCTCAGCACAAGCCTCTTCCACGCAGTTTGTAGCCCCTGCAGATTGATGGAAGAGATTTTAACATTCAATCCAGTGCACATCATCTCACACTCACACATCCCCCATCCCCAGCACGCAGATTCCTCCCCACCCACCCTAACACCCCAGCTCCCCCCCCCAGAGCAAGTGTACACAATAACCCAAAATAGCATGAAGAACAAATGACATAAACCCAGACTGAGTATCACCAAAAAAAGTCCAGGCCTAGTAGGCCAGTTGGAGGACACCCTCCAAGTGGGGCAGGTGAGTCAGCCCCCTCCAAGCCGGATCAAAGGGGAACTCCAATGACTGCACCCAGCTACTACACCTACACTCCACTCGGGGGATCAGGGATTTCATGTCCTCCCACCAAGGCCACACAGACATGATGGGGGCCCAGGCTCTGCGAATAAGTGGTATAGCAAAAGAAAATATAACAGAAAAAAGATTTAGGTTTCTTCGTGGATAATACATTGAAACCCAATGTGCAGCAGTGGCCAAGAAAGCAAATAGAATGTTAGAAATCATAAAGAAAGGAATGGAGAATCAATCAAAGGATATTATAATGCTTCTGTATCATTCCATGGTGCGACCGCATATTGAATACTGTGTGCAATTCTGGTCTCCATATCTTAAAAAGGAAATAGCAGAGTTAGAAATGGTACAAAGAAGATCTACCAAAATGGTAAAGGGAATGGAGAGTTCCCCCTAAGAGGAAAGGCTTAAAAGGCTTCAACTTGGAAAAGAGACGAGTGAAGGGAGATATGATGGAGGTATATAAATTAGTGAATGAAGTGGAATGGATAAACATAGATCAGTTGTTTACACCATCAAAAAGTTGAAAGACTAGGGGACATGCAGTGAAGCTACAATGTAACCCATTTAAGACTAATAAAAGAAAATATTTTTATTCACTCAACTCGTAGTTAAACTCTGGAATTTGTTACCGGAGGATGTAGTAAAGGCTGTTAGTGTAGCTGGATTTAAAAAAAGGTTTGGACAAGTTTTTAGAGGAAAGGTCCATAAACCATTTTTAAAGAGGACCTGGAAAATCCATTTCTTACCTTGGGACAAGCATTAAGGAATCTGTGTACCTTTTTGTGAACCTGCCAGGTATTTGTGATCTAGATTGGCCATTGTTGGAAACTGGATACTGGGCTTGATGGACCTTGGTCTGACCCAGCATTGCATTTCTTAAGTTCTTATGTTCTTATTATTCAAAATTTTATATCATAGTGGTTTACAAACTCCAGTTGGTGTGAACTATTTAACATTAGACAGTTTACAAAAGGAAGGAATACATAACACAATCACTTTCCTCTAACACTTTCATTAGCTGTGAGATAAAAGGGAAGAGATTTTAATAAACAAGCAGAAGCTAAACGTCCCTAGTAAAAGCTTGATTAAAGAACCAGGGGTCCGATATTCAAAGGCATTACACAGTTCACAGACCTGTAAACTTTGTAAATGCCGCTTAGAGGGATATTCAGGGGTTCCACCGCCTCATGCTCTGATGCTAACCATGTAGCATCGAGGCATGTTGTGGGTGTTCCGGCATAGATTGAAGGTGGCAACCATCGTTCACCATGCAGCAACGATATTGAACCGCTGCCCAGTTAGTGACCCGTGGGTAAAGCTAGGCACAGGAAAAGCTGGTCTATCTTTACCCGTGGGAGCTAAGTGGGCAGCGGCTCAATATCGCTACTACCCAGTTGGCTTCTGTGCCATGCGGCACCATGTGGCAGACCCAGATATTCAATGTCAGTTGCTGGATATGGCTCTGACATTGAATATCCGGGGTTAAGAGTCGGTAGTGACAGCTATGCACTTTAGAAGTGATAGCTTGTAAAAGGGGGTGCTTGTTATGAAGGTACCACCATCTTGGCAAGTATGCAAATTAACTGTCTTGCAAAGGATTGTGGTTATTGAAGTCCATTAATACAAAGCTTGCCTTTTTAAAATAATGAAAACTCTTGTAGTTGATTGAGTGTAGACAAAATTAGAGTTTATTTATGGGGGATTATCCCACACACAGATATGCTTGGTAACACCTTCCAGATAACTTCTCCAGGGTTTTATTCAACATGAAATAAGGCAACTGAAATATCTTATGCAAATAAGAATCAAAGTCCTTTATAGAACAGAAAGGCTTCTTTCAGCCACTGCTAATAAACTCCTTAGCAGTGCTGGGGAAAAACAAATCGAAGAGGGAAACGTCTTTATACAAAAACAATGCTCACTTTCTCCATACAGAAAAGAACTTTTAAAGCCCACGTGTGCACGGCTTGTGCTGGGCTCTCCTCCACCAACAGGTGACAATTAACTGCAATCAGTAGCTTGGTTTCAGCACACGTACAAAACTTTCCCAAAAGCTTTTTCATTCAACAAAACTTTATGGGAAGCTAATATTTAGAATGTTTCCTTTTGATGTTTGCTCTGATATTTAGGATTTCCCTAAAATAACAACTTACTCAAAGAACAGTCCATATAATTATCCTCTGTATCATATATTGAACCTTGCTCTTGAAATTGCATTGACTCTGTTTCTCCGTCTGACTCAGAGGGCTTTAGGAACTGATCTCTATACGGAGAGAAAGTTTTTCCCTGCTGTTTGCACTGCTCAAAGCTAGAGAAACGTTCACAGTTCCTACCTGAATCCAGGCAAGCGTCAGGCTGCTTCTTCTGGTATTCTGGCCAGTATGCAATTGAGCTTCTGTGTCCTGTCTTCCAGTTGGTATCTCTGGACCTCAGGATCCTTTCTCCAGACGTCCTCCAAGAGGTATTTGGACTCCTTTCCTCCTTAGATGCAACAGACCTCTTCATAGGTGTTGCTTGAGGGTCCCTGGCTGTGGATCTACAGACCTCTGGCTTTTTCCAGTCCTCTGAAGATTCTTCTTTCCCCTGGGTATCTCTCCAGGCATAGGTACTTCTCTGAGCTCCTCTCTTGGACCGTCTGCTTCCTTGTCCTTGTTCCTTCAGGTTCCAGTTGTTCTTCCTTCTGTTCTCATTCTCCTTCTGATTCCCCTTCTCCTTCTGTCTTCCTGAAGATTCCCCTCTTGCTTTAAAGGGGATAGATTGCAACTCCACCCTTGCAGTCTTCAGGTGTTGTGGATTAAGCATTCTTCTAGAGGCTGCTTGATTAGGGATGACATAATGCTCTCTCTGATTAGACTCATGCTTTTCCACTCTAGCTCCCCTAGGGACTTTCTGCATACAGGTGCATTCTGGAACATGTAGTCTTTTAGGGAAACAAGCTGTCTTATTTCTATAGCCGGCCAGCACAGGTCCCTTAATCAGAGTAAATTCTCCTCTTTTGTCATTACTCCCTGAGCTTTGATAAGCTTCCTTATCACATACCCCCCTGCTTAAGTTATTACGGACTGGTTTTTGTGGTGAAACCTCTGCCTTACAGTCCGTAATACCTGCGAGAGCATTATTATTATCCTCTGGTTGCTCACCTATTTCTTGGCTAGTGCTGGGAACATTACCAGGTGCAGGCCTCCCCTTCCAAGATTTTAGTACATTTATGTGGTAGGTTTGCCTAAGCCCCCTAGTGTTTTCCACCACATAAGACACTGGGCTCACCTGTTTAACTACCTTCCATGGCCCTTTCCACTGTACTTCAAACTTGGGCGCTGTACCCACTACCTGTACCAACACCTTTTCACCCAGGGTTAACTGGCGGCTTTTGGCCATCCTGTCATACCACCCTTTCTGGCGCACTTGACTGTCCTGCAGGTTCCTCTTGGCAACCTGGGAAGTCCTCTTTAAACGTGCCCTCAAATCATGCAAGAACTGTGGAACTTCCTGATTCTCTGGTTCAGGATCTAGCCATTGCTCCCTCAAGATATCTAACAATCCACGTGGGGCCCTACCATACATCAATTCATACGGGGATACACCTAGGGAAACTTGAATTTGTTCCCTGCAGGCATATAAGACAAAGGGCAATAACATATCCCATTCTTTTAAATCCCCTGCTAGGCCTCTTCTCAATATCTGTTTGAGAGTTTGGTTGAATCTCTCCACCAAAGCATTTGACTGAGGATGGTAGGCCGAGGTTTTTACATACTGAATGCCAAAGGCATCCCAGACTTGTGATAAATACTTGGATACAAAATTAGATCCTCGGTCAGTTAACACCTCTCTGAGGAACCCTATTTCACAAAATAATTTGATTAGCTCTAAAGCTATCATTTTGGCAGAAATATTCCTTAATGGTATGGCCCAGGGAAACCTTGTTGCCTGATCAACCATAACTAGGATGTATTGAAAACCTCGGGGTGTTTTGACTAATGGCCCTACTATGTCCACAGCAATGCGTCCTACTGGGTCTGTTATAATTGGTGTGGGAATTAAAGGCACCACCGGTGGGTGAGATGCCGTAACACGCTGGCACGCTGGACAGGCAGCACAAAACTGGGCAGTTTCTTTAAAAATACCTGGCCAGTAAAAACGTATTAGTATTTGATCCAGCGTTCCTTGCATCCCTTTATGGCCTGCCACTGGATGATCATGAGCAAGTCTAAGCACTAGTCCCTTAAAAGTTGTGGGTACCACTAACTGTTTACGTATGGTCCCATTTCTGGGGTCCTGACTCTCTCTATATAGTATCTCATTATCCAATATAAATCTGGACAGATTCTCTCGGACCTCTTGAGCATATTCAAAAGCTCGGGTGAGAGCTTGATCAGCTTGCTGCTCCTGTGGAAAGTTGGGAAACTTTGCCACTAGCTCAGCTGGCACCCAGGGTAAGTCTTGGCCAGCCTCCAACTCAGCCCTACCCTGTGCTCTGCAAAGTCTCTCTCGGTGTTTCTGTGCTTTCATTTTTCTTACTTTCCCAGATGGTGGGGTTATTAATCATCATGAGAGGGTAAGTCTCCTAATAACTCTGCCTGTTCCCCCTCCTCCTGGCTTCCTGCTTTAGCCTGTGATCGGGTGGATACAAGGCCCCTCTTCTGCTCTAGTCCTTTCACTAACCCTCGTTTAAATTGTGGCCAGTCTCTTCCTAGGACTAAATCAAATGGAAGCCTGGGGACCAGTGCCAAAGGAATTTCCTTTTGTACTCCCAAGTCCTTAACCATTAGCTTGAATGTGGGGTATGATGAAGCAGCTCCATGAATGCATCTAATATAAACAATGCTTTCAGGGGTTCTAGGCTCAAATTTTTCTTGGGCCTCTATCCGCTTCCAAAGCCTTTTAGACAGCATACTCTGGTCTGCCCCAGAGTCTAATAGAGCATTCGTGGTAATTCCCTGCACATCAACCACCAAAAGGAAACCGTCTTCAGGCTGTCTTAAACCAGTACCTATTAAACTAGTGTGAAACTGACTTGCCTTTTCCAAATGTCCCCATTTTCCACATTGGTAACATTTTTTCTTACCCCACTTCTTAACCTGGTTAGGTACAATATTATTTTCAGAAACATCATTCTTTATCATTTTCTTTTCTGATACAGCACAGCTTGCCCCAGCATCAACCTTCAGAGGGCCACCCATTCTATGGCAAGCCTGCGTGGCTTCCATGAACCGTTCTGATAACATGGTTGCCTCTCCTAGGTTCTGGCAATTTTGCTGTATTAGGAAAGTTTGCAAGTCTTTTGGCACAGCTAACATGAATTGTTCCAGCATTATAGTGTCCAAAACCATTTCCACATTCTTCCCTTCAGGATTTAACCATTTTAGAGCTAGTCCTCTGATCCTTTGACTCAGAGCTCTGGGTGTTTCACCCACTCTCAACATAGTAGTCCTAAACATCCGCCTATATTCAGAAACAGTCAATCCTAGGCGATCCCTTATAGCAGCTTTAGCATCTCTATAATTTAAAGCTTGAGCTGCTGGCACGGCTCTATAGGCGGCAAGCGCCTCCCCAGTTAATGAGGTTGCCAGCCTTACTGCCCACTGGTTCTCTGGCCACGCTAGTGCCTGAGCCACCCTTTCAAAAGTTTCTAGGAAATCATCAACATTGTCCTCATGTGTAAGTTTTCCCAGACTGAATGCCCCAATACCCTGACTCATTCCCACATTGTCCACCTGGGGAGTACCCGGTGTCACTGACAGTGTTGAATCAGCTCCTCCTTGGGTGCGTAGTGAAATTAATGCTTCAACAAGGTCAAGCACTGGCTTCTGCTGCTCCCTCAGGGCTGTGATTGTGGCGTTCTGAGCCTGCTGTGTGAGCTCTTGTTGCCGGGCAAACTGAGCTGCCATCCAGCTGACCAGTTCCTTGGGATCCATTCTGTAGAACCCTGTAAGAAAACAAAAGAAAAAAACACAAAGGGCGACACCCTACAAACAGGTGGTTTCTTTTTTTTTTTTTTTTTAAACTGCCCTCGTATCTAGACTTTTTTTTTTATCCACCACTGGTCATGCCCAGGTACTTTTTACCTTATACCAGTGATGAATCAGGCTCTCACAGGATCTTTTCCCTCCTGGAACTGCTCCTAGATCAGCTTCTATATTCTCCAAGGCGTTGTCAAGGAAAAAAAAATACTTTCCACCTTCTGGCTTGAAACCTTTCTCTTTCACTTTTTCAGCTGTAAATCCTTATAATTCCTGGTATCCTTAGTGTAAAAGCAATCCGAAAAACTACGCCACTGTAAAAGGGGGTGCTTGTTATGAAGGTACCACCATCTTGGCAAGTATGCAAATTAACTGTCTTGCAGAGGATTGTGGTTATTGAAGTCCATTCACACAAAGCTTGCCTTTTTAAAATAATGAAAACTCTTGTAGTTGGTCGAGTGTAGACAAAATTAGAGTTTATTTATGGGGGATTATCCCACACACAGATATGCTTGGTAACACCTTCCAGATAACTTCTCCAGGGTTTTATTCAACACGAAATAAGGCAACTGAAATATCTTATGCAAATAAGAAACAAAGTCCTTTATAGAACAGAAAGGCTGTTAGTGTAGCTGGGTTTAAAAAAGGTTTGGACAAGTTCCTGGAGGAAAGGTCCATAAACCATTATTAAGAAGGGACCCAGGATATCAATGCTTGAACCAATACAAGCATTGTGGAACCTGTGTCCCTTGGGGAAACTGCTAGGTACATATGACCTAGATTGGCCACTGTTGGAAACAGAATACTGGGCTTGATGGACCTTGGTCTGACCCAGTATGGCATATCTTATGTTCTTATGCTATGTTCTTTAAGCCACTGCTAATAAACTCCTTAGCAGTGCTGGGGAAAAACAAATCAAAGAGGGAAACTTTTTTATACAAAAACAATGCTCACTTTCTCCATTCAGAAACAAACTTTTTAATCCTACTTGTGCACGGCTTGTGCTGGGCTCTCCCCCACCAACAGGTGACAATTAACTGCAATCAGTAGCTTGGTTTCAGCACATGTACAAAACTTTCCCAAAAATGTTTTCATTCAACAAAACTTTATGGGAAGCTAATATTTAGAATGTTTCCTTTTGATGTTTGCTCTGATATTTAGGATTTCCCTAAAATAACAACTTACTCAAAGAACAGTCCATACAATTATCCTCTGTATCATATATTGAACCTTGCTCTTGAAATTGCATTGACTCTGTTTCTCCGTCTGACTCAGAGGGCTTTAGGAACTGACCTCTATATGGAGAGAAAGTGTTTCCTTGCTGTTTGCACTGCTCAAAGCTAGAGAAACGTTCACAGTTCCTACCTGAATCCAGGCAAGCGTCAGGCTGCTTCTTCTGGTATTCTGGCCAGTATGCAATAGAGCTTCTGTGTCCTGTCCTCCAGTTGGTATCTCTGGACCTCAGGATCCTTTCTCCAGATGTCCTCCAAGAGGTATTTGGACTCCTTTCCTCCTTAGATGCAACAGACCTCTTCCTAGGTGTTGCTTGAGGGTCCCTGGCTGTGGATCTACAGACCTCTGGCTTTTTCCAGTCCTCTGAAGATTCTTCTTTCCCCCGGGTATCTCTTCAGGCATAGGTACTTCTCTGAGCTCCTCTCTTGGACAATCTGCTTCCTTGTCCTTGTTCCTTCAGGTTCTGGTTGTTCTTCCTTCTGTTCTCATTCTCCTTCTGATTCCCTTTCTCCTTCTGTCTTCCTGAAGATTCCCCTCTAGCTTTAAAGGGGTTAGATTGCAACTCCACCCTTGCAGTCTTCAGATATTGTGGATTAAGCATTCTTCTAGAGGCTGTTTGATTAGGGATGACATAATGCTTTCTCTGATTAGACTCATGCTTTTCCACTCTAGCTCCCCTAGGGACTTTCTGCATACAGGTGCATTCTGGAACATGTAGTCTTTTAGGGAAAGAAGCTGTCTTATTTCTATAACCGGCCAGCACAGGTCCCTTAATCAGAGTAAATTCTCCTCTTTTGTCATTACTCCCTGAGCTTTGATAAGCTTCCTTATTACAAGCTGCAGCCACTGAATATTCGGTCTTATGCTTTTACTCAAGTCTTATGGGTATGTTTACTAAACCGGGCTAACGGTTAACCCGGGCTATCTGCCACTAGGTCCCTTATTATTCAATGGGACCTAGTTGCAGATAGCCCGGGTTAACCGTTAGCCCGGTTTAGTAAACATACCCCTTAATTTTTTTTGTATGAGCTCTGCAATTGGAACTCTTCTGGAAGTGAGTTCTAGAGTGATGGAGTTAAGTAGCTATAGGCTAAGAGAAAGGAAAAGATTGTAGGACGTATTTATTTATTTATACTGCCTTTCACTGGATCAAGGAAGTTTATAGGGAACAACTTGATGTCGGCATTATGGTTATCTTGAAAATTTACACCTCACTCTGTATCCCTATCTCTTGAAAGCATTGCTATACCTACAGTTTCAACACTCAAATATTTGGGAGTCATTTTTGATTGCATTCTCTCTTTCCAATCCCATATCAGTACTACCATCCATCATTGCTTCTTCTCTCTTGGCCAAAACCGTGCCATCCGCTCCTATTTACCATCATCTTCTACTGCCACTCTTCTGCTTTCCTTAGTTATTTAAAAACTGGGTTACTGTAATACCATTTACTCTAGATTACCTCAGTACCAATTGAATCACCTACACTCAGTTCAAAACACTGCTATCTGTCTTCTCCACCACTTCTTATGATTTGATCATATCATATCATTAATTATCCAATCCCACTGGCTTCTCATACCATATCGCTCTCAATACAAGCTTCTTGCTATTATCCACAAGATTCTTAACTCCAATACACCTGTTTATCTCTCCTCTTACATTATTCCATATGCTAACTTGTTCCCTTTGTTCCTTGCATGCATGTCGACTCTACTTACCTCCTCCATCAAAGACACATCTTGACAGCACATGAAACCTCTGCATTTTTTTCCTGGGTCCTTCATATGGAATTCGCTTCCACTGACCCTACGTCTTGAAGCATATTTTTTGAAATTTAAAACGGCACTCAAAACCCATCTCTTTCAACTAGCCTTCAGTCTAACATCTGACACTACGTAGACACATTGGCCCCAGACATTTTCATGAATTGAATGATTTCCATACCTGGAGCATGTTGTAATTTCTACTTCCCTTCCCTTCCCATTTCCCTTTTAAGTGTACTTAATGCTTTACTTTACTTAATTTTAATTGGTGTTCCTTTTTCTTGCTCTTAATGTTTTTATTGTAAACCGTTCTGACACACTGGTAGAAGGGTGGTATATCAAGTTTTTAAATAAACCATAAACCATAAATACATTATAACCACATCTTAAACTATATACATCATGCAATCAATAGGTCTTGTGTCAATAGCTATATACAATTATAACTATGTACAGTGGAAGTAATAATCATCTGGCTATATTCTTCAGTGGAAGGGTTATATGATAGGGCTGATACGCTCTGTGAATAAGTGTCTCTTTAGACATTTTCTGAAGGTTTTGAGATCTGTGATGTTCCTTATCTGGTCCAGTAGAGTGTTCCATATAGAGGTGCGTTCAGTTGGAAGGCTCTTTTACATGCTTGCTGGTTGGATTTGGTTCTGATGTCGGGCATGATGAGGGTGTTCATTGTGGAGGTCCAGTTAGATCTGTGTGGTTGAGAGATCTGAAGTAGCATGTGGAGGTGTGTGTGTGTGTGTGTGTGGGGGGGGGTGTCAGAGTGGATCGCTTTGTGAGTTAGAATGATAGTTTTGAATTTTATTCAGCTCTGCAGTGGGAGCCAGTAGAGCTGTTTGAGTATAAGTGTGACATGGTCATGTCTTGCTGCTGCTGCCTACAGGGTCCTTGCTGTTGAGTGGAGAACTGTTTGCAGGGGCAAGAGTGTGGACTTTGATAGGCCTTGGTAGATGGCATTGCAGTAATCCATGTGTGGTATGATGGAGGCTTGTAGCACAGTACAGAGGTTTGCTGGCTCTAGGAGTGGTCAGAGGCATTGAAGTATCTTTGTTTTGTAGTATATTGTCTGGGTGATTGTGGGGTATTGATCGAGGATCGAGGAAACCCGGACTTTGGTCTGGGTTTCAACTGTTGTGTTGTTCAGAGTTATTGATGGAGGAGAGACAAAGGTGGTGTCTTTCATTATGTAGAGCACCTCCATTTTTTAGTTGATTTGAAGGTTGTTGTCTCAGCCAGTTGGCTACCTTGTTGAAGCCTTCCTGGTGGGCAGATAGTGAAGGTTGCTTTGTGTCGATTGATCCATAGATCATGATATCATTGGCGTAGATGTGCATGTTGAGATTGTATGATCTTATGATTGTGCAGAGTGGTTGAAGTAGAGATTAAAAAGGAGTGCAAAGAGGGTGGAGCCCTGGGGGACACCTTGAGTCTGTTTGTAGGAGAAGAGGAATTTTGTTTGATCTTCATTTGTTGGTGCCTGTGAGATAGGATGTGAACCATTTATGTACTGTGCCTTTAAGTACTGTGTCTATGCAGATATCACTCTGTCCAGGATAGCCGATAAGTCATTGCGATTGGGGGTTCATGTTCTGTAGAAGAGACAGATTGTTATCAGTTTGTTGGTTATGGTGATGGAATTGGATTTATAGATACTTTCACTTGTGTGGCATCAGAATTTGAGCTTGTTCTTGGCTACGATCATCACTCTGCCTCCTCTAGATTGCGGACTTAGTAGTTGGTATAGATGGGCAGACTCATGGTTTTTGTCTGCTATCATTTTTTGTTTCTGTTTCTCTCTTTCCTCTCTCTTCCCCTCCTCCCATAGTTTAGCACTCTCATTCCCCTTTCTGCTCTATGATCTTTACCCTCTCCCCCCCCCCATTTTCCCTCTTGTCCATCTCTCCTTTCACTACCTCACCCATATCTAGCATCTCCATTCTAACTCCTTCTGTATCCATGATCGCTCTCTCCTTTCCCTTTGTATTATGCCCAGTATCTCCCCTCTCTTTTTCCCTCTCTTTTCTTCTCTGTTTGTGAAACAAAATCTTCCTCTCTCTCCCCATGTCCATCATTTCTCCTTTTTATTTTCCTTCCCCATTTCCAGCATCTTCTCTTTCTCTTTCCCTCCCCCACATTTATCCGATGTCTCTCTTCCCCCTTCCCTTCTCCTTGTGGTCCAGCATCTCATATCTTGCATCCCTCCCTTCTCATGATCCAGCATCTGCTTCTCCCCCCTCCCCCCACAGAGTCCAGCATCTTTTTTTTTTCTCTTCCTCTGTAATGGTCCCTCACATGATTTAGCAAAACCCCTATTCCATTCCCCAACTAATTCTGCTTCGTCTAACTTAGTCAGATGTGCCAACACTAAAAATATAAGTATATGGAAGATCTTTTAGCTCATTAATATACTATGGGGCCCTGCCAAATCCCTACCCCGTTCAATGTAGGCTTCCTATTATCAAGTAGGAAGGATGTGGCTGGGTGCTGAGCGTGTGCATGTGCTCAAACATCTTGTGGTTACTTTTATTTTGATAACACTTTACTAAGTCTCAGCTATTCTAGTACCTATTTCACGATGAACACCAAGGGGCTATAGCCTCATCTGCTTCCCCCTCTCCATATAACTGTATGCAGAGAGTCACAAAGATCTTGATGCTGTAAAAATGTACTAAGGTGTCTAAATAAAGTGAACCAGACAACATTGTCCAGTTATTTTTATCCACGTTTTCAGCCAGAATCCATGTGGCATAAATATTAAGTCTAAAGTTAGTCAGACAAAGTTGTACAAATGAGACACATTTTAATAGGGCTATTAGGTTAACTGGTTTAGAAGGGATCTAGCTAAGCTTGAAGAATGGTCAAGAATTTGGCAGCTGAGGTTTAATGCTAAAAAATGCAGGGTCATGCATCTGGGCTGCAAAAAATCCAAGGCAGTGGTACAGTGTAGGGGGTGAAGTACTTCTGTCTATGAGAGAAGAGCGAGGCCTGAGCGTGAATGTTTCTGAAGATCTTAAAGTGGCTTATCAGGTAGAAAAGGCAACAGTGAAATCTAGAAGGATGCTTGGGTGCATAGAAAGGCCAGCAGAAAAAAAGGAGGTGGTACTGCCTCTGTATAAGTCTCTGGTGCAACCTCATTTGGAGTATTGTGTGCAATTCTGGAGTCCACATCTTCAAAAATATATAAACAGGATGGAGTCAGTGCAGAGGGTGGCTACTAAAATGGTTAGTGGTCTTCGTTATAAAGCATATGGAGATGTTAGAGGAAAGGCGGGATAGAAGAGGTGTGATAGAAACATTTAAATACCACCATGGCATAAATGCACAAGAGGAGAGCCTCTTTCAATTGAAAGCAAGCTCTGCTTGGAGAGGACATGGGATGAGAGTAAAAGGAGATAGACTCAGGAGTAATACACAGAAATATTTTTTATGGAAAGAGTGGTAGATGCGTAGAATAGTCTCCCAGTGGAGGTAGTCGAGATGAGGACAGTATCTGAATTCAAGAAAGCATGAGGTAAACACAGAAGATCTCTAAAGAAAAAAAGGGAATTATAATAGCTGATATGGAAGGGCAGACTAGATAGGCCATATGGTCTTTGTTTCTAGGTGCTTATTAGGCATGCACATTTTGAGCTTATTTGGGAATTCTTTTGGGCACAAATTTCTTGTTTGCACGTACACCAATATATTAATATGCACACAACTATTTGTGTGAGCTAAAAAGCTGTAAAGTGATTCTCATTTATCGGGTCTGGACATCCAATCCGTACGTCCAGGTCCACTAAATGCCCAGATCGTGCTGCCAGGAACAGAGCTCCCTGCACAAATAGCGCACTTGCGTGGGGAGCTCTGTTATTGGGTGGGAGGGGGTGGGCCAGGGGAGGACCGAGGGCAGGCAGTGGGCGGTGACTGACCCTGGATGTACAGGAACTATTCAAAGGTTGGCCCTTTATGTCCGGGGCCTGCAATGTAGACAGGGGACTTATTCCACCTTAGAGGTGGAATATGTCCCCCTGGATGGTGGGGGATGGCAGTACAGGACTCTGAGGACAAGGTGAAGGGGCACAGGGGGTTCCCCGCATCTCGCCCCTGGCCTTGGAAGGCCTGATTGGGGCTTTGGGGAAATACATGTTCATCTGTCAGCCGTGAACACGGCTCCTGAATGGAACCATGGTGGCATGGCAACAGGACTGCATACCACTGCCGCACCATACAAGAGACTGGCTGGGCTAGCCAGGGATCTGCAGGGCATTTGGCCTGACAGAATCGGGGCCCAGCCTGCACTTTCAGGCTGGTAAACTGAATTCTGATCCCATGGGATCAGAATCAGGTGCTACCGCTTCACGCCCAGATTCTATCAGGCCATACAGGGGCAGGACGTCAGAATAAAATTGGCCTTCATTTGTGCAAGTACAAGAAAAACAAATCTATTTTAAACCTGTTTTATAAAGACAAGTAGTGTGATAAGGAAGCTTATCATAGCTCAGGAAGGAGCTATAGAAAAGGTGAAGTGACTCTGAACAAGCAACCTGTCAGTTCTGGTAGAAATAAGAAAACAGAATTTTCCCATAAAAGACTACCAGTCCCAGAATGCACCAGGTTTCCAACAGCCATTAGTGGAGCTGAAGTGGGGAAACGTGTGTTCAATCAGGAGGGCTATGAGGTAATCCCTAAGCACTCATCTCAAAGGGCAGGGCCTGATTCAGCACAGCTGCGCTGTGTTAGGGAGGAGCACTCATCTAAGCAGAATAAAGGTAGAGTTTATTCTACAGAGAATCATCCTCAGTATCCTGAGAATCAGCTTGAGCTTGATCAGTTTCATCTGAAGGATCATCAGAAGCAGAAGCCAAACCGGACGGACAGAGAGGGAAAGAAACCCTCTGGAAGAAAGAGGAGAAAAGCCTTTGAGAGGTCTAGCAGAGCAGTACGTATACTGGGAGGTATTCCAAGGGCCAGCATACACCATTGGACTGGGGAAAGCCAGAGGAATGGTGCTGCAGAGCTAGGAATCTCCAGACGCTACCTGTGAGGGAGACGGCTGCACATGGAAGGGACCCTAAGACCTGTGCCAGAAGGTATGTGAAGAGAGATCCAGTGTCCAGGGATCTGGATTGGAAGGCTGGACATAAGAACTGGACTACATACTGGCCAGGCTATTTAGAGAGGAACTCTAACAGCAATGGAAGCTCAGGTATGAACACTGATCTATGCCCTAGCTATAACCTTGAAAGACAGCAGGGAAACAAGTATTCTCCTGAAAGTGCTCCATTGAGAGATTCATCTGTGCCAATCCATGATATTGAACCCATGCTTGTTGAAGAAGGGGGAATGATTGCAGATGAAGAATGTGTTTATATGGACTGCTCTCTGTCCAAACTCCTTTGGTGATTTTCTGTTATAAAGTACAGCAACCATCACAAAGAAATACAAACTTGTTCTTTAATCTACTTCAGGAAAGCTCCTGAAGCAGGATTTGACCCACGCAGTAGGAAGCAAGCCAGCTAAGGGGTTTCAGCTGGATAACTGCTAGCAATTGAGCCTTACCTAATTGCTTGTGAGCTAGGAGAGAATCACTTCTGAATCTATGTAGAAAGATATAAGAAGTTAACCTGAAAAGAACAGTTTTTCCCTTCTTTGTGGATCTTGTTGGTTGTTTGATATATGCTAAGAAAACATTAGCTAATGCCTGACAAGTTTGAATGTTGTTTTCCTGATTTTGATTTTGTTTTTCCAAGTTAAACACTGGAAGCAAGTAACCTGATTTATGTGCTACCAAGCATATCTGTGTTGGGAGAAATAACCCCATAAATAAATATCTTATTGGCTTTAACACTTGAGCACAACTAAATTATTGTCAGCAGCTGTGTCTGGTGTGAATGAACTGCATTGCCCACAATCCCTTGCAAATCATATAGATATATGCACTTGCCAAGACTGTGAAGATTCTCACCCAGGCAGCCATCTGACAGTAGGTGCATTGTCTTTGTTGTTGTTACGTGCCATCGAGTCAGTGTCAAATTATGGCGACCGTCTGGATGGGGGCCAATCATTTCACAAAATTACATTGTGTAACAGCTGTGGGATTATTGCCACCTTTACTTTCTTGGCTGATCCTAAACCTTCTATCATGAGGTCATATACAGGGTAATAGGAGGCTGACCCATTTTGCCGGGGAATTGAAAAGGGTATAGAAGAGAGGACAGGCTATGTCTCTACCCGCTCCCAGGCAAGAACCCCTCATAGGGAAGAGGATCCCGCTGAAGAAGTGGCAGGCCCATCCCGAGTTAGGGAAGATTCCCCTGACTTAGAAAGGGAATATGATGAGGAAGCAATAGACCCATTGCCTGCACAGACTGACCTTTTTGATACCATGCCCAAGGAGGTGAGGAAAGGAAAGGCCAAGAAAAAACAAGAAAGGCAACACAGGACCCAAGGAAGGGCTGATTTGGGAGCCGGGGAGGGCTTACCATGGGTACCATCGGAGTTAGTAAAGAAATTCCCGTCCTTCCCAGGGGAACAGAAAGCGGATCCCGCTTTGAAAAGAGCCTTTATGTTTGCACAAGAAGAAAGGGATACTCTGCCCCGATTCCTTTTAGAAAGGGATATCCTGTACAGGGAGAGTAATAACCCGCTTACCGGTGAGGTAAGAAAGCAGTTGGTAGTACCGACTACATTTAAGGCCATAGTAATGCGTCTAGCCCATGACCACCCAATAGGAGTCCACAAGGGGATTCAGGGGACATTGGACCAGGTCTTGGCCCGTTTTTACTGGCCAGGGGTCTACAAGGAAACTTCCCGCTATTGTGAAGCGTGTCCCACCTGCCAACGGGTTACTGCCTCGAAACCGAGAGCAGTGCCTATGATACCTACACCTGCCATATCCACACCCATTAGGCGAATGGCAATGGACATCATAGGGCCACTCGTTAGGACTCCCCGGGGTTTTCAGTACGTGTTAGTGATCGTGGACCAAGCTACCCATTTCCGATGGGCCATACCCATGAGAAATACCTCCGCCAGAACAATAGCCTTGGAACTGATAAAATTGTTCTGTGAGGTTGGCTTCCCTCAGGAGATGCTCACTGACCAAGGAAGCAACTTTTTGTCAAAATATTTAGCCACTGTGTGGGATGCCTTTGGCATACACCATGTGCGGACTGCAGCATACCACCCCCAGTCCAATGGGATGGTTGAAAGAACAAACCAGACCATAAAGCAAATGCTTAGGAGGGGACTAGATGGGCAGATGTCCGAGTGGGATACATTGTTACCCTTTGTATTGTATGCATGTAGGGCATCCCCGTACGATCTGTTATTTGGTAGAGCCCCCAGAGGAGTTATTGATATACTCAGAGAACAATGGGTGGAACCAGATAGGGGGGAGACAGAAGTACCCCAGTTCCTCAAAGACTTAAGGAGTCGTTTGAAGAGAATGGCTCAAGCCTCTTTAGAAAACTTACAGGCTAGCCAAAAGAGGCAGAAAAAGTACTACGACCGGGGAACAAAAACCCGTCAATTAGCAGTAGGCGATAAAGTGGTGATTATGGTGGCCGAGGTAGGACCAAAATTCGAGTCCAGATGGAAGGGGCCCTGTACGGTAATGGAGAGGGTAGGTCCCGTCTCATACCGGGTAGAGAATAGTAAGGGCCGGCGCCAGGTATATCACATTAATGTTTTAAAACCCTGGCAAGAAAGGGTAGCCACAGTACAATTAGCTATGAAGGAACACCACAGGAACCCTACACAAGGGATTACGTGCTGTCCGTCGCAAGCTCCGGCAGCCCGGAATATTTTAAGGGGGGGGGATCTATGACATAGTGGGTCCTTCCAGCCCGGTAGAAGAGGCTAAAAAGCCAAGAACAGGAGTAAGGCTGAGTTGTAAACAAAAGCACATGGCTCCTGGTTACCTTAGAAACCAAACACATAGGCAAGAGAAACGCCCGTGCTACCATTCAGGGAATGAGTCACAAGCTAATGCAGGACACCTGCTAGGGGGTGGAGTTGAGCACTGCCCTAGAATTCACCCTGATAAAGAGAGTTAAGTTGAGCTTATGGAGTTAGAAGAAGGAGAAGAAGGAGAAGAAGGGTTTGGAGAAGGAGTAGGAGCTGAGGCATGTGTGCTGGATAAGGAAGCTAATGAGAGCTGCAGTGAAGACAGCAGTGCCAGGAAAAAGCCAGAGTCTCTGTGGAAGGGTGAGACAGAGTCTTTCTTCAGGAAAAGAAAAGAAACCCCAAGGGAAGGATATAATAAGGGCAGAGTGGATTACCAGAAGTATCCAGGGGAACACAGAAGAGAAAGGAAGCTAGTAAGGCAAGTGAAATCTTCTGTGCAAGGCTTAGGTTGGGAACCTACAGCCAGTCCAAAGCCACAAAGAAAACCTCCACCAGCTAGGCTAAAAGGTAAGCCAAAAGGCTGGTATAAAAATAGTTACAGTGACTGTATTTACCCAGAGGGTTGGAGCTGGGAAGAGAATACCTGTACTGATAACGTTTGTAAAAGCCAGTATTTAGCTCAGGAATATCAGGTGAAACCTGAAGCAGTTAGAAAGGGCATGGCATCAGGAGTGCCGTTACAAACATTTCCTTCTAGCCAGGAAGAGTTAGTTAAGCGTGGCCGTTATAAGTCTGAGACCTGTATTCACAATGCTACACACGTCTGCATAATTCTGTGTAACAGTGGAGGGAATTGTTTGTTTTATGTGGCAGGAAGAGTTAATGGACTTTGAACCTGAGTGTGTGAATATTGATGAAGATATCATGGACTGTACGATATCGCTTGCTAATGAAATAATCTCATTACGCTGAAGGCATGTATTGAAAGAGAAAGTACAGCACTACTAGCATTGGGAAGCAGAGAGCTGTGAAGAAACAGCATTGTTACGTTGGAATGCTAGATATCAACCTGTTTATTGCTGAAGTAAGCCTTTTCTGTTAAAGAACCTTTGCTTTGTCCTTATGCCAGTAAATACCTGGTTTGTGTTACTTTGTTCATGGTGAAATCCACCCCGGGAGGGGAAATAAAATCCTTTGGTTGCTTAAACCACTTTTCCACAACTGCTCCTCATTGATTCGGTGAAGGGACTACATTTCCCAAAAAGCCCAGCTTCAGGATTTGTAAAGTAGCTGCTTCAGTGGGGAAGACCCACTCACTTAACCTCTACTCACTTATATACGGGGGTTCAAGGAGAGCTGGTGACACCATGCACTGCCCAATCGCATCCCATCAGTACCTGAGTAGTCTGCCCCTGCAGGTCTCACCTGGACACACCTCATTCCCCATCAATGTGTGCAACAATTTGCTGTGCATCCAACCGTGTGCCAGGCCAGTCATGGCCACACTACCCCCCTTGTCATGTCACGTTAAAGCCTCCCTAACCTTTACCATACCCATGTCAAACATCCCCTGCTGTGCTCAAAATGCAGAGACTCTGTGGCTCCCTACCACCCCTTGTCTCCCATCTCCCTATACAAAACCCCTGAAAACATTGGCCCCAGGCAGACACCCAACACCTGTGCAGTACACCCCTACTGCTAACCCCACACTCCGCCCCTCTCTTCGTGATGCCCCGAACGTGTGAGCAAACGTCCGCTGTCTGTACAGCAGGCACTGTCTCCAACCTCCCACAAATCCAGGATGAAACCACACATCCTCGCTGCAGCCATGGAAGCATGATTCCCCTGACCCCACCCCAACTGTCCCCAGTGGTATCCCTCCCACCCCATCTGTGTCCATGCTGACTAGATAGTAATCCCTGATGCACAGAACATGTCTCCCACCTGTTTGAACAGTGCCACATTTGCCATGTAGCACTATACAGATGCTCAGTAGTAGTAGTAGTACATGTCTGCACCATCATGGCCACAGCACCAGAACACACAGCTGACAGGTGGCACGTATCAGGCAGGCACACCAGGCTGACAATACACACAAAAGGCAATAAAGTTTGAAGGGAAGATACAGAGATGTAATGTCATGCTGCCACACAGTGAAGTGCATGCGCAGTGCACAGGCAAAAGCACAAACATGCCAATGATTTCATGTCCCAATGGCCCAGCACCATCCCTCAGATGTGTAGACCTAATCTGTGGGTATCAGCGGGTCATATAGCAGTGTAGATGTTCCTAGAACAGCATGTGATGTGCTGAGAAAGACCAGAAGTCAGGTAGTCATGTAAATAAACACCTTTAATGCATACATTGCATCAAAAACAGTGACACAATGCAACATGAGGACACGGTATCAAGACGAAAGTCACATGAGGGCAAAAAGCAAAGAAGACGGGATCCCACTAACATACAGAGGTAGCATTATGTGGAAGGCGCACCGCAATGGGTGGCGTGGAAACAGGAGCAGTCATAATATGGCAATGTACAGGGACTGCACAAATGAAACCTGGAAATGGACACACCCGCCGCCACAGTGCAAAGGTACTGGCACAATGTGAGTGGAGCAATGTCATGTCAGAACGAGGACTGTGCACACATGCATAGATAAGCCTGCAAATCAATGTACATTGCCACATCTGTCCAGTAAACACACACAATAACATGTACGTAGAGGTACAAAGAGACGTCCAAAACTGTGCACGTACCCACACAAATCCCACCCCGGCACATACACCAGTGTAAGAGATGAGTCAGGCAGATGCACATGCACTGTGTACATTGAAACACGACAGAGTGCTGCCCCATATCCACTGTAACACCCCCTGCGATGGTCAAACAGCAATCAGAGATGGTGGCATGCATCACAGTATTCTGGAGGCAAATAGTGTGTCATGTACAAGTGGAAGTTAGCCACACAAATAAGCAGGACCTACAGAATGTATCTCCTGTGCCACATATGTGGCTGCATGTACCTGTGTAGCCAAATATTGGTGCAATGCCTGCGATGCGAGCCCCACACATTGGCTCCACACAGCTACACAATGTCAGATGGATGTAGAACATATAGCGTGCATGTGAGTTCCTGCTGTAGATGAACGGACAAGTGTCCACAGTGCAAGTGCCACCTGTGACCCTACAAGTCCAGCTATGACCATCCCAGATTACCTGGCCATGCGAAGTCATGAGTGATGTCTCAGTGTTCCACAACAATGCAAAGGTGATGTGTCTCTGCTGCAATAAATGCAACACCCAGATAGAGCACGGCAGCAATGGTGTGTCAGTCCCCTCGGTGATGCCCAAAGTAGCAGGCCAACAATGATGTCCAACATAGGCATGTGTCTGACTCGCATAGGTCCATCTCCCACTGGCACCATCACCCAGGGACCATTGCATGGAGGTGTTCTGTCCAAACACAGTTGGGTGATGGGGACTCCAGATGCAGCGTAGTTGATGTGCCTTGTGTGTTGGCTGTGCCCTGAGTTAAAAGGAGTAGAGAAAGCTAAAGGTGTGCTACACACACTATCAGGTCACAATGCAGACAGTGACAGCACATTATGTGCATAATGAATCCCCAGATATTAAAACATGACACGGCCACAACACACAGCACAATGCATGTTGACCACAGCAGAAGATGGCACTGCAGACGAGGTTACCATCTCGACATGGTCATGTCAATGCCCATGTCACACAGGCATCTAGAGGTCCACAGCATGTCCAGCAGTGGTGGTGCACAGAGATCCCACAGAAAGGCACAATGATACAAACAGCCCAGAAGTAACATCTATACGTGAATGTCAGTCTCAGAAGATCTAAGGTTCAACCTACATTCATGTCTGATGGGGACTGTCTGAGCCAGGCAAAGGGTACAAGGGGCCAGAATAGAGGCAGCGGATGTCAATGAAATGCATCCTTCACCACATCGTCATAGTCAGCCATCAGAGGTACATGTTCAAGGTATGATGAGTTGAGTGTAACCGAAACGTTGATGCATAGTGTCCTGTCAGCAAACATGAGACTCGTCAGGCAACAATAATGACACATGTGTAGACATATGCGTACAATGTACACAAGGGCAACAGCAGAAGGTCACAGAGAGACGGGTGAACACCACTGCACAGGTGGCCAGACACACCCCTGCACCAGACAATGGCAGAAGGCATTAGAAGGTACCATCACCTAGACATGCCTCAAAGACACAGAGACATACACTGTGAGACAAAGTGAGCATGCCGCAAGTTGCATACGGCATGTCTGTGCATAATCAGCGACCAGTGGAGACAATCATTACAGTCCATGCAATGTTGTGTAATGCCACAATGCCAGGGAAGGCTGTATGTGCTATCCACCAACCCCACACCCTGTGCCTGGAGACACATGTTCCCTAGATACAGTGTGTAAACACCCGAAATGTGCACAGGCCAATGGCCAAATGCGTGTCAACCGGAACATATGGGGGATGGAGCCACAGTCCAAACACGTGTACAACAACATAGGTGCAGTGGAGAGGGAAACACAGATATGTGTAATGCTGCACTGCCCCCACAGTACACTTACCTGTATGTCCACCCACCTCAATCACCTGCCGGTCTGAATGACGTACACATAGTTTCCACATGCACCACAGCACCGGGCAGGGTCTGCAGCCTATCCTGGGGAGTCAAAAACACAAGTGACATATATATATGTGCTGATAGTGCCGTGAAACACAGATGTCACCGAAACACATAGGGCAGCACAAACATGGAGACACATATGCACATCCCTACATATGCAGAACTTACAGGAGAACAGCTCCTCAATCAGATGTTGCCTGACTGCCATCCCCTCACATATGTCACCATGGCCACATACAGGAGGGCACACAGGATCCTCCTCCAGATCCTCATTAATTTTGACTGTAGTACAATGAGGCCCATGCCTCCAGCTGCTCAGTCATTGAGCACACCTTTGGCATTCTGAAGAGTCACTTCAGGTGTCTGGACAGGACAAACCCATGACTGACACATATCATTCTGGCCTATTGCATCCTGCACAACATTGCTCTCAGGCACAATGTCCCAGTCAGCCATGCACAGTGTAACCCACCACCCGCAGACACCACACATGCAGACGGCCAAAACCTGGCCCAATGAGGTCACCATCCCACACACCCACACCCCCCACGCCATGTCCCCAGCCCCACACCATGTGGCCCTGACTTAACACCGGTCAACATGCATTTCCATCCCAGGGCACCTGCCAATCCCGGCAGGGCCCTGCAAAGGCACACGGCCAGGTCCAGGGACCCCACTCACCCAGTCACATGCTGGCAGCCCTTGGAACCGCAGACAGGGGCACGGTCAGCATGCTGCCACCTTCCATGCGTGGCCCTGTGCCAAGAATAGTCCTGCGAGGTGCACAGACTGCCACTGCACACATGGGCATAGGTAGTGCACCAAGGGACTGTGTAAACAGGGTGAAATGAGCAGGCCACGAACAGAACCATAGTGTACAACCCCTTGGGATGGCATAGCAGTGGGGGGGCAGCGACAGGTACACACACAGAGGTAGCATTGTGTAGGGACCAGTATAAGAAATGGCCTCTTAATGATTCCTTCTCTGTCACAGATGATAGTCATTTATGCCCCTTAGTGGGATTATTCTGATTTCCCTCCACAAAAAAAAAAAAATAAATAATTGGAGAATGAAGGGATAATCAGTCCAAGTCTGGATTTCAAGCCTGCTCTATAGGTTTGCTTTGTATGATTGCACCCTTACCTGCCTGCCCTTACCTGCCTGAAAATATACACAGCAACATATGATTGACACAAGACACGCATGTGGGTTATGAAACAGAGTATTTTGTGGCCTTGCATGGGAGAGCCTGTTGAACCACACTTTTGTGCAGAAGTGTACAAGAGAATGTGAAACTAGGAAATTGGAATACAGGCCCAGAAGCTGACAAACTGAAAGAAAAAACTGTCAGTTGAGCCATACTCTGAGCCCTGAAGCAAGATAGTGTCAGAAGATGGAATTCCAAGAAATGAAAAGGCATTTACAAGGGGGCTGTGAACAGCTGATAAGCGGACCCTGAGCAGACTTTGAAATGCAGACCTTGTTGACAATACCAACTGTTTGGTGATAAATTGTTGCTTGGCAATAAACATAGGTGGGGTGGGTCTGAGGGTCTCACTGGCCGAAGTTCTCTGACTCAGCAGGTTTTGCTGGTTTTTGCAAGTTTGGCCAATGACGTCAATAATTCAAGCAATTCACTGGAACTTTGGGACAGAAGTTTGTGACAGAGAACAGGTATATAAGAGAGACATTTGCAGAGCTCAGCACGGGTGACTCTCTCCCCAGGGGAAGGGCTACCTGTCCTCAGATCCCTCAGACAGACACTTGTGTATCTGTGCTTGCAGTTTTTGCTTGTACTGAATAAAGGAATTTTGATGACAAGTGACTGTGATCTGAGTTTAAATCCTGGTGTACGGCTCCCATGTACTCAGGCAATCTTGGTGAAAATTTAAGGATCCCTTTGTAGGTCTGACCCTGCCTACAGGGTGATGGTGCTGGACCCGGCACCCCCTCCCTGCATACCAGGTCGGCCCCCTCTTCTGATGTTGTCCAAGCACCTCCACCATTGGCTGGTCCATCAAACCATGGTCCCCCTCCGCCCCCTCCCCTGCTGGCTGGCCACTGCCGGGTACATCCTTGTGTCCATGTTCTTGGTTGGGTGTATGGCTCTGTACTGTCCTCAGTGGCCCCCCACCCTTTGTCCAATGTGATGCACTGATCCAGGTAAGGACGCCTTCACATGTGCAGTCTGGAATTCTTGGGATGGTCTGTTCCATCTGGACTCTGGCCAATTTCCTCTGCTGGAATCTCTGGAGTGCAATTGGTGACATGGCTTCAGGCCTCATTCAGAACAGCAGCAGCCAATATTAAATGAAAAAACTAAATTTTTAGGTTAAATTTTACAATGAGACAATGCAATGTGACAAACTTAATTTCATTCATATTTACATAAGATCATAACTATCTCGTATGGTGTCAACTATATCTCTCAGTTTGATAAACACTTTGTCCCTTTATCTCTGGGAATTCATTTACTGGTGGGAAATACTCCATCATGCCCTTGATTGATCTTTACATGTTTACAGATCAAACAAGTTGCATACACGTGTTCTGCAATTTTTGCAAGTTTTAGAATTATACCAATTTTGTGAGAATTTGTTATCAACTCTTCCCCCTTTTTCCCATGCATGCCTGGCCAGTACATACAAAGGCAAAATGAGGCTAAAAGCATTTGGAAGTACCACATGGCCACTGTGGGTGTTCCAAAGTTTATCGGAGTGCAAAGTGCACCTAGTCTGTCTCCAGGTGTCTATTTCCAATTGTTGAATATGTGTTGGGGTTTAAGTGACTTCTTAAATTAAAGATTCTGGAGATAGCATAGTGGAATAAAGTTTGTTTACATGTTCATTAGACAGTGTCATGAGGTAGACAGCACTGAGCCTGGGATAATAAAGGGAAATGGAAAAGAAGAGCTTACCTCACAGCCACATGTGCAGTTAATACATTCAGGTTGCAGAGAAGCAAAGAATGGAGGAACAAACTTTCCTCATGGCATTAGTGACACAGTAGAAACTCAGAGTCCTAATCATGCTCACCTGAGGAAAGAATCACGTACAACGTACAACAAGCAGGGAGATAAAACCAGGTGGGAAATCCCACAGAGCAGACAGAGAGAGGAGCAGAGAGAGAAGGAGACAGAGACTCAGGAAGGGAGTCAGATTCAGAAGCAGACACAGAGAGAGACGCTGTCACGAAGAGAGAGGGCAGAGTGGAAGCAAGCTGTTGAACCAGAGGGTGCTGAGAAAAGCAGTGCAAGAGACTTCCAAGCCAGAGGGGTCCTCGTACCGGGGAAGGCAACCAAGCAGGTAGAGAGCAAATGTCACACTCAGGAAGGCTCACTGAAGCCAGGAGGTGATTACAGCCCAGCTAATGCTTGGAACTCCCGGAGAAAGGCAGCTTACACTCCAGAGAAGAAACCCTGGTTAACAGAAGAAGGGCTGGAAACGCTTTCCACCAGGAAGAAAGATAAGTACCCTGTTTTATCCAGAGGGAAGGAAGTGGGTTCTTTTATAAAGAGTCAAGCTTACAGTGGGTCAGAAAAACCCTTATTGGAGTGGGTACTGGAAAGAGGCCCCAAGCACAGCTCCTTATGTCCATGTCTGCACAGAACAGTCTCCTCTCATAGAAACTGAGGTCTCCCAAGGGCAAGGTTGTGAAACCAGTAATACGGAAGCATGGTGCCCGTTTACAGGACCAGGTCCTGATTTGATGCAGTGGGAAAGTTCAAACCCAGAGATTATTCCAGAACCCATGGATTGTGCTCTCTGTATTTCTGACGAGATAGACTCTCTATGTTAAAAGCAAGAAGAAGCATTGTTATCGTTTGAAAAGCTTTTATTTTTCTGTGAAGCAACAGTTTATTTTTGTTACCATTATATGCTGTATCCGGAAGGCAATCCTCAAGGGAAGGGGAATAAAGCCCAGCTTTAATTATACTTGGACACACGACTACAGATTATTCTTTTAATAAACAGTGCTATACCCCATATCTAGGCGGGCGCCTAAGGAGGGAATAGTCTCACAAATGGCGTAGTTCTTTGGATTCCTTGAAAGAAGGATACCATAGGAGTGCAGTGGAGTCACCAGCGCCGGAGAACAGGACCGGGACTGCAGTGGACCACGCCCAGAGGACTCCAGGGTCTGGAAAGGAAAAGAACTTTCTCAAAGCCAGAATCACCACCTGACTCAGGTAAAGGTATCTGGGTACAGCCAGGGTGGGATTCTGTAAGGAGAGATAAGTGGGACTGAAAACCCCCAGCTTAACTGCATTTAAAAAGAAAAAAAAAAGGGTGCTGCACTTGGTGTGTTTTTTTTTCCCTTTATTGTTGTAGGCTGCCAACATGGAGACTCCACAAGACATGCTGCATTGGATTGGGCTCCAATTCGAAAAACAAAGTGAGCTGGCCCAGCAGCGTCAGGAGCAAGCTTTAGCAGCCATGCAAGCGCAGCAGAAGCCGCTAACAGACTTGGTACAGGCTTTGCTGAAGGAGCGGCTGACAGACAAGATGCCTGAAGGACACTACTGTGGGGTAGGCTCACAAACTTGTGGGGTCTTATCTTTCGGACAATGGTCAGGCAATGACAATATAGATGACTTTCTTGAGCCTTTTGAGTGGGTAGCTCGAGGTGCAGGTTGGCCCGAGAAACAGTGGGCGGTCAGGTTAGCCACCTCCCTTACGGGAGAAGCCTTGGCGGCTTATAAATTCCATACTGATACGCTGAAAAGATCAATAAATAAACCACGTGATCTTTTCAATCTAGTCAAAATCTTATCTAAAGAACCTTCACCAGAACATCCGGAACCCATTCAACCTCAAGCGTTCGCCGATTACCTGCAATCCAAGCTGCTTCAAACCAACAACATTGCAACAATCCCTTCTCAAGTCACCGTATGTATATCAAACTTATCCATGTTCTCCACACCATCCAGAAAACATGTTGAAGTCACCATCGCTGCTCTTAACACTACCACCGCACAAACTGACCCTTGCCCAGCCCACTGGATAAAGGAACTACGCCAAGATCTCAGCCCCATCATCACTAAAATGATGAATTTATCCTTTACAACTGGTTCCTTCCCATCAGTCCTCAAGAGAACATCCATCAGACCCCTCTTGAAAAACCACAAACTCGACCCACAAAAGGTTGAATCTTATAGACCCATAGCTAGCATTCCCCTGCTAGCTAAAATAATTGAAAAGGAAGCTCAAAGACAAATACAGGACCACATTGACACTGCCTCCCCTCTTGACCAATGCCAACATGGCTTCAGAGAGTTCCATGGTGTTGAAACCCTCCTAACCACTCTATGCAACAACATCATCACAGGCATTGATAACATCCGCCAAGGCTTTGCTCTTATCTTCTTAGACATTGCCGCGGCTTTTGACTCTGTTCATCATGATCTTTTAATAGGGCGACTAAAAGAAAAAGGCATCAATAACACTGCCCTGGAGTGGTGTAAATCATACCTTGATCAGAGATGGCAGTACGTTACCTCAGGAACCGCAACATCCGCACCTTACCACCAAAAACAAGGCGTACCACAAGGATCATCCCTATCTTCACTCTTCTTCAATATATACATACAGCCTGTTTGCAATATCATTAGGTCCTTCAATGTTGAATGCTTGATATACGCTGACGACATCCTTCTATACATGCCTTTCTCCACAGTCCATATGGACCTTTCCCCGCTAGCAAAATGTTTTGATGCAGTATCTGAATGGCTTCAATCCCAGAACCTCCGAATTCAACACAAAAAGACCGAGGTTCTTTTCATCACCAGAGACCCACTTTTCACCCCCCCATCCCATATAAAGGTCAAAGAAGCTGAGCTCCAATCCAAACCTTCCATTCGTTACCTTGGAGTCACTTTGGACCAGCGCATGGATTTGAAACTACATATAACCAACGTAGTCAGAGCCATCTACCTCAAGATCCGGACACTCCGCCATCTTCGCCCCCTGCTTGATCCTGATGACTTCCGGACGATATTTCAAGCCTTAACCCTACCACACCTTGACTATGCTAATGCCATTCTCCAAGGCCTCCCACACTCCACATTAAACCCATTGCAACTCGCCATGAATACCGCTGCTAGAGTCCTCTACGGAGCATCAAGAAGGGACCATATAACACCCATCCTAGAGCAACTCCACTGGCTCCCCATACATGGCAGAATATTGTTCAAAACATTACTACTAACCTTCAAGGCCACTAAAATCATCACCTCTTCCTCTCTAGTAGACCTCGTTCAGACTGTTCCACCCAATAGATCCAGGAGAACGATATCAACAAATGCACTAGTTATCCCTAAAGCAGCGACAAAATGCCTATCAACGACATCTAACAGGGCCTTCAGATTCTATGCCCCTAAGTGCTGGAACGCCCTACCTCCAGAGATTCGTGCTATCACTGATCTATCCCTTTTTAGAAAGGCTCTCAAATCCCACCTTTTCCCCCAATATTACTTGACCAGCTAACCAATCTCGATCCTTACCCTATAACTAATAACAAATCCTGTTGTGTATACTTGTAAATACTCATGTAAATAGTTGCAGTAATGACGTCCCATGTTTTATCCAAGTTCTCTGACCTTGTTCTCTGTAAAACCAAACAGTTTGTTGTTCTGGTCTGTTGTTATATTGTGAACCGCGCTGATGCTGAATAGAGCAGTATATAAGAGCCTGTAATAAATAAATAAATAAAAATAAAGCTATGCCCGCCGCTCAAGCAACTGATTACAAGGAAGTAAAAGCTGCCATACGAGACAGGCTAGGCCTGTCGCCTATGGTGTATCGCCGGATGTTAAGAGCAACAAAAATCCAGCCAGGTGAAACTCCTAAGGCACTAGGCCAACGGATACGTAGCCTGGTGTGGAAGTGGCTTACTCCGGAAGGGAGAACAATTGAGAGTATTCTTGATATGCTCGTGTTGGAGCAATTCTCTGAGGCTGTGCCAGCTGAAGTAAGAGCATTCCTTACTCTCCAAAATTGCCAGACTTCAGACGAGGCAGCTCACCTCACCGAAAGGTTCATGGAGGCTCGGATAGCCCATAAACCGCACGGAGGAGCTAGCGACTCATATGGGGTAGCCAATTTTAGCAGAGTAATGAAAGACCCTATGTCATGTATACCAGATACAAAGAAATGTATGGTTAGAGGTATGGGGAATGACACTCGCATAAAATGTTTAAAATGTGGGAGGAGGGGTCACAAGAGGGATGAATGCATGTCACGCACAGCACTGATGAGTGAAAAGAAAAATATAGGCAGGAAGGGTTTCGCCTTGATGTAGAGGTACAGGGCGTGTTGGCCAAGGCCCTACTTGATTCAGGGGCGGACCAAACTATGGTGTCGAAGAAATTCTGGCGCCTCCTACAGGATAGTGGGGTATTTCCCCTGAATCAACCAGAGGGCAGAACTAAGATCCGCTGTATACACGGGTCATCCACTTCTTATCCTCTGTATGGGGTAGTAGTAAAAGGTTTAGGCACCCGAAGAAAGGTCCTAGTGGCGGTAATTCCCCGGTTGCCCTATGATATAGTTTTAGGCCGGGACTGGCTGCCCTTCTGTAGGAGCATGGGGGAGGGCATGCAAGGGAAAAGGGGGGGCTGGTATCCACAAGGTCACAGGCCCAAAGTTCAGGGAGAGCATTGAACCCCCGGAGGACATTGACCTCCCTTCGGAGGAAGAGGCAGAACCTCGGTTGGAGGAAGATAGGCCCCTAGAGGACCTGCTAGGAGAGCTACCCAAACATGATGATTTAGTCAACCCTCCTAAAAAGGCTAGTAAGAAAAGCAAAGGTGATAAACTACGAGAGCGCCACCATAGGGCCCAACTGAGGGCAGGAGCAGGGGATCGGCTAGGTTTTCCCTGGGTACCGGCTGAGCTAGTGCAGAGGTTTCCCTCATTCTTGAAAGAACAAAAAGCGGACCCCGCGTTGAAGCGTGCATTTGAGTATGCCCAGTCTGATAGAGACTTTCTTCCCAGGTTTTTGCTGGAAGAAGAGATACTATATCAGGAGAGTAACGATCCCCAGACTGGCGCTGTTAGAAAACAGTTAGTGGTGCCCACCGCTTTTAAGACGAGCGTAATGAGATTGGCCCATGACCACCCGGTGAGAGGGCATAAAGGAGTTGCAGGTACCCTGGACCAGTTATTGGCCCGTTTCTATTGGCCGGGGGTGTTCAAAGAGACCAAGCGTTTTTGCGAGGCATGACCTTCGTGTCAGAGGGTCTCTGCCGCAAAACCAAGAGGGGTTCCCATGATACCAATACCTACTATATCTGAACCAGTATGCCGGATGGCGATGGATATAGTAGGATCCTTAGTAAAAACCCCTAGGGGGTTTCAATATATCTTGGTCATAATGGATCAGGCCACCCGGTTCCCTTGGGCAATACTGTTGAGGAATATTTCAGCGAAAACAATAGTGGGGGAATTAATCAAAATATTCTGAGAAGTGGGATTCCTGAAAGAGATGTTAACGGATAGGGGCAGCAATTTCCTATCACGATATCTGACACAAGTCTGGGACGCCTTCGGGATACGTCACCTAAAAACAGCAGCTTACCATCCACAGTCCAACGGATTGGTAGAGCGTTTTAATCAGACCCTCAAACAGATGTTGAGGCGGGGACTAGACGGAAAAAGGGCTGACTGGGACATTATGCTCCCATTTGCTTTATATGCCAGCAGGGAGTGCACACAGGCCTCGTTGGGAGCTACCCCATATGAGTTGATGTTTGGCCGTGCCCCAAGGGGTGTCCTTGACATTTTAAGGGAACAGTGGGCGGAGCCAAAAGGGGATGAAATAGGAGTACCGCAGTTCCTCCAGGAGCTCCGATCGCGGTTACAGAGGGCCTCACAAGCTGCTGAACAACATCTGCAAGATAGTCAACAGCAGCAGAAAAGATATTATGACCGGGGGAAGAAACTCCGTCAACTCACCATAGGCGAGAAAGTAGTCATGATGGTAGCAGACCCTGGGCCAAAATTTGAAGCCCAGTGGAGAGGGCCCTACACTGTAGTAGCTCGCAAGGGACCAGTCTCCTATGTGGTCGAGACCGACAAGGGGCGCCGTCAGGTGTACCATGTCAATGTCCTAAAATCCTGGCAGGAGCGGACGGCAGCTATTGGTCAGTTACAGGTACAGCTTCAGTTCAATGCAGATGCATTATCACGTATTCCGTGCTGTAAGGACATGTGTCCCTCAGCCTGAAATAGCTTAAGGGGGGGGGGGGGATATGTCATGAGGTAGACAGCACTGAGCCTGGGATAATAAAGGGAAATGGAAAAGAAGAGCTTACCTCACAGCCACATGTGCAGTTAATACATTCAGGTTGCAGAGAAGCAAAGAATGGAGGAACAAACTTTCCTCATGGCATTAGTGACGCAGTAGAAACTCAGAGTCCTAATCATGCTCACCTGAGGAAAGAATCACGTACAACGTACAACAAGCAGGGAGATAAAACCAGGTGGGAAATCCCACAGAGAGGGCAGAGTCACGGAGAGGAGAGGCAGAGTCAGGGAAGCCAGAGGAGTCAGATCCAGAAGGGGATTGAGACTCAGGAGCAGACACAGAGAGACACGCTGTCACGAAGAGAGAGAGCAGAGTGGAAGCAAGCTGTTGAACCAGAGAGTGCTGGGAAAAGCAGTGCAAGAGACTTCCAAGCCAGAGGGGTCCTCGTACCGGGGAAGGCAACCAAGCAGGTAGAGAGCAAACGTCACACTCAGGAAGGCTCACTGAAGCCAGGAGGTGATTACAGTCCAGCTAATGCTTGGAACTCCCGGAGAAAGGCAGCTTACACTCCAGAGAAGAAACCCTGGTTAACAGAAGAAGGGCTGGAAACGCTTTCCACCAGGAAGAAAGATAAGTACCCTGTTTTATCCAGAGGGAAGGAAGTGGGTTCTTTTATAAAGAGTCAAGCTTACAGTGGGTCAGAAAACCCTTATTGGAGTGGGTACTGGAAAGAGGCCCCAAGCACAGCTCCTTATGTCCATGTCTGCACAGAACAGTCTCCTCTCATAGAAACTGAGGTCTCCCAAGGGCAAGGTTGTGAAACCAGTAATACGGAAGCATGGTGCCCGTTTACAGGACCAGGTCCTGATTTGATGCAGTGGGAAAGTTCAAACCCAGAGATTATTCCAGAACCCATGGATTGTGCTCTCTGCATTTCTGACGAGATAGACTCTCTATGTTAAAAAGCAAGAAGAAGCATTGTTATCGTTTGAAAAGCTTTTATTTTTCTGTGAAGCAACAGTTTATTTTTGTTACCATTATATGCTGTATCCGGAAGGCAATCCTCAAGGGAAGGGGAATAAAGCCCAGCTTTAATTATACTTGGACTCACGACTACAGATTATTCTTTTAATAAACAGAGCTATACCCCATATCTAGGCGGGCGCCTAAGGAGGGTATAGTCTCACAACAGATATGTCACTTTAAATTTCCTTCATCAGTTTAATGTTCATTAGAGTCTTTTCATGTTTTTATACCATACTAATGCATCCTTATTTGGGCAAGGCTGCCAAGAACATCAAACAATTTAAAACTTAGTATTGTTGTACACATTTAGATTCTTCTTAATAAGCATCACAGTATAAGTAAACAGTGTCCCTTTCCATGATCTAATTTTAAGTGGACATGTGCTCATTCTAAAGAGGAACAAATTAGGTAAAGTCCTAAAATATAAAACTATTATTTTGCAACATGTTATAACATCAATCCCAACAGGAAGAAATATATCTCCTAACATGACAGCCACATATCTCTTACATATGACTAATGCCTATGGTGTTACTGTACTGTTCAGCAGTCATCAGCACTGAGCTGAAGGATGCAAAGTAATTACTTTAAATTTTACAGTTTGGAAAGCAGTCATTCAAAAAAACTTTGACATGAAAAAGTTGGTGGATATCTGGAATGCAAATACTCCCCTTAACCAAACTGTACTTTTCTCATTTAAATTAAAACCTTATACTGAGACTGGGATCAAACTGATCCAAAAAACAATTCTAAAACAAATTCCTCAGAGTCACAACCGATCTTGATGTTATCTCAAACATAGATAAAGGGAACAGCAAGTTGCTCTTGTGTTCAGATTCCTTTAGGCAAATGCAAATTACTATGTCAAGGGAAAAATGCCTAAACACTAAAAAGTTAAAATAAAAGTTGTATAAGAAATGTTACTAATTGTAATTGCTATTAAATTCCTAAATAATCCTACAGCTCTTTGTGTTTCTATAATATATGAACAATGCCCTTTATGAGGTGCTTGCCATAATGTATAAAATTCATTTGTTGTTTTATAACTCCTTAAGTTTATTCAATAAAGAACAGACACATAACATAACCATCTTATTCACTCAGGATGTAAATCAATTTTAAGTTGCAATCTGGTTGGCTCAGGATGCCACATTGTCCTTCAGGGCTCTTAACCTCTACTTTGAAGGTCAAAGGAAAAATGGAAGCAATTTAAAGAACTCTAATCAGTTCAGTTTCAGAGACCAAAAAATCTACTAAAGCTTTTAAACACAAGATAAAGCTAAGCTTACAAGTGCATTATGCCTAGCAACCTATTTGATCAGAATAAAGTATTTCTCTCAAGAGATTTTTTTCCCTGCATATTAGACACTGAACTAGACCCTCCCCCTTGATAGTTCTGAGAAGAAACATGCCGTAACAACAGCGAAAGTCTTTGCTTTGTCATAAGAATTAATACTAGCTCTACAGAATAGTCATTTTTGTTTAAAGCACTGAACTAAACATCTTTGCATCACAAAGTCACATATTTTATGCAGAGTTCAGCTGCAGTCATTTCCTTCATTCGCTTTGATCTTGAATTTGTAAAGTAATTCATTTATCTACCTACAATTAGTCAAAAAGATACCTAAAAAGCTATTAGAATAATGATAATTAGAAAGTTAAGCACAGAGGAATAATACTTCACCAAAAGAGTTCTGAGCTTCATTTCCTGTCACATTTCAATTGAAGGAATTCTTTATTTAAACAAACAAGAGAGACTTCTCAATCGGGAGTCTCTTTCTAGGCAATACGTCTACTCCCTTGGTAGCTTCTCTCTCTCTCTTTCTAGCTGAAACAAGCACCCATCTTACCAAACAAACTACCGGCTGTGCAACTGGCTATCTGTCATCAAGCAACATATAGGGGCAGTTAATTCTTTAAACACAGCCAAGACAGTGTACAGTGTTATGTTACTAGATGAGTTATTTTCAATTGATCTCTGAAACATTCTCCTTAACTGTCTGTCCCTCTTTCTTTAATATGTAAACCTGGTGTTTTCACTGTTTTGGGACACTTTAATTACAGGAAAGATCCTGTTAATAATTTCACTTTTATCAATATTAAAAAAAATCGAACCTCTTTATTTGCAGAGGAGTTGGTAATAATAACTTCGCCTCTTTTTACTTTTTTTCTCTTTTTTTTTTCTTTCAAAACCTCTTTATTTACAGAGGGACGAAGGAACAAAATCCAGGATTTACACAAACATGCAATCTTTATGCTTCGTCCAAACCCAGACAATCCCCTCACGGGGGTATGCAAATGTGGATAGGGACACACACTTGCTTCGTATCAATGATACGTACAGTCTCAAGCATACACCAATCAATCCTGGAATTACAAAGACCCAATGTCTGGGCAAAACTTTCTTTTTCTCTTTCACCTAACTTAAACAACCTAACTTATAAAACAACCTCCTTTCCTAGATATCAAAACATTATTTACATTAAATAAATGTGCACAGATATAAGGTCATTACTCACCCACTAGCTAAACTAAGTAAGTCTTTTGTCCTTGGGGTAGACAGAAAACAAAAATACTAGGATATCCAAGCGCAGTACCAATTTTCTCTCATCCAGGACGGCATCCGCATCCCCTGAACCAGCAGGAGGTACCTCTCGTTCCCTCGTGGAACAATATTCTTTATCTCTCGTCACTGGGACGGTATCCTTGTTTTCTCTCATCTAGACGGTAAGCTCATCCCCTGTTTCCTTAATTTAACAGGAGGTACCCTGACTCTCTGACAAAACGCAGCCAAAAGCACAGTCAGAGGAAACGCTGGACAATTTGGAATTTAAGAGCGTATTGCTCGGGCCCCTGGGTCCCTCTAGGGCCCCTCGGGTCCCTGTTTAGGCACCAATTTGTAGGCAGGGTCAGACCTACAAAGGGATCCCTAAATTTTCACCAAGATTGCCTGAGTACATGGGAGCCGTACACCAGGATTTAAACTCAGATCACAGTCACTTGTCATCAAAATTCCTTTATTCAGTACAAGCAAAAACTGCAAGCACAGATACACAAGTGTCTGTCTGAGGGATCTGAGGACGGGTAGCCCTCCCCCTGGGGAGAGAGTCAACCGGGCTGAGCTCTGCAAATGTCTCTCTTATATACCTGTTCTCTGTCACAAACTTCTGTCCCAAAGTTCCAGTGAATTGCTTGAATTATTGACGTCATTGGCCAAACTTGCAAAAACCAGCAAAACCTGCTGAGTCAGAGAACTTCAGCCAGTGAGACCCTCAGACCCACCCCACCTATGTTTATCGCCAAGCAACAATTTATCACCAAACAACAGTTGGTATTGTCAACAAGGTCTGCATTTCAAAGTCTGCTCAGGGTCCGCTTATCAGCTGATCACAGCCCCCTTGTAAATGCCTTTTCATTTCTTGGAATTCCATCTTCTGACACTATCTTGCTTCAGGGCTCAGAGTATGGCTCAACTGACAGTTTTTTCTCTCAGTTTGTCAGCTTCTGGGCCTGTATTCCATTTTCCTAGTTTCATATTCTCTTGTACACTTCTGCACAAAAGTGTGGTTCACCAGGCTCTCCCATGCAAGGCCACAAAATACTCTGTTTCATAACCCACATGCGTGTCTTGTGTCAATCATATGTTGCTGTGTATATTTTCAGGCAGGTAAGGGCAGGCAGGTAAGGGTGCAATCATACAAAGCAAACCTATAGAGCAGGCTTGAAATCCAGACTTGGACTGATTATCCCTTCAACCCCAGCCAGAGTGACAAGGTGTGTTGGTGAACGCAGGGACCCCAGGACAGAGCGCGGATCCAGGTGCGGACCCATCAGGGGGTCAGCAGGTGCCAGGCTGCGCACGCCGGGTCAGGCCAGCAGAGATGGGGGGATCATGTCTGGAAGCTGGGGAAGGAGGGGCAGGGCGTGCACCCCACATGGCACCGGAAAGCGCATGGGTTGTGGGGCAGGTAGGGGGCCATGGACACACATCAGGCATGTTGCGTGCCGACACCCCCCAGAGAATGACAGCGGTCCGTGGAAGCAGGTGCCTGGGGTGACAGCCCTGGCTGGGAGAGGGCGCGGGGGGGGGGGGGGGCGGGCAGAGAGGGGTCATAACTGCGGAAACAGGGCATGGCTGCCATAGATCGAGGGGACAGAACCAACACAGAGGCAGTGAGTGAGGCGGCACAGGCGTTGCTGAAGGTGCAGGGGCCAGAATGGGGGTGGATGTGGCGACATTGAACAGGGGTCAGCACGGCATGGTGTAAGGGTGCAGGGGCGGGGGGGGGTGACAGGCCCGTGGTAGTAGCATTGTGTTGTGGGGACCCAGTGCAAGAGTGGCGAGGACAGCAAGGCCACATGGGTCGGTACGTGGGGGAGACAGAGGTGGACCGCACCTGTGTGTGCCATAGGCGCTGGGTGCAGGGATGCAGGTTGCGATGGGGTGGCATGGGGTGGGTGGCTGCATGTGCTGGTGGGGGGGGGGGGGGGAATGGCCATGGTAGCATCAGACGCCAGACACAGGAGGTACCAATATACAAGGGGCGGCATCAGTGGAGGGCATAGGGGCCCCAACACAGACCCGTGAGGCTCACACCCACACATGCACCTTCTACTAGCAGCCACCAACAGCCCACCACCAGTCGCACTGCCACAGGCCCGCCCCACTCTGGCCCTTGCACTCATGCACGCATATCCCCCCACAACAGGACACACCTGTCCCCGGCTGCACCGGCACAGCACCCCAGCCCCACCCCAACAACCATAACACCAGGAGGGATAATAGACCTCTGTAATGAGGCCTGCAGCATCCTGGGGATTTGGGCAAACCTGACCCCGGCTGCACTGGCACAGCACCCCAGCCCCACCCCAACAACCATAACACCAGGAGGGATAATAGACCTCTGTAATGAAGCCTGCAGCATCCTGGGGATTTGGCAGACCTGTGAAACGTAAACAAGAACAGGTGACATATCACCAGGATGGATCATAGACCTCTGTGATGAGGCCTGGGGCATCCTGGATTTGGCACATCTGTGCAACTTGAACAGGAGCAGGTACAATAACACCAGGAGGGATAATAGACCTCTGCAATGAGGCCTGGGGTATCCTGGGGATTTGGCAGACCTGTGAAACATAAACAAGAGCAGGTACCATAACACCAGGATGAATAGTAGCCTCTGTAGTGAGGCCTGGGGCATCCAGGGGATAAGGCACATCAGTGAAACTGCAACAGGGGCAAATACAATAACACTGGGATGGATAATAAATCTCTGTAATGGATTCTACGGCCCCCTGGGGACGGGGCAGATCTGCTAACATCGAGAGGGAGGCCTTCATCGATCCCATTTGGATACACATCCACCTGCTTTTCCCTTGCTGTGCGTGTCTGATATGTGTGTTGGTTACAAAGGTTTTTTTTAAGTCCTAGGTTTGGGTGCCTGTCCCCATGCACTTACCTCACGTGGGTAGTCAGAGCCTCTATTATATCGCCTGGTGAGGTGCACCCAGGCCCTCCTCAATCTGCTAAGGTCCTGCCTATGGCAGGAGCCTGGAAATAAGCGCTCCTGGCAGAGGCATATTAATTCTGCAAGCAGATACAGGTCTGCATGGGTGAATGCAGGATTTCTCAATCTGGCAGCCATCTTGTCTGCTGTATGTGATCAGACCTTGTATGATGCAGTAAAATGCTCCTGCGCAGTGCGTGCTTCTCAACGCGCGTAATCCTCAGCCAGACATTTCCTGTTTTTCTGTTGTATCTACGTAGTAGGGTAAAGGTTTGTGATGTGTTCTGCAGGGTCTGCAACTGGGACCTGAACCTGTGACCCCCTGCTCTGAGTCACACTGGCTGTGTGTACTGCACCACAGTGAGGCCACAAAGCCACAGCAGTCCCTGGGCCATACCTTTATGTCTCCTCAGTCAGACATTTCCTGTTGTATCTGTGTAATAGGGCAAATGTTTCTGATGTTTTCTGCAGGGTCTGCAGCTGGGACCTGAACCTGTGACCCTCTGCTCTGAGCTACACTGGCTGTGTATACTGCACCACAGTGAGGCCACAGTGGCACAGCAGTCCCTGGGCCATACCTTTACGTCTCCTCAGCCAGACTTTTTCTGTTGCACTGCACAGCATGTACTGGTACAGGGCATGGCCTGGGTCCACTGCAGACAGGTGCCACTGCCCCCTCCAGCACGGACATCCCCCCCCCATGCTATGCTGACATACCCATATGCTGTTGGTGCTTGTTGTGCGCTGTCCCATGCCATCCATTGTTCAGGTAGGCAGGTGCCTACAGTGCAACGTCTGGGGTGGGAAGGCATACATGCACATCCCCACCCCCACCCCCCTCACCTCCTAACAACATTCTGTCCCTTCAACATGGTGATGGGATGGGTGCAGGGATGTCCTGTCTCTGCCCTGGCAACTATTGGCTAGTGTGGACAATGCATTTGTATATTGTGTTTGGTCTTTGTCAGATGCTGTCTTTCAGACTTCCAGTTTCTATGTTCCTATGTGCCACCTGGGCGACACCTAGGTCCGCCTTATGCCCCGGCTGCCCCCACTACATGTGCTGCCTGCAGCCCCCTATGCCCCATTTACACCATTGCCATAGTAGCCTCTCATACTTGGGCACTATGGTGTTGCTGCAAATGGAGCACTACTATCACATTTCTTGTGCTCCCTGCCTATGCTGCACATTGCTGACACCAAAATGGTTTCTCTCTCCTGCAAATGTGCATCTAATGGCAGGTTTTCATTCGCAGTAGGATTCAGCCCTTCAGTTCAGCGCGTCTCCCTGCCCACTCCCCGCCCATTGACCCCTGCTCTCCGCCCTCTCTCCTCCCTCTGCGGTGTGTACCGCGCCGGGGAACGCTTTAGCACGGTTTGTAACATTACTGCGCATTAACGTTATATACCGCGCGTTAACGTTACCTAATGAGCGTTAACGTTAACTAACGAGCATTAACGTTACCTAACGCACGGTCTGTAACATTTCCGCAGTTTAGTAAACATACCCCAATGCTCCTTGATATTGAGAAGCAAATACTTTAGATTAGCTTCACTTTCAGCCAGTTTTGTGGTGTCATCAGCATAGTGAAAGTTGTTGATGAGTCTTCTACCAATCTTCCTTGGTTGTTTTCATGCAGTACTGCTTCTCTGATGATTTGTCCTGCAGGTAGGGGAGAAGTATGCAGCCTTATTGTACATCTTTGCACACTTTAAACCATTCTGTTTCTCCTTGTTCCATTTAAACTGTTGCTTCTTGATCAATGTAAAAGTTGTGCAAGAGAACTATCAGGTGTTCTGGTATATTCATGCTTCTTAATGTGGCCCAGAATTTCTCATAGTTTACACAGTCAAAAGCCTTGTTATAGTCAATAAAACACATATAGGTATTCTTTTATTTTTTCAAGGATGCATCTCACATCCGTGATGATGTCTCTCATCCTTCACCCTTTACTGAACCTGCTTATACTTCAGGCAGTTCTCATTCCAAGTATGGCTGTAGTCTCTGCTGGATGATCTTGAGTAGAATATTGCTGGCCTGTGGAAATAATTTCCACTATCAGACGGATCACCTTTTTTCAGTATTGGTATAAACACAGATCTTTTCAGTCAGTTGACCATGATGTTGTCTTCCAAATTTCCTGGCAGTGCTTTGTAAGTATGGCAGCAACCATATCTGATTGCTGTAATACTTCAATGGGAATGCCATCAGTACCCATTACTTTGTTCTTTGATAATGCTTTCAATGCTGCTTTGACTTTTTTCTTTCATCACCAATGGTTCCTGATCATAAGGTACAGGTTGATATGGCTGTTGGTCCACTTGATCTTTATGGTATAATGACTGTATATTCTTTCCACCTTTTCTTGATCCTCTCAGTATCAATCAATATGGATTTCTGAGCATCTTGTAGCATTCCAATTTTCTAAATCTCATAGCTCTAGGAAAGCCAATCTTGTTTGTCCTCTAATAGTTTCTGATTCTATTATAATACTTTTCCTTGTCTTGTCTTGCTGTATGTTGGAAAATCTCTGAGTTCTATGATTGCCTCTCTTTCTCCTCTGGCTTTAGCAACTCTGTGTTTCTGGGTAATTTTCAAAGTTTCTTTGGTCATCCATTTTGACCGTTTTGGTTTTTCACTTTTTGTAGAGACTTCTCATTTTCTTTGAGCACAATCTTCTTGAGGTCATCCCATAACTCTTCATTTATATCCAAAGCAACAAATTGATTTTGCAGGCATTCTTTAAATTATGGTGATATTTTCCTAAGATAATACAGTATTGTGCTACATTCATGAGTGGCTTGCTCTTTTTCAGCTTTAACTTGAGCTTGCATACTAGTAGTTGGTGATCTGTACCACAGTCAATTCCAGGTTTTGTCTTAGTTGGTGTTATTGAGCTTTTCCAATGTTGACTTCCACAGATGTAGTCAATAGATTTTTGTACAACCCATTAGGTAAAATTGCCCCTCCTATTACTAGAAGAAAGTATTTGAGATGAATAGATTGTTGGTCTTGCAGAACTTCATCAGTCTTTCTCCAGCTTCTTTTCTATTGTCAAGTCCATATTTTCAAAACACTTGGCTTTCATCTTTGTTGCCAACGTTTGCATTTCAGTCACTCATGACTATCAGGATATCCTGTCTGCATGTTCTGTCAATTTCAGTTTGTACTTGTTCATGGAACTCATCCACTTCCACAGCTCTTGTTGGGGTTATACCTGAATAATAGTTGTTTTAATGTGCTTTCCCGTAGATGAATAGAAATTAAGTGTTCACTGATTGCATTGCATTTAATTAAAGTTCTTGCAAGTTTCATCTTAATTATAAAGGCAACACCATTTCTTCTTGTCTTTGATTTCCAGCATAATATACCATGGGGTCTATTCTAAGGCACAAATAGTGAGGATGGACGTTCCACTGGAACATCCATCCCCACTATTCATCCCCCCTTTCCCGTCCCGACTAAACTCTCCATATGAACAGGGAGTTTGTATGGGGAAGCTAGATGGGGGCGGGAAAGGGGTGGCACAGAGACAGAGACAGGGTAGGGCCAATTCTGATGTTGGCCCTCTATGTCCGGAGCCATCAGAGTAGACGGGGAACTTATTTCACTTCTGAGGTGGAATATGTTCCCCTAGACGTTAGGGGACGGCAGGCCCGAGGCATGTCAAAGGGTGCAGGGGATGCAGGAGATTCCCTGCAGCTTGACCTTGGCCTTGGGAGGCCAGATCGTTGGTTAGGCTGTGGGGAATAAATTTAGTTGTCGGCAGCCAGCGATCGTGGCTCCTGAATAGAGCAGCAGTGACATGGCTACCGGATGCCATGGAGCAGCGGCTCCATTCAGGAGCCTTGACTGAATTAGCCAGGCAGGTGCCTGTATGTGCAGGCCAACCGGAATCGGTTCTGGGCCTGCACATACAGGCTTAGACAGGATTCTGATTCCACAGGGGTTACACGTGCCCCAGAGGATCAGAATCCCGTCTACCTCTGTAAGTCTGATTCCGACCAGATCCACAGAGGCCAGGACATCCAAGTTAGAATAGGCTTCTATGTGATTATCAGATGCAAAGCACCCAATGCCAGTCCATTTCAGTTCACTGACACCCAACATATCAAGATGTACATGTTCCATTTCATTCTTGACCACCTGCAACTTCCCTTGGTTCATGCTTTGTTCCTTCCATGTCACAATATGTAAGACATTTATTATTATTATTATTATTATTATTACAAAGCATTTATAAAGCGCTGCAACATACAAAGTGCTGTACAAACATAAAAAGAGACAGTCCCTGCCCGTTAGAGCTCTCAATCTAGTTAAGACAAAATATGAAACAAATTAGATAATACAAATAACATTAACAAGACAAGAAAAAATGTTTATGGAGAGAACAGGAAAGGACAAGTTAGGAACAGAAAGCAATAGTGAAGAAATTTCAATTTGGATTTGAAGATGGTCAGGGATGAGGCTTGGCGGAGAGAGACAGGTAGAGTATTACAGGAAAGGGTGCAATCAGTTGAAAGGAGTGAAGTCTAGAATTAGCAGTACGAGTAAAAGGCATAGATAAACAAAGACAATTAGATGAGCGGAGTAGGTGAGAGGGGGTGCAGGTAGAGATGAGGGACGAAAGGTAATGAGGGGCAGAAGAATGAATACATTTATAGGTTAGAAGGAGGAGTTTGAACTGGATACGGAAGCAAATGGGGAGCCAGTGAAGTCACAAGAGGAGAGGAGTAATATGTGAAAAACGAGACTGACGGAAAATCAGACGAGGTGCAGAATGTTGAATAGACTGGAGAGGAAAGAGGTGGTTAGCAAGGAGGCCATCAAGGAGAAGGTTACAGTAATCAAGGCGGGAGATGATTAAAGAGTGGACAATCAGTTTAGTAGTGTTATCAGAGAGAAAGGGGTGAATTTTGGAGATACTGTAAAGAAAGAAACAACATGTTTTAGCGATGTTTTGGATATGTAAAGTGAAGGAGAGAGATGAGTCAAAGATAACACCAAGGTTCCGTGCCAAAGAGACAGGAAGGATAACAGAGTTATCCACAGAGATTGAGAAAGGGGAAGGAGGAGGGGAGGCATTAAGGGGAAAGACAAGGAGTTCCGTTTTGGCCATGTTCTGCTTCAAGCGGCGATAGGACATCCAAGAAGCAATGTCAGAGAGGTAGACCGAGATCTTAGCTTGAATTTCAGGAAAGATAACAGGCGTAGAGAGTCGTCAGCATAGTGATGGTAGTGAAAGCCATGGGAAGAGATAAAGGCACCAAGGGATTGGGTATAGAGAGAGAAGAGGAGCGGACCTAAGACAGAACCTTGAGGTACACTCACAGGTAAAGGGGTAGAAGAGGAGGAGGAGCCACCGAAGTACACACTGAAAGAGTGGTGGGAGAGATAGGAGGAGAACCAAGAAAGTAGAGAGCCTTTTAAACTGAGTGAAGACAAGGTGATAAGAAGAAGATTGTGGTCAACGGTGTCAAAGGCAGCAGAGAGATCCAGAAGAATGAGGACAGAATAAAAGCCTTTGGACTTAGCCAGAAACAAATCATTGGCAACTTTGGTAAGAGCAGTTTCGGTAGAATGTAGGGGACAGAAACCGGATTGTAAAGGATCTAGGAGGGCATGAAAGGAGAGGAAGGAGACAGCAGTGGTAGACAGCACGCTCAAGTAATTAGAAATAAAGGGAAGGAGAGAGATGGAACGATAATTAGAAGGACAGGTGGGATCAAGTGAGGGTTTCTTGAGGAGGGGTGTGACAATACCATGCTTGAAGTCAGAAGGGAAGGTAGCGATGGAGAGCAATAGGTTGAGAATATGAGTGATGGAGGGGATGATAGTGGAAGCAATGGAGCTAAGGAGGTGGGTGGGCATAGGATCAGAAGGACAGGTAGTCAGCTTAGAGGAAGAAAGGAGGAGTGTTGTTTCCTCATCAGAGACCAGAGGGAAGGAAGAAAGGGAAGCAGAAGTAAGGGGGAGAGTTGGGAAAAAGGGTGGGAGGAAGGGGTGGTAGTGAAATGGAGGGTGATTTTATGGATTTTGTCATGGAAGTACTGTGCCAAGTTATGGGCAGGAAGGGAGGTAGGAGACAGAGGTGGGGGCACACTGAGGAGAGAATTGAGTGTATAAAAGAGACAACAAGGATTAGAGACAAGAGAGTTAGTCTGATGGGTGAAGTAGATTTGTTTGGCAAGTGCAATGGCTGATTGGAAGGAGAAGAACATGAATTTAAAGTGGAGAAAGTGAGCATTAGAGCGAGATTTGAGCCAGGCACGCTCAGCAGAGTGGGCACAGGAGTGCAAATAGCGGGCAAAAGGAGAGAGCCAAGGCTGTGGAGGAGAACGTCTAACAGGACGTGAGATGAGGGGAGCAAGAGAATCCAAAGCAGAGGAGAGTACAGCATTATAGGAGGTCACAGCCTCATCAATAGAATTAGAAGAAAGAGTGGATGAAAGGAGTGAGGAAATAGTGGAGGAGAGAGCTAAAGGATCAATAGCAAGAAGGTTTCTAAATAGATTAGTGGAAACAGGATGAGGCTGAGGTGGAGGATGATGAATAATAAGACTTAAAAGGTGGTGGTCAGATAAAGGAAGGACAGAGTTAGAGAAGTTGGAGGGTGAGCAGTTAGAGAAGAAAATTAGGTCAAGGCAATGACCATGTTGGTGAGTAGGAGCAGTGGAAGAGAGTTGAAGGTTATACGAGGAGGTAAGAGAGAGGAGTTTTAGAACATGGGGATTGGAGGGGTCATCAACATAAATGTTAAAGTCACTGAGAATAAGGGTGGGGGAGGAGGGGTGAAGAAAGGTAGACAGCTAAGAATCAAAGTCAGAAAGAAAAGTGGAAATAGAAGTATCAGGAGGATGATAGAGAACAGATACTCGGAGTGGGAGAGGAGCGAAGAGGCGGATCGAGTGGAGTTCAAAAGAGAGAGAGGAATGATATTGAGGTAGGATGAGAGACTGGAAGTGAAAAGAGGGAGACAGAAGAAGCCCAATGCCCCCACCACGACCAGTAGGCCGAGGAGAGTGGGAGAACTGGTAGCCCCAATGACAAAGAACGGCAATGGAGGCATTGTCTTCAGGAAGAAGCCAGGTCTCAGTTAAGGCAAGGAGGTGAAAAGAGCGGGAAATAAAAAGGTCATGTACAAAGGCAAGTTTATTAGAGATAGAGTGAACATTCCATAAGGCACAGGAAAATGGAAGAGCAGACGGGGAGAGGAGAGGAATGTGAATAAGGTTAGAAGGTTGCGAAAAGGCCTAGTTCTAATATGAGAGAGATGTTTAGGGAGGGTAGGAAACCTCAAAGAGTGAGAGGTAGATTTAGGGAGACCAGAATTGGGGAAGACGTAGATTAGGTTAGCCAAGTTACATAGTGGCCTCATCATGAAATAGGAAGGAAAAAGGGACTTACCAGAAGAGAGAAGGATGAGGAGAAGCAGAGAATGAGGTGAGGAGAAAAGTGAGAAGGAGCAAAGGCATTGGAGTAGGTAGAGTCAATATGCAATGCAGCAGGAGATAATCATAATCAAATGCAGAGAGAAACCAGCAAGCATGACAGGAAGACAATGTCGTGATTCAAGATAAAGTAAAGGCTGAAAGCTAAGGTCCCGCTAAGGTCCCGCACCTAAGGGCCATTCCTGCTTCAGTCTCTGCCGCTCAGGTGGAAACGAATGCAGGAGCGTTGCTTGAAGCGCCCGTTGGTGGAGCAAGTTTAAAGCACGCCAAAATAGCTGTGCATGGGAAGGGGATTCCCCTCCTGCTTCAGTCTCTGCCGCTCAGGTGGAAACGAAATCAGGAGCGTTGCTTGAAGAGCCCATTGGTAGAGCAAGTTTAAAGCACGATGAAACAGCTGTGCATGGGAAGGGGATTCCCCTCCTGCTTCAGTCTCTGCTGCTCAGGTGGAAACGAAATCAGGAGCGTTGCTTGAAGTGCCCGTTGGTAGAGCAAGTTTAAAGCATGCCGAAACAGCTGTGCATGGGAAGGGGATTCCCCTACTGCTTCAGTCTCTGCCGCTCAGGTAGAAGACATCTTTGCAGCTTCTGACTCTCATTTCATGCGCAGCTACATCAGCAGTCAGACGTCCCCATCATAACTGCTGGCTACTCTGAAAAGTCTTCAACTCATCCCCAGTAGCCAATTGAGTGCCTTCCAACCTGGGGGGTCTCATCTTTCAGCACTATAGTGCAATTTGTTTAGTTGTGACTATTCATTGGGTTTTTATGGCAAAATATGGAAGTAGATTGCCAGGCCTTTCTTTTGCACAGGTAATGCTAGTGTTGTTGCTGTTGTCACAGGCATGTGATTCTCTGCTGCCAATGCCATACAATTCTGCTCCTGCCCAGATGGGTGATTTAACCTCAGCTAAGATCTGTCCATCTTGGGAGACCCTGCCAGTAGTTACACTACTGATAGCTTAGCTCTCAGCATCACTGATGCACACAAGCCCTCACAGCATGACAAGCTGTAAACCAAGTTAGGGCCTTGTCTTTATAAAATACTGTATCCATTATTATTTATTGCTATCCTTGATATACCATCTTATCTTGACTCTGATGATGATTTTTAAGGCAGATTCTTAGGGGTAATTTAGAACCCCTATCTGTGTTTTGGTCATCTGAAAGGTATAGAAATGTCCAAAGCACAAAGGTGTCAATGGAACTATTTTAGAAGCAAAGACTGTGGATGTTATCAACAGCAAGGATGTCCAAGCTGGAATGGGGGCATGGTGGAGCCATGGCCAGGGCAGTCCTAGGAACCTCAGTGTCCTCACCGGATTTCAGAAATATTTTAGATGTCCCAAGCAACATAAAAAAATATATTTGCTCCAAGCACAAATAGGCATCTAAAAAGTATTTTTGTTTGGAGGGTGTGGAGAAGGAGATACACTCATATCCCCTTTATTTTACAATATGTCAATAAACACTGACAGGGAATGCGAGCTCATGTTTTTTGTTTGTCATACCGCTGGACATCCCCATATGCAACTTTGCTTGAGATGGACATCCCTGCTCCACGGTTTCAGTCAAACTAGCAGGCAATTTGGGAGCTGCACAGCAGTCTCATGTTAGACGGTAAGTGTAGGGGAATGCTGTGGGGATGGGCCTTGATGATGATGTAACTAGGAATGCATTACAGTGTCACAGCCATAGGTTGCATCTACTTACTGAAAACGAATGTTCTGTTTGTAAATGGTGTCTCACATAGTATTTGGGTTTGCTGTATAGCTTACCTGCAGCATGTTGTATATACAGCCATAAAGCCTGGGCACCACATGCATGCACAATGCATTGCTGCAGCTTACACTCCTCTGGAGACACACACACACACACATACACACACACATGACCCCACTGTCCAAAAGTGGTGCAGATTGGCATTTTTACCTACGCCTTAGGCCTCCTTTGATGTTCCATCATTCTCAAAGCCTGCTCAGTGTGCAGGCACTATTAGCGTGCTCTGCCATCTAGCCATGGGTGGTGCAGCTTCTCAGTGTGGCATCTGAGTGTGTAGACTCATGCTGTATGAAATGTTGAAGGCTGCACATGCCGATACAGTTCTGGAAATGTAGGATAAAGTTAACATACATGGAGATACTATTCCTGATCCACAGGCTGATCTTGAACACATGACCATTCTATAATACACACACTGGCCATGTGTTTGGAAACACATGGATGGCATCAATTCATGGGTATGCATGTGGTTATTGTCAGGATGCATGAGGTCATGAGTTGGGGTATGCCTATGTCTGCTTAGCTCAATGCAGGCTCTGTGCATACTTGTCTGACAAGGTATGTTGGGCAGGTGTGAGAAAGGGACATCTTGTTAGTTCTGTATGTTGCACTGACTTGATTTGCTGCTGGTTCAACTGACATTCATGTCTTACATATGGGATCAGTCCAGTCAAAGGGGCTGGCTATGATACATGAACACACACATTCCAGACCATGGGTGTCCTAGAAGAATGGCCACATTTTCCTGGTGTGTGCTTGTGGGACAGTCATGGAATAATCTCATATTTTGCATACCACCATAACTAATTTGGATTCACATGTGGCTCAAATGGTTGTAACTGACTTACTTATGGAGGGCTCACCGGTTCACACACAGATTATGGTCATCATTTGGCAGGGTGGTCATTTTTTCTCTGACATGGGCTGTTATCATATTGCATAGTCTTCCTGCCTCAGTGGCATATTTTTCCCCCCACATGCACATATCTACTCAATATGTGCAAGTGGGGGGCATCCTGATCCCAGGGCCAGGGCCTGGGTGCCAGGATCCATTGATCATGGTGGATAGCATACCCACCAATCCTTCTCTCCCTGCCATTGTGGCACAGCCACCACTTCAGTGCTGCAGGCAGCCTTATTGAAGTTGCTCACATGAAGCTAATCACACCATGCCATTTCTGTCCCCCTCCAACGGGGGATGTGGGTACATGTGTGGCTGCCTTAGACCTCAGAAGGAAGGAATCACCATGTGCTCTACTGTATCTGCTGCTGACATGTTTGCCATCCCACTGATAGTGGCAGCTGCAGCATTGCAATGGACACACAGGGCCTGGACACAGATTTCATCTGCAGCAAGCTGCAGCCACTGCCACTGCTACCCCCACTCTTACATAATGCTGACATGACAGCATGGTGGCTGTGGGGTTGGCACGACTCCTTTTTGACTGTGGCAACATGTATGTGTGCTGCTACTGTCACAGTAGAGTCATACCAGACATCACAGATATACACACTAGGCAACAGCCTTGTCAGCCTAGTGGACCAGCCAGTCCCACTGCATCACCCATGTGACACATCCATTGCCAATTTGGCACCAACAACATAGTGCCCTTTATTAATGGGACACCATGCTGTTAATGTCAATGGCACCCCCAACAAAAATAGAGAAATGTAAACATTTAAGCAAAATCTGACGTATATGATCCTATAAATGTCGGAAGTATAGCCATGAGATTTTAAAATCACCTCTTGAAGCTAACCTTCCATTTTATTCAAATTTTTAATTAAGCTCACCTCGGAGCTAACGATAAATAAGGTGCAACACCACAATAAAGTGTCACCAATAAAGCTATATTCAAAAAGTTAAATAACATGTCATGCTTAAAATTTAAATGAAAAAAATAGGAAAGTCCCAATTGGAGAATCACTGCAAAAAGGGGAACAACCAGAAACAACTTATCTGAGTCCTCCCAATACGTTGTCAGCTCACAACACAGTTTTAGTGGATTTCTCCAAAACACTCCAGTAGCTCCAACTGAACAGCTCTTCGGAGCCAAAGAAACCAGTCCATGAAAGTAGCGAAATAGCAGACACAGCACTGCGTTTCGGGCGGCCAACTCTTATGCGCCCTGCTTCAACGCTCCCCAGCTACACCGACAATCCTTTGTCATTACTGATCAAAAAAGACGCCAGCGCATGCTCAATAGTGGTCTGAACCCGGTAGCAGGATATCAGCTTTAATAGCCAATCAACAAGCAACAATCAATTCAGAAAAATTGATAATGTAAAAAATGAGCACTGAAACAATACATGAGTCCAAACAAAATCAAAGTATACTGGCCCAATCTAATTCTTTATTTAAACCGGAGGGCTGTACGGTAGACCAGCGAAAAATCCACTGCTGAGCTTAATGAAAAATTTGAGTAAAATGGAAGGTTAGCTTCAAGAGGTGATTTTAAAATCTCATGGCTATACTTCTGACATTTATAGGATCATATATGTCAGATTTTGCTTAAATGTTTACATTTCTCTATTTTTGTTGGGGTTGTATAGTGCAGAGAATTTTTAGTTAAGTTGATAATTTGGTTAATGTCAATGGAGCACTATTATCACTAATTTGAGAACTACGGCGGGTGGAGCACATTGCATACATTAAAATAGGCTCTCTCCCCTCAGACATAGCTGTTACCATGAGCTTTCAGATGCCGTTAGGCTTCCCAGTACCGAGAGCTCTGATACACAGTAACACACATTGATGTTAAAGGAGCAAATGCTATTCCCACCCAGTCTCTGCCCCATTAATGCCCACTCTCCACCTCTTTTTGCCTGAACACTAGGAGACCAATTTCCACACTTTAATCCAGCATCACTGGTGCTTTCCGTAGCATTAACCGCACATGGGTGCTGATAACGCACCTATGCTCCCTTAACATTCCTAAGTAAACATACCGCTTTGTGTCCCTCCATGTGCAGCAGTGTTTTCCATTTGATATTTTGACCTTATGTCAATCTGTTAGGCTTCCTTCAAACTTTTAAGGCCAATGTATCAAACTGCAATATGTCTTTTGAAGCAAAAATAAATACAAAAATCAGAAAATAGTGTGTGTTATTATTTCTTCAAATTTTCATATGCACTATTTCCCATGTCAGTGGGTGTAATTTCGCTTTTGCGAAGAGTTGTTTGGTCAGTATTCTGTGCCTTTCTGTTTTTTTTTTTTTGTTGTTTCAATGTTGATAGGGACCTAAGCATTTTAATTGTACTGTTTGTTTGGACTTTTGGCCTTTTTATGCATTTTAAACTGCCTCAGTTGACTGGTTTGTCAAATAAATGGTCTAGAAAGTTGTACCATAAGTTAAAAAAAAAGATCTGTTCATTCTATTACTTCACAATCTATAGGTTATATATGGCAGCAAGGACAAGAGCTCTCCTGCCTTTCTCATAGGTCCAAACAAAGATAGCTGGAATCTCACAGTGCTGCCCCCTAGTGAAGGCCCATTTTGTATTGGCTGCAAGATGGGGCAAGAGCGAGGAGGATCTCTCCTGCCCTATTTTCCATTAGATTACCAGGGATTGAAGGTATATGTGGGGGAAGGCTCCTCTTGCCATCTGGCTAGCTGGAATGTGTTTTTTGAAGGGGTGATGGGGCTGCAGAACCCCCACCCTTGCCATTGTATATTGGGTGGGAGGAAGGGGGCACAACCTGACTGGCTAGCCAGGACTCTGTGCCTTCCTGGGCAGCTTCCGATGGGGATTTGGAACTATCCAGGGGGATCCAGAGCACAGATTTTTATTTTTTATATTGTCAGTTCTATGGATCACAACACCATCGCACCATGGCACCATAATATTGTGGGAGGGAGGAGGCCCAATCGTCGACAGGGTTACAGCATGCATCATCAGGTCTCCTGGCAGATAATGCCATTTTTGAGGTGGCATTATCTGCTACCACGATTGGGCCCGAATTTGGCAGTCGCTGCACAAAATCTTTTTCATGCAGTGGCTGCCAACCAGGGCCACCCTCACTCCCCGCCCCAATCCTGCCCCAAGGGAGCCTCACCCTACGAAAATCAAATACCGTGGGAAATTGCCTGCAATATCTGATTTTTTTGCAGGATAGCTGCTACCTTGGTATATTAATCCTGTGTTAGCCCTCGCAGTAGCAGCTAATGAACTTTAGTAGGCATACCCCTTAATCTTTTCATTTTGCATGTTATTTAATTGTGAAGCTCTCTGACCCAATGCAGAATTGGGTGGGTTATACATATTTGCAAATAAATAAATAAAAAAATTATGCAAAATCACTAAGGAGTTCAATGAAATAAAACTAATCCTTATGGTGGCATAGTCAAGATTTTTAGTGATATATATTGTGGCCTTGCACAGACTTTATCACAAATAAAATGTATCGTGATTTATTTCAACAATATTGCAACCCCCCCCGCTTATTTTAGCAAAAAGATTCATCAGTTCACCACCAACATCTTTGTTTTTTAGCATGCTGACATTCTGGAGCTGAATTCCTTTTCAGCAGCATTGTACTACATTAGTGTAGCTCTTTTTTCCTACTGGACTGGAAAGACTGTTGCCTAGTAACCTTATTTGATGGATTTCTTCAGTAAATGCAAAAGCTACTGGAATTAGGAAGCTAGTATGTGCTGTAGTTTATATATATATATATATATATATATATATATATATATATGATATAAACAACAAAACAATTATTTTAGCTTAATTTTAGATACTCTGTAGTGTATTTGACAAAAATCAGTGCCAGCCCATTGAAGAATAGCACAACAGGTAGGTGATTATGGTCAGACAGACAAGTCTATTGAAATTGAATGGTATTTTCTTAACGAATGAAATACAAAAACGTGGGATTATTTTCTAGTAACAGTTAAGTTACAAACATCAGACGTGCTGACACAAGAAAACAGATTCTTTTCATATATATTTAACTAGGAATGAATACATTTTGTAGATAGTCAACAACTGGAATACATATTTGACATTTTTGTGTAGCACATCTGCCATAATGCTGATGCAAGTGTGAGTGCACTGTGTATGTACTTCATATAGCATTAGTATGTTTGCCAACGTACATGAGCAGAATTGAGAGTTTTGGAGCAGGGAGAGTGGAGTAGTAGTTATTATAGTTTGGGAGTGGAATGGGGACTTGAGGGTATATATAGAGAGGGATATGTGGCAATGGAAGGGCAGGCCAGTGGAAGAGCTCTGGAAAGGAAATGTAAGACTGTGTCTCTGTAGATGTTTGATAGAAAAAAAAATATATATATAAATATATGCATCTACCCGTGTTTCCCCGAAAATAAGACCGGGTCTTATATTAATTTTTGCTCCAAAAGATGCACTAGGCCTTATTTTTGGGGTAGGGCTTATTTTTTTTTTTACTTAAACTTTATTAGATGTTCCAATTATACGGTGAAACAAACAGTGAATACCCAAACTTGACAAACAATTCCTGGTAATGTATCATCTCCCCTCTTATCTTCTGTTCCCGAAGGTAGGTGTAGCGTAACATTTGTAACTTTTATCAGCAAGGTGTATTTGTTTCTATCAATAAAAGAGATTTAAGACAACCCCACTCCCAAATGCTGATCATGAATTCCTAACCGAGAAATCCTCCCTCATAATGGACATGAACAGCACAGCATGAAGGGAGGGATTTCCTGGCCCAGGACCGTGCTCGCTGCAAACTTCAGGCTCCCTCTGCCCGGGACGGGCGGGGACAGCAGCACCGCCGAGGTGAGTGTAGCAAAGCCGGCGGGCAATTTTGGGCCGAGCTCTGTGCGCTTCTTCCCTTCTGCGTGCCTTGACAGGGTGGCTGCATTGCAAAACCTCTTTCCCGGAGCGGAGCTGAGCTCCCGATCCAACCTTTCAGCCCTGCCGTCTCTTCCATTGCGTTTTGGCTCCTTCCTTCCTGGCCTCAGCTTCTCTTTTGTGTCTCTAACTCTCGGAGGGCTGTTTTCCTGCCTACCGGTAGTGAAGGGATGTTTTGCATGCCAAGAGTTTCTCCGGGAGGATTTATGATTGAGTTCCCATATCCCCAGTTTATTCACAGCTAGTGCAGAATCCAACAGTGTAATATTTTAAGAGGTGACCAACATTTCTCTTCGACTCGGTGTTAAAAAATACCTTAATGTAAAGTGCAGTGAATTTAGGCTGAAACTGATCTACAGTATCAGAAATACGCTTCCTAGAACCTGGACAAAGGGTTGAAAAGAATGCATGGGGACCAAAAGGAACAATGCCTATTTATCTAAAAATGCATTCCCCTACCTCAAGAACACACACAGACAGCCGTCCTCCATGATCTGCACTAGGGCTTATTTTCAGGGTAGGGCTTATATTACGGTAAGCACAGGAAAACGTGCTAGGGCTTATTTTCAGGGTAGGTCTTACTTTCGGGGAAACACGGTATCTATATGCACATTCAAGGGGCTAGTTTCTAAGCCATGGTAAAATTTTTCATTTTTACTGCAGCTTAATTTACCATGGGAGTCACTAACTTATGGTAACTCAGGAATAGATTATATAGAAACTTGATTCATAGCGGTAATACCATGAGACTACTGCTGGGTGTCATCATTTTGAGCCTGGAGCCAGATGGGGCAAGAGTGATCGAGAATCTGTCCTGTTCCCTACCACTAGACCCTCCCAGGGATTGATGATATAGACCCAAAGGGGCCTATGGGACAATTGGAGGGGTCTTCTTCAGTGTCATGTGGTGGGGAGATGTCTATCTTCTGGAGGGGAGGGATTTAGAGGTGCAAGGAGTGTCTTCAGAGGGGATGGGGCTAGACTGGGGGTCCAGGGGAGTAGGGGATCTTATATTGAGGAGGGGAGGGCTGCTCCATGAAGTTATGTTAAAACCACAACTCCTTTAACACTAGAAGCCCCAAAGTGCATCAATTGACGTAAATGCATCTTCAAAGTTGTATACCAGCGCCACTGCTAGAACCACGTCAGTCATGTTCCATGATTTTGTTAGCAAGGTCAAGATGTTCAAATATGTGCATTGAAAATTAATGACAGATGCACCACCTAGCGGGAAAATGAATTTATACCTAGAAGCCTCAAAGTACTTCAATTGGCACACTCAATTGTCTTGGATTGACGTACTTTGGGGCTTCTAGGTATAAATTCATGTTCCCACTAAGTGGCGCATCTCAATCACTGTTTACAGTTTTACTCCGACATTACAAACAATAAACACATGATGATAAGTAACTTCACATTAATTCACATCTGCATTTCATGCTAAACGCAGTCATCGTGATAATGCATCAATTGACGCACTTTGGGGTTTCTAGATAAAATTCCTTTTGGGGCTTCTAGTGTTAAGATGACACCCAGAAGCTTCAGCCTGTGTGTTAGTGGCCCGATGCTCTTAAAGAGAAAATACAGCATCAGTTTTGAGTGGGCATTATTTTTCCAGGAATAATGCAACTTGTAATGTCCAACACAAACTGTGTTATTCAATTTGCAAAATAATGAGATGCTTTGCATGTTTCTCATTATTAGCTAATGCACATTGTTGTAAACCTATAGTACATGTATTATGGTACAATAATGTATGATTTTGCCATTTAGTACACAATAAGAAATTTAAAAAGTCTTAAAATTGGCCAAAAATATGACAATTAAGTTGTCACATATTGATATGATGTCCCAAGTAAAAACAGTATGATTTGTAGAAAACTCATTTAAACTGAAAATGTATACATTTATTTATTTAAAAATGTATTTATAAATGTATTTCTTTATTTATAAAATTATTTATATTTAAATTTATAGGCTGTCTTGTCTAGGTAGGAAAGGGGACAATCAGGTAAAGATGTTAAGAATGTTCTGAATATTTAACAGAGGCGCTAGAAAATACATAAAATGTAAAAAGGCACCAGTAGAGCTTTGTATTTGTAAACATGTATTTGGATTATTAGTGTACCATAAAATGCATAGCGTCAAATCAATTTAATGCACATTATCCTATGAATTAACATGCAGTAAGTCAATTATCATTCATTAAAAAGTTTCAACATGTAATACAATTTTTAAACTTAAATTAATGTGCAAAATTAATCAACCAACGCACCCTCCCCCCCCCCCCCCCAACTTCTGGAAGAAAAGCCAAATTAACAAAAAGTTTGGATGGTGTACATTCCTGGCACCGGGGCAAGATAAACGACATGGAGGTTATTTTAGAAGCCCTATTTGTGCTTTTGACCATCCAAAATATGGAGACATTCCTGCAGCAATTTTAGAAAGTGATTTCAAAGACACTCGCGGTGTGAGGATGTTTAAAGCAGAATGGAGACATGGTGTAGGCATGTCTGAGGCATTCCAAAGAACTTGGGCATCCTCACCCTATCTCAGAAATGCCCTGCATGTCTCAAGCCTCGTCAAAGTTTATACCTGCTCCAGGCACAAATAGGCATCAGAAAAGTGCTTGTTTTGCCAGTCCACCATCCAGATGGTGTGAAGAAGAAGGTACACTCATTATTCTATTTTTTCCATATTGAGAATGAATACTGACAGAGAATGAGGGCTCTTGTTTTTGACTTGCCAGGCCGAAAGGATGTCCCTGTATGCAAATAGCATGACATAGATGTACCCACCCCAGGTTTATGTAGTGGGGATGTCTATGTAGATGCAGGAATGGGCATCCATGTTGAGGGCATCTATATTTCCAAAATCAGGCCTAAACATAGACATCCCGGGCGTTTTATTGCACATTTTGTTTGTTTTAACACATTTTCATTTCAGATAATTTTGTTAATTAAGAGGTAGCAGTGTCTGCTGCCCAAACAAACAAAAAGCCTCTTGTGGCAAACCATCCTAAACTCCCCATTCATAACCTGAACCTTTGATGACAGCATACACCCTCCTCCAAGAGCTCACCTGACACCCTTCAATCCCCCCAGTATCAGCTTTCGTCAATGTATTACCCCTTCCCCCACACACTAACGAGATAGCTGATCCTCCCCTACTCCCTGTTTTCCCCCAGCTCTTACCTGGGGTATTGTTAATATTGTATTTTTTTTTTACATATAACACTGCTCATCATACCTTTCATTCCAGGAGAAAGACATTTTGGTTAGTCCTAGTTTTGAACTCAAACCTGTGCTGTAGATTCTATAATGCGTAATCCCTCTGCCCGTTAGACTCTCCACTCACCCGGGCCCGATTGAAGCATCAGGGGTGGAAATGGGAACTGTAGGCCCCTCCCGCTCTTCCCACCAAGGCCCAATCGGCAAGAAGCAAGCCATTTAAATTACAGCATGCTGAGACCGAAGATCCTCTGCCCGCTGGACTCTCCAATCTCCCAGGCCCGATTGCAGCATCAGGAGTGGAAGCGGGAGTTGCAGACCCCATCCACTCCCCCCACCAAGGCCCAATCAGCAAGGAGTAAGCCATTTAAATTACAGCGTGCTGTGTGCGTGCCCGCGCCTGAGGACCTTGCCAGAGGGCCCTTTGGCATGGGAATTAGGTGCCTTAAGAGAAACCACCAACCCAGCAAGAAGCAACACCAACCCACTCAACTAAAGGAATCAACAAAACAACATTCAAAACGTGACAACCCTGCAAAGTACAGAAGTTGACAGAACTGTCAGTAAACACCATTCCTATCTGTCTGTCTGACTAGCCAGTCTGCCTACTACTAAGAACTCAGCAGCTATATCAAAATGTTTACCTCAGGCCCACAATAGTAAATACTATTCATCTGCAGGGTAGCCTCAAAAGCAACCTCAGTTACACAGGCACAGTAAGTCACAGTATAGGCTTTCTTTTTTTTTTTTTTTTTTAATTTTTATTTTCATTTTGCAACAAACAAAAGAAACAACACACCAAAGGAGACAAAACAATTATACAATAAAGAAAAGTAAACCCAATTACCCCCCACCCCCACGCTTCTTCTCTAGCTGATTATGTCAGTATGTGAGCGCTTCCAAACAACAGTGATTATACATCAAAACAATCAAAAGAGTATCTGCGATACAGCATAATCATGGGACAAAGATATATACAAATTTAGACAGTCAGATGAGAGCATTGAGCAGAATGTACATAGTCATTGAGCATCTTCCATTTAGACCGATGATGAGGAGTCTGAATGGGGGAAGCAAACATACGAGGTACTTGTTCATATTTACTGTAAAGACAGACATGATTCCACCATTCATTGGGGCTCAGCTGGGAGCTATTTTTCCAGTATTTCGTAATTAGGGAAATAGCAATGCCAAGCATAAAGTCCAAAAGGAAGGAAGCCTTTTTTGGAAGAGAGGGGATCCCCGCAGCTGAGCGAAGTCCCACTATCCTCCAAGTAAGGGGCTCTTGAAAGTGCAAAATAGACTGGATACGACCCCAGACCCGACTCCAGTAATACTGTAGTGCGGGACATTCATACATAACATGAGGTAGTGAACCAATGGCCGCATGACATGTCCAACAACTATTGCCCTGAGTAGTGTTCCATTTGGCTAATCTGTCAGGAGTGTAAAAACACCGGTGGGCCAGAAAGAAGAGTGTCTGAGTGAGTGAGGCGGATCGGGAGACCCGTGTCACTCTACTCCAGACAAGGCTCCATTGCTCCGGGGTCAAAGTCACATGCAATTCTCTCTCCCATGCTTTCTGCGCTATAGGGGTATCCCTAGTTATAGCATTACATAAGGTTTTGTAAAAATTGGATGCTACACCCGGTGAGCTACCGATAGATCGGATAGTCTCCAACCAACCTTGTGTAGGGGAGGCCGATGGCGGGAGCACCTTAGCACTCCGAAGGCAATGCTGAAGTTGCACCAACTGAAAGTAGTGTTTCGCTGGGAGACCAAATTCAATTTGCAATTCACTAAAAGTTTTCCAGCGACCTTCATGGAACAACTGACTAGGAATCCAAATGCCCCTAGTGTACCAGGGGCTCCACGCCATCGGTTTATTTTGTATTCGAAATCGAGTGTTGTACCAAAGTGGGAGCTTGTCTATCGGACAGAGTCGGGAGTCTAAAGAGTGCATGAGATTATTAAAGGCACCTAAGGTGTCTAAAAGCATTGGTGGAAAGTGGGAGTCTGATGGGAGAGTCATACCAGGGAGAAAAGTAAGAGGAATCGGTTTGCAAAGGTCCTCTTCTATGTCTAGCCACACAGGTCTACTCGGTACTGGATCTTCCAGCCAACGAGCGCCTTGTTTGAGAAGAAAAGATTGATGATACTTCAGGAAATCAGGGAATCTGACACCCCCATTTTCCTTATCTGCTTGCAGCTTATGTTTCGCTATCCTAGGTGTCTTGTTTTGCCACAGGTATCTAGTCAGAAGGCCCTCTATATCTTTATATATACGTCGAGGGAAGAGACAGGGCAACATTTCTAAGATATAATTCACTTTCGGAACAATCATCATTTTTATGGTTTCTAATCGACCCCACCAGGTAAGTGTTAAAGGAGTCCAGCGGTGAGTAAGCGCCCGGACTTTAGAGGTTAAGTCTTTGGCATTGAAGGAGATAGTGTCTTCCAAAGGAGAACAATAGTGTACCCCAAGGTATTTGACCATGCGAGGTTGCCATAAAAAGGGGAAGGGTTGCATATCTGCCTGATGAAGCAAAGGATTTAATGGAAAGGCTACCGACTTGGTCCAATTTATCTTATAACCGGACAGTTGTGAGTATTTACCAATTTGCTCTAGGACAGCCGGTACTGAGTCTATAGAGACAAAAAGCATAAGATCATCAGCATATGCTGAAATTTTGATTTCCCTATGGGTGAAGGGGACTCCATGAATCTCCTCCGATTGCCGGATTAGTAAAGCCAAGGGCTCGAGTGCAAGATCGAAGAGAAGTGGAGACAGTGGGCATCCCTGGCGAGTGCCGCGTTGAAGGGGCAGTATAGGCTTTCTATACAACAAGCATAAAACACACCCACAATGGATCCAAGAAAGTCTGCACTCATTTTCACCTGCCTAATAATCATCCTCCATGCACTTAAAACAAACACAAAACAAACACAACAGACAGCTCAAACACAACAGACAGCTCAAAAAGTGAAATTATAAGTAAAATGCCAATACTTCAAACTTCCAGGCATGATCCTTTCCAATGCCTATACCTCAACTCTACAAACAAGAAACGCAACAGATTATTTATTTATTTATTTATTGTTCTTATATACCGCACTCTTAAAAATCAACGTGGTTTACATAAAACGGATCTGTGCCGGATAGGATCCTATTAGGCTCTTACAAAGAACAAGAAGAAAACTTGGTTTCAACTGGGGGAACTATGTACATCAATTTCAGTTTATTTACAGTATGTACATGGGTTGACAGTAACTCATGAGTTCCTAGTTGGGTGTGTGATAGGTGATGTTAGGTTGGTGGGTTGAGAGTAGTGCAAAAGAAATAGGTGGTGTTTTAGTGCCTTTCTGAATTGGGCAAGATCTGTTATGGCTCTGATGGTAGTTGGGAGTGCATTCCAACAGCTGGGAGCGTAGAACTTGAAGGCTCTGTTCCTTGTTGTCTTGGTGCATTTTGTTATTTCACTGGGTATCTGTAGGGTATTGGCGGTGCATGTTCTCCTTGCTCTGTTCACTGACATGGGGTGAACAAGGTCCATTATGGCTGTGGGGGTTATTTTGTTGATGGCCTTGAAGGTTATAATGATTACTTTATAGGATAGCCGACAGTAGATTGGTAGCCAGTGTAAGTCCTTAAGGATTGGGGTGAGGTGATCGCTTCTGGTGGCTCCACTCAGGACGCATGCGGCAACATTCATTGCCAACTGTAGGGAGTTTAAGGTGCTTTGGGGTAAGCCCTGCAGGATAACATTGGCGTAATAAAAGTGGGGGGTCACCAGTGCCTGAAAAACTGATCTGAAGTCGTCAGGTTGCAATAGGGGTCGAAGATGTCGTAGAGTTCATATTTTGTGGTAGATTTGTTTGATGGTGTTGCTAATTATTGAAAATCAACCTCACAACACATATGCCTCAGCTTCTAAATAATTGCAGTAACCTCCCAATGCTAAAATGTGCTCTGATAAATGCATGTTTCATTTGGAATAAATTCCATATCATTAACAATTACATCCAGGAGCATGAGATCGACATAATGTGTATAACTGAAACCTGATTCACAGACAATGATCATGTGATAATAAACCAGATTGCCTCACAAATATATGAGACTCACAACTGCCCAAGAACAAATAAAAAAGAAGATGGAGTTCTCTTCATCACAAAGAAATTGCTAAAGTTCAATACCCTAACATCCCAAAGAATGGAAAGCTGTAACATCATTACTATATCAAATAAATACATAACGCTTTGCCTCATATACCAAACATCAGGCACTAATGATGATGACTTCTCACTCATCCTAGAAGAAACATGCACTAACTCAAGCCTACCAAAACCTCTCATCATCATAGGAGACTTCAACATACCATCCACCTCCACAAGAAATGGTAAGTCCTTCATACAAGCCATAGAGGACTTATAATATACACCGATAATGGAGGAATTATCTCACAACAAAGGAGGAATTCTGAACCTCATCTTTATTCCCACTACACTTCTAGAAATAAAGCTCATAGGTTCACCAGTTGTAGCACCTGTCTCCTGGTTGGATCATCATATTATAACCCTCACAGTAACCATTCCCAACATAAAGAACCCAAAAGAAACAACAAGGACACAAAGAAGATTGAAACAGTTTAACAAAGAGGCATTCATACAGCAAGTCATACCTAACCTTGACAACAGCACAACAGACTTAGAATAAATAATAAACAACTGGAACACTACATTGCACAAGGCAGCCATCGCTCCATACAAGGAACTGAATGACAACAAAATAAAGAATATTGCCTCTTGGTACTCTAAAGAGCTCAACGAATTGAAAAGAGCACTAAGGAAAACTGAACGAAGATGGAGAAGAACAAAAAACCCGGAAGACCGGAACAACTATACTGCAAAGATGCAAGAATACCAGATCCGAATAAACAATTGCAAAAAGGAGCACCATACAAACCTAATCATGGACTCACTGAATAAACCATGAGAACTATTCAACATAGTACAAACCTTAACCAAAGAAAAACTAAATGACCACTACAAGCAACTAATTGACCCCCAAGTTATGGCAAACTTCATAGAACTAAAATTTAAGTCCAACACAAACCAAAAACTAATAAGGTCAACAGAAGCAATACCCATCAATGGAGAACCTTCCACATCCCATCTATAAAAGAACTGAAAAGCATCATAACCTCTCTGAATACTACAATCTCCATTCTGGATCCATGCCCAATACCTTGAGTCAAGTCAACAATAGAAAAATTAGCCCCTACTCTACTTGACATAATTAAACTCTCACTGACACAAGACTTCATCCCACCCAATCTCAAACAAGCCATAATAAGTATTATTCAGGCATATGAAACAACAACAGTTGCAGAAGAGGATGAAGCTGATCAGTGCTTTGAACATGTACAAACTGAAATCAATCGAACATACAAACAAGATATACTGATAGTCATGGGTGTCTAGAATGCTTATCTTGGGAACAAAGAAAGCAAAGTGGTTGGGAAAAAAGTTGAGAGATACTTAAGTTCGTCCCATATTTTGAGTTGAAAATTAAGCTAAATTTAGGATCTCAAAAGTAATAAGACCAATATTAAAAATCTCTCAAGCCTCCCATTCATGGCAAAGATGATTGAAAAAGTAGTCCAGCTTCAATTATAAGACCACCTAGACACTCATGCTCCACTTGACCCCCATCAACATGGGTTCAGTGCTAAACACAGTGTAGAAACACTATTCACTCCTGGAAAATATAATCACTAGACTAGACTATTCTAAGCAAGGATTCATAATGATATTCATTGATATCAAGGCAGCCTTTGACTCCATAAACCATAACACCCTCACTAGACACCTACAAGAAATAGGTCTACAAGAAGCAACTCTTGAATGGTTCATGTCATACCTTTCACAGAGAAAAATCCAAGTAAAATCTGGACTCACACGCTCAAAACTTATCAACCACAAAAACTCCCACAAGGCTCAGCACTCTCCGCTTTACTATTTAACATATACTTAAAACCTCTATGTAAAATAATAACCAAAAACAAGACCAAATGCAGTATTTATGCAGTTGACATCATGGTATATACCCCCATCAACATAGACAGACCTGATAACTCAAGTATAATATCATGCATCGAGGAGATATAGAACTGGCTCCAAGAACATAACCTCTCAATAAACTACAAGAAATCAGAAGCACTCTTCATGACAAGGAACACTGCCTTCCCCCCACCGAAAGCCCTACAATTATTCCACAATGAAATAGCTGTAAAAACAGAAGTCAGATACCTAGGGATATGCCTAGACCAAAACCTGAACTTCCAGATACATAAACAAGACAACAGAAGCTGCCTACCATAAATTAATAATAATAAAAAAACTCAAATCTCTACTTAACACCAATAACTTCCGCAGAGTTTGCCAAGCTATGATAATGCCCATCCTGGACTACTGTAATATTATCTACCAGGTTCTACCAATACAGACCACCTATCCTCTGCAATTAGAACAAAACACAGCTGCAAAAATGGTAACTGGCACAACAAGAACCAACCACATAGCTCCAACCTTGAAACAACTCCACTGGCTGCCCATAACCACCAGGTCTAAATATAAGGTACTGCTCACAGTCTTTAAAATCACTCATCAATTATCACCACCTATTCTCCAAGATCTAATAAGCAAAGGTCCAGAAAATGGAGCAAAATGGAAATACAATCAAGATTTATTACTAATACCCAAGCTTAAAATCAAAGCAAAACAAGCAACTTGTCACAGAGCCTTCTCAATATATGCACCATCACTCTAGAACTCACTCCCAGAGTACATAAGTACTATCACCAACCTATGGGACTTCAGGAAAGCAATAAAAACATTCCTCTTTACTGAACACTATGGATACCACACTGATACCCCCCCCCCCCCAGGCTAATAAAACCCATGCACACAATCCTCCCCCTTTTTTTCCACTACTGTCCCTTCATCCTTCCAAACACCCTATGACAACATAGAAGTCAATTTTTTGATGTACATTTACAATGTAATTTAAATCATATTGTTTTGTTTGACCCAGTTTAGCTCCCTGTTCTATGTAAAGTTCTGTTTTGATTGTTCAATGTAAACTGTTTTGAAGACAAGATAAAGCGGTATAAAAACCTTGCTAAATAAATAAATAAATATAATGATAGTTGTTAGAAAGCCAAGACTGGCCTAAAGTAACTCTCCTGGAACTGGAAAACTTGGCATCTCTGCTAATACTTCTTGGGTGCCATGAAGCTATTCAGGGAACATCTCAGAAGATTTGTGAAAGGTTACTTGAATTTTCCAGGCACTGGGGCTAATTACAGCTTTTACTTTTATAGATATGGCTTCATAGAATTTCTGAAATGGCTTACTAATTGTACACTAAAACAAATAACCTGGCCAATTACCAATGAATGTAATCTATTAAAGCCCACAAAGGTAACGTATACACCTATAAAGGTAAAATACATATAGTAAATTTATTACTTAATATAATACTAAAATAAAATAGAGATGTCTGTAAACAATATGACAACTATGAACAGATAATACCAACATACCATACTCATTCATACTCTTAACACACTCATACTGAACCCACTCACTCACATTACACTCTGCTACCAGTAACAATGGGTATCCCCAATCCCGCTCAAATCTCAGTGGTATAATATTGATACAGTTACAACAAGTATCTATAACCTTTACATTAATCCATCTTTAGAACATTACATCATATAAACATTTCAGTATATTATCAAGCACATTATATAAACGCATTCCTTAATTAATAACATATAAATATTAATTAAATCCTAAATTCATTCAATCCTTCTCACTATTATAAAGTACTCAATTACTCTAACCACAATGCCTCAATATTATCTAAAAAGACTGGTAGCACAATAATAAATATATGAAAAATTTCACTAATAAGAAATGCTCCACTATCACCGTTATTATTATTACCGTTGTTACTATGCACCTAATTGTATAACCAGGATCTGGAGTAGGCTTGGTAATTGTATAATAATAACTGGGAAATTCACCCAAGGATTCACGATTTTAAGTCCAATAATTCAACAAGGAAATTTTTTAACAAGGGTTCCAAGATACTTTTCCAAGAACTTAGAGGGCTAGGAAGAAGACACAAGTTGTTGGAGTGATTCTGTAGGGAGTTAATAGATCCACAAGGCCAAAAATCTACAGTAGTGGCCAAAACTTTAAGACAGAGTCCAAAATATCAGAATTTTATTAGAAAAGTACGTGCTATTGTCACTTTCATGGTCAAAAGCTTTAAGAACCAAAGATATATATGTCATTTTCAAAGTTTTATTCAGGAAACAATATATGTGTCAATATTTGATAGGGTGTCCATGATTTTTCAGCACAGCCTGGATTCTAGTAGGTATATTGTTAACTAGCATTTTACAGTATGCTGAAATGATTTTGTTGACCCATACATGCTTGAGTATGTCCTTTAAATCTGCTTCTGAAGTTGGACGGTGTGCTGCCTTCTTTTTCTTCATAAGATTCCAACAGTTTTCAATTACATTGAGATCCGGAGAGTTTGATTGCCAACTTGGTAGCAGTTTGATCTTGTTGTCCACGAACCATTTTTTGACTGTTTCTGCAGTGTGACAAGGTGCCGAATCCTGCTGAAATATAGTTGTGCCAGAAACATTCATGTGTATTTTAACTTTACTATTCATCACGGATATGTATTTTGCAGCATTTACTCTTTCACTTTCTCAAAAATGTGCAGGCCACATCGTCCATTCACCGAGATACCACCCCATACCATGACCGATGGTGGGTGTTTAACATTCTTGATTGTGTACTTCGGATTTAGTCTCTCACCTGCTGGTCGATGGACGTAGTTGTAACCACTCCCATGTACTTGTTGAAATGTACTTTCATCTGCGAACATTACCCTCTCCCACCATTCAGCAGATTTGTCTTTCATCTTGCTACAAAACTGAATGCGGGTAGCAATTTGTTTCCTGGTCATCATAGGCTTCTTGGCAGGTCTTCTGGCCACGAGTTTGAATTCATCCACAAGCTGTCGTCAGACAGATCTGGCACTTATCTTTATTCCTCGATCATTAGCTAACTGAGCCGCATGTTAAGATGAAGTATGTGGACTAGATGTACAGTAATAATGCTTTTGAGAAATCGGTCATCTCGTCCAGTAGTTATCCGTCTGCGCCCACATTTCGAACGACGTGTACGGCCACCTGATTTCAGAACATTCTGAACTGCACACCTTGATATATGCAAATGTTTTGCAATACCACATTGTGAATGTCCTTCAGCATGGAGTGTGACAACTTGTCCCTTTACAAAGTCATTAATATCGCACTTTCTACCCATCTTGATTGTATATTTCACATGTAACTTTCAATCTTTTCCTAGTTGTAAAAATTCAAAACTTCATCCAAGAAACATACTACAGAGTGTAAGTAAACTAAAATGGATGCCAGACGCATGGTGTGACTAATCACCATGCTGATTAAATAAGTAAGCACGTGTGACATCTCCACAGTATATTATTTAACAATAAATTGTAGAAAAAGATACCTACCCTAATTTTTTGGCCACTACTGTAGAAAGAAAGCTCAACAATAAACAGGGAATCTTGCACCAATAAGAAAACAGGCAATACGATTACCACTCGTACCTAGCACAGTTAAGATTAGGCTGACTAGAGACAGATTTCCAGGAAACAGGAAGCAGAATAGCTCCTTATGAGGGATTGGTGTCTTCCAACTCAAGGGGCAGTCTAAATGATGTCTCACCAAAGATATATAGAGGCACTATCGCCTCTTTCTTCCTGCGGACCATTCCTCTCCCTGTGCACCCAAGCATTCTTCTGGTTTTCACTGTCACCTTTTCTACCTGTCTAGCCACCTTTATATCATCAGAAACCATCACCGCCAGATCTCACTCTTCTTTCGTCGACAGAAGTACTTCACTCCTTATACTGTACTGCTCCTCTGGATTTTCGGAACCCAAATGCATGACTCTGCATATTTTAGCATTAAATCTCAGCTGCTAAATTCTTAACCATTCTTCTATCTTTGCAAAATCCTTCCTCATGTTATCTACCCCTTCCTGGGCATCCACTCCATCACAGATTTTGGTATCATCCGCAAAAAGGCAAACCTTACCTGACACCCTTCTGCAATATTGATTACAAAAAATGTTAAAAAGAAATGGATCAAGGACAGATCCCCGTGGCACATCACTGGTAAGATCTTTCTCCACAGAGTGAACTCCATTTACCTGTACCCTGTGTTGCCTCCCAATCAAACAATTTCTAACCCAGTCAGTAACATTAGGGTCCATCCATAAAATGTTCAATTTATTTATAAGCTGCCTTTGTCGAACTGCAATATTCTAGCTCATTGCTTCAGGATGTGACCATACTGTCTTAATCTACTAATTCTGAATGCAGATTCAACTCAGTTGAACATTGCAGTTGATGTTGAATATCTGGAAGTGCTTTGGTAAGCCCCCTGAGGAAACTGAGAGATTGGTGAAACACATAGGCGCTGAAGATTGGCGTTGGGGGTCGTCGTCTTCATCAAGATAAGCACATTATATTCCAGAAAGACTTTAGTTCTATTTATACTATTTAAAGATACATGGCTGGTTTTGTTAGATCAATGCTGTGGTTTTGAAGAAAAATTGGAAGAAAAAGAAAAAGAAAAATCCTTTTGAGGCGACATCATAAGGTCATTGATGCAAAAGGGTGTTTGGTTATCAGGCATGATAAACCCTGATTCATAACCCCATTCTAGTCTGAGACCTTGTTGCCTAGATATACCGCATTCTCAAAGTTTAATCCTGGGGCAATTTTTATGTATTGTAAGCAGTTTAGTTGCTCTGATAAGGGACCGCACCAATTAGGCTATGCTATATGTAGGCAGGAAATTCCATCCCATTAAATTGCACCTTGGTGAACATTGTTCATGTTTGAAGAATAGAGTTCTAACTGCACCTATTGTATCTCATTGTCTTGACAAGCAACACAGTTTTGAACAAGTCAAATGGCAGATCATAGATTTTAACCACCCTGATCCAAGTGGAGGTGACAAAAAATTCTGATTACAGTACCAGGAACAATGTTGGATATATAAATTAAAGACTGTGCATCCAACTGGTTTAAACTTACAAATTGCGGTGGAGTCTCATTTAGTTAATAATTGGTTTCATTTCAATGTTCCTATTGGCCGTGACATCATTTTTTATGTCATTTAAGAGCTGTTTCATTTTTTACTTACCCATGCTGTTGTTGGACTTTGGGTGATCCATTGAATTTAATCCTGATTTTGAAATGCCTGATGCAGAGCTCATCGACAAGATTTGAGATCGAAGCACAATTCTCCATCGCTGTTGGATTTAAGATGGATTTATTTTCTGAGCAATTGGATCTGCAACCATTCCTTAAAAACCTTTGAGGCACAAGGTTTTGCTTCTGAAAGCTACGTTTTACTTCTTTTATATGTTTGTGTTTCACTTGGTGGTGTTTATACATGTTTTGACATTTTGAGATGTGTCATTGTTATCAAATTTATATAGGAAACTTTGTTATTCGAGAAGTATGCAGCCTTTCAAAAAAAGATTCCAACAAAAAATTTATTTTTAAGTATTTAATCTTTATGCTCTGGGACTATTGATAGTAATGACCTGACTTTATTTCTTTTTTATTTATCTTGTGATTATGGTTAATGGTTGATTTTTGATAGAAGCATAAATTGTAGCAATTTAATACTGAGGAAGAATCATGGTTTGATCTCTGACCTGGTGGTCCAGAGCTCAAGAAGAGGACAGGAGCAGTGATGCCTAGAAAAATCCCCAAGAAGGGATCAAATGCAGTTGAAAAAATGAATAAGGGAACCATTTCTCAAGGGGGCTCACCTCAAACAAAGAAGCTGTTGGGACATTTTTAAAGTCCAGTCAGTTATTAAAAATGGTACAGGCTGAGAGGCAAGATGGCGGCAGTGTGATCCTCTTGGTCGGAGGTCTGGTTCCTGCAGCATCCTGGTGTTGGCACGGCGGTTTTCTAAAGCCGGTATGGGCCGAAGAAAGAGGAGTGAGGCTGTTTCTAGTGCCACGGGACAAAAGATGTTCCAGATGTGCGGTTTCTCTGGCCCGGGGGAGCGAGCGGCGTCTTCAGCAGGTCCGGAGGGTTCCCTGGACCTGCGCACAACATCCGGGGTTTTTTGTCCCCGGAGCAGCGGGCCCCACCTCCATGCCCCAGAAGCATTTTTGCCATCGGAGGAGAGTCTTCTGCTGGTGTGGTGACGAGCACACCAAGGCAGGAGATTTTGGAGGGCTCCTCTGCCGAGGTAAATGCTACGTGTGGGGCTCCTGGAGTTGGTGGTCAATCTGGGGCTGACTCGGGGGATTTGGTCAGCCTTCTCGAGGAGAGTGAGGCCCCGAAGGTATATGCAGGTGCTGGAGTTTACCCACAAAAATCACAATGGAGTTGCTATGGGAGGCCATTTCAACAATGAACGCTTCTTTAGAGAAATTTGCTGTTTCTGTGAGTACTGAGTCTAGGACTTTAAAAGGCCAAATTCAGCAGGTCACACAGGTACAGAAGGAACAGGAGAGGAAGCTGGCACAACTGACTGGTGAGCTGGAACACTTCCGAGAATTGCATCATGCCCATATGAAGGACCGGAATGTGCTTAGTAGGAAGCTGGAATATCTGGAGAACCAAGTCCGGAAGAACAATTTAAGACTGGTTAATTTCCCTAGGTCTCCTATGTGTTGTCCTCTGGAGATGGTTCATAGATACTTCCGTGAGGCTCTGAAGATCCCCGTGGAGGCTCTACCACCATTAACCAGAGTTCAATATTTAACTGTGGGTACGGGTATTCGGGGAAGTGTTAGTGCTCCTCCTGGGGTCCCTGGGGATCTTATGGGATTTCTAGAGAGTTCCCTGGAGTTGGTTACTGCCCGCACTACCCTCCTTATCACAATGGCCCTTGAGACCGATAAAGCATTAATTTTGCGATTGTATTTCAGGAATTTCAGCGAGCAGTTTATGGGGGCAAGTGTTCAAATTTTTCCTGATTTAGCTAGAAGTACCCAGCTGAGGAGGAAGGAATTTCTGGGCTATAAGCCCAGGGTACTTTCTCTAGGCGGGTCATTTTTGTTAAAATTTCCTGCTAGGTGTTGCGTTTCGTATAATGGAAAGTTGTATATGTTTTTTGAGCCCTGCCAGCTGCTGGAGTTTCTGGTAGCAAGGGAGGATGAAATTGTGAATGTGACCCCCCCATATGGCTGACGTATAAGTCTTCCACTGCTTATTTTCATTAGTATTTTCCTAAAAATTTCTGTAAAAGAAAAGAATTTTTTTTTTCCTGATGCCTCTCCTTACTATTGTGGTCTGATTTTGGTAATGTACTGGAAGAAGGTGTACTTTTGGTATATTACTTTGGAATTTTTCTTGTTACCGTTTTTCCTTCATTCATTTATTTGAATGTATTTAAAAAAAATTCAATAAATATCAAAATTAAAAAAAAATGGTACAGGCTCTGAATCTGTCCTCAGCTAGCATTATTTTATACTTAAAGTATTACCCTTAGCCCAAAACCCTGACTGTTTCTTTTATTCTCATTTTTGATACATTATTTGCAAATACCATGTACTAAAACAAAATGAATCAAAATGAAAAGAGGAATTTTTTTTTTTTTTTTTTTAGTTTCAATGAAGGGAAATGAAACAAGTCTGCTTCAATGTGTTATTCATTTTATTTCAGAACAACTGCACATCTCCAGAAAGCAGATGAAAGGGGGATTTCCAAGATGGTGTCAAGCTGCTTCAAGTTCCTTTCTTCAATCTGTATTCTGTATTATTTACCTATCAGTAAAGATCTTTTTCTTCACAATGGTGTAACAAAGGGAAAAATAAGGGCTTATCTGTTAGAGAGGTCCATTGATTTTAAGTCCTTGACAAAAGTCCCTTTCTGACTGAGGCACTGATGTTATTGGTGGCTGAGTTGGATTCGCTGCTCAGGAACTTAGAACAGTCCTACACCCGGAATGTGGAGTTCCGAGAAGCAGGTGCTACACTCAGCTCCTGTAAGCATGATGGTGCCATAGAATATGATTACCTAATCATTTTGAAAGCAGTGGCTGCTGGGTTGTTTACTGGGATTTGTAAAGAAAGTTACAGTATTTTATCATGTATGCACATAAATTTGCAGTCCACCTACATTCCATCCAAGCTTTGTCTCTGGCCAAAAGTATGCACAATGGACTTGATGTGCATGCTTGTACAATAGCTGCTGTCTAAATTATGCCTATAATTGTGCCTATCCACATGCCTAAGTCATTGAAAATTACCTCCTAAATTACTTCTTTGATTTGGTCTTTACAATGTCCTATTATTGATTGGGAAATAGTTGTTGTTGTTGTTGTTAAGTGCCGTCGAGTCGGAGTAGACTCATGGCGACCCTTTGGATAGCTATCCTAAATTGTGTTCGGTCTTGAGTCAGGCGGCTCACTGTTGACAGACTGGTACCCGTAGCTGCTGTTATTGTATCGATTCATCTCATTGCTGGCCTTCCTCTTTTGTGCTGACCTTCTATCTTGCCAAGCATGATGTCTTTCTCTAATGATCTCTCTCTTCGCATGATGTGTCCAAAGTATGAAAGTCAATGTCTTGTCATCTGAGCTTCTAAAGAAAGCTTAGGTTTGATCTCCTCTAGTACCGACTGGTTTGTTCTTCGGGCAGTCCATGTTATACACAGTATTCGTTGCCAGCACCATAATTCAAAGGCATCAATTTTCTTCCTGTCTATCTTTTTCACTGTCCAGCTTTCACATCCATATGATGTTATTGAAAATACCATGGCTTGAACAAGTTGAATCTTTGTATGGAGAGAGACATCTCTGCTCTTGAGAATCTTATCTAGGTCTTTCATAGCCATTCTGCCAAGAGCAATGCATCGTCTGATTTCTTGACTGCTTGTTGCTTCTTTATTGATAGTTGATCCAAGTAGGTTAAAGTTATTCACGATTTCAATTTCTTCTCCTTCAACAATGAACCTGTTGATTATGCCAGTTGTCGTGATCTTTGTCTTCTTTACATTAAGCTGCAGGCCCATTTTGAGACTATGTTCTTTGTGAGAAGCAACTGTTTCAGATCATCTTCACTTTCAGCCAGTAATGTGGTATCATCAGCATAGCGAAGGTTGTTGATGAGTCTTCCACCAATCTTCACACCCCTGTTGTCTTCATACAATCCTGCTTCTCTGATGATTTGTTCTGCATATAAATTAAACAGGTAGGGGGAAAGTATGCAGCCTTGTCTTACACCTTTGCTTATTTTAAACCATTCTGTTTCTCCTTGTTCCGTTCAAACTGCTGCTTCTTGATCAATGTACAGATTGTGCAAGTGTACAATCAGGTGTTCTGGTATACCCATGCTTCTTAATGTGGCCCAGAGTTTCTCATGGTTTACACAGTCAAAAGCCTTGCTATAGTCGATAAAGCACAAATAGATATCCTTTTGGTATTCTTTAGTCTTTTCAAGGATCCATCTCACTTCCACAATGATGTCTCTCGTTTCTCGCCCTTTCCTGAACCCTGCTTGCAGTTCAGGTAATTCTTGTTCCAGGTATGGTTGTAGTCTCTTTTGAATAATCTTCAGTAGAATCTTGCTGGCATCTGGGATCAGAGCGATTGTGAGATAATTTCCACAGTCAGTTGGATCACCTTTCTTTAGTATTGGTATAAACACAGATCTTTTCCAGTCAGTTGGCCATGATGTTGTCTTCCATATTTCTTGGCAGAGCCTTGTAAGTAATGTAACAGTTGCATCAGATTGCTGCAATACTTCTATGGGAATGCTATCAATGCCTGGTGCTTTGTTCTTTGATAAGGCTTTCAATACTGCTTTAACTTCTTCTTTCATCACCAATGGTTCCCGATCATAAGGTACAGGTTGAAACGGCTGTTGGTCCACTTGATCTTTATCATATAAAAACTCTGTATATTCCTTCCACCTTTTCTTGATCTTCTCAGCATCATTCAACATAAAACCTTGAGCATCTTGTAACATTCCAATTCGAGGCTGGAACTTTTTCTTTAACTCTCGTAGCTTTAGGAAAGCCGATCTTGTTCTTCCTCTAATAGTTTCTGCTTCTATTTCCTTGCATGCGTCATTGTAGTATTTTTCTTTGTTCTGTCTTGCTGCACGTTGGAAATCTCTGTTGAGTTCTGTTATTGTCTTTCTTTCTCCTCTGGCTTTAGCTTCTCTGCGTTTCTGGGCAATTTTCTTCTGTCATCCATTTTGGCCGTTTTTGCTTTTTCACCTTTTGTAGAGACTTCTCGCTTTCTTCCAACACAACCTTCTTGATGTCATTCCATAACTCTTCTGGAGCTCTATCATTTGTATCTAAAGCAGCAAATCGATTTTGGAGGCAGTCTTTAAATTCCAGTGGTATATTCTCAAGGTCATATTTTGCTGCATTCATGAGTGGTTTGCTCTTTTTCAACTTTAGCTTGAGTTTGCATACTAGTAGTTGATGATCTGTACCACAGTCAGCTCCAGGTTTTGTCTTTGTTGATGTTATAGAACTTTTCCATCATTGACTTCCACAGATGTAGTCAATTTGATTTTTATACAATCCAGTGGGTGAAGTCCATGTGTACAGTCACCGTTTGTGTTGATGGAAGAAGGTGTTTGAGATGAATAGATCATTGGTCTTGCAGAATTCTATCAGTCTTTCTCCAGCTTCATTTCTGTTGCCAAGTCCATATTTTCCAACTACTTTGCCTTCTTCTTTGTTGCCAACGTTTGCGTTCCAGTCACCCATGACTATCAGGATATCCTGTTTGCATGTTCTGTCAATTTCAGCTTGTACTTGTTCATAGAACTCTTCAATTTCATTCTCTTCTGCAGCTGTTGTTGGGGCATATACTTGAATTATAGTTGTGTTGATAGGCATTCCTCGTATACGAATAGAGATTAAGCGTTCGCTGACTGCATTGTATTTCATTACAGTTCTTGCAAGTTTCTTCTTTATTATAAATGCAACACCATTTCTTCTTTGTCTTTCATTTCCAGCATAGTAGACCATGTCATCATCTGATGCAAAGTGCCCGATGCCAGTCCATTTCAGTTCGTTGACACCCAACAGATCAAGTTGTACAAGTTCCATTTCATTCTTGACCACCTCCAACTTCCCTTGGTTCATGCTTCGTACGTTCCATGTTCCAATGCGTAAGACATCTTTACAGCTTCTGACTCTCATTTCATGCGCAGCTACATCAGCAGTCAGATGTCCCGAGGGCTTTGATCCAACCACATCATAAATGCTGGCTTTACTCTGAAAAGTCTTCGGCTCTTCCCCAGTAGCTAGTTGAGTGCCTTCCAACCTGGGGGTCTCATCTTCCAGCACTATAGCACAATTTGTTTTGTTGTAACTATCCATTGGGTTTTCATGGCAAGATACAGAAGTAGATTGACGGGCCTTTCTTTCGCGCAGTTTAAATTTGGTGCTGTTGCTGTTGTCACAGAAATGTGATCCTCCGCCGTCAACACTATCCCATTCTGCTGCTGCCCAGATGGGTGGTTTGTCTTGGTCTGGCACCTCAGCTGAGACCTGTCCATCTTGGGAGACCCTGCCAGTAGTTAAACTACCGATAGTTTAGCTCTCAGCATCACTGATGCACACAAGCCCTCACAGCACGACAAGCTGCAAACCAAGTGAGGTGGGAAATAGTTAAAGGCAGAAAATAGAGAGGAGGGTAGAATGGTCGCTTTCCTAGCTGCAGGAAGGTAAATACCATTGATCTGTACTGTTACAGGTAATTTTTTTAACATATTTATAAATGATGTTAATGAGAACAATAATAAGGTGATCAAATTTGCAAATGACACCAAATTATTCAACATTCTTAAATTGTGAGGGTGCTGTTGAGCTTGTGGCCGAATGAGTTAGGAAGAGGAAGCTCCCAGATCTTTGCACCATTACTGAACAATACAGAACCCTGGTTTTTGTAATACAGCTGTCATAAGTGACAGAGTATGGCTATGAAGGCTGGGAAATTGGATGCAGCATTTATTATGGGTACAAAAAGGCCCAAACAGGACCCTGTGATGTATAATAGGAGGCCATGACCTGAATCAGCCCTGTACATCTGGGGGTCAGTTCCACCCATGCTCTGCCCACTCTCTGCCCCCATCCCCTGCAGCATGCACAGTGGTTCTGTGGGTGCAGGGGGGCCAGAAGGCAGCATACGGTGCAGGTGGCTAGCGGGGCTGGACGTCCCACTGGGATATTCAACCCTGCTATTCGCCTTGCACAATCGGGCCCATAAGGTTTTACTTTCATTCTTAAGACCGTGATATTAGCTTTTACTAAAGAACATTTTAATATGATTTGTTTTTATTGTCTTTTAGTTTTATAATGTATTTATTTAATTTACTTATTTAACATGTGTTTGTACTATGTTTATTTTTCGAGGTTTTTACTCCCTGAGGAAGGCTTTGCAGCCAAAATGCATTGGGGTTTTCCTAATAAAATTCTTGACCACCAAATTACCACACCTGCTCTTATTTGTGTTACATAGGTTAAAGGACAGATAAGAAACAATCACACACACACACACACATATCACATTAACATCACCTGCTATCTCTAAGTTGGAAGAAGAAAAGACTGTTGAAATAGATGAGTTTTGAGGGCTAATTTAAATTTGGTACATGTGGATGCTAGGTGAACAGCTGATGGAAGGCTGTTCCAAAGGAGAAAGTAGAAAGCAGAGTGATGGGTGGCTTCATACATAGCCCGAGAGGTTGTGGGAAGAGATGATTTGTATGGATAGAATGGAGAACCCCGTGTGGAGTGTAAAGAATGGCCAAGGAAGCCAAGTATGTTGGAACACCTGTGTGTAATGCTCTGTGTACCAAAAGCAGTATTTTGTAATGGATCCTGAATTTTATGGGTAACCAATGATGCTGTAGCAGTAGTGGGGTCACATGTTCAAATCTTGAGGCCCATGATAGGAGCCTAACTACAGAATTTTGAATTAATTATAGTCTATTAACCTTGTAATCTGAGATATCTGCAAGTACAATGTTACAGTAATCTATGCAGGAGATAACTAGACTGAAGGGTACCGTAGCAAGAACAGAGGAAGAAAAGAAAGGGCTAATTGATATGATCTGATGGAGTGGGTAATATAAAAGTTTAGTTATTAAACTGATATGTTCGTGAAAAGATAAAGAAGAGTCCGAGAGGATGCCAAAGTACTTAAGTGAGGAAACCAGTGGAATAGTAGAGTCATTGAGACTTGGGGACAGGGACTGAGTCACTGGGGCAGTGGAGAGGAAGATAGCTGTGGTCTTCTAGATGTTAAGTATGAGATGATTTTCTGTTACCAAGAAGCCACTGAAAAGAGAGAGTTGTTCATAGGAGTAAGATCAATGATAGTGGGATGAGTGTGAAAAACAAACAGTATGTCATTGGCATAGTAGTAGGCCAAGACACCAAACTGTTGTATCAAGAGGGCCAAGGGAGGTAGAAAGATATTGAAAAGAAGAGGGGATAGAACTGATCCTTGGGAGACCCCCACAGGCCAAAGGATAAGGCTGGGATGAGGAGGAACCGGATGTGACAGAAAATGAGCAACCAGAAAGAAAAGAGTGGAACCAGTCAAGAACTGTGCTTTGCAGCCCAAATGTCAGCAAGATGTGACTGCAGATGAGAATGATCAACTACAGTAAGTCAAACACTGAGAGATCCAATGAGACCAAGAGAGAAATTGTATCTTGGTCAAAAAATTGGTGAAATTCACAGAGAAGGGAGACAAAAATGGTTTCTCTTTTGTGGCCAGATTAGAAACCTGATTGGCGCGGATGCAGAATGAGGGACTTATTGAGATGATCATTGAGTTATGAAAAAACAATCCTTTCAAGAATTTTGGATATAAATGGGAAATTGGAGACTGGTCTAAAACTGTCAGGGGAAGATTTTTCAAGGTAGAATTTGTCAGGAGTGATCAAACCAGGGCTGATTTCCAAGAAGAGGGAACTAGACCTGAATGAAGGCTATTACAAATGGTGAAGTATAAAATTGGGAGAAGGGCTAAAGAAGGACCAAGAATATGGGATAGGGTCAAGAGAACATATTGTCTTCCACACAGAAGGATGACTTTGGAGAGAGGTAAGAGAAGATAGCTTAAAAGAACTTTATCTATGCAACAGAGATGCCGGAGGAGGTGGAGGAGATTGACAGGAAGGTCTTGGGGAGGAAGTCAAGGAGATGCCAAATGTAATGCTGTGTCTTTTCCTTTAAAAAAACAAGCTAGGTCATCCATTGTTAATGAGTTATCCATTGTAGAGGGCATATGTGGGTGAAAAAAGCCTAGAGACCGCAGAGTAGAGTTGCTTAGTCTGATTAGGTGTGAAGACAATAAGGTTGAAGAAATACGCTTTCTTAGCTGAAAGAATGGCTGAACGATAGTGCACATAGTGCAACTTAAAAACAGCCAGGGACTCAGAGGAACAGTTCTTCCTCCAGTAGCGCTCACTCTGATGCAACTGAGACCTAAGAAGCCATAGACCTGGATGGCACCACGCTGCCTATATTTTGTATATGATGGTCTTGAACGAAGTGGTGCCAGAGCATTCAGGGAGGAGCTGACTGAGGTAGTCCAGCACCAAGCCTGTTCCTGTACTGGATATGAGTCAAAATCAGGGGGGAAAGGATATCAGCAGTAAGGAAGGCTGCAAGAGTAGCAGGAGTGATTTTACTTGAGATGGAATGCTCAGAAAAAGAGGACTGACAATCTGCTTGCAAAGCAAATGAAAAAGAGAGGTGAACGAAAATGCAAGCATGATCAGTCCAGGGCAGGGCTAATGAAGTAGACATCACGGGGAGAAATGGAAAGGCTTGAGTTGCTCCAAATAGTTCAGATATCACTGGTGATCCCCATCCAGGGGGTTTTCTGGAACATAATCAATCACCCTCCATTTCAGAGAGGCAAAGATACCTAAAAAATGAGAAACTATAGATGCAGATCTCACCTGGTTTGTTAACCTAGATTTATGTTCAGCCAGCCTTATTTTCACTGCTCTGCTTGTCCGACCAACATAAAGTTTAAGACAGTCACATCTAATCAGATAGATCACATAGCAAGAAGTACATGTAATCTGGTATTTCAAATAAGAAACTCTGTGATTGGATCATTCTATTCCAGGCCCTCCAATTTTTTTCACAATATCTACATTTTAAACATTTGCCTATTATTCCCATTTGCAGTCCATTATCTGTCCACAATTGTTTATTTTTTCTATTCAAATGTTCACCGATGTTCTTCCCTTTGGTGAATGACATAATCAGGGGGTCAAAAACGGCAACAGTTTTCAAATTCAATGGTACAAGCTTGGTTTGTGACACTTGATGTGGTGTCCCTGTATACAAATATAGAGCAGGAGGAGGTCCTGTGGATATTTATATAGAGGACTTTAAACCTGATACTGTAGAATAATGCAGGATTGGTTGTTGAACCTTTGTAGCTTGTCCTGAAAAGGAATTATTTTTACTATGAAGGTCATTTTTATCTACAAATTAATGATATCATTATGGGAGCAACAATAGCTCTCTCAGTTGTTACTATCTATATGGCAGTGTTTGAAGAAGAGAATATATATCAGTTTAGATGGTTTCAATATATAAAATGATGGAGCCATTTCAGATGATATTTTTTCTAATATATGTAACAGAATGATCATTAGATCTATTTTTGGACTGACTTAACAGTAGTAAACTGTTGAATCAATCTGCTCTCCTATAAGTATCTTGTTTTGAGTTACTCCATTTTGGAGGGCCTTTACTTCATATTTAATGTCCAACCAGGTCCATCAGAATACTGCTGGTGAAAAATCACTTCCAGGGTCACTTTAAACACTGCCTCAGAGTCCCAGTGGCTCTTCTGTTAAGGAAATTGATTCTCCTTACCCTGATGGCTTAGGAGTTCCGCAATATTTTTGTGGCACTGTAGAATAGGATTGCTTTACTTCTTTCATGAAGAAGATGGAGAGAACAGATTGTGAGATCCAGGCAGTACAGACGCAGACATAGAGGCTATAGGAAGAAGGGATCAACCAGGGCTCTGTAGGAAAGCACTTATACCAGAGGGGATGTAAGGAGCCTCTCTCAGCAACTTCTGTAGCAGCACTAATCACACATCCAAATCAAGTGGCTCTTTAGCACTGAATCAGCAGGAGACAAAGTACAGCCATCCACCCCAAATTAAGAACTCACACTTTAGGCATGGCAGCAATCCAGATGCAGTGCACTTCAGAATGCAATATGAGCTCTGGGAACACCTATTGCCAAGTTAGTCTCTCTGGGCTTACTAAGAACATAGGGCCTGATATTCGAAAGGCATTTACTTGGTTTATAGCCCTATAAACCATTTAAATGTCTTAGACAGGAATATTCAATGGCACCTACACAGTTAGTGCTGTTGAATATTCCCGTCTATGTCACCTTCGTGCCCAATGCTATCCGGTTAGCATCGGGGCATATTGGGGGCATTCTGAGGTGGAACGGAGAGGGGGGGGGGAGTCAGGGTAAACAGGTAGCAACAATATTAGACTGCTACCTGGTTAGCCATCCATGGCTAAAACTAGGTGAGCTTTTGGCTTGTCTAGTTTTAGCTGTGAAAGCTAACCGGATAGTGGTCCAATATCGCCACTACCCAGTTAAACTCTGTGGATGAATCCCCTTGGTGCCTAACCCGGATATTCAATGCCATCACCGCGGCAATGAATATCTGGGTTTAGAGGTCAGCAGGCATGGCTATGTGCTGATGCAGCACATAGCCCGCCCAACTGAATATCGGGCCAATAGGGCTAAATATTGAAAGGGATTAACATGGTTAGCAGACTTGCTATCTATGTTAATCCCCTTAGCTGTGATATTCGGCAGCACTAACATGGTGCATGGTGCATGGTGCATGTTGCTGACCACAAGGAAATGAAGGGTAGTGGTGGTTGAAGACTCTCTTCTGAGGGGTACTGAGGCGTCCATCTGCAGACCAGACTTGATGTCCAGAGAGGTATGCTGTCTGCCTGGTGTCAAAATCCAAGATGTTATGGAGAGTTTGCCGAGACTCATTAAGCCCACTGACTATTACCCAATGTTGCTAATCCATGTTGGAACAAATGATACTGCCAGGTATACCTCGGAATGTATCAAAAGTGACTTCATGGCTCTGGGACAGAGGGTGAAGCAGTTAGGTGCACAGGTGGTGTTCTCTTCAATCCTCCCTGTTGAGGGTAAAGGCCAAGGCAGAGAGGCTCGCATCCTGGAGATGAATGCATGGCTGCGTGGATGGTGTCATCGAGAGCATTTTGGTTTCCTAGACCATGGGATGCTGTTCCAAGGGTTGCAGAGCAGAGATGGCATCCACTTGTCCAAGAAAGGTCAACGCGTCTTCAGTAGTAGACTGGCTAATCTACTGAAGAGGGCTTTAAACTAGATTCGTTGGGGATGGGTGAAGAAAGCCCCCAGGTAAGTGAAAGCCCCCAGGTAGGTGATACATTAAATAACTTTATGGAAATGGGTAACAGGGGTAACATATGGAAAGCACTGTGTATAAATGCCCGTAGCATGGGAAATAAGATCCCTGATGTTGAAGCTTTGGTGGGAGTGGCTGACTGGATTTAGTGGCAGTTACAGAAACATGGTTCACAGAAAACCATGACTGTGATGTAACTATACCTGTCTATACTTTATTCAGAAAGGACAGGGTAGGAAGTAGGGGAGGAGGAGTGGCACTATATGTAAAAACTACTATTAAAGCTTTGGAATTACAGAGCTTAAAAGGGAGAGGGGAAGCATTGTGGGTTAAACTAGCTAGAGGGAAAGAGAAATCTATTTACATTGGTGTGATATACAGATCTCCCTCACAAGAGGAAGAGGTGGACAGAGAGTTAATTGAAGACATGCGCAGCATTGCTAGGAAAGGGGAAGTGCTACTGATAGGAGATTTCAATATGCCAGATGTTGATTGGCACATTCCTGCTGCAGTATCATCTAGAAGTAAGGAGATCCTGGATTCTCTACAGGGAGAACTATTCAGGCAATTGGTAACAGACCCCACACGTGAAGGGGCCATACTGGACTTGGTGCTTACCAATGGTGAAAGTGTTTCTGATGTTGTAGTGGGAGATCATTTTGCATCCAGTCATCACCAGATGGTGTAGTTCAGTATTAGGACTAGGGCTGTTAGAATCCATTCAAAGGCGAGGATCTTAGACTTTAGGAAGAATAACTTTGCGAAGATGGGCCAATACCTCTGGGAGTTGTTAGTTGGATGGGAACAGCTGAGGGATGTAGAAAAACAGTGGGAAAAACTGAAAGGGGATATTTTAAGGGCAACCAACCTTTTTGTTAAAATGGTAAATAAAGGTAAAAGGAAAAGGAGACCGCTATGGTTTTCGAAAGAAGTAGCTGAAAAAGTGAAGGAAAAGAGGGAGACCTTCATGAAATACAAGAGATCACAGAGAGAGAAAGACAGGCATCTGTATTTGGAAAAACTTAGAGAAGCTAGCAAAGTAGTCAAGAAGGCAAAGATTCAAAAGGAGGAGGAAATAGCCAATGCAATAAAATGGGGGGATAAGACATTTTTCAGATATATTAGTGAGAAGAGGAAGGGCAAGAGCGGTATTGTCAGACTCAGGGGTGCAGGGGAGGAAAATGTAGAAGCTGATAAGGATAAAGCGGAATTGCTTAACAAATATTTTTCTTCTGTGTTCACAGATGAAGAACCAGGAGCAGGACCTCAGAAAACACCCACAAATAGGAACAGAAGCAATGGACATCTTGAACAATTTTCAAAAGACTGTGTTCGTGAGAAACTATCTCAACTTAAAGTAGACAAAGCGATGGGACCGGATGGGATACACCCAAGAATACTGAGGGAACTTTGGAACGTTTTAGCAGCTCCACTGACTGACCTTTTCAATGTCTCGTTGGAGTCGGGAGTGGTGCCAAAGGACTGGAGAGAGACTCATATGGTGCCTTTACACAAAAGCGGAAGTAAGGATGTGGTTGAAAACTACAGGCCGGTTAGTTTAACTTCGGTGGTGAGTAAATTATTGGAAACGCTGCTGAAAGAGAAAATAGTGAGGTTTCTGGAGTCCAGCGGATTACAGGATCCAAGGCAGCATGGGTTCACCAGAGGCAGGTCTTGTCAGACAAATCTAATTGATTTCTTTGACTAGGTGACCAGGGAGTTGGACCGAGGGAGAGTCCTAGATGTGGTGTATTTAGATTTCAGTAAAGCGTTTGACACTGTTCCTCACAGGCAACTTATAAACAAACCGAGCACCCTAGGGATGTACCCTAAAGTTACTGCTTGGGTTAGAAATTGTTTGGGTGGGAGGCGACAAAGAGTACAAGTAAATGGAGCTCACTCTGAGGAGAAGGATGTTATCAGTGGTGTGCCCCAGCGATCTGTCCTTGGTCCGATTCTTTTTAACATCTTTGTTAGTGATATAGCGGAAGGGCTTTCAGGTAAGGTTTGCCTCTTTGCGGATGATAACAAAATCTGCAATAGAGTAGACACCCAGGAAGGTGTAGATAACATGAGAAGGGATCTAGCTAAGCTTGAAGAATGGTCTAGAATTTGGTAACTGGGATTTAATGTTAAAAAATGTAAGGTTATGCATTTGGGCTGCAGCAATCCAAGGGAGCAATATAGTATAGGGGGTGAAGTACTTTTGTCCACTAAAGAAGAGCGGGACCTAGGCGTGGATGTGTCTGATGATCTTAAAGTAGCTAAACAGGTAGAAAAGGCGCGGCAAAAGCTAGAAGGATGCTTGGGTGCATACGGAGAGGAATGGCTAGCAGAAAAAAGGAGGTGATAATGCCTCTGTATAAGTCTTTGGTGCGACCTCATTTGGAGTATAGTGTGCAATTCTGGAGACCGCACCTTCAAAAGGATGTGAACAGGATGGAGTCGGTGCAGAGGGTGGCTACTAAAATGATTAGTGGTCTTCATTATAAAGCATATGAGGACAGACTGAAGGATCTTAATATGTACACCTTAGAGCAAAGGCGGGATAGAGGTGATATGATTGAGATGTTTATATACCTCCTTGGCATAAATGTTCAGGGAGAGAGCCTCTTTCAATTGAAAGCAAATTCTGCTATGAGGGGACATGGGATGAGGGTGAAGGGAGATAGATTCAGGAGTGATATGCGGAAATATTTCTTTACAGAAAGAGTAGTGGATCCGTGGAATAGTCTCCCAGTGGAGGTGGTAGAGATGAGGACAGTAACTGAATTCAAAAAAGCATGGGACAAACACAGAGTATCTCTAAAGATAAAAAGTGGACTGTTGTAGTTGTTATGGAAGGACAGACTAGATAGGCCATGTGGTCCTTTTCTGTCGTCATATTTCTATGTTTCTATGTTTCTAATATCCGTGAGTATTGCTGCTACACACCTCGATGATAACTGGTTAGCATTGGAGCGTTCCATGGTGGCAACCGGCGATAATTGGGCAGGAGTAATACTAAACAGCTACCCAGTTATTGCAATGAAGCAAAAGTCAGCACAGTAAAGGCTGCCTTAACTTTTGCTGCTGAAGCTAACTGGGTAGCGGCTCAATATCACCACTGCCCGGTTAGCTTCATGGTAATCCAGGCAACCTGGATATGGCTCTAGCTTTGAATATAGGAAGTTAAATCTCAGCGGCAATGGCTAGCCACTGCCACTGAATATCGGGCCCATAAGACTATGACATATTGGGTCAGACCCGTCCTCCTGTTCTTCCAAACTGACTAAAACATGGTCAGCATGATATTCAGCAGAACTAACTGGTTAGTGTCACTGAATATCCACTAAAAATATACCTGGTTGAAAGTGGGGTGGTCTGTGGGCGGATCAGGGGCAGTGGCAGCTGCTATCCAGTTAGCAGGGATATTAGCCATTAACCAGATAGCTTAAATGATTAAAACGGGACAGGCGAATGGCCGTGCTAATTTCAGCCAATTAGTGCTGTCCTTTTAGTGGCTGAATGCCACCGCTGACTAGACAGTGGTGCTGGTGTCTGGCCAGCCTGGATATTCAGCAGTGAAAGCTGGATGTTTCACCGCTGAATATCTGGTTTTAATTTAAGCAGAGTTGACTAAGTGCGTCATTTAGCCTAGCCACCATGCTGAATATGCCCCTCCCCCTTTATAATTTAGAGCTACAGTGTCTGACCATACACTATTAGGAATTCTGATCTGTACAGTTATGTGCGAAAAGTTCAAAAGATGTATGTGCCTGACATAGACAAAAATAGCTGAGCAGTTGTAATAAAAAAAGGTTATGTGATGATGAGTTCTGCACATGGTGCTATTAAAATAAGACTTGCTCTGAATTTCAACTCTACACACTTTTATTGTGACAGCAATAGCACCTTCACTGACTCTAGACAGGAACAGTTTCAGTTCAAGCAAGGCACTGGCCAGAGTTTGCTAGATATGCCCTTATATAACTGAAATGTGTTTGCACATAAAATACTCCCACATAGCTGTATTAAGAGAAACCAATTTTTATATGAGATTATAATCAACTTCTTTATTTCCTATATCAAGATGCCTTCAGAAAAAGTAAAATATACCTACCTGGGCCTTTGGTTATCGCTCATTTGCTCTTTCTTTTGGGTTTGTTCGTTTTCCAGGTACCAAAGGCTTCTGTGCTGGCTAATGAAGCACATAGATTAAATGGAAAAATAAAACATTCCTTTTCAGATCATTATAGAGTATTGTTGAGGTTTGCCTCTGGAGCAAAGTTCAGAGGATATGTTCTGCCATTGAGAATGTCTGTTCCCACGGCACACTGGTTAGTGGGTAAGAAAGGAAATGCTGGATGTACTTAGGACTGCAAAGTGCCAGCAACAGTCAAATCAGGAGAAAGAAGTGGCCAGGCACGTCATTCAACAATAGAGCAAAGTAAACAAATGTGTGCATAATCACAAATTTAAAATACATATTTGAATAATTCTGTTTGTAAAGGAATAGCAGCTGAATTTAGAGCTCTTATTCCCTGAATTGTATATATTGCGCTTAATTTGTAGCATATTTCATCTTCCAGATTATCTACATGATAATACAAACTCTCGGTTGTTCAACAAAGAGCACACAGGATTTGATTGAACTGCGTTTCGTATTTGAGTGTTAGCAATTTCAGCTTTTATTTTATTTTATTTATTTTATTTACGTTCTCTTCTATACCGCGCTATTCAAATCAGTGTGGTTTACATATAACAGAACCCTATACAAGGCAGTCGGGCTGCATTGTATTTACAATGAACAGGAACTATAACTTGGACATAACTGGGATAACTATCTACAAAGTATATACACTAGTAACAGTCTGAACCTCCTAATCTTTACGTGGAGTGGTGTTTGAGGGGTTAGCTGCAGGAGAGTGTGTTGGGTGTGTTGTTGGCAAAGTCCTGTAGCTTGGGGTGTCTGTTTGTGTGCTGTATTCCAGTTAGTACTGCAAGAATAGGTGGTACTTCAGTGCCTTCCTAAATTTGGCTAGGTCAGTGCATGCTCTAATAGCTGTCGGGAGGGCATTCCAGCATCCGGGTGCATAAAGCATGAATGTTCTGTTGGATGTTGCATGGTTGCATTTTGTTATTGCGTTGGGTGTTATCAGTTTGTTGACAGCTGCGGATCTTCTGGATCTGGTCGGAGGTGTGGGGTGGATTAGCCCAGTGATGGAGGTGGTCAGTTGGTTGTTTATGGCCTTGAAGGTCATTACTAGGATCTTGAAAGCTAGTCTGCCATGGATTGGTAAGCAGTGAAGCTGTTTCAGGATTGGTGTAATGGGGTCTGTTCTAGATGCTTCATATAGAATTCTGGCGGCTGAGTTCATTGCCAGCTGGAGTGGGTTCAGTGCTACCTGTGAGATTCTGTGTAGGATTGCATTAGCATAGTCGAAATGTGGGATTACGAGGGTTTGGTAGATTGTGCGGAAGTCATCGGGTCCAGTAGCGGTCGCAGATGTCGTAGTGTCCGTATTTTGTGGTATATTGCCTTGACTGTGTTTCCTATGTGGGTTTTTAAGTCCAGCCGTTGGTCCAAAGTGACCCCTAGGTAGCGGATTGTGGGTTTGGCAGTCAGCTCAGCATTCTATGCCTTTAAGGTGGCTGGAGGGGTGAACCTTGGTTCCTCGTGATGAAGAGAACATCTGTTTTGTTGTGGTTTATTTGGAGATTTTGGGTATGGAGCCAGTCGGCAACAGCGTCGAAGCAGCTTGTTAGTGGGGAGAAGTCGGGCTGGTCCTTTGAGAAAGGCATGTATAGCAGTACGTCATCTGCGTATACCTGGCAGGCGACGTTAAAAGCTTTATGTGCTGTGATGGGGCCCGTATGTCGGAGCCCTTTAAACCCTAATTAGGCAGTGGCCTAGGGTTGTAGAAATTTTACCCTGCTCTTGCAATGAAAAACAGAGTCTTATGGTCAGTGGTAAGAAAAATAAAGCATGGGTTTTATTCCCCGTCCCGCAAGGACATTCTTCAAGGACCAAAACTTTAAACACAGCAGTGCACAAAAATAATAACACAAAACTTTCCTTCCTTTGTTATTCTTCACAAAGTATTTTTCTTCCAAAAAGGTTAACACAAAGCAGTGTGGTTATTCTTGCAGCATACATTACAGTCCATTGGAATGGGCTCTGAAAGGTGGCTGCTACTCTCCCAGACCATCCCTTCAGACTCACTTCCCAAACCGTCAGAGTTAGCTTCTTCCCCTATATAGGAGTCTTGCCCAACCTCTTGCGAGAGATCACTATTGCTTCCTGCATAAGCTTCTATAAACCCAGGGTTGTAATCTCCTGGTCTGAGGAAAGCTCTCTGCTGATCCTCTTCGTAAAGTGGGAGTTTAAGATATCTCTCCCTTACAGCATTATTCACTGGGCTACGCCCTTTACAATAGCCATGTGCTTTAAACCTCTCTCTAAAAGCAGAAGGTTCCCTTCTCTGTACCTTGGTGCTATGCTTAGCTCGGGGGTTGTAGTAGCTCCTTTCCCCGGCTTCCCAGTCAGGCTGTGAGTTGAGAAACTCTGTGTCAGGCTCCCAGCTGTTCTTTATCTTACAGCTACGTCTGAGGTTCCCTCCTCTGTGTAAACTCCCTCTGAGCTGACCTGTGCTCTGTGACTGTGGATAGCGTCTTCCTGAACTGCTGCCACTTCCTGGCTCCTGGACTTCAGCTTCCTTTCCCAGCTGTCCTCTGCAACTTCCTTTGCATGTGTCCTGGCAGTTCCCCTGGTAGCACCCCCTACCCTGCCTAAAACTCTCCCTTTTATGGTTCCTAACCCTGCACGTAACGTCAGAACTAGGGGACAGGTGCTCTTGATGAGCTTTTGGCTTTTCTTGTAGTAACGGCGTTTTCTGCTCAGCTGTTTTCCTATGCCCTGCATTCATTCCTACAGCTGAATCAGAGGTAAGCTCTTCACTTTCCTGAACTTGCATACACTCTGTTTTATCCACTGTATCACAGTGCTCGTCAAATTTATTACCACATATTTTACTTTGGCAGTTGAAGAGCTGACACAAGATGCAAGATCTCAGTCCAACGGATAACTTTCTGTTGTAAGTTATGAAGTATAATTTTGCTGTTTTTCTTTTTTGTCCGAGTGGTATACGGTGGTTCAGCCTTCATGCAGTGCTGCTACACAATCAGTGGAGCTGCTGTACTTTCTTCTGAGGCTGACAGAAGCAGTGAAAGGTAGAATGAAAATGGGACGATGTTAATTTGATCATGGTTTACCCATGGCCTTGGCAATCAATTGTAGCAAACGCAAGATGGGTTTATTCCTCTCATTGCAATAATCACCATTACCAAATGATAGAAAACAGGAGGGGCCAATAACATGTATTATCATGCAAATTCTTTTGCTCAAAGGCTTGTCTGAAAAATAAAGGAGGGGAATTTCAAAATGTTTTGGCAGCAGACATGCTAACCAGTTATAATATTCAACTGTGCCAACAGGTTAGTGCCACTGAATATGCCCACAAACCACTGAAACAATGTCCAGTTAAAACCAGGGTGGTCTGTGTGCAAATCAAGGGTAGTGATAGGTGCTACCCATTTAGTGGCACTACAGTTGAGCCCAGATATTCAGTTGCTGAAATCAGATATTGTCTGCCAGTGAATATCCACTTTTATATTTAAATCTGTTTATTAACAAACACAGGGGAATGGATGCCAATGACACAAACAAGTCAACAATACCACAAAAGGCCAACCACCCAATAGTAGCATGGAACAACACCAACAGAAGAACCAGTCTGTACAAAATTTGTTTTATCCATATTTGAACCCCCCAATCTCCCACCCCACTTGCCCACCCTACCCCACCATCCCCTCACTGCGGTCTCCAAGGACACTTATGGATCCCACAGACAGCCACCCACCCCCACACCCTCCCCTCCCCTTGCAGCTAGGTTCTTTTCACTAGCCTAGCTGCCATTATTGACAATTTTATATGCCTCTTAAAACATTCTTTAGTAATTACAGATCTTAATTCTAATGGAAGTTTCTTCTATTTAGCTGGGGTTGTCAAAGAGAACATTCATGCTCATGTCTCTGACAGGTGAACTTTCCTGACAGAGGGAATCTGCAGCATCTGAGTGGTGATCTTAGGGTAGCAAAAGTGTGCCAAGGTATGCTGGGATGCAAAGGGGGAAGCACCAAAAGAGAAAAAAGAAGTAATCACACCTCTCTACAGGTAATTTGTGAGGCCATAAGAACATAAGACATGCCATACTGGGTCAGACCAAGATCCGTCAAGCCCAATATCCTGTTTCCAACAGTGGCCAACTCAGGTCACAAGTACCTGGCAGGTTCCCAAAAAGGCACACAAATTCCACAATGCTTGTCCCAGGATAAGCAGTGGATTTCCTGGGTCCTCTTTGATAATGGTTTATGGACTTTTCCTCCAGGAACTTGTCCAAACCTTTTTTAAACACAGCTACACTAACAGCTTTTACTATATCCTCCGGTAATGAATTCCAGAATTTGATTATGTGTTAAGTGAAAAAATGTTTTTTGTTATTAGTCTTAAATGGGTTACATTGTAGCTTCTTTGCATATCCCCTAATTTTTCTATTTTTTGATGGAGTAAACAATCAGACTATGTTTACCCATTCTACTTCATTCATTAATTTATAGAACTTTATCATATTTCCCCTCAACTGTCTCTTTTGCAAGTTGACAAGCCCTTATCTTTTTTCCTCATAGGAGTATCCTTCCATCCACTTTACCATTTTGGTGGCTCTTCTCTGTAGTTTTTCTAATTCTACTATAACCTATTTAAGATATGGCAACCAGAATTGCACACAATATTCAAGGTGCGGTCGCACCATAAAACGATAAAGAGGCATTATAATATCTTGGTTTTATTCTCCATTCCTTTTCTTATGATTCCTAGTAATCTATTTGCTTTCTTGGCCTCCGCTGCACACTGGGAAGAGGGTTTCAACGTATTACCCACAATGACGTTTAAATTATTTTCCTAGATGATGTTTCCTAATATGGAACCTTGCAATGTGTAATCATAGTTTGGATTCTTCTTTCCTAGGTGCATAATTTTGCACTTGTCCACATTAAATTTCGTCTGCCATTTGGACATCCAGTTTTCTAATTTATCAAGGCCCTCTTGCAATTTTTCACAATCTTCTTGTGTTTTAACAACTTTAAATATTTCTGTGTCATCTGCAAATTTGATCACTTCACTTCTTATTCCCATTTCCAAGTCATTTATGAAGATGTTAAAAAGCAACGGGCCCAACACAGATCCCTGGGGTACTCTTCTATTCACCTTTCTCCTTTATGAAAATTGGCCATTTAGCCCTTCTCTCTGCTTTTTATCTTTTAACCAATCCCTGATCCATAATAGTACACTGCCTCCTGTCCTATGATTTCTTTAATTTCTCCAAAAGTCTCTCATGAGGGATCTTGTCAAAGACTTTCTGCAAATCCAGATACATTATAACAACTGGCTCACATTTTTCTGTTTATTCACAGCTTCAAAACAAATTAACAGATTAGTAAAACAAGACTTTCCTTGGCTAAATCCATATTGACTTTCTCCGATTAAACCATGACTATGTACATGTTCAGCAATTTTATTCTTTATAGTCGTTTCTACCATTTTGCCTGGTACTAACATCAGGCTAACCAGTCTGTAGTTTCCTGGATCACCCCTGGAATCCTTTTTAAAAACTGATGTTACATTGGACATTCTCCAGTCTTCAGATACTACAAATAATTTTAATGATAGTATGAATGAACAAATGGATGATGAAATGCTCAAAGAAATCAAGGAAGCTAACAAACATTACAGCGCAGTAATAATAATGGGTGATTTCAATTACCCCGGTATCGACTGGGTCAGTGTCACGGCAGGACATGATAGGGAGATAAAGTTCCTAGATGACATAAATGACTGCTTCTTGGAGCAGCTGGTTCATGAACCAACCAGAGGGGAAGCCATATTAGACCTAGTCCTTAGTGGAACACCAGATCTTGTGCAAGCGATAAGGGTGTTGGGGCCACTTGGCAATAGTGATCATGGCATGATCGCCTTCGATTTAATTAGTGGAGGAGGGATAGTAAGGAAATCCACAGTACTACCTTTTAACTTTCGAAAGGGAGACTATGATAAAATGAGGAAAATAGTTAAGAAAAAACTAAAAGGAGCAGTTGCAAAGGTTAAAGACTTACATCAAGCTTGGATGTTGTTGAAAAATACTATCTTGGAAGCCCAGACCAGCTGTATTCCACGCTTTAAGAAAAATGGAAGGAAGTCCAAAACACTGCCAGCATGGTTTAAAGGTGAGGTCAGAGAGGCTGTTGTTGCCAAAAAAGCATCTTTCAGGAAATGGAAAAAGAGCCAAATGATGAAACCTTGAAACAGCACAAGCACTGGCAAGTCAAATGCATTGATAAAGCAGGCAAACGGAGAATTTGAGAAGAAGCTTGCTGCGGAAGCAAAAACGTGAAATAAAGATTTTTTCAAGTACATTCATAGCAAAAAACCTGTGAGAGAGTCAGTTGGTCCATTAGATGTTAGAGGAGTTAAAGGGGCACTAAGAGGCGACAAAGCGATAGCAGAGAGACTGAATGAATTCTTTGCTTCGGTCTTTACTGAGGAAGTTGTAGGGATGTTACCCATGACTGAAGTGGTATTTAAAGGTGCAGAAGAATTGAAGGAAATATCGATACATCGGGAAGATGCATTACAACTATTAGATAAACTGAAGAGTAGCAAATCACCTGGGCCGGATGGTATACATCCAAGGGTGTTGAAAGAACTGAAAAATGAGATTGCAGACCTGCTATTAGTAATCTGTGAACTATCATTAAAATCATCTCTAATACCTGAAGATTGGAGGATCGCCAATGTAACACCAATTTTTAAAAAGAGTTCCAGGGGTGATCCGGGAAACTACAGACCGGTGAGCCTCACGTCAGTACTGGGAAAAATGGTAGAAACCATCATAAAGAATAAAATTACTCAGCATGTAGATAGTCATGGCCTAATGGGAGACAGCCAACATGGCTTTAGACAAGGAAGATCTTGTCTTACTAATCTGTTATGTTTTTTTGAAAGTGTGAATAAACAGGTGGACAAAGGTGAGTCGGTTGATATAGTGTATCCGGACTTTCAGAAAGCCTTTGTCAAGGTCCTTCATCAGAGACTTTTGGCAAAACTAAAGAGTCATGGGATAGGAGGCAGTATACTACTGTGGATCAGGAACTGGTTAAAAGATAGAAAGTAGAGGGTTGGGCTAAATGGCCAATTTTCCCAATGGAGAAAGGTGAATAGTGGTGTACCCCAGGGATCTGTGCTGGGTCCGCTGCTTTTTGACATATTCATAAATGACTGGAAAGTGGAATAACGAGTGAGGTTATCAAATTTGCAGATGACACAAAACTATTTAAAGTTGTTAAAACCCAAGAGGATTGTGGAAAATTGCAAGAGTATCTTGATAAATTGTAAGACTGGGCATCAAAATGGCAGATGAAATTTAATGTGGACAAGTGCAAAGTTATGCACCTAGGGAAGAACAACCCAAACTATGGTTACACAATGCAAGGTTGCACATTAGGAACCACCACCCAGGAAAAAGATTTAGGCGTCATTGTGGATAACATGTTAAAAACCTCGGCCCAGTGTGCAGCAGCAGCCAAGAGAGCAAATAGAATGCTAGGTATCATAAGGAAAGGAATGGAAAATAAAACAAAAGATATTATAATGCCTCTATATCGTTCCATGGTGAGACCACACTTTGAATATTGTGTGCAATTCTGGTCGCCGTATCTTAAAAAGGATATAGCGTTATTAGAAAAAGTTCAGAGAAGAGCCACCAAAATGATAAAGGGGATGGAAGGATACCCCTATGAAGAAAGGCTAAAAAGGTTAGGGCTCTTTAACCTGGAAAAGAGACGGCTGAGGGGAGATATGATAGAAGTCTATAAATTAATGAACGGAGTGGAATGGGTAAACGTAGATCGATTGTTTACGTTATCAGAATATAGAAAGACTAGGGGACATGCAATGAAGCTACTGGGTAAATTATTTAAGACTAATAAAAGAAAATATTTTTTCACTCAACGTGTAATCAAACTCTGGAATTTGTTACCGGAGGATGTAGTAAAGGCTGTTAGGTTTGGACAAGTTCCTGGAGCAAAGGTCCATAAACCATTATTAAGAAGGGACCCAGGATATCAATGCTTGACCCAATACAAGCATTGCGGAACCTGTTTCTTTTGGGGAAACTGCTAGGTACATATGACCTAGATTGGCCACTGTTGGAAACAGGATACTGGGCTTGATTGACCTTGGTCTGACCCAGTATGGCATATCTTATGTTCTTATGTTCTTAGGCCTGCAATCTCATATTTCAGTTATTTCAGCACCCATGGATGTAAACCATCTCGTCCAGGTAATTTGCTAATCTTTAGTTTATCAAATAGTTACAATACATCTTCCTGATTTATCAAAATTTGTTTAAATTCTTCTGATACATCACCTTTAAATACCATTTCAAGCATGTACGAGTTGTCATTTGTTCAAGCCTGTCATAGTTGTCATCTTACTTCCTTAAAAATAGTTTACCCGTAACACAATTTTTATTATTTAGATGGAATTATTCTAAAGAGAGTGAATTTAAACATCATGCTAAGTTTTTATTTCAAGATTGGTTGATTGGGGCTATCCATCTCTGGTATTGAGGAAGGTGTATAAAGGAGCATTGTTTAATAACAGGGAGTTGCTCCTCTGTGATTCTGCAAAAAAGAATATATCCCTTGATAAGGAATTTATCATGTGTTTTGAGACAGTCACATTTTTCATATCAAATTTCAATGATTTTGAGGCAACTTTGGAAAGTTTTGCAAATGCATCCGGCTTTTTGTCAGAGAACTTTGAAGGTTGTATATGCACACAGCAGGAATATAAAAGAAATGCCGAGTCACTCAGATTCTGAGAGTAGAAAATCATTGAATGAGCACACTGCCACTGGTGAAATTTTGGTGGGATATTGTAAATGTGGTCATTGTTAAACCTAAAGGAATACATTATTGTTGAAGACCTTTGTAAATCCAGTAGATGGGAGATAATGGGTATGTTTACTAAACCCCATTAACATATCAGATGCTACCTTAACCTGCGTAAGGTAATGTTAACGTGCGTAAACATTGTGTTAACGTGCACTAACATTACCTAACGCATGTTAACGTCACATAACGCACGTTAGCGTTCCCGGCAGCGGTAAGTCCCGCAGAGGGTGGAGAGAGGGCGGAGAGAAGGGGTCAATGGGCGGGGAGAGGCTCCTTTTACACTAACGTGGGGAACTGAAGGGCTGAATCCTACTGCGACTGAAAACCCGGCATTAGCACACATTTGCAAGAGAGAGAGAAATCATTTCAGTATGAGCAATTTATAGCATAGGCAGGGAGCCCAAGTATAGTGATAGTAGTGCTCCATTTGCAGCAACAGCATAGTGCCCAAGTATGAAAGGCCACTATGGTGTTGGTGCAAATGGGGCATAGGGGGCTGCAGGCGGGACTTGCAGTGGGGGCAGCTGGTGCACAGGGTGGACTAGGCAGTTGCCTAGTTGGCACATAGGAACATAGAAACCGGACATCAGCAAGGCAGCAGCTGACAAAGGCCAAACACAGTCCACCTACATCTACCTGGTCCACCCTAGCTAACAGTTGCCATGGCACTGACCTGACATCCCCCCAGCCAACCTGCCCCCAAGTGGAAGGGACATAATATTGTCAGGTGGTGATGGGGCAGATGTGAGGATGCCATGTATGCCTCCCCACCCCAGATCCTGCTCCCTAGGTGACTGCCTACCCACACAGTGGATGGCCTGGGACTGCGCCATCCACTGCCATACTGACATAACCAGCACCGACAGCATATGGTTATGGCAGTATGGCAGGAGGGTGTGTGCCCGTGCTGGAGGGGGCAGTGGCAGCTGCTTGCAGTGGACCTAGGCCATGCCATGTACCAGTACATGGTGTGCAGTGCAATATAAAAGGTCAGGCTGAGGAAACATTTGGGCAGCTCCAGGGACTACTGTTCATCTGTGGCAACAGTGTGGTGCAGTATACACAGCCAATGTGCCCAACAGCAGAGGGTCACAGGTTTAAGTCCCAGCTGTGGATCCTGAAAATCATGTCCTTATATTTTACCCTACAAAGCAGATACAACAGCAACATGTGCAAAGCCCAAAGCAGCGGCGAACAGGGGTACAAACACCCACTCACACAGGCTCTACAATCCAAAGCTGCATGGAGAGTCAGGCTGTTGGCCCCAGCACGGAGCTGCAGTTATCACCAGAGCACTACTACTACCTCCTGCACAGTTTATCAATGTCGGCACTGTGATCAGGACCAGTGTGGCGGGCAGGGTTGCCAACCACCCCTATCTTTGCACAATGCTGCAATAGGAGTGTGTGAGTGTGTGTGTGTGTGTGTGTGTGTGTGTGTATGTCTATCCATTGTTTTGTGGCTGCCCACATCTCACTGGGCCCACAATGTCCCACTGTTACCAGCGTTAGCCTGAATATGTGCATAATGAGAAGCAAGGTATTGTGGGTATGGCCCGGACAGGGCGGATTGGCCAGGATGCATCTTGACAGGGTGTGTGGCCATGGCTGGGACACTGTAGTGCCTGACCACCACCTGCATGGACAGGGTGGCCACAGCATGTCATGCTGGGGGGACACTCTCACTCTGACTGAGCAGTGACCATAGGATGTCTAGGTTCCCACATAGCGCTCTACACTCTTTTCTTCCAGTGTTACTTGTGTGTTTCTAGTGTTGGGGGCCCAATCACTGAGCTATCTGTCTAGTGCACATAGTTCCTCTGTGAGAATGCATTATCAACTGGCTAGTGTACTGTTTGCAGTTAGTCTGTGCATGGTTGGAACACCTTGTAGGGTGCTGCAGGTGCAGTCTGACTGTGGTGTGAGGCAGTTTAGATTTTCCAGATCTAACCCCAGCATTACTGCTGGTCTGCTACTACCCCCATCACAGGTATGGCTCTGGCCTACCAACCCTGGAGGGCTGCTTATACCAGCAGGATCAAGGTTGCTTCACTGGGCTCAGGCACCTGTCCCTTACCTACAAAAAGGGTCATTGTGGACACTTTGACCTGTAGAGGCACTGCTGCACAAACCACATTCACATCTAGAAACTCCTCTGCCCTGACAACAGGTACCTATGTCAGCCAGACCCTAACACTGTGTATGCACTAATATGGGTGGTGTCTGGTCCCAGAAGGCCACATGTGACTGCGGAATACACATGGACACTGAATTACCTTAAGATGCACTGCAAGAAACACCTGTCACACACTGGTAGTGATAGGGATGTACAGCAAGACCTATCTCTAGCACTACATGTACTGCAGACTTAGTGATGGGTGCCCATCCTATCCCTCAGGGTGAATACAGAACCTGCACAATGACATGGTCTGTAGCTACTCTGTGCCAGTATCACGCACTGTCAGTTCGTCTATCCAAGCTGAGGTACCGGAGAGGTGCAGACCCCGTTTGGTGATCAGCTGTAGACAGCTATTCAGCATGTGCATTGCATCATGGGTACTGGTGGGGTTACCCTATCCTGGCACTCAGAGCAGACAGTTTGTGCGGAGACCTGCAGTCCTTCTCTACCCAGCCATTCCTGTGAGGTACAGCATGGAGGTATAGCCTACTGGCAGTCTTTGGCAGTGTTCATGGGTTTGATTCCTCATTGTTCCCTCCTTTCATGCCTGTCCTACTCAAATAGTTTGTATGCCTGTAACAGTCATATTTTTGAAGCGCTGTGCTGCCAGCCCATAATACCCTCGCCACATTTGCCAACATTCCTTTGGTCCATCTGTCTGTGTCTGTCAGCTGTGTACAGTCCTGTCTGCCTGTGCAGGCTGCCACCCCATGTACTGCACTGCTACCCTTTCCTGCATTGCGGCTCTTCGTGCTTGCCTCACCTGTGCCTGATCTGCATGGCACCACCACTCCTCTGTCCACCCATCATTGTAACTATCCTGCCACCTCTGCCTCCACTGGGGGACTCGTATTCCCATTGTCTGCCACCCACTGTCTTTCCAGTACTTTACATTGCCAACACCCTGTGCTCTGGTACAGTTGCCCCCACCATGTTTGTCAACAGTACTAGCAGCCACATGGGATGCCCGCAGATATGGCAGGTCCAGCAGCTCCCAGCTCTCCCTCCTTCACTCACCTGTTCATTGCCTTTCCTCAGTGCTCTATCTAGTGTTAGGGCTACATCTGTCTCTATGCCTCACAGGTCATGCATTTCATCCTGAAGCACCTTGCAGCCCTTAGGGCACACTGACCTAGGGCACTGTAACCTTGTTAGACCACCTTAACCTATGGTTCCGTAACCCAGTGTGCCTTCTAAGGTGCCTTGTCCAGGGCTGCCTAATACGGCGCTTAGCCTAAGGAGCCCTATAGGGCACCTTACAAAGTGCCTTATGAGGCACCTAACAAGGCACCTTATGAGGCATCTAACAAGGCACCTTATAAGGCAGCTTATAAGGCACCTTGTAAGACACCTTACAAGGTGTCTTATAAGGCACCTTACTTATAAGGCACCTAACAAGGCACCTTATAAGGCACCTTACTTATAAGGTGCCTAACAAGGCACCTTACTTATAAGGCACCTTGCAACGCGCCTGACAAGGCACCTTGTAAGGTACCTTACTTATAAGGCACCTTACAAGGCGCCTAACAAGGCACCTTTCTTATAAGGCACCTTACAAGGCACCTAACAAGGCACCTTATAAGACACCTTACTTATAAGGCACTTTACAAGGCACCTGACAAGGCACCTTATAAGACACCTTGCTTATAAGGCACCTTACAAGGCACTTGACAAGGCACCTTATAAGACACCTTGCTTATAAGGCACCTTACTTACAAGGCACCTGACAAGGCACCTTATAAGGCACCTTACTTAGAAGGCGTCTTACAAGGCACCTTGTAAGGTGCCTTATAACGCACGTTAGCTGATACGGCTTGCCGTAACGATGCACCGCCCATGCCTTTATATAGGCATCTGTTCCATTACCGCGGAACCTAACGCAGGTAACATTACCACGGTTTAGTAAACATACCCCTATATGTCTGAGAAGAATAACTACCTGTGTTACATCATTTGTTATATATGTTATCAAATGCCCATGTGATAAGCTATCTGTGGGCAAGACAATGAAAACCTTTTGTACCCGAATTGTTGAACATCGCAGTGCTCTTAAAAATGGACATATTGAATCACCTGTAGTCAAACATTATATGATAGAAGGTCATAATTTCAGTATGTTACAATGTTATGTAATTGATGTAATTCTATCACATTGATGGGATGGTGATAGAGTGAAAGCATTAGTCCATATGGAGCAATGCTATATTTTTCATTTGTGCTCCTTGGAACATTATGAATTCAATGCTAATAGTGAAAGGATCCTTTTTATGTGAGGTGCGTCATTGTGATTGGTTGTTGACAGTCAGTTCTTTTCACAGCATCTTTCTGAACTGTGACCATCTTTTCGAAATAATGGAACTGAGGAGAAGCAACAAAAGGCAATCTGCACTGTAAGTTTTTTAAAGATTTGTGTTCAGTGTTTAAAGTTTATGTCTAAGTTATACTTGTTTGTTTTGTAGTATAAGCCTTGTGCAAAACGCCTGATGGCAACATTTGTATCGGCATGAGAATACTGAGTTGTAAAGAAATGACCTGACCAATGGTTCCTATTACTTGAAAGATCTCCGATGATTGTGTTAAGAAGTTCAGTATTGGACGGATTAATCGATTTATCCAAACATGGTTATTGATCTCAGGTTTTGAAATGATTATTGAAGTATGAGAATTAAGCTATGAACATTGATTGAATTATTCCCTTCTACATGGGAACTTCATATTGCTAGTCAGCAAGCGTTTTTCTCTGGCCAGAATTTAAAAACGTATTTGGTGCAACTGAATTGAGAAAATATAAATAAGAATTATAAATAAGAATGTCATCATAAGAACTGTTTTTTGGGAGGGGTGATCAATTATTTAAAGAAAATATTTTTTTAAATGATGTTAAGGGATTTTTTTTACCTATGATGGCAATATAATGAGATAAGCCCAGTATAATATCGGTGGGTGTTAAATGTATATAAGACTTATATATGCTGAGGTCTTTTCCCCTTGTTAAATATTTTGTGAATCAAGTGCCCCAATTGATAAATAGGGGTTAGTTTGGTGGGGTTTTTTTTGTGTTTTGCAATGTGCTGTTAGTGATTCATTGATTGTATGCATCTACTAATTTGATTTACCTAATCACATTCTCCAAAGCTTCCGTTTTATAATGATTAAAGATGTTGTCCTTGACCAAAGAGTTTACGTAAGTCCCCATTTTCTTAACTTGTTCTTCCACAGATGGATATGTCAACGTATAAAATTTCAGACGTCTTTTAGAAGAGCAGGTGTGTATGCTTCAGGCAATTGTAAATCGATGTATCTCTACCTTCAGATTTGTTTTTTAATGTGTTATGACCAAATGCAGGTTTATGAGATCAAAGATGGAGGGACGCACATGTGCAAAATACCAATGGGCAGAAGGGGAGTCAAAGAGATGGAAGCACCTACTCAAATGGAGCACATGGTTGTCAGTAAGGGTCACCACCATGCATACATGCAAAATGCACTATGTCCAATGGGAGACTGCATGAGTGAATGGCAGCAGTTGAGACATATACACTTGTATCTTACATGTGTAAATGCCAATCACTGTACAGAGCTCTCTGACTCTCTTATTCATTATGGGAGGAATTCTGACCTGCGAATAGCAGGGATATACATTCGGATTGGACGTGCAACCCCCGCTATTTGCCGGCAGCGTATTCTGTCTCCCTGGCTCCCTGCATACACAGAGGGATTGTGCGGGGAGCACTGGACAGAGGCAGAAGGGAGAGGGCCAGAAGCAGAGAGTGGGCGGAGCGGGGGTGGGACGGCTCAGCCAACTATACAGGGCCTAATCTGATCAGGGCCCTGTATGTCCAGTGTTGGGAAGCTGGACGTGGGACCTATTCCACCTCAGAGGTGGAATATGTCCCCTGACAATGGCAATCAAGTGCAGGAGCAGGAATATGTCCCCTGACAAAGTCACAGTGCAGGAGCAGGTAAGCCCCCACCACTCGATCCTGGCCCTGGCTGCCCCCTGTCAGGTGACGGGGAAAGGAAACCTGCAGTGATATCAGGCCTTCTGCATTCCTGTTGGATATCCCACTGCCATGACTACAGCAGGCTCATAGGGTAAGCTGGCCAGGCAAAGCAATGGACAACCCACGCTGCTGAATCGGAGCAACGCCTGGCCATCTAGGTGCCCAATTCTGCAACCACAGAAATGTCTAGCTCCTGCTGTTGCAGAATTGGGTACATTTTGGGCCCATCCATTTTTTGGACACCCGGACGTGCCGTGATTAGAACTGGCCTCCATGACAACAAATTAACTCACTTATAAAATAGATAAATCAGGCAGAAAATGTTTAAGGACCATCAGAATGGGAGTCATTGAGAACAGTGTTTCAGTAATGCTCAATACACATCTCACCATCGTTTGTCATTGGTCCGATATTTATATTTGATTTTTTTATATTGCTTAAAGTCATTAAAACCTGTTCACTTTCAATTATATCAAATGATTTTTACTTATCTCAGTATGTAATGTCTAGCAATTCTCCTGATATGAATCCATGTCTCAAAAGATCCATCAAATCAGCTTTCTGCATTAGGGAGTGCTCTTCATAGCTACCATCCAAAATTCAACATGCTGTAGCTGACTACTTTCCCCATTGGTTGCAGAGACTGGTCACTCAGGCAATCATTTTTCTGATGTACCCTATCACCTCCCTTGATGTTGGCTCTCATTTTCCCTATTACGATGCTGATAACGATTCCATTTCCTCCAAAGTGACTTGTTTATATGGATGACAAGAACACAAGAGTTGAATCTTATAGAGTAACCGTAATGTACCACAAAAATAATTGCTACTCCAAAAGAACCAAAGTACCTAAAACAAAGGAGGGAACTGAGAGGAATGTGACAAGAACTGTGGAATGGCCTCAGACCAGTGGGTTACTTCAAGACAGACACCCATAAACATGGTGTCTGTCAGTACCCTTTAGCATCAATGGCCATGTATCCACCTTTTTGTTAGTGATTATTGAGCACACCTCTCTCCCTTAACAATGTCTCATGTATGCTTGAATTATATAGATCTCTTCAATCAACTTTTTGTAATCAAATTTTTGCACTTAGCTTTCTGTAATGCTGAGGATATCAACGAAAACTGTGTATTTTTTTCTTTTTCTTTTTCTGGATATCCCAGCGGTCCCAACGCCTCACAAACAACGTTGACCTGCGTTTCACTCAATAGCTTGAGGTTCTTCAGGGGACTAATTGCAAAACAGCCAAATGTTTAACTGAAAAAAAAGATCATAAAAACCGGCATGAGTTCAATGAAACCAAAACAGTGCTGTGTTAAGTACCAAAATATAGAGCCTATTCATACCTTTCTAATACCACAGTTGAGCTAAAATTACAATTAAAATCCTACCCAAAAGTTTAGCTGTAGTTGATGCACAGTTTGCGTTGAAAACATGTTGCTTCCGATCGCTCTAGTTTGATCTGGCGACCATTCGAAAAAACGCCGCGCATGGGCAAACATGTAAAACCTCCCCTTCTTATAGTCACTCATTCTCTCAGGACGCTGAATCTGCGTCACAGCTATGAACCAATGTCCTTTAACACACTCCCCATTCAATCTCGGCGTTCAATCCTGCTGGCTGTAAAGTATGTAACAAAATTCCACCATTCATGAAACAGCAGTGTTTGATTTAGGGATTTATCAAACATAGAATAATTGACTTGTTCAATACAGAAACAACGAAGTTCTTGGAAGCTATGGTGCAACTCCTCACAATGTGTCACCAGCGGTGCTGACAATACCTTTTGTTTTATACGACTTTTTTGTTCTAGCATCCTAGTTTTAAAAGATCTAATTGTGTTCCCGACATAAAATAAATCGCAGGGACATGCTATCACGTATATTACATTCATAGATTCACAAGTTGTTCTATGTTTCAAAACAAAGCGTTTCCCTTGGTGAGTAAAATGTTGTAATTCATTAGTAATTGCACATATGGAGCAGTGCCCACATTTATAATGGCCCAAGGGGTCTTGTAAAATAGTCTCCAAAGATGTTTAGAGAAGATCTTCTTGATTCGATGACTGAAAGGGGAATATTGCGTTATGAAGTTGATGACGTCAGGATCAATATGTTTCTCTTTATGAGGTGACGTAAGCATTTGAAATCTATCATTAAATAATGCCCGATGATAAGCTTGGGTGATGATTCGTGTAGGGTATCCCCTAGCCCGAAAATTAGAGGCCAGTACTTTCGCTTTCTTGCGATAATCTTGAGTGTCTGAACAGTTTCTGCGATATCGCAGAAACTGTGAAAAAGGTAATCCCTCTTTTAAGCGGGAGGGGTGTGCACTGTCAAAATGAAGAAAAGTGTTGCGATCAATGGCTTTACGGAAAATCGAGGTTTGCCATTTGGTAGCTGATTTGGTAACTAGAACATCAAGGAAAATAATTTCTGTATTATGGATATTGGAAGTAAATTGAATATGCTCATCCTGGGTGTTCAACCATGATAGAAAAAAATGTAAACTTTCCATTGAACCCAGCCATAGCATAAAAATATCGTCAATAAATCTCTGCCAGAGCTTAATATGGACCATGAAAGAAGATGACATAATGAACTGCCTCTCAAAAAATCCCATAAAGAGATTAGCAATGGAGGGGGCCATTGTTGCCCCCATTGCTACCCCTGACGTTTGTTGGAAAATAGTTGTTTCAAACTGAAAATAATTGTGGCAAATCGTTAACTTTGTTAAATCAAGCAAAAATGCCACCTGAAGTTCTGATACATCCCCTCTGCTTTGTAACGCTCTAGCAACAGTTTCAACCGCTTGCACTTGTGGAATGCTCGTATATAACGCCGTCACGTCCAAAGTGACCAGGATTATGTCTGGATTCACCGCCCAATGTGGGCATGTTTCCAAAATAGACAAAAAATGAGAGGTATCCCGAATGTACGAGGGAATCTCTGTTAGTAACGGACGCAAAAACGAATCTATAAAAATAGAAAGAGGTTCAAGCAAAGTGCCTCTTGTCGAGACTATCGGTCTCCCCGGCGGATGGAACAAATTCTTGTGGATCTTAGGAACTAAGTAAAAAGTAGCCAGTCGAGGATGTGCTAAATTAAGAAACTTGTATTCTTTCTGAGAAATAATCTTGTCTTGTAAAGCCTGAGATGTTATACGTAAAATCTCCTTCTGTAATCGTGCTGTCGGGTCAGTTGTGAGACATAAATAGGCTGTTACATCAGATAATTGCCGTTTAGCCTCCAATAGATATTGATCCCTACTCCATACCACTATCGCTCCTCCCTTATCGGCCCGTCTAATTACTATATCTGAACAGCCGGCTAAAGCCTGCAGGGTTTGATTTTCTTTTCGGGTTAACCTAGTAGATTTAAATTTGTGTGTGCTCTCCAAATTTTCCATGTCTTGCAACACTAGCGCTTTAAACACTCCTAAAGCCGGATGGAGAGGGCCAGGGGGGGACCATGTGGATTTAAACGGGAGTGGGATCCGCCGGGTTTCACCCGTGGGGATAGATGGTAGAACTGGTGGACTTACTGATTCTGGCTGAGTAGCGAAATAATTCTTCAAATTTAATTTTCTTAAGAGAGCTTCCAGATCTACCCGAAAATGAAACGGGTCATAGGTGATTGTAGGAACATATGACAATCCCCGATTTAACAAATCAATTTCATCTTGAGTCAGAGGGTTACCAGAGATATTAATTACCAAAGAACTTTCTATGGCAGAGGTAATTGCTATTGGCGTCGCTGATTGCCTTTGCGCTCCGACTGTCTGGTTTTCACTCCTACAGTCTTTTTCTTCTTCTTGGTATCGGCATCGTCGTCGCGAAAATCCTCCTTAGAGGTATTAGTATCCGTTGAGCTCAAATCTTCAGAAGTTGCTTCGAATGATACCTGTTTCCGAGATTGCTTCCTCATACTTTTGCATTTCAAGTCCATCCAGGGATAGACATACCCTGTAGTGTAGTCATCATTATCGCGTTTTAATTTTTTCATTTTAGCTTGCTGGACTTCCATTTTCAAGGAATCAATTTTTTTCTGTAGATCCTCCATTTTCAACTTAAATTGATCCCCAGACAATTTATCTTTCAACTCTTGTAACATTTGCTCTTCTTGTTTACGAAGCTCATCTATGGTGGATTTAGATGTGTTAATGATCAACATCATCAAGTCTAGAGAGCATTTATTTAGTATGCGATTCCAATTAGCGATAAATTCAGGGCTTCCAGTGAACATTCGAGGCTCTTTATAGACTCTCAATCCCCTAGGTATCTGCTGGCGATTCACATACTCGATCATTGAAAACCGATGCAGATCCGATCGTACAATCTGTTTCTGCTTTTTAAGAAGTGCTTCCCAAGAGGTTTCCAAATTAGTTGATAGCGCAATTTCTGAAGAGAAGGGAGTAACTTCTTTGCAAACCTCAGCCACTTGGGAAGAGGAAAAACTTAAAATATCCGTCCAAGCGGAAGAACCCTCCATAATTGTATCCTTACAAGAACACAAGAGTTGAATCTTATAGAGTAACCGTAATGTACCACAAAAATAATTGCTACTCCAAAAGAACCAAAGTACCTAAAACAAAGGAGGGAACTGAGAGGAATGTGACAAGAACTGTGGAATGGCCTCAGACCATTTTCAACGCAAACTGTGCATCAACTACAGCTAAACTTTTGGGTAGGATTTTAATTGTAATTTTAGCTCAACTGTGGTATTAGAAAGGTATGAATAGGCTCTATATTTTGGTACTTAACACAGCACTGTTTTGGTTTCATTGAACTCATGCCGGTTTTTATGATCTTTTTTTTCAGTTAAACATTTGGCTGTTTTGCAATTAGTCCCCTGAAGAACCTCAAGCTATTGAGTGAAACGCAGGTCAACGTTGTTTGTGAGGCGTTGGGACCGCTGGGATATCCAGAAAAAGAAAAAGAAAAAAATACACAGTTTTTGTTGATATCCTCAGCATTACAGAAAGCTAAGTGCAAAAATTTGATTACAAAAAGTTGATTGAAGAGATCTATATAATTCAAGCATACAGGAGACATTGTTAAGGGAGAGAGGTGTGCTCAATAATCACTAACAAAAAGGTGGATACATGGCCATTGATGCTAAAGGGTACTGACAGACACCATGTTTATGGGTGTCTGTCTTGAAGTAACCCACTGGTCTGAGGCCATTCCACAGTTCTTGTCACATTCCTCTCAGTTCCCTCCTTTGTTTTAGGTACTTTGGTTCTTTTGGAGTAGCAATTATTTTTGTGGTATATGGATGACAAGGCAGCATGAGAGAAAACACTAGACTGCAACTTAAGAACCAGATTTTCTGTTTCCTATTGTTTTTCTGCAGCTGTTTATAGCAGCTTAGGATGGAGTCCCCAGTCTATTGGCAGTCCCCTCCCTTGAATTTTGCTTAATAGTGTATTGATTCAGCAAATGATGCAGCGTGTCACTCTTCTAAAGATGATTCATTAGCCTTCATCTAGTAATAGCCTTCTGACAGTGCATTCATTTTGCATTACAGGGATTCTCAAGCACTTTAAAATGCCTGCTAGGGATGTGCATTCATTTGAATTTAAATAGGAAATATTGACAAAATAAAAAATTCTTTTCAGTCCAAAACATGGCACTGAAAAATCCAAAATTGTGCTTTCTACCCAATTTTGTCACGGGCCAAGCTAACCTCAAACTAGTAACCCTGAAGTTGGAAAGCAAGCATCTTACAGAAGAGCCATCACTGCCTCTGTGAGGACTAGTTTTAGCCAGCCTGCTGTTTTGCTTCTGATCTTCCTTCCCGTTTCCCGATTGGCCCAAAGTTTGTCTCATCTGGAGCTCTCTGTCTTGGGAATCTATTGACTCTTGCTTTAGAGATTTACTCCAATGATTTTTCTTTTGCAATGTTCTTGGGCTAGAAAGTCTCAGAAACTATGTCTAAGTACTCCAACAGAGACATTTACAAGCCTAATCCAGATCCCAGTTGTCCAATTAGAGCCCCAAAGTCTGAGGTTTTTTTAAAACTCACTTTTCGCTGCCACTGTGAAAATGTAGTGCCATCTGTCTGTCTCTGAGCCCTTTCTCTGCTATTTGTCTCTATTTATGCAATCTGTCTTGGCTCTGGAGCCAGAGACCCTGCGAGATTTTAAAAACTCACTTCTCTCTGCCTCTGTGACAAATGCATTGCTACCTGAATCTCAGAGCTCATTGGATTATATTATTGTATCTTTTTACACTTTTCATGCTTCAGCAAAGTACATTTGTGAAGCGGTAATTTCCAATCACCTTTTCTTTCTGAATGAAGAAAAGAAGATGGTGCTCTGCTATTGCTTCATTTCAGTTTCCTACTGAGCTGCTGACTTCATCATTCATAGGATTTGGGAGAAGGAAAGCAGGGATAGGCTTGTTCAGCTGATTGCTAGAAGTGTCCTACATTTCTGCCTTTTTCTCCTCTCAGAATGGCACCACTATGTCTGGCTCCCCAGGGGCAAACAAGAGAGGCACAGACTCAGGATGCCAAAGCTTAAGAGCACCATAAGCACCATTACTGGCTTGCCCTTCACAGTACCAAGTGTTTGTTTCTGTCAGTGTGCTCGTCAACAGGTGCTATAGCCAGAACTGTGGTAACTTTAAACATGAGAATAAGCACTTCTTGTATTCTTGCAAGAAACAGGAAATGGAAGTAAAGGAACAAGTTCCCACTACTGAATTAAAGAGCAGGGGAAGGGCTGATGTTGAGGCAGGAGGATAGACAGGTATGATGCTAACGGGCTGGTACTGGAATGGAGCTGAAATTGGGGCTGGGGGAGTTAGGGATGGAAGAGGGCTTATGCTGAGGATGGGGAAGCTTGGAATGGAAGAGGGTTAATGCTGAAGCAAGAAGGAAACTGATACTGATGCTGGGCCTGGGACAAGGGAGCTGATGTTGAAAGATGTTGCGGAGTGGTGGTGGTGTGGGGGGGGGGGGGTAGGGAGAAAGGGGCAGTTGCCGGGAAGTGAAAAGGAAGAGAAAGGCAAGCATTGTAGGGAGAGGAAGAAGCAAAGGTGTATGCAGAGGAAGATGGAGAAAGAGAGAGGAGAATAGGGATGGATGCTGGGGTAAAAAGATTGAAAGACGAGATCAATCAATATTGGAGAAAGAAGCAAACAGTTAGGTGTTGGGGAACGAGATAAGGTGATTTGGGTGAGGAGTGAGGCAATGGATGCTGGGAAAGAGAGAGAAAGAGGCAGGAGAACAGATATTAGAGACAAGGAGAAGTAGGAAAACAGAAATTACCACCCTAAAACCATAAGATCTATGAGAAACAATTGGGAGTAACCTGCATAGGATGATAGCTATAATTCTAAAATCAAATCCTTTGCAAGACGTTATTGGCTCTGCTGTAGCCCATTGCAGAGGGTCAGACATGTTTACCCTGCAGATGTATGGCATTTGAGTTGCACATAATCAGACTATTTCATCATAACTGTGACTGTACATCTTTGGCTCTCATCACATCTATGCATTACATGCAACCATATCCTATCCCTGGAATGGCCACCTGCAGGGATCATCACATTTCCTTACTTGCTCCTTATGGTCAGTATGAGCTACTCTTGTCCAGTTGTTGCATGTACATGTATCAGGAGGGTTCTATGGTGGTTAGGAGCAGGGCCGGATTTAGCTATACGCCATGTACGCCATGGCGTAGGGCCCACAGCTGCAAAGGGCCCACAAAAATTGAAGTAGTTAGGCTTTTTTTTTAAATAAAATAAAAAAAAACCTGCTGGCTGCCGCCGCGGGGCCCCCTCTGCTGCCGCGGCAGCATGGACTGACCCGCGGGGGCCCCCTCTGTAAGCTCGGTCCCTCCCTCCGTGCCTCCGTGTCTCCCTCCGTGCAGGCTGTTAGAGACGCGAAGGCAGACTGTCTCCTTCTGCCTTCCCGTCTCTGTTAAGCCCGCAGGGCTGATGGGAAATTTCCCATCAGCCCCTGCGGGCTTAACAGAGACGCGAAGGAGACAGTCTGCCTTCACGTCTCTAACAGCCTGCACGGAGGGAGACACGGAGGCAAGGAGGGAGGGACCGAGCTTACAGAGGGGGCCCCCGCGGGTCAGTCCATGCTGCCGCGGCAGCAGAGGGGGCCCCGCGGCGGCAGCCAGCAGGTTTTTTTTTTTAAAATAAATTTTACTTTAGGCCGGGGGAGGGGAGGGGGAGGGGGTAGGACTGGTAATTGGGGGGGCTGGGACTGGGGCTGGAAATGGGTTGGGACTGGGACTGGAAATGGGCTGGGACTGGGACTGGAAATGGGTTGGGGGGATTACGGCTGGAGGTGGGCTGATGAGGCGGCCTGGGAATGGGCTGTGGGCTGTTGGGGGGGGTTAGAACTGGTAATGGGCTTTGGGGGGTTTTAAGACTGGTAATGGGCTGTGGGCTGATGGGGGCTGTCTGGTAATGGGCTATGGGGGGGGCTAGGACTGGAAATGGGCTGGGGGGGGTTAAGACTGGAGGTGGGCTGATGGGGTTAGGACTGGTAATGGGCTGTTGGGGGGGTTTAGAACTGGTAATGGGTTTTGGGGGGTTTAGACTGGTAATGGGCTGTGGGCTGATGGGGGCTGTCTGGTAATGGGCTATGGGGGGGCTAGGACTGGAAATGGGCTGGGGGGGTTAAGACTGGAGGTGGGCTGATGGGGTTAGGACTGGTAATGGGCTGTTGGGGGGGGGGTTTAGAACTGGTAATGGGTTTTGGGGGGGTTTAGACTGGTAATGGGCTGTGGGCTGATGGGGGCTGTCTGGTAATGGCCAATGGGGTGGCTATGACAGGAAATAGGCTGGGGGGATAAGACTGGAGGTGGGCTGATGGGGTTAGGACTGATAATGGGCTGTTGGGGGGGTTTAGAACTGGTAATGGGCTTTGGGGGGGGTTAAGACTGGTAATGGGCTGTGGGCTGATGGGGGCTGTCTGGTAATGGGCTATGGGGGGGTTAGGACTGGAAATGGGCTGGGGGGGGGGTTAAGACTGGAGGTGGGCTGATGGGGTTATGACTGGTAATGGGCTGTGGGCTGATGGGCTGATGGGGGGGGGTTAGGACTGGCAATGGGCTATGGGGGGCTGACTGGAAATGGGTTGATGGGGTTAGGACTGGAAGTGGGCAGATGGGGGGTTAGGACTGGTAATGGGTTATAGGGGGGGCTTAAACTGAAAATGGGGTGATGGGGGGTTAGGACTGGTATTGGGTTGGGGGGTTGCTAGGACTGGAAATGGGCTGATGGGTGGCTAGGACTGGAAATGGGCTGATGCAGGGACTAGAAGGGAATGGATGCTGGGTGAGGCTGGAACTAGAAGGGAGCTGATGTTGGGGGAGGATTAGAATGGGATGGGGCTGGAAGAGTAAAATGGAGAAGGGAAAAATATTTTGTGTGGGAGGGATAAAAAAATCTACAATTGGCCGGGTATTGGGAGAGTAAGTGGGGATTGAGGATGGAGGGGTAAAATTTGACTGGATGAAATAGGAATGAGGAAAGAGCAAAAGGAGAAAGATTAGTATGTTAAAGCAGATGTAGAGAGAGAATGGAAAAAAACTAGAAGAGAGAAGAAAGGACAAATGGACAGCAGACGATGGAGAGTTAGCAGAAGACATGAAGAAACCAGAAGAAAGTGGCTGGAGCAATTGCAGCTGAAAAAAATGCACAAAAGGTAGAAAAATATCTCTTATTTTGAATTTATTAATTGGAATATGTCAGCTCTGGTAAATGTGCATCATTAACGTCTGCGCTTTGTTTAGTACAAGAGCAAATTAATGTATAGTTTTATTTCTACAGTGTTGTACATTCCAAGTTTGGCTTTTGGGATTCCCAGTTTAATTATTGTCTTCCTGTTTCTAAAATGTGATTACTTGTTTGGTGATGGTCTATGTTCTGCATGTGTAACTGAGCTGAGGTGTTCTGTTTATATAATTCCTATTTGACATTGCCACTTGTTCTCTTTCCCCAGTAGGTCATGTATTGTTGTTCTCTGAAATGTATTGGTTTAATATTTGCAGTGTTGCCTTTTGATTGGTAGAGTATGGTGCTTTGTGAGTCCTGGTAGTGCTGTTAGGATACGGCGGGTTTGCTATGGGTTCTAAATGGGCAGTGTTTGTAGTAGTTCCTAATGTGTCTGGCAGTTGGCACTGGATTATAGTAATGTAGAAATCTTTTAGTCTTTCTTTATCCATACACTCATTAAGAGGCACGTTTACTAAAAGTTAGTATATGGTAACATTATGCAAATATTTATGCAAATGAGGCCCCTTATGCAAATGAGGCCCACACACCCCTTGGGCCGCCCCTGCTGGGGCCCACAATTTTTGTTGGCATAGGGCCTCACTCAAGGTAAATCCGGCCCTGGTTAGGAGGCTGGGACAGCTGGGATAGTTGTAAGACTCATATAGCTGTTATTAGGGCTTCCCCCTGGTACAGCTACAATTTTTTCACACACACTACAACTGCATTTATGAGGTCACATCAGGTACACTGGGGCAGCAAGTCCATACTGCACTCACCTACTGACATCCTTCCTTCAGCCCATCCATCGGCATCTGCCCATTAAGTGCAGCCATGTATTCTGCCAGCTGCTACACCATGGCCCACACAGGAACCTTTTCATCATTCCGATGTATCACTCACACCTCTCCTGTGAATGATCTGCATGTCACCACTCCTGCTGTCATCCTTTTGATGCATGCATCATGGCAATTCTGGCTCTGTTGGGGGACACGTCTTCCCAATCCTATGCCACACACTGACATTAGAGCTATTACATGGGCACCCCTCGCTGATTCAGTAAAGCTGCCTCCCACATGCTGACTGCCATTTATCCTATGGATCCACGATGCCCATGGATCTGCCAGGTCCATCAGTTCCTACCTGTCCTTCCATCCATCAGCTTTAATGTGACTTTCACTGGGGCTCCCTTATCCTGCTTTAAAGTGACAGCCATTTTTGGGCATTAAGGTGCACGCATGTCACCTTTACGCCCGATGTCCTATTAGCGCATAATAAGTGCAGCCTAGTGTCCTTATTGCCGGAATGCCTACTCCCGTCCCGGCCTTTACTGCACAGAAACATCCTTTTTGCTGCCATTACCACTGCTTAGTACACATACCCCATGGACTATTTTATGGTTCTGCCATCCAGTTTTGTAAAGCACTTTGATGGTCTAGTTGTAAATAAATAAGTGAATAAATAAATGAATACAACATCAAATCTATGAGAAAGCACTGGGACGAGCTGCCCAAAGTGTCAGTTTCAATCCTAAAAGATGATAGCACAATTTTGAAAGGTTAGATGACGGACATGGAGGAAGATGTTGCATAAATGGGGTTTCATATGGGAAGACTAGATTGGCCATTTTGGTCTTTATCTCCTGTCATTTACTTTGTTATCTTGAGAGTAATTTTAGAAAGGTATTTCTGTGGGTTAAACAATGTCTTCTCATGCAGTGTATATTAGCACTTAAAAGGGAATACACATGCATAAAAATGGCTATATAAAGTTGTGGCTGGTGCAAAAGTACTCACAGTGGCATACTTTTACTGTAAGCATTGCCAGAAGCATGGTCTTGGTATGTATGGACCTTCAGCCTAGACACAATTGCTGCAGGATTTGCACTAGTATTTTATAAAGACACAAAGGGCCTATGTGTCTTTTTAAAGTAGATTAAAATTTTATAAAGTTGTAGCTGTGCTCATGGGGCTCATAGGCTTGTAAATGGCCTGTTATAAAATTCCAACTGATGTAAAATTGCAGGCGTTGATATAGAAACATAGAAACATGACAGCAGAAAAGGACCACATGGCCTATCTAGCCTGTCCTTCCATATCAACCACTACAACAGCCCCCTTTTTTCCTTTAGAGATCCTCTGTGTTTGTCCCATGTTTCTTTGAATTCAGATATGATGACATGTGCTTTGCTGGTAGGTGTGTACAGGGGTGGAGTTTGGGTGGAGTGCAGGTAGAGTTCACCAGTACACACAGGATACATCTACACATGCACTTAAATAATCTAGGTAGGGACATCTACACCGGCTCTCAAGCAGATGTAACTATCCATGCCCTCAATGTAGGCAAGATTTGTGCTGCTCATGCTAATGTTTTATAAAGACATATAGGTGCCAGTATGTCTTTATAAAAAAAATATCTGTGAAAGTACTGTAACATGCTGCAGGGGGATTGTGTGAGATGGGATGGGGTAGTATAAAGAGTAATGCCACAAATGAATAATAAAATGATTCTGTCAACAAGAACCTATTCTGGGTGGCCAAGACGTAGAAGGGAGAAGTGTACAAGGACTAAAGGTAGCCTAGTGATGTGGAGTGATGTAGCAATCTCTAATGCATATGTTAGATGTCATCAATAACAATTCACTTGCTCAAAGACTGCGGATGCACTGGGCATTGCCATGTGAAAAGAAGTTATTTGTTGAAATTTGGACTTAAGAGGCGAGAGGAATGAAAAATTGTCACCTTACTCACTGTTTATGCTAATGGATTATTATGAAGCGTATAAAGGATTGTTGTCACTTTACTCATTGCATATGCTAATGGATAAATTATGTAGAGTATAATAATACACAATTTTGTTGTGTCCTTGAACAGAGAACTCTGCACTTTGTTCGTTCAGTGCTCTTGTAATAAAGTTGCTGGCTTTTTATCACTGATCCTGCTTGAGTTTTAATTTGACACAACTAAGTAGGCACCTACTGGCCATCTTAGATTAGAGCATCCTTATAAAATTACCATCTATGAGGGTAACAGGATGCCTCTATGAGGGTACCCTCTATGAAGGTAACAGGGTGCCAAGTCAAAGCACGTTTTAACACATCAAGATGAAGTCCATTTTATAAAGGCAAGTAGGTAATCAAGTCTTGACAAATTTTGTTTAGATTTAGGAGCCAAACAAAATCTTAGGAGCCCGTAGATGAGACCCCCTCATGTTCTCACTCCCCCCCCCCCCCACCGCCTTTGTCTCCATTCTCCACTGAAGTTGAGGAGTGTGGGGGAAGAGGAGAGGATTCTTCTCTGAGGAGGTCTACTGCAGTTCCTTTAAGACCTGATTTACTAAAGCTGTTTTCCCACTCCATATCCAAGGGGATAAAAAGCTTAGTAAGTCAGGTCCTTAATGAACTCCCTGCAGTTGGGGAGGGTGCTGCTGAAAGAAATACGTGGCCAGCATCCCCCTCCCTATCCCTAACTCTGTTGTTCCCAAGTCACGTGCTCTTTCCCTTCCTCACCTTACTCATCACCTAGGGGTATGTTTACTAAACTGCGGTAACGTTACAGACCACACATTACATAACATTAATGCTCGTTAGGTAACATTAACGCATGGTATTTAATGTTAACGCACAGTAACGTTACAAACCGTGCGGAAGCGTTCCACAGCATGGTACACACCGCAGAGGGAGGAGAGAGGGCAGAGAGCAGGGGTCAATGGGTGGGGAGTGGGCGGGGAGAGGCTCCCTGCATACTAACGCGCTGAACTGAAGAGCTGAATCCTACTGGGAATGAAAACCTGCTGTTAGATACACATTTGCAGGAGAGAGAAACCATTTTTGGTGTCAGCAATGTACAGCATAGGCAGGGAGCACAAGAAACGTGATAGTAGTGCTCCATTTGCAGCAACACCATAGTGCCCAAGTATGAGAGGCCACTATGGCAATGGTGTAAATGGGGCATAGGGGGCTGCAGGCAGCACATATACTGTGGGCAGCTGGGGCATAGGGCAGACCTGGGTGTCGCCCAGGTGGCACATAGGAACATAGAAACTGGAAGTCTGAAAGACAGCATCTGACAAAGGCCAAACACAATATACAAATACATTGTCTACACTAGCCAATAGTTGCCAGGGCAGAGACAGAACATTCCCGCATCCATCCCACCACCATGTTGAAGGGACAAACTTTTGTTAGGCGGTGATGGGGGTGGGGTGGGGATGTCCATGCATGCCTTCCCATCCCAGATGCCGCACCGTAGGCACCTGCCTACCGGAACAGTGGATGGCCTGGGATGGCGCACAACAATCACCAACAACATATGGTTATGTCAGCATAGCATGGGGGGATGTGTCTATGCTGGAGGGGGAAGTGGCACCTGTCTGCAGTGGACCCAGGCCATGCCAGGTACCAGTACATGGTGTGCAATGCAACAGAAAAGGTCTGGCCAAGGAGACGTAAAGGTATGGCCCAGGGACTGCTGTGCCTCTGTGGCCCGACTGTGCTTCAGTACACACAGCCAGTGTCACTCAGAGCAGAGGGTCACAGGTTCAGGTCCCAACTGTGGACCCTGCAGAACACATCACTAACCTTTGCCCTACTATGTAGATACAACAGAAAAACAGGAAATGTCTGGCTGAGGAGAAGTAAAGGTAGCTCCAGGGACTGCTGTGCCTCTGTGGTCTCACTGTAGTGCAGCACACACAGCCAGTGTGACTCAGAGCAGAGGGTCACAGGTTCAGGTCCCAGCTGCAGACCCTGCAGAGCACATCACAAACATTTGCCCTACTATGTAGATACAACAGAAAAACAGGAAATGTCTGGCTGAGGAGAGGTAAAGGTAGTTCCAGGGACTGCTGGGCCTCTGTGGCAACACTGTGGTGCAGTACACACAGCCAGTGTGTCCAGGAGCTGAGGGTCACAGGTACAGGTCCCAGCTGCTGGAACCTGCAGAACACATCCCAAAATTTTATCCTACTAAGTAGATACAACATCAAACCGTGCAATCCCCACAGCAGCGGCCAACAGGGGTAGAAACACCCACTCACACAGGCTCCACCATCCAAATCATGCTGTACAGGCAGGCTGCTGGCCCCAGCACAGAGTTGCAGGTAACATCACAGCACCATTGCTACCTCCTGCTCAGTTCAGAAATGTTGGCAGTGTGGAAGGCAGGGTTGCCAAACACCCCTATCATTGCACAGTGCTGCAGTAGGTGTGTGTGTGTATATGTCTATCCATAGTTTTGTGGCTACCCACCCCGCTCTCGGCCCACGTTGTCCAATTATTACCAGCAGTAGCCTGCGAATGTTGATAATGAGGAGCAAGGTAGTGTGGGTATGGGCCAGATAGGGCGAATTGGGCAGGCTGCATCTGCACAGGGAGTATTGCAATGGCTGGTACACTATGATGTCCAACCACCACCTGCATGGACAGGGTGGCCACAGCATGTTCTGTTGGGAGGGCAGTCTCACCCTGACTCAGCAGTGACCATGGCATGTCCAGGTTCCCCCATAGTCTTCTCTACTATCTGTCTCTGATGATATCTGTGTGATCCCAGTTCTGGGGCCCACTCACGTGCGTGCGTGCTCTCACCGACTATGTACCACAGACTGGCCAGTGGCATGTCTGCAGTTAGTCTGTATATGGTGAGAACCCAATGTATGCTGCTGAAGGTGCAGTCTGACACTGTTGTCTGATGATGTATGGCAGACTGTGGTATGTGGCAAGTGAGGATTCACACAGCAACCCCACATTAATGTTGGTCTGCCAATGCTCCAGTCACAGGTATGTCTCATGCACACTAGCCCTAGAAGGATGTCCTTTGCCAGCAGGAACAGGGTTGTTGGTCTCGCAGCCAGTCCCATGACCTCAGGCACCTGTCTCTCCATGCCCCCACCTACAAGATGGGTGTTATGGGGGCCCTTGGGGGCACATAGTGTAAACTACTCTGAACAGTAGAGGACTGTGGTACATAAACCTCATAAGACACGGGACATCTCTCCGCCCTGCTAACAGGTGGCCATGGCAGCCAGATCCTAACACTGGGTACACACTGATCTGGGTGGTCTCTGGTCCCAGGGGGACACCTGTGACTGTGGAACACAGAGGTGCCTTTGGCACACTGCATGAGACACCTGCCACACACTGTCAGTGATGAGGATGTGCAGCAAGACCTATATGTAGCACCACATGTACTGTGGACCTAGTGCTGGACAGCCATCCATACCCTCAGGGTGAATACAGAACCTGCACAATGGCAGGGTCCGTAGCTACTCTGTGCCAGTATCACACATGGCAGTCCATCTTAACAGGCTGTGGTAACAGAGAGGTGCAGACCCCATTTGTTGATCCACTGTGGACCACTGTTCGGTATGTGCAATGCATCATGGATGCTGGTTCGGTTACCCTAACCTGGCGCACAGAGCAGATGGTCCATGCAGTGACCTGAAGTCCCTCTGTACCCAAGAATTGCTGTACAGCAGGCCATAGAGGTATAGCCCACTGGTTCATACAATGATGTTCCAAACTGTGTCCATGGGTTTGATCCCCTATTGTTCCCCCCTCCCATGCGTGCCAAACTCAGATATCTTGCATGCCTCTAACACTCATATTTTTGCAGATATGTACTGCCAGCCCATAATAGACTCACCACAGTGGGCGACATTCCTCTGGTCCAGTTATCTGCATCTGTCAGCTGTGTAGAGTCCTGACTGCCTGTGCAAGCTGCCACCACAGGTCATGCACTATGACCCTGTCCTGTATTGTGCCTCTACGTTGCCTGCCTTGCCTGTACCACAGCTGCATGGTACCACCACACCTCTGCCCACCCATCATCATAACCATCCAGGCACCCCCGCCTCACCTGGGGGACACATATGCCCACCATCTGCCACCCACTGTCCTCCCAGTACTTTGCATTGCCCACACCCAGTGCTGTGGTACAGTTGCCCACAACATGTTTGTCAACAGTACTGGCAGCCACATGGTCTGGTCGCAGATATGGCACATCCATGAGCCTCCAGCCCTCACCCCCAATCACCTGTGCAGTGGCAGTAACCCGTGGCAATCCAGTGTTAGGGTGACATTAGTATCTCTGGACATAGGTAATACATGTCAACCTGAGGCACCTTGCAGGCCGCAAGGCAAAGTAACCTAGGGCACCATGACATTGGTATGCCACTGTGAACAATGGCAAAATATCCCAGGGAGCCCACGTAGATGACCTGTCCAGGTGTTCCCAGTACAGTGCCCTGCCTAGGGACCCCGATAAGGTGCTGTAGAAGGCGCTCACAAGGCACCTGACGAGCATCCTATATGGCACCGTACAATATGGCGCCCAGTAACGTGCCTACTAAGGCACGGTAGCACAATAAACCATTGAAGGAACCTACGAACGCACCATGTTCTGAAGCGCGGTATCGGGCGACGTACAACGTGCTATTAGGGCTGAGGAGTCCCCGGACGTGCTCCTTAGTGTGCCGTTGCGTAAGGCGCGCTCCAAGGGGCCGTAATCAATGTTAGCCTAACATGCGCCTGAGGCCCAGATGGCTGAAAGCCTGACACGATGTAACGTCAGGCCTCAATGTCCACAAGAACATGGTCCGTCAGAGCAATATAACATTGTAAGTGTAGCACAGTGGTTAGGCAATATTTCAGACTACAGTGTATTGGGAGTTCAAATCCCAGAAGGGGATAACACCATGGGAAGAAGATGGGTAAAGGGCATGTCAAAAACAGCAGTCATACTCAGATTGGGGTATGAAATGGAATGCTTCCATTTGGAATTAAACCCTTTCACATCGCATGAACAAAAGTAACAGTTGTCACTATGGTTCTTTTGTTCTCGCCATACCATAGGAATCCCATAACGGAAAGATTTTTTCTTACCCTTGAACCAGTTTCAGAGGTCCTCAACACACCATTTGCACACTTTATGAGGCGCCCAAACTTTATCTTGATCTCCAATTTTTAGTCCAAAGTATGCAAAGTATACTTTTTTCACAAAGTCTGTAATATTCTGCTGTTGCTTCAACACTGTATATTCACCACAGATGAAACAGAAACTGTCTGGCAAATTAATACACTTTCGCGGAGCCATAACATAATGGTTGAAGAATGACGAGCTAACACGAATTGCGATGAAAAAGTGTGAACAGCCTAGAACCAAGAACCTGATGATGATTCGTGCACAAGTGTGGCATGCAGGAGAGAGTGGCTCTGTGTCTGTACACGAGACGTCACAGTGCTGGCCACGCCCCCCTGCACTGACCGGAGCTGCTGCTATCTGCCCTGTGTCTCCCTCCCACTGGATTCTTCAGGAAAGATTAACCCCTTCTACCATTAGAAGCACGGACTTAAAACTTGCTTAGCTTATGTATATATTGCTGACCGTCAGATTTACAGTGCTATATTTTTTTTTACATAACCCAGACAACCCCTTTAAGGTTTTTTTGGCATTTTATATCTTAAATGCACTTATGTGAATTAATTAATAGTAATTTGAAAAAATGTGATAAATTTGAAGACAATTTTGCATGTTGTGGCAAATCATGATGTCTAGGAGTTTTTTCAATATTCTATTTGTTTTCAGCACACCAAAATACATGGAAATTAGATGAAAATAATCAAACAGCTTTTTAGTCGCATCCTGGTGTTAAGGTACCTGCTCTTGTTTAAGTCTCACAGATCTGCCAAATCCCCAGGATGCTTCAGTCTGCATTACAGAGATCTATTATCCATCCTGTTATTATGGTACCCGGTCCTGTTTAAGTTGCACAGATGTGCCATATCCCCTGGATGCCTCAGGCCTCATTACAGAGGTCTATCATCCATCCTATTGTTATGGTACCTGCTCTTGTTTAAGTTTCACAGGTCTGCCATATCCCCATGATGCTCCAGGCCTCACTACAGAGGCCTACTATTCATCCTGGTGTACCTGCGCTTGTTTAGGTCTCACAGGCCTGTCAAATTCCCAGGATGCTCCATGCCTTACTACAGAGGCCTATTATTCATCCTGGTGTTATGGTACCTGCGCTTGTTTAGGTCTCACAGGCCTGCCAAATCCCCAGGATGCTCCAGTCCTCATTACAGAGGTCTATCATCCATCCTATTGTTATGGTACCTGCTCTTGTTTAAGTTTCACAGGTCTGCCATATCCCCATGATGCTCCAGGCCTCACTACAGAGGCCTACTATTCATCCTGGTGTACCTGCGCTTGTTTAGGTCTCACAGGCCTGTCAAATTCCCAGGATGCTCCATGCCTTACTACAGAGGCCTATTATTCATCCTGGTGTTATGGTACCTGCGCTTGTTTAGGTCTCACAGGCCTGCCAAATCCCCAGGATGCTCCAGTCCTCATTACAGAGGTCTATCATCCATCCTATTGTTATGGTACCTGCTCTTGTTTAAGTTTCACAGGTCTGCCATATCCCCATGATGCTCCAGGCCTCACTACAGAGGCCTACTATTCATCCTGGTGTACCTGCGCTTGTTTAGGTCTCACAGGCCTGTCAAATTCCCAGGATGCTCCATGCCTTACTACAGAGGCCTATTATTCATCCTGGTGTTATGGTACCTGCGCTTGTTTAGGTCTCACAGGCCTGCGAAATCCCCAGGATGCCCCAGGCCTCGTTACAGAGGTCTATTATCTATCCTGATGTTATGGTACCTGCTCCTGTTTAAGTTTCACAGGTCTGCCAAATCCCCAGGATGTCCCAGGCCTCACTAAAGAGGCCTACTATGCATCCTGGTGTTATGGTACCTGCTCTTGTTTAAGTTGCACAGGTTTTCCAAATCCCCAGGATGCTACAGGCCTCACTACAGAGGCTTACTATTCATCCTGGTGTTATGGTACCTGCTCCTGTTTAGGTTTCACAGGTCTGCCAAATCCCCAGGATGCCCCAGGCCTCACTAAAGTGGCCTACTATGCATCCTGGTTTTATGGTACCTGCTCTTGTTTAAGTTGCACAGATGTGCCAAATCCCCAGGATGCCCCAGGCCTCATTACAGAGGTCTATTATCCATCCTGGTGTTATGGTCTATTATCCATCCTGGTGTTATGTTATACTTAACCCTCCATAGCCCATGTTCCCTGTAAAATAGTTATCTCCAAGTTATAATGCCCTGTTTAATGTAATTTCAGTTTGTTCAATGTAAACCGCACTGATGCAGAATAGCGCGGTATATAAGAGAATGTAAATAAACGGTACCTGCTCCTGTTTAAGTTTCACAGGTCTGCCAAATCCCCAGGATGCCCCAGACCTCACTACAGAGGTCTATTATCCATCCTGGTGTTATGGTACCTACTCTTGTTTACATTGCACAGGTGTGCCATATCCCCAGGATGCTCCAGGCCTCACTACAGAGGCCTACTATGCATCCTGGTGTTATGATACCTGCTCTTGTTTAAGTTGCACAGATGTGCCAAATCCCAAGGATGCCCCAGGACTCATTACAGAGGCCTATTATTCATCCTTGTGTTATGGTACCTGCTCTTGTTTAAGTCTTACAGGTCTCCCAAATTTCCAGGATGCTCCAGGCCTCATTACAGAGGTCCATTGTCCATCCTGGTGTTATGGTAGGTGCACTGGCTGATGTGTGCAGGCCACACATATCGCCATGTTGTGGCTGGAGCCTGCAGGGCATATAGCGGCACATCCCCAGGGCACACTCGGGAGTGGTTGTTGCTGTGTGCAAGGGCCACTGGTGAGACACATGATCATCACCCACGCCGGTGCATACCGTGGCACATGGTTATGCAGTCTGTGCATATGTTGGACAAGGGTGGAAGACAGGTTGATGGGTGTAGCAGACATGCTGACACAGTGGTGCATATGTGCAGAAAGTGGTGCATGCCCTGCACCCCCCCCGGCATACCATGCATGTATGCCGACACCATGCAGCCCCCCATGCATGGCGCCCGTGACCCACAGCACGGCAAAGGCACATATGGTGCGGTGTTGCAGGCCCAAGCATGGATAGGCTGCCAGGCGGAAATGGCTGCCAGGGGGTTTGCACGCAGGGCACATAGGGGTCAACCTGGATATGCAGAGCCGCAACGCACATATGTGTTTGGCAGGGGCAACAGCTAGCAGTCGACACACAGCACACAGTAGGGGCAGCCACCTTATGCACCCAGGTATTTGTGTGGTGCAGCACCGGCGGGCGATGGATGTCTGTTCTATAATGTCCCCACACGTTGCTTCACCCACAGGTTGAGGACCTGCGCAAGAAGGCCCTTGAGCTGCGAGCCAGATACCCCTGCTTCATGGTGCGGGTGCAGCGGGAACAGCAGGCCCAATGTGACGGTGAGTGATGCGGCACGTCCCTGTGGGCCAATGGCCTGCGGGACCACAGGACATGTGTGCATGGTGTGCCAGATTTGTGACCATGGTGGTAATGTACGTACCTCTCTCCCACAGTGGCCATATGTGCAGACGAGAGCCCAGTAGGGCTGGACGCTGGAGCCGGGTAGCCAGTGCCGGCTGAAGACGACCTGGAGGGCATAGAGGCGGCTGATGGCGGGGAGGCCGAGGAGGAGGGGGATGCTGGAAGCAGAGAGGGGGAGGGGGAGGAGGGGGTTGTGGGGTGGAGGGAGAGGTGGGCTGGGAGCCTGGGGAGGAGGGAGGGGGAGGTGCAGGGGACGAGGGGCGAGGGGGGTGAAGTGTGGGGGTGGAGGGGGAGGTATGGGGGAGGTTGGGGAGGGGGAGTGGGTGGGAGGCCTGGGAGGGTGTGGGGTGTGGCAGGGGGTGGGGTTGAGGGCGTGACAAGTCCCGAGCAGCACAGGCTGCCACAGGGCACTGGGGGCTCCAGCCATCTGACCCACAGTGCCGGTGATGCCAGTGATAGCCCCGTCTGGCCGCGGGTCTGCCACACATAACCACAGACAGGCACACCATACATGCAGCCACACAGACAAGGGGAGATGTGTGTCTGTGCGGCCTCCGCCTGGCTACAGTGGTGCATGCCCAGACACACACCCAGCGGCAGCACACCCGCATTCTGGGGCGGTTGCTGGAGACCATGGCCGTGGTGGCTGACCGACTGCCCATGCTGAATGACAGATGTGCGGCAAGCGCAGCTGGCCAGCCACCCAGTGATGAGGACCCCCAGGGGGTGTGAGTGTGGGCACCACACATGCAACCCCTGCCCTGTGCCGGCCCATGCCCTGCTACTGCCACCACCACAGGGGACTGGGGAAGGTAGGGCCCATGCCTGCACAGGGTCTCACAGCTTTGACCCCCCCCCATTAAATATTGTACATATGTTTTACATACTCAAGATGGCCAGCTGTCCCTTATTGCAACATGTCTGTGGGTTGCGCATATACGTGTGAGTCTGTGTGCATGACAACGGTACCATACATGGTACCATACCCGTGGCAAGGGCAGGGGATGGGCATGGGCGGCGCCTGATGTAGCACCACAGATTAACACATGTACCGTTGGGTTGCTAAGGACCACCACCATGGCGAGAAGCATAGTTTCACGCACATGCCACCTGTGCACAGAAATCTGCATGTGAGACACAACCCCCCAGGCTCTGACCCCAATATATATGCCTGAAACCATATTGTGTTGGATGTGCCACCATGAGGGGCCCCCCTCACATGGAAGGTACCCGATATGCACCTGTGATATGAGCCAGAGGCACCAGCTCAACATGCCACAAAAGGTACAGCATGCACCCCATGGCGTAGGCGTATGCAACTCCCCCCCAGCATACCAGATAACTGCAGCTACGGGGAATGGCACCACCTGTGGGAGACAAGGAGACAAAGCACCTACATGTCCAAACCTTCTGCCCCAAATTATATTCACCGTGTACCGGCAATACCCACACAAGGAGGACCCAACAGTGCTCACATTGAAGGGGTGCCCAACAGCTGCCCCCCAGCCAGACCACATATGCAACATAGCACCATGTGTCCGGCATCAAAATCATCAGGCCAGTTCCCAACTCAAACATACCCAGCACTGGATGCAGTTGGGCTCTGCCCCGATGGCAGTTCACGGCAGATAGTACGCCGTGAACAGGGCACCATGTTGCATATGTAGACCGGCTGTAGAGTGGTTGAGCCCTGTACAGCCCCTATGATGGGAGCAGAGGTGGGGGCACATCACTGTGACTACAAACTGAGGACACAAGATGCCATAGGAGGGAAACAGATCAGGCATATAGGTGCAGTGGCCCCCCACCGTGTTGATGGCCGCCACACCTGCAGATATGTAGTCAGAAGGGTGGCCCGCTGACGCATGTCCCCTGAGGTAGGCGCAATAATGATAGGTAGACATGTTGAGCTGGTAGGTCTGGCTCGTCTAAAGCATGTACAAGGGTATGTCACACCGCGGGAGGGAGATCCCCCCATGGTGACATATCCAACACTGAATAGTGGGGAACCCCTATATGAGGGGGTGGGTATGAGGGGTGTTTCCAGCGTGTCGGCCTGCCAGTATCCCTCCAATGGGCCCAGTGACCTATACCGGTACACACATGGCATGGTGCCTGGCATGGGTGGCACACAGTACCCACATGCACGGGATTGAGACAGGACAGTGCACATGCCCCCCTGCAGTGCATGTTGCAGACAGTGGATAGCATGCCAGTGGGTCTGTATGCCATGTCTATATGTATGTTGTCAGACGGATGCCTGGGTGAGAATGTTCACAGTCCTGGCAAAGGCATATACTAATATGATTTGCAAGGGATTGTGGGAAATGTAGTCCATTCACACCAGACACAGCCGTTCACAATAATTAGTTGTGCTTGAGTGTAAAGCCAATAAGATATTTATTTATGGGGTTATTTCTCCCAACACAGATATGCTTGGTAGCACATAAAACAGGATACTTGCTTTCAGTGTTAAACTTAGAAAAACAAAATCAGGAAAACAGCAGCTGAACTTGTCAGGCAATCAAAGTAAAGAATAAAGACCAGGATGGTAACAGAATGGTCTTTTCTGTAGGCTTTAGCTAATATTTTCTTAGCAGTGCTTTAATCAACAAACCAAACCCACAAAGTAGGGAAAAACTGTTCTTTTCAGGTTAACTTCTTATTTTTTTTTTTAAACTTTTATTTTCATTTTGCAACAAACAAAAGAAACAACACACCAAAAGAGACAAAACAAGTATACAATAAGGAAAAGTAAACCCATTACCCCCCACCCCGATGCTTCTTCTCTACCCGATTATATCAGCATGTGAGCGCTTCCAAATAACAGTGATGATACATCAAACGATCAAAAGAGTATCTACAATACAGCATGATCATGGGACAGAGATATATACAAAGTTAGACAGTCAGATGAGAGCATTTAGCAAAATGTACATAGTCATTGAGCATCTTCCATTGAGACCAATGAGAAGGAGTCTGAACGGAGGAAGCGAACAGACGAGGTATTTGTTCATATTTACTGTAAAGACAGGCATGATTCCACCATTCATTGGGGCTCAGATGGGAGCTAATTTTCCAGTATTACTTAATTAGGGAAATAGCAATGCCAAGCATAAAGTTCGAAAGGAGATAAGCCATTTTTGGGAGAGAGGGGATCCCCGCAACTGGGCGAAGTCCCACTATCCTCCAAGAAAGGGGCTCCTGAGAGTGCGAGATAGACTAAATACGACCCCAGACCCGACGCCAGTAATACTGTAGTGCGGGATATTCATGCATAACATGAGGCAATGAACCAATGGCCGCAGGACGTGTCCAGCAACCATTGCCCTGAGTAGTGTTCCATTTGTCTAATCTGTGAGAAGTGTAAAAACACCGGTGGGCTAGAGAGAAGAGGGTCTGAGTGAATGAGGCGGATCGGGAACCCGTGTCCCTCTACTCCAGATAAGGCTCCATTGCTCCGAGGTCAAAGTCACATGCAATTCTCTCTCCCATACTTTCTGCGCTATAGGGGTATCTCTAGTTATAGCATTACATAAGGTTTAGTAAAATTGGATGCTACACCCGGTGAACTACCGAGAGATCGGAAAGTCTCCAATCAACCTTATGTAGGGAATGCCGATGGCGGGAGTACTCTAGTGCTCCGAAGGCGATGCTGAAGTTGCACTGACCAGAGTCGGGAGTCTAAAGATTGCATAAGAGTATTAAAGGCACCTAAAGTGTCTAAAAGCATTGGTGGATAGTGGGAGTCTGATGGGAGAGTCATACCAGGGAGAAAGGTAAGAGGAATCGGTTTGCAAAGGCCCGCTTCGATATCTAGCCACACAGGTCTACTCAGTACTGGATCTTCCAACCAACGAGCACCGTGTTTGAGAAGAAAAGATTGAGGGAACACTTGAGTAAAATCGCCACCAAGTATTAATGGAGCATTGGCAGAGGCCAAGGCCAACTGCGCAATACTTGCATAGTAAGCAGGGTTGTCCACATTCGGGGCATAATGCAAATACACGTGAATTCACTATCTCCAACCTCAAGGTGTACACGGGCCCATCTACCCTCCTTGTCAGCGCTAATATCAGGTACAGTAGCATGCAAAGACTTCTTAACCAGAATGGTTATCCCGTACCATTTGGAAACGGTGGGAGAATAGGCAGCTACCATATGAGGCTTAGCAATGAGTTTCAGTGTTTCAGCAGAGTTTAAATGCGGTTCCTGAAGAAACACTAAATCAACATGCTCATGGCTAAGATAGCTAAGGATTTTCTTTCCTTTGAGTGGACCATTAATGCCTTTGACGGTGAATGATAAGATTTTACATAAGGCCATTCAGAAAAGTTAAAAATTCTGAGCATGATAGCACACATAATTTCACTATGTCCCTCAAGCTGACTGTATCTGGCTGTACACATGACATAGGAAAAATAAGCTAACATAATACAATGAAGCGCCCCACATTAACAAAGAAAACCGCAGTACGGTAGAGGAGAAGCAAAACCCCAAAATTACTGGCGACCATGTGTCTGCGGGGAGAAACCCCAGAGAAGGCCGAAATTGAAAAAACACATAACCTGTAGGACTGTGCGTGCTCCGAATCCGACCGAGGCACACATCATGAAGGGATAGGAGACCAAAAAACAAAAGTCATATAGAGAAAGAAAGAAAGTCCAGGCTATTTCTGTGCTTGGCTATGACCGCCGCATCGGGCCCTTCAAAATGGCGGATAGAGCCGGCAGATAAGAGTCCAAGATTTGGGATTAGCGCATCTGCTCTGCTTCTTTGGAGTCTAAAAATGTTGATAGTAGATCAGGATCTTCGAACGTCCTGGTTTGGTTGTGGAGAGTCACTCGGAGCTTCGCTGGATACAACAGGCCAAAGCGAGCCTGTAGCTGTTGAAGTCGAGGGCGAAAAGCAAGGAGTTTCTTCCGACGGTCAACGGTAGGCTTTGCCAAATCAGGAAAGAAGGAGACCTTACGACCTTCAAATTCCAAATGATGATTCGCTCGGGCAACATGTAAAATTTGTTCCACTTGTTGATAGCGTAGCAAGCTAAAGATAATAGGCCGGGGGGTCGTGCGGTTGAGCGCCATGTGGGCAGGAACACGGTGTGCTCGATCGATTTCCAATTCTCTGTGAAAAGTGATCTTCAGCAAGGAGGGAAGAGTTTTGAGCAAGAATTCTCTTATATCTCCTGCTTCCACCCCCTCCGGCATTCCGAGGAGCCTCACATTGTTGCGACGGGCTCGATTATTGCTATCTTCTAACTCCTTTTGAAGATTCTGTATCTGGCGCTCAGCCTTGTCCAGTTTGCCCAAGCGCACCTCGTGCGAGTCGAGGACCCCCGCCATGTTGTCCTGCCGTAATGAAAGACTTTCAAGTCGGTCCTGGAGCACTCCAAAGTCTTCTCGCATGGCTCGAAGCGCTTCTCCATTGGACTGCACCAATTCCTTCACGCCGCGTATTTCCTCCAAAATCTCCAGGTGCATTTCGGGGTTTTCACGAAATGGGACCATCTTCTGTGGGGAGGACACCTCTGTTTTGGAGCGTTTTCCGTGAGAAGAAGAAGGAGACCCGAAGTCCAAGCGCGCTGGTTTATGGGCCGCCATCCCCCCCGAGGTGCCCCGGTCAGCTCGGAGCGAAATAGTAAATTTGTATAGGTATTAAGTCAGGATTCTAAGTAGGCCTCTCGGGAGCTTCAACGCAAAGCGTCCTACCCGCTGGACATCAGGCTCCGCCCCCCCCAGGTTAACTTCTTATATCTTCACACATAGATTCAGAAGTGATTCCCTCAGAGCTCACAAGCAATTAGGTAAGGCTCAATTGCTAGCAGTTATCCAGCTGAAACCCCTTAGCTGGCTTAATTTCTACTGCATGGCTCAAATCCTACTCAGGAGCTTTTCTGAGTAGATTTAAAGAACAAGTTTGTATTTCTTTGTTATGGTTGTTGTACTTTGTAACAGTAAATTACCAAAGGAGTTTAGACAGAGAGCAATCCATGTATTCACAGCCTGTATCTATAACCTCTCCCCCTTCTTCAACAATCATGGGTTCAATATCATGGATTGGCACAGAGGAATTTCTCAATGGAGCACTCTCAGGAGATTACTTGTTTCCCTGCTGTCTTTCAAGGGTATAGCTAGGGCATAGATCAGTATTCACACCTGAGCTTCCATTGCTGTTAGAGTTCCTCTCTAAATAGCCTGGCCAGTATGTAGTCCAGTTCTTATGTCCAGCCTTCCAATCCAGATCCCTGGACACTGGATCTCTCTTCACATACCTTCTGGCACGGGTCCTAGGGTCCCTTCCAAGTGCAGCCGTCTCCCTCACAGGTACCGTCTGGAGATTCCTAGCTCTGCAGCACCACTCCTCTGGTTTTCCCCAGTCCAATGGTGTATGCTGGCCTTTTGAATGTCTCCCAGTATACGTACTGCTCTGGACTCCTTTAGACCTCCCAAATGCTTTTCTCTTCTTTCTCCCAAAGGGTTTCTTGCCCTCTCTGTCCGTCCACTCTGGCTTCTGCTTCTGATGATCCTCCAGATGATGAAGCTGTCCAAGATCATGAAGATGTCCAAGCTGAATCTGAGGATGATTCTGAGGATAATTCTCTGTAGAATAAACTCTACCTTTATTCTGCTTAGATGAGTATTCCACCCTAGCACAGCACAGCTGTGCTGAATCAGGCCCTGCCCTTTGAGATGAGTGCTTGGGGATTACCTCATAGCCCTCCTGATTGAACACACGTTTCCCAACTTCAGCTCCTCTAATGGCTGTTGGAAACCTGGTGCATTCTGGGACTGGTAGTATTTTATGGAAAAATTCTGTTTTCTTATTTCTACCAGAACTGACAGGTTGCTTGTTCAGAGTCACTTCACCTTTTCTATAGCTCCTTCCTGAGCTATGATAAGCTTCCTTATCACATACCCCCCTGCTTAAGTTATTACGGACTGGTGTAACTGGTGAAACTTCTTTCTACAGTCCGTAATACCTACGAGAGTGTTATCTTTTTGAAGCTCACTTACTTCCTGACTGGCTTCAGGGTCATTATTATTTACAGGCCTCTCCTTCCAAGACTTAAGTACATTAATATGGTAGGTCTGCCTACGCCCTCTTGCATTTTCTACCATATAAGACACTGGGCTCACTTGTTTAACAACCTTCCATGGCCCTTTCCACTGTACTTCAAATTTTGGGGCTGTACCTGCTACTTGAACCAAAACCTTTTCACCAATGCTTAATTGGCGGCTTTTGGCCTTCCTATCATACCACCCTTTCTGGCGTACTTGGCTGTCCTGCAGGTTCCTCTCAGCAACCTGCGAGGTCCTTTTCAAACGTGCTCTCAGGTCACGTAGAAACTGTGGCACCTCCTGACTTCCTGGTTCAGGATCAATCCATTGTTCCCTCAAAATATCTAACAAACCCCGTGGAGCCCTACCATACATCAATTCATATGGAGTTACACCTAGGGACACTGAATTCTTTCCCTGCAGGCATATAAGGCAAAGGGCAATAACATATCCCATTCTTTTACCTCTCCTGCTAACCCCCTTCTCAACATTTGTTTGAGAGTTTGGTTGAATCTCTCCACCAAACCGTTTGATTGTGGATGGTAGGCTGAGGGTTTCACGTGATGAATGCCAAAGGCATCCCAGACCTGGGCCAAATATTTGGATACAAAACTGGACCCTCGGTCAGTCAACACCTCTCTTGGGAATCCCACTTCACAAAACAATTTTACTAGCTCTAAAGCTATTGTTTTTGCAGAAACATTCCTCAATGGCCCAGGGAAACCTTGTTGCCTGATCTACCATAACTAGGATTATTGGAAACCTCGGGGCGTTTTGACTAATGGGCCTTGTGATAAGGAAGCTTATCATAGCTCAGGAAGGAGCTATAGAAAAGGTGAAGTGACTCTGAACAAGCAACCTGTCAGTTCTGGTAGAAATAAGAAAACAGAATTTGTCCATAAAAGACTACCAGTCCCAGAATGCACCAGGTTTCCAACAGCCATTAAAGGAGCTGAAGTGGGGAAATGTGTGTTCAATCAAGAGGGCTATGAGGTAATCCCCAAGCACTCATCTCAAAGAGCAGGGCCTGATTCAGCACAGCTGCGCTTTGCTAGGGTGGAGCACTCATCTAGGCAGAATAAAGGTAGAGTTTATTCTACAGAGAATTATCCTCATCTTGATCCTCATCCTCAGTTTCATCTGGGAGATCCTTATCCTCAGAATCAGCTTGGATATCCTCAGCTTGGACGCCTTCATCATCTGGAGGATCATCAGAAGCAGAAGCCAGAGCGTACGGACAGAGAGGGCAAGAAACCCTTTGGAAGAAAGAAGAGAAAAGCATTTGGGAGGTCTAAAGGAGTCCAGAGCAGTACGTATACTGGGAGACATTCAAAAGGCCAGCATACACCATTGGACTGGAGAAAACCAGAGGAGTGGTGCTGCAGAGCTAGGAATCTCCAGACGGTACCGGTGAGGGAGACAGCTGCACTTGGAAGGGACCCTAGGACCCGTGCCAGAAGGTATGTGAAGAGAGATCCAGAGTCCAGGGATCTGGATTGGAAGGCTGGACATCAGAACTGGACTACATACTGGACAGGCTATTTAGAGAGGAACTCTAACAGCAATGGAAGCTCAGGTATGAACACTGATCTATGCCCTAGACAGCAGGGAAACACTGATCTATGCCCTTGAAAGTCAGCAGGGAAACAAGTATTCTCCTGAGAGTGCTCCATTGAGAAATTCCTCTGTGCCAATCCATGATATTGAACCCATGATTGTTGAAGAAGGGGGAGCGGTCTTAGATACAGGCTGTGAATATATGGATTGCTCTCTGTCTAAACTCCTTTGGTAATTTACTGTTACATAGTACAACGACCATCACAAAGAAATACAAACTTGTTCTTTAATCTACTCAGAAAAACTCCTGCGTAGGATTTTGAGCCATGCAGTAGAAATTAAGCCAGCTAAGGGGTTTCAGCTGGATACCTGCTAGCAATTGAGCCTTACCTAATTGCTTGTGAGCTCTGAGGGAATCACTTCTGAATCTATATGTGAAGATATAAGAAGTTAACCTGAAAAGAACAGTTTTTCCCTTCTTTGTGGGTTTTGCTTGTTGTTTGAAACGCTGCTAAGAAAATATTAGCTAAAGCCTACAGAAAAGACCAGTTTGTTACCAACCAGGTCTTTATTCTTTTGCTTTGATTGCCTGACAAGTTCATCTGTTGTTTTCCTGATTTTGTTTTTCTAAGTTTAACACTGAAAGCAAGTATCCTGTTTTATGTGCTACCAAGCATATCTGTGTTGAGAGAAATAACCCCATAAATAAATATCTTATTGGCTTTACACTCAAGCACAACTAATTATTGTGAGCAGCTGTGTCTGGTGTGAATGGACTGCATTTCCCACAATCCCTTGCAAATCATATTGATATATGCACTTGCCAAGACTGTGAACATTCTCACCCAGGCAGCCGTCTGACACATGGCGTAGTTTTTTCTGATTGCTTTTGCGCAAAAGGATTTACTTGTTAAGGATTACAACTCAAGTCTGAAGGAAAAGACAGTTCAAGCTTAAAAGCTGAAAGAAAAGATTTTCCCTCAACTGCACTTTGGAGGAGAGGTAGCTGTTCCAGGAAGAAAAGACCCTGTGCAGAGCTGGATTCATCACTGGCATAAGGTAACAAGTACCTGGGCATGTCTAGTGGTGGATGGGAGTAAGGCACAGGGGTAATTGAAAAAAAAAAGTAGAAAAAAACACCTGTTTGGAAGGTGGTGCACTGTGGGTTTTTTTTGTGTTTTCTGGCAGGGATCAATATGGATCCAAGGGAACTAGCTGATTGGATGGCAGCCCAGTTTAGCAGGCAATAGGAGCTAGCACAGCAGGCTCAGGACACTGCTATGAAAGCCTTAATGGACCAGCAGAGGCCAGTGCTTGATCTGGTGCAAGCCCTAGTTAAACTGCAGAACCAAAGTGGACCAGATGCAAGACCAGCAGTAAATACTGGTACACCACATGTGGACAGTGTGGGACTCAATCAGGGAATTGGGGCATTTAGTTTTGGGAAGCTAACTCCAGATGATAATGTTGATGATTTCTAGAGTCTTTTGAAAGAGTGGCACAAGCATTAGCATGGCCAGAGACCCAGTGGGCAGTAAGGCTGGCAGCCTCATTAACTGGAGAGGCGCTTGCAGCTTATAGAGCAATGCCAGCAGCCCAGGCTTTGAATTATAAGGATGTAAAGGCTGCTATTAGAGATCGCCTAGGGTTGTCTATTTCAGAGTATAGGCGAATGTTTAGAGCTACTACATTGAGAGTGGGTGAAACACCCAGGGCTCTGAGTCATAGAATCAGAGGATTAGCTGTAAAATGGTTGGAGCCTGAGCAAAAGACGGTAGAAATGTTATTAGACATTATTATGCTTGAACAATTTATGTCTGCGGTGCCTAAAGATTTGCACACTTTCCTTATACAGCAAAATTGCCCAAATCTTGGAGAGGCAACCATGCTAGCAGAGAGATTCTTGGAAGCCACGCAGGCTTGCCGTAGAATGGGTGGCCCTCTGAAGATGGGTGCTGAGGCAAGCTGTGCTGTATCAGAAAAGAAAATATTTAAAAATGTTTCTGGAAATAAATGTACTGTGCCAAACCAGATGACACAGTGGAGTAGAAAGAAATGTTTCAAGTGTAGAAAATGGGGACATTTAGAAAAGGGAAGCCAGACACACACTAGCTTAATGGGTGTGGATTTAAAACAGCCCAAAGAAGGATTTCTTTTGATGGTTGATGTGCAAGGAATTACCACAAATGCTTTGTTAGACTCTGGGGCAGACCAGAGTATGATGTCAAAAAGGCTTTGGAAGAGGATAGAGGCCCAAGAAGGATTTGTGCCTAGAACCCCTGAAAGCCAAGTTCACATCAGATGCATTCATGGTGCTGCAACATCATATCCCATCTATAGGCTAAGGGTTAAGTGCCTGGGGGAACAAGAGGAAGTCCTGTTAGCAGTGGTGCCTAGGCTACCCTTTGATTTGGTTCTAGGAAGAGACTGGCCAAGATTTAAGCAGGGTCTAGTGGAAGGGCTAGGAAAGAAGGAGGGAGAAGGAATAATGGAAATAGCTCCCGGGCCTTTCTTTGGAAGTCCTCAGTCCCTAGCTAAAAAGATGGTTAAGCTTCCAGAAGGCCAAACTATAGGTAATAAGAGGGGCCTTGTATCCACCCGCTCGCAGGCTAAGGTAGAGAGCCAGCAGGAGGAGGGGGAGCAGGCAGAGTTATTAGGAGACTTACCCTCTCATGATGATTTAATAACCCCATCATCTGGTAAAGTAAGAAAGTTGAAAGCACAAAAGCGGCGTGAGAGACTTTGCAGAGCACAGGGTAGGGCTGAGATGTTAGCTGGTCAAAGTTTACCCTGGGTGCCAGCTGAGTTAGTGGCAAAGTTTCCTAACTTTCCACAAGAGCAGCGAGCTGATCAAGCTCTCACCCGAGCTTTTAAATATGCTCATGAGGTCAGGGAGGAGTTACCCAGATTCAGACTAGATAATGAAATATTATATAGAGAGAGTCAGGACCCCAGAAATGGGACCATACGTAAACAATTGGTGGTACCCACAACTTTCAAAGGGCTAGTACTTAGTTTAGCACATGATCATCCAGTTAGAGGTCATAAAGGGATGCAAGGAACGCTGGATCAAATACTTATGCATTTTTACTGGCCAGGTATTTTCAAAGAAACTGCCCAGTTTTGTGCTGCATGTCCAGCGTGTCAGTGAGTTACAGCGGCTCACCCACCGGTGGTGCCATTGATCCCCATGCCAATTATCACAGACCCAATTGGTCGCATTGCCATGGATATTGTAGGCCCATTAGTCAAAACGCCCCGAGGTTTCCAATACATCCTAGTTATGGTAGATCAGGCAACAAGGTTTCCCTGGGCCATACCACTGAGGAATGTTTCTGCAAAAACAATAGCTTTAGAGCTAGTAAAATTGTTTTGTGAAGTGGGATTCCCAAGAGAGGTGTTGACTGACCGAGGGTCCAATTTTGTATCCAAATATTTGGCCCAGGTCTGGGATGCCTTTGGCATTCATCACGTGAAAACCTCAGCCTACCATCCACAATCAAACGGTTTGGTGGAGAGATTCAACCAAACTCTCAAACAAATGTTGAGAAGGGGGTTAGCAGGAGAGGTAAAAGAATGGGATATGTTATCGCCCTTTGCCTTATATGCCTGCAGGGAAAGAATTCAGGTATCCCTAGGTGTAACTCCATATGAATTGATGTATGGTAGGGCTCCACGGGGTTTGTTAGACATTTTGAGGGAACAATGGATTGATCCTGAACCAGGAAGTCAGGAAGTGCCACAGTTTCTACGTGACTTGAGAGCACGTTTGAAAAGGACCTCGCAGGTTGCTGAGAGGAACCTGCAGGACAGCCAAGTGCGCCAGAAAGGGTGGTATGATAGGAAGGCCAAAAGCCGCCAATTAAGCATTGGTGAAAAGGTTTTGGTTCAAGTAGCAGGTACAGCCCCAAAATTTGAAGTACAGTGGAAAGGGCCATGGAAGGTTGTTAAACAAGTGAGCCCAGTATCTTATATGGTAGAAAATTGAAGAGGGCGTAGGCAGACCTACCATATTAATGTACTTAAGTCTTGGAAGGAGAGGCCTGTAAATAATAATGACCCTGAAGCCAGTCAGGAAGTAAGTGAGCTTCAAAAAGATAACACTCTCATAGGTATTACGGACTGTAGGAAAGAAGTTTCACCAGTTAAACCAGTCCGTAATAACTTAAGCAGGGGGGTATGTGATAAGGAAGCTTATCATAGCTCAGGAAGGAGCTATAGTAAAGGTGAAGTGACTCTGAACAAGCAACCTGTCAGTTCTGGTAGAAATAAGAAAACAGAATTTTTCTATAAAAGACTACCAGTCCCAGAATGCACCAGGTTTCCAACAGCCATTAGAGGAGCTGAAGTGGGGAAATGTGTGTTCAATCAGGAGGGCTATGAGGTAATCCCCAAGCACTCATCTCGAAGGGCAGGGCCTGATTCAGCACAGCTGCGCTGTGCTAGGGTGGAGCACTCATCAAAGCAGAATAAAGGTAGAGTTTATTCTACAGAGAATTATCCTCATCCTCAGGATCAGCTTGGAGATCCTCATCTTGGACAGCTTCATCATCTGGAGGATCATCAGAAGCAGAAGCCAGAGCGGACGGACAGAGAGGGCAAGAGACCCTTTGGAAGAAAGAAGAGAAAAGCATTTGGGAGGTCTAAAGGAGTCCAGAGCAGTACGTATACTGGGAGACATTCAAAAGGCAAGCTTACACCATTGGACTGGGGAAAGCCAGAGGAATGGTGCTGCAGGGCTTGGAATCTCCAGACGGTACCTGTGAGGGAGACGGCTGCCCGTGGAAGGGACCCTAGGACCCGTGCCAGAAGGTATGTGAAGAGAGATCCAGTGTCCAGGGATCTGGATTGGAAGGCTGGACATAAGAACTGGACTACATACTGGCCAGGCTATTTAGAGAGGAACTCTAACAGCAATGGAAGCTCAGGTATGAACACTGATCTATGCCCTAGCTATAACCTTGAAAGACAGCAGGGAAACAAGTATTCTTCTGAGAGTGCTCCATTGAGAAATTCCTCTGTGCCAATCCATGATATTGAACCCATGATTGTTGAAGAAGGGGGAGCGGTCTTAGATACAGGCTGTGAATATATGGATTGCTCTCTGTCTAAACTCCTTTGGTAATTTACTGTTACAAAGTACAACGACCATCACAGAGAAATACAAACTTGTTCTTTAATCTACTCAGAAATGCTCCTGCGTAGGATTTTGAGCCGTGCAGTAGAAAGCAAGCCAGCTAAGAGGTTTCAGCTGGATAACTGCTAGCAATTGAGCCTTACCTAATTGCTTGTGAGCTCTGAGGGAATCACTTCTGAATCTATGTGTGAAGATATAAGAAGTTAACCTGAAAAGAACAGTTTTTCCCTTCTTTGTGGGTTTTGCTTGTTGTTTGAAACACTGCTAAGAAAATATTAGCTAAAGGCTACAGAAAAGACCAGTTTGTTACCAACCAGGTCTTTATTCTTTTCATTTGATTGCCTGACAAATTCAACTGTTGTTTTCCTGATTTTGTTTTTCTAAGTTTAACACTGAAAGCAAGTATCCTGTTTTAGGTGCTACCAAGCATATCTGTGTTGGGAGAAATAACCCCATAAATAAATATCTTATTGGCTTTACACTCAAGCACAACTAATTATTGTGAGCAGCTGTGTCTGGTGTGAATGGACTGCATTTCCCACAATCCCTTGCAAATCATATTGATATATGCACTTGCCAAGACTGTGAACATTCTCACCCAGGCAGCCGTCTGACAACCCCCACTGCTATGCCATCCCCAGGGGTTGTACCTCATGGCTCTGTTCGTGGCCTGCTCATTTCACACTGTATACGCTGTCCCTTGGTGTACTACCCCTGCCCATGTGTGCAGTGGTGGTCTGTGCACCTCGCAGGACTATTCTTGGCACAGGGCCATGTATGGCAGGTGGCAGCACACTGTCCGTGCCCCTGTCTGCAGTTCCAAGGGCTGCCAGCCTGTGAATGGGTGGGTGGGGTCCCTGGACCTGGCCGTGGCCCTTTGCAGGGCCCTGCTGGGATTGGCAGGTGCCATGGGATGGCAATGCATGGTGACTGGTGGTGTGTCACGGCCACATGGTGTGCGGCTTGGGACATGGCATGGGGGGTGTGGGTAGGATGGTGACCCGCATTGGGGCAGGTTTTGGCCATCTGCATGTGTGGGTTCTGCGGGTGGCGGGTTACACTGTGCATGGCTGACAGGGGGCTGTGGTCCAGGGGCAGTGTGGGGATGGTGCACCAGGTGTGGGTTATGCCATATGTTGCATGGGACTGGCTGAGGACATAAATCTCTGTGGGGCTCCTGGCATGGCCACCCCTGCCCCCCTGTGTCAGTCCCTGCACTCGCTTGTTTATGGTCTGTCACTGGAACACCTCTCTCCATCTTACCTGCAGGTGGGTGCGCTGTATCCAACACAGGGGCAAGGCCATGTATGTACATGGTCCCCAGTCAGTCCATCAGGTGCTGCTCCAAGGCAGTCAGTGTGGCCCCCTGTGATGGACCCCCATCTGTACCCTGCACATCGTGTGTCTCCTGCGATAGTTGGCCACAGATGTTCCTCTTGATATCGCAGTACCACTTGCAGAGGCTCTCGATGTCATGATGTGGGCCCCCTGCTGCCGCCACCGCTGCCTGGACCTCTGCTGATGCCCTTGTGCGTGTCCTGATGGTGGTGGTAGAGCTGAGGTGACCAAAGAGCACCTCAAACCTTTCGAGAATGCTAGCCAGGAGGAGGTCATTCTCCTCCTGGGTGAAGCGGACTGCCCTCCTCCTGGCTTCATCGGCTACAGGCGTCTGGCAGCGCTTAGGGCCTGGCGCACCTCCAGGCTGTTTAGGTGGGTGGTGTATAGCCCCAGATGGGCCTGCCCTCTCACTCTCTGGATCCAAAGTGGTGTGGACCGCTGGTGGCTGCTGGCTGCACTCCCCTCCTGCCTCAGGTTGTCTCTCATTCTCCATGATGTGGTACTTGACCCACCCTTGGCATTATGGGCATGCTGTGCCAAGTTATGTACCTAAGGCATGGTCCTACACATGTTCCACATGGGCATTGTATGCATGCACAGTAGCACGCGTTACATTTGCACACACTCCACTGAGATTGGGTACGCGGTGCCTTAACATGCATGTCTGCAGATGCTAGTGCGTGGGGACACCTCATCTGCCGCACATGGGCACTGCTCCCATCCTGCACGCAGGTACACGCCTTATGGATGACATATTGCTTCCTGCGCTGTGTGTGCATAAGGCGCATTCCTAGGTGAGCTACGCCCTTTCCATATACTCTGCGCCCTCAGATCTATCCTTGACATTGCTATTGGTGTGCACCGCTGCATACACGGGCGGTTTTTCCTCCGGCGAGGTTCATGGTGCGTGCACACACACTCTGCTATTTATCATTGCTTTGGATGTAGTCTGTTACATACAGCACGTTCCAGCGTGCGTAGGTGGGTCACGCAGCATGTCCTCACATGCTAGTCTGTGCCAGACATACGTGTGGATGCCCCACCTGCGCGCATTCGAATGCACCTTACATTCTGCCCTCACCTACTTGTCTGGGTGGGGCACGCAGTGTGACACACTGTACATTAGTGCAATGCTGGGGCACGGTGACATGCTGCGTGCTCCTCCTAACCTCATTCAACATAGCCAATCATGGAACATGCATTTTGTGGAATGCACATTTTCTGTGCGTGCTATGGCATTACACTGTTGTTGGTGTATGTCCCAGCATCACCAGGTATGTTAGGTTTGCTCCGATTATTTGCCACACCCCACACCCTATTTAACTTCTACCTGTGCTCCATCTCATGTCTATCATGGCTCAGATCGGGAATGCGGGTTGTGCGGTGGTGGCATTGGTGGAGCTGCAGTTGTATGATGGGGGAGATGTTGTCCCTGGGGCTATGGCACTGGGCATGGGTGCAGTCCCGCTGCAACTCAGACCTGCAGCTGTGGGGGCTCCACAGGTGGAGGTGATACCAGCATGCGCCATAGGTGTGCTGAGGTACTTCCCCGCCTGCCATGCTTCTACAGTCCCAGGCCCATGCTCCAGGACATACGTGAGGACCAGGTCATCTCCCTCTACAGTCTGGACACAAGGGCTATTAGGGAGCTCTATGAGGATCTATGACCTGACCTCAAGCCTCGGACTGCCCGGTCACATGCCATACTGAGACTGGACAAGCTCCTGGCTGCCCTACATTTCTTTACCCCTGGCTGTTTCCAAATCTCGGTGGCCGCAGTGGGCAGGATGAGCAGGCCAACCTTCTCATGCTGTCTCCACCAGGTACTGCAGGCCATGGTCAGCCGGGTTGGGAATTACATTATGATTCCTAACAGTAGGCAACATTGGGGGGGCCCTGGGCCAGGCATTCCAGAGGATTACAGGGATACCACTCGTGATAGGAGATATTGATTGCACACATGTTGCCCTGGTCCCACCACATGACAGGAAGGTTGTGTTCCGCAACTGAAACACTACCATTCCCTGAATGTGCAGGTTGTTTGTGATGCAACTATGCATATTCTGAATGTGGTTCCACAGTTCCCAGGGTCAGCCCATGACTCCTATATCCTGCAGCACTCGGCACTGTTTGGCCAATTTGAGGCCGTACAATATGGGGATTGTGTCCTGCTGGGTGGGTATTTACCATCTTTCACATGTGCGTACAGTGTATGATATCTGGGGGCCCATTGTCAACTGTGTCCTCTGCATGCCTTTCCTTGTGTTGTGGTTGTGGGGCGCTGCCTTATATGGGCTTTGTACACCATCACACCTGGTCACCTGGGATGTGGTCACATACCTCTGGGTGATTCCAAATGCCTCTATGTATACCATGTGTGTCTCATTGCTCATCTTGGTGTCTCGGTACACATGTGGGTAGCACTGGTATCTGCTACTGCTGTTCTGTTGCACAGGTCTTATGTACAGGGACACTCTGGGCACATATGGTGTGTCCCTTATATGGCTGGGTGTGACAACTCTTGGTTGACAATGACTCCAGCACATGGCCTCGGACATACCGCACACACAGATGTACATGTGTGTGCCTTGGTGGTGTATCCCTCGTGGACTCTGTATGTAACGTGTGTGTGTGTGTGTGTGTGTGTGTGTGTGTGTGCATTTCAGGAGGAGGGGAGTTAGGTATGCGCCCAGAACCATCTCATGCTGTACAGTGTGTGTGGGGGCTATTCTCCGTTGTCCATGTGTGTGACAACACGTTGGTGGAGCTGTGGTCACACTTGACATCACACATGTATGCTGTATGTCTGTCCACGTTATCTTGTCTCTACTGCCATTCCGACCTGACCCCTCAGGTATGTGTTTCGGTGCCATCTGCTGTGTGTGCACTGTATCATGGGCATCACATGGTTGCCCACATGTGCATCTCTGCCCCTTCTAGCATGCTTTGCCACTGTCGGACAGATGCCTTCACACCTGCCACTGCTGCCATTTTGATATAGGTTTTTGGCTGTGTGTTTGGCCTGGATACAGTTGATGTGTGTTACCCTCATTAACCTTCCCTGGGGTTCTGGATCTCCCAGCTCCAGACACTGGTGCAGTGCCAGCATGTGCCATTCTATGATGTCGTATGTTTGTGTCCCTGTTTATCTGTTGTCCAGTTACACGTTGCTACTTCTGTGCTTTTGTGTGTTCATCATCTCACACTTGACCTTTTTTGACTGACATCCACATGTAGATGTTTCTTTTGTCCTGTTTGTATCATCGTGCCTTTCTGTGGGATCTCTGTACCCCACCACTGCTGGACATGCTGTGGACCTCTAGGATGCCTGTGTGACATGGGCATTGACATGACCATGTCGAGATGGCAACCTGGTCTGCAGTGCCATCTCCTGCTGTGGTCAACATGCACTGTGCTGTGTGTTGTGGCCTTGTCATGTTTTCATATCTGGGGATTCATTATGCACATATTGTGGTGTCACTGTCTGAATTGCGACCTGATGGTGTGTGTAGCATACCTTTACCTTTTCTCTTCTCCTTTTAACAAAGGGTGCAGCCAACACACAAAGCCCATCTACTATGCTGCATTTGGAGTCCCCATTGCCCAACTGTGGGTGGACAGGACACCTCCATGCAATGGTCCCTGGGTGATGGTGCCAGTGGGAGATGGACCTATGGGAGTCAGACACATGCCTGTGTTTGACATCATTGTTGAGCATCAGAAGGGGGACTGACACACTGTTGCTGCCGTGCTCTATCTGGGTGTTGTGTTTATCGCAGCAGAGATACATCACCTTTACATTGCTGTGGAACATTGAGACGTCACTTGTAACTTTGCATGGCCATGTAATCTGGGATGGTCATAGCCGGACTTGTAGGGTCACAGGTGGCATTTGCACTGTGGACACTTGTCTATACATCTACAGCAGGAACTCACATGTGTGCTGTATGTTGTACATCCATCTGACATTGTGTAGCTGTGTGTGGCCAATGTGTGGGACTCGCATCGCAGGCATTGCACCAATATTTGGTTACACAGGTACATGCAGCCACGTATGTGGCACAAGAGATACATTCTGTATGTCCTGCTTATTTGTGTGACTATCTTCCACTTATACATGACACACTATTTGCCTCCAGAACACTGTGATGCGTGCCACCATCTCTGATTGCTGTTTGACCATTGCAGGGGGTTTTACAGTGGATATGGGGCAGCACTCTGTCATGTTTCAATGTACACAGTGCATGCGCATGTGCCTGACTTGTCTCTTACACTGGTGCATGTGCTGGGGTGGGATTTGTGTGGGTATGTGCACCATTGTGGACGTCTCTTTGTACCTCTACGTACATGTTATTGTGTGTGTTTACTGGACCTATGTGGCAATGTACATTGATTTGCAGGCTTATCTTTGCATGTGTGCACAGTCCTCTTTCTGACATGACATTGCTCCACTCACATTGCGCCAGTACCTTTGCACTGCGGCATTGGGTGTGTCCATTTCCTGGCTTCATTTGTGCAATCCCTTTACATTGCCATATTAAGACTGCTCCTGTTCCATGGCACCCATTGGAGTGGGCCTTCCACATAGTGCTACCTCTGTATGTCAGTGGGATCCTGTCTTCTTTGCTTTTTGCCCACATGTGACTCTTGTACCTGATACCATGTCCTCATGTTGCAGTGTCACTGTTTTTTATGCCATGTATGCATTAAAGGTGCTTATTTACATGACTACCTGACATCTGGTCTTTCTCAGCACATCACATGCTGTTCTAGGGGCATCTACACTGCTGTATGACCCACTGATACCCACACATTAGGTCTACACATCTGAGGGGTGGTGCTGGGCCATTGGGACATGACATCATTGGCATGTTTGTGCATTTGCATGTGCACTGCGTATGCACTTCACTGTGTGGCAGCATGACATTACATCTCTGTATCTTCCCTTCAGACCTTATTTCTTTGTGTGTGTGTTGCCAGCCTGGTGTGCCTGCCTGACATGTGCCCCCTGTCAGTTGTGTGTTCTGGTGCTGTGGCTATGATGGTGCAGACATATACTACTACTACTACTACTGAGCATTTGTATAGTGCTACACGGCATATGTGGTGCTGTGCAGACAGGTGGGAGACATGTTCTGCGAATCAGAGCTTACTATCTAGTCAGCACGGGCACAGATGGTGTGGGAGGGATACCACTGGGGACGGGGGGGTGGGGGGGTGTCAGGGGAATCATGCTTCCATGGCTGCAGTGAGGATGTGTGGTTTCATCCTAGATTTGTGGGGAGCTAGAGACGGTGCCTGCTGTATGGACAGCGGTAGTTTCTTCACGGCATACAGGGCATCACAGAGAGAGGGGCAGAGTATGGGGTTAGCATTTGGGGTGTACTGCACAGGTAGTGGGTGTCTGCTGGGTGCCGATGTTTTCACGGGGTTTGTATGGGGAGATGGGAACTGAGGGGTGGTGGGGAGCCACAGAGTCTCTGCATTTTGAGCTTAGTAGGGGATGTTTGACATGGATACGGTAAAGGATAGGGAGGCTTTGACGTGACCTGACAAGGGGGGTAGTGTGGCCATGACTGGCCTGGCACAGGGTTGGATGCACAGCAAATTGTTGCAAACATTGATGGGGAATGAGGTGTGTCCAGGTGAGACCTGCAGGGGTCAGACTACTGAGGGACTGATGGGATGCTATTGGGGAGTGCATGGGCATATTGGTGGTGTGTTCAGGGTGGATGGGGTGGGTATCACTGCTGTTGTAGAGGAAGGGGGCAGGTGTTAGCTATCAGATGGCTGTGTGACATGAACGGGGGTGAGGGGTCAGGGATGGCCCCAGATTGCAGCCTGGGGACACTGGGGAGGTACAGAGTTATCCACAGACATGGACAACAGAGGCACAATGTTACGATGATGGATGGGCGGTACGGTCATGGCCATGTTCACTTTCAGGCCATGGTGAGACATCCAGGCAGCAATGTCATCACGACATGTTTGTATCAGGGTTTAGTTAGCCGGGGAGGGTTCAGGTGTGAGTAGGTGGCTCTGTGAGCCATCAGTATCTACCTGGTACAGCCAGCCATGGGTGGTGATGTGCACACCAGTGGACTGTGTATGGAGGGGGTAATGAGAGATCCACGACAGATCCTTGGGGTATACCATCCGGGTGCAGGGTTGCAGGGGAGGGGGTAGGTGTACAAGTATTGTTACGGTGTACCATGTATGGGTATAGTTACATCACAAAGTATTATCTCACTACTTTCATTACTACCACACCTACTGTACCTGTACAGTGGGAGACATGGCCTGTTGGTTAGGACAAGGTACCTCAGGCCAGAGGACTGTGGGTTCACATCCCACCTGGGGACAGCAATGTCAGGCCTATGAGACTGGGGTTTCTAGTCTTATTGGCATTCCTTGTGGCCTTGGGCACGCCACGTGGCCCTCCATTGGCCACCGCTTTATTTGATGGATAAGGCGGGATAGACAACTGGTTACTTACATAGATAACTCAGTACTTATGTCTGGCACTGCCCCTTGTACACAGCGCTGCACAGACATGTCGGGCAGACACCCTGCTCACCACAGCTTACATTCTAGTTAGGATAATTGAGAAAATGTGGTAGCAGGGGTAGGTGAGGTGACGGAGGAGGAGGATCAGGGTAGTTAGAGTCCACAGGCAGCAGCTGGTAGGTGAGTTATCAGCATGGGTTGGATGTGTGTTTGCGGGGATGCCTGGCACACAGACTCCAGGAGTTTATCCCAGGTGGTATGTGCATCAGGGTGAGGGACGTGATGTCTGCTGTTCGCAGTGGAGCAGAGGGGCCGTCCTTTTCAGGACTGTGATCCAGTGTGTTCCTTTTGTGGTAACTTGTTTGCATTGTGTTTGTTGGGGTTGTTTGGGATAGTGGTCACAGACACCTGTTGGCAGTCCATAGGTTGCCAGTTTGACTCCCACATGTTCTGTTCCTTTTCCTTTCCTGTGTTCTGCTAACCTGCCCATGCAAGGGCTGCAGCCTTGTCACCTTTACACACATCCTTCCATCTCTGCGCTGTGCGCCACAGTGTGCCCTCTCTGCAGCCTATCTGTCACATATTGTGTGTTATATATGGCTATATCTTTGTAGTGTCCATGTGAACAGTCGGATTTGTGGATTTGATTGTGGATTGGTACTGCTGTTGTTGGCTGGTCTGTGCCACATCCCTGTGCAGGTTAGATTCTCACATGCTCCTTTTTTTGTTCCGTTGCCCTGGTCCACGGGCTGTCCACATAGCTATCCCTTCAGCTGGCCCCTGACACCCTTCGTGTATCACCCTCATGCTCTTTTGCATGCTGTTTACACTGCATTACATCTCATGGTGTGTGTGCATGTATTTCTATGTGGCTCCCATCCTACATACAGACTGTGATATGAGCTGTGGATGCCTGTTGTGCACGTGCATTGCATCATGGTGACTGTTTGGGTCACCCTCTCCTGGCACACAGCAGGCGTTTTGTGTGGTGCCCTGCAGTGTTCTTGTATGCAGCCATTGCTGTGGACTTCCCAGTCGTGGTGTGGCCTACTGGTTTGTACAGTGCTCTTTCAGGCTAGTGGTCATGGGTTCACTCCCTCTTTGTTCTCCTTCTTTTATGCCTTTCCTACACTGGTACTTGTCATTCCTGTAACAGTCATATCACTGCTGATCTGTGCTGCCAGCACATATTACCCTCATCACAGTCGCCAACAATCCTTCTGTCCATCTATCTGCGTCTGTCAGCTGTGTGGCATCTGGCGTTCATGTGCAGGCTGATATCCCATGTCCTGCCTTTCAGGTGCCTTAACCTATGGTGCCTTAAGGGGCACCTTACTGGCACCTTATACAGGGATTTCTGGGGGTAGATGCATGGCACCTTAGGTTAGGGCACCTTGTAGGGCGCATGACAACGTACCTTGTGAGGTGCCTCTGGTTAAGGTGCCTTGTGATGTGCCCTATATGGCGCCTTGCGAAGTGCGTTACCCGAAGGCGCATTGTTACGCGCGTTACCTGGCACTGCTTGTTGTATGATGCACCGCCACTCCTTTATATGGGCATCTGTACTATTACCGCGGGAACTACTGTGGGTGACATTAGCATGGTTTAGTAAACATACCCCCTAGTGTCTTTCTTCCCTTAAAATCTGCCACCTGCAGCACCTAGTCCAGAAAGCCAGTCAGCCAACCACCCAGCTCTCCAGTCAGCCCCTGCAAGCCTGTTACCCCCCAGACTCTGTCTCTGCCCCTACTTCTGAAAGACCGTCAGACCTTGGCCAGCCAGTTGGCCCTCTCCTCCCTCTCTCCAAAGCCCCTACAGACCAGCCAACCTCCCCCCATTGATTCTCACCTTGAGGTCTTGCTGCCATCAAAGCAGGAAGTTCCTTCTCTGCATCATGTGGCAAAGACTCACAAATAGCTGTACAATGCAAAGAGAAGAACTTCCTGCTCTGAGAGCAGCCAGACATCATAGAAACATAGAAACATAGAAATATGATGACAGAAAAAGACCACATGGCCTATCTAGTTTGTCCTTCCATATCAACCACTACAACAGTACCCTTTTTTCTGTTAGTGACCCTCTGTGTTTGTCCCATGCTTTTCTGAATTCAGATACTGTCCTCATCTCTACCACCTCCACTGGGAGACTATTCCATGGATCCACCACTCTTTCCATAAAGAAATATTTCCGCATATCACTCCTGAATCTATCCCCCTTCACCCTCATCCCATGTCCCCTTGTAGCAGAACTTGCTTTCAATTGAAAGAGGCTCTCCCCCTGTGCATGAAATGAGAGTCAGAAGCTGTAAAGATATCTTACACATTGGAACATGGAATGCACGAAGCATGAACCAAGGGAAGTTTGAGGTGGTCAAGAATGAAATGGAACGTGTACAACTTGATATGCTGGGTGTCAGCGAACTGAAATAGACTGGCATTGGGCACTTTGCATCAGATGATCACATGGTCTACTATGCTGGAAATGAAAGACAAAGAAGAAATGGTGTTGCATTTATAAGAAAGAAGAATGCAGTCAGCGAATGCTTACTCTCTATTCGTCTACGAGGAATGCCTATCAACACGACTATAATTCAAGTATATGCCCCAACAACAGCTGCAGAGGAGAATAAAATTGAAGAGTTCTATGAACAAGTACAAGCTAAAATTGACAGAACATGCAAACAGGATATCCTCATAGTCATGGGTGCCTGGAACGCAAATTTGGCAACAAAGAAGAAGGCAAAGTAGTTGGAAAATATGGACTTGGCAACAGAAATGAAGCTGGAGAAAGACTGATAGAATTCTGCAAGACCAACGATCTATTCATCTCAAACACCTTCTTCCAGCAACACAAGCGGCGACTGTACACATGGACTTCACCCAATGGATTGTATAAAAATCAAATTGACTACATCTGTGGAAATCAACGATGGAAAAGCTCTATAACATCAACAAAGACAAAATCTGGAGCTGACTGTGGTACAGATCATCAACTACTAGTATGCAAACTCAAGCTAAAGTTGAAAAAGAGTAAACCACTCATGAATGCAGCAAAATATGACCTTGAGAATATAACTCTGAAAATTGCCCAGAAAAGCAGAGAAGCTAAAGCCAGAGGACAAAGAAAGACAATCACAGAACTCAATGAGATTTCCAACATGCAGCAAGACAGGACCAGGAAAAGTACTGCAACGATGCATGCAAGGAAATAGAAGCAGAAACTGTTAGAGAAAGAACAAGATCGGCTTTTCTAAAGCTACAAGAGTTAAAGAAAAAGTTCCAGCCTCAAATTGGAATGTTACAAGATGCTCAAGGTTCTATGTTGAATGATGCTGAGAAGATCAAGAAAAGGTGGAAGGAATATACAGAGTTTTTATATGATAAAGATCAAGTGGACCAACAGCCGTTTCAACCTGTACCTTATGATCAGGAACCATTGGTGATGAAAGGAGAAGTTGAAGCAGCATTGAAAGCCTTATCAAAGAACAAAGCACCAGGCATTGATAGCATTCCCATAGAAGTATTACAGCAATCTGATGCAGCTGTTACCGTACTTACAAGGCTCTGCCAAGAAATATGGAAGACAACATCATGGCCAACTGACTGGAAAAGATCTGTGTTTATACCAATACTAAAGAAAGGTGATCCAACTGACTGTGGAAATTATCTCACAATCGCTCTGATCCCACATGCCAGCAAGATTCTATTGAAGATTATTCAAAAGAGACTACAACCATACCTGGAACAAGAACTACCTGAAGTGCAAGCAGGGTTCCGGAAAGGGCGAGGAACGAGAGACATCATTGTGGATGTGAGATGGATCCTTGAAAAGACTAAAGAATACCAAAAGGATATCTATTTGTGCTTTATTAACTATAGCAAGGCTTTTGACTGTGTAAACCATGAGAAACTCTGGGCCACATTAAGAAGCATGGGTATACCAGAACACCTGATTGTACTCTTGCACAATCTGTACATCGATCAAGAAGCAACAGTTTGAATGGAACAAGGAGAAACAGAATGGTTTAAAATAAGCAAAGGTGTAAGACAAGGCTGCATACCTTCCCCCTACCTGTTTAATTTATATGCAGAACAAATCATCAGAGAAGCAGGATTGTATGAAGACAACAGAGGTGTGAAGATTGGTGGAAGACTAATAAACAACCTTCGCTATGCTGATGATACCACATTACTGGCTGAAAGTGAAGATGATCTGAAACATTTGCTTCTCACAATCAAAGAACATAGTCTCAAAATGCACCTGCACCTTAATATAAAGAAGACAAAGATCATGACAACTGGTATAATCAATAGGCTCATCATTGAAGGAAAAGAAATTGAAATTGTGAACAACTTCAATCAACTTGGATCAACTATCAATAAAGAAGCAAAAAGCAGTCAAGAAATCAGACGACGCATTGCTCTTGGCAGAATGGCTATGAAAGACCTAGATAAGATTCTCAAGAGCAGAGATGTCTCTCTCCATACAAAGATTCGAGTTGTTCAAGCCATGGTATTTTCAATAACATCATATGGTTGTGAAAACTGGACAGTGAAAAAGATAGACAGGAAGAAAATTGATGCCTTTGAATTAAGGTGCTGGCGACGAATACTGTGTATACCATGGACTGCCCGAAGAACAAACCAGTCGGTACCAGAGGAGATCAAACCTAAGCTTTCTTTAGAAGCTCAGATGACAAGACTTCAACTTTTATACTTTGGACACATCATGCGAAGAGAGAGATCATTAGAGAAAGACATCATGCTTGGCAAGATAGAAGGTCAACGCAAAAGAGGAAAGCCAGCAATGAGATGGATCGATACAATAACAGCAGCTATGGGTACCAGTCTGTCAACAATGAGCCGCCTGACTGAAGACCGAACACAATTTAGGATAGCTATCCAAAGGGTTGCCATGAGTCGACTCCGACTCGATAGCACTTAACAACAACAACACTCCCCCTGTATATTTATGCCACAGAGGCATTTAAACATCTCAATCACATCACCTCTATCCCGCCTCCCCTCTAAGGTGTACATATTAAGATCCTTAAGTCTGTCCTCACATGCTTTATAATGAAGACCAATAACCATTTTAGTAGCCACCCTCTGTACCGACTCCATCCTGTTTATATCCTTTTGAAGGTGCCGTCTCCAGAATTGCACACTATACTCCAAATGAGGTCACACCAGAGACTTATACTAGCCATTCCTCTCCGTATACACCCGAGCATCCTTCTAGCTTTTGCCATTGCCTTTTCTACCTGTTTAGCTACTTTTATATCATCAGACACAACCACGCCTAGGTCCTGCTCTTCTTTGGTGGACATAAGTACTTCACCCCCTATACTATATTGATCCCTTGGATTGCTGCAGCCCAAATGCATGACCTTACATTTTTTAACATTAAATCCCAGCTGCCAAATTCTAGACCATTTTTCAAGCTTAGCTAGATCCCTCCTCATGTTATCTACAACTTCCTGGGTGTATACTCTACTGCAGATTTTGGTATCATCCTTAAAGAGGCAAACCTTACCCGACAGCCCTTCCGCTATATCACTAACAAAGATGTTAAAAAGAATCAGACCAAGGACAGATCCCTGGGGCACACCACTGGTAACGTCCTTCTCCTCAGAGTGAGCTCCATTTACCTGTACTCTTTGTCGCTTCCCACCCAAACAATTTCTAACCCAAGCAGTAACCTTAGGGTCCATCCCTAGGGTGCTCAGTTTGTTTATAAGTCACCTGTGAGGAACAGTGCCAAAGGCTTTACTGAAATCTAAATACACCACATCTAGGGCTCTCCCTCGGTCCAACTCCGTGATCTCCCAGTCAAAGAAATCAATCAGATTTGTCTGACAAGACCTGACTCTGGTGAATCCATGCTGTCTCGGATCCTGTAATCCGCTGGACTCCAGAAACCTCACTATTTTCTCTTTCAGCAGCGTTTCCAATAATTTACTCACCACCGAAGTTAAACTAACCGGCCTGTAGTTTTCAACCACATCCTTACATCTGCTTTTGTGTAAAGGCACCAAATGAGCCTCTCTCCAGTCCTTTGGCACTACACCCGACTCTGAGGCATTGAAAAGGTCAGTCAGTGGAGCTGCTAGAATGTCCCCAAGTTCCCTCAATATTCTATGGGGTATCCCATCCCATCATCTCTGCATCACATGGCTCTGTGTGAGTCTGAACCGTACTCTGCAGGAACTCTCACACTGGTCTTGGGTTCTCAAGTCTCCTGGGACCAACACCAGAACTTCTGAAGTACATGACTCACTTGCACACAGCCATGTGGTGCAGAGAGAAAAAAATCTCCTGCTCCAGCAATGACAATGTGGCATAGAAAATTTAAAAAAAAAAGAAGGTTTGGCAAGAAAATACCAGCTTCCTGGTGCAAATTTCTAATTGCTATGGTGGCCTGGCACCTGTGACTTTTTCAAACTCTGGTGTAAGTGGCAGATACATGTCTTAAATTAAGGTGCAGTCACTTACACAAACCCTAGAGCTGATGTAACTACAACTACTTTTTTATGTGCGTGGACAAATTATCATGTTCTATAATCAATGTATGTGCTTGCTCGAATTGCCCATGCTCTGCCCAGCTCCACCCATGGGCACACACACAGAGACAATATGCATCATGCAAACAACACTTGTACTTTAATTTATATGCATATGTGTCCACTTACATATGCAAACGACAAAAATATCGACATTTATGAGTTGTTAGCTTCTAAAAGTATGTGCCTTCCTATAAACTTACCCCCATGTGGGTAATTTTAGAACAGGATGCCAAGGTTAAGGTAGTCAAGATATACCTATTTTAAACCTGTTTTATAAAGACAAATAGGAGTCTCCTTGTCTTAAAAAATACTTATGCAAGAGGCAGAGATCTCTCCTTAAGTTAAGGAGGAGACATTTCCACCTGCTCTCTAGCTGGTGTAAATGAAAGTGCATAAAGATCCTGATGGCAGGACTATGAAAGACTTAGGGCCCAATATTCAATGGCAGTGGCTAGTGCGAGTGCAGCACCTAGCCATCACCGCTGGATAGTTTACCTGGATATTCATTGTGAGGACCATATCTGGCCACCGGTATTAAATATCCAGGTTTGCTATAGAAGCTGGAAGTTAACCGGGCAGGTGGCAATATTCAGCCACTCCCCAGTTAGCTTCCATGACAAAGGTTAGGACAGCTTTAGCTGTATGTAACTTTCACCTCTAAGGGATAACCAGACAGCAGCTGAATATTGTCACTTACCAATTATCCCTGGGTACTTTTCCCGGAATGCCCCCTGAATGCTCTGATGCTGGAGGAAATAGATGGGGGAATTAGTCCACCTCAGATGTGGAATAAGTCCCCCTGATGTTGACAGCCGTGCTTGCCGTGGAGGACCCCCTGACAAGGTGAGGAGCAGCAGGAGGTTCCCCACAGCCCAATCCCGGCCTTCGCAGGGAATAGCAGTTTAATGTGCCATGGGGAAGCGGGACTCCATGCAGGAACATTGGCAGGGTTAGGCAGGAAGGTTGCAGGACGTGCAGTGCTACTGAATTGGGGCCCATCTGGCTTATCAAAGCCCTTTGCCCTGATCCTGTGGGAACATCTAGCTGCTGTAGGTGCAGAATCTGGTGCAAATCTGGCCCATCCAGATTTTGGACGTCCGGACGGGCCCCGATCAAAATGGACCTCTTAGGGGCTTGTTTACAAAGCTGTGGTAGCGATTCGCGATCGTTATCGGAGCCGCGGCCCCATTGGGGCCGCAGCTCCGATAACGATCGCGAACCGCTACCGCGGCTTTGTAAACAAGCCCCTTAGGGGCATGTTTACTAAAAACCGCTATTTTGCGCGGCGCAAAATGGCGCACTAAAAGCAGCACTTAAGTGCTCTTAAGCGCCCTGCAAACGTGCGTCGAACCCCCGCACACGTGCGCGTCACACTAACGAGCCCCGCACAAGTATGGGCCCGTAAATGTCCGATAGAGGCGTGGAAAGGCTTACGGAGGGCGGAGGAAGGCCCCGGAGGGGCGGAGAGACGGGGTTAATGGGCGGGGAAGGGGAGGGGAGAGGCCCCTCGCACAGTTGCGGGGCCGAATTTCCATTGCAAAAATAGCGCGAGTGAAACCACACGCGGTAGAGGGGATTTAAAGGGAAGAGAAACCATTTCCGTCAGCAATGTACAGCACAACCGGGGAAACCTGCAAAACGTGAGCAGTGTGATACATGTGCACAGCACAAAAGTGCAATTAAAAATAGAAAATGACCACCACAAAAATATTAAAAATAGTAATTCAGTTGGGGAACAGTTATAGTGATGGGCAAAACTAGAAAACACACCCAGGAAAGCTCCAAAAAAAATGATTTATGGAAAGGTGTACGGAGCGGAGACTCGTCCAAAAAACATTTCCCTTTTTCTGGAGCTGTCCTGGGAGTGTTTTCCATGTTTGCCCATTAATATCACTGTAGCCCAGCTTGGTTATATTTTATCCCCCTTTTCCCGTGGTCATCTGTGGGCTTTACTTGCACGTTTGTCACCAGACAGGGTGAAGGAGCCCACAGTAGAAATGCACACAGCAGGCTTTGCGACTCCATCCTGCCATGTTACTATCTCCAGGGACTGCACTGTCCTTGTGGCCACAGTGTGGTGCAGCAGACAGAGCCAGTACCACTAAGACCAGAGGGTCAGAGGTTCAAATCCCAGCTGGGGCACCTTCCAGCCCTGGCCATATATTTTACCCACCACTGAACAACGATAGCACACACACCCCTGTCTTGCAGGGAACATAGGCATGGGGAGATCACCCATATTTTACCCAACACCACACACACACCACAACAATGGGCAATACCTACAGCCAAGTCGCCCAAATGCAGTCCAGTACTGACACATTGCAATCAGGTCATCTGCTTTCTCTGAGAGAAGCTCATGCCAGCATGTTGGCGGACGAGTACATGTGGTGCAGGGGACAGTGGCCGCTAGCCACGGAAGACAGAGGCCTAGCCATGTGCAGGCTGGCACAGTCCACAGCAACAGACAGGCCATGCCGGATCCACAGTCATGGACTATCCAGGGAATTCAGCCAATCTGTGGCTACACGGTGGTGCAGTGCACACAGACAGCACATGCAAGAACAGAAGGTCACAGGTTCAAAGACAGTAAGGACACACCTTTAGTGACGAGGACATATGCAATGTTAATACGTCTATCTTTTACCCCACTGAGCACAGACACCATGACCAGGGGCAGAACCTACAGCAGAATCCCCCAAATGCAGTCCTGGTGGGCCACACACCAGTCAGGTTCCATGCTGCGACTCATACAAATGCCTGTGCTGTATATCTATGCACCACCCCCACGGCATGTAGATGTAGCTCATGCATATTCATGAGGGACAGCAGGAAGACCCGAACAGTGTGATGCAAAACTGGACCGGATTTGGGAAGCGCTGCCGTAAAGCAGCAGCCAACAGGGGCAGACACACCCACACCCACAGGCCCCATTGGCCAATGTCTCCTGTAGAGGCAGAACATTGGACCCTGCGTGCATCTCCCAATACTAGCACCTGCATACCTTAGCAATGTCACCCTACACCTCAGGTTCACAGCTCTGAAACGTTTGCTAAGAGTACAGGCTGATAGATATCCCTACGTTACGCACATACTGCTAGTTGACCCCATCCGAACAATCTGTTTGGTGTCTGCGGTGTGTGCTCCAGGCCTGGCCTCTGACGGTGTTCACCACCCTGGGGAGTGACCCCCAGCAGTACTGCGTACCATATCCATGCCTGTGCCGTGCCCAGGACCGGTGTGGTGGGCAAGGCTAATCACCCCCTCAATAGTAGCACAATGCTGGCATAGGTGTGGGAGTGTGTGTCTGTCTATACAGTGTGTGTTGGCTGCAAACACCTTCCCCAACCCACACTGCCAGCACTACTGTCAGTACTGGCCTGTCAATGTGCATAATGAGCAGCAAGGTACCATGGGTATAGGTCAGACATGGTGGGCTGGCCAGGATGCATCTGCACAGGGCATAGGGCACTGGCTGTGACATTGTAGTGCCCGGCCACCACCTACACAGACAGGGTGACCTCCGTATGTGCTGCTGGGGGAGCACTCTCACCCTGAGTGTGCAGTGATGACAGCATGGCTAGGCACCCCCATAGTGCTTTATTGTGTTTCTCTCTTGTGATATATATGGGTTTCCTGTTGGGGCCTCCTCACAGAACTCTCTGCTTGTGTGTGCTGCCACCCCAGTTTTGGGTGCATGCATTTCCATCAGGGCTAACCAGCAGACTGTTCACAGCTGGTATGTGTCTTGATGGAGTGCCTTGCAGGGTGCAGCGGCTGATGGCTTGCTGCAGGAGAATATCAGATAGTGCTGGGGTGCATCTTTGGATATCCAGGCCTAAAGTCTGTCTGATATTGTGTTATAGATGTGTGTGGAGCTGCTTGGACTGCCCTGTAGGGTTTCTGTTCCCCAGCAGGACTGGGGTTTGATGGTCCACTGGGGTTTGATGGTCCCATTGGTGCGGGGGGGGGGGGGGGGGGAGTAGTAGGAGGGGGGTTTGGTGGGGGGCCCGGTTTGCCACCCCCCGGGGGGGGGGGGGGTACCTTGACCACCTAGGGGTCCATGGGGGTTTCCACTAACTGAGACAGACAGAGATATCCAAGATGTTTCTGCAGCACCTTCCTATCTCACAGGTTAGTACTGTGTTGGAGCTCTGTCATGGCTGGTGTTGTGGACCTGGTCCTGGGCGCCACATCACTCCCTCAGGGTGAGCACAGTACCCGCACAATGTGACGGTGTGTAGCTACTCTTTGCTGGTAGTCCACCCGCTCAGGACCCCCTACCAGGCCGAGGTGCTGTGTGGGTGCACACGGACAATTCCCCCTAACAGGCCGGGTAGCTGTTGGGGTGCATTCCCCATCTTGTGTGCATCTGTGGACAGCTGATTTGCATGTGCAGTGCATCATGGGTACGCACCCTATCTTGTTTACAACAGCAGACTGTCTGTGAGGTGACATGCAGGCTCTCTGCAGCCAGCCAGGGGCTTGCTGACAGCTATAGGGCTGTAGCCCAATGGTTACATCACTACCTTTACAGCCAGAGGTCATGGGTTCAAGCCCACTGTGGGGTTCCGTGATAGGGTTGTCCGGAGCATTATCTTTGTTTACTGTACATATTTTTATGACAGCAAACACACCCTTGGCATACTGTACCCATAAGGTGCCTCTGAGGGTGCTCTTTAGGGCGCCCTATAGGCCACCTTATGGGTGCCATCCATATAGGGTGCACTATACATTATCCTGTGTCGCAACATACATGCTGCCCTATAGGGGACATTCTAGGGTGCCTTGGCGGACGGTGCACTGTAACATGTGCCTTATGGTCCGCCTTATGTTAACATGCTGTGAGAGTGCGTTTGCTAGTAGTTATCACAAAATAGAATTAAAAAGCCTCCTAAAGCACTCCACAACATAAAATATACTGCCTCAGCTAGCCTTTTTCAATGGGCATTGTGAGGGATTGAACCACTGGTCCCTGCACCATTGGTCAGTGTCTTAACCATTGTGCTGTTGCTGTGTTCCTTTGCTTTAGCATCAGCGCGCTGCCTTGTGGCCATCAGCGCGCCGCATCCTGCTGCCCACAATGAACAGTGCGCCGCCTTATGCAGCCCCAATATGAACAGTGCGCCGCCTTATGCCGCCCCACAATGAACAGTGCGCCGCCTTATGCCGCCCCAATATGAACAGTGCGCCGCCTTATGCCGCCCCAAAATGAAGAGTGCACCACCTTATGCCGCCCCCAAATTATTTTGCCTCTTGACACACATTTCCACATTCAAGGTGGTGCCTCAGCCAGCCTTTTTGGGCTGCATACATTGGGGGATTGAACCTGTGGCCTCTGCACCATTGGTTATTGTCTTCACTGTTGTGCTACAGCTCTATTCCTATGTGTGCACAGCTGCGCCCCACTTAGCCTTCCCACGCGCTAATGTGGGCCCCGCACATTAACGCGACGTGCACACATACGGTCTTTTTTTTTCCTTTTTCGGCCTGAACCGCCCACTCCTTATATGGTACAGGCACATTACCGCGGCCCCGCACGTTAGGAATGTTTAGTAAACATGCCCCTTAGTGTTTATACGTATGTTTTGTGAAATATGCAGATATATGTGTAAAATAAGTGGGGAGATTTGGACATACTAATTAGCAGGTGTAAATATGTGCAGATACCTTTCATGGATTAAAATTCAAATGAAAATTAAGGGGCATGCTTGCTAAAATGCAGTAAAGCTTAGTGCAGAGTTTAGCACATAACGCGAGGACCTTGGCAACCATTACCATGTGCCAAAATCCTCAGAGTGGTAACTGCTAACCACTTAGTGAGTGATTGGATGAGGACTAGGCAGGTTTGAGGCAGAGAGTGGATGTAGCTTACTCATTGCGATTAGCACAGATGTCATTAGCATGCACCAATCATCACTGCTGAAGTTAGCGCAGGTGCATTTACTGCCATTTTAATGGGTGATTGTAAACATGCAGTGAATGCTTCCCTCCATGCTAACTGCTAACTGGTCTAGAATGCATGGACCACACTTTCCATGTTAATGTTTGGCACTAAACATGCGCTAAAATACCAATTAGCACAATAGTAAACATACTCCTAAAGTGCGTATTTTTCCTTAGAAAACTGTTCTAATTTATCCACATTGCCATATGTGTTAGGTGACCTGTTGCAAAATTACCCTACTTATTAGCAGTGGGTCTCCTTCTATAGTTTCTAATGAAAAGAAAGTGACTATCTTTTTTATAATTTATTAGATAAGTTCACTTCATAAAAATTTCAATCATTACATTCAAAATGTAAAATAAATGGTTTATGCTTCATTTTTGCACAGAATTCTTGTATCAACTTTGAACCAGGTGGATTTTTTGATGGGATTTTTTTTGCCAGACTCATTTATAGATTTTCTTAGATATTTGCTAGCTATTTTGGCAAAACATTAATGTGGATTTGAAAAAACATGGAGCAGTATCTTCAAATCTGCTGTGAATGTTGGCCCAACTATAAGAAATCTGCTGCCACAACTGACCAAAAAAAGCTTACTCAACCTGTTTGTGAACCTGTGCCAATTCCGTGCAGTTTCATAAAATCAGTTGCAAACTTTCCCAACTTTCGCAACCAGTTCCCTTTATCTTTAATTCTTGCATCCAGAAACTGATTATTTACTGTAGTATCACTTTGCTGAAATGCTGATCTTCTGAGGTGCGAGCTTCTTTATGATTACTTTTTAAAAATGATAAGTCCCTTATCTTTCATAGGAAGCAGAGAGCCAGCTGCGGATTTTGCTGCAGAGAATGTCTGGATAGAAAAACATTCTAGCCACTCTTAGCAAATTCCACCCTTCTGCAACAACTAATCTACAGAGCTACTTTCCAACGAATATGCCAAATCCTCAATGTCAATAAACCCCTGGATTCTCCAATCTAATGAAATATACAGAGTTTTGAAATGGTTGCAAAATTTAAATAGCCTATGAGAAGAAAGACTGCTTTTTTTTTGCAACCATTTAATGGTACATTATTTGTGGCTTTTGTTTGGAATGCTGCAGAATTTCAAGGAAACAAGCAAAAGGAGAGGAAAAGGCCTCTATTCAGAAGACTTCAAGAACCACCGGCGTTTTCTATCTATAAAACCTGCTCTGGCAATTAATGTACCTTCAGTTTATTGTGAATTCAGAAAAGGTCAAGCTAATTTAGTGAAAAACATTTCTTTTTCTAAAGGAACATGATTGAAAATACAATAGAATTTATAGACTCAATTCACTCAAGTTCATGTTGGCCTCTCGAGGTTAAATAGCAGTAAATATTCAGGTAAATAGTATTTTATGTAAAAATGGAATTGTTGCAAAAACACATTTGTATCAGAGCCTGAGGAAAAATAGTGAGGGGACACAAGAGCTGTATTCACCATAGGTTCTCCTTTTATGCCCTCCATTCTGCATTTATGAATACACATACAGTACAGTACATGCCCTTCAATCAAATGCCTCTTGCATCCGTCAGGTCAAAATATATTTACATCTACTTGAGGCAATCATAAATAAGAACTGATCCATTGTGTATTGCAGACTTCCCATTATTTTTCATGAGAGCTATTTTTCAAAATTTTAAACTTTTTTATGTTTGCAGTATTTGGAACAGCTTGCTACATCAAATCTTCTTAGTTTGTGTTCTCATATAATCTGGAACATAAAGAGGGTGAGTTTAGAAAGGACGTTCAAGTTACCTTGGGACGTCCAGGGTGAAATGTGCATAAAAACACCAGGGGCATCTATGTCTCTGGCTGATTTCAACTACATAGATGTCCCCAACAAGGACGTAGTCCAACAAAAAGACGTGGATAGCAGGGAAGGTAACGTAAATAAACCTTTATTGAACAAACATCAGCCACTGACACTGCCCCTGTTCAGACTTGGACATCCTGGCACTGGGGACATCAACATATTTGGCTTCTAAAATGCCTCTGGAGCTGTCTTTGTGATTTGGATGACTTCATGTTCTTTTGCAGACATCCAGATCGTAAATAGGACTTGATATGACACTTTTGGCATGCATACTGTATGAGGTGGTTTACAAAGAACAACTGGTTAGCTTGGAAAGGATTGCTATTTAGGATTATTATTTGAATATTTTGGCTGTTGCAGGACTTAGTTGTATGAAGCAGATCAAATATTGATTGAGTAGTTGTGTCTTGATGGGTCTGGGTGGGAAGCTGGTTTGTGAAAGGGCAGTAGAGGGGGAGGGATATTGTTATTATAAGAGTTGGGTAGTTCAGCTATTATCAGCAAGGGAGTTGGAGGGTGGGATTGAGTGTTATGCTCTCCATATTCAGAGAGAAGGTGGATTTGTGGGTTCTGGTACTTCATTGGGCTCTTTCAAGTGGTGGATGATCTTTGTGTCAGGTGCTTGGTTTGTTGGCTGACTATGCTTTACTAGCCCTGCAATGGATGGTGAGGAGCAATTATAATGTTGGGGGCAGGGAATGGACAAGGTGGGAATTTTTTTTTGTTCAGCTCTCAAGTTGGGCTTTACACAGGTCTCATGCATACTGTGGGTAACATTTTGGATTTGTTTTTTCTTAATAATTTAATGGATAGTTTGAGGGTGGATAATTTGGATGTTCATCCATTTATATGGATGGACCACAGTCTTATTTGTTTTTGATTGAGGGGTGATTCAAGCTAGGGAGGGAGAAAGAGATTCAGCAAAGGCAGTAATGGGAAGGAGTCACTGTTGATTGTTTTTAGCAAACTTGGACTAGGGGTTTGACTGATGGGGTTGGTGGTAATATGGATTTGTTAGTATCCTAATAGAATACTGTGATCTCTTTGGTGATAGATAACATGGCTCTTGGAGTGGAGGAGTAGCCTAGTGGTTAGAACACTGGCTTGGTAACCAAGCAACCAGGGTTTGATTCCTACTAGTACTCCTTGTGGCCTTGGGCAAGTCACTTAACTCTCCATTGCCTCAGAAGAAAGGCCTGGCAATCTGCTTCCAGTACCACTGCCAAGAAAACCCAGGAGCTTCTGGGTCACCAGGAGTCAGGACTGACTCAAAGGCACACGTTGGATTTGCAATATGGCTCCTATGAGAATGTTTTTGGTGGGTAAGGGTCATGCTGCTCCTTGGTATATTGAAGAGTTATGAGCCTGAAACACAGGGAGGCTGAAAGGGCGTGGTGGAAGTCAAAATCTGTGAGTGATAAGGGTCTCTGACAGCATTTGAGTGGACACTATTGGTTGGCTATTGTAGATTCTAAAAAATGGTTTGTTCAGAGTAGAAATGACTGGGCTATGAGTATGCCCCATGAGCTGTTTGCAGGAGTAAAAGACTTGGCAGGTCATACACAAAGAGACCTGACATTTCAGAATCATGCTTTATAGATTTTATGATATCAAAGCTGACGTGTTTGGTATTGCTGGGGCTGATGAGTAAATCATAGGGATAGGGTTACAGAGTCTTCAAGGTATTGATGTTGTTAGTGAGGAAGGCAGTCATTAACAGCAGTTTAATTGCATGCCAAAGGAGGCATTGGTTGAACTGTTAGCCTCTATTAGACCCACCACTTGTTTGGATGATCGCTGCCCACCTTCAGTAGTGAGATTAGCTAGGAAGAGTTTAGCTTCATTTTTGATGCTTTTGGTTAATGCATTCTTTAGGGAGGGAATTTTTCCAGATGCTTCAAAAAGGGCTTTGATTTTCCTCATTTGAGAAAGCCTGGCTTTGATAAACATTGTCCTGGTAATTACATGCTAATTTCCTACATTCCCCTTTTAGGAAAGATTCTTGAAAAGGAAGTCAAACTCATAGTTTGCTGCCACTTTGTTACAGGAGAATTTGCCACTTATATCCCTCTCTCCCCTCACCCACCCACCTCAAGGCTGGCTTTTCTTAGTCATCCTAAGACACATAGAGGTATGTTTACTAAACGGTGGTAAGGGAGCAGGCATTGTCAAGCATTAATGGCAGTGATAAGGAGTTTTCCATGTGAAAAAGGCTCTGGGTGAGTAGGATGCATTCCAGCGTTAAAGGCAAAATGGACCCCTTAACATGCGCTAATAAGACATCGGGCTTTAAAGTGCCAGACGTGCACCTTAATGCTGGAAAAGGGAGCACCACCATGGAAAGCAATTTAAAGGGGAGGGATGGAAGGACAGGTGGGAACTGATGGGCTTGACATATCTGTGGACACCCTACATGGCAGTAAATAAGTGAAATGAGCATGTAGGAGGCAGCTGTAGCAAAGTACTGGTGTGTGGTAATAGAAAATTTTGTAATGGCAGTGAATGGCAGAGGATGTGGATGACATGTCCCGCTTTGGATCCTGAAGCAACACAATGTGTGCAGCAACTGGAGGACTGAGCAGAAATACCTATGTGGGCCACAGTGTAGCACCTTGCAGGAGAATACATGACTGCACATAGCTGGAAGAGACTGATGGATGGGCTAATGGAGGGATGGTGGTAGATGAGAGACTGCAATGGGCTGGTGGCCCCAATAGCCCTGAGTTGCCATCATGAATGCAGGTGTAGTGCATGGGAGACACATGTGCAGGTGCCACATGGAAGGCCTGATACCACACATGTTGATCACACACCTGTGGCAGCCACCCAACTACCATATAACTCTCCAGAAAAATGTGTATACAATAACTGGCCAGGTGTTGCTCAAACTGGCCAAATGGGGCATATAAGAAGGGTAGCCATCCGAAGGGTAGGATGTGTACTCATGTAATGCTTTTGATGTGACGTAGTCAAAGCTGTACAATTATAGTCATAATAGAATACCTCAATCAGGTATCACAAGTATGTGATGTATGTATGTTTGTGACTGCCCTGTATTAGAAACTAATTAATAGAGTGGAATGTGTAAACGTTGTAAACAGGGTTGCTTGTTGTGAAAGTTCCACAATCTTGGCAAAGATAGGAATTTACTTGACTTGCAAAGGATTGTGGGTCTTGTAGTTCAATCACACAAAACCAGCCGTTTAACAAGAAAAAAAGAATTGTAGTTGCTCGAGTGTATAGCAGAAAACAGATTTTATTTCTGCGGTGTTATTCCCTCGCACAGATATGCTTGGTAACATCAACAGGATAATTTCTTCAGGAATTGTATTCAGGAAACAAAACAAATAAGGCAACTGAATTACTTATGCAACAACTTAGTAAAGACCTTGATGGAACAGAAAAGGTCTTTCTTCTAGCCCCTGCTAATAAACTTTCTTAGCAGTGCTGGAATGAAAAATAAACCCAAAAGGAAAATTCTCTTTATCAAAAAAAACAACTTTCTTCCTTTCACACAGTGAAGACGTTTTCTTTCCAAAGTCCCACATGCACTTGTGCCTTGCTCTAATTACAGGTGCTTAACCAGCTGCAAACTATTGCTGGTCCACTCTCCACGTGGCTCTAACTTTCCCCAAAGCTTTCTCTCAAAGAAACCTTTCTGGGAAGCTAAAAAAAACAGTACAGTTCCTTTTGGTGTTTAATGCTTAACTGAGGATTACTTTAGAACAGCAGCCTAGAAAAAGAGCAATCCATGCATTCCACTTTCTCATTTGATATTTCCCCTTGCTCTTGAAATATCATAGGATCACTTTCATACACTGGCTCAGAGGAATTCTCTAACTGATCTCTACCAGGATAGAAACTGTTTCCCTGCTATCTTCCTTGTGCAAAGCTAGGGAACAGATCAGAGTTCATACCTGAGATCACGTTGTCATTAGGTTTCCTCTCTGGGTATTTTGGCCAGTAGGTAGCAAAGCTTCTGTGCCCAGCTCTCCAGTCAGAATCTCTGGACTTTAGGTCTCTTTTCCCATAACTCCTTAAATAGGTATTAGAGCTCCTTCTTTCTGTAGATGCAGCCGTCTCCTTTACAGGTGCTGTCTGAGGGTTCCTGGCTGTATATCTCCAAGACCCTGGTTTCTTCCAGTCCAATGAAGAATGCTTGCCCCAGGAATCTCTCCCAGCATACATACTGCCTTGGACTCCTTTCTTAGACCTCCTGGACGTCTTGCTGTTCTTCCTTCTGTTCAGGCTCCGTCTCTCCTTCTCTTGCCATCTTTGCCAGCCTTGCAGTTCTCTTTGCTGTTGCTCTTTCTGTTGCTCTTCTTGCTCTTTCTGTCTGTCTGAAGAATTTCTTCTAGTTTTAAAGTGCCTAGATGGGGGGGGCGGAGCCTGATGTCCAGCGGGTAGGACGCTTTGCGTTGAAGCTCCCGAGAGGCCTACTTAGAATCCTGACTTAATACCTATACAAATTTACTATTTCGCTCCGAGCTGACCGGGGCACCTCGGGGGGAATGGCGGCCCATAAACCAGCGCGCTTGGACTTCGGGTCTCCTTCTTCTTCTCACGGAAAACGCTCCAAAACAGAGGTGTCCTCCCCACACAGAAGATGGTTCCATTTCGTGAAAACCCCGAGATGCACCTGGAGATTTTGGAGGAAATACGCGGCGTGAAGGAATTGGTGCAGTCCAATGGAGAAGCGCTTCGAGCCATGCGAGAAGACTTTGGAGTGCTCCAGGACCGACTTGAAAGTCTTTCATTACGGCAGGACAACATGGCGGGGGTCCTCGACTCGCACGAGGTGCGCTTGGGCAAACTGGACGAGGCTGAGCGCCAGATACAGAATCTTCAAAAGGAGTTAGAAGATAGCAATAATCGAGTCCGTCGCAACAATGTGAGGCTCCTCGGAATGCCGGAGGGGGTGGAAGCAGGAGATATAAGAGAATTCTTGCTCAAAACTCTTCCCTCCTTGCTGAAGATCACTTTTCACAGAGAACTGGAAATCGATCGAGCACACCGTGTTCCTGCCCACATGGCGCTCAACCGCACGACCCCCCGGCCTATTGTCTTTAGCTTGCTACGATATCAACAAGTGGAACAAATTTTACATGCTGCCCGAGCGAATCATCATTTGGAATTTGAAGGTCGTAAGGTCTCCTTCTTTCCTGATTTGGCAAAGCCTACCGTTGACCGGCGGAAGAAACTCCTTGCTTTTCGCCCTCGACTTCAACAGCTACAGGCTCGCTTTGGCCTGTTGTATCCAGCGAAGCTCCGAGTGACTCTCCACAACCAAACCAGGACGTTCGAAGATCCTGATCTCCTATCAACATTTTTAGACTCCAAAGAAGCAGAGCAGATGCGCTAATCCCAAATCTTGGACTCTTATTTGCCGGCTCTATCCGCCATTTTGAAGGGCCCGATGCGGCGGTCATAGCCAAGCACAGAAATAGCCTGGACTTTCTTTCTTTCTCTCTATGACTTTTGTTTTTTGGTCTCCTATCCCTTCATGATGTGTGCCTCGGTCGGATTCGGAGCACGCACAGTCCTACAGGTTATGTGTTTTTTCAATTTCGGCCTTCTCGGGGGTTTCTCCCCGCAGACACATGGTCGCCAGTAATTTTGGGGTTTTGCTTCTCCTCTACCGTACTGCGGTTTTCTTTGTTAATGTGGGGCGCTTCATTATATTATATTAGTTTATTTTTCCTACGCCATGTGTACAGCCAGATACAGTCAGTTTGAGGGACATAGTGAAATTATGTGTGCTATCATGCTCAGAATTTTTAACTTTTCTGAATGGCCTTATGTAAAATCTTATCATTCACCGTCAAAGGCATTAATGGTCCACTCAAAGGAAAGAAAATCCTTAGCTATCTTAGCCATGAGCATGTTGATTTAGTGTTTCTTCAGGAAACGCATTTAAACTCTGCTGAAACACTGAAACTCAATGCTAAGCCTCACATGGTAGCTGCCTATTCTCCCACCGTTTTCAAATGGTACGGGATAGCCACTCTGGTTAAGAAGTCTTTGCACGCTACTGTACCTGATATTAGCGCTGACAAGGAGGGTAGATGGGCCCGTGTACACCTTGAGGTTGGAGATAGTGAATTCACGTGTATTTGCATTATGCCCCGAATGTGGACAACCCTGCTTACTATGCAAGTATTGCGCAGTTGGCCTTGGCCTCTGCCAATGCCCCATTAATACTTGGTGGCGATTTTACTCAAGTGTTCCCTCAATCTTTTCTTTTCAAACAAGGTGCTCGTTGGTTGGAAGATCCAGTACCGAGTAGACCTGTGTGGCTAGATATAGAAGCGGGCCTTTGCAAACCGATTCCTCTTACCTTTCTCCCTGGTATGACTCTCCCATCAGACTCCCACTATCCACCAATGCTTTTAGACACTTTAGGTGCCTTTAATACTCTTATGCAATCTTTAGACTCCCGACTCTGGTCAGTGCAACTTCAGCATCGCCTTCGGTGCACTAGAGTACTCCCGCCATCGGCATTCTCTACATAAGGTTGATTGGAGACTTTCCGATTTCTCGGTAGTTCACCGGGTGTTGCATCCAATTTTACTAAACCTTCTGTAATGCTATAACTAGAGATACCCCTATAGCGCAGAAAGTATGGGAGAGAGAATTGCATGTGACTTTGACCTCGGAGCAATAGAGCCTTATCTGGAGTAGAGGGACACGGGTTCCCGATCCGCCTCACTCATTCAGACCCTCTTCTTTCTAGCCCACCGGTGTTTTTACACTTCTCACAGATTAGACAAATGGAACACTACTCAGGGCAATGGTTGCTGGACACGTCCTGCGGCCATTGGTTCATTGCCTCATGTTATGCATGAATATCCCGCACTACAGTATTACTGGCGTCGGGTCTGGGGTCGTATTTAGTCTATCTCGCACTCTCAGGAGCCCCTTTCTTGGAGGATAGTGGGACTTCGCCCAGTTGCGGGGATCCCCTCCCTCCCAAAAATGGCTTATCTCCTTTCGAACTTTATGCTTGGCATTGCTATTTCCCTAATTAAGTAATACTGGAAAATTAGCTCCCATTTGAGCCCCAATGAATGGTGGAATCATGCCTGTCTTTACAGTAAATATGACCAAATACCTCGTCTGTTCGCTTCTTCCGTTCAGACTCCTTCTCATTGGTCTCAATGGAAGATGCTCAATGACTATGTACATTTTGCTAAATGCTCTCATCTGACTGTCTAACTTTGTATATATCTCTGTCCCATGATCATGCTGTATTGTAGATACTCTTTTGATCGTTTGATGTATAATCACTGTTAATTGGAAGCGCTCACATGCTGATATAATCGGGTAGAGACGAAGCATCGGGGTGGGGGGTAATGGGTTTACTTTTCCTTATTGTATACTTGTTTTGTCTCTTTTGGTGTGTTGTTTCTTTTGTTTGTTGCAAAATGAAAATAAAAGTTTAAAAAAAAATAAAGTGCCTAGATGGACACTCCACCCTAGCACAGTCCAGGTGTTCTGAATCAAGCCCTGCCCTAGGAGATGGGTGATTAGGGATTACATCATTGCTTCTCTGATTAGGCACACATTTCCCTATTCCAGCTCTCCTAGAGGCGTTCTGTAAACCGGTGCATTCTGGGTCTGGTAGTCTTTTAAATAAACACTCTGTTTTAGTGCTTTTACCAGCCAGCACAGGTTGCTTATTCAGAGCCAATTCACCGCTTGTATTATTTCTTCCTGAACTATGATAAGCTTCCTTATCACAACGTACATTGATTGTTCACTCCATCCAAAAGCAGAAAGACTAGGGGACATGCAATGAAGCTGCAGTGTAATCTGTGTAAGACTGATAAGTCTCACTACTTCTGCATTCAAAAAAGAAAGCAGGAAACGAGGGACCCTTGGAAGGAACAAAGTTTATTGAGGGGGTCAGCCCTACACATGTTTCGGCCACACCTGCCTTCTTCAGGGGACTGTGACCACTAATAAACATAAAACACATAAAAACATGTGATAAATAAATTAATAAATGAGCACTGATGACTTCTGAGTGTACAGAATTAAATGATATAAAATTGTACATATAAATAAACAAAAACACCACAATCAAAGTCAATAGAAAATAAGAAACAAAAACATCATTTAATGGATAATCGTTAAAAATAATAAAAAGCATAATAATCATGCTGCATGCAACAGGAAAGGATAAACCTTTTATCCTTTCATGTTGCATGCAACTTGATTATTAAGCGTTTTATAATAACATAGTGGCAGTGATAAACAATAATACAGTACCTTATCAACAGATGAGTTGAAATGGACATATGCTCAATGGTACTTGAGAGTGCAGAATAAAACACTAAAGACAGAACATAATGAAAACTGTTAAAAAGAGCCTTGAAAGACAGTATAAGAAGAAAGGGAACGGAATAATTTGGAAAGGAGGAGGGAACTAAAATTGTAAATCCATTGGCAAAAAGGAGGACAACCCAAGATTTGTAAAGATGATATACGTAAGTCACTGTTGGTAAGAAGGCAGTGGAGTGGCCATGAAGACATTTCCTCTGATAAAGATCGAGCATGGGAGGACTTAGTACACCTCACACAGAAGAATGTTTGAGAGGAAATGCATGCTGCCTCCTTACTAGACTATTGTCACGCCAAGGTCATTCCCCGTGGTCTACGTGTGATCAAAGCCCCAGGCATGTATCGTGACAATGACCAAATCATACAAGCTTGGAATTCTATTCTTAATAAATGTTCGCTGGACATTATGATTCTTTTAATTCAAACATCAAAGAAAAGAGCAGAACGTAATATCCAAGAGATTGAAACTAAAATTAATGCCCTCAAGATGGAGGACCATAGATTTGACAGACTTCTCTCTGATTATAATAAAAATTTATAGTCATACAAAAAATGATTAAAGATAAGAACCTTTCTAAGTTTAAAAGGGATGAGGATGATTACTGGTTTGGCTATGTCTATCCTTGGATCAAGAGGAAGGGGTCATTTGAAGATTACCATCGCAGAAATAGGAATCATTATCCAGAAAGGCCAGATCAAGATAAACATCACGACCATCATGATCATCATAATACTTCTGAGGCTGGTCCGGCTAGGAAAAGGATTAGGAGTCAACAAGATGAGCCCATTGATTCTTCTGCTCCATTGTTTCAATCTCTCAGGATTTTTCTATGGACAAACTTTGGAAAGGAGGAGGGAAGAAACCCTCCAAACCCAAGTTTCAGGGCAGGGATGCTTCCAAATTACGGGACAAGGATCATTATCAGGCACCAGATCACCACAGGTGAGATTATCAATCCCATTTCCTGGGATGGGGCAGGGGACAGGGATGCAGATGGCAAGAGGGGACTCGTTGGCCCTCTTACAAAGAGTAACCAGTAATGTTATCAATGTTTCTGACATCTCGCTCAGTCCTGTTCAGATAGAAATCTTGGAAAAAGGCCTTTCCTTTGTCCCTACCGCACAGTATGATCCTTTTAACACTAGATTGGACTTTTTCAAATTTGTCCAGAAACTTAAAATGAAGGAGTTTTTTTTGCCAACATTCAGTCCACCTCTATTGATGCGTCCATTATTCTTGGAAGATCCTCCTGGTTACCACCTAACAGTACAAACTCTGCTATCAATATTTTTGAAAAGACGGTCCTTAAAGCCATCAAAGAGCTAGAAGAAAAACCTAGCCGTACATTTTATAATATTACTCATGACCAACAAGAGGCAATCAAAAAATTGAAAACAGATTTACGATTAGTTATCAAACCAGCCAACAAGGGAGGGGCGATAGTTGTCATGAACAGGACTGATAACATCTCCAAAATTAAGAGGCAACTACAAGATAAGACATTTTATGTGAGAATAGACAAAGATCCAACTTCTTCTCTGAAACAGAAGTTAGATTTTCTAATTCATATAGGCGCTGAAGCAGGCTACTTGACAAAGAAAGAAAAGAGGTTTCTCACAGTTTCACATCCTGTTGTTTCCACAATATAAGTTCTCCCCAAGATACATAAATCATTACAAAATCCACCTGGACATCCTATTATATCTGCCATTGGGTCTCTTTTTGAACCTGTTTCACAATTCCCTTGTTGCTCAGGCACCTTCATATACAAGAGACTCTTCTCACATTATTCAAATCCTACAAACATTCACAGGATATCACAATGATCTTCTACTTGTCACTCTTGACATTGTATCTCTATATACGAATATACCCCAGACTGAAGCGTTGGTTATGTTGGAAGATGTCTTTTTACAGAGAGAAGAAAGATTTAAGCGATTCCCTACCTTCTTCCTCACACAATTGGCAAATTTAGCATTGAGCAATAACTTCTTTTGGTTTGATGGACTGTTTTATATGTAAATTAAAGGAGTGGCCATGGGCTCCTGTATGGCACCAGACATTGCAAATCTTTATGTTGCTCTCTTTAAAAAGAAATTCTTGACTACACATGCTTTCAAAGATAACATCAGATTGTGGCAGCGTTATATCGATTATGTCCTTCTTATCTGGGATGTCAATCATGACCTATTAGATAGCTTTTTCATAGGCTCAATCTGTTTGACCCTCATCTACAGTTTGAGGCCCACATCAGTGAGCATGAGGTTTCCTACCTAGACATTAAAGTCATCAAAGGCAAACAAGATTTCCATATGGATCTGTTTCGCAAAAATACTGATCGCAATCATTATTTGCATTTTCAGAGCTTCCATAATAGCTCCCTTAAAAATAACTTGCCAGTCGGTCAGTTTCTTAGAGCAAAAAGAATTTGGACAATTTTGAATATAATGCCACCTTACTTTGTGAACGGTTTATAGAAAAGACATATCCATTAAAATATATAAGGAAGGCTTATGACCGAGCCAGAAACACTTCACGTGACACATTGTTTCTACCCCGTGAAAAATCTACATTTGATAAGGTTGTCTCTCCTCTTTTATTCTCTTCTAAGTCCAAACAAATTGCAGACATTATACGACAAGAATGGAATATTGTTCAAACACTTCCAACCTTTGCGGCCCAGCAAGTTATGATAGCTCACCGTAGGAATCATAACCTTTCTAGTCTTGTTGTTCCCTCTGCTCTCCCTGTATCTCATCGGCAACCCATTACTGTGAGCCATTTTCACTGTAGGCACTGCTCTGTGTGTGACTCTGCTATCACGACCAAAAGGTTTTTTATACATCCCACAACAGCTGTCAGGTCTACACTCACCAGCTTCACTACATGCCAAACTGAAAATGTTTTAGATGATAGAGGGGTTAAAGGGGCACTAAGAGGCGACAAGGCGATAGTGGAGTTAACTGAATGAATTATTTGCTTCGGTCTTTACTGAGGAAGATGTAGGGATGTTACCCATGACTGAAGTGGTATTTAAAGACGCGGAAGAATTGAAGGAAATATCGATACATCGGGAAGATGTATTACAACTATTAGATAAACTGAAGAGTAGCAAATCACTTGAGCCAGATGGTATACATCCAAGGGTGTTGAAGGAACTGAAATATGAGATTGCAGACCTGCTATTAGTAATCTGTGAACTATCATTAAAATCATCTCTAATACCTGAAGATTGGAGGATCGCCAATGTAACAGCAATTATTAAAAAGGGTTCCAGGGGTGATCCGGGAAACTACAGACCGGTGAGCCTGACGTCAGTACCGGGAAAAATGGTAGAAACCATCATAAAGAATAAAATTACTCAGCATGTAGATAGTCATGGCCTAATGGGAGACAGCCAACACAGCTTTAGACAAGGAAGATCTTGTCTTACTAATCTGTTATGTTTTTTTGAAGGTGTGAATAAACAGGTGGACAAAGGTGAGTCGGTTGATATAGTATATCTGGACTTTCAGAAAGCCTTTGACAAGGTCCCTCATCAGAGACCTTTGGCAAAACTAAAGAGTCATGGGATAGGAGGCAGTGTACTACTGTGGATCAGGAACTGGTTAAAAGATAGAAAGCAGAGTTTAGGGCTAAATGGCCAATTTTCCCAATGGAGAAAGGTGAATAGTGGTGTACCCCAGGGATCTGTGCTGGGTCCGCAGCTTTTTGACATTTTCATAAACGACCTGGAAAGTGGAATAACGAGTGAGGTTATCAAATTTGCAGATGACACAAAACTATTTAAAGTTGTTAAAACCCAAGAGGATTGTGGAAAATTGCAAGAGGATCTTGATAAATTGGAAAACTGGGCATCAAAGTGGCAGATGAAATTTAATGTGGACAAGTGAAAAGTTATGCACCTAGGGAAGAACAACCCAAACTATGGTTACATGATGCAAGGTTCCACATTAGGAACCACCACCCAGGAAAAAGATTTAGGCGTCATTGTTGATATCATGTTAAAACCCTCAGCCCAGTGTGCAGCGGCGGCCAAGAGAGCAAATAGAATGCTAGGTATCATAAGGAAAGGAATGGAAAATAAAACAAAAGATATTATAATGCCTCTATATTGTTCCATGCTGAGACCCCACCTTGAATATTGTATGCAATTCTGGTCGCCGTATCTTAAAAAGTATATAGCGATATTAGAAAAGGTTCAGAGAAGAGCCACCAAAATGGTAAAGGGGATGGAAGGATACTCCTATGAAGAAAGGCTAAAAAGGTTAGGGCTCTTTAACCTGGAAAAGAGATGGCTGAGGGGAGATATGATAGAAGTCTATAAATTAATGAACGGAGTGGAACGGGTAAACGTAGATCAATTGTTTACGTTATCAGAATATAGAAAGACTAGGGGACATGCAATGAAGCTACAGGGTAAACTATTTAAGACTAATAAAAGAAAATATTTTTTCACTCAACGTGTAATCAAACTCTGGAATTTGTTACCAGAGGATGTAGTAAAGGCTGTTAGTGTAGCTGGGTTTAAAAAAGGTTTGGACAAGTTCCTGGAGGAAAGGCCCATAAACCATTATTAAGAAGGGACCCAGGATATCAATGCTTGACCCAGTACAAGCATTGCGGAACCTTTGTCTTTTGGGGAAACTGCTAGGTACGTATGACCTAGATTGGCCACTGTTCGAAACAGGATACTGGGCTTGATGGACCTTAGTCTGACCCAGTATCGCATATCTTATGTTCTTAATGTTGTCTATGCGATCATGTGCCCATGGCAGGGGCCAGGAAGATGTTGGACTGCATACAGGGAGGGATTACCAGCAGAAAGGAAGAGGTACTTATGCCACTGTACGGGTCGCTGGTGAGGCCTCACTTGGAATACTGTGTTCAGTTTTGGAGACCATATCTTGCAAAAGATGTAAAAAGACTGGAAACTGTTCAGAGGAAGGTGGCCAAAATGATTTGGAGCCTGCGTAAGAAACCTTATGAGAAGAGACTTGAAGACCTAAATATGTACACTTTGGAAGAGAGGAGGGATAGGGGAGATATGATTCAGACCTTTAAATACTTAAAGAGGAATGATGAATGAACAGACCTCTTCCAGAAACGGGGAAGCTGTGGGACTGGAGGGCATAACATGAAGCTGCAGGGTGGTAGATTGAGAGGCAATGTCGGGAAATATTTTTTTACTGAAGGGGTGGTGGATGCTTGGAATGCTCTCCTGATGGAAGTGGTGGGGGCAAACACGGTGACGGAATTCAAAACAGTATGGGACAAGCACAGCGGATCCCTTTACAGCAACAGGATAAAAACAAAATAAACTGAACCATCTTACTTCTCAACAAATAGGGGTGTCCTACATGGAGTGGTGGGTCCACCCCTAAACAAATACATGGGGAGGGGTGGCCTGCACAGGGCGACAGGTGCACCTACTCTTGCCGTATTGCTGGGCAGACTGGAAGGACCATGCTGGTCTTTATCTGCCGTCATTTGCTATGTTACTATGTATGTAAATTGTTATATATAGGGAAAACAAACAGGAGTGTCAAGACAAGAATAATCAAACATCATAGCTGCATTAAACACCTCACCCCCAGAAACCTTTAGTTGATCATTGGATAGCTGCCAGACATAAAGTCGATGACTTGAAATATTTGGTTTTACAGCAGGTTTATCCCCATTGGTGAGGTGGGGATGTTGAACGAACTCTTTTGAGACTTGAACAAAAAATTATTTTTCAGTTCAACATATTACATCCCTCTGGCTTTAACCATGGCATAGATTTTTTCGTCTTTTTATAGAGCTTTTACCTTGCAATGTAGGTGCCTGCTTTTGTATTTTCCAACTTTAGTGTATTATATAACATGCTACATCTTAGATGATGCTCATGAACCTACTGAGTCTTTTAAAGCCACCTTGTTTTCAATCTGGTTTACTCAGAGTGGACAATTTTATGTACCAATACTTAGATAAACTCAATTGCCTCAATTTGTAAGAACTCTCTTCATTAAGTTATTTTAAGTAAAAGATTTTTACTTGTATTTTTACTTTCCCTGGACGATTGTTGATCAATTCCTTTTACTTCTCTATGCAAATTTGGCTGATGTGTGTGGGGATTCATGGTATTTAACTGCCGTTTGTGCTGGCTTTTTTTTCCCCCTGTTTGATTTCCAAGCGCATACCTAGGAGGTAAGTACAACACTGCATGTTTTATCACTTTTCTCTTTGCCTTTTGAAGTGATCTTTTAGTGAGTATGTCTATTTTTACAGTTCCGTGGACATTCTATTTTGTTTTTTACTTGTACAATTTTCTTGGCAATTCTTTATTGAGTTTTCCAAAAGAAAGGCACACAATAACCAGTAAACAATCACAGAACTACAAAAGATAAAATACAAATAAAACACAATATAGCACCCCCCCCCACCCCCCCACCCCCCCAGGCTCTCAGGGAAAGGAAAACAAATGCCACATCAATTGCAGAGAGGTCAGCTCCAATCTATATCTCCATCTGCTAAATGGCCATGCCGCATCCGCAAAGAGCCAACATGGCATAGAAGTGGAGGGCGATAGTTAGACAGCAACTGAGCGGGCGACATACTGATCCAGGAGAGACCATTTGTTATGACAAGTCTCCCCATGGTCGGGATAGTGCAGCTTATCATACAGTCTTTCATAGTTAGCGTATTGACATACCAGACTCCACCATGCACCCTGTCGCAGCTTCGCCAAGGTCTTCCAATTGACCAAAATCAGTTTAAAGGCAACAGCAATCATGAAATTCAACAGGAAGTCCTTGGCCCTGCATCCACCCTGGGAGAGCCCCAGGGAGCGTAGGAAGATAACATCCCTAGAGAGCTCGTCAGGTATGTCTAATATTACTTGGATTTTACGCCAAATCTCCGTCCAAAAATGCAGGACGTGAGGACATTCGTAAAACATATGCAAGAATGTACCTTTCGCAGTCTGGCAGGACCAACAGACCCCTGAAGATGCCCGGTCCCATTTAGCTACTTTCACGGGCGTGAGATGAGCTCTGTGCAGCAGGAAAAATAGGGATTGAGTAAGGGATGCCGAGCGGGAGACCCTGGTTATAGTACCCCACAGCGTCGTCCACAGGTCAGGCACAGGGGACAATGGCAGATCGGACTCCCAGACTTTATAGAGCCCCCTCGGGACCGTACAGGCATAATCCCTGAACAAAGCATATATACTAGAAATCGTGCCTTTTAGCCCATGCATAGCCTTAAGATTTAAAAGCAGTGTACCCTCCTCTGCCAGCTCGCGGACGGGAAGCTTGACAGCCTCAATACTATGCTTAATCTGCAACCATCGAAAGTAGTTATGCGGGGGCAGGGAGAACTCCTCCCTAAGGGAGCTAAAGCCTTTCCAGCCGGTGGCCCCAACCAACTGCCCCAAAGACCAGATTCCCCGATCTTGCCAGCTACGCCAGGCAAATCTCCGCCCCCTGATCTTGAATAAAGGATTCCACCAGAGCGGTGTCCATCGAGAAGGCAACCCATCTTTACCTGCCACTTGAAGTAACCTCACAAATGCGACCTGAGTGGCCCGGATTACCTGACTCTGCGGACCCTCCTCAGGATGCAACATCCCTAACAAGTGCCCCATAGGGTAAGGACCTACCAAATGGGCCTCTACTTGGAGCCATCTGGGGCCAGGGATTACCCCCCCAGCGTCCAACCACTCCAGTCCCTGCTTGATAAGGAGTGCGTGATGGTACCATTGAAAATCAGGGAAATGGACACCCCCCTTTTCCTTAGGGGCTTTAAGTTTCTTGAGAGCAATGCGAGGCTGGGCTCCCTTCCAAAGAAACCCCAAAAGACTTCTCTCCAGCTTGGTATACACCGCTACCGGTATTGTAAAAGGAAGCATGCCCAAAACATAATTGATCTTAGGGACCAGGACCATTTTAATAACTTCCAGTCTGCCCCACCAAGTGAGAAATAGAGGAGACCAAGCCAAGATTTTACTACAAATTGTCTGAGTGAGCTCCGCTACGTTCACTTGTATAGTTTCAGCTACAGAGGCGCTATACCAGGCCCCCAGATATTTAATGCCAGTTGGCTCCCACCGAAACGGAAAGGGAGCCATCATTTCAGGAGTCGGGCAGCTGTTAAGCGGAAAGGCCACAGACTTTTCCCAGTTTATCTTATACCCAGAGATACTGGAATAGGTATTGATTAAAGTCAGTATCTGCGGGATCTCCCGGGGTTGCGTAAATAACAGCAAATCATCTGCGTATGCGGAAAGCTTCACTGTTATCCCTGAGATGCTGAAGCCCTGGATAGATTGGCATTCCCGAACAGCGATGGCTAAAGGTTCGAGAGCCAAGTCGAAAAGCAGCGGGGATAAAGGGCAGCCCTGGCGAGTGCCCCGGTGGAGAGAGAAAGAACGATGCAGATGACCGTTAGCGAAAACCCTCGCACTAGTACGTGCATAAAGCAATTTAACTTTACTAATAAACTCCTCCCCTAAACCAAACCATGCTAATGCGGAGAAAAGGAAGGGCCACTCCAACCTATCAAATGCTTTCTCTGCATCAAGGGAGAGGGCAACGTAAGGAGATGTGTCAACTGCCGCCCTATCGATCAAATTACACAAGAGTCGTGCATTATCAAATGTGGACCGACCTGGTATAAAGCCGCACTGATCAGGATGGACTAAATCCCCTATTACCAGGGCGAGCCTCTTGGCCAAAATACTTGCATATATTTTATAGTCTGCGTTCAGCAGAGATATAGGGCGGTAGTTCTTTACATTTTCCGGATTTCTCCCAGGTTTTTCCAGGACCACAACAGTGGCTTCTGAGAAATTACCGGGGTGACCAGCTTCCTTTTCCAACTCTCCAAAATACAAAAGTAAATATGGGATCAGTTCATTGCTCAGAACTTTATAAAGCTCTGCTGGTAGACCGTCTGGGCCCGCAGCCTTCCCCCCCTTCATAGCTTTGATCGCCAGGGAGACCTCCTTGTGGGAGAAAGGCCTACCTAGCTGTTGGGCCTGCTGGGCCTCTAATGTGGGATGACATAGCGGATCCAGGAACCGTGCAATCGCCACCGAGTCCGCTGTTGCTTCAGAGGAATACAACCTGCTGTAGAATGTTGAAAATTCCTCTAAGATGTGGTCATCCTCCACTAATCTGGTCTGGTTGTCATCCACTAGGGAGACTATTCGAGACTTTTCCCGTTTCCCGCGCAAAGTATTTGCCAAGAGCTTACTAGACCTATTTTTCTCAACATGATATCTAGCCGCTTGCTTCAGCATGGTTTGCTCTATCTCGGCGCTCAACAGCTCGTTGTATTGGAAACGAAGCCTCTGCAACCTAAGCAGGATCCCTGCATCCGGCTGTCGAACCCATAGCCGCTCTCCCGCTCTAATCTGATCTTCCAGAACTGCTAGCTGTTCCTTCCTCCGTTTGGCTTCCTTAATCTTGTAGCTAGTGATGATTGCCCGTAGGGAGGCTTTAAAGGCCTCCCACCAGGCCCAACAAGCTGTATCCCCTAGCTGGTTGTGCAGAAAATATGCCTGTATCGCATCCCTTAATTCAGCTTGGAAGGAAGGCTCTGCAAGCCACGCTCTATTAAAGGACCACAATGGACAATTTCCAGCGGTCGCCTGCAATGGGACTCTAAGGGTGATAGCTGAATGATCGGACACTGTCCCGCCTAAGATTTCCGCTGCACAGCAGCCCGACGCCAGGGACCGGGATACTAAAAAAAAATCTATCCTGGAATGAGAATTATGCACTGGGGAGTGAAAAGTGTAATCCTTTACAGTGGGATGGAGCAGTCTCCAAACATCAACCAGCACACAATCATCCTTAAGAGCTGAAAAAGCACCATCTGCCCGAGAGGGTCGCTGGATTCTCGCTGGGCAACGGTCTATCAGTGGGTCATTTACCAAATTAAAATCCCCCCCAACTATGATTGGGGCAGTGTAATCTTTCTGTAGGGCTCCATTCAGAGCTTTAAAAAAATCAGGGTCATCTTTGTTCGGGCCATACACATTAACAAGCAAAAACCGTAGACCCCCTACTTCTATCAGGGACCGTGACCACCTCCCATAAGCATCATTACAGGCTTGAATTACCGTTGCCCCCAACGCTTTTCGCACAAGGATGACTACCCCATTTCTTTTATGGTCCGCTGGAGAAGAGCCCGCTATCATATACCTCTTGCCCTCTAATTTCAGTGTTTCCTGCGTATTAAGGTGAGTCTCCTGTAGGAGCACTACATCTGCTTGTTGCCGGGCACAATACGCTAAGATTTTTTTCCTTTTCATATGGGTCTTAATGCCCTTCACATTCAGGGAGAGGACATTTAACCAATTAGCCATTGTCAATTAGGAGGCTACATACCCTAACCGGAAGGACACAGCCACACAATGCCACAGAGAACCCCGGGGCTGACCACTCTGGTAAATAGTACAGAAAAACCTCCCCTGAGAGCCAACAACAACCCCCCAATAAAACATCCCCTAATAACACGTAGCTGGGGTGAGTCAGCGAGGACATCCAAACAAGGCGCAACCTGGCCTCGCAAAATTTACCCACCACCCCAATTCGCCACATCATAAGCAGGCAAACAAATTAATACAAAAGAAACAAAGATATCACGCACACACAGCCAAAAAACTCAGCAGGTAAACACCCCCATGTCTGAGAGTGCAACCATCCGAGCGCAGTACAAACCCAGACCCGGGTGTAGGTCCAGACCCGGCTCCACTTGCATTTGGGGAGCCGCGGAGGGCCCATAGGGCCGCGAGTCCACAAAACGGCCATGCAGAAAACAATCCACCGGCTGCCACTGCCTTTAGCTCGACTGCATTTGCAGGGCCTCTTGACCCTCGATGTAGGCCGCCAACGCAGCAGGATCCTCAAAGGTTTTGGTTTCGTTGTGCAGGGTCACCTTAAACCGGGCAGGGCTGAAGAGGCCGTATCTTGCTTGTAAACGCTGAAGACGAGGCCGGAACGCCAAGAATTGCTTGTGACGTGCAGCGGTAGGTTTGCTGAAATCCTGATAGAAAGCCACTCTCTGACCCCCGGGCAGAAGAGGCTTGGCGGCCTTAGCTGCCTGCAGTATTTGAAGAACCTGTTGGTGCCGGAGCGCGCAGAATATCATCGGGCGCGGAAACGTGGAACGTTGATTGGAAGAGCTGGGTAACCGGTGAGCCCGTTCTATCTCAAACGGGCGGGGAAATTCCAGTTTCAGAAGCTTAGGGATCAAAGATTCTAAATATCCTATGGGATCACTCCCTTCGGCCCCTTCCGGGATTCCCAGGACACGGATATTATTTCGACGGGCCCTGTTGTTTGCGTCTTCATAGTTCTTCTCGAGCCCCTCCAGCCTACGAAGCATCCCCGGGACGAGGGCCAAGCGCTCCCCGTGTTCCGCCACCACCTTCTCCGCGGTGTCAACTCTTTGCGCAAGCTGCTGCATCTTTGCGATCAGCTCCGCTAAACTCAGTTGCATAGTGTCCAAAGCTTGACCGTTGGAATCCACTCGGCAGCGAACCGCCCGCACCTCCTTCAGGACTTCCTTCAGTCCCTCCGCTGTCTCAGTCGGCGCCGCCATCTTTTGCGGGGAGAGAGGGTCAGATTTAGATCTTTTAGTGCCGGAGGCCGCTGCAGCAGCAAAATCAAGTCGGGTCTGTTTGCCGGCTGCCATGCGTGATCCCAAATGCTGCCGTACGCTACAGTCTAGGCGGGTAGCAATGTTAATCACCAGGATTCTTAACCAAGGGGCCAGGAGAACTTCTCTTATGCGGCCATGTTGGCTCCGCGCAGGCTCCGCCTCCTACTTGTACAATTTTAAGTTTAATCCTCCGATGTAAAGAACAGCAGTTTTTCGTTTGGTTTTTGTTATACATGTGGTTCACCACTCTGACTACAAAGATTCTTTTAAAATTCACTATGCTAAAAAATTGTAAGAGTCTTTATACCAGCAAAGCAGCCATGTGAGCGTACCTGTGCTAAAACCAAAGTTTCAGTTGAGCACAGCTATGGGCGTTCTTATCCACAGTTAATATGGTCGGAAGGCTCACAGACACTGTCTTACACCCTGCTCATCTCGATGTGATTCCCCTATCTAAGTATTCTTATACTTTTAATTTTATAACAAATACAATATAGCGGTGATGGCATGGTGATGGCATTGAATATCCGGTGATCACTGCCAAAGCTCGAAGCTGCCGAAGCTAATCAGGCAGCAGCGATATTGGATGCTGCCCAGTTAGCTCCTGTGCCTTAAAGATAGGCGAGGATTTTCCTTGCCTATCTTTAAGATGTAGATCACTAACCAGGCAGCAACCAATATCGCTGCTGCCCAGTTAGCACCATTCTCCACCCTGGAATGCCCCAGCATGCCCTATTGCTAAATGGATAGCATCAGGGCATGCAGAGGACTTAGATGGGGATATTTAATGGTACTAAATGGGTAGGTGCCATTGAATATCCCCATCTTAGGCATTTGCATGGTTTACTGGGCTGTAAACCGTGTAAATGATTTGCGAATATTGGGCCCGAAATGCAGACGTGGAATCGCCATGATGTGTGCATCAAAAGGATGATGGAGCAGGAGTGGTGACATGCAGATCATTCACAGGAGAGATATGAGTTATACATCAAAATGATAAAAAAAAGTGCCTGTGTAAGCCATGGTGTAGCAGCTGGCAGGAGAACACATGACTGCACATAACGGGCAGGTGCTGATGGATGGACGAAGGAAGAAGTGTGATAGATGAGACTTGCAGCCACGATATACCTGATGTGATCCCACAAATGCAGTTGTAGTGTATGTGAAAAAAGTGTAGCTATGCCACAGGGAAGCCCCAATACTAGCTATGTGGCTTTCACAGCTGTCCCAGCCTCCTAACCACCATACAACCCCTCTGACAAATGTGCACACATCAACCAAACAAGAGTAGCTCATACTGGGCATATGGAGCAAGTAAGAAAGTGTGGTGATCCCTGCAGGTGGCCATCCCAGGGGTGGGATGTGACTGCATTTAATGCATAGATGTGATGAAGCTAAAACTGTACAGTTAGTTATGATGAAATAGTCCAATCATGTGCAACTCAGGTGCCATTAATCTGCAGGGTGAACATGTCTGACCCTCTGCAGTGGAGTACAGCAGAGTCAAGAATATCATGCTGTCAGAGGGGCATGATCATAAATTGCATGTCTGAAGACCCAATGTGCTATCGGAACACAAAAAGCATACTAATGTGTTTCCACCAGTCCAAGTACACCCTGGACTGTTCCTGGCATTAAAATGAGCTGAGTATCCCACAGCCACAAAGAGAACAAGCGGGCTTCAAAGCCTCTTGCATTGCTTATGGAGCTAGTGCTCTAACCATTAGGCTACACCTCCACACCATTCTGTACAGCAATGTCCTGAATCAAAGAGACTGCAGGTCCCCACCTGAAATGGTTGAAATACAGGACATGAAACAATTGTGCTGGCACATGCTGAGACTGTGGTATACCATAGCTAGGGTCTGTCTACAGTGGCGCACATGCAGTACATAATGCACATGACATGCAGTACTGTAGCTGCACAACAGACACACTGCTGCAGGATACATCTCTTGTCAAAAAAACAAGGCACATGTGAGAACAAGATGCCCATCCCTTCACTGTACTTCCAATGTCAAACGACAGTCACATGCAGGGGTCCGTAGCACTGCAGTGTGCCACTAACCCCAGAGGCAGCACATGGCAGGCCGTGCAGTCCCCTGTGACCTGCCACACTTGGCGAGATAGGTATACCTGCACATACACTGAACTCAAACCACATTGATGACCCATGTGGTCTATTACCAACCATCCTGGACTCCCTGAGGGGGGGGGATGCATGCATACATCACCCACTATCATAGACAACAAATATGCAGAAGGAGTGGGAGGAGTGTCTCGATGTTTGGGACAGGTTATCTCAGGCCAGAGAGCCAGGGGTTCAGTTCCCAAATAGGGGACAAGCAACCTCAGGCTGGAGGGACTGGGAGTCTCTAATCCCATGGCCACTCCTTGTGGCCTTGGGCAAGCCACTCAACCCTCCATTGCCTCAGGTACATGTAGATTGTGAGCCCTTCAGGGACAAGGGAATAAAAAAAAGAAAGAGCACCTGCTGGCATAAGTTTGTAAACCACTCTGACACACAGGGTAGAGAGTGGTATATCAAGTGTCTAAACCATAAACCATATTTGGCAATGGCAAATTGTGCTGGCATAGATGAGCCTCTCCATTACCTGTAATGCACTGCATTTTTTGCAAGTGATCACCACATGGAGAATGCAGTGATCCATCACATCAGCTCAGTAATACAAAGAGACATTGTGTGATTCCAGCACATAACAGCTACAAACTGTGCTATTGATCAGTTTTAGCAATCATCCTGAATCTGAGGGGGTGCACACCATCTAGTCCCCAGAGCTTGGATTGTAAGAGATGGATTTTTCAAGTCCTGGAGCAGATCTATATCACTGTCAGTGTACTGTCAGTGTATTGTAGTATGCCGCAGCGATCTGTCATATCTTGGCCTTTTGTCCTGCTCTTGTGGACCTATAACATCTCGTATCAGTCCCCAAGATTGGGGCAACTGTTTCCATGGAATCCGAATGTGGTGACTTTTGTCAGGGCGGGAGTGAGGGGGTGCTGACATTAAACAAATGAGTCTCCAAGTTCACAGAAACGTTTTATGTAAACTGCGCTGATTTTTAAGAGTGCGGTATATAAGAACAATAAATAAATAAATAAATAGTTATCAGCCAAAGAACAGCCACTAGCCTCACCTTCTGGGACCTGAAATCTACTACAGCATGTAGTCAGTCCACTTGTGTAAGCCAATAGAAGGCTATATCAGCCATTCACATACCAATGGTGCCCAGTCTGCTAGCTATCACACAGTGTATGTGCACAGAACAACACTCATAGAAACATAGAAACATGATGGCAGAAAAATACCACATGGCCTATCTCGTCTGCCCTTTCATATTAGCTACTACAAAAGGCCCCTTTTTTCCTTTTGAGATACTCTGTTTGTCCCATGCTTTTTTTAATTCAGATACTGTCCTCATTTCTACCACCTCCACTGGGAGATTATTCCACGCATCTACCACTCTTTCCATAAAGAAATATTTCCTTATATTATTCCTGAGTCTATTCCCTTTCACTCTCATCCTATGTCCCTTCTGCTCCATCTCCCTTCCCCACCTCCTCCACCCTCCCTCTTCCCTCCCCAGAACAGTACTGTACCTTATCAATAACAATAACTGTAATCATAACTATAGCAAGTCCCCTTTTATCCTTACAGTGTTATCAGTCTTCTGAACACCCCCATTTACGTCAGCTCTAACATCAGCAGTAATCATAATGTTTTACATTTGCAATAATATTACAATAGCATTATGGTAGCATTACAGGTGCATCTAACATCTCTTACCCCCCCCCCCCCCCTTATATCCCCCTTCTCCTCCCCCTAATGCTCCTCTTTTACATTTGCTTTTAGTTCTTCCACCCCGTTATTGATGTCATCGTAACCTGTACATTCAGTAAATATATTGACATCCCCCTGCCAGGGACAGTTATAGCAACTGGTCACCGTAACCCTCCTACATACGAGCCCTACACCCCCCCCCCCCCCCCCCATGGCTGGAGATTACCATACACCTCCAATAGCAGTAGTCATTCATTCTATTTCCCACATTCGGGTCCCCCCCTCCACAATAATTCCCCTTTTCAGGGAACAAATCCTCTACCTTCTTACTCCCTATGACTGTACTGTAACCATTCCTCATACTGCCTCCAGTACAGACACCACATTGACCCATCGATGTTGTGTTAAAGCCCTCAGACGATTCATCGTATAGCTATAGTGAAGCCTTTGCAATATTTCCCGTTTGTGCACCCCCCCCCCCTCCGCCAATGCCATTCTCGCTGACAACATAAAGGCACTCTTCTCTTGGGGCTGAAGGAGCTGCCAGTATAACTGAGCTAGTTATCCTTTCAGATATTGCCCTTTAGCCACCATTTTTTAAAATTTAGTGCAACCTTTCGCATCTCACTCCCCAACTTTCCCTGTAAATAATTCACCGCCTGCATATATGCAAAAAGCTCACCTGGTCCCATCTGAAAATTATTTTGAAGAGTTTCAAAATATTTCATCTGTCCTCCTTCTGCTAATAATTACCCCCACGTTATCAATCCTCGATCTTCGCACCCCTTGAATGCCTTAATTTCTTTGCCTGGCATGAAACCCTTTCTTTCTCGCATGTGCTGCAAAAATATTCCCCCTCTCCATACCAATCTGCCATGGGCACCTTTCCAGATCTCTTTTGTAAGATGTACAAATAGATGTTCTATATCTCTTCACCTTTCCCATATTCCCTCTGCCCAAATCCAGTTCCGTAGGTCCCCCTTCATCATCCCCCACTCCATTTCCACCCATTGTTTTATCTTCATCTGTTCTCCCCACTCTACCATAGCTTGCAACTGTGCTGCTTGATAATATCCTCTCAGGTTTGGGACCCCCATGACCCCTGCATGTTTTGTCAACACATCAGCTGTTTATTCACCCTGGGAGGTTTACGTTTCCAAATAAAGCCAAACAATCTACTTTGGCACTTTCTGAGGAACAGATCAGGAACTGGTACAGGCAGCATCTGAAATAAAAACAGTAACCTTGGTAGTATATTTATCTTAGTTATTGCTACCGATCCCCACAGGAAAAGTATGGCTTGTCCCACACCTCCAGGTCCTTTCGTATCTGCCTCCACAGCAGGACATAATTCTGGGTAAACAATCCCTGTAAATCCTTGCCTAACTGAATACCTAAATACCTGATTGTGTCTTTACTCCATCTGAACGGAAAACTAGCTTTCAATTGGACCTCCACCGCAGGATTCGCAGGACTTCAGTTTTTGTCAGATTTAATTTGTATCCTGACATGGCACTGTACTGCTTTATCATCCTCATCAGGTTGGGCAGGGTTACCAATGGTCTACTTTCAATGTCATCCACATACAGCGCCATCTTATATTCCTTCCCATCAATTTCAACACCCCTTACGTCCACGGAGGCCCTCACCGCAAACGCCAATGGTTCAATCACCATTGCAAACTTAAGGCTTATTAAAGATCTTCAGTCTTTTTGAAAGGAACTCAAAATGCACCTTTTCATCCAACTCCAGCACCTTTAACCAGCCACCACAAACACCCTAACTCCTCCCCAATCCAATTCAACCATCCTCCTTAACTCTCACATATCAAAAGTTTATGTACCAGTGAATTAAGACTTATATAAAGTCCTGGAAATAACTTCATCTTCAACTTCATTACTTGTAAATAAGTTATACATTGTTACAATGTAAAGTTAACTGTTAGGTTTACCGTTCACTATAAATAAGTTCCTCTGATGTTATAATGTAAACCTATTTCTTGTATTCATTATAAACCGCCACTAATCTCTGTAAATGGAGTTATATAAAAGTTTATAAATAAATAAATAAAAATAAAATAGTGGGGACAGTGGGCACCTCTGTCTCATTCCCCTGTCCAAGTCAAATTCTTCAGAGTATTTGGCATTCACTCATATCCTTGCTCAGGGGCTATGATATAGTGCATGAATCCATGCCATGAAAGAGTCCCCCACTCCCATTTTCCTTAATACAGTGAACATAAAACCCCACTTCACTCTGTCAAATGCTTTTTTAGCATCGACAGCTACCATGATTGTAGGCTCCCTGCGTCTATGCACCTGCCATATAATGTTTAGGAGCTTCCGTGTACTATCCCTCATGTGACATCCTGGTATGAACCCATTGTGATCAGCCCCTATAAGCCTGGGAAGGAAGCGCTGCACCCTTGCTGCCAAGTTTTTTGCCATGATTTTTGCATGTAGATTAATCAGTGAAATTAGCCTATATGATCCACAAACTGTCATCCTTCCCAGGCTTAGGCAACACTATCATTGTCCCTGGTAGCCACCCTCCTTGTACCACCGCGTTGAACATCTTTGCTATTACAGTCTGTCTGCTACCTCTCTCCTCATGGTTTTATAAAAGTGTGCCATGAACCCATCTGGCCCGGGGGCCTTTCCCGCCTTCAAATTCTGGATGGCAACCATGACTTCCTCCTCTGTAATCTCTTGCCCCAAAAAGTCCCTTTCTTTGCCATGCAACCTTTCCAATGCGAGGTCCCGTAAATATTCTTGTCCTGCCTCCACCCTCTTGCGTATAATTTGTGGTGGTAATCCATAAAAACATTTTCATCAAATCTGTAGTAAACTCCATGTCTCCCTACTCATTTCTGATCTTCAGAATACTTTGCTAGACTCTCCAGGCTCTGTTTGCATGCCAACCACCTACCCATCTTGTTTTTGTGCATATAGTTATCTTGTTGCAGCCTCTTCAATTAGAAGGCCCACTCCTCCATTTCCAAGTCCCTCAGGGCTTCTCTAATCTGCTTCATTTCTCTTAAAGTTCCCCATCCTCCTCCCTTTTTATACCAATCTGACCAGATGGCAAGCTCTGCATGCAGCCTTTCTTCCTCCTTCCCTATCTCACTTTTTCTCCATGCCCCTATTCGTATTAGTTCTTCCCTTATAAAAGTCTTGAAACTATCCCATACTACTTCTAATCCCATTCCTGGGGAGCAGTTCTATTGAAAAAATGTTTACTATTTTCAGCTTCTTTACTATTCCACTATCAAGAATAGACTCGTTGAGTCTCCAGAATTGAAGGCACTCTTCCTTAATTTTCCAATCCACTATTACCCCCACCGGGGCATGGTTCAATCACTCTATCTGCCCAACCTCTATTTCCTGGACCTGAGGCAAGAATGCCCCATCCATAAAGATCATATCAATGCTACTATATGTATGGCGCACTGGGGAATAGTACGTGTAATCCCACTTATTGCCTACTCTCTGCCTCCATACATCTACCAACCCCAACACTGCTACCATTCGCTTCAAAGTGGCCCTTTGTTTCCCCCTCCCTCTCCCTCTCCCCCTTCTAAGTTATTGTCAGATCAAAGTCTCCCCCAAGTATGGTTGGGGCTTCCACCTCATCTGCTACCTTTTTTCTCAGCTTATCAAAAAGCGGCCCCTAGCCCTCATTTGGTGCATATACACTCACTAAAGTTATCGGTCTTGCATTTTTCTTACCCTCCTATATCGCCATCATCCATCCCCATCTCTAAGAATTGTTTTTTTCTCCATATGCAAGTTATTGGAAAACATAATACCAACCCCTCTCCTCTGCACTGTCATTCTGTTCCCTGCCAAATAAATCAGGGGGTACTCTTTTGTGCAGAGCATCTTCTCGACTTGATTTCAGATGAGTCTCTTGGATTAAGACTATATCTGCCCTTTTCCATGCCCTCTCCCTCATTAGACTATGCCTCTTCTGCCATGAGGTTAAACTCTTAATGTTTAGAGTTAGCACCGTTTATACCTCCCCCTCCCCCCACTCTGGGCTCTCTCCTCCCTCTCCACCCCCTTCATCCCTCTGATTCCCCACCACCCTCCCCCACACCTACAGCCTTCATCCTTCTGGCTATCAATGAGGTATGTCTCACCAAGCCTCAGGCCACTCCCAGCCCTTCACCCACTTTTTTAGCCCATCTCTTTTCTCCCTCCCCATCCCCCCTTGCCCCATCCACCAGATATCCCTCCTTCTCATATCCTCCCAGCCACTCAGTTACATACTCTCTCCACTCCTTTCATCTCCCCTCATTCAACCCTCCCCTTCCTCCTGAACCTCAATCAGACCCTTTCATACCCCTCTGCTTGCATATTCTTAATCCCCTCTGTCTATATACCACCCTCTTCCAAGCATACCCAGTATATTCATACATAAGCCCTAGAAGTCCAGATTGTCTCATTTAGCATTTAGGAGCCATCTGCCTCTTTTGGGCTCTTCTTCCAGCGTTTGCGTTATGCAGTCTCCCATTTCTTTTGCAGGTTCCTCCAGCTTTTGGATGTACTCTGAGTCATCATTTTTCTGGGAAGTTCTCTGAAGCCCATTTCTTGCATTGCCCTCCGCAGCTCATCCTTCATCATCGCTCTCTTGGCAATCCATTTTTCGTAAAAGCCAATCCAGTTGGATAGAGTCAGTGGTATCAAACATTCTCCTGTCTCAGCAATGTGGTGTATTCCCACAAAGCACATCTGGCCAATGTAATTGAAGCTAGGTCTACAAATCCTGCAGTCATATGCCCCTTCCAGGTGAATTTGCCTAGTATACGCATTTGGTCCACTATACGCTCTTTTATTTATTTATTTTATTTATTTAGTTTAAACTTATATACCGCTACTTCCAGCGATCAGTAGCGGTTTGATTACAAATTTGGGAGCTGTCGAATCAGGACAGAAAAATTGGAATAATATACATAGATTTGGGGTCTGGCACACCACGCAGGGTTAGGCACTTCTAGGTTAGGTTTACATATTTACATATTTACAGTTTATACAATAATTACGATTATACAGATCGGCTTCATGCTGTAGTTATGGAGGCAGACCACGATTATACAGATCGACTTTATGCTGTAGTTATGGAGGCAGACCACTATAGCTCGGGGATGTTGTTTTTTTGCCTGTCCCAAGGTTTTATGTGCGCAATCTATTTATCTGTTTTAATAGTCTCTGCTTCTGATCTGCCCAAATCATTGCTTAGCATTTTCCCAAAGACTTCTTCAGCCACTGCAATGCAATCCATAAATTCTTCTCCCTCTTGGACTCCTTTAATTTGCAAATTGTGCCTTCTTGAACGTTTTTTGAGATCTTCTATTTTCAGGGCACGATCATCTTTCTCGCTTTGCAGTTTAAGCATCTCTGACCTTAATTCCTTCAGCACAGTCCTGTTTCCTCAATGCAGCTGTCTAACTCCTCCACATGCTGGCCTATCTCCACAATCTCCATTCAGAGGCCCACCACTATCTCGGTAACCTCATCTTCATACCTATAATATCTCTGCGCACTTCTATAAACTATCTCAGCATGTTGGCTTATGTTATTTGGCTTGTTGCCTCTGCACTCAGCACGCCCTCCACTTCTGAGTCTGTATCACCCACATCACTCTACTGCGCTTGGGCCTCCACCATCTTCCCATTCTCATGTGCCAATGTTTTGTACTTGCGGAATACAAAGTCCTTTAAATCGGTGTTTTTTTCTCCACCTGACTTGGCTCCAATCTTTTTAATCACTGTTTTGAGTGCTAAGGGGATTTCCTCCACTTTTGCCACCTTTTAGCGGGCCAGTCCCTGGAGCTGTTTGCTCAAGTGGCCATGCAGCCCAGTGATGTCACTTCCTCTCCCTGCTTTCTATCATTTAACCAGTTCTTGATCCACAATAGCACACTGCCTCCTATCCCGTGACTTTTTAATTTCACCAATAGTCTCTCATGAGGGATCTTGTCAAAGGCTTTCTGAAAATCTAGATACACTACATTGACCAACCCACCTTTGTCCACCTGTTTTTTTACACCTTCAAAAAATATAACAGATTAGTAAAGACAAGACCTTCCCTGGCTAAACTGTTATTGGCTGTCTCCCATTAAACCATGACCATCTACATGTTCAGAAATTGTGTTCTTAATAATGGTTTCTACCTTTTTTCTCGGTACTGATGTCAGGCTCACTGGTCCATTTCCCTTATCACCCATGGAACCCTTTCTAAAAATTAGCGTTACATTGGCAATCTTCCAATCTTCAGGTATTACTGATGATTTTAATGATAGTTCACAGATTAGTAATAGTAGGTCTGCAATCTCATACTTCAGTTCTTTCAACATCCTTGGATGTATACCATCTGGTCCAGGTGATGTGCTACTCTTCATTTATCAAATAGTTGTATTACATCTTCCCTGTTTATCAATATTTATTTTAAGTCTTCTGCTCATAAGTTTTAAATACCATTTCAAGCATGGGTAACTTACCTACATCTTCAGTAAAGACTGAAGCAAATAATTAATTGACCTTCTCCAATGGTCCAACTGACTCTCTCACAAATGTACTTGAAAACGTTTTTATTATGCGTTTTTGCTTCCACACCAAGCCTCTTTTCAAATTCTCTTTGTCTGCCTTATCAATGCCTTGCATCTAACTTACCAGTGCTTATGTTTTTCTAGTTGTCATCATTTGACTCTTTTCCATTTCCTGAAAGATGCTTTTTTGGCTACAACAGCCTCTCTGATCTCATCTTTAAACCATGCTGGCAGTTTTTTTGGACTTCCTTCCACTTTTCTTAAAGTATGGAATACAGCTAGTCTGGGCTTCCAAGAGTATTTTTAAACACCCATGCTTGATGTAAATCTTTAACCTTTGCCACCATCAACATAACACCCTTTCTTAATGGGGCACTATGTTGTGGCTCATAATAGAGCACTACTAACACTTTCTTGGAATCACCTGTATGGAGCACATTGCAGACATTAAATTAGGCTCTCTTCCCTCATAAATAGCTCTTTCCTCGAGGCTTCAGATGACATTAGGGTTTCTCATGCTTGGGCCTCTAATGCGTGATTGTGCAATCCAGCTGTATGGGAGCACATCCTGTTACCACCCACTCTCCGCCCCGTTAATGCCCATTCTCCACCTCATTTCTCCTTACCACTGTGGGCCCAACAAGCCTTAAGGCAGCACTGTTGGTGCATCCTGTGGCGTTAACCACTTGTGGACATCGAAAACACACATAACAGCACATTTTCTTCCTTACCATCCTTTAGTAAACATACCCTTTAGTCAAGCACACTTAATAAGAAGGAAAAAGACTTCAGACTCATAACCCAATGGCCATTTAATGCTCGTGGCACCATTCCTGCTTTGTTAGTCAACCATTACAGGTCAGAAAACCTTTCTAACAAATGTATTGCTTTTTTTAGTTTTTAATAAAATATTAAAGATGAGATTATAAGAGTCCATACACTTTCAATCACTATGAAAAAAGGTTCCTGCTGAATAAATTTTACTCAGATTCCATCAAGGCCAAATAATAGAAGATGAATGTTTATATGATTAATAAATATCAATATTTATTTTATTTATTTATTTAAGGTTATTTCTATACCGCCTTTCTACAGTTCAAAGTGGTTTACATACATCAAATTTGTGATAGTATACCTGGACGACATACTGTTTACATGGAACAGGAACAGTAGAAAATTTAAAATATAACAAAAGTATAACTATTTAACATTTAAATATTTATAGCTAGGTTTCTGACTATTTACAGTTGTGTTTTTAATAGTTGGATTGATCAACTTATTTACATATACTGGGGAATTTGTCTGTTTTATATTTAGGGGTATGTTTATTAAACCGCAGTAAAGTCACCAGTGGTAAGGGCAGCGTTGAGGTGCCTGAAGCTATATAAGGCAGTGGGTGGGTAGGGGGTGTGCCGGCATTGGAGTGCCTTGGGCCATTTAACATGAGCTAACAGGACCAAGTAAGATAAAGTGACAAGAAGTCCTAAGGAGAGAAGGCGTCCTAATATGTGATAAGGTGCCCTGACATGAGATAAGGCATCTTAAGGAGAGATAAGGTCCGCTAAGGTGGAAAACATGCACCTTAAGGCAGGAAAATGGCTGTAACCCAAATGCTGGATATAGCGCCAAGGAATGTCAATGTAAAGGTGATGGAAGGAAGGACAGGAGGGAGTTGATGGACCTGCCATATCGGTGGGCACCCTATGTGGCAGTCAGTAAAGCAGACAAGCATGTGGGAGGCAGCTGTACCGATGCACAGGGTGGTTCCAATGTAACATGCTGCAATGAAAGTGTGTGCCATAGGATGGGTAAATATGCATCCCCCAGCGAAGGCAGAAGTGGCAGGATATTTGCCGCAACAAGAGGACAGAGTAGTAGTGGTTACATGCAGATCAGGCATAGGAGAGGTGAGCACAAAGAGCCATAATGCAGAAAAGAGTTCTGATGTAGGTCATGGAGTAGCAGCCTACACATGAAGGCAGGACTGTACACAGCCGACAGAGGCAAATAGATGGGCAGAAGGACGGATGGCGGCTGAGGAGAGGGTGGTATGAGCTGGCAGCACCGATGTGCAGAGCCCTGACTGTTACAGGCATAGAAATGATCTTAGCACAGTCACAAAAGAGAACAAGTAGGAGTCAAACCCCTGTCTACTGCTTTCAAAGACCTTACACTAACAGGCAGGCTACACCCCCACATCTAGCTGCATAGCAATGGCTGGATACCAAGAGACTGCCGGTCACCACCTAAAATGTCTGCTGTGTGCACTGGCATAGGTTAGCCCCACCAGTACTCATGATGCAGTGCACATGCAGAACAGCAGTCTACCGCTGATCGCCGAATGGAGAATGCACTTATCCATCACCTTAGCTCAGTAAGATGCACTGGTAGTGTGTGATACAAGCACAGAGCAGATACAAACTATGCTACTGAGCAGTTTCCATGGTCACTCTGAAGGTGAGGATGGGCACCCAGCACCAGGTCCCCAGTACCTGTAGTGCTAGAGATGGTCTCTGCTGCAAATCCCCTTCATGGCAAGAGTGTTGCAGGTACTGTCTGCAGTGTGGTTATGCTAGTGTCATTGTATTCTGTAGCTTGTGCCAGTCACATCTGGCCTTGTTGGATGGAAACCCACTTAGAGCAGTGCATGTTAATGCACAGTGTTGCAATGCTGATGCCATGGTGGCCAGCTACAGGGGTGCAGGCAGGGTGTAGATTTGCTTGGAGTTGCTGCCAGAGTCCTGTTGGCCCTACCAGTACCATTGGGAGCAGGCCTGGAACACCTCACATCCTAACCACCTAGCTCTAATATTCACACACAGCTAGACTTCACCTGCTACCCACCACTGGGTTTTCCTACCATATCATGCCAACTGCACACAATCTGCTGATCAGTATACATCACATGTGCACAAAGCAACCATGGACACATAGCAATTGGGCCTACAAGACAGATCATGTACCCACATCACTAGAGCCACACACTGCAATAGCATTTTGTGGATACATAGCCATGCCATGGTCACTGCCCAGTCAGAATGAGCGTGCCTTCCCAGCATGACATGATTTGGCCACTCGGACCATGCAGATGGCAGTCAGGCACTAAGATGTCCCAGCCATTGTCCTACCCCTGATGCAGACACATCCTGGCCAATCCACCCTGTTCAGGCCATACCCACAATACTTTACTCTTCATCATGCACATTTGCAGGCTAATGCTGGAAACAGCTTAGGCATTGTGAGGCTCAGTGAGGAGTAGAAAGCCACAAAACAATGGCTAGACATACACATACACACTCCTATTGACGCACTGTGCAAAAATGGGGATGGTTGGCATTCCTGTCTGCCACTCTGGTCCCAATCTCAGCTCAGGCATTGTTAAGGTGTGCTCATTGTGCAGGAGCTAGTAGTGTGCTCTGATGTTAACAGCCGCTCAGTGTGCTGGTGCTGTCAGCCTGACTCTCCATCTAGCTGAGGATAGTGGAGCCTGTCTGTGTGGGTGTTTGTACCCTTGTTGGCCGATTCATTGGAAGTTGCACATGTTGGTGGTGTACCTGCACTATGGGCTAAAATTTAGCCATAGGAACATGCACTGAATGATCCACAGTCAAAACATGAACCTGTGATCTGCTACTCATATATACACCAACTGTTTGTAGTGCACCACAGGTCTGCTACATGGTTGCAACAGTCCCTGGGGATGACAATGCATACCATCAGACAGACTTTGGTACATGCTGCACTGCACATGGCACACTGGATTAGCACATGGCTTTGTCTTCTGCAGGTGGGTGCCGCTGCCCCCTCCGCCAACACCCCCATGCCATGCTGACATGCCTATATGCTGTCAGTGTTGGTGGTGTGCAGTCTCAGGCCAGCCAACATGCAGGTTGGCAAGTGCCTAGGGTGCAGGGTCCAGAGAGGGGGGGGGCAGAGGCATACATGGGTGGCCACACATCCCTCCGACAACCATCTGCCTCTCTAGGGACCCCATCACAGCCTGCCAATGTTATGTCTCTTCATACTGGGGAAGAGATGGCTGAGGGGTGTTATGTTAGAGGTCTAGAAAATATTGCCTGGAGTGAATTGGGTAAACGTAGATCGATTGTTTATGCCATCAAAATGTAGTAGGACTAGAGGACATACAATGGAGGAAGGAGGGAAAGGAAATCCACAGTACTATCTTTTAACTTTCAAAAGGGAGACTATGATAAAATGAGGAAAAATAGTAAGAAAAAACTAAAAGGAGCGCTTGCAAAGGTTAAAGATTTACATCAGGCTTGGGTATTGTTTAAAAATACTATCTTGGAAGCCCAGACCAACTGTATTCCATGCTTTAAGAAAAGTGGAAGGAAGTCCAAACAACTGCCAGAATGGTTTAAAGGTGAGGTCAGAGAGTCTGTTGCCAAAAAAGCATCTTTCAGGAAATGGAAAAAGGAGCCAAATGACAAAATAGAAACAACACATGCATTGGCAAGTTAGATGCAAAGCAGTGATAAGGCAGGCAAAGAGAATTTGAGAAGAAACTTGCTGTGGAAGCAAAAATGCATAAACATTTTCAAGTATATTCGTAGCAAAAAAATTGTGAGAGAGTCAGTTGGACTGTTTGATGATAGAGGGGTAAAAGGGGCACTAAAAGGGGACAAGGCCATAGTGGAGAGACTGAATTAATTCTTTGCTTTGGTCTTTTTTGAGGAAGATGTAGGGATGTTACTCATAACTGAAATGGTATTTAAAGGTGATGCTGCGGAAGAATTGAAAGAAATATTGATACACCGGGAAGATGTATTAAAACTATTAGATAAACTGAAAAGTAACAAATCACCTGGACCGGATGGTATACATCCAAGGGTGTTGAAAGAACTGAAAATTGAGATTACAGACCTATTAGTAATCTGTGAACTATTATTAAAATCATCAGTAATACCTGAAGATTGGAGGATGGCCAATGTAATGCCAATTTTAAAAAGGATTCCAGGGCCGATCCAGGAAACTACAGACCGATGAACCTAATGTCAGTACAGGGAAAAATGGTAGAAACCATCATAGCAAAATTACTGAACATGTAGATGGTCATGGCTTAATGGGAGACAGCCAACGTGGTTTTAGCCAAGGAAGGTCTTGTCTTACTAATCTGTTATGCTTTTTTAAAGGTGTGAATAAACAGGTCGACAAAGGTGAGTCAGCTGATATAGTGTATCTGGAGTTTCAAAAAGCCTTTGACAAGGTCCCTCATGAGAGACTTTTGGCAAAATTAAAAAGTCATGGGATAGGAGGCAGTGTACTATTGTGGATCAGGAACTGGTTAAAAGAAAGCAGAGGGTAGGGCTAAATGGCCAATTTTCCCAATGGAGAAAGGTGAATAGTGGAGTACCCCAGGGATCTATGCTGGATCCACTGCTTTTTAACATATTCATAAATGATCTGGAAATGGGAATGAGTGAGGTTATCAAATTTGCAGATGACACAAAACTATTTAAAGTTGTTAATATTCATGAGGATTGGAGAAAATTTCCAGAGGATCTTGATAAATTGGAAGGCTGGACGTCCAAATGGCAGATGAAATTTAATGTGGACATGTGCAAAGTTATGCATCTAGGAAAGAAAAACCCAAACTATGGTTGCACGATGCAAGGTTCCACATTAGGAACCACCACCCAGGAAAAAGATTTAGACGTCATTATGGATAACATGTTAAAACCCTCCACCCATTATGCAGTGGCGGCCAAGAGAGCAAATAGAATGCTAGGTATCATAAGGAAAGGAATTGAGAATAAAGCAAAGGATGTTATAATGCCTCTATCTTTCCATGGTGCGACCGCATCTTGAATATTGTGTGCAATTTTGGTCGCTGTATCTTAAAAAGGATATAGCGTTATTAGAAAAGATACAGAGAAGAGCTACCAAAATGATAAAGGGGATGGAAGGATACCCCTATGAAGAGAGGCTAAAAAGGTTAGGGCTCTTCAACCTGGAAGAGATGGCTGAGGGGAGATATGATAGAGGTCTATAAATGAATGAATGGAGTGGGACAGGTAAACATAGATCGATTGATTGTTTACACCATCAAAATATAGAAAGACTAGGGGGCATGCAATGAAGCTAAAGGGTAACCTATTTAAGACTAATTAGAGAAAATATTTTTTTCACTCAACCTGTAATCAAACTCTGGTATTTACTACCGGAGGATATAGTAAAAGCTGTTTGTGTAGCTGGGTTTAAAAAAGGTTTGGACAAGTTCCTGGAGGAATGGTCCATGAACCATTATTAAAGGGGGCCCAGAATATCCATTGCTTGACCCAATACAAGTATTACAGAACCTATGTCTTTTGGGGAAATTGCTAGATACTTGTGACTTAAATTGGCCACTGCTGGAAGCAGGATACTGGACTTGGACCTTGGTCTGACCCAGTATGGTATGTTATGTTCTTAGCTACAGTGTAAGTCATTGAGGACTATTGGGAGTGAATGGTTTCTCAGTCAATGTGTATTCAAACTCTGGAATTCATTTCCAGAGAATGTCGTAAAGACTGGGTTTCAGAAATGTTTGGACAGATTCCTGTGGAACGGTCCATAAGCCATTACTAATGAGAGGCCCAGAATATCCCCTGCTTACCCAATACATGCACTGTGGATCCTGTGTCTTTTGTGGAAACTGTTAAATACCTGTGTCCTAGATTGGCCACTGTTGGACACTGGATACTGGACATGATAGACCTTGGTCTTACATGGTCTGGCATATTTGCAAGTAGAGTGGAGTGGAGGAGTGGCCTAGTGGTTGGGGCAAGGTACTTCAGGCCGGAAGGTCAGGGGTTCAAATCCCACTAGAGGACAGCAACCTTGGGCCGGAAGGACTGGGGTTTCTAGTCCCACAGGTGCTCCTTGTGGTCTTGGGCAAGCCGCTTAACCCTCCATAGCCCATGTTCCCTGTAAGTATTAGTGTATGTGTCTCATATCCCTGCATGTTAAATGTATCCCCCAATTGTGTTGTGACCGCTTTGATTGAAGGATAAGGCGGTATACAAAAACTGTCTAAATAAATAAATTTCAGTTTGTTCAATATAAACCACACTGATGTAGAATAGCACAGTATATAAGAGAATATAAATAAATTACATTTTTATGTGCCACCTAGGCAACTGCCTGGTCTGCCCTGTGCACCAGTAGCCCCCACTGTATGACCCACATGCACCCTCCTTTGCCCCATTTGTACCATCAACATAGGGGTATGTTTACTAAACCATCTTAATGTGCGCTCTGTAACATTATCGCGCGATAAGGTACCATAGCATGCGATAACGCGCGCAGCGGTGCAAACGAGCGCTGAAGGCGGAGAAAGGCTCCCGGAGGGTGGAGGAAGGCTCCCCAGGGGCGGAGAGAAGGGGGTCAATGGGTGGAGAGTGGGAGGGGAGAGGCTCCCCGCACACTAACGCTGTGAAATCCGAGGCTGAAAACTAACGCCAGTGAAACCCTGGCGTTAGAGCTGATTTAAAGGGAAGAGAAACCATTTATGTCAGCAATGTACAGCAAAACCAGGAAAACCTACAAAAAGTGATAAATGTGATACATGTGCACGGAACAAAAGGGCAAATAAACAGTGAAAATGACCAGAAGAAAATGGAAAAATAAAATAACCAAGCTGGGAATAGTGATCTCAATGGGAAACATCAAAAAACACTCCCAAGAAGTCACCAAATAAAGGATATGAATTCTGGAAGGGTCCATGCTCCGTCCCCATACAAGGTGAATGAGCCCACAGTGAAATTGCGCTGTGCAGGGTTTTCTTCACTATCAGACAGGTTTCCTATGGTGTGCACATGTGCGGCAACAGCAGGGCAGGCATGTCGGAACGGCCAACTGGACAGATGCTTGGAAATGGGATACAAGGGCTGCAGGCGGCACATGCTGTGCTGCAGCTGGGGCACAGTGCGGACTAGGCAGATGCCTAGGTGGCACTTAGGAATGCTGAAACTGTACAGCAGCCAGACAGCAACTGATGAGGGCCCAACATGGGGCACGAGTGTGTTTATCACAGTGTCACAGGGGATAGTACCCAGCAGGTACCTCCAAGGGCACAGAACATTGGCAGGCGGTGTTGGGGGGGAAGCGTGGACGTCTATGCAGGCACCCCTACCCCAGAACACGCACCATAGGCAGCCGCCTACCTGCACACTGGATGACCTGAGACTGTGCACCACAAGCACCACCAGCAGAAGGGTATGTCAGCATGGTGGCAGAGGTGTACTGGTGGTGGAGGGGGGCAGTGGCAGCTGCCCAGAGCAGACCATGGCCTAGCCCTGTGTAGGTGGGTGCAATGCACTGCAACAGACAGGCCCTGTCAGACAAACAGTCATGGTATCACCAGGGAATGCACTGTCTCTGTGGTAACACGGTGGTGCAGTGCACACAGCCATTGTGTTCAGAGACAGAAGGTCACAGGTTCAAGTCCCAGCTGTGGTTCCTGCCAACCCAGTCCCCATATTTTACCCACTACTAAAATGTGCTAATACAGACAGAACCTTTAATGCAGATGACGTAAACATGCCCAACACACCTACATTTTACCCTACAGAGCAGAGACACCATAAACAGGCGCATTACCTAGAGCAGAGTCCCCCAAATGCAGTCCTGGAGGGCCAAACACCATTCAGGTTCCATGCTGCCTCTAATAAAGATGCCTGTGCTGCATTTCTATGCGCCGCCCCATGGTATGCAGATGTATCTCATGCATATTCATGAGGGACAGCATGAAAACCCGAACAGTGTTTGGCACACCAGGACTGGAGTTGGGAACCTCTGCCGTAGAGCAGCAGCAAACAGGGGCAGACACACCCGCACCCACAGGTTCCATTATCCAATGCCTCCTGGAGAGGCAAGACATTGGGCCCTGTGTGTATCTCCCAATACTAGCACTTGCATACCTTAGCAATGCCACCCTAAACCCGGGAATATGGTACACAGCTATCAAAAGGTTGCTATGATTACTGGCAGATAGCAATTCTGAAGTTAAGTACAATTTTCTGATTGAGTTGCATCATGGCAACTTTTCTCATGTCTGTGGAGTGTGCTACAGGTCTTGTGTCTGACAGTGTTTACCACACTGGGGAGTGACCCCAACAGTATTGTGTACCATAGCCATGCCTGCACTGTGCCCAGGACTGGAGCGGTGTCCAGGGCTGCCAAACACCTCTATATTTGTAAAATGCTGGCATAGGTGTGGGAGTGTGTGTCTGTCTATCCAGTATGTGGTGGCTGCAAACACCCTCCACAGCCCACACTGCCAGCACTGTTGCCAGTATTGGCCTGCCAATGTGCATAATGAGGAGCAAGGTACCATGGGCATAGCCCAGACAGGGTGGCTTGGCCAGGATGTATCTGCACAGGGCATAGGGCAATGGCAGGGACATTGTAGTGCCCGGCCACCACCTGCACAGACTGGGTGGCCACAGCATGTCCTGCTGGGAGATCACTCTCACCCTGACTGAGCAGTGATGATGGCATGGCTAGGTTCCCCCATAGTGCTCTATAATATTTCTCTTATGTGATATTTATGGGTTCCCTTTTGGGGCCCAATCACTGACCTATCTCCTTGGTGTGTATGTTGACATCCCAGTTCTGGGTGCATGTATCTCCTCCAGGAACATGCACTATGCACTAGCTAGCAGACTGTCTGCAGCTAGTATGTGCTGTGCTGGAATACCTTGCAGGGTGAAGTGGCTGGAGGCTTGCTGCAGGAGAATATTAGATAGGGGTGGGGGTGCAGCTGAGCATTTCTGGGCCTAATGTCTGTCTGCTATTGCTGTATAGATGTGTACAGAGCTGCATTGACTGCCCTGTAGGGTGTCTGTTTCCCCAGCAGGACTGTGGTTGATAGTCCCCTCTACTGCTGTCATTGCAGGGAGGTAAAATGTGGATCTATTGGTTGGAGACCCTGTTTCCCACCCTCAGCCCCAGAGGGTGGGTTGGGTGGTGGCATATAATCCACCTATGGGTCCATAAGGGCTAAACCTGACTGAGAAATACAGATGTATCCCAAGTGTGTCTGCAGGAACTACCTATCTCACACACTAGCACTGCTGGGGAGCTGCAGCATGGCCTATTTCTGCCATGGAAGGTGTTGTGGACCTGGTGCTGGGCGCCCCACCTCACCCTCAGGGTGAGCACAGTACCCACACAATGTGACGGTGTGTAGCTACTCTGTGCCAGTAACACACACGGTCAGTTCCCCCTACCAAGCCGAGGTGCTGTGGGGGTGCATACCTCATCTTGTGTTCATCTGTAGACTGCTGATTTGCATGTGCAGTGCATCATGGGTACGGGTGGGTTAACCCTATCCTGGTGATCACAGCAGACTGTTTGTGTGGTGACATGCAGTCCTTCTGCAGCCAGCCAGGGGCTTATTAGCAGCTATAGAGCTGTAGCCCACTGGTTACTTCACTGCCTGTGGAGCCAGAGGTAATGGGTTCAAACCCACAGTGGGGTTATTTGATAGGGCTGTCCAAAGCATTATCTATTTTTAATATACATTAGTGCTGCCAGCAAAAACACCCTCAGCATACTGTAACCATAAGGTGCCTCAGAAGGCGCTTTATAGGGCGCCCTATAAAGCGCCTTCTGAGGCATCTTATGGCTACAGTCCATATAAGGTGCCTTATAAGGTATCCTATGGAGTGCCTTATAGGGTGCCCTATAGGGGACATTATAGGGTGCCGTGGTGGACAGTGCACTTTATAATGTGCCCTATGGAGTGCCTTATAGGGTGCCTTATGCGGCACCTTAGGTTACGGCACGTGAGGGTGTGTTTGCTGGCTGCAATAATTAAAATACAAATAAACTGCCTCAGGAAACAATACTTACATGTCAAAGCTGATGCCTCAGCCAGCCTTATGCATTAGGCACACTGGGGGATCAAACTCATGACTCCCCTGATGGAGCTTCATTCAGCTCAGGGGGTAGGACACCTCCCCCACCTCCATTGCTGTTATCTTCGACAGTATTCTCTGGTATTTTCGGAACTTTGAAACGCCTAAGGGGTTAGTTTCTCCGGTTACAGTCCCCAAGCCGGTTACTGTATCTAATTTTGCTGATGTTTTTCCAACAGACATTGTGGATGGTGGAGAAGTTACTCTGAGAAACATATGGGGGGGATATTCAAAATATGGTTTCTAAATTGTCGGGTATGGTTAATGCGCTGTGCAGCTTCTCTTCTGGGGCTGCAGAGAAATTAACTGACCTTGATACAAGTTCTTGTTCTTGATAAATCTATAACCCATATGGATGCCCAACTGCAGATTGCTACTAATGTGGCTCATATAAAAGATTCGTTGGTTTTGCATGCTAAGCTGGAAGGAATGGAAACTGCTATGTGGGTTAGAAATTTACGTTTCTTAAATTTTCTATTGACTCATCTTTTATCCCCCGAGATTCTTCTATAGAAATACTTCAAGGAGGTGTTACAATTGTCTGATTCTATTGATGTGGTTCAAATGTATTATAGTTCCTTCAAAGCTCGGATGGCTTCTCCAGAAGAGAGAGCTTTTGACTCCCTATGTCTATCAGTTGGCCACAATCTAACTAATTTTTTTTAGGATTCAACTAACCTCATTTTAAAGAGGAGTATGCTGATTGTTACCGTTGCTACTGAAGCTGTTAAAGTTAGAATTCTAAAGTTATTTTTTAAGTTTAAAGATGTAGTATTTTGTGGCCAAGCCTTGAATATATTTCCAGATGTTACGCGTGACACACAATATCGTCGTAAGCAGTTTTTGCAGCTGAAGCTGAAAGTGCTGGCTTTGGGAGCCACATTTTTCTTGAAGTTCCCGTGCACGTGCATTGTTGCCTTGCTGGGGAAAACATTTATTTTTCAGGACGTGTGCCATTTAGAAAAGTTTCTGTTGGATAGATAGCCCTGGTGTGACGGGGGGTTAAAATAATGTTTCCTCCTAATGTGGCACATTGGTTATGTGTTTCTTTTCATGTAGGCTTTTTGTTATCTCATCACAACCCCTTAATGTCAACTTTACCTTTTTCTTTGGATTGTGGTTTTCTGTGTGAGATGGTTTTCCTTATACAGGTGGGATGTATATGATTGTTAAATGCTATAAATAAATTAAAAAAATAAAATAAAATAAAAAACCAAACATAGTGCCCTTTCATAGTTGGACACTATACTGTTGCTGCTAATGGAGCACTACTATCACTCTCTTGGGCTCACCTGTCTGGCAGCACATTGCAGACATTTAAATAGGCTCTCTCTCCTCAAATACACCCTTACCGCGAGGTTTTGATATGCGTCAAGGTTCCTGATGTTAAGGTGCCATCGTTAAGGGAGTAGGCCTTGTTCCCGCCCACTCCCTGCCCATTGACCCCCACTCTACGCCTACTTTACGCTGCCGGTACCGTTAACACACGCTAAAGTGGAGTTAATGCCCGCTAATGGCACACTAGCAGCTGTTAACGGAGTGAGTGCACAGTTAGCATGCGTTAATGGTACATTGCTCCTTTAGCGCAGTTTAGTAAACATAACCCTTAGTGTTCATTTTAAGGTGGTTGAATTCTCGAGTCTTCCATGCTCTATCCAATCTGGAAGTGATATGTTTTGAGTTTGGCACATAGCTCAATTCATAGACACATAGATAAATATTTATGTAGAATATCACTCAGTGCATATATTCAATTTATTTATCCAGTAGCACTTAAAATTCTTTCTTCTTCCCATGCACAAAATTAATCAAAGGAGCAATCTTGAATTTCATATAACAAATTTCATGGCAAAAGATTCAAAAACTTGAAGTACTTAGCTCTAGCCAAAAGGCTTTTGTGGATTCCCCTGATGTTCAAGGACTGTCAGAGCCGAGAACTCAGGGTAAGATCTTTACATAATTCCAAGCTCTACCAAAAGCCTAGACCACTACTGTAAGCCTGTAAGCCTCCGCTAACGGCACTGAGCGCTTCACGGGTTGCTGCATCAGGGCAATTCAGTTGCTGCTTAAGAAATTTACTATATGAACAAAGAAAAAACAAAATCCAATGTCCAAAGGAATTTGAAAAATCAATCTTTAAAACTCTCCTTGTGAAAAATTACTCACATCAATGATTTTGATTTTCATTGATATCTGGCAGGATTAGGGCACTGACCAGAGATCACATGTTTCCAAAAACCAATCACATTAAAGGTCAATGCTTCCACTTGTGATTCTTACAAAAAATGAACCCTTGGATTGTATCTATTGTTTCATGGCGTTTGTGATTTGATAATCTTAAAATAGCCATACAGGTAGAAAAGGCAACAGCAAAAGCCAGAAAAATGTTTGGGCGCATAGGGAGAGGAATGGCCAGCAGGAATAAGCCTCTAGTGAACCCTCCTTTAGAGTACTGTGTACAGTTCTAGAAACTGCAGAATTTAAATAGGATGGAGTTGGTTCTGAAGGAGCCTTACAAAATGGTCGGTGATCTTCATCAACAAACATATGGGTATAGATTTAAAGACTTCAAAAACAGAGAAATAGAGAAAATGGCAATAGATAAAGATCATACGGTCTATCCAGTCTGCCCTCTGTTAGAACTATTTTCTTATGCAATCCATTGCTTTTCCTCAGATATCCCCTGTATTTGTCACATGTTTGAATTCAGATACAGTTGTTGTCTCCACTGGGAGGCTATTCCATGCATCTACAGTACCATCCTTGCTTTAAAGAAATATTTCCTGATTACTCCTCAGTCTATACCCTTTTACTACCTCCTGTGCATTTATTCCATGGAGGTATTTAAATGTCTCTACCATATCAGCCCTCTCCTGCCTTTCCTGAAAAGTATGCATATTGAGATATATCATAAGGCATATGGGGATAGGCTTAAATATTTCCCCATGGGCCTGGTATTCAGCAGTGATGGCTAGCCAATCTAGCTTGAGGCCATTCAGAATATAGAAAGACTAGGGGACATGCAATGAAGCACAGGGTAACCTATTTAAGACTAATAAGATAATTTTTTCACTCAACATGTAATCAAGCTCTGGAATTTGTTACCGGAGGATGTAGTAAAAGCTGTTAGTATAGCCGAGTTTAAAAAATGTTTGGGCAAGTTCCTGGAGGAAAGGTACATAAACCATTATTAAAAGGGATACGGGATATCAATGCTTGACCCAATACAAGCATTGTAGAACCTGTGTCTTTTGGGGAAACTGCTATGTACTTATGACCTAGATTGGCCACTGTTGGAAACAGGATACTAGGCTTGATGAACCTTGGTCTGACCCAGTATGGCATATCTTATGTTCTTATGTTCTTAGCTGCCACCACCAAATTTTAAACCTGAATATTCATTCTCAGGGTCATATCCGTCACCAGCATTGAATATACGACTTGCCCGGATATGCCAGAAGCTAATGTTTTTGCAGATTCCGGGCCTGATTTTCGAAGGCAGCTACATGGGTTACATAGCAACAAACAATCAATATATACCCTTAGTAACCACAAAATATACACCACTAACTTCAAAATTGCTACTATTACTATTATAAACTTGTGTGGTGACCTGCAGTCCTTCTGTAGCCAGCCAGGGGTTTGCTAGCCCACTGGATACTTCACTGCCTGTAGAGCCAGAAGTCATGGGTTCACACCCATGTTGGGGTTATTTGATAGGGCTGTCTGAGGCATTGTCTATTTTTAATGTACATTAGTGCTGCCAGCAAAAACACCCTCGGAGTACTGTAGCCATAAGGTGCTTCATAAGGCGCTGTATAAGGTGCCTTCTACGGTGCCTTATAAGGTGTCCTATACAGAGCCTTATAGGGTGCCCCATATGGGACGTTATAGGGTGCCTTGGCGGACAGTGCACTTTATAATGTGCCCTATGGAGTGCCTTATAGAGTGCCTTATGCGGCATCTTCGGTTACGGCACGTGAGGGTGTGTTTGCTGGCAGAACTAATTAAAATATACATAACATGCCTCAAAAAGCAATACTTACACATAACAGCTAATGCCTCAGCCAGACATATGCATTATGCACACTGGGGGATCAAACTCATGACCAATGTACCATCAGTCAGTGTATTAAACATTGTGCTACACCTCTGTTTCTGTGTTTGCATGTCTGCGCGCCTACTTAAGATTACTGCACGTTAACGTGCTTAGCGTCATCTTGCCTGATAATGTGCGCAGCGCAGGTTATTGCGCAATAATGTGCACAGCGCGCATTATCACGCGATAATCCCGTTTTGCTACATTAAGACCGACACGCCCACTCCTTTTATGGCAGCCTGAACACTATCGCCGGGCGCACGTTAAGACGGTTTAGTAAACATACCCCTAAGAATATCTTCAAGCATACAACATGCTTCTCATTACTATTATTGAGAATAAGAAGCGCTCAACCATCGTTATGTGCGGGACTCAGAAGATGCTCAGATAAGTGAATATATATCATTATTGAATGTATTTATGCTGATTTTTGAGAATTCTCCTTTATTTTACTATAGGTAAAGTGAATTGCATCTCGTGAGTTCCGGTATTTGGTATATATTCCATATACCACGTAGAAGTACAGACACTTTCTTTTAATTGTGTTTGTGTGTTTAGTTTTTGTAGGATCCTAAAAAGTACTTTTGTGGATGTATAATAATTGAAAAGAGGTGAATTTGAATTGAATTAAGGATGGTAAGGCCATCCTGAGGTCGCTATTGCCATAAGGAACTGAATTTAGGATACTCTTAAGTTTATAATAGTAATAGTAGCAATTTTGAAGTTAGTAGTGCATATATAGTGGTTACTATTACTATATATTGATTGTTTGGAATAGTTTTCCCTTAGGCAGTTATATATATTGGTTACATAGCAACAACTCATGTAACCCATATAAATGCCTTAACCAGGATTTTCCAAAAGCACCTACATGGGTCCTGCCATGATGCATTTGTCCTTGCCCAGTCCAACCTGGGACAGGCAGCAGCTGGGGGTCTGCTCGTAGATGCATGACTGCTAGGTGAGTGTACACATATGTGAGCCCCAGGACAAGCCCAGAATAAATGGTTGCTGTAATATGATATGTGTGATGCAAACAGGTGGGGATATATGTGTTACGTTCGTATTGCAACACATGATGACCATGGCATGCACATCTGCTGCTGTTCCACAGATCCATGCGTACAGCAGGCCATGTTGCAAATCGTGGAGACAACCAGGGGAAGCTCCATGACCAAGAGTAGACAGTACGCACCAACATGTGGCAAATGGAGGAGTGCAGGCTGGCGCCATGTAGTGCAGCCACATGAAAAATCCCGGTTAATTCCCTAACGTGCCCAGATGCTATCCGCTTAGCATCGGGGCATATTGGGGGCATTCCAGGGTGGAATGGGGGCAGAGGCAAGCGCTAACTAGGTAGCAGTGATTTTTGATGCTACCCAGTTTGCCCTTGGTACCTTAAAGATATTCATGGGAAACCCTCACCTATCTTTAAGGCAATGGAGCTAACCATGTAGCATTGAAAATCGGTGTTACCCGATTTTCCGGCTAGCTCCTGTGGCTTCCGGATTGTACGATGATAACCAGACTTTCAATGCCAGGGCTGCATATGTTCCCCAACATTGAAAATCCGGGTTAGACGGACGGTGGGCAGGCAATGTGCCAATGTGGCACATAGCACCGCCCAACTGAATATCGGACTCTCCCTGTCAAGCATTAAATTTTCCAAGTTGTAAATCGGTGGTTCTCAACCCAGTCCTCTAGGATCCCCAGGACAGTCATTTTTCAGGATATCCACAATGAATATGCACAATGAATATGGCCTGGGGGTTGAGAACCACAGCTGTAAATGAACCAAAATTACAAGCATTTAATTGTTTTTCTCCTGAAATAGCTTAAGTTCCTGTAATTGGTTTCAGAAACAATGCTATTTAGATTATTCAAAGCATAAACTTAATTAAAATGGTATTTTTCCTACATTATGGTGCATAATTAGAAACAACTATGGAAAAGTGGATAAACTGAATAATAAAAGAGAACATAAGCTAGGTAAAGGAAAGGAAAGAGGAAAAGGAGAAAATAATTTTATTACAGAGGATTATAAATTTGGAAGTAGATATTCAAAAATGTGGCCCCTGCATAAAAAGATTTAGATGGTTTATCTGTTTTTCATATCCCATATTCAGCTGCTCTGCCCAGTCTTAAACTTGTTTTACTCGCCTCGCGAGTTAGGGAGGGGGTGCATAACACAACCAAGAGCCATAGGAAGATCACTATTAGGTTAGGGGACTATAACTGAATTGGTAAGGTGGGGGAGGGGAGAGGTAGAGCGAATAAGGGAGGGAAAACAAAGGGGGAATGGAGTGAGGGGGAAATAATACCAATGCTTATATACCACTTTTCACTGGATCAAAGCGGTGCACATTTGGGTACGATACATATTTCCCTTGTTCCTGAAGGGCTCACAATCTACATTTTGTACTTGAGGCAATGAAGTGTTTAGTGGCTTGCCCAAGTCCACAAGGAGCACGTGTGGGACTAGAAACCCCAGTCCCTCCAGCCCAAGGTTGCTGTCCTCCAATGGGATTCAAGCCCCTAGCCCCTCCAGCCCAAGGCAACTCACCCCAACTACTAGGCTACTCCTCCCCTTTCCTGTACATGCTGATGTTGGTGCCATATCTGTCCCTACATCTGCATGTACAAAGTGTCAGATGTGACACATGTTTCCAGAACATAGGGTTATAGGAGTACAAGAATGTCCTACATAGAATAGAATCCAGTGCCAAACATATGCCAGACCTAAACATGCCTAAATGTGGCCTGAATTAGGTTTCTCCACCTTTATAGACAGCAATTGTCACATCTCTGGAAATACATAGAAACATAGAAACATGATGACAGAAAAAGACCATATGGCCTATCTAGTCTGTCCTTCCATAACAACAACTACAACAGTCCACTTTTTACCTTTAGAGATCCTCTGTGTTGGTCCCATGCTTTTTTTAATTCAGTTACTGTCCTCATCTCTACCACCTCCACTGGGAGACTATTCCATGGATCCACTACTCTTTCTGTAAAGAAATATTTCCGCATATCACTCCTGAATCTATCTCCCTTCACCCTCATCCCATGTCCCCTCATAGCAGAACTTGCTTTCAATTGAAAGAGGCTCTCTCCCTGAACATTTATGCCACGGAGGTATTTAAACATCTCAATCATATCACCTCTATCCCGCCTTTCCTCTAAGGTGTACATATTAAGATCCTTAAGTCTGTCCTCATATGCTTTATAATGAAGACCACTAATCACTTTAGTAGCAACCCTCTGCACCGACTCCATCCTGTTCACATCCTTTTGAAGGTGCGGTCTCCAGAATTGCACACCATACTCCAAATGAGGTCGCACCAAAGACTTATACAGAGGCATTATCACCTCCTTTTTTTCTGCTAGCCATTCTTCTCCGTATGCACCCAAGCATCCTTCTAGCTTTTGCCGTCGCCTTTTCTACCTGTTTAGCTACTTTAAGATCATCAGACACAACCACGCCTAGGTCCCGCTGTTCTTTAGTGGACAAAAGTACTTCACCTCCTATACTGTATTGCTCCCTTGGATTGCTGCAGCCCAAATGCATGACCTTACATTTTTTAACATTAAATCCCAGCTGCCAAATTCTAGACCATTCTTCAAGCTTAGCTAGATACCTCCTCATGTTATCTACACCTTCCTGGGTGGCTACTCTATTGCAGATTTTGGTATCATCTGCAAAGAGGCAAACCTTACCCGACAGCCCTTCCGCTATATCACTAACAAAAATGATAAAAAGAATCGGACCAAGGACAGATCCATGGAGCACACCAAAGGTAACATCCTTCTCCTCAGAGTGAGCTCCATTTACTTGTACTCTTTGTCGCCTCCCACCTAACGAATTTCTAACCCAAGCAGTAACTTTAGGGTCCATCCCTAGGGTGCTCAGTTTGTGAGGAACAATGTCAAAGGCTTTACTGAAATCTAAATACACCACATCTAAAGCTCTCCCTCGGTCCAACTCCCTGGTCACCCAGTCAAAGAAATCAATCAGATTTGTCTGACAAGACCTGCCTCTGGTGAATCCATGCTGCCTCGGATTCTGTAATCCGCTGGACTCCAGAAACCTCACTATTTTCTCTTTCAGTAGCGTTTCCAATAATTTACTCACCACCGAAGTTAAACTAACCGGCCTGTAGTTTTCAACCACATCCTTACTTCCGCTTTTGTGTAAAGGCACCACTTGAGCCTCTCTCCAGTCCTTTGGCACCACTCCCGACTCCAACGAATACAATGAAAGAACAGCATATGTAAAGGCTCTGTACTCCCTACCCCTATGTACATGCTACAATGTGCTGTGGGGCCCTGGAAAACAACTGCACAGAATACTAAGAGTATGTAAAAACCCTTTCCTACCTATCCTCCCCCCTTCCCTTGAGGCCATCTTCCTCTAGGCCTTGTCAGCATCTTCAGGAGGGAAAAAATAAACCATAGTTAGAATGTACCTTCAAATAGAGGAGCACACAGACCCATCTTACATACATCCCTCCTTTCTAGCTCAACCTAGAGAAATACCATGGGGAGGAGGCAGCCTCCTGTGCATACATTAAGGTGAGACCACTCAGGTGAAAGACAACCTCATAACAAGAGGAGTGTTCATGTTCTACATGGCTCAATAGGGGTGGAACCGTGCTTGTCATGGAATTTCTACAGATACATGAAAACCAGCTTGGGCAGTGGAGGTCTCTACAATTACCATCCACGAGCAAGAAATGTTTCATTCAGCCAAATGTAGGTAAGATACACGGGCTTCACCTTCTTATAAGATGACCATTGCCCGCGTATGTCTGTCATACACATGCCCAGCTGTAGGTTATTTCAGAAAGAACCACGAGTAGAATGCCAATGTGGAAGTGCCATTCCTGTATACATGCATAACACAGGAACTTACATGTGTAGCAGGACATGTTAGAAAAGCTGTCATTTGTGCTAAATGTGTGCTGGCCATGGTGCCAGATTGGAAGGAGCTCACCCACACATACAATTTCTGCCAAGGGGAGGTAGAATTACTGCTGAGGGAGGTGCTGAAGCATCATTGCATTCTGCTGTGTCATGCTCAGTGCTTACCATAGTAACATAGCATATGATGGCAGATAAAGAGCAGGATGGTCCATTGAGTCTGCCCAGTAACGTGGCTAGAGTGATTGCACCTGCTGCTCCATGCAGGTCAGCCCCCCTCTATTTATTGAAGCATAAAAGATATTTGTTTGCTTTGATTTCATCCTCTTTCTATAAAGGGATACACTGTGTCTGTCCCAAACCATTTTGAATTCCATCACTGTAATTACCCCCACCACTTCCATCGGGAGGGCATTCCAAGCATTCACCACCCTTTCAGTGAAAACGTATTTCTTGATGTTACTTCTAAGTTTACCGTCTTGCATATGCCAATAAATCAATGCTATCTACCATAGCACTAGATGTTTGGGGGACTTAAAAAGGAAATGTTGGGAGGCACTTTTTGAACCTGTTGTTGCCCGGTAGCAGTGTTGATCATTGGAGCTGGTCCCAATTCCACCTGAGCATGCCAGTACTCCAAAGCTCCTCCCTCCTTATGACCGAGGACAAAAGTCAGCAACTGCCATGGGACAGCTGAGGCACCTTTTGGACCTGTTGCCTGGTTGCAGTGTTGATCATCAGAGCTGGTCCCAATTCCACCTGAGCATGCTGGTATACTAAAGCTCCTCCCTTCTTGCGACTGAAAATAAAAGCTGGCAAGTGTTGCAGGACGTGGCTGTGGGCACATGGCCATAGGTACGTGGCCAAAGGAGCATGGCCCAAATGGCATGTCCTGCCCCTTGGGGGCCCCTTAGGAGCACCTGAGGAAGACTGAGGAGGGATGCTCTCCAGATCTGGGAGTGCTGCAATGGGGAAGCGGATAGATAAAGTTAAAGCCCCTGTTGCAGCTCAGGCAGTGCAAGGACCGATGGACCATCACATCGTGAGTACTGTTAAACTGGCCTCACAGACCAGGGGAACTGTCTTTCCATCAGAAGCCTCTTTATGTTCGGGGTTGTGTACCCCCCAACCCACTGCAGTTAATGCTATGAGTGTGAGGGTGTCAGTAAAGCCACCATTGCTATAGCAGGATCTTGTATCTGTTATTTCTACCCTGCAATCACAGGATATGGCTGACCAATCATTGGCTCCTTTGGACTTAACAGCACTCCTTCCGACCCCCGTTTCCATGCCTGTTTCTGCAGACCTGGTTCCGGTGGAGTCGGCAGGAGTAGATGTATCCTTAAAAGATGTTTGGCTGTCTGTCTCCCAAATGGAGGGGATACTTAGGGGTACTCTGACTCAGCTTTGCACTGTCTCTCAAGGTGCTGTTAAATCTCTACAGCAGCATGAGCCATGGCTATCTGTTTTGGAAGGGAGAACCTCCAGACTTGAAAGTACTGTAGGTGGTATGCAATCTGTATGCAATACATTTGTAAAGGATAGTTTGATACTACATACTAAAATGGAAATGTTATAAACTCTGAGCTCTGGCCATATTTTCTATTTTTTTTTCCAGTCTTCGCTTGCTCTCCCCCATGGAGCTTTTAAGGAAATACATGAGGGAAGTTTTGTTGTTTTCTGCCTTTGATTTGATTGTTACTTCATTATACTATCTCCCTCCTAGTGTGGTCATTGAACCTGCGGGTGTGGATTCAGGCGAACAGGTGAATGTAAACAGTCTAGAGTTGACTCAATTTTTAGAGTCTTCTGGGTCCAAATATATTTTTGCAGATGTGTCGCATTTAAAGAAGTTTCTTATGGATAAATGATGCTTGTAACAGGTTGGGTTAGAAAAAGAAGGTCAATATATGTTTTTCTGGGTGGCTCATACTCAATATGATGTGCTGCTTTATGTAGACTTTTGTAATCCCTTTGAAATTATTATTTTTATGTTTGTTTTCCTTATTTGTACAAGAGTTGATTTACTAGGTTATGTCTTACTGTATATTTTAGTAATTTCAATTTTAAAAAAAAGTAAATTGTGGGAGTTTACAGGCAAGACCAAGAGGAAGGCCAGTGAGACCAATCCTGATGGCCAGCCAATGGCCTTGATTGACCTTGAGTGCCAGGTGCTAGACACCATAGACAAGGGGGTATGTTTACTAAACCTTCTTAATGTGCGCCCAGCGTTAGTGTGCAGGATGCCATATAAGGAGTGGGCATTTCAGTTTAAAGTAGCAAAACGGGATTAGCGCACGCTCTTGTGCGCCGTGCACATTAGCGCATGAGAAATGCGCGCGGGAAGCATAAGCAGACGCACTGATGTGCAAACAGAGGAACAGGGCTGCAGTACAATGGTGAAGATGCTGACAGATGGTGCAGGGGTCAGGGGTTCAATCCCCCACTGTGCCCAATGAATAAGGCTGGCTGAAGCACTAACATTTATGTGTAATATTGCATTATGAGGCATTTTAATTTTATTTTAATTACTGCTGCTAGCAAACACACTCTCAAAGCGCTGTAACATAAGGTGCTGCATAAGGCACCCCATAAGGTACCCCAGAGGGCACATTTTAAAGTGCACTGTCCGCCAAGGCACCCTACAATGTTGTTTAAAGGGTGGCCTATAGGGCGCCATATAGGGTGTCCTATGAGGCACGGCAAGGTCATAGCACTGTTTTTGATGGCAGCACTGTGCATTTAAATGCATGGAAATCTTAGGTAGGTGCGCTGACATGCAAGGAGGAACAGCAGTGTAGCACAATGTTTAAGGCACTGACTGATGATACAGGGGTCATGAGTTTGATTCCCAGTGTGTCTAATAATTAAGGCTGGCTGAGGCATCAGCTTTGACATGTAAGTATTGTTTCCTGCTGCACTTTATTTGTATTTTATTAATTGCTGCCAGCAAACACACCCTCATGTACCGTAACCTAAGGAGCCGCATAAGGCACCCTATAAGGCACTCCATAGGGCACATTATAAAGTGCACCTGCACACACCGCCACAGCACCCTATAATGTCCCCTATAGGGCACCCTATAAGTCGCTCCATAGGATACTGTATAGTGCACCTTATATGGACGGTAACCATAAGGTGCCCTATAGGGCGCCCTATAAAGCGCCCTCTGAGGCACCTTATGGGTACAGTACGCTAAGGGTGTTTTTGCTGGCAGCACTAATGTACATTAAAAATAGATAATGCTTTGGGCAGCCCTATCAAATAACCCCACTGTGGGTTTGAACCCATGACCTCTGGCTCCACTGGCAGTGAAGTAACCAGGGGGTTACAGCTCTATAGCTGCTAGCAAACCCCTGGCTAGCTGCAGAAGGACTGCACATCACCACACAGTCTGCTGTGATCACCAGGATAGGGTTAGCCCACCCGTACCCATGATGCACTGCACATGAAAATCAGCCGTCTACAGATGAACACAAGATGGGGTATGCACCCCCACAGCACCTCGGCCTGGTAGGGGGAACTGACCATGTGTGTTACTGGCACAAAGTAGCTACACACCGTCACATTGTGCGGGTACTGTGCTCACCCTGAGGGTGCGGTGAGGGCCCAGCACCAGGTCCACAGCACCTTCCATGACAGAAATAGGCCATGCTGTAGGTCCCCAGAAGTCCTAGTGTGTGAGATAGGTAGTTCTTGCAGACACACTATGGATACATCTGTGTTTCTCAGTCAGGTTTGACCCTTATGGACCCATAGGCAGATTATATACCACCACCCAACCCACCCTCTGGGGCTGAGAGTGGGAAACAGGGTCTCCCACCGACAGATCCACATTTTACGTCCCTGCAATGGCAGCAGTAGAGGGGACCACCAACCGCAGTCCTGCTGGGGAACAGACACCCTACAGGGCAGTCAATGCAGCTCTGTACACATCTATAAAGCAATAGCAGACAGACATTAGGCCCAGAAATACTCAGCTGCACCCCACCACAATCTGATATTCTCCTGCAGCAAGTCTGCAGCCACTGCACCCTGCAAGGTGTTCCAGCAAGACACATACTAGCTGCAAACAGTCTGATAGCTAGTCCATAGGGCATGTTCCTGGAGGAGATGCATGCACCCAGAACTGGGATGTCAGCATACACACCAAGCAGATAAGTCAGTGATTAGGCCCCAAAAGGGAACCCAGAAATATCATATGAAAGAGATATTATATGGCACTATGGGGGAACCTAGCCATGCCGTGGTCAATGCTCAGTAAGGGTGAGAGTTAACTCCCAGCAGGACATGCTGTGGCCACCCTGTCTGTGCAGGTGGTGGCCAGGCACTACAATGTCCCAGCCATTGCCCTATGCCCTGTGCAGATGCATCCTGGCCAGGCCACCCTGTCTGGGCTATACCCATGGTACCTTGCTCCTCATTATGCACATTGGTAGGCCAATACTGGCAACAGTGCTGGCAGTGTGGGCTGTGGAGGGTGCTTGCAGCCACCACACACTGGATAGACAGACACACACTCCCACACCTATGCCAGCATTGTGCTACTATAGAGGAGTTTAGCAGCCCTGGCCACCACACCAGTCCTGGGCACAGTGCAGGCATGGATATGGTACGCAAAACTGTTGGGGGTCACACCCCAGGGTGGTAAACACTGTCAGAGACCAGACCTGAAGCACACCCCACAGACATCAGAAAGGTTGCTATGATGGAGGTCAATCAGCAAACTGTGCTAAACGTAGGAATTGCTATCTGCCAGTAATCATAGCAACCTTTTGATAGCTGTGTACCGTATTCCCAGGTGTAGGGTGGCATTGCTAAGGTATGCAAGTGCTAGTATTGGGAGATGCACGCAGGGCCCAATGTCCTGCCTCTCCAGGGGGCATTGGCTAATGGAGCCTGTGGGTGTGGGTGTGTCTGCCCCTGTTGGCTGCTGCTTTACGGCAGAGATTCCCAACTCCAGTCCTGGTGTGCCAAACACTGTTCGGGTTTTCATGCTGTCCCTCATGAATATGCATGAGATACATCTGCATACCATGGGGGTGGTGCATAGATATGCAGCACAGGCATCTTTATTAGAGGCAGCATGGAACCTGAATGGTGTTTGGCCCTCCAGGACTGCATTTGGGAGATTCTGCTGTATGTAATGTGCCTGGTTATGTAGTCTGTGCTCTGTAGGGTAAAATGTAGGTGTTTTGGGCATGTTTACATCATCTGCAATAAAGGTTCTGTCTGTATTAGCACGTTGTAGTAGTGGGTAAATTATGGGGACTGGGTTGGCAGGCACCATAGCTGGGACTTGAACCTGTGACCTTCTGTCTCCAAACAGACTGGTTGTGTGCACTGCACCACCGTGTTGCCACAGAGAGGGCATTCCCTGGTGATACCATGACTGTTTGTCCGGCAGGGCCTGTCTGTTGCAGTGCATGGCACCCAACTACACAGGGCTAGGCCATGGTCTGCTCTGGGCAGCTGCCACTGCCCCCTCCACCACCAGTACCCCTCCGCCACCATGCTGACATGGCCTTATATTGGAGACAACATAAAACCTGAATGATTTGTGGCCCTCCAGGACTGCATTTGGGGGACTCTGCTCTAGGTAATGCGCATGTTTCTGGTGTCTGTGCTCGGTGGGGTAAAATATAGGCGTTTGAACCATGCGTATGTTCTCTGCAATAAAGGTTTGTCCTTACTATCAAGGTTTAGTAGTGGGTAAAATATGGGGACTGGATTGGCAGTAGCCCCAGCTGGGACTTGAACTTGTGACCGTCTGCTCCTGAACACCCTAGCTGTGTTCACCGTACCACACTGTGCTCACCGAGACTGTGTAGACCCTGGAGATACCATGGTTGTTTGTCAGACACAGCCTGTCTGTTGCAGTGCATGGCACCCACCTACACAGGGCTAGGCCATGGTCGGCTCTGGGCAGCTGCCACTGCCCCCCTCCACCACCAGTACCCCTCTGCCATCATGCTGACATGCCCTTCTGCTAGTGGTGCTGGTGGTGTGCAGTCTCAAGCCATCCAGTGTGCAGGTAGGCGGCTGCCTATGGTGCGTGTTCTGGGGTAGGGGTGCCTGCATGGGCGTCCACGCTTCCCCCCAACACCGCCTGCCAATGTTCTGTGCCCTTGGGGGTACCTGCTGGGTACTATCCCCTGTGACACTGTGATAAACACTCTCGTGCCCATGTTGGGCCCTCATCAGTTGCTGTCTGGCTGCTGTGTTCAGTTTCAGCATTCCTAAGTGCCACCTAGGCATCTGCTTAGTCCGCACTGTGCCCCAGCTGCACCACAGCATGTGCCGCCTGCAGCCCTCTGTATCCCCTTTCCCAGCATCTGTCCAGTTGCCCATTCCGACATGCCCGCCCTGCTGTTGTGGAACATGTGCATGCCTTAGGTAACCTGTCCAATGGAGAGGGAAACCCTGATCAGTGCTATTTCACTGTGGGATCATTCACCTTGTATGGGGACGGAACGTAGACCCTTCCAAAATTCATATTTATTTTTTGGGGCTTTCTTGGGAGTGTTTTTTTATGTTTCCCATTACTATCACTATTGCCCAGCTTGATTATGATTTTTTTGTATTTTGTTGGGGTCATTTTCAATGTTTATTTGCACTTTTGTTCCGTGCACATGTATCACACTTATCACTTTTTCGTAGGTTTCCCTGGTTTTGCTGTACATTGCTGACAGAAATGGTTTCTTTTCCCTTTAAATCAGCTCTAACGCGAGGTTTTCACTTGCGTTAGTTTTGGCCTCGAATTTCACATCGTTAGTGTGCGGGGAGCCTCTCCCCTCCCACTCTCCACCCATTGACCCCTTCTCTCCGCCCCTGGGGAGCCTTCCTCCACCCTCCGGGAGCCTTTCCCTGCCTTCAGCGCTCGTTTGCACCGCTGCGCACGTGAGCGCGCACTACAGCGCATTTTTTGCCCCATAAAGCATCATTAGCGTGCGCTAAGGTACCTTAGCGCACGCTAATTGCGCGGCACGCACGTTAAGAAAGTTTAGTAAACATACCCCAAGGAGTCTGTGAAAGGAGTGGGCAAGCTACTTACCTGCAGATCCCCACAGTAGGTATCTCTAGCAAACCTTGCATTACATTTCTGATTTAACCTGCATGCTCTCACACTTATTAAGATCTCCTCTACACCTAGGCCTTATGTAGGGGACATGCAGTCACCAATCATCCTCTCTTCATTGTCTTCATCCTTCATACAGGATTTAAGGATCAGCATGTACAGTACATTTATGCTGATGACATTCAATTATTCTTAGCAAGTGAACACTGAAGCCCATAATTTACATCAGAACTCCATAAAATTGCACACTGGATTGATGCTAATCCTGAACCCTAGGCAAAGTGAAGAATTTTGGATTTCTTCCACTAAGAGTCCAGTTCCTAGTTTACCTGATCTGAGAGGTGCCCCTATTACAGTTAAAAATTAACTAAAAACTCGGTGTAATTTGGGACAGCAATTTTTATTTATTTAACCAGTTTTCTATACAGTCTTATCCTTCAGTCAAAGCAGTTTACATTATGTAATAACTACAAACAGGTACTGGATAGATTCCCTTGTCCCCAAAGGGCTCACAATCTATGTGTACCTGAGGCAATGGAACAATCTATCCTTTATACCCAAATATCTAGTATCATTCACTTATCATATGTTGCATTACGTAGAATCAGATCTCTGAAACCTTACTTTGATCCCAGGGCAATGAAATCTTTGATTCAGGTCCTGCTAATTAACTGTATAGATTACTGTAATTCTTTACTTTTGGGAGTTCCTCAATATCAATTAAAGAGAATCCAGTTGATTCAAAATGTAGCAGTTAAGCATGAAGATGCAATCATTTTACACTCCTTTTGGAAGAACATTGGTTATCGATCATCCAACACATTCAGTTCAACATACTCATGCTCACCCACCTACTACGACTACTACTACTCAGCATTTATATAGAGCTACCAGTCGTACGCAGCACTGTACATTATAGACATGTAAGAGACAATCCCTGTTCATCAGAGCTTACAATCTAGTTAAGACAGAACGCACAAACACACAGATATGGAAGGTGTAGGTAGGGGTGGAACAAGGGGAAGGAAAGGAGACTAGGTGGGTCATGATCCAAAAGCAGCAGCAAAGAGGTGGGCTTTCAACTTGGACTTGAAGAGGGTTAGAGAAGATGCCTGACATACAGACACAGATAGTTTATTCCAGGTGTAGGGTGCAGCAAGGTGGAAGGAACGAAGTCTGGAGTTAGCAGTGGGAGTGCGGAGCATAGATAGAAGCAGTTTGCTGGAAGAGCAGAGTTTACGAGGGGGTTTATGAGGAGAGATGAACGGTACTGAGGAGGCACAGAGTGAATGCATTTATAGGTCAGCAGGAGAAGTTTGAATTGGATGCAGAAGTGGATAGGGAGCCAGTGAAGTGACCTGAGAAGAGGTGTGATATGGGCATGGCGAGGCTGGTGGAAAATTAAGTCGCGTAGCAGAGTGTTGAACAGATTGAAGGAGAAAGAGGTGACTTAGATGGAGACCAGCCAGGAACAGGTTGCAGTAGTCGAGACGGGAGGTGACTAGGGAGTGGACAATTATTTCAGTAGTGTGTTCAGAGAGGAAGGGGCGGATTTTGCTAATGTTGTAGAAAAAGAAATGGCAGGACTTGGCTACAAGTTGGATGTGAGTGGAGAAAGGGAGAGAGGAGTCAAAGACTACCTCTAAATTGTGGACCGAAGAAACAGGAAGGATTACAGAGTTATCCACTGAGATTGAGAAGGGAGGAAGAGGAGGGGAGGTTGTAGGGGGAAAGATAAGAAGTTCAGTCTTGGCCATGTTCAACTTCAAGTGGCGGAGAGACATCCAGGTAGCAATGTCAGAGGCAGGCAGAGATCCGGGTCTGAATTGCCGGGGAGATTATGGGCGTAGAGAGGTAGATCTGGGAGTCAGAGGCATACAGATGGTACTGAAAGCCATGGGAAGAGATAAGCGCACCAAGGGACTGGGTATATAGAGAGAAAAGGAGCAGACCCAGAATGGATCCTTGGAGTACACTGACTGGGAGTGGGGTAGCAGATGAGAAGGAGCCACCAGAATACACACAGAAGGAGCGATGGGAGAGATAGGAGAACCAGTATAGCGCAGAGCCTGAGAAGCTGAGTGAGGATAGGGTATCGAGGAGAAGGTTGTGGTCAACAGTGTCAAAAGCAGCAGAGAGGTCAAGAAGGATGCATATTTCTAGGACTCCCTCTCTATCTGAATACCCTTCTATTACCATATTGCCCTTCTCATTCCCTTAGGTCTTCACAAGCAATTCTTCTAACAATTCCCTTGAAAACTAGATTGTGATTCATCTTCTGCGAAAAAGCAGCTTTTAGCTATCTAGGACCCCAACTCTCCCTATATGTCAATCTCCTCAGCATACAGGGAGTGCCCAGACATCTATGTCCCTGATTCTGTCATTGAGGGTACATTCAGGCCCCGTGATGGCAGAATCAGGTATATCCCCAGCATGTCCAGATTTTGGCTGGGAACTGCGGCCAGACATATGGGGACCTGAATCAGCCTCTACATGTTTATGTTCTTGTAAACCACCATGATGTAAAGCTCGAATAGCAATATACCAAATCATTTTAATTAAATAAATAAATAAAATGTGCCATGCATTTCCAGTGGTATTTGTGGTGGGAGAGAAGTGAACACTGATCAGCAAAAGTATAGTAATGCCATGATCCTAGCTCCTGTAATGCTCTAATGGTGTGGCTGCTGCCCTGCCAACATTCCCTCTATGTAGTGCTGGGTGTGCAGAAGTAGGTAACCACACTGATGCTCCCCAAGATTTAGGTTTTTTCCTGGGCAGCAACCTATAACCAATAAGGATAAAATAACTGAATTGGAAGAGAGCTTGGTGAGACACATATGACTCTGCAAGTCTATTGCTATGGGAGTTGGAAAGCACAATTCTCTCAGATATGAATAATCTGCCTTCTGTTTCTGCACTCTGTCAAGTTCATTACCACTCTTGTCCAACAACAGTTTCCCCACTGGATTGTCCTTCCTCAGAGTTCATCACCCCTGAGATGTTGCATGCCTCTCTCAACAGACCAGTTTTCACTGAATGCACCCAGATGCATGAGAAATAATTAGATATGAGCAAGTCACATTCTGACCTTCTGGTCCAGCAGCACCAACTACAAATATGTACTAGGGAACATTTTCCTTGTTATGGACATGCAGAGTGTATGGCAAGGGAGGGCACAGCTTTCAGCTCTTTCATATAGTGGGTCTTACTATAGGCTTGGGTTTTTCATGTCTATAGCATGAGTAACCATGGGCAGTGCTGGTGCCATAAGAAGCATGGGCAGCATTAAGAATGCCATCCTGTCATACACTGTTCACATCTGGACAAGAAGAGATAACTTAGGTGGAATGAGCACACAATGTTTATTTCATAGTTGATAAAGTTATGGCTCGCATATAGTGAATAAGTATATTTTATTTCCTACCCACAGTAAAGACTATGGGTGATGATCTGCAGGAGGGCAGTAGTGTTGAGGCTGGGGACCAAACCCCTGGAGAGGGATACCACTCAAAAACCTTTCAACCAAGGAAGAGGGTGGTGCACACATGAATATGTGCTAATGAGGTCATGTTCTACACCTCATTCAATATATCAAAAACTGGGTATACTGGTATATTCAAATGCTTCATGGATGTGAGACAGTGGCTTCAACAATTCAACCTATTCCTTAACCAGGAAAAAATGGAGGTATACCATGTATGCACAGATCCAGCTTTCACTCCACCATAATCACTGAGGTTTGAAGATTGTGACATCCAGGTGAAAGCAGAAGTTAAATATCTGGGCACCATAATAGATGAAAAACTAAATTTCCAGGCACAAATCAAGAGAACAACTACTGTAACTCTATTTACTGTAAGTTGAAAACACCAAAGAACTTACATCCCCCCCTGACACCAGACCTCTACTGGACGGTATGCCAAGCAATAATCACCCTCATTCTTGACTACAGCAATATTATCTACCAAAGCCTACCCAAACACCAAAGAACTTACGTCCCCCCCTGACACCAGACCTCTACTGGACGGTATGCCAAGCAATAATCACCCTCATTCTTGACTACAGCAATATTATCTACCAAAGCCTACCCAAACATACCCTATACCCTCTCTAAATGGCCCAAAGCACTGCTTCAAGAATAATACATGGAGCTCCAAGACATGCACATATCACCCCCATTCTGATGCAACTCCACTGGGTCCCTATAGCTGCAAGAATAAGGTGCAAGTCCCTACTCGCCGCGTTCAAAGTCATATATAATTCTGTAAATTGGCAAACTGTCTAGAACCTCTCCTATCAAGACCTAATAGTGATAGGATAAAAAGGAATAACTCTTTCAACCTCCTTTCCATACTGATACAAAAGGCCAAGAGCAAACAGTGTGCAACTGTGAATTCTCACTCTACACTCCCATGATGTGGAGCTTCCTTTCACCAGATCTAAGAGGTTGTTCTTATGTAAGTGTTTTCCATAAGAGCTGAAAACTAACCTAGTCCAATAATACTATAGCTTTGCCATACCCCATGATTCACAATTTCGTAGCAACTGTCACAAGGTAAACCCAGGGGACCCAGAGAAAATGGAGATTAGTGGAGAAAATCAGGCAGAACCTGATGAGGTAAACAAAAACATGTCAAATAGTTACTATGAGCAACCACAGCACACGTGGGAAAAGGGTAAAAAGACACACCCAGCCAGCATGAGAATGGAGGTTGATTTACCTGATAGGGATCAGCTGAGAAGGGGTGGAACCCGGGGACAGATACATAAGGCACACTCACAAGCAGTGAGGGAGAGTGAGCACGGACAGAGGTGGAAGCAACAACCTCAGTCGTGGGAACGGAGGGAAAGAGAAAGAAACACTATAAGCCAATCTCATCTCCAGGACCAAAGTTGGTGGAAGGAAGGAAATGAGAGAGAGTGTCAGCAACATATATACCAGAGGACAGCTTGAATGAGTCTCAGGACTATGTGAGTACGTGTGGAGATCAGCTGTTGAACACAGAGTGTGTGTGTGAAAGCCAGAAGAGAAGAGGGAGGAATCCTGTTGCAGGAAGCAAGGCATTCAAAGTGGAACAGGACTGTTTTACACCCGAATGGGCTAAGTCCAGGATTAATAGAAGAAGCCAGCCTAGAGCGGAGATAAAGGGAAAAGGAAACAACTTCTTTCCTTGTACGGGCAGTTACAAGAGAAAGGAAGGTCTCTTACCTTATAATTCTGCTAGCAACTTTAAATGCTCAGACTTCTCTCGAGTGCCGTTGTCAGCACTGAAAACTCCCACAGCTGTATCAGAGGAATTAGCCTTTAACCCATTCAAGGCAGGACACAAGCTGTTTGACTCTAATACCAGTGTTTATGGGCAGTTACCTCATAGCTTTACACAGGAGGAGTGCTCTTACAAGCCATTATCCAGAGTATACGGTAATACCCAGCAGTGTTTTAGCCTAAAGCCAGGAAGCAGTCACGTAGCTGACGTGATTAACCAGAGTGAGCTCGGCAGGACAGCTGCTACAGAAAACGTAGGTACAAATGGTTATCCTTTAATGCCACATGATATTTCTAATGTACCAGATAACACTGAACCCATGGAATGCTCGTTAGTGACAACTGAAGAGGAAGAGTTTTCATTGAGATAAGAAAATATATGTACAAGGAAGGTTTAAACAGCAACACAGTAACTGGCAGAAGTTGCTTGGTTTAAAGTGAATCCTGATTGATTTATATCAGCAAAAGAAAAGGATTAAGTGCTCATGAAGAGAACTGTTTTTCTTTTGTTAAAAAGTTAAAGCTGAGGAAAGCATTTTTGTTCAATGTTTGCTTCTGTTATTTGCCAGAGTGGCTTTTGATTATTTTGTTCTTCAAGAAAAAGAATACCTCATTGGACGGGGAATAAAGCCCTTGATTTAAAGTGTGAACTGTGTGTTTGAGTGATTACAAGAAGACGGTACAACTACCACCCACAGAGGGCCAGGCAGGGCTATCTATAACAGATAGAGAGCCAAGAAAAGGTATTAAGCCATAATACCAGCCTCCACCGGAGGGGCCCGATGAGGGTGTGACACAACTCAGAACAACCAACTGCATGAGCACCCACCCATTCTACTAATGATCCAGACATTGTAACAAGAGTACTCAAATAGTAAATTGTAAATGCTTTACCAAAGTAGATTGCCCAAATTTCTTCCTTTCAGTAAGCCTACAGCACTCAGTATTCCAAGGTGGTCTCCCATCCAGGTACTAACTGACCCAAACCTGCTTAACGTCCATGATCAGATGACCTCAGGTGTACTCAGCGTGGTGCAGTTGCGAATACATATTTTAGAAATGACGTCCAGGTGAATTCTGGAATGTCCAGCTCTACACATCATTAAAACAGTTATCAACATGCAAGTTTCACCACAATTTTAGAAACTTGTGTATGGCCAAAATGGATGGCATCAGGTCTGACCACACAGACATCTCTGTGACCAAAAGTTAGGATGTCTATCCCAGGTATTTTGCATACATTGATATATATCGGCGTGCCAATCTAAAAATATGTGGCTTCATATCCCTTCAGTTTTTGTTATGACCATGAAAGTATTGGGGAAATTTGAGTACCTTTATCTCCACTTCCTGCAGGCATTTAGATGTGAGAATGAGAGCCTTTCAAAAGCCTATTTGTGCCTCAGAGCAGGAATAGGCATGGACATTACTGCCGGTAGATGGAGATATGCTCCCCATTTCTGAAATCAAGTGCACATGTCTATCTTGCCAGCAACACCCTGTACATGCTCCCACCATACCCCCATCCAAGATGGATGTCTCCATGTTTTGTGAAATGGCTCTGAGGACATCTCAATGATTTGAATGCTGGCATATCCATTTGCATACATCCAAGGCACGAGCAGGTTTCTAAAATGACCACCATAGTCAATGAGCTGTATGGGGGCATTTATCACTTTTTTTCACAATGGATATACCTCTCTGTTTGGATCCTGGCATCCTTATGACTTTGATCACCACCTTATAAGACTCATTTGCTACCTGAGATCATCAGCATCACTCTGCACTTCTTTGTATTAATATTTAACTACCATGCCTTAAAAAAGTCTTCAAGTTTTGTTTTTTGTTTTTTTAGATCATTGCTCATTTTGTCTTCTCCTCATGGGGTATCCACTCTGTTGCAGTTCTTCATATTATCTGCAAAAGGCAATTTGTTTTCTTCTAGCCCTTCCAGAATATCATTCACAAAAATATTGAACAAATCTGGTTCCAAGACTGATTTGTGAAGCACTATACTACTAATTTTTCTTTCCACTATGTTATTTATGCAGCCTAGATGATCGCCATGGGTAGAAACTTCTTGGCCTCAAGGAACAGATGCAGTTAAAATAGAACATCAGATCTTAACAACCACATAAGCTTAAAGAACCATAAGCACATACTTTTACCTGCAGGGATGGTGGTCCTTATATATGCCCAATATTTAAATGTACTGCTGCTAAATATATGAGAGCTAATTACTAAGGTGCGCTAATATTAATGTGGGTTAATTCTCCATAACGTGTGTTATTTTAACGCAGGTCCCATGTTACTCAATGGGACCTAATTCTTTATTTATTTAACAATTTTTCTATACTGCCTTTTCATTCACAATAAACTTCAACTTATACAAAGAACTTGCAGATATCAACTTATACAAAGAACTTGCAAATGTCAACAGTAACATTATAACTTCAAAAACCTGAATAGTCTCTTGTAATATTATCTAAACTATATACATCTTAATGAGAGTAATGGTATATTTGTATGGTGTGAATGTCATAATTACTAATAACATGCATTAATACTGATGAGCCTTAGGGGTATATTTACTAAACCATCTTAGGGGTATGTTTACTAAACGGCGATAACATAGCAGCAGCTATGTTATCGTGCGTTAAGTGATGTTAACGTCACCCAATGCAACGTTAGCACGTGTTAATGTCGCCGGTGGAGGTAAGTCCCGCAGAGGGCAGAGAAAAGGGGTCAATGGGCATCATGGCTGTTTGGCATAAAAAGAAGAAAACAAAAAAAAGAACAAAAGGGAATCAAACCCATGACCCTTGGCTTGGGAGTTATTAGTACTAACCAGTAGGCTACACCACCACAGCTCTCTGATCTGCAATGGCTGGATACAGAAGGATGATGTGTTGGGACAGCAGCTTAGAGGGGCTTTCCCATGGCTGATGTGCAGTCCTATATTAATCTGAGACCTATTCTTCCTCTCAGATTCTGTTTCTGTTTTGTGCTCCAGTATTTTCTACCATATGCATGTTGATATTAGGATGGAGTGATCATTTCTTATCTCCGGATATAGAAAGACTGCAGGTCATGTAGCGAACGTAGGTCTAGGGTACCGCTTGCTGGCCAGGCAAAAGTGGAGTCCCGTAGTGCCCAGTTACGCCACTTCTTGCAGAACTGTTCTAAAGATTTAGCAGCAAGTGGATATCTCTTAATAACTTTCTGTAATGCAGCCTGCTCTTGTACATCCACTTTTCTAGTGTCAGAAACAGTTTCTTTTGTCTTTTTCTTAAACATCCTAACTAGTCTACAATATCCTACTTATGCAAAATTTCCTACCTATGCAAAATAAAAAACAACAATGTGTGTGTGTATCTATATATATTGTGACAATGACAGCTGTGTGGAAGAGATGGAATGTGAGGAAAATGAGGAATACACCTTTAAGAGCAGAGATAGCTAAGGTTTCCATAGTGACCACAAGCTAGAGGAACATGCAGTAGCTGAAGCTGAGCCCCACCCAAGCCATGACATAGGAGCAAGCTTGAGCCCTAGTGAGATGAGAGACTCGTGCAGGAAGCAGGGTGTGGTCGCTGCAAAGCACTGTTTTAAACCTGCTTCAGTGAGTTGTAGAAAAGCGTGGCTGAGGGAGAAGCCGGTAGAGCAGCTGAAGGCGTGGCCAAGAGAGCAGCCGAGGAATGCTGACTCAAGTTCAGGAAGAGCACTGGAACCAGAGGAATCAAAGGTGAAGCCTGGTTCAAAGCAGCTCAGAGAGGAGAAATCTGGAAAGTTTTACTCCACCGTGGGAAACAGTTCTGACAACAAGAAAAGCAGTTCTTGCTTAGAAGGTACGTCTGCTTCAGTGCTTAGCAGAACTTTGGCTGAAGACGTTGTTAGAGAACTGAAACTAAGTGCAGAACAGAATGCTCAAGGGAACCGTGCAGGCAAGAGGACAGTGAAAGCTGTTACAAACAAAAGTAATCAGAGTTCAAGTAAAGACAGAGAGACAGACCTGAACGCTGTTGAGTTATTGGAGAAACTGTTTCAGAATAGGAAGGCTCATTCCCAAAGCACTGCTGGTTGCGACCAGAGGGAGCAGTTCTTAGGAGAGCTTCACAAGTTTCTGTATAACAGTAAGCTTGAACCTATTGCCAAAAGCCTGGAGAAAGATAAGCAAAGTGAAGCTTATGAAGATATGCAAGTTGATGTTTATGAGAGAGTTCCCGAGTGTGACGAAACAGAGATGGACTGTTCTTTTTGTAAAGCAGAAGGCTTAAACATGTGCTAGCCTTGAACTGTGGAAGGAAGTTTGCATAGCATATTTGTTTAGCTAATGGAGAGCTGAGAGCGTCTGTGAGAAAGAAAGAAAGAATTTCCACTGAAACCTAAGGGTTAACTGCATCAGCCTTGGATAAAAGAGAAAAATAATTTGCCTGTTGTAAATATCAGCAGTAGCTGTGAAACTGTTTGTGCTGAAGAATGCTATGAACAGCTACTGTGCAAAGAGTCTAATTGAGTTCCAGCCACATTTTTGTTTCTGGTGATTTTCATTTGGAGAAATAATCCCACTTTGCGTAGCGTTTGTGAATTTTGATGCGAGAGGGGAAACCCAAAAATAAATATCTTTGTTTTGCCTTAAAAACCCTGAGTGGTCATACTACTTTGTCTGCAAGTAATATAAGAACTACAAGTCCCAGCAACCCCTGCTGGAAGAAACATCTTGTGACATTACTTAAGGGCAAATAAGGCAGCCCTTTTGCCTATCAGCCTTTGGCCTAGGCAGGGGGTCACGACAATATATATAAGAAAAATGTCTCTTACCCTCACGACGTTTCTTCTGCAGGAATTCAAAATCATGCTTACCTCCTTCTCGACCTGTGCTTCATCCAGCGAACACGGGAGAACACTTCCTGGTGACGTCACTGTGCTGTGATATCACCATGATCAGTGTCGGGGGCACCAGATGTTGGGGTTTTTCTGGGCTTCCCCTGAGATTATTTGGGGAATTTTCTATTCTGTTTGGCTGCTTGTGTTCAACCCCAACATATATACAGGACCTGCTTTAAACAAATTGCTCGTGCCACCATAAAAGCATAGAAATGATTGATTTATTTTGCCAGGTCTGTAACATCACAAGCTTTGCTTTTAACTTGTAAGGTACAAATTTCAATATCTATACATAGTATCAATACATCTATAATGAGCAAAGCACTTGACTTAAGTGTAAAAGGTCCTGGGGACAGAGACAGCCTCACTCCAGTGAGATCAGCTAATGTTTGTCTGCTTATTAGAATTTCTCCTCTATATTTATATTCATTTTTAGGCTCAAATTGCTGATAAATAGATTTCCTTTCTTTTCTTATCCTCTATTATTTCAAGCAAGTCTGCTTCTTAAACCTTACCCTTTATTTTTCCCCTTGGGCATCCTGTCTTTCCATTCTCATGACAGTCCTTGTCGCTGTGTGCTGGCTCTGTTTCCTGCAGATTAAGTTCTTTGTTCTGTTCCCCTTTGTTCATTCAAGGGCCCCAGGTGACAGCTTTTCACTAGCTGTGTAGTTTTCAGAGCCTCTCATTGTGTCAGCTCTCTGGGACAGGATATTAGCTCATTTCATAGCTCAATCTTGCTGATTCTGCAGTTTCAGTATGAAAAAGTCAGCAAGCTGTTTCTTTCTTAGGCCTGAGCTACAGACGTTAGCACAAGATGGATTCAACCTGTAACAAAGGTACCTGAAGGGGGATTCATTTTCCCCCTTCATTCCCCTCTTGAATCCCACTTCAGGTCCCTTCTGCTGTCCCCATAGTGTGCCCTTCTACACTCGGCCATCCGGAACCTCCAGTGACACTCACTGAAGAGATGGAGACATGATGAGACCAAGTTGCCCATGAGATATGAATCCCATTAATTCTATACCTAACATAGGGAACTTGAAAAGAGAGGAAATCCATATAGGGTTACTTGTTACCTGAATATTGGACCACTACCAAGTGAAACCCCTCTGGAATAAGAGGATGGGCATCAGAGAGGTTATCATTTATATTAGTAACTCTAGGTCTACGGGCTAGGGAAGTATATTCCTGGGTGGCCTAACAAGGTTACGGCGCCCTAGGTTAGTGTGCCCTAAGGGCTGCAAGTTGCCTCAGGATGAAATGCATGACCTGTGAGGAACAGAGACAGTTGTAACCCTAACACTAGATAGAGTACTCAGGAAAGGCAATGAACAGGTGAGTGAAGGAGGGAGAGCTGGGAGCCGCTGGACCTGCCATATCTGCCGGCATCCCATGTGGCTGCTAGTACTGATGATAAACATGGTGGGGGCAACTGTACCACAGCACAGGGTGTTGGCAATGTAAAGTACTGGAAAGACAGTTGGTGGCAGACAATGGGAATACGTGTCCCCCTGTGGAGGCGGAGGTGGCAGGATAGTTACAATGATGGGTGGACAGAGGAGTGGTGGTGCCATGCAGATCAGGCACAAGTGAGCAAGCATGAAGAGGCACAATGCAGGAAAGGGTAGCAGTGCAGGACATGGGGTAACAGCCTGCACAGGCACACAGGACTCTACACAGCTGACAGACGCAGATAGACGGACTGAGGGAATGTTGGCAATTGTGGCGAGGGTATTATGGGCTGGCAGCACAAATCTGCAAAAACATGACTGTTACAGGCATGCACACTATTTGAGTAGAACAGGCATGAGAAGAGGGAACAATGATAAATTGAACCCATGAACACTGCTGAGGCTGGCATTGTATTAACCAGTAGGCTATACCTCCGTGGTGTATGTCACAGCAATGGCTGTGTACAGAAAGACTGCAGGTCAGTGCAAAAACTGTCTGCTCTGAGTGCCAGGATAGGGTAACCCCACTAGTACCCAGGATGCAATGAACGTGCTGAATAGCTGTCTACAGCTGATCACCAAATGGGGTCTGCACCTCTCCGGTACCTCAGCTTGGAAAGACGAACTGACAGTGCATGGTACTGGCACAGAGTAGCTACAGACCATGCCATTTTGCAGGTTCTGTGTTCCCCCTGAGAGATAGGATGGGTGCCCAGCACTAGGTCCGCAGTACATGTGGTGCTAGAGATAGGCCCTGCTGTATATCCCCATCACTACCAGTGTGTGACAGGTGTTCCTTGCAGTGCAGCTGAAGGTAATTTGGTGTCCATGTTAGGGTCTGGCTGACATGGGCACCTGTTACAAGGGTAGAGGGGTTTCCAGACTTGCATGAGGTTTGTATAGCAGTGCCTTCATAGGTCAAAGTGGTATACACTACGTACCCTAAAGAGCTCACATCACCCTTTTTGTAGGTAAGGGACAGGTGCCCCAACCCCAATAAAGCAACCTTAATCTTGTTGGGATAAGATAGCTCTCCAGGGTTGGTGGGCCAGAGCCATACTTGTGGCTGGAGCAGTGGCAGACCAACATCAATGCTGGGGTTAGCTCTGGAAAACCCCAACAGCCTTACACCACTGTCTGCCAGTTACCAGCAGACAGCACAGTCTGATTACACCTTATAGGTGTTCCAATCATGCACAGTGTAACTGCAGACAGTCCACTAGCCACTGCATAGTGCATAGTGCATGCTCACAGAGAAAATACATGCACCAAGCAGGCATCTCAGTGATTGGGGCCCCAGCACTAGAATCACAAAAATATCACTGGAGACAGATAGAGTGGAGCGCTATGTGGGAACCTAGACATGCCATGGTCACTGCTCGGTTAGAGTGAGTGCCCTCCCAGCATGACATGCTGTGGCCACCTTGTCCATGCAGGCGGTGGTTGGGCACTACAGTGTCCCAGCCATTGCCCCAAACCCTGTGAAGATGCATCCTGGCCAATCTGCCCTGTCTGGGCCATACCCACAGCACCTTGCTCCTCATTATGCACATATTCAGGCTAACGCTGGTAACAGTGGGAGATTTTGGGCCCAGAGAGGGATGGGCAGCCACAGAACAATGGATAGACATATACACACACACACACTCCTATTGCAGCATTGTGCAAAGATAGGGGTGGTTGGCATCCCTGCCCGTCACACTGGTCCTGATCACAGTGCCGACATTGCTAAACTGTGCAGGAGGTAGTAGTAGTGCTCTGGTGATAACTGCAGCTCAATGCTGGGGCCAACAGCCTGACTCTCCATGCATCTTTGGATTGTGGAGCCTGTGTGAGTGGGTGTTTGTACCCCTGTTCGCTGCTGCTTTGGACTTTGCACAAATTGCTGTTGTATCTGCATTGTAGGGTAAAATATAGGGACATGCTCTGCAGGAACCACAGCTGGGACTTGAATTTGTGATCCTCTGCTTCTGGACATACTGGCTGTGTATACTGCACCACACATGCATGGTGGTCCATGGGGCTACCTGTACTTTTCCTCAGCCAGACCTTTTATGTTGCACTTCACACCACGTACTAGTGCAGGGCATGGCCTAGGTCCACTGCAGGCAGGTGCCACTGCCCCCTCCAGCATGGGTAGTGGCACCTGCCTGCAGTGGACCTAGGCCATACTGTCAGTGCTGGTAGTGCGCAGTCCTAGGCCATCCACTGTATGGGTAAGTGGTTGCCTAGGGAGCGGTGTCTGGGGCAGGGGGCATACATGAGCATCCTCAAATCCCCTCCATCACCGCCTACCAATAGTATGTCCCTTCCACTTGGGGGAGGGTTGGCTGGGGGGATGTTAGGTCAGTGCCCTGGCAACTGTTAGCTCAGGTGGACCAGGTAGATGTAGGTGGATAGTGTTTGGCCTTTGTCAGCTGCTCTCATGCTGATTTACGGTTTCTATGTTCCTATGTGCCACCTAGGCGCCCACCTAGTCCACCCTGTGCCCCAACTGCCCCCGCTACATGTCCCTCCTGCAGCCCCCTATGCCCCATTTGCACCATTGCCATAGTGGCCTTTCATACTTGGGCACTATGCTGTTGCTGAAAATGGAGCACTACTATTATGTTTCTTGTGATCCCTGCCTATGCTGTATATTGCTGACACTGAAATGGTTTCTCTCTCCTGCAAATGTGCATCTAACGCAGGGGTGTCCAAGCCTGTCCTGGAGGGCCTCAATCCTGGCAGGTTTTTTAGATAGCCCTAATGAATATGCATGAGATATGTATGCATTAGAGATATCTTGCCAACGTGACTGGTTTGTGGCCCTGCAGGACTGGATTTGGAGACCCCTGCCTTACACCTCTGTCATTTAAGATTGTGAGTGGGCAAGGTGCAGATGTCCACGACATCAAAAAGGTTAGATAGAATGTGTCACATTCCTCCTCACTTCTCACCACCACCAAAATATTGTCTAATAGACAACTTTTTGGTGGTGGTGAGAATCGAGGAGGAATGTGACACATTCTATATACCCTTTCGATGTCTAGGACATCTGCACCTTGCCCACTCACAATCTTAAATGACAGAGGTGTAAGGCAGGGGCCTCCAAATCCAGCCCTGGAGGGCCACAAACCAGTCAGGTTGGCAGGATATCTCTAATGCATATATATCTCATGCATATTCATTAGGGATATCACGAAAACCTGAGTGGTCTGCGGCTCTCCAGGACCAGGGTTCCCTACCCCTGCTCTAATGCATATATGTCTCATGCATATTGTCAGACGGCTGCCTAGGGTGAGAACTTACACAATCTTGACGATGCATATATTCATATGATTCTTGCAAAGTATTGTGGGTATTGTAGTTCATTCACTCCCAAACACAGCTGATGACAATAATTTGAGTTGTGAAACCAAGTGGTAAGATCAATAAAATACTTCTTTTATTGATGGGGTTTAATTCACCCAGCACATGTATGCTTGATAGCACTATAAATGAGGTTACTTGCTTGCAGTGTTTAAAATGGATAACAAAAAGTCACAAAGTAAACCAGAAAACAACCTTCAGCTTGTCAGGCAATTAGCTAATGTTTTCTTAGCAAATAATTACCAAATACAAAGGCACAAAGTAAAGAATAAACTTTGCTGGTTAGGTTAACTTCTGCTTATTTTCCACGCCGATCTCAGCAGTGATTCTCCCTTGCTCACACACACAATCAGGTGCAGCCCTAATTACTATCAATGGACCAGCTGAAAGCCTTTAGCTGGCTGGCTGCTACTGTGTGAACCCAAATCCTGCTTTAAGAGCTGTTTGCAGTGGAAATAAAGAACAAAGTTAGGTTTCTTTGTGATGGCTGATGTGTTTGCTCATAGAAAACTAGCAATAGCATTTAGATAAAGAACAGTCCATGTAAATAGTTTCATCTGCTGTATTTCCCCCTGCATCAGCAATCATAGGGTCAATATCATACATTGGCACAGATGAGTCTTTCATTAAGGCACTATCATGAGAATGCTTATTCCCTTGCTGCCATTCTCTATTATAGATAGGGTCTGGATCAGTGTTCATACCTGAGCCTCTCCTGCTATCATTATTCCTCTCTGTATAGCCTGGCCAATATGTAATCCAATTCTGATGTCCAGCCTTCCAATCTTGATCCCTGGACACTGGATCTTCTCTCACATACCTTCTGGCCTTGGTCTGCAAGTCCCTTCCACATGCCGTCTTCTCTCTTCCAGGTAGCCACTGGTGATTCCTATCTCTGCCACTCCATTCCTCTGGCTGAATCCAGTCCAATGGTCTCTGCTGGCTTTTAGAATACCTCCCAGTATGAGTACTGCCTTGGAATCTCCCAGACCTTCCAATGGCCTTTCTTCTCTTCCTTCCAGAGAGTTTCCTTCTCTCTCTATCTGCTTGGCTTGGCTTCTGTTTCTCCAGGTGATATTGGTGCTTGTAGCCGTTGCTGAAGCTCTCCCTCAAGCTCTTTTTGTGGCTTTTGCTGAAGCTGTTCTTGAAGTTCTCCCTGAAGCTGGGCTGGAGCTTGTAGTAACTGTTATCTGAAGAATAAGCTCTATTCTTATCCTGTTCTAATGTGTGCTGCTCCCTAACACAGCGCAGCTGTGTTGAATCAGGCCCTGCCCTTTGAGATGAGTGCTTAGGGATTACCTCATAGCTCTCTTGATTGCACACACATTCTCTCACTTCAGCCCCTCTCATGGCTGCTGGAAACCTGGTGCATTCTGGGACTGGTAGTCTTTTATGTGAAAACTCTGTTTTCTTGCTTCTACCAGAACTGACAGGTTGCTTGTTCAGAGTCACATCATCTTTTCTATAGCTCCTACCTGAGCTATGATAAGCTTCCTTATCACAATATTCATTAGGGCTATTCCAAAAGCCTGCCAGGATTGTAGTCCTCCAGGTCAGGGTTAGACACTCTGATTTAATGGCAGGCTTTCATTCATGGTAGGATTCAGCACATTAGTGTGCAGGGAGCCTCTCCTCTCCCACTCCCCACCCATTGATCTCTTCTCTCTGCCCTCTCTCCACACTCTGCAGTGTTTACCGCGGCTGGGAATGCTAATGCTTGTTAGGTAACGTTACGCGTGTTAACGTTACCGCAGTTTAATAAACATACCCCTTAATGTTACCGGCGCTAGTTGCAGCATTAATGTGAAGAACGCCATATAAGGTAGTGGGCATTCTGGCGGGAAGGTTGCAAGAATCTGTATCACGCGATAGTGGGCGCCATGGCACATTAACGCGCATTAACCCTAAGTTCATGCCAACGCAGTGTTGGAAGCTATAAAGATGTAGCCCACTGGTTACTGCAATGACTGTGGAGGCAGAGGTCATGGGTTTGATCCCGCAGTGGTGTTATGTAAGAAGGCTGTCTGAGGCATTTCCTTTTAATTTAAATCAGTGCTGCCAGCAAAAACACCCTCACAGTTCCATAAACTAAGGCATCCTATAAGGCACTCCATAGAGCACATTATAAAGTGCACTGTCTGCCAAGGCACCTTATAATGTGCCCTATAGGGCACTTTATAGGGCACCCTATAGGGCGCCTTAGGTTACGGCACTGAGAAGGTGTTTTTGATGGCAGCACTGATCTAAATTAAAAGGAAAAGCCTCAGACAGTCTTATTAAATAACACCACTGTGGGATCAAACCCATGACCTCTGCTTCCATAGTCATTGAAGTAACCAGTGGGCTACATCTCTATAGCATCTATCACACTGCTGGCTGGCTACAGAAAGACTGAAGGTCACCACACAAACTGTCTGCTGTGGTTACCAGGATAGGGTAAGCCCACCTGTACCCATGATGCACTGCAAATGCAGATCAGCAGCCTACATCTGATCACCAGATTGGGTATGCGCCTCTATAGCACCCCGGCCTGGTAGGGGGGACTGACCGTGTGTTACTGCCACAGAGTAGCTACAGACTGTGACATTGTTTGGTTCCTGTGCTCACCCTGAAGGTTAGGTGGGGCGCCCAGCAACAGGTCCGCAGCACCTGACTTGGTTGAGATAGGCTGTACTGCAGGTCCCCATCAGTGCCAGTGTGTGAAAGGTAGTACTTACAGACACACCTGTGTCCATCTGTATTTCCCAGTCTTGTGTAGCCCTTGTGGACGATGATGCACCCAGAATAGTACATATCTTGTGTGGTTGCCATGGTCACATGTTATAAGAGACAGGTGGTGTTTAGACTCAAAAGCAGATTGTTTAGCACCACCCAGCCCGCCCTCTGTGGATCAGGGTGGGAGATAGGATCTCCCAGAAAGAGATCCACATTCTACATCTCTGCAATGGTGGCAGTAGAGGGAACCATAATCCCCAGTCCTGCTGGGGAATAGGCACCCCTACAAGGCAGCCAATGCAGATCTGAACACATCACATAGGGCACTGGCAGTAGGCCTGGAATACATAGGGCACTGGCAGTAGGCCTGGAAAAGCTCAGCTGACCCCCACCACTATCTGTCATTCACCAGCAGAGGGCACAGTCAGTCTCCACCTGCTGCAACTTGCTAGGTGTTCCAGCCATAAACATGCTAACTTCAGACAGACTGCTAGCTAGTACATGTCCCTGGAGGAACTGTGTGCACCCAAAAATGGGATGTGAGCACGCATCCCAAGCAGGTGTGTCAGTGATTGAGCCCCAGAAAAGAAAACTCATAGATATCACATGAGAGAAATATTGTATAGCACTATGGGGGAACCTAACAATACCATGGTCACTGCTCAGTCAGGGTGAGAGTGACCCCCCGAACCCCCGAAAGACATGTCATGGCCACCCTGTCTCTGCAGGTGGTGGTCGGGCACTACAATGTCCCAGACATTGCCCTATGCCCTGTGCAGATGCATCCTGACCATGCCGCCCTGTCTGGGCCATACCCACAGTACCTTGCTCCTCATTATGCACATTGGCAGGCTAACACTGGAAATGGTGCAAGCATTGGGGCTCAGTAAGGTGTAGGCAGTCACAAAACACTGGATAGACATACACACACTCCCACACCTATTTCAGCATTGTGCAAATACAGAGGTGGATGGCAGCCCTGGCCGCCACGCCAGTCCTGGGCACAGTGCAGGCATTGCTATGGTACTCAATACTGTTAGGGTCACTCCCCGGGGATGGTAAACACTGTCAGAAACAAGAGCTGAAGGGGGGGGGGGGCGCTGGTGAGCCCGACGAGAATGGCTGCCCTTTAAAGACTCTCCGCAGCCTCGCTTCCTAATCAATGGCTACCTACGCCTGATCCCACTATTTTTATGCCAGAAATCACCCCTCTCACTGCCCGGTGCTCAGTGTTGGCGCAATATGTGATTGGTGTCGCTCGGGGGACGCCCAGCTGAGCTGGAGAGTGGAGAACTAGCAAGGACTGGCCTGATGAAGGGCAGGCTGCCGGATAGTGCTGGGGGTGAGATGCCTGCATGCCTGGCTCACGATTAAGCAACGAGGAGATAGTGAGAGCCAGATCAGAACTTCCCTACATGGCACTGGCTCCTTGCAAGACTGTGATTGAGGCTGTGATTGGGCTGTGATTGAGGGCTGGAGGCACAGCAAGTATTTCCTTTTTTTTTACATCAAAATACTTAGAAGCACAGAAGAGAGATCGGGTGCCAAGCTATCCGCAGTGGGAGATTTCTATTCACCTAATTAGCACCGCAGTTGAGCTTCGGTACAATTATCCCATGTAACCAGGGACTGTGGGACAAGGAGAAGCCCGCGGGGAAACATAAAGTGCCATGAGGTGAAGCATAGCCATCTTGAATCATTGAGCTATTTACTGGAACGCAGAACTGTGCAGCAGCGGTGGCGGGAAAGGCAGGGTGAAACGCAGTCCTGTGTACTGTGTGCTCTGTTGAAGCCCTGTCGGAGATAGAGGCTGGAACGCATGAGTGCTGATCTACAGATGGCTGCTGAAGCAGGTATACATCACTGGAATGCATGACCCGCCCCCTTAAAGGGCCACAGACTTTGAGCATACCTGGAATTGATCTCGGCTGAAAGCAGAAGTTGTCCTCTCTCTAGCAGCAGCGGTGAGTTACTGGAGCCTGCTGCTTCGTTCTTGGATTCTATACTGTGCGTAAGGGGGGAAATCGTCAGCTTGCAGGATTTTTGTTTGTTTTTCATGATGCTGGCATTCTTTCCCTGGAGTAACACAGTTCGATAAATGAGCCTGGAGCCCCACCTACTGGCCAAGAGCAGCATTGCAGAATTTCTAGTGCTAAGTACCCGCTGAAGCTTTTCACAGTAGTGTTTGCTTATAAGTAGTTGCAGTTCCTGGAGGTTCCGCACCACGTGTGAGAGATTCCGCAGGATTGGAGGGGAAGTGTCCTGCTCTGCAGAATAATCTGAGCGCACAGGGACATATTGTGAATTCGCAGAGTGGCAGTTGGGAGATGGTGCAGCGTCGGCTCTACTCGGCTGATCAGGATGGCTAAAGCAAAGAACTATGCCTCAGCATTGTCTAAATTCTCCAGATCGGGGGATGATCCTCCGAAAATCACGCCCGACGCGGATCATCAAGGAACACCCAGAGTAATTGAAGAGGCGGTGCTCTCTACCCTGGCAAAGAAGCAGGATTTGGCAGAGATTTTGCAAGAGCTCAAACTCTTCCGCACCGATTTCTCCAAAGTGATCGCTGATGTGTGCGCAGATATTAAAGGCCTGGATGATCGGATTTCTCAGGCTGAGCTCCTGATTGGAGAGCAAATGGATTCTACGATTGAAACGCAATCCAAGCTGCAGAAGCTTGATCAGGTATCTAGAGAGCTGCTAGATCGACAGGAGGACCTTGAGAACCGGCAACGTCAATGTAATGTGCGTATTCTCGGAGTCCCGGAAGGCTCGGGAGGAAAGGAAAACTCGCTAGAAATCGTTCTGGAGCTTTTTGCGTTTTGCATCCCCTCTGCGGAGCGCCCTGTGAGATTGGAGAGGGCACACCATACATTGGGGCCCCGGAAAGCGAATAATACTCATCCACGCCCTATAGTGGCCTGCTTTTCTTTCTTTGAAGATAAGATGGCCCTCCTCCGCAGCACGCGGGGACAGTGGTCCTTTGCTTTCAAGGGATATGAGGTGCAGATCTTCCAGGACTTAGCTCAAAGAACGCTAGAGCGACGAAAAAGCTTCCGTCCGTTAACGCAGGAGCTGCAGAAGAGATCTATCCAGTATCATTGGGGATTCCCCTTCTCCTTATGTTTTGGGTGGGAAGGGACCCAGAAGAGGATTTCGGAACTGGCAGAGTGTCTTCGTTTTTTTGGACTCTCTTCAAGGTGGGGATTGAGCTTCCTCGCACCACAAGCCGAATGGGGACTGGGAGGTCTCAGTTCCTAAGAGGAGGAAAGTGCCAAGATCTCGCAGGTCTTCGGAGGCGGATGCGGAGGGAAGCGGAACTGCTGGAATGGATACCGCAACACCTTCTTGAGCGATGGACTGTAATGCTGTTGCTATTATTGCTCTATTTAATTCCCAGTTGGGTGGGCATGGGATAGGCAATGGACTTGGGGGTTTCATGATGTTGGGTGGGGGGTGGCTCTTTGTATGAGATGGGCTGCAGGATGTTCTCTTTTCTTCTTTTGTGGGCTCTTACTCTCTGCTATAGGGGGGCGGTGGGGGGGAGTGTTCATGGGTTGTTCTGGGAGTGCCATTAGGCAATTGTTGACATTTAGTGGGATGTTGTTTTGTCTAGTTTCAGTGTGGGTTTGGGATAGCTGGTGGGAGGAGGGAGGCGGGGAGCGCTGTGGTAGCAGAACTTTAGTTCTTAGTGCCCCCACCAGGTGGGTAGTTGTTTTGCTCACGTGATAAGCGCGGGATGGGTTAACACCTAGGTCCCTTGTTAGAGTAACGGGTGTTGGGATTGTGGGATGGGGTTCAGGGTGGGGGGGTTGGGGGCTAGGTGGGAGAGGGGGGCAGGGGGTGGGGGGGAGGGGAGGGTGAGGGTGGACCAGTTTGAGGATGGTAGATGGATGGCACCAGGAGAGATTGGGAGCTGGAGGAGGAGGATTTTGAGGGGTGTTTGGGGAATGTGTCGGTTGAATGAGGTGATGGTACTTTGGTGGGGGAGTGGGATAGAGGTAAGCCCTAGTTTTCCACGAATACGGGGTGGTCGGCAAACCGGGCACATGAAGTTCCGAGGAGACCTCTTGGCTGATGGTTAAGTTGTTATCGTGGAATGTGCGAGGTTTGCACCACCCGATTAAAAGACGTAGGGTGATGGCAGAGCTAAATAGAGCGCATGCGGATGTTGTCTTTCTTCAAGAGACCCATCTGGCCGCGGGAGTACAAGCTTGTCTTGTGTCCCGTAGATTCCCTACAGTATATTCCTCGGGTTTCTCATCCCACAAGAGGGGAGTAGCGATTCTGTTTGCTCAGAAGTGTCAGTTTCAACTGACTAACCAGATCCAAGATCCGTTGGGACGTTTCTTAATAATTTCCGGAGTACTTAATGGGGCGGACATCACCTTGATAAATGTGTATGCTCCCCCGACGGAGGTGGGGAGATCCTTAGAGGGTCTATTAGAGGTCATAACCGCTAAGGTGTCGGGGGACATGATCTTAGGAGGAGATTTCAATTGTGTTCTCTCAGCAGCAGATAGGCCTCGGGCCCGCACAAGCCGTCTGGAGCGTCTAGAGCGCTCTCCAAGCTGCTCTCGTCGTTGGCTTTGGAGGATGTGTGGCATACGTGTCATCCAGGGGAGAGAGACTACACCTATTTCTCCACAGTTCATCGCACGCACTCGCATATTGATATGTGGCTTACCTCTCAATCCCTCTTCGGACAGCTTGATCAGGTGCAGATAGGTACGAAAGGCCCTTCTGATCATTATTACATTGTGCTCAGTTGGGAGCCAGTCGGTTCTGAATCGCCACCGAGAGTGTGGGCTTTCCCTCGGCAGTTATTGCAAACTGAGGGCTTTGTTGGGCAGCTGGAGAGGAGCTGGAAGGAGTACCTGTCCCACAATGACATTGACGGAATTTCTCCATCCTTACTTTGGGAAGCCGGGAAGGCGGTGGTCAGGGGACAGGTCATTTCCTTGGCAGCATCCTGTAAAAGGTGGGGGGAGCGGATGAAAGTGGATCTTAGAGCGCAAATTGAGATCTTGGAGAGACAGCACAAGCGGGGAGATAGGCCGCGGGTTTCTAACCAGCTAGCGGTGTTGCGTGGTAAGTTGGCGGCCCTGGAGACTGCTGACATCTCCTCAGCTATGCTGAGGACTCGGAGACATTTTTTTGAGCATGGTGACAAAGCTCACAAATTGCTCTTGTGGCAGTTAAAGCAGCAGCGAACGCGGCGTAGGGTGGGGCCGGTCAAGGATGCTAATCAACAACTGGTGCTAAGGTCCGGGGCGATAGCGGAGCGGTTTGCTCAGTTTTATAAGGAGCTGTACTCAGCTCAACTGGTAGCGGAAGACTCGGTGATAGACCAATTTTTGTCAAGCCTTCCCTTGCCCCAGTTGTCGGAGGAGGATCGGAATGCTCTGGACAGCGAAATCGGGGTTGCGGAGGTGCGAAGGGCCATACGGCAGCTGAAATCGGCAAAAGCAGATGGTCCGGATCTAATCCCAGCCGAATTCTATAAAGCCCTGGGGGACCTTCTGGCTCCTGTCCTAACTAGGGTATTCAACGATATATTGTGGAGTCGGGCGCTTCCCGAATCCCAACGCTTAGCACTAATCACAGTGATTCCCAAGGAGGGTAAGGATGCGTCGCAGGTTAGTAACTACAGACCTATATCTCTGTTAAATATTGATTACAAAATTTTCGCTAAGGTTCTCGCGGCACGTCTTAACTCTAAGATAGCGACATTGGTGCATCCCGACCAGACTGGGTTTATTGCTGGGCGGCAGGGGTCGGACAACATTCGGCGGCTTATTAACATCCTTCATGGAGTGCAGCGGCTGGAGGGGAGCTATGGAGTTTTATCACTGGACGCCGAGAAGGCTTTTGATAAGGTTGAATGGAGGTACCTTTTTGGAGTACTACGGCACAGCGGACTGGGGCCCTCATTTCTTGCATGGATTTCGGAAATATACGCGGCCCCATCAAGTCAGGTGCAGGTAAATGGGTTTGTGTCGGTGCCGTTTACCCTGGAAAGAGGGACCAGGCAAGGGTGTCCTCTCTCGCCTCTCCTGTTTGCATTAGCTTTAGAGCCCCTGGCGGTACAATTGCGGATGCGGGAGGCTCGTTTAGGCATTACCTTGGCAAAGCAGTGTCACGTGGTCTCCCTCTATGCGGATGATACGCTAATCTTTCTACGAGAACCAGCCTCCACTCTTCCGGAGGTGATTGAGATCCTAACAGATTTCTCTAGATTGTCAGGTTATATGGTTAATTTTGCGAAGTCGGTTCTCATGCCTTGCGTAGCTTTGCGGGGGGCTTGTCAGTTAGGGGGAGACACGGGGTTCTCGCTGGGTACAGGCTTTAAGTATCTAGTCATCCAGATTCCTCAGAAATTGGAGGATCTCTTTACACGCAAACGGTGGCTTGGCAGCGGCTTTCGGTTTCATGGCTGGGAAGGGTGAATACCATCAAGATGCTGCTCTTGCCAAAACCCCTTTTTCTGTTTCAGCAGCTCCCGATCTCAATTCCCAGGGGGTTCTTCCTCCGCTTACATCGTATACTTATGCAATTCATTTGGCAGGGGAAAAGACCGAGGCTGAGCTGGGGTAACATGATGAGACCTAAGATGGGAGGGTGGGGTAGGTCTCCCAGATTTTGAGCTTTACTATCTATGTGCATGTCTAAAGGCTATCCCCGTATGGCGTTTGGAGGGGGCTCCGGGATGGGTGCACCTTGAGGCCTCGTATGTGGCCCCATTTTCACTAACAGCGCTGCCCTTTGTAGGAGACGCGCAGCTATGTGGGCTGATTCGTGGGCATCCTTTCCTAGGCCCGGTTGGGACGGCCTGGCGCAAGATATGTACTAAAGTGGGTAGGTCCTCGGTGTGGTTGCCTTGTACTTCATTAGCTACTTTCGCCTTCGTGCGCAGTTTGTCTCCAGGACTTCAGCGTGCTTTGAGTACCCTGCAGCTATCTTCACTGCATGGACTTTTACTTAAGTTTTCAAAGGAAGAGATGGAGTCTAGACTTCATTGCTTGCTTTCCGAGTATAAGTTTCTGCAATGCTGTTCGTGTTTTTCGGCCCCACAGCGGAGCCTTGGGAGAGACTTCTTTTCCTGGCACGTTCTGGTAGAGGGATGCTCGCTAAGTTATATCAAGCACTAGAGTTCGCAGTGGCCCAGGTCACTCCAGTCTCCCAGAGGTGCTTGAGGTGGGAGGAACTTGTACAGCCCCCAGAGGAGAATTTCTGGGAGAAGGTGTTTCAATATGCGCATAAATGCTTGATTTCTCTTTCACTAGTTAATACCCAGCTTCGGATTGTCTGGCGGATGTCAGTAGTCCCCGTTGATCTCCACCGGTGGGTGGGGAAGGGTGGCCAATCCCTTGTCTTGGCGGTTATGCGGGAAGGTGGGCACCTTTGCACATATGTGGTGGGAATGTTCGGCAATTCAGTTCTTTTGGAGGCAGGTCTGTGATCTGATTGTGCAAAAGTTGGAGATTCCCCTTCCCTGTGATGTGGAACACTGCCTTTTGGGGTACGTTCATGTGGCCCTGCCGTCCAGAGAGCTCACCCACCTGGCTCAATGCCTGTTGCTGGCCGCTTGTTCGGTGATTAGTAATTTTTGTAAGCGGCGTGCAGTTCCCACGCATGCAGAGTGGTTGATTAAGGTCTGGGATATTTATCTTATGGAGAAGCTGACGTCCGAAGTACGTGGCAAACGGTGTCAGCTGAATGCTTTCTGGAGCAAATTCTTGCCCCTGTGAGGTGGATAATGGATGTTCTCCTAGTCGGTGGATAAAGTATTAGGTTAAATGATACGATGTGAGGGCCACGGCTAAGCTCGGGGCGCCAGTCTGAGGGTAGAAGGGGCCTAAGCTTGGAATTATAGTGCACGGGATGGGAGGGCATATGGCTGGTAGCTGGGGATAACTCGCAGAGTGATCTTGTTCCTCACGTTTCTCTCCTCGGACTTCTTGCCCCTTACCTCCTCGCGTCTAAAGGGGCAGATGGGAAATTTCCCATTAGCCCCTGCGGGCTTAACAGAGACGTGAGGGAGACAATCTCCCTTTGCGAATCTGAAAGCCTTTGCAGAGGGGCTCAACGAGCAGAGGAGGCCCCGCGGGACACTCCATTCTGCCGCTGCCGCGCTGGTAGCGGCAACGGCAGCAGCCAGAGCCAGCTTTTTTTTTTTTAAATTTTGCCATAAGCCGGTGTGTGGGGGTGGGGGGTAGGGAGTTAGGACCGGTAATGGGGGGGGGGGGGGGTTAAGACTGGCAGTGGGCTGGGGGCTGTCTGGAAATGGGGCTATGGGGGGTTAGGACTGGTAATGTGCTATGGGGGGGTTAGGACTGATAATGGGCTATTGGGGGGGGCTAGGACTGGTAATGGGCTATAGGGAGGGTGTTAAGACTGGTAATGGGCTGTGGGCTGATGGGGGATGTCTGGAAATGGGGTGATGGGCTATGGGGGGGGGTTAGGACTGGCAATCGGCTATGGGGGGGTTAGGACTGATAATGGGCTATGGGGGGCTAGGACAGGAAATGGGCTGATGGGGAGGGGTTAGGACTGGTAATGGGCTGTGGGCTGTTGGGGGGGTTAGGACTGGTAATGGGCTGTGGGCTGATGGGGGCTGTCTGGAAATGAGGTGATGGGCTATGAGGGGGGTTAGGACTGGTAATGGGCTATGGGGGGGGTTAGGACTGATATAATGGGCTATGGGGGGGGCTAAAACAGGAAATGGGCTGATGGGGAGGGGTTAGGACTGGTAATGGGCTGTGGGCTGTTGGGGGGGGTTAGGACTGGTAATGGGCTGTGGGCTGATGGGGGCTGTCTGGAAATGAGGTGATGGGGGGATAGGACTGCTAATAGGATATGGGGGGCGATGGGGAGGGGTTAGGACTTGAGGTGGGCTGATGTGGTTAGGACTGGTAATGGGCTGTGGGCTGTTGGGGGGGTTAGGACTGGTAAAGGGCTGTGGGCTGATGGGGGCTGTCTGGAAATGAGGTGATGGGGGGTTAGGACTGCTAATGGGCTATGGGGGGGATAGGACTGCTAATGGGCTATGGGGGGCGATGGGGAGGGGTTAGGACTTGAGGTGGGCTGATGTGGTTAGGACTGGTAATGGGCTGTGGGCTGATGGGGGGGGTTAGGACTGGCAATGAGCTATGGGGGCTGACTGGAAATGGGCTGATGGGGTTAAGACTGGAAGTGGGCTGATGGGGATTAGGACTGGTAATGGGTTATAGGGGGGCTTAAACTGAAAATGGGGTGATGGGGGGTTAGGACTGGAAGTGGGTTGATGGGGGGCTAGGACTGGTAATGGGTTGGGGGGTTGCTATGACTGGAAATGGGCTGAGTGGAAGGGGAGGCTTGAACTGCAAATAGCTGATGGGGAGGGAGCTTGGAATGGAAATGGGCTGTGAGGGAAGGGAGCTAGGACTGAAAATGGGCTGATGGAGCAGCTAGGATAGGACTGGAAATGTGCTGTTGGGGGGAGCTAAGATTGGAAATGGGCTGTGGTGGGGACTTGAATTGAAATGGACTCATGGAGGGGCTAGAACTGGAAGTAGGCTCATGGGGGGGCTTGGACTGGAATTTGGCTGAGTGGAGGGGAGCTAGGATTTGACATGGGCTGATGGTGGGGCTAGGAAATGACTAGAAATGGGCTGATAGGGGCTAGGATTGGAAATGAGCTGATGAAGGGACTCAGACTGAAAATGGATGGGGGAGCTAGGACTGGAAATGGGTTGATGGGGGCTAGGACTGGAAATGGGCTGATGCAGGGACTAGAAGGGAATGGATGCTGGGTGAGACTGGAACTAGAAGGGAGCTGATGTTGGGGGAGGATTAGAATGGGATGGGGCTGGGAGAGTAAAATGGAAAGGGGAAACATATTTTGTGTGGGAGGGATGAAAAATCTACAATTGGCCGGGTATTGGGAGAGTAAGTGGGGATTGAGGATGGAGGGGTAAAATTTGTGTGGATGAAATAGGAATGAGGAAAGAGCAAAAGGAGAAAGATTAGTATATTAAAGCAGATAGAGAGAGAGAGAATGGAAAAAAAAACCTAGAAGAGAGAAGAAAGAACAAATGGACAGCAGACGATGGACAGTTAGCAGAAAACATGAAGAAACCAGAAGAAAGTGGCTGGAGCAATTGCAACTGAAAAAAATGCACAAAAGGTAGAAAGATATCTCTTTATTTTGAATTTATTAACTGGAATATGAAAGCTCTGGGAAATGTGCATCATTAACGTCTGCGCTTTGTTTGGTACAAGAGGAAATTAATTTATAGTTTTATTTCTACGGTGGTGTTGTACATTCCAAGTTTGGCTTTTGGGGTTCCCAGTTTAATTATTGCCTTCCTGTTTCTAAATTGTGATTCTTTGTTTGGTGATGGTCTATGTTCTGCATGTGTAACTGAGCTGAGGTATTCTATTTATGTAATTCCTATTTGACATTGCCACTTGTTCTCTTTCCCCAGTATTCTCTGAAATGTATTGGTTTAATATTTGCAGTGTTGCCTTTTGATAGGTAGGGTATGGTGCTTTGTGAGTCCTGGTAATGCTGTCAGGATACGGCGGGTTTGCTATGGGTTCTAAATGGGCAGCGTTTGTAGTAGTTCCTAATGTGCCTGGCGGTTGGCACTGGATTATAGTAATGTAGAAATCTTTTAGTCTTTCTTTATCCATACACTCATTAAGAGACGTGTTAGTGTATGGTAACATTATGCAAATATTTATGCAAATAAGGCCACTTATGCAAATGAGGCCCCGCACCGAATCTCCGCACATGGCCCCGCACCCCCCTTGGGCCGCCCCTGATGGGGGGGCTTGGGTCTAGAGTTTGAATGGTACTTCGGGATGGGGCGTTGCTATGGACTGTCCTTAGGGGTGGAAAGTCCTTCTTTCTTTCTCTCTTCTTACACTTGCTTTCTTATCGCATTCTTATTGTTGTCTTTCTGCCTTCCTTTGGGTCTGGGCTGTTAGCGTTCAATGTCTGTTCTAGAAGTACCAAAGTCTGTTTGTAATTACTCACTATTGGGCTCAAGGGATATTACAAATGTTTTCCGTTGTGGTATGTTGTACACTGCTGGGGGGAGTTAACCGGTGTTTGTTTGTTTTGTATGCTGTGGTGACCTCAATAAAAACTTTATGCACAAAAAAAAAAAGAAACAAGAGCTGAAACACACACCACAGATATCAGAAAGGTTGCTATGGTGAATCTCTGTCAACAAATTGTTTTTAACTTAGGATTTGTTATCTGACATTAATCATAGCAACCTTTTGATATATGTGGAATGTGGTTCCAAGTTTAAGACGGCATTGCTAAGGTATGCAGGTGTTAGTATTGGTAGATGCTGCTCCGCGCAGGGCCCAACAGCCTGACTCTCCATGAGCCGTTGGATAGTGGAGCCTGTGGGTGTGGGTGTTTGTGCCCCTGTTGGCCGCTGCTCTAGGGCAGAGGTTCCCAACTCCGGTCCTGGTGGGCCAAACACGGTTCAGGTTTATATGCTGTCCCTAATGAATATGCATGAGATACATTTGCATATAATGGGGGCTGAGCTGGCCAATAGAAAAAACATTGATAAATGGTAATCAACACTACCCATAAAGAATAAAATGGAAGCATCGATGGGGCTCCAGGATGTTCTCAAGGCCCCCAACCTCGCAAGAACTACCTGTGCCAAGCTCAGGGGTTCCGGCCTTTTTTACTGGTACCGACACACAGGCATCAGCAGCATCGATAGACCAGAGGTTCCTTGCTATCGAACGCAGCATCGCAGCTCTTCTATCAGCTGCGGTACCGTTGGTCCAACGGGCACCGGTACCGACATCGGCACCGATGCCGGTACCGACACCAGTACAGACACCGGTACCGGTACCGACAGTACCAGCCCTGGTGGTAATTCTTCCTATGCCATCTTTGGCTAGAATCGACAGATCAATAATGTATCAGCTCGGTACTGACTTCGATCAATATCGGGACCGTGCTTTGCAGGAGCATCGGGGTCAGGAATACTTTGAATCTCCTCCGATTCCGAAGACTCTGACAATTCTGCTGGTACTAGAGGGTTTCTCCCAGAAGATCCCTCTTCTCCCCAACGCAGAATGTCACCTCCAGAGGACATGACCTTTCAGGATTTTATCCGTGATAAGGCCAAAGGTCTTTCAATCACAGTATCTCCTGAAGAGGAACCCAGAGCAAAGGAATTGGAAATTCTCCAATATCCTAAACCTCCTAAGGAGGCAGCCACTCTGCCTATCCATGAAATTCTGCATAAGTTGATGCTCAGAATGTGGGAGACACCTCTGATTACTTCTCCTCATTCTAGGAGACTTGATACTATGGGGTATGTTTACTAAACTGCCGTAATGTTATATAACACGCGTTATGTAATGTTAACGATCATTAAGTAACGTTAACACGCATTATGAGACAATCGTTAACGTCTCATAACGCGCGTTAACGTTACTTAACAATCGTAGACGATCCGCGGTGCAGTAAAACACCGCAGAAGGTGGAGAGAGGGCGGAGAGAAGGGGTCAATGGGCGGAGTGTGGGCGGGGAGAGGCTCCATTCACACTAACGCGCTGATCTGAAGAGCTGAATCCTAACGCGATTGAAAACCTGCCGTTAAATGCACATTTGCAGGGGAGAGAAACCATTTAAGTGTCAGCAATGTACAGCATAGGCAGGGAAACCTAAAAAAAGCGATGTGTGATACATGTACACAGAACAAAAGGGTACATAAACATTGAAAATGACCTCAACAAACTGGAAAAAAAAACATAACCAAGCTGGACAATAGTGATATTAATGGGAAACATCAACCCCCCCCCCCCCCCCAAGAAAGCTCCAAAAAAAAGATATTAATCATGGAAGGGTCTATGCTTCATCCCCATTCAAGGTGAATGAGCCCACAGTGAAAAAGCACTGATCAGGGCTTTCCCTTGTTATTGGACAGGTGTCCTATGGCGTGCACATGTCCCGCAACAGCAGGGTGGGCATGTCGGAACGGGCAACTGGACAGATGCCGGAAAAGGGGATACAGAGGGCCGCAGGCGGCACATGCTGTGGTGCAGCTGGGCCACAGTGCGGACTAGGGTGATGCCTAGGTGGCCCATATGAATGCTGAAACAGCAGAGCAGCCAGCCAGCAACTGCTGAAGGCCAAACATGGGCACGACTGTGTTTCCCACAATGTCACAGGGGATAGTACCCAGCAACTACCCCGAAGGGCATGGAACATTGGCAGGCGGTGCTGGGGGAAAGCGTGGACACGTATGCAGGCACCCCACCCCAGAACCTGCACCATAGGCAGCCGCCTACCTGCACACTGGATGGCCTGAGACTGCGCTCCACCAGCACCACCAGCAGAAGGGCATGTCAGCATGGTGGCAGAGGGATACTGGTGGTGGACGGGGCAGTGGCAGCTACCCAGAGCAGACCGTGGCCTAGCCCTGTATAGGTGGGTGCCATGCACTGCAACAGACAGGCCCTGTCTGACGAACAGTCATGGTATCACCAGGGAATGTGCTGACTTTGTGACAACACGGTGGTGCAGTGCACGAAACCAGTGTATTCAGAAGCAGAAGATCACAGCTTCAAGTCCCAGCTGTGGTTCCTGCCAACCCAGTCCCCATATTTTACCCACTACTAAAACGTGCTAATATAGACAGAATCTTTATTGCAGATGACGTAAACATGCCCAAAACACCTACATTTTACCCTACAGAGCACAGACACCATAAACATGCGCATTACCTAGCGCAGAGTCTTCCAAATGCAGTCCTGGAGGGCCAAACACCATTCAGGTTCCATGCTGCCTCTAATAAAGATGCCTGTGCTGCATTTCTATGCGCTGCCCCCGTGGTATGCAGATGTATCTCATGCATATTCCTGAGGGACAGCATGAAAACCCGAACAGTGTTTGGCCCACCAGGACTGGATTTGGGAACCTCTGCCCTAAAGCAGTGGCCAACAGGGGCAGACGCACCCGCACCCACAGGCTCCATTATCCAATGCCTCCTGGAGCGGCAGGATGTTGGGCCCTGCGTGCATCTCCCAATACTAGCACTTGCATACCTTGGCAATGCCACCCTAAACCTCGGCATACGGTAAACAACTATCAAACGGTTGCTATGATTACTGGCAGATAGCAATTCCAAAGTTAAGCACAATTTGCTGATTGAGCTGCATCATAGCAACCTTTCTGATGTCTGTGGAGTGTGCTACAGGTCTGGTGTCTGACAGTGTTTACCACCCTGAGGAGTGACCCCCAACAGTATTGCTTACCATAGCCATGCCTGCACTTTGCCCAGGACTGGTGTGGTGACCAGGGCTGCCAAACACCTCTATAGTTGCACAATGTTGGCATAGGTGTGGGGAGTGTGTGTCTGTCTATCCAGTGTGTGGTGGCTGCAAACACCCTCCACAGCCCACACTGCTAGCACTATTGCCAGTATTGGCCTGCCAATCTGCATAATGAGGAGCAAGGTACTGTGGGAGTAGCCAGGATAGGATGGCCTGGCCTGGATCCATCTGTACATAGCATAGGGTAATGGCTCGGACATTGTAGTGGCCGGCTACCACCTGCACGGACAGGGTGGCCACTGCATGTCCTGCTGGGAGATCACTCTCACCCTGACTGAGCAGTGACCATGGCATGGCTAGGTTCCCCTATAGTGCTATATAGTGTTTTTCTTGTTTGATATTTATGGGTCCCTTTTGGGGCCTAATCACTGACTTATCTGCTTGGTGTGTATGCTGACATCTCATTTCTGGGTACGTGCACCTTCTCCAGGACTATGGACTAGCTAGCAGAATGTCTGCAGCTAGTATGTGTCTTGCTGGAACACCTTGCAGGGTGCAGTGGCTGGAGGCTTGCTGCTGGAGAATGTCAGATAGTGGTGGGGGGCAGCTGAGCATTTCCAGGCCTACTGTCTGTCTGCTATTGCTTTATGGATGTGTACAGCTTTGTATTGCCTGCCCTGTAGGGTGTCTATGGGTGGGTGATCCTGTTTCTCACCCTGAGCCCCAAAGGTTGGGTTGTGTGGTGGTACATAATCTGCCTATGGGTCCAAACCCATGCGTAGGATGAAAAGTGCAAAGAGGCATGCATCCAATCCTCCAGGTTGTGAATGCAGGACTCTGGATGCTTTTGGGCGCCAAACCTTTCAAGCTTCCATACTTTCAGCTAGGATCAGTTCATATATTCTATATATGGGAATGTTCCTCAAGGAAGTCACAGGAGACTTGGAACTTATGAGCCCATTTCTCCCAGATGACAAGAGACAAGATTTTCTTGCTCTAGTTAAGCATGCTCAAGATGTATACAAATCGTGCAACCTTTGACTGCTTTGAATGCATCAGCAGAACCTCTGCTATTGCCATTGGTGCACGACGGATTGCCTGGCTGCAGGCATCAGACTTGGAGACTTGGGTACAGGACAAATTAGGCAACATTCCTTGCATGGGGGAGAATCTCTTTGGCAAGGACTGGCAGGAAAAGGCTAACAAGTTAGATGCTGACAATACTACTTTAGATAGATTGTCAAAATCTACAGCCACTCCAGCCAAAAATAAGTCTTATAAAAAACCCTCTTTCAGCAAAAAGAGGAAATTTGTATCCTTCCTATACCCAGCAGAGTCAAACTCAGGGTCAAGTTGCCCAAAAGGGACAAGCTAGACAGCAAAAGAAGCCAAAAGGCCCGAGAGCCCAACCAGCTCTACAGGTTCAGCTCCCTCAAGGGCTTTGACTCCTTCCTAGAGAGCTTGGCCTTCCTGCCTCTGAGGGGTCCCCAACCCCCCAATATCCCGGGCAGGTTATGCCACTTTGCCAACAGATGGCATCAGATAACAGCAGAAGATTGGACTTTGTCTATTGTAGGAGAGGGGTACAAGCTTCATTTTCACAGCATGCCCTCTCCTACAATTCTAAAACAATTCAATTCTCAAACATCCGCAGACAATCTGCTAGATCACGAGGTCTCCACACTTCTTGCCCAAGGGGCAATAGAGGAGGTACCCATTCTTCAACGGGGCACAGGGTTCTTCTCCCCCTATTTTCTTATTCCAAAGAAAACAGGAGGACACAGACCCATTTTGGACCTCAGAGAATTGAACAAATACCTGTTTCAAGAGAAGTTCAAAATGATTTCTTTAGGAACTCTTCTACCATACCTTCAAAGCCAGGATTGGCTTTGCTCTCTAGACTTAAAGGATGCATACACTCACATTCTCATCCATCCAGATCACAAGAAATTCTTACGAGTCCTTTTCAGGGGAAGACATTTCCAGTACAGGGTTCTTCCCTTTGGTCTGGCTTCAGCACCAAGGGTATTCATGAAATGCATGGCAGTAGTAGCTGCATTTCTACGAACCCTGGGGATATTTGTCTTCCCTTACTTAGACGACTGTCTCATTCGAGCCCCTACAGTTGCAGAGGCCAGCTCTGCACTGTCCCGTACAATGCAAATTCTCCAATACTTGGGATTGGTAATAAACTTCCCAAAATCCCAACTTGTTCCTTCCCAATGCCTGGAATTCATAGGAGCCTGTCTAGATACCACTGGGACATATGGCATCCACAGTTCATGTAGTCCCATACGCTCGCCTCCACATGCGAGCAGCTCAGTGGACCCTATCCACACAGTGGACACAGGCCACAGCTCATTTGTCAGACAAAATAATAAACTCTCAACGACTAATTTTGTCCCTTCAATGGTGGCAATCACTAGAAAACCTGACAGTGGGGTCTCCTTTTCATCAACCCTCTTTTCAGGCCACCCTAACAACAGATGCATCACAGGTGGGTTGGGGAGCACACCTGAATCATCTCTCTACCCAGGAAACCTGGACTCCACAGGAGACCGGTTTACACATAAACCTCCTGGAATTAAGAGCAATCTATTTAGCTCTTCGAGTATTCCACGCCCAGCTCTGCTACAAGACATTCCTAGTCCAGACAGACAATCAAGTAGCCATGTTCTATGTGAACAAGCAGGGTGGAACAGGCTCTGTCATTATGCAACAAAGCTTTATGACTGTGGGCCCTAGCCAGAGAGTATCAAATTCACCTTCTAGTGGTATATCTTCCAGGCATTCAAAACCTTTAGGCAGACAAACTCAGTCGAGTACTGCTGCCTCACGAGTGGTCCCTCCACCTAGACCAGGTGGCAAAGATATTTCATCTCTGGGGCACTCCAGACATAGACCTCTTTGCAAGTCCACTGAATGCCAAACTTCCCCAGTTCTGTTCTAGGATTCCGGCTCACAATTGTCAGGCAAGGGATGCTTTCCTCCTTCACTGGGGTCAGGACTTCCTTTATGCCTTCCCACCCATTCCCCTCATCCCCAAAACACTCTTCAAGCTTCAGAGAGACAGGGGTCTCATGATTCTCACAGCACTACGATGGCCACGCCAAACGTGGTATCCCCTGCTCCTACATCTCTCTCAAACGACACCTCTGGAGTTAGGGCATGCTCTAGATCTCCTTTCCCAAGAGAACGGGATGCTATGGCACCCGAATCCCCAGTCCCTGCACCTCACGGCCTGGTTGCTGAAGGCTTAGACCTCCGGGATCTCAACCTGTCCCAACAGGTAAAAGATATCCTTCAGGCTTCTAGGAAACTTTCCACAAGAAGATCTTATGCCTTCAAGTGGAAATGTTTTACTATATGGTGCTCCAGGAAGGGATTAAACCTCCTTGTCATACCCCTAGAATCGATACTAGAGTATCTCCTTCACTTATCGAATTCTGGTCTAAAGACCAACTCAGTAAGAGTCCATCTTAGTGCAATTGCAGCTTCTTATAAGCCTCTGAATGGACAACCAATTTCCTCTCATCCACTCATATCAACATTTATGAGAGGCCTTCTATTAACCAAACCTCCCATCAAGCCACCACTGGTGGCATGAGATCTAAATCTAGTTCTTGGGCAGCTCATGAAGCCGCCTTTTGAGCCTTTGGCCACTACAGCCCTTAAGAGTTTGACCTGGAAGGTCATCTTCCTAATTGCAATCACCTCTGCACGTCGCATTAGTGAATTGCAAGCTTTAGTGGCTGATACTCCTTATACTAGGTTTCATCATAAGGTTGTTCTTAGAACTCATCCACACTTTATGCCAAAGGTGGTTTCACATTTTCATTTAAATCAATCAATTTATCTTCCTGTATTCTTTCCGAGGCCTCACACCTCTAATGCAGAAAGAAACCTTCATACTTTGGATTGTAAAAGGGCCTTAGCCTTTTACATACAAAGAACACAGCAACATAGAAAGTCCTCGCAACTTTTTATAGCTTTTGACCCTAGTCATTTGGGACTTCCAGTCTACAAAAGAACTTTATCTAAATGGATTGCCCAATGCATATCCTTTGCTTATGAGAGTAAGGGTCTTCGTCACCAGGACCATGTCACAGCACATAACGTGAGAGCCATGGCAGCTTCTATGGCTAATCTCCACTCTGTGTCTATCGATGACATTTGTCGAGCAGCCACCTGGGCTTCGGTACACACCTTCACAGCCCACTACTGCCTGGATAAAGCCTCCCATCAGGATGCCTTCTTTGGCCAAGCTGTTCTTCGAAATCTCTTTCAGACCTAATTCATCTCCTACCCACCAACCCTGGTGGAATGCCAGAGATCCATGGGAGGAAGGATGCCTATCTTCTGGGGTGGCACCTTCCTGGGGCTATCTCCCTGACATCTTCAGCTAGGGAGTCCCCATATGTGAAGACTACATTCCTGCTTGTTCCTGGAGATAGCATAGTTACTCACCAGTAACAGGTGATCTCCGGGAACAGCAGGAATTTAGTCTTCACAACCCACCCACCTCCCCTAGGAGTTGTCTCTCTATCTTTGTCTCTTTCCTATCTCCCTCTATCCATTCACTCAGCTACAAACTTAACCGAGGAGGGACAGTTGAAAAGGCGGGAAGGCAGTGCGCATGTGCTGAGGGATGCTCCCAAAAGCATTCCTATTGGACGCTGGGGAGCGTTCCCGCGCAGGCTCCGTCGGTACAGACGATACCCATATGTGAAGACTAAATTCCTGCTGTTCCCGGAGATCACCTGTTACAGGTGAGTAACTACGCTTTCTATGAATATGCAGTACTATTATCTATCAATATACTCATGATGGGATATTTTTAAAAAACATGCGATCACTGCCATCTTTGAATTTTAACCTGAAATATATGCATAGACAGAGAAATATCATTATAGCCTGGAAGCCAGACAATTCATGGTTTGAATTCCAGTGACATTGGGCTTGGGCAAGTTACTTAACCACCCAATGCTTCGGGTACAAATGATATCGTAATTCCTCTGGGGACATGGAAGTACTGACTATACCTGAATATAGCTACTACTGGAAAGATGTGAACTAAATAGAAATGATAGAGCTATAGATATAGGGGTATGTTTACTAAACCGCGGTAATGTTACCCGCGTTAGGTTCCGTGGTAATGGAACAGATGCTCATATAAAAGCGTGGGCGATGCATCGTTACAGTAAGCCGTATCAGCTAATGCGCGTTACAAGGTGCCTTAGACTAACGCGCGTTACAAGGCGCCTTATAAGGCACTTTACAAGGCAAATTACAAAGTGCCTTGTAAGTAAGGTGCCTTATAAGGTGCATTGTTAGGTGCCTTATATGGTGCCTTGTTAGGTGCCTTATAAGGAGCCCTGTAAGGTGCCTTGTAAGTAAGGTGCCTTGTTAGGTGCCTTATAAGGTGTCCCATAAGGTGCTTTGAAAGGTGCCCTATAGGACTCCTTAGGCTAAGAGACGTATTAGGCACCCCTGGACAAGGCACCTTAGAAGGTACCCTGGGTTACGGAACCATAGGTTAAGGTGGCCTAACAAGGTTACGGTGCCCTAGGTCAGTGTGCCCTAAGGGCTGCAAGGTGCTTCAGGATGAAATGCATGACCTGTGAACCACAGAGACAGATGTAGCCCTAACACTAGATAGAGCACCGAGGAAAGGCAATGAACAGGTGAATGAAGGAGGGAGAGCTGGGAGCTACTGGACCTGCCATATCTGCGGGCATCCCATGTGGCTGCCAGTACTGTTGACAAACATGGTGGGGCAACTGTACCACAGCACAGGGTGTAGGCAGTGTAAAGTACTGGAAAGACAGTGGGTGGCAGACGATGGGAATACGTGTCCCCCAGTGGAGGTGGAGGTGGCAGGATAGTTACAATGATGGGTGGACAGAGGAGTGGTGGTGCCATGCAGATCAGGCACAGGTGAGGCAAGCACAAAGAGGCACAATGCAGGAAAGGGTAGCAGTGCAGGACATGGAGTGGCAGTCTGCACAGGTAGACAGGACTCTACACAGCTGACAGACGCAGATAGACGGACCAAAGGAATGTTGGCAACTGTGACGAGGGCATTATGGGCTGGCTGCACAGCTCTGCAAAAATATGACTATTACAGGCATGCAAACTATTTGAGTAGGACAGGCATGAAAAGAGGGAACAATGAAGAATTGAACCCATGAACACTGCCAAGAACGGCATCATACTAACCAGTAGGCTATACCTCCATAGTATATCTCACAGCAATGGTTGGCTACAGAAGGACTGCAGGTCACCGCACAAACTGTCTGCTCTGAGTGCCAGGATAGGGTAACCCCACCAGTACCCATGATGCAATGCACATTCTGAATAGCTGTCTACAGCTGATCACCAAATGGGGTCTGTACCTCTCCGGTACCTCTGCTTGAAAAGACAAACTGACAGGGCGTGATACTGGCACAGAGTAGCTACAGACCATGTCATTGTGTAGGTTCTGTGTTCATCCTGAGGGATAGGATGGGCGCCCAGCACTAGGTCCGCAGTACATATGGTGCAAGAGATAGGTCCTGCTGTACACCCATGTCACTACCAGTGTGTGACAGGGGTTCTTTGCAGTGCGTCTGAAGATAATTTGGTGTCCATCTGTATTCTGCAGTCACATGTGGTTCTCTGGGACCAGACACCATCCAGATTAGTGTGTACCCAGTGTTAGGGTCTGGCTGACATGGGCACTTGTTATCAGAGCAGAGGGATTTTGAGACTTGCGTGAGGCTTTTGTAGCAGTGCCTCTACAGGTCAAAGTGGTATACACTATATACCCCAAAGGGCCCACAATCACTCTTTTTGTAGGTAAGAGACAGGTGCTTGAGCCCTGTTGAAGCAACCTCCATCCTGCTGGTATAAGAAAGCCCTGCAGGGTTGGTGGGCCAGAGCCATATCGGTGACTGGAGTAGTGGCAGACCACTACTAATGTTGGTGTTAATTCTGGAAAATCTGAACTGCCTCACACCACAGTCTGCCATTCACCAGCAGAAGGCACAGTCAGACTGCATCTGCAGCACCCTACAAGGTATTCCAACCATGCACAGACTAACTGCAGACAGTCCACTAGCCAGTACATAGCACACACCCATAGAGAAACTATGTGCACAAAGCAGGTCTCTCAGTGATTGGGCCCCAGTACTGTGAACACACAAGTATCACAAGAAGAAGAGAGTGTAGAGCGCTATGTGGGAACCTAGACATGCCATGGTCACTGCACGGTCAGAGTGAGGGTGTACCCCTCAGCATGACATGCTGTGGCCACCCTGTCCATGCAGGCAGTGGTCGGGCAATACAGTGTCCCAGCCATTGCCCCACACCCTGTGAAGATGCATCCTGGCCAATCCGCCTTGTCCAGGCCATACCCACAAACCCTTGTTCCTCATTATGCACATATTCAGGCTAACACTGGTAACAGTGGGACATTGTGGGCCCAGTGACATGTGGGCAGCCACAAAACAATGGATAGACACACACACACACACACACACACACACACACACACACACACACTCCTATTGCAGCATTGTGCAAAGATAGGGTTGGTTTGCAACCCTGCCCACCACACTGGTCCTGATCACAGTGCCAACACTGATAAACTGTGCAGGAGGTAGTAGTAGTGCTATGGTGATAACTGCAGCTCCGTGCTGGGGCCAACAGCCTGACTCTCCATGCAGCTTTGGCTTGTGGAGCCTGTGTGTGGGGGTGTTTGTACCCCTGTTCGCCGCTGTTTTGGGCTTTGCACGTGTTGCTGTTGTATCTGCATTGTAGGGTAAAATATAGGGACATGCTCTGCAGGATCCACAGCTGGGATTTGAACCTATGACTCTCTGCTTCTAGACACGCTGGTTGTGTGTACTGCACCACACTGTTATAACAGATGCACAGTAATCTCTGGAGCTACCTGTACTTTTCCTCAGACAGAACTTTTATATTGCACTACACACCAAATACTGGTACAGGGCATGGCCTAGTTCCACTGCAGGCAGGTGCCACTGCCCCCTCCAGCATGGGCACACACCCCTCTGCCATGCTGACATGACTATATGCTGTCGGTGCTGGTAGTGCACAGTCTCAGGCCATCCACTGTATGGGTAGGTGGTCGCCTAGGGAGCGGGGTCTGGGGTGGGGAGGCATACATGGGCATCCTCACATCCCCCCCCCATCACCGCCTACCAATATTATGTCCCTTCCGCTTGGGGGAGGGTTGGCTGTGGGGATGTCAGGTCAGTGCCCTGGCAACCTTTAGCTGGGGTGGACCAGGTAGATGTAGGTGGATTGTGTTTTTTGCCTTTGTCAGCTGTTGTCTTGCTGATGTCTGGTTTCTATGTTCCTGTGTGCCACCTAGGCAACTGCCTAGTCCATCCTGTGCCCCAGCTGTCCCGCCTGCAGCTCCCTATGCCCCATTTGCACCATCACCATAGAGGCCTTTCATACTTGGGCACTATGCTGTTGCTGCAAATGGAGCACTACTATCACTTTTCTTGGGCTCCCTGCCTATGTTGTACATTGCTGACGCTTAAATGGTTTCACCATCCTGCAAATGGGCATCTAACGACAGGTTTTCAGTCCCGGTAATGTTCGGCCCTTCATTTCCCCGTGTTAGTGTAAAAGGAGCCTCTCTCCGCCCACTCCCCACCCATTGACCCTTCTCTCCGCCCTCTTTACACCCTCTGTGGGACTTACCATGGCCGGTGACGTTAACACGCGTTACTTAACGCACGTTAATGTAGCTGCTGCTACATTACCGCAGTTTAGTAAACATACCCCATAGTTAGATAGTGTGCTCCTACTTTTATGTGATCTGTGTGTAGGCATTCTCAGGGGTGTAGTTTAGTTGTAGCAGAGTAGAATTTTTATGTACATGAGCATTTTTTAAAATATGTCCATATATTCTCTGGGGGTCATTTTAGAAGCCTTATTCATGCTTTGGATGTCCAAAAATGGGCTTAGAAATGTCCAAAACACAGAGACGTCTTCAGAGCCATTTTAGAAGCCGGTTCTGGGGACATCCCCAGCATGAGGACATCTGAATAGAATAGGGGTCTGGAGGAGGTATGGTCAGGGCATTCCCAGGAACCTGAAGGCATGATTAGGATGTTCCCGGGGACTAGAATGTCCCCACCTTATCACAGAAGCATCATGGATGTCTAACCCTTGACCTGCTCTGAGGCACGAATAGCGACAAACAAGCAACTGAAAAGTGTTTGTTTTTGCAGAGGGTATAAAGAAGAATGAAATCACTCTCATCCACAATACTCAGCATAACATAAACAACAGCATGATTTGAACCCAGGTTACCTGGTTCCTAGGCAACTATTCTATTATACTAACCTAGATGCCTGGGCACTATAATACTGTTCTGGCAATGCCTAGGTAGATGCCCCCACAGATGTCCATATTGGGCATGTCCAGGTTTGTGAAATCACATCTTCACCTGGACGTACCTGCATTTCTTCAGATGTTCTGGCTTAGATGTCCCAGATTGTACTTGGATGGATCTTCTAAAATTCCCTTTTATTTATGCGTCTGTCTTTTTACTCCTTTTTTCAGAGGAAGTACAAATTTGTGCATCAGCATTTATGAATTACTGGGGATGAGTATAAAGGCACATAAATGCATTATAAAATAGGCTTAAATTAAGCACCTTTTTGAACTTCAAACATAAATATCCTGAGGCTAATTCAAGTCCTGGGGAGATCGAACATGCCAGTGGTATGAAGGTTGTTGCTGTGAGACTCTTTACCTTTAAAACGTTTGTTCTTTCCTCTCTGGTCAAGTGCAAGGAGAAGACAAGGGTCTATCCTTTGGAGAACTCAGTCTCATTTGCTGTGGGCCCAATAGATGCTTTTGTTGAGTGCCAACAGCCCCAGAAGGTTTGTTCCAGTGCTGTGTTGATTGCGACCCTGCCAAAGACCTGGAAACCACTCTCAGCCCATAACTTCGAATGTCCCCTGCATAGCCGCAGAAATAGTTACCAGTCTTCACAGATGCTGAGCAAGTGCACACCGGTGTGGTTAGCATCCTGCCGGCCTGAGGAGTAGAGAACAAAGCAGGATCCTCTCTTCAAGGGGTGACCTAATCAACAACTGAATTTGGCAGTAGAACAGCAGAGGATCAACAGTAAGAAGGAGTCTTGAGAGGCCTGCCACTACTGGCAGTTAATGCACAGATGCAGATTCTGGACAATAGGCTGTGCCCCGTGATGAATCCTAAAGTCAGTTGCCAGATAGCAGCTTCCATTTTCAATTTTCTCTGTATTGCCCTGAGCAGTTCCCTTTAGAATCAATGTTACAAGCTATTCCAGAGTGGGGCCAATACTTAGGCCTTTAAGTGAATTTGCTAGAAGAATTATTGAATGTGAGACTAATATTAAAACCTGTGAATCTGAAGCATGTGAATTAAAGCAGCGTATGGATACCTGTGACTTAATAGATTACCTCTATGCAAGAAAATGGGTACTACATTGATTAAAGATAGTTCAGCCTTTAGGACTAAAGTAAAAGTTCTGAAAAATGAGCCAAAAGCTTATAATTTGCAATTGCTTTGTTTTCCACAGCTTAATTTACAATCACCCAAGGATATTTTCAGGAGATATATGGTAGAGGTTTTGCTAATTCTGCATCTCTCAGATTATTCCTTTGAGATCTAGAGTTTATTTTCTTCTCGGTGCAAAGAAAAGGCAAGAGGACATTTCAAATGAAGTTAACATCAGTAGATATTTTAGAAGTATCAGCCACTTTGGAAACTTTAGGAGGAAATACAGTGGTGGTGGCTAGCCCTAGAAAAGCAGCTAGCCACCACCACTGAACCTAAGACCTGGATATTCAATGCTGGGGCTATATCTGGCTACCAGCATTGAATATATGGGTTGGCCGGCTAGTGTGGAAGTTAACTAGGCAATGGAAATAGCAGGGGCTGCGGAATACCTCTCTGATGGGGAGGGGGGGGGGCTAAGCACTGCCTTAACTTCACCCTAAGCTCCACCCTAACTCTGCCCCTAGCCCCCCCGCGACCTTTCTCTCAGAAGGAGTTTGCTGTGATTGCAGTGGCCTTTCCCTCCTTCCTGCAGGGATCCGATCTCCCATGGGCAGAGAGAAGGAGTCTGCTGCAATCGTGGCTGCTCTCTCTTTGCTGGTGGACATGACTTTGGTGGGGCCAGGTCCCGTGTGGCCCACCCTGTTCCGACTCCTATGGGCGATATTCAGATGCTGCCTGGTTAGTTTCTGTGGCAAAATTTAGGCCAGCCTTCAAGATACTAACTTTAACTGCTTAGGGATAACCACTACCTGGGTACCTATAGGTGCTGCCTCTATCCTGCCCCCAAACTGTCCCAATGCCTACCGACTAGTATCTGGGCATTCAGTGATGGCATCTGTAGAAATTCAATGGCAATAACCACATTAGTGCCACTAAATAACCCAGTCACCGTGGTTAACGCAGTTAGCAGATCTGCTAACTATGTTTAATCACTTTGAATACTGTGCCCTTTGTATTCTGCACTGGTGACCCTTGCAACAGTGGTTACTTCCTTAGCTTTAAGAATGACAGATAATGGCTCATGTGAATGTCCTTCGAGCATCATGAAGATTTGTTTCTGAACTGTAAGAATATGATGTTTTCTGATCTTACAGTTGTGGTCAACATTATTGACACCCTTGCATTTTAGGTATATTGTGTACAATACCTTCAGAAATAATTGGAAATATTCCATCTCTATGTCATCATGATATTATAATAGTATGTTCAAAGGTATGCAAGAAAAAAAAAGATGTCTCTGCAATTTAGACACAGTAATTTCTGAGAAAAAAAAAATATGGCCTGGGACGGGATTAATGGCACCCTTCGCTAATATTTGGTTGCACAACCAGTGACAGTGATAAAAGCCTCCAAACATTTCTTGCAGCCATCTGTAAGTTTTATACATCTCTCTGCTGGTAGTTTCTCCCACTCGTCAACTGCAATTTGATCCTGGTCATGAATGTTTCCAGGATTCCTTTTACCAATTTGCAGATTTCAGCTCTTTCCAAAGGTTCTCAATTGGATTGAGAGCAGGACTCATTGCTGGCCAGTTTAAAACAGTCCATTTGTTCCTTTTTAACTGTTCATTTGTACTTTGCATGTATGTTTTGGGTCATTGTCCAGCTGGAGGACCCATGACCTTTAGCCCAGATTTATGAGAGGTTAGATATGATTGGAATCTCAGAGACATGGTGGAAGGAGAACAACCAGTGGGACACTGTGATACCTGGGAACAAACTATATTGTAATGATAGAGCTGATCAAATTGGTGGAGGGGTTGTGCTCTATGTTAGAGAGGGCATTGAGTCAGAAAGGATTAAAGTTTTACAGGAAACAAAATTTGCTGTAGAATCTCTATGGATTGAAATTCCATGTAAAAAGGGGAAAGGTGATGGCAGTGGGGGTGTAATATCGACCGCCTGGCCAGAATGAACAAATGGATGATGAAATGCTCAAAGAAATCAAGGAAGCTAACAAAAGTTACAGCACAGTACTAATAATGGGTGATTTCAATTACCGCGGTATCGACTGGGTCAGTGTTACGGCAGGACATGCTAGGGAGATAAAGTTCCTAGATGAAATAAATGACTGCTTCTTGGAGCAGCTGGTTCATGAACCGACCAGAAGGGAAGCCATATTAGACCTAGTCCTTAGTGGAACACCAGTTCTCCAGGACCAAGCAGGAAGTCAGTCCTCACTTATGGGTGACGTCGGCGCCGACGGAGCCCTCGCGGAGCAATTTTCCCCAGCTTTCAAAGAAAGCCTTTGGGAATTGCAGCGCGCATGCGCGGTCGTCTTCCCGCCCGAGGGTGCCATCTTAGCCAGTCTTCTTTTTTCCGCGGAGCCCTACAGACGTCCCCGTCTTGTCCCCGCGAAAAAGTCGATTTTCTTCATTATTTTATTCTTTTTCCTTTCGGTTCGACGCCGATCGCTTTCCCGCCCGGACTCGCGACGCCGGTCTCGAGTCCGCTTACTTTTTTTGGTTTTTCTGACTTAGTCAGCTTTCGTTTTTGGTTTCCCTGGCAGCCCGGTCCTTTGACCTCGCAGGGGCCCTTTTTCCCCCGATGGCTGCCAGTGGGTTTAAGCGGTGTGGTCGGTGTGACCGAAATATGTCACTAACCGACACACACGACTTTTGCCTCCGCTGCCTGGGCCCGGATCATGAGGAACTGATCTGTGGGCCCTGCAGCAAACTGTCCTCAAAGGCGTTGAGGAGTCGGCGGCATCAGCGTGAGAGAATCTTCGCTGACCCCAGCCGTACCCGGACCTCGTCGGAGGCCTCCGCGTCGAAAGGCTCCAGCTCGGACCGTCGCCGGAGCTCCTCCGACCGGGGTTCTCCCTCCGGGGACCATCGTCGGAAGGAAAAACCCGCGAGGGCGGCGTCGGTGGACGCTCCTGGTTCCGCGAGGGCCAGGTCGCATAGCCCCGACAGCCGCCCCGGGTCCTTGGAGAAGGAACACATCCCGAAGCGACCTCGCCTGGAGTCGGAGATGCCTGCCCGGGTAAGTCCTGTGGTCCTTCTGGACTCGCCTCCGCGACAGCCGACGTCGGGCCCGACGCCGTCGGGGCCCGAGTCGGGGGCTGCTGGGTCACCTGAGCTCGGACTCAGGTTGACGGCCTTGGAGAGCAGACTGTCTGCCTTCATGGACCAGCAGCGGGCACTGCTCGCTGGCCTCGCTGGCGCCGCTGCCCCGACCGCCGGGACGTCGACGTCCAAGTCGACCCCGGAGACCGAGCCGATCCTCGAGTCAATGAGAACTCGAGTCGATCCTCGGTCGAGGTCACCCTCGGCCTCCCGTTCGGGACCGAGGTCGCCGACGCCGACTCCCTCGACGTCGGGACGGCTGGCGCCGCACCCTGCCCGGGCCGACCCCACCGAGTCCTCGTCGGAGTCGGTCTGGGAGTCTGAGGAGGAAGAGTCACCTGATTCTTTCCGGACTCGGTGTGTCCCATCGGACTCACCGGGGTCCGAGCCTCGGAAGCAGTCCCCCCCGGAGGATGCCCGGTTCTCGGACTTCGTTAGGGATATGGCCAAGGCTTTGGCCTTCCCTGCGGATCCCGAGGAGGAGCCTCGAGCCGAAGAGCTCGACGCCCTCCAGTATGACTCTCCCGCGAGGGAGCACTTTACTGTGCCGGTTCCTCCTATGCTGGAACGACTACTCTTCCGCATGTGGGAGAGTCCGGCCTCCTCGCCGGTCCTGAGCAAGCGGGTCGATTCTATCTATCGGGTCCGCAAGAGCCCTGGCTTTTAGAAGGCACAGCTGCCACACCATTCCATGGTAGTGGAATCGGCCATGCATCGTCTTAAGAGCCAGAAGATGCACTCCTCGGTGCCTCCTGGAAGGGAGGCCCGTAACCTGGATGGCCTTGGCAAGAAGTGCTTCCAGGGCTCTATGCTCGCATGTCGTGTCCAGACTTACCAGCTCTACATGGGCATGTATCTCCGGGATCTGGCTAAAGAGCTAGCCGGATTCTCCGCTGGTCTCTCCGAGGAGCCCTTGCGGAGGTTCCTAGCCTTGTCCACGGGCATTCGGGAATGCTCAAAGTTCATGTCCCGAGCAGCCTATGATGGCTTTGAGGCCTCGGCTAGAGTGGCCGCAGCCGGCATCGGTGCCCGCCGACAGGCTTGGCTTCAGTCGTCGGACCTTGAGCCCTGGGTACAGGACAAGTTGGTCGATGTCCCCTGCCGAGGCGAAAACCTCTTTGGCAAGCCCATGGCGGAAAAGGCTGCACAAATTGAGACTGAGACTCTCACCAGGACCAGGCTTTCTAGGAAGACCTCCGCCCCTTCCCAGAAAAAGAAGGGCTCGGGAAAAAGTCCTTTTACCCGAGGAAGGCGGCTGCCTACAAACAGTACCCCCATTATCAGGCCCCTGCAGCTCCCCAACAGGGCCAGCAGGCCAAGGGACGGGGTAACGGGTCCCGTAGGCAGCAAGCCCCCAAGCCTGCACCACCAGCCCCTGCTCAGCAGGGTGGGGGTTTTTGACTCGCTCAGCATAGCCTCTCCCCCCCCGCTGGTTCCTCCCAGCACCGGAGGCCGGCTGGTTCACTTCGCCCACAGGTGGTCCAGCATCACCGCAGATGCCTGGGTACTTCAGGTCATGCGAGAAGGCTACCTTCTCCACTTCCATCAGGTCCCTCCCTCCTATTTTCCGGGAGAACCTTCGCGCCCCCCTCTGCACAGGGAGTTGCTCCTTCAGGAGTTAGCAGGTCTTCTGCAGGAACAGGCGGTGGAACCGGTGCCCCACCACCTGAGAGGTCAAGGCTTTTATTCAAGGTATTTTCTGATACCAAAGAGAACAGGGGGCCTCAGACCCATCCTGGACTTGTGCAACCTCAACAAGTTCCTTGTGCGGGAGAAGTTCAAAATGCTTACCCTTGGAATCCTTCTGCCCTACCTCCAGCAGGGAGATTGGCTATGCTCCTTGGATCTAAAGGATGCCTACACGCACATCCTCATCCACCCAAGCCACCGCCAATACCTAAGGTTTGTGGTGGCAGGAAATCATTACCAGTACAGAGTACTGCCCTTTGGCCTATCCTCCGCACCGCGAGTCTTCACAAAATGTCTCGCGGTCGTGGCGGCCCATCTCCGGCTTCACGGCCTCTATGTCTTTCCGTACCTCGACGACTGGCTCATCAGAGCAGCGTCCGCTCAAGAGGTCATCAACGCCACGTGCCGCACGGTGACTCTGCTGCAGCACTTGGGCTTTGTCATAAACTTCGCAAAGTCCACTTTGCTCCCCTCACAGGATCTCGAGTTCATCGGCGCAAGGCTGCACACTCCTCGGGCACGAGCGTACCTACCGCTCGACAGGGCTCAACGGCTCATGGACCTAGCCGACCGCTTTCGCAGCCAGCCCCTGGTCTCCGCCAGGCGCTTCCTGAGACTGCTCGGCCATATGGCTTCCACCGTCCATGTGACCCCCAATGCCCGCCTGAACATGCGGTCTGCTCAATGGTGTCTCCGCCAGCAGTGGCGACAAGCCACAGGCGGCCTGGCAGACCTAGTGCGCGTCTCCGAGCCGCTGCTCTCGTCTCTCCGGTGGTGGCTCCGGCAGCCGAACCTGATATTCGGAATGCCTTTCCAGTCACCTCAGCCGACCCGGGTGCTGACCACCGATGCATCCCTCCTGGGCTGGGGAGCACATTGCCAAGAGGCACGTACTCAGGGCCTCTGGACCACGTGGGAGTCTGCTCAGCAGATCAACTTCCTGGAGCTCAGGGCGATCCGCCTAGCTCTCAAGGCCTTCTCCCACCTGACTTCCCAACAGTCCGTCCTTGTCCAGACGGACAATCAAGTTGCCATGTTCTACGTGAACAAGCAGGGGGGCACGGGCTCCTTCCTCCTCTGCCGGGAGGCACAGAAGCTCTGCTCTTGGGCCGTCAGTCACGGCATTCTCCTCAAGGCAGTTTATCTCCCGGGCCAAGAAAATTGCCTTGCAGACAAACTCAGCAGGGTCCTCCAGCCGCACGAGTGGCGTCTGGATCCCTTGGTAGTTCAGAAGCTCTTCCTCAAGTGGGGTCTCCCCACGGTGGATCTCTTTGCCAGTCCTCACAACCGGCAGCTTCCTCGCTTCTGCTCTCGTCAGCCACACCCCCTTCGGGTTGCGGCGGACGCCTTTCTGATCTCGTGGTCGGGGAGCCTTCTGTACGCTTTCCCTCCCATCCCGCTGGTCTCTCGGACTCTTTTCAAGGTTCTCCGAGACAAAGCCTTCATGATCCTGGTGGCTCCTCGCTGGCCCAGGCAGCCGTGGTTTCCGCTCCTGCTGCAACTGGCGGTGGAGGATCCAATCCCTCTGGGGGTACAACCGGATCTCCTCACTCAGGATCAGGGGTCCCTTCTGCACCCCAACCTCAGGTCTCTCAACCTCATGGCCTGGCTGCTGAGAGGGTAGTCCTTGCTCCCCTTCTCCTGCCGGCGGAGGTGGAGGAGGTCGTCTTAGCTTCGCGACGGCCTTCTACCCGCAAATGCTACGCCCTTAAATGGCGTCGCTTTGCAGTCTGGTGTACCCAACAGTCTCAGGATCCCTTCTCCTGCCCGGTGTCGGTGATCTTGCAGTACTTGCTGCACCTCTCTAATCTGGGACTTAAGTCCAACTCCGTCAAAGTTCACCTCAGTGCTCTTTCAGCACATCATGTGCCAGTGGACGGCAGACCTCTCTCCAATGACCCTCTCGTAGCGAGGTTTCTCCGAGGTCTCCTTCTACTTAAACCACCTCTGCGCCCACCAGCGCCTGACTGGGACCTGAATGTGGTTTTGCAGCGGATCACCTGTCCGCCTTTTGAACCTATGGCTACCTGTTCTCTCCGTTTTCTGTCTTGGAAAACACTGTTCTTGATAGCCCTCACTTCCGCTAGGCGCGTAAGTGAATTGCAGGCCCTCGTGTCTGATCCCCCTTACACTAGGTTCTACAAGAATAGGGTAGTCCTACGGACTCACCCTAAATTTCTGCCTAAAGTGGTCTCCCCTTTTCACATCAATCAGGAGGTGGTACTTCCAACCTTCTTTCCCAGACCACACTCCAGCCGAGCTGAAACGGTCCTCCATACCCTGGACTGTAGAAGGGCATTGAACTTCTACCTTGACCGTACGCGGGAGCACCGTAAAGCTGCTCAGCTTTTTGTGTCTTTTGACCCCAATAAATTGGGGCTCCCGGTCTCCAAGCGTACTCTGTCCATCTGGGTTGCGGACTGTATCTCTTGGGCTTGTGGGGCAGCCGGACTCTCCTTAGAAAGTCGAGTCACGGCTCATTGCGTTCGGGCAAAGGCCACGTCAGTGGCTTACCTCCGCTCTGTTCCGCTGGCAGACATCTGCCGGGCCGCTACTTGGTCTTCGAGCCAGACTTTTGCGGTCCATTACTGTCTCGAGAGGGAGTCCCGTAGGGACAGTGCTTTCGGACAGGCAGTCCTCCGTAATCTCTTTGAGGTCTGAGCAACTCCTACCCTCCATCCCGGATGTGGGCTACCGGTGGGTGATAATTCAGCGAAGATTCTATCCTTCTGTGCTGCTGAGCTAGAGGGAGCTCATTTTTGTGCTTAGGGTCTCCGGTAGCCTTGAGCTTGGGAGTCCCATAAGTGAGGACTGACTTCCTGCTTGGTCCTGGAGAAAGCGTAGTTACTCACCTGTAACAGGTGTTCTCCAGGAGCAGCAGGAATCAGTCCTCACTACCCTCCCTCCTCCCCTTGGAGTTGCAATCGTCTGCTTATGTTCTTTTTTGCAAATTTTTATGCTGTCTTTTTTAGCTATGTCATCTGACTGGCTAAGATGGCACCCTCGGGCGGGAAGACGACCGCGCATGCGCGCTGCAATTCCCAAAGGCTTTCTTTGAAAGCTGGGGAAAATTGCTCCGCGAGGGCTCCGTCGGCGCCGACGTCACCCATAAGTGAGGACTGATTCCTGCTGCTCCTGGAGAACACCTGTTACAGGTGAGTAACTACGCTATCTGGTGCAAGAGATAAGGGTGTTGGGGGCACTTGGCAATAGTGATCATAGCATGATTGTGTTTGATTTAATTAGTGGAGGAAGGATAGTAAGGAAATCCTCAGTACTATCTTTTAACTTTTGATAAAATGAGGAAAATAGTTAAGAAAAAACTAAAAGGAGCAGTTGCAAAGGTTAAAGACTTACATCAACCTTGGCTGTTGTTGAAAAATACTATCTTGGAAGCCCAGACCATCTATATTCCATGCTTTAAGAAAAGTGGAAGGAAAAACTGCCAGCATGGTTTAAAGGTGAGGTCAGAGAGGCTGCTGTTGCCAAAAAAGCATCTTTCAGGAAATGGAAAAAAGAGCCAAACGACGAAACCTGGAAACAGCCCATTCACTGGCAAGTTAAATGCAAAGCATTGATAAGGCAAGCAAAGGGAGAATTTGAGAAGAAGCTTGCTGCGGAAGCAAAAACACATAAAGACTTTTTCAAGTACATTTGTAGCAAAAAACCTGTGAGAGTCAGTTGGTCCATTAGATGATAGAGGGGTTAAAGGGGCACTAAAAGGCGACAAGGTGATAGCGGAGAGACTGAATGAATTCTTTGCTTCGGTCTTTACTGAGGAAGATGTGGGGATGTTACTCATGACTGAAGTGGTATTTAAAGGTGCAGAAGAATTGAAGGAAATATCGATACACCGGGAAGATGTATTACAACTATTAGATAAACTGAAGAGTAGCAAATCACCTGGGCCAGATGATATACATCCAAGGGTGTTGAAAGAACTGAAATATGATATTGCAGACCTGCTATTAGTAATCTGTGAACTATCATTAAAATCATCTCTAATACCTGAAGATTGGAGGATGGCGAACATAATGCCAATTTTTAAAAAAGGGTTCCAGGGTTGATCTGGGAAACTACAGACCGGTGGGCCTGACGTCAGTACTGGGAAAAATGGTAGAAACCATCATAAAGAACAAAATTGCTGAACATGTAGATAGTCATGGTTTAATGGGAGACAGCCAACATGGCTTTAGACAAGGAAGATCTTGTCTTACTATTATTTATTTATTTATCAAACAAACACTTATATACCGCACTTTCCCATGGATCATGTGTGGTTTACAAAGAACAATGGTATGAACAGGTGAAACAGTTATAGATACCTATTCATCTTACATGGAAGACCTGTGAACTTTATACAATGAACTTAGACCTAATTACATAGAACTAGAACTTATTACCAATGGTCTAACAACTGTGTGCATTACAACTTTTGCACAGAGCTTAATAACTATGTACATTACAACTATTACATTGAACTTGGACTATGTACATTACAGGGCGTTTGGCAGTCTGGCCTTCTTATGTTCGCATTATAATTACAATGAGTGGAAAAATTGAATTAGTGTTTCTTTGGTTGCAATTTAAGTATATTAAGCTTTTTCTTTGTTTTAACAGTTATGTTGTTTTCCATTATCTTTTGCCTATTTGGGTAACAGTGCTTGTCCGTACACCATAGTGTGTCGTAAATAGGTGTGTTTTTAGTTTTTTACGAAATTCCCTGATATCAGTTAGGTTTCTGATTTCTTCAGGTAGTGCATTCCAGAGGATTGGGGCCGAGTGTGAGAAGGCCTTGTTAGTGGATTTTTTTGCTTTTGTAAAGTCTTTCAGAATCATAATTTTGTTTGTATTACCTCTCCTTTGGGTGCTTTTTGGTGTTTCCTTGTTAATTAGTGTGCTAAGTACCGATGGTGCTAGGTCGTTTATTACTTTGAATGTGGTTATTAGGATTTTGTAGCTATTTGGCAGTAGATTGGTAGCCAGTGGAGATTAGCTAATATGGGTGTTATGTGTTCAATTGTGCGGAACTTCATGATGGTTCCGGTGGCTACATTTTGTGCTAGCTGAAGTCTTTTAAGGTTCTGTTTTGTTATTCCTTGGAGTACTGTATTCGCAAAGTCAAAGTGGGTTGTAATGATTGCTTGTATTATCCTCATGAAGTCATGTAGGTGAACCAGTGGGCATAGTTTAAGTATCTTAAGTTTGTAGTGAATTTTTTTTGTTGTATTTTTGATATGGGATTCCATACTGAGGTTCTTATCCAGAATCACTCCTAGATACTTCACCTCATTTTTTGTTTTGATCTCATGGTTCTGTAGTGTAATAAATGTTGGAGGTATGTAGGATTGTTTTTTTGTCACTTACAGGATATCTGTTTTTGAGAAATTGATGTGTAAATTGTGTTCTTTGAGCCATATTGTAAGTTCATTGAAGCACTCTATTATTAATTGCATTGGTGGGTTAGGGATACTGAATGGAAGGTATACCATTATATCGTCCGCATAGATATGGTAGTGGACGTGGAACCATTTGAAGATGTTGCAGACTGGTTGGAGGTAAATATTAAAAAGGAGTGCTGAAAGGGAAGATCCCTGTGGGAGGCCTTGTTCCTGCTTGTATGTATTAGATGTTTGGGTATTGATTCTTACTGTTTGGGTTCTGTTGTTTAAGTATGAGGTAAACCAGTTATGTACTATTGAGTTTATTCCTATTTGTATGAGTCTGTTTAGCATTATTGTGTGGTTTACGCTGTCAAATGCTGCAGAGATGTCTAAAAATAATAGAATGAACATTTGTTTAGGGTCGTCAATTCCTCTTACAAGTGTGTATAGTAGTACTGTAAGTAGCGTTTCTACTCTGTGGTAAGGGCGGAAGCCATATTGCTGTTCATCAAGAGGGGCCGAGGTATCAATGTAATCTTGAATTTGGATTTAGATTACTTTTTCAATTAGTTTGGCCATAAACGTTATGCTCGATATGGGTCTATAAGAGTTGGGTGACGTTTTGTTGAGGTTGCCATTTTTAAGGATTGGGTGTATTTGTGCATGCTTAAGGGTTGGAGGTAAGTACCCTTGCTTTAGCAAAAGGTTAATCATAGGTAGTATGAATGAGGAGAGAATTGGTAGTGTTTTTTTTATCCAGTTTACTGGACATGGGTCTAAATAGGATGTTGTTGTATTTAGGTTTGAGATTATGTTCTTGAGTGTGTCTTTGGATATCAGGTGGAAGTCTGACCAATTGTTTGGTCATAGTGTGCTTTTCTGAGTGAGACTGGTGGGGGGGGGGGCTTGCTGTTTTGTTTTGTTCATGTAATAATGGGCTAGTACCTGTGGTGATAAATCGGTGATGATTTTGATTGAGTTATATGTTTTGTTTGTTAGATTTTGTACAATGCTAAATAGTTCTTGCGGTCGGTTTATGGAATTAGCTAGTATGGCGAAGTGGTGTTTTTTCTTTGTGCTTTCTGTTGCCTCCTTGTATATTTTAAGGGTGTTTAAGTAGTTCTCATAGTTTGTAGTGGATTTGGTTCTTTGCCATTTCTGCTCTATTTTTCGCAGATCTCTTTTCATTAATTTTAGTGTGGTGTTGAACCAGGGGGCATCTCTGCTATTAGTCCTGTTATTTTTATTGTTTAGAGATTTTGGTGTTATTTTGTGTGTTGCAGCATTGGCGATTATTTTGTGCCAACTTTCAACCGCTTCATCAAGGTCAGTTGGTGTGAGAGATAGATGAGGTATTTCTGGTCAAGAAATTCCTCCTCGTTGAATTTCTTGAATCTGTTGGTTAGGGACTGTTGTGGTCTGCTGGTTTGGGTAATGTCTGTGTAGGTGAGATTAAATTTTAGGAGGTGGTGATCTGACCATGGAACTGGTGTACACTCCAGTGATGCAGTGTTGAATAGTTTCTGGAGTGATCCCGGTAGGAAGATGAAGTCTAGTGTTCCACCTTTGTTGTGAGTTTTTTTTATTAATGATCTGGTGGAAGTCCATGTCGGCTATGGAGTCTAGGAAGGGAGTTAACTGTGTGTTGGGTAGCGAAGGGAAGTTAAAATCACCCATAAGAATTACTGGGTTTGTATCTGTAGATGAGCCCAGTAGTTCAATTAGGGAGTCCATGTTGTCTGACCTTTGTTCCGGTGGTCTGTACGCTAGACATATTCTGAGGCGACTGATTTTTAGGGTAAGGGTGTCCATATTGTTGGTGTTGTCAGTAGTTAGTAGCCTTGCTTTTAGTGATTTTTTCGTTATGATGAACACCCCTCAGCCTTTTTTGTGAGTTCTGTGAGTGTGAAAAATACTAATCTCTAATCTGTTATGTTTTTTTTGAAGGTGTGAATAAACAGGTAGTCAGAGTGAGTCGGTTGATATAGTGTATTTGGACTTTCAGAAAGCCTTTGACAAGATCCCTCATCAGAGACTTTTGACAAAACTAAAGAGTCATGTGATAGGAGGCAGTGTACTATTGTGGTTCAGGAACTGGTTAAAAGATAGAAAGCAGAGGGTAGGGCTAAATGGCCAATTTTCCCAATGGAGAAAGGTGAATAGTGGTGTACCCCAGGGATCTGTGCTGGGTCCGCTGCTTTTTGACATTCATAAATGACCTGGAAAAGGAAATATTGAGTGAGGTTATCAAATTTGCAGATGACACAAAACTATTTAATTTTAAAACCCAAGAGGATTGTGGAAAATTGCAAAAGGATCTTGATAAATTGGAAGACTGGGCATCAAAATGGCAGATGAAATTTAATGTGGACAAGTGCAAAGTTATGCACCTAGGGAAGAATAACCCAAACTATGGTTACATGACGCAAGGTTCCACATTAGGAACCACCACCACCACTGGAAAAAGATTTAGGCGTCATTGTGGATATGAAGGCGCACATAGGAAACATTGTAAGAGCGGTATACCATAAAATCCGATCCCTTAGACATCTAAGATCCCTGCTTGCACCTGACGATTTCAGAACCATCTATCAGGCACTAATCATACCGCATTTTGATTATGCAAATTCAATCCTGCAAGGTCTCCCTCAAGCCACCTTAAATCCACTTCAACTTGCAATGAATGCCGCAGCAAGAGTTCTACATGGCGCTTCTAGGAAAGACCATGTCACACCCATTCTAAAACATCTCCACTGGCTCCCGATACAAGGTAGAATCACTTACAAGACCTTACTACTTACCTTCAAGGTTATTAAAGGGCTTTCGTCGGCATCATTGACTGAACTAATCCAGACAACTCCTCTCAATAGGGACAGAAGGTCAGTAACACTTAACACCCTGGTAGTCCCAAAATTAATAACACAATGCACCAAGGCAACAGTAGGCAGGGCCTACAATTTCTGCGCACCAAGATACTGGAACAGCCTCCCTCACGGCATCCGATCAATCCAGGACTTATTTCAGTTCAGAAAGGCCTTAAAACTTCACCTCTTCCTCCAGTTTTACCCAGAAGCCAATGTGGACGCTGCACCATCCTCACAAGCCTCTCAGAACCCCCTTGACTGAAGTCAAAAGAGTTCCCAATTATGAATTAAATTGTAAATAGTTACCCTGTTATCCAAGTTGCATTACCTGTTCAACTGTAAACACAAAGTACCATCGGAAATGTGTATTTTATTGTTCATTGTAAACCGCACTGATGCTGAATAGCGCGGTATAAAAGAGACTCTAAATAAATAAATAAATAAATAAATAAATTGTGGATAATGTGTGAAAAACCCTCTGCCCAGTGTGCAGCGGCGGCCAAGAGAGCAAATAGAATGCTAGTTATGATAAGGAAAGGAATGGAAAATAAAACAAAAGATATTATAATGCCTCTGTATCATTCCATGGTGCGACCGCACCTTGAATATTGTGTGCAATTCTGGTCGCAGTATCTTAAAAAGGATATAGCATTATTAGAAAAGGTTCAGAGAAGAGCCACCAAAATGGTAAAGGGGATGGAAGGATACCCCTATGAAGAAAGGCTAAAAAGGTTAGGGCTCTTTAACCTGGAATAGAGACTGCTGAGGGGTGATATGATAGAAGTCTATAAATTAATGAACGGAGTGGAATGGGTAAACGTAGATCGATTGTTTACATTATCAGAATATAGAAAGACTAGGGGACATGCAATGAAGTTACAGGGTAAACTATTTAAGACTAATAAAAGAAAATATTTTTTCACTCAACGTGTAATTAAACTCTGGAATTTTTTTACCGGAGGATGTAGTAAAGGCTGTTAGTGTAGCTGAGTTTAAAAAAGGTTTGGCCAAGTTCCCAGAGGAAAGGTCCATAAACTATTATTAAGAAGGGACCCAGGATATCAATACTTGACCCAATACAAGCATTGTGGAACTTGTGTCTTTTGGGGAAACTGCTAGGTGCGTATGACCTAAATTGGCCACTGTTGGAAACAGGATACTGGGCTTGATGGACCTTGGTCTGATCCAGTATGGCATATCGTATGACATATCTTATGTTCTAGATGAAGTATTAACTAATTATAAATCTAGGCTGAATATCTATAGGTACTAAATAGTAATGATTTAGCATCCTCTTGATTTATACAGATGAGGTTTGCCAGACATTAACTTGCCTAGCCAAAACTTATTTATTGGCTGTGAGCAATGTTGCGGTATGAAAGCCCTTTCCAGGAAACTCCCAACGTCATCCAGGTACATTCTTTTTGAATATTGACCTCAACAGTCACAGGATGTTTCTGAAATGACCATGAGCTAAATGGCAGGAAACTAACCCCAATGAAAGCATAAATGCACAATTGTGTCCTTTTAACGGGAAACTGTGAGCCAGTGTCTATTTTGTAGCATAATACTGTAACTCGTTCACTGTGACTTTACTAAAAAAGGCAAGATCATGTTTGAAAAATGATAGCAGTTTTATCCAACTTAAATGTGCAAAGGATAATTACTACTTTTCCAGCCCTAGAGGGGAGGTGAAGTCGCTTGCAACATACTTATCTTTTTGAATAACACCTACAGCATAACCTGAGTACCCTTGTATGTTCATTTTCCTGAAGCTTCCTTGGGTGTAATGTTCTAAGTACATTTTTCTTTTATCTTAAGCACTATAGTAAAATTTGATAGTTAAAACTTCCAGATCAAGAATCTACCTCATTTTTTCAAAGTTATAGTTCTGCTAACAGATTTTGAGCCAGGGAACAGCTACCTTGCTGTGATATGGTTCTATGACCTTAGAAGAGACAGAGGAAGCCAATTTCTGATTTTAAATGGGGCATGGCCAAACTAACTAAAAGCTTTTGAAATTTAAGTTGGAAATGTTCCTTTGTAAAGACAATTTTTGGGATATTGTCAGCACAGATGGACCTCTCCAGAACCCTTAGGGGTATGTTTACTAAGCAGCGGTAACGGCTTCCTTGCGATATCGGAGCTGCGACCCCATTGAATTCAATGGGGCCACGGCTCTGAAATCGCATGGAAGCCGCTACCGCTGCTTAGTAAACATACCTCTTAGAGCAGGGTAGGAGAAAAGAAACAGGAAAACTAAGGTAGCAATCAGCTTGCTTGTGGAAGATGATCAGTCCATTTGCATCAGAAAGAAATCAACATAGCCAGAAGCAAGTGGACTGCATGAATTAACTCATGTAGGGGCCTATTTAATAAACCACGCAAAGAAAGTTGTGATTGGCAGTACTGAAGAAATTTCAAATAGCATAAATAATGGCTTGGAACCTATTGCAAAAGTTAATGCTTGCTAGTTTAAAACTCTCTGGATGCTGCTGGGGTATTCCCAGCACCTTGGGGAAGGGCAGCAATGATGCTTAGGTGGGGAAATAGTTACTACACCCATTAATGGTACAACTGCTAATACATCAGCTAGAGTCAGAGCTAAATGTTCTGCATTATCTACGTTAGCTTTCAGTGGGTAATTTCATAACAGGGCAGCTAGGTTACTAGGAAAGGAAGATGTTTATTTTAACTTATTTGATAAAAACAAGAACCTGTGTGTTTTTAGAAAATATTAGCAAAAATCCTGCAGAAATGGTGATTAGATTGAAGGTACAGACATTACACCTGTTCTCCAGCAGGCATAAATATGAACACTTGCTTTACAAGCAAACACACCAATTTTATTTAAAAAAAACCACATAAATTGCAACTCTGCCACCCTCCTCCCCTGAACACACCTACTCAAAAAGTATGCATTAGCTTGCACTGTGCATACTTTTTAAGTGCAATCTAATTTCATATAATGGCATTTTAGGAGCAGAAAAGCTTTATAAAAACACCAGCCAAATGTACAGCAATAGCCTCTTTGTCAACTGCAAGGCAAACTCCCTGCTCATATGTAATAAATTAAATTTAGGGGTATGTTTACTAAAGGTCATTAAAGGAACAGGCGTTAGTGAGCATTAATGGCAGCAATAAGGGGATTTACAGGCAACAAGGACTCTGGGCAGGTAGGAGGTGTTCCGGTGTTAAGGGCGCTATGGGCCATTTAATGTGCGTTAACAGGACATCTGGGGTTAAGGTGTCAAGCATGCACCTTAACGTCTGAAAATGGCTGCAACTCTAATGCTGGATAAAGGAGCATCAAGGAAGGTCAATCTGAAGGTGATGGATGGAAGGACAGGTGGGAGTTGATGGACCTGCCAGATCAGTGGGCACCCAACATGGCAGCTAGTAAAGTGGATGAGAATGTGGGAGGCAGCTGTACTGATGAATGGGGGGGGGGGGGGGGTACCATTTTAAAATAGTGCAATCTCATTGTGTGACATAGGATGGGGAAGATGTATCCCCCGGAAGAGTCAGAAGTGGCAGGATTTGTGCAGTGTCAGGAGGACAGGGTGGTGACATGCAGATCAGTCACAAGAGAGGTGTGCATGAAGAGCCAAAATGCAGAAAAGAGTACCAGTATAAGTCATGATGCAGCAGCTTGCACAAGAATACATGACTGCACACAGCCAACAGAGGCGGATGGATGGGCTGAAGGAAGGATGGCGGCTGAGGAGAGGTTTGTATGGGCTGGCAGCACTGATGTGCCATAGGTACCATTCCCAATTTATTTGTACTGTGCGTGAAAATGTGTGCCATTACCACATGGAAAGTATGATACCAGACATGTGGAACTCACACTGTCCCAGTCACACAGTCACCATACAACACCTCAGACAAATGTGCAGATAATAACTGCACAGGTGTCATCCAAACTGGGCAAATGGTACACGTATGGACATGATGTGATAACTGCAGGTGACTATGTTCCACAAGTATTGCAGAGATTTAATGGAGCCCAAGTTGTGCGGTCACAGTCATGATGTCATACAAGACTCATGTTGCCCAAGTAGGTTACAGCTGTACGCATGTAACTGCCTGTTGGTATACTGCTGTAGCAGTGCAGTCACAACAAGGTACATCTTGCCATCAATTGGTAATGTCTGATGATAAACAGGGACTATACGGACCTGCAATCAGCAGAGCCATTGGTGGGTTAAGCGATCTGCTCAAAGTCCATGTATCTTACTAAGCTGATGTGATGGGTCAGCACATTCTCCATTTGGTGTTCAGCTGCAGACTGCTATTCTCAGCTCATTTCCAGTCCTAGCCCCCCATAGCCCATTACCAGTCCTAGCCCCCCCATAGCCCATTACCAGTCCTAAACCCTCCCATCAGCCCATTTCCAGTCCTAGCCCCCCCATAGCCCATTACCAGTCCTAGCCCCCCCATCAGCCCATATCCAGTCCTAAACACCCCCATCAGCCCACCTCCAGTCCTAACCCCCCTCATTAGCCCATTTCCAGTCCTAGAACCCCCCATAGCCCATTACCAATCCTAACCCCCCCCCCCATCAGCCCATTACAAGTCCTACCCCCCTGTGAAATTTAAAAAAAAAAAGAACCTGGCTGCTGTAGCCGCTGCTGTAGCCGCTGCCACCATGGCAGCAGGAAGTGCCCCGTGGCCACCCCGGCAGAGCCCTACTGTCTCCCTCAGTGCAGCTTTACAGAGCTGTGAAGGCTGTGTAAAGCTGCACTGAGGGAGACAGGAGGACTCTGCTGGGGCGGCCACGAGGCACTTCCTGCTGCTGCAGCAGCTCCTCTCCTCGGGGTTTTTTTTTAAGGCCGGCAGCGGCAAATTCAACCTCCGTTTCCAGGCAGCCATGGCTCCCTGCTTCTTAGAGAATCGCGGCTGTACTGTGACTGCAGTTTTAAATACAAACGAAACTGGTGCAGAGCCTTCCCGCATCTGTGAAGGACCCCTTGAAGTTTTGTCCCACCCCCAAAGGAACTTCCTCCTTTGGGGTGGGACAAAGCTGCACGGGGTCCTTCACGGAGGCGAGAAGGCTCCGCACTGGTTTCGTTTGTATTTAAAACTATAGTCACAGCACAGCCGCGGTTCTCTAAGAGGAAGGGAGCCGTGGCTGCCTAGAAACGGAGGTTGAGTTTGCCGCTGCTGAGAAGCAGACTCGACAGCAATGTGCATCTTTTTTTGGAGATTTTTTTTTACTTTTGAAGGTGAAGTGAGGCGGCTGTTTTGGGGGGCATTTTTTTGCCGCCCTCAAGACTTTGCCGCCTGAAGCAGCCACCTCACTTTGCCTCATTATAGAGCCGCCCCTGGGTTGAGAATATGAGAGATGGAGGGGATAACGGTGGGGGAGATGGGGTGTAGAAGATGGGTGGGGATAGGGTTAGAGGAACAGGTAGTGGGTTTGGAGGAGGAAAGAAGGAGTGTGGTTTCCTCTTCATAGATCATAGGGAAGGAGGAGAGGGTAGCAGAGGAAGTCAGGATGGGGGGGGGGGAGAATTAGGGAGGTGGGAGGTAGATGAGGGTGTGGGGAATTGGAGGGAGATCTTGTGGATTTTGTCATGGAAGTAGTTGGCAAGGGTTTGGGCAGAAAGGGAGGGAGGACTGGGGGCGGGGGCACCTTGAGGAGAGAATTGAGGGCAAAAAAAGAGGTGGCGAGGATCAGAGGCTAGGGAGTTAGTCAGATGGATGTAGTATTTTTGTTTGGCAAGTGCTATGGCTGACTGGAAGGCACCAAGCATGAATTTGAAGTGTAGAAGATCTTTCGGGGAGCGGGATTTGGTCCTGGCGCATTCAGCAGAAAAGGCACAGATGCGTAAATAACGGGTTGTAGATGAAAGCCAGGGTTGAGGAGCAGAATGTCTAATAGGACGTGGGGTGGGCGGAGCAAGAGTATCAAGAGCCAAGGATAGTGCAGCATTAAAAGAGGCTACTGCCTCATCGACAGACTTGGAGGACATAATGGAGGCAAGAGATGGAGAAATGGTGGAGGAGAGAGTCAAGGGATCAATATTATGAAGGTTTCTAAATAGGTTGGAGGAGACTGGATGGGGTTGAGACAGTGGAAGCTGAAGATTGAAGGTTAAAAGGTGATGGTCAGATGAGGGAAGGATTGAGTTGTGGAAGTTTAAGGGAGAGGAATTAGAGAAGAGTATCAGGTCAAGGCAATGGCCGTGCAGGTGGGTGGGGGCAGTGGAGCAAAGTTGGAGGTTAAACGAGGAGGTGATAGCAAGGAGCTTTAAAGCATGGGGGTCGGAGGGGTTATTGACGTGAATGTTAAAGTCGCCAAGAATAAGAGTGGGGGAAGAGGGATCTAGAAAGACGGAAAGCCAGGAGTGGAAATCGGTAAGGAAGGTCGATTTGGATTTGTTGGGTGGGCGATAGATAACAGCTACTCGGAGGGGAAGTGGTGTGAAGAGGCAAATGGAGTGGACTTCAAAAGAGAGGGAGGAGTTGTGATTAAGGCAGCAGGAGGGGTTGGAATTGGGAAGAGGGAGAAAGTAGAAGCCCAACACCACCGCCTCGGCCAGTGGATCGAGGTGTATGGGAGAACTGGTAGCCCCCGTAGCAGAGAGCAGCTGCTGATGTGGTATCACCTGGGAGGAGCCAGGTCTCAGTTAGGGCAAGAAGGTGTAGTTCTTTAGAGATAAAGAGATAATGAATAAAAAGGAAGTTTGTTAGCGAGTGAGCATGCATTCCATAGGGCACATGAGAATGGGAGAACGGAGGGGGAAAGGAAAGGGATATGGATAAGGTTGGATAAGTTACATGGGGACTTCTTTTCAGAGTGAGACAGCGTTCTAGGGGGACTGTTACATGAGGATCTATTGCCAGAGTAGTACAGAGGTCTAGAGGGACCAGGGTATGGGTGGGTATCTCTGGATGAGTGTGCCCTCCGGGATGGACATGAGGGAGGGGAAGTGAAAGGGGAGTAAAGGGGGATATTGATGATATCAGATAGGCTATGTGAGGATTTCTTTTTAGAGTGAGACAAAACTCTAAAGGGGATAGGGTTGGGGTTGGGGTCGATATCTCTGGTTGAGAGACTGGGGCATGAGTGAGGGAGGGCAGAAGGGGAAAGGAGAGGGATATGGATGAGATTGGATAAGGTGCGTGAGGAGCTCTTCTTAGAATGAGAGAGAAATCGAGGGGGGCCAGGGTTGGGGTTGATATTACCTGATGAGAGAAGGAGAAGGAGTAGTAGGGAGCTGGGTAAAGTGGAGGCAGTACAGCAGAAGCGAGGATGGGGTTGCCTTAAAGAGAGAGGGGCTGGTTGAATGAGGGGGAGGTTGAGATGTAGCTCCAGGGCAGATGCTAGGTTAGAGGACAGAATGGACAGAGAAGTGAGGAAGGTAGAGGGAGAGTAGGGGGGAGAGGAGTGAGGGTGCTGGTAGGAGGGGAGGCAGTTGGGGAGTATGAGGAAGAGAAGGACAATGTGATGTGGGGCCACAGCAGAGGAGTAGTGGGAGTTAAGCAGTGTGAGTTATCGGGCAAGTGATGAGATGCTATGGATTCTAAACACTTTGCAGTATATGTTGGGTCACAAGTGGGGACTATGCAATATGAAATATGGGTTAAGGTACAAGCAAGGGTAGTGGAGGGACTGAAGCCAGTGCAGCAAGGTTCAGTGCAAGCAATGGATTTAGTGCAGGCAATGCAAGCAATGGGTAGCAATGAGTAGCCAGTTCAGTGCAGTCGATGCAAGCAATGGATAGCAGTGGGTAGCCAGTTCAGTGCAGGTAATGGGTAGCCAGTTCAGTGCAGTTGATGGGTAGCCAGTTCAGTGCAAGCAATAGGTAGCCAGTTTAGTGCAAGCAATTGGAAGCCAATTCAGTGCAAGCAATGGGTAACCAGATCAGTGCAAGCAAGCACCAGAACAGTGTAAGTAGTGGGTAGTCAGGTAAGTGCAAGCAATGGGTGACCAGATCAGTGCAAGCAATGGGTAGCCAGATCAGTGCAATGCAGGATTAGTTGCAGGTAAAGGGTGGAGGTAATGAGGGAGCAATGGGTAGACATGGAGTCAATTGACTGTGGGTAGCAGTAGCAGAGGGGTGCTTATTTTGTATGGAAGTTGGTTAGGGGTGGCAAGGTGTAGAGGAGCATCGCGCTAGAGCACCATAGTCCCCACCTAAGGGCCATGCCAAAGAGCCCTCTGGCGAGGCCCTCAGGTGTGGGCCCACCAGGCGCGGGTGCCTCGTCTCAAGGGCTGCAGGACCCAATGTGCTGCCTGGTGTGGTGCCGCAGCGCCCAATGGCGCCTCCTCTCAAGAGCCGCAGGACCCAATGTGCTGCCTGGCGTGGTGCCGCAGCACCTGATGGTGCCTCCTCTCAAGGGCTGCAGGACCCGATGTGCTACCCGGTGTGGTGCCGCAGCACCCAATGGCGCTTCCTCTCAAGGGCCGCAGGACCCAATGTGCTGCCTGGCGTGGTGCCGCAGCACCTGATGGTGCCTCCTCTCAAGGGCTGCAGGACCCGATGTGCTGCCCGGCATGGTGCCGCAGCACCCAGGATATCCACTGCTTGTCCCAATACAGTATATGCATTGTGGATCCTGTGTGTCTTTTGGGGAAACTGCTAAGTACTTGTGACCTAGACTGGCCACTGTTGGAAAGAGGATAAAAGGCATGATGGACCTTGGTCTGACACAGTATGGCATATTTTATGATCTTATGTTCTTATGTGCCACCTGGGCAGTTGCTTGGTCCCCACTGCATGACCCACGTGCCACCTCCTTTGCCCCATTTGCACCATCAACATAATGCCCTTTCATACTTGGGCACTATGCTGTTGCTGCAAATGGAGCACTACTATCACTATTTTGGGCTCCCCTGTTTGTGCATCACATTGCAGATCTTAAAATAGGCTCTCTCTCCTCAAAATACACCCTTTCACAAGGTTTTACTTTGCGTTAGGGCTCCCAGCATTAAAGGGCTTTAACACACATGAGCGCAATAGGCATTAAGGGAACACCCATTGTTAACACCCTCTCTCTACCTTGTTAATGCTCACTATCCACCTACTGCACCCTTTACTCTGCTGGAGCCTTTAACACCTGTTAAATCAGCTTTTTCGCTGTGTTAAGGGCGGAAAGGTGAAGATAATGGGCATTAATGGCACACTGGTTCCCTTAACACCCTTTAGTAAACATACCCCTTAGTGTGGTTTAGTAAAAAGCCCTTTAAATGACAAACTTGACTTGTTATGCTGCTATGCAAGCTGTGTGGGATGAGCCTAGACAAGTATCAGTAAAATGCAAGTGCATGTGAAATCAACTCTATAAATCATAAAGCAGCTTTGGGGGAAGGGGGAAGGGGAGGAGATAAAAGTCAACTATATTTTAGTCACACTCCACTGCACTTGTTATGCATCCTATGGTATTCCAATCAATGCTCTAGAAGCCAAATCAGAAACTGAACACACACTGAAGTTTGTCAAGGGAATCTGATACATTCATTGCCTCAGAGTCCATACTGAAGAAGCTGAACATTTTGTGCTCAATCTGAAAACTTAAATTGAGATGCTGCTCCACTTTACACTGAGGAATGTAAAGGAAGTACAAATCCCATGGATCTAAAAGTGACTGCGGAAAATGTGCTGCCAGACAATAACCCATAATGACAAGCAATAGGCAAGCAATAGCATGAACAGACATTGCAGCAGGGGTCAGAATGTCATGCAAGAAGACCACAGACTCAGCACAGAATGAATGCAATTCAGCAAACAGCATGCTGTAGAATCCAAAAGCTACCATCCGGAAGAATTTAGCTGTCAGCCATTATAAACTAATAATGAACTGATTATGTCAAAGCAGGCTGAGGAAGTGATGCAACAGATTTTAAGTCCATGACCTGGTATATTTACCAGTTTTGGGACAGAATCTTTAGCTGGTTAATCAAAAAGGAAAAAACTGTGGTGTTCTAATCCACCGAAGCCAAGTAAGTTGCAGAAGCACAAGCCTGTCAAGAGGCAATTTTGGACACTGGCCTCAATATGCATCAGGCTCATTCACAAAGTGAAGCCTCATCCCAAAACACACTGATGTAAACTACCAACAACTGCGAAACTACAAGACTCAGAGAAGATATTGCAGGTATAGGACTAAGCTGCTACAGAATGACTGCCACAGCGATCTTGCAGAGAAAATGAACCTTGTGGAAGGATCATCCTGATATCCAGAATGGTGTTGGAATGTCAGCTACAGGACGTTATTCCCTACTCAAACAACAATGGGTCCACGTTCAAAAACACTTCATGGATGTTGGTAGGGATGACCATCTAAATGGTTTTTTTTTATCTTTAAATATTTTCAGTCATTGAATAGATAATTTTGTCCATAAAAATCATTATATGGCCAAAATGATCCATCCAAAAAGGGGGAAGGGTTTGGGGCATTCCAGGAGCTGTGCCACTTAGATGTCTAACTCAGTGTGATATTCAGCAGTTAAACATATACATTAGATGGCTAAGTGAACCATAAGAACAGCAGGTATAATTTGAGACATCTAATTTGGATGCTTCAACTTATATATGCATATTCAGCAGTGCTATCTAAATGGATAGTGTCGTAGAAAATACATATAATTTTTAATCATCTAGGTTAGACATTTCAAATTTATAATTTTCTATGTGACAGTATACTGATTTCCTAATGCTTATCTATTAGCTTTGCAGCTTATTAGGTTTAGATGGAATGTGGAGAGTTGCCTAGTAATCTGAAATATTAGTCACTTTTTGTGAATGCGACCTGTAACTTGAATATCTTTTCTTCTGTGATATTCATTTCCCTTCAGCTCTCTACAGTGTAATGTTATGATTATCTTGTTTTACTTGAAGGTATGGAATGATATTTGTTAGCTGCAATTTGCAGATCAAGATTCTGTCTGATTTCTTCTAAGTGAAAGCTCTGCTCACAAATTACACAATTCATGCAGAGCAAGGAAGCTTGGCTGTTGGGAGAGTGGCGTGCTGGAGAACATGTTTTGCTAATTCTACTGAAGCTGCATTGTCTGCCAGTGGCATTTAGAGGGCTTCTTAAAATTATAGCATTGGTATTTAAGACATGTGTGGAGGGTAATTTTATAGACCATTTTTGTGTCTAAAATGTTTTTTTAGATGTGTACTTTTACAGTACGTGTACAAAGAGCCAAAGATGGGTAGAGTCACAAAGCACACCAGTACTTTATAAAATATGCATACCTAGGGTTTTCTCTGATACACGCCTATATGTCCTTAAAATATTAGCACAAATCCTGCAGAAATCATGCTTACATTGAAGGCATGGACATGTATGCCTGCTGGGGAGTGGGCATCAAGGTAAGTGCATAAAGTATGCACATGTACATATTTTATAAAATACTAGCCTAAATCACCCTAATCATGCCTACTCTTCAAATATGCACCTGCTTGCACTGCATATACTTTTAACTGAGACCATAGGCAGTGAAAAGGGGTGGGCCACAAGAACAATGGCCCCATCAATATTTTGCCCAACAAAGCATCAGCAACAGAGAGCTTGGAGGCAAGGCTGGAGATTGGTTTGTTTGGCCCCTCCAACCAAAAAGATGTTCTACTGTCCCTTCTATGAGATTTAGTTTTAGGAGCCCTTTTACATGTATAAATTGTTATTTTAAATGTGAAAAGTTGTATAAAATCACTTCCAGTATTTTTTGCCTCCAAACTGTCCATACTTATTTATTTATTTATTTATTTATTTAACCAGTTTTGTATACCACCTTATCCTTCAATCAAAGTGGATGACAACAAAGGCTAACATATTGAGGGTATGGGAAAACAAAAACGAAATATTACAATATAAATACAAAACAAAACAGTATGGGGGATGTTTACTAAAGTGCGTTAAACGTGACTAACGCGCGTTATACGACGTTAACGACCGTAAGTGCCGTATAACGCGCGTACCGACACGCTAACAACCGTTAACATCATACTACGCGTTAACCGTAGTTAACGATCGTAAACCTCCGCGGCGCGTTAAAACAGCGCAGAAGGTGGAGAGTGGGCGGAGAGAAGGGGTCAATGGGCGGAGAGTGGGCGGGGAGAGGCTCCCCTCATACTAACGCGCTGTATTTCAGAGCTCAATTCCAACGCGAATGAAAACCTGTCTTTAAAGGCATTTAAAGGGAAGAGAAACCATTTCCGTCAGCAATGTACAGAAAAACCGGGGAAACCCACAAAACGTGAGCAGTGTGATACATGTGCACAGAACAAAATTTCACATAAAACGTTAAAAATGACCACAAGAAACATTTTAAAAAGCAGAATTCAGCTGGGCAACAGTGATAGCAATGGGCAACAAGGAACAACACTCCCTGGAAAGCACCAAAATAAAAGGAAATGATGTGTGGAAGGGTCTACGCTCTGCAGACCCTTTCAAAGAGCATTACATTGTAATGGAGCTGTCCTGGGCGTGTGGTGTAATGTTTCTCAATGATATCATTGTTGCTCAGCTTGGTTATGGGTGTGTGCCCCTTTTGTGAGGTCTTTTCTGAGGTTTATGTGCACCTTTGTCTGCATACAAGGTAAATGAGGCCACAGTTATCCTGTTGCAGAGCAGGGTTTCTAACTCATCAGGCCGGTTTAACTAACTCCAGGGACTGCACTGTCTCTGTGGCCACAGCCGGTGCCTGTAAAACCAGAGGGTCACAGGTTCAAATCCCAGCTGAGGCTCCTGCCAACCCAGTCCCCATAGTTTTACCCACCACTAAACAGTGATAGTAAAGACACTCCTTTAGTGCAGAGAACATACGCAAGGCCTATATTTTACCACACCAAACACAGACACCAGAAACAGGCACATTACCTAAAGCAGAGTCCCGCAAATGCAGTCCTGGAGGGCCCCACACCATTCCGGTGTCATGCTGCCTCTAATAAAGATGCCTGTGCTGCATAGCTATGCACCACCCCCATGGTATGCAGATGTAGCTCATGCATATTTATGAGGGACAGCATGAAAACCCGAACAGTGTTTGGAACACCAGGACTGGAGTTGGGGAACCCTGCCGTAAAGCAGCAGCCAACAGGGCCACACACACACCCACAGGCCCCATTGGCCAATGCCAGCTGGAGAGGCAAGATATTGGGCCCTGCCTGTATCTGCCAATACTAGCAGTTGCATACCTTAGCAATGCCACCCTACACCTGGGTATATGGTACACAGCTATCAAACGTTTCCTCTGATAACTGGGAGATATCAATTCCTACGTTAAGCACATTTTGCTCATTGAGCTCCACCATAACAATCATTCTGATGTCTGCGGTGTGTGCTGCAGGTCTGGTCTCTGACAGTGTTCACCACCCTGGGGAGTGACCCCCCAACAGTCTTGTGTACCATATCCATGCCTGTACTATGCCCAGGACTGGTGTGGTGGGTATGGCTGCTGACCACCTCTATAGTAGCACAATGCTGGCATAGGTGTGGGGGTGGCTGTCTGTCTATATCCAGTGTGTGGTGGCTGCAAACACCTTCAACAGCCCACACTGCCAGCACTGTTGCCAGTATTGGGCTGCCAATGTGCATAATGAGGAGCAAGGTACCATGGGTATAGGCCGGACAGGGTGGCCTGGCCATGGTGCATCTGCACAGGGCATAGGGCAGTGACAGGCACATTGTAGTGCCTGGCCACCACCTACACAGACAGGGTGACCTCAGTATATCCTGCTGAGAGATCACTCTCACCCTGACTGTGCAGTGACCACAGCATGGCTAGGCACTCCCATAGTGCTATCTAGTATTTCTCTCATGTGATAAATATGGGTTTCTGTTTGGGGCCCAGTCACTGATGTATCTGCTTGCTGTGTATGCTGACATCCCAGTTCTGGGTGCAGGCATCTCCACTGGGCACTAGCAGACTGTTTGCAGCTGGTAGGGGTTGTGATGGAGTGGTGTGCAGTGGCTGATGGCTTGCACCAGGGGAATATCAGATAGTGGTGGGGTGCAGTATACCATAATCCAGGCCTAATGTCTGTCTGCTATTGTGTTATGGCTGTGTACAGAGCTGCATTGACTGCCCTGTGGAGTGTCTGTTCCCCAGCAGGACTAGGGTTCATGTTCCCCTCTACTGCCACCGTTGCAGGGAGGTAGACTGTGGATCTTTTGATAGGAGACCCTGTTTGCCATCCTCAGCCCTGGGGGAGGGGTGTGGTGGTGCATTGGGGGGGGGCTACACCAGACTGAAACAGACAGAGATGTCCAAGGTGTTCCTGCAGAAACTACCTATCTCACACAGTAACACTGCTTTGGACCTGCACCATGGTCTCTTTCAGCCATGGACGGTGCTGTGGACCTAGTGCTGGGCGCCTCACTGCACCCTCAGGGTGAGCACAGTACCCGCACAATGTGACGGTGTGTAGCTACTCTGTGCCAGTAAAACACACGGTCGGTACCCCCTATCAGGCCGAGGTGCTGTGGGGGTGCACATGGTCAGTTCCCCCTACCAGGCCGAGGTGCTGTGGGGGTGCATTCCCCATGGTGTGTATCTGTGGACAGCTGATTTGCATGTGCAGTGCATCATGGGTGTGACTGGCCCAATCCAACCCTGTGAAACACCAGCACCTGCTCACAGGCTCTGCTAAACCATAGGCCATCACACGTACATCTGTTAGCATAATGCATAGGTGCAGGACACCATACAAAGTCTGTAATATAAGATGCCCACACTGGTAAAAACACACGTACCCACGCACGTAAACAAACACGTACCCACGCACGAATGTACGCGCGCAGCTACGCACGTACCAATGCACGCACCAACGGACGTGGCTAGGCACACTCCGAGGGTGTTTTTCTGACACCAATACTCAGCTTAACGAAAAACATGCCTCCTCTTTCCTTCTGTAATGTACAGGATGATGCCTGAGACAGCCTTTTGCGTTAGGCACACTGGGGGCTCAAACCCATGCTGCCTGTAACAGCGGTCAGTACTGTAACCATTGTGCTACAGCTCTGTTTCAGTGCTTTGTGTCTGTACGTCTTCTTACGATTAACGCGCAGTAACGCGGCACGGCGCCCGGTAACGCTCGTTAATTTTTCTAACGCGCGGTAGTGGTAACGATGTACCGCCCATGTCCTTATTTGGGGTTTCTTTCACTACCGCGGCTCCTAACGCGAATTGCACTAACGCAGTTTAGTAAACATACCCCTATGTTATAATACTATATCATAGTGAAATTAAATATACATAATGGTTAATTTAAGTAATTTCATCAAATGATTCTATAAATAAGTAAATCTTTAAAGATTTGTGAAAGTCCTTAAGGTCTTCCTGAGTTCTTAAGTCTTCAGGAATAGAATTCCATAACTCTGGTGCCATAAAGGAAAATGCTCTTTTAGAAGTTATTTGTTTTGATATGTTTGGATTATTGTATTTCAGCCAGAATGTAATATGTGTTCTTCTCCAAAGAAGTTGCTGCAGCTGCCATCCAGCAAAATTGTATATTTGCAGTGGTTCAGGAAGAGAGTTTTTTCTGTTAGACTCTATGTGGTGGAATAAATTACCAGATAACATTTAAGCCTCTCACCTTAGAGACTACACCCCCTATAGCCCTCATGGGCCTACCTTAAAACAAGCCTGGTGGTCTAGTGGGGCCCAGAGAGAAGCAACCCTCACTAGCTCCCATCCAGGCTGGTGCTGGGTTCAAATGGCACTCACAATCCCCTAAAGGAAGTCTTGCAGTTGGACCTTAGCAGTAGTACCATGCTAAATACTGCAAAAACACCCCTACCTTAGCACTCTTTCACCCCACCCCCAACTTATCTTGCACCCTCCACTCAGTTTTTGTGCCTTTTTTTGTAATAGGGACTAAAGTGTATGTTTATTAAAGGGAGCATGCACCCTTAACACAGCAAAAAAAGCTGCTTAATGGGCGTTAAAGGCTCCAGCAGTGTTAACGATACAGTAGGCGGAGAGAGGGTGTTAACGGGGCGGACAGTGTGCGTAAACAATATGTGTTCCCTTAATGCCTGTTGCACAATATGTTTAAAAGCCCTTAAACACTGGGAACCCTAAAGCCAAGTAAAACCTCACGGAAAGGGTTTATTTAGAGAGGAGAGCCTATTAAATGTCTGCAAGGTGATGTACTGACAGGGGAGACCAAGACAGTGATAGTAGTGCTCCATTAGCTGCAAAAGCATGGTGCTCAAGTATGAAAGGGCACAATGTTGATGGTGCAAATGGGGCAAAGGAGGTGGCACGTGGGACATGCAGCGGCGGTTATTGGTGAACAGGGTGAATCAGACAGTTGCCCAGGTGGCACATAAGATCATAAGATATGCCATACTGGGTCAGACCAAGGTCCATCAAGCCCAGTATTCTGTGTCCAACAGTGGCAAATCTAGGTCACAAGTACCTAGCAGTTTCCCCAGAAGACACACAGGTTCCACAATGCTTGTATTGGGGCAAGCAGTTGATTTGCCGGGTCCCCTTGAATAATGTTTTATGGACTTTTCCTCCAGGAACCTCTCCAAACCTTTTTTTAAACAGCTACACAAACAGCTTTTATGACATCCTCCGGTAATGAATTCCAGAGTTTGATTACATATTGAGTGTAAAAATATTTTCTCTTATTAGTCTTAAATAGGTTACACTGTAGCTTCATTGCATATCCCCTAGCCTTTCTGCTTTTTGATGGCATAAACAATCAATCTACGTTTACCTGTTCCACTGCAGTCATCAATTTATAGACTTCTATCATATCTCCCCTCAGCCATCTCTTCTCCAGGTTGAAGAACCCTAATCTTTTTAGCCTCTCCCCATAGGGGTATGCTTCCATCCACATTACCATCTGTGATGTCCATCATGATCCCATAGGGATAGTGGCAGAACACAGACATGCTGCTACTGCAGAAAGGTGATGTGCCACATGGGGCCGTCCAAGGGTCCTGGCCAATGTTCCCTCTAATTTTCTGTAGGCTGTGTGTGCATAAAATATCAGCTGTGTGCAGCTTTTGAAGGAAGGTTAAATTTTTGTGCGCCACATAACGACACTCGGAGTTTTATACTTTAAAATTTGACTACACGTCAGAATACAGTATGTACACCACATTGATTTTAATCAAATTAAATGAAAATAGATGATTACTAAATGAAGCGGGAAATTTCTAGTAATTACAATCATAACTTTTAAATTTTAAGACGTCTGTGTTGTTTTCTATCAGAATCAGAGCTGTAATTTTTGTGCACTCTGTTGTAAAGTATGTGCGCTCGCTCGGCGAGGTGTGTGCGTGCGCACACGCGCACAGCTTAGAGGGAAGAGTGGTCCTGGCACCCTAGATAGATTCCAGCTGGCCATCCCACTGCTGCAGAACCCAGATGTGGACGAAGAGGCTGATAGCGCCAGCAGCTGTAGCTCTCCAGGTAGCTGCAAAATGCAGGTGCCCAGGGAACTACCATAGCATTGACTGCCATCCTCCCCCAAGACGTATTGATGGCAGGCAGTGATGGGGTTCCTGCAGATGCAGATGGTTGGGGGCTGCATGGCCATCCAAGTTTGCCTCTGCGCCCTCCCCCCCATCTGGACATTGACCCTAGATGCCCCCCAAACCTGCATGTTGGACAAGCTGATACTGCAAGCCATCACCACTGGCAGCACACTGGCATATCAGCATGGCATGGGGGTGTTGGCGGCGGGGGCAGCAGCACCCTCCTGCAGCAGACCAAAGCCATGTTCTGGTCCTGTTTGCCGTGCACATTGCAACATGTTCCAAGGTCTGTCTGATGGGGAGCATATCAGCTCCAGGGACTGCTGCATCCATATGGCATCACTGTGTCTCAACACACACAGTTTGGTGTGTATTTGAGTGAAGGAGCACTGGTTCAAATCCTGCATATGGGTCATGTATTTCTTGACCCTGTGGATAAACTTTAGCCTACAGTGCAAGTTCAGCAGTAGCATGTGCAACTCCCAATGAATCAGTCAGCAAGGGTACAACACCCATCAGCCGCACAGACAGGCTGTACTATCCACAGCTGGAGTGGGAGGCAGGCTGTTAGCACCAGCACACCGAGCTAACAATGGAGCATTAATGTCAGATCACGCTACTAGTACCTGCACAATGAGCAGACATTAACAATGCTTGAACTGATATGGAGACAAAAATGGCTGGCAGGAATGCTAACTATCCCCCCTTCTGCACAGCATTGAGTGTGTGTGTCTATCTCTCCATTGTTCTGTGGCTTTCTGCACTTACTGTGCCTCACATTGCCTAAGCTGTTCCCAGCATTTGTCTGTAAATGTGCATGGGGAGGAACAGAGGATTGTGGGTATAGCCTGAAACAGAGAAGACTGGCCAGGTTGTGTTTGCCTTGGTGGGTCAATGGCTGAGACTTTGTAGTTCCCATCTACCACCTGCATGGCCTGGGTGGCCACAGCATGTCATGATGAGAGGGCACTCTCACTCTGACCATGCAGTGACCATGGCACAGCTATATAATATCTGTCTCCAGTGATGTAGGTGTAATCTCTGTCCTGGGAGTCCAATCACTGAGCCAAATGCTGGGTGTCCATGCTCTTTATTCTAAGCCAGAGTGCACATGGGTGCTCTGTGTATATGCATTGTACTAACCAGCAGACTTGCTGCAGTTGGTATGTGCATGATTGAAACAGCCCAGTGGTGGGTAGCAGATGCAGTCTGACTGAGCTTGCTGTGGTGGATTGGTAGTTCTAGATGGTTGGGACAGCAGTTGTGCTTGGCTTACTCCTGTGGGCATAGCAAGATATTAAGCCTAAAAGTACCCATTGCAGATGGCATCCATGTAAGTAGCAGTTTAACACTGTGTATTGACATGCACTGTTCTAGAAAGGTCCCTGTCCTACAGGGACAGGACATAGGGTCTAGATATAACTGGTGCCTACAGTGTGCTGCAATTGTGCAGGAAACAAGGTGGCTAGCATAAATGCGCTAGCAGTGATGTGAAGCAGCAGCATGGCTAGCAGTGACCATCTCTAGCACTGCAAGTTCTAGGGACCAAGTGCTGGATGCCCATCCTCACTCTCAGGGTGACCGCTGAAACTGTTCAGTGATTGTAGCATACACTGTCAGTGCTGATGTGAAGGATCAGTGCATCCTCCAATTGGTGATCAGCTGCAGACTGCTATTCTTCATGTGCATCATGGGTACTGGAGGAGCTAACCTACACTGGCATGCACAGCAAACAATTTAGGCAGAGACCTGCAGACTCTTTGAATCCCAACATTGCAGTGTAGATACATGTACCATACTGGTTAGTGCAATGCTTAAATAAGCAGGGGATACAAATTCCATTCCCACTTGTTCTTTTTGCACCTGAGTGTTTCTCAGGTCATATCCCTGCCTGTGACGGTCCAGGCTCTGCTGTAACTTGCAAGCACTCATCCTTCTATGTTTTTATGCATTCTGGCCACACTTTGGGTCAGCAAACATGCTATTCCTCATCATGCCCCTCTGAGAACATGGATTTATTGGCTCTGCTACAGCCCATTGCCAGGGGTCAGATATGTTCACCCTGCAGATGTCAGACCCCCCCCCCCCACACCCCCTGCTTGGAGACATGGAGTAATGGTCATGGCAATGTCTTGGGGGCTAAGATACTAGAGTTGGAGGCCCACAAGCACTCCTTATGTGACATTTCAGAATGTGGTACTGTCGCATTTTATGTCTTCCACAATCTTCATGGCCTAACACCTCCTTGTGACCTTGGGAAGGTCACTTAACCCATCAATGGCTCAGTTGACTGCAGGTCCGTACAGTCACTGTTTATCATCAAACATTACCAATTTGTCGGTAAGATGTACCACGATGTGACTGCATTGATACTGCAGTATACTACCAGGCAGTTACATGCATACTGATGTAACCTACATGTGAGACATAAGTCAGGTATGACATCATGACTGTGACTGTACATCTTTGTCTCCATCATATCTCTGCAGTACATGCAGACACATCCTACTCCTCGGATAACCACCAGCAGGTATCACTTCATGTCCGTAGGTGCCTATTTGCCCAATTTGGATGACACCTGTCCAGTTGTTATCTGCACATTTGTCTGGGATGTTGTATGGTGGATGTGTGGCTGTGACAGTTGTGAGACGCACATGTCTGGTATCAGGCCTTCTTTGTGGCACTGATGCACATTTTCCCACACAGTACAGATACCTTGGGGATGGCACCTATGGCACATCGATGCTGACAGCCCATACTACTCTCTCCTCTGCCTCCATTTTTCCTTCAGCTCATCCTTCTGCCTCTGTCGGCTGTGTGCAGTCATGTCTTCTCGTGCAAGCTGTTACACCATGGCCTACTCTGGTACTCTTCTGCATTTTGGCCTTTCACACACGCTTCTCCTTTATCTGATCTGCACATCACCACTCCTACTCTGTCCTCCTGTTACTGCACACATCCTGCCACTTCTGACTCTGTTGAGGGACATGTCTTCCCCATCCTATGCCATACACTGACATTGCAGTCCAACAAAAGAGCCAATAGCACCCACAAATGCAATCTAAAAAGTAACAATGCTTAATACCTAACAACACTAAGGGGCTTGTTTACAAAGCCGCGGTCGTTATCGGAGCCGCGGCCCCATTGAAATCAATGGGGTCGTGGCTCCGATAACGATCGCGAACCACTACCGCAGCTTTGTAAACAAGCCCTAATTGTTACTTTTTAGCCTGCCTTTTTTTCAAGGTCACATAAGAATTATACACTTCTTTAAGTAACAACGTGGCAGGGAATTCCTGTATCTAGCACCTTTTGTGGTGACAGTAGCGGGGCTCTTTTTGGCCTCCTCATCCCTCATAGGCATTTCCACTCCTGTGCCATTAGTCTTCTATTGACAAATGAATCCTATATTTATGGGACTCTTAGGACCTTATTTGCTTTATTCAATAAAGAAGCATGCTTTTAAAGTATATCTTTCAGGTGCTCTTGGACTTGTCATGTTTCTTTTATGCTTTTAGCAAGAACCAACAAGTTTTGAATGTTTTTTCCTCATCCTGGGTGGCGACTATCATTTCTGTAAATTTCTAATCATGGCGCAAATGGCAGTTTTCAGAAGGGCCCTTGATTAGGAAGCACAGGAGGAGCCCTAAAGTTCATTGCAAGCGTGTCACAGCCTGGGGCAGTTGTATGAACAGTGCAATATGGTTTAGTTTTGTTTTTATTTGATTTTCAGTTAAATTACAATAACCAAAAAGAAACAAGGTAAATCCAGAATAAACTATATAGAAAGGAAAAAATACAAGGTAACAATTAGACAACGATAAAGCCCACATTAAGAAATACCAGCTGAAATGCATACAGGAAAACATAAACAAACTAAGTAAACAAGGCAATAAAGCCTACAATTTAGGAGGTTTCACTCATCCATTATTATCCTCCGATAGAGTGCCATGACGTTCAATAACAACTTTTTCTAAATGAGAGACATCAGCGAGAACGTAGGAAGCCCCTTCAAAGTTAATAACACATTTGCAAGGGAAACATAAAAAAAATGTGGCCCCCAGAGCAAGGACCTGAGGCTTCAACCGCAAAAATTGCCTCCGTCTAAGCCAGGGGTCGGCAACCCGCGGCTCCGGAGCCGCATGCGGCTCTTTCTCACCTTTGCCGCGGCTCCGGAGCACACTGCCCGCCCGGTATTTATGGCGTTATGGGCTCCCTCCCTTCTTCTGCAGCCGCGGCTCTCTGCCTCTTAGGGAACCGCGGCTGTGCTTTTAAAATCATCTCGGAGCCCTTCCTGTCTTGACGGGCTCCGTGCAGCATTGTCCCGCCTCTAAAGGAAGTTGTTTACCACTTCATTAGGAGGCGGGACAATGCTGCACGGAGCCCGTCAAGACAGGAAGGGCTCCGAGAAGATTATAAAAGAACAGCCGCGGTTCCCTAAGAGGCAGAGAGCCGCGGCTGCTGATGACGGGAGGTCGCTGACAGGGAGGGAGCAGATATGGAGGGAGGGAGCTGTTATGGATGGAGGGAGGGGGGCTGACATGGAGGGAGGGAGCAGATATGGATGGAGGGATGGAGGGGGGCTGACATGGAGGGAGGGAGCAGATATGGATGGATGGAGGGAGGGGGGCTGACATGGAGGGAGGGAGCAGATATGGATGGATGGAGGGAGGGGGGCTGCCATGGAGGGAGGGAGCAGATATGGATGGATGGAGGGAGGAGGGCTGACATGGAGGGAGGGGGGCTGACATGGAGGGAGGGAGCAGATATGGATGGATGGAGGGAGGGGGGCTGACATGGAGGGAGGGAGCTGATATGGATGGAGGGAGGGGCTGACATGGAGGGAGGGAGCAGATATGGATGGAGGGAGGGAGGGGGGCTGACATGGAGGGAGGGGGGCTGACATGGAGGGATGGAGGGGGCTGACATGGAGGGAGGGGGGCTGACATGGAGGGAGGGAGCTGATATGGATGGATGGAGGGAGGGGGGCTGACATGGAGGGAGGGAGCTGATATGGATGGAGGGAGGGGGGCTGACATGGAGGGATGGAGGGGGCTGACATGGAGGGAGGGAGCTGATATGGATGGAGGGAGGGGGGCTGACATGGAGGGCTGGAGGGGGCTGACATGGAGGGAGGGAGCTGATATGGATGGAGGGAGGGCGGGGGCTGACATGGAGGGATGGAGCACTGGTAATGGGGTTGAGGGGACGAGCACTGGAAATGAGCTGATTAGGGGAGGCTAGGACTGGTAATGAGCTGATGGGGGGTAGGACTGGTATTGGGCTGATTAGGGGAGGCTAGCACTGGTAATGGGGTTGAGGGGGGATTAGCACTGGAAGGTACTGGGAGTGAGGACTGGAAAGGGGCTGATATTGGGGAGGGTTACTGGGACTGGAAATAGGCTGATGGAAAGAAGTGAAGAAAACGAAAGAAGAGTTAAGAAATGGCAGATGGACCATAGACCACAGAAAGAGAGCTAAGAGAAGACAGGAAAGCAGAAGCCTCAGATCGGGACCAGCATGATCAAAGAATAAATTGGTCAGACAACAAAGGTAGAAAAAATAATTTTATTTCATATTAGTGATTTGACTACAAAATCATCATAATTTTGAAATCAAATATTGTTACTTGTTGTTGTGATATTTTCTGTCGTTTTTTTTTTTGGTGTGTGAAGGAAGAGGGGTAGTCTTATACGGCGAGTATAGGCCAAACACCTATATTTTAACAGGAAAAGTAGGGGGTCGTATATAGCATTAAGGTAAGAAACAATATATGCAGTGTTAGATTTGTTTTAAATGTCGCAATGGTTTTGCGGCTCCCAGTTTTTTTTTTCCCTTCGGAAACGGGTCCAAGTGGCTCTTTACGTCTTAAAGGTTGCAGACCCCTGGTCTAAGCTGAGTCTCACGAGAGACATCAGGAAAAATATTTATAGTTTGGCCACAGAATTTAACTGCTTTAACTTTAAAGAAAGCGCGCAAAAGACGCTGCTTCACTTCGACAGAAGAGAAAGTAGCCAACAGTGTGGAACGTAAATTAATGGTATCCGAAGAGTCTTCTAAAAAAGTGGTCAGATTAGAAATAGCGGGAACAATCTCATCCATTCCCCCTTCAGCGGGATTAATATTTTTAATACTGGACGGAAGGTAATATGTTTGAGAAACTTCAATAGGTTCCTGAATGTTTAGTACTACTTTGAAGTGTTTGTCCAAAAGAATTCTAGACGATAACAATGCGGACTGAGGGAAATTTAAAAAACGGAGGTTACAGGAACAAAAAGAATTCTCAAGGGCCTCCAGTCTAGAATGTAATATCAAAGAATCTTTTACCCCAGCAACATTAGCAGCACATAGCGGAAGCACCTGAGAACCCATTTTAGTAACTGCCCTATCGACCAAAGCTACCTTCTCATCAAGTTGCTGAAGAGATATGACAGCTTCTTGAGAGAAGGTGCATAATGAATTTAACGTAGAGGACATTTTCTTATCTATAGTAAGCAGAACACCCCAAACACCCATTAACGTAATCTCACCATCTGGAAGTTTGGGCGATAGTTCAGTCACACTGCCGGAGGCAGCAAACTGTTCTCTTTAGTGTAATATGTTAATAAATGCATTTGAATTAGTTTAAGTATTCTCAACAGAATCACAGATAATGTTTTAAAAGCTTTATTTTTTAAGAGGACACCTATTTTAAGCCTATTTTATAAAGGCACATAAATTTTCTCTCTAAACGTTGTTTAAAATTATATGGTCCGTCAAACATTAGAGAGTATTTAGTGCTTAAAATGCATACTCAATGTCTCATAAATTTCATCATCGGTCTTCTAAAGCCTTTCAACAAATTTCATAGTCAAACAAAATACTTATAAAGTCTCTGCTAATCCACTCCTTCATTCTTCAATACATTTTATAATAACAATTTGATAATAAAGTTGCTTATCTGAATCTAAAGCTATTGCAAAAATTAATATCCAGCGTTCATCCACTAATACTTCAATATGATGTCATGTTTGGAAATTAATCTTCTTCAAAGATATGCACACACAGCTTATAAAGTATGGACACACATCGCAACACTAGCTCTGCTCTACCAAAATTATTGATCCTGGAAATGCCTGTGTGCAGATCATGCAAAAGTAATTGCGCAGTGGGACATCTTTACTGAAGACTGCACAAGAAGCACACAATTGAGGTGTGATATCAGTGTGGAGGCCCATGCTAATATCTGTGGCCATGTGCAGCCATCCTCCATGCTAATAGCACCTTGCTATCATGCTGCACTGCACTAACTGGCACATGGGCACACTTAATGCCCCCTTTGAGGTGAGGTCAAGTGTACCCACACTTATGGTAACAGTCATAGTAACATAGTAAATGACAGCAGATAAAGATCAACATGGTCAAGCTAGGCTGCTCAGTAAGGTGGTTAGAATTATAGAGCTGCACCTGCTGCTCTGTGCAGGTTACTCCCCCCCCCCCCATGCCTTTGCTTAAAGTTGTACCTGCCACTCCAGGTAAGTTACCCTTCTCTATTTATTCTCTTGCTATATAGTGATCCTCTGTGTCTGTCCCATGCGTTTTTGGATTCCATCACCATCTTTGCTCCCACCACCTCCTTCGTGTGTACGCAAATAAGGTTTGTGTTAACTGTGGTGTGCCATCAATGCCTATATTACACCCCTAGGGCTGGTGTAAGTGATCAAACCTAGATTTTCTGCCTGTATTTCACCACTTACACCCCCATTTAATAAAGTAGAATACATGTCTATGTTACCTTCCAAAAAAGGCCTGAAATATGCATGTTGTAGCAAACGCTAACTCTGCAAGGAGTTTATAAAATTACCCTCTTTACATGCACGATTTAATGAAAGCCTTTTTCTGAGTATGGAAAATGCTTTATAAAATGCCCACCTAAGAGTTTAATGCTTTGAAGTGGAAAGCTTCATCAACTAAAATTTAGACATCTGCTCATATTGTTAGCAGTTACTCTAAAACCAGGATTTTAATATGTTTGTAAGCAAGTTGCTTTTAATCTGTCATGTTAAAAAACACTTCTTAAATAGACCACTCCCAGACCAATTTTATCCGTAATCCTACACCTCTTCTCAGTGGTTCAGCCATAGACAGCAATGTTTAAATATTACGGAAGATGAAGCATAGTTTTGTCTGTAAGTTTAACTAGTTGCCAATCTGGTTACACTGAGCCCAAGAAGAGATGATTGGGCAGACTGTGGATACCATACCTCATGCAATAATTATGTATAGAATAAATCTTTCTTGAATACTAAAGAACCCTTTTACTAATGTACGATAATGATTACCATGGGTTGTAGTATGCGCTAACAGCCCACGACAACTGCTACTGCATGCTAAAAGCAGCCAGTGCAGCAAAAATACCAAGCTAATTGTTCTTAATATGATGTGGGAATTGGGTTGGAAAGTAGGTGTATCAGTGGGTAACAGCTTGCATGCAAGATGCACAATGCACTAGCTGTCATGCACAATGCACTAGCTGTCACAGCTGCACTTAATGGCACTTCAAGAGATGGCATTATGCTCAGTTATGCTACCAGTAGTCTGAGAGCAGGAAAGCAGTGGCTAAAAGCAGCCACTTTTGGAAATACTGCTGCTGCAGCTGCCTGCCTCCCCCACAAATGGAATCAGCAGCAGCTGGGACAAGGGGGTGGCAACTGGGAGAGGGCAACACAGCTCATTATGTGTGCTGCTCCCGCTACCCACCCAGGCCCGTCTCCCTAGGTAGCCACCTAGCTTGCCTAGTGGATGGGCTGGCCCTGTTTGCAGTGCTATGGCGCCAAGGGATTTGTGTGCAACCACATCTGGACTACTGGCTTGTCCAAGCCCATTGTCCTTCAGAAGTGTCTCAGGTAGCTCCCCGAGTGATGTCCTTCTGATGAGCCTCAGCTGGGTGATCAGTTGGGGAAAAGCCAGTTGTTGCATTCCTGGTCCTTGGAGTTCCAGGGAGCAAGTTTTCAATACTAGAGTGTGTGGAGTCATTCGGCCAGTCAAGGCTGTTGGATTGTCAGTATTATTCTGTTTTCATTAGGCTCCCAGCGTCCTGGTTAATATTCATCAGCAGTTCGAGTTCAGGCTTCTGCTCCCAATGATGGTGGAGTCTAGCCTGCGGTGGTAGCAGCAGCCCAGATTTCTGAGGAAGGGCGTGCCATTGGATGATTGCTTATGGATTCTTCTGGTGACAAATGCTAGTCTCTCAGGCTGGAGAGCTCATTTCTAAGCCAAATAGCCTGGTACCATGTGTGCCCTGAAGTGACAGCCATCAGGTTGGTTCTTCTGTGTCTCTGTCCCCTAGTCAATGGCCAAACAGTTCACATGTTTTTGGACAATGTCACAGCGGTGGCTTATGTCAATCGGCAAGGCAGCATGAAGAGTGCTGAGGTTGCCCTGGAGGTAGCTCTCCTGTTTGCCTGGGCGGCAAAAAGCCTCCTGGTTTGTCAGCCCTGCACATTGCCGGGGTGGATACTGTGGAAATGGATTTTCTTAGCTGGCACTCTCTGGTCCCAGGAGAGCGGGAGTTGAGTCAAGAGGTGTTTTCAGTTGTTTCTGCACCATTGGGGTCGCCCCGAGAGGGATCTGATGGCAACCTACTCCAGTGCAACTGATAACAGAACCCACATGTGATGGGGTCATACTGGACTTGGTATTTCCCAATGGGGGAAGTGTTTCTGATGTCATTGTGGGAGATCATCTTGCATCCAGTGATCCAGTGGTAAGGTTCAGTATTAGTACTATGGATGATAAAATCCATTCAAAAGTGACGGTCTTAGACTTTAGGAAAACTAACTTTGCAAAGATAGGACAATACCTCAGAGAGTCGTTAGCAGGATGGGAACAGCTGGGGGATGTAGAAAAGCAGTGGGCAAAACTGAAAGAGGATATTTTAAGGGTAAGAAACCTTTTTGTTAGAAAGGTAAATAAAGGTAAAAGGAAAAGGAGACCACTTCGGTTTTCGAAAGAAGTAGCTGAAAAGATGAAGAAAAAGATGGAGGCCTTCATGAAATACAAGAGATCACAGAGAGAGGAAGACAGGTATCTATATTTCGAAAAAATGAGCGAGGCTAGCAAAGTAGTCAGGAAAGCAAAGGTACAAAAAGAAGAAGAAATAGCCAATGCAATAAAATGTAGGGATAAGATATTTTTCAGATATGCTAGTAGAAGAGGAAGGGCAAAAATGGTATTGTCAGACTCAAGGGTGCAGGGGAGGAATATGCAGAAACTGACGAGGATAAAGCAGAATTGCTTAACAAATATTTATGTTCTGTATTCACAGATGAAGGGCCAGGAGCAGGACCTCAAAAACACCTACAAATAGAAACATTAGTGAAGGGAATCTTGAACTATTTTCAGAAGACTGGGTTTGTGAGGAAATAGCTAAACTAAAAGTAGACAAAATCATGAGTCCAGATGGGATGCATCCAAGAATACTAATGGAACTTGGGGACATTCTAGCAGCTCCACTGTCTGACCTTTTCAATGCCTCTTTGGAGTCAGGAGTGGTGCCAGAAGACTGGAGAAAGGCACATGTGGTCTCATTATACAAAGCAGACATAAGGATGACACTGAGAACTACTGGCCAGTTAGTCTAACCTTTGTGGTTAGTAAATTATTGGAAAGGCTATTAAAGGAGAGAATAGTGAGATTTCTGGAGTCCAGTAAATTGCAGGATCTGAGGCAGAAAGGATTCACCAGAGGTAGATCTTGTCAGACAAATCTGATAGATTTCTTTGACTGGGTGACCAAGGAGTTGGACTGAGGGAGAGCTCTAGCTATGGTGTATTTAGATTCAATAAAGCCTTTGAAACCATTCTGCACAGGGGACTTATAAACAAACTGAGCATCCTAGGGATGGACTCTAAAGTTACTGACTGGGTTAGAAATTTGTTAAGTGGGAGGTGACAAAAAGTACAGGTAAATGGAGCTCACTCTGACGTGAAGGAGGTTACCAGTGGTGTGCCCCAGGGATCTGTCCTTGGTCTGATTCTGTTTAACATCTTTGTTAGTGATATCGTGGAAGGTCTGTCAGGTAAGGTTTGCTTGTTTGTGGATGATATCAAAATCTGAAATAGAGTAGAAACATAGAAACATGATGGCAGAAAAAGGCCATATGGCCTATCTAGTCTGCCCTTCCATATCAACCACTACAAGAGTGCCCTTATAGAAACATAAATATGATGGAAGAAAAAGACCACATGGCCTATCTAACCTGCCCTTTCATATAAAAAAAAAAGGTTTGGAGAAGTTCCTAGAGGAAAGGTCCAACTATTATTAAAGAGGACCTGGGAAATCCACTGTTTGCCCCAATACAAGCATTGTGGAACCTGTGTCTTCTAGGGAAACTGCTAGGTACTTGTGACCAAATTGGCCACACATGAAGGAGTATATAACATGAGGAGGGATCTAGCTAAGCTTGAAGAACAGTCTAGAACTTGGCAACTGAATTTTCATACAAAAAAAGGCAGGGTCATGTATTTAGGCTGCAGAAATCCAAAGGAGCTGTACAGTGTAGGTGGTGAGGTACTTCTGTCCACAAAAGAAGAGTGGGACCTTGGCATAATTGTGTCTGACGATCTTAAAGTAGCTAAACAGGTAGAAAAAGCAACTGCAAAAGCCAGGATGCTTAAGTGTATATGGAGAGGAATGGCCACCGGAAAAATAGAGGTGATAATGCCTCTGTATAAGTCTCTAGTGCGACCTCATTTGGAGTATTGTGTGCATTTCTGAAGACCGTACCTTCAAAAGAATTTAAGCAGGTTGGAGTCTGTGCAGATGGTAGCTACTAAAATTGTTAAAGGTCTTCGTTATGAAGCATGAGGACAGATTTAAATATCTTAAGATATATATACTTTAGAGGAAAGCGGGATGGGACGATATGATAGAGACCTTTAAATACCTCCATGGCATAAATGCACAGGAGGGTCTCTTTCAGTTGAAGGCAAGCTCTGCTACAAAGGGACATAGAATGAGGGTGAAAGGGGATAAACTCAGGATTAATATGCAAAAATATTTCTTTACAGAAAGAGTGGTAGATGTGTGGAATAATCTCCCAGTGGAGGTGGTGGACACGAGGATAGTGTCTGAATTCAAAAAAGCATGAGACAAACACAGATTTATTTATTTTATTTATTTATTTATAGCTTTTCTATACCGTGCTATTTGTTATCAGTGCGGTTTACATTCAACAACTTGACTACAGGGCAGGGGTAGATCTGCCCTGTGTTTACATAAAACAGGGATAGTAACATGGAAATGTAACTGGGAGAACTATATATAATTAAATACAGACAGGTGAAGTTACAGTAAGGTTATTTAAAATGAGGCGATTCTACATGCTAGGTTTGAGGTCAATATACATATTCAAGTTATTATCTTGTGCAAACTTTGACTGCTTAAATTTTGTAAGATGACGTTCATGATTTAGTATATAAATCTTTACTAGTTTACTAGATCTGTCCGGTTTGGTTTTGTCTGTGGTGTGGGAGTCAATGCTGGGTTGGGTTGGATGGTGCTCTAGTGTGGGGAAAAGTGCAGTAGGAATAAGTGATGCTTGATGGCCTTCCTAAATTGATTGAGGTCTCTGATTGCTCTGATGTTGGGAGGGAGGTTATTCCAACATCTAGGGGCATAAAGAGCGAAGGCTCTATTACTAGTTGTTCGTGAACATTTTGTAGATTCAGGTGGGATAATCAGTGTGTTGGCGACTAGTGTCCTCCGTAATCTGTTTGGTGTGTGTGTGAGCAGGGCAGAAATTGAAGGTGGGGAGATTTTGTTAATGGATTTGAATGTGATGAGGAGGGCCTTGTATGAGATCCTACAGTTTATAGGTAGCCAATGTAGGTCTCTTAAGATAGGGGTTATGTGGTCTTTTCTGGACACTCCGCAGAGGACTCGGGTGGCAGCATTCATTGCTAACTGTAGAGCATTTAGGATGCTCTTGGGGAGATCGTGGAGAATAATGTTTGCGTAGTCAAAGTGGGGTGTTATAATCGCTTGGAATATTGTATGGAAGTCCTCTGGGGCGAGCATGGGTCTCAGATGTCGTAAAGTCTTGATCTTGTAGTATATTGCTTTGACAGTATTGCTTATGTGCGCTGAGAAATCCAGTTGTTGATCAAGCGTTACACCGAGATAGCGTATGGAGGTCTTGCTGGGAAGTTCTGCATCTCTAACCTTTAGAGTTGTAGGAGGTGAAAAGCTCTTGTTCTTCATGATGAACAAGACCTCAGTTTTATTGAAGTTTATTCTGAGGTTCTGATTGAGGAGCCAATCTGTGATTGCATTGAAACAGTTCACTAATGCTGTATAGTCGGGCAATGTGACATTGATTGGTGTGAACAACAGGACGTCATCTGCATAGATGAGGCATGAGATTCCATATGAGCGGATGATGTCACAAATCGGCTGCATGTAAATATTAAAGAGCAATGCGGATAGGGAGGAGCCTTGAGGTAACCCTTGGCTTTGCTGAAATGGTTTGGATGTGTTGGAGCCCATCTGAATTTGCTGCCATCAATCCTCTAAGTAGGATTTGCACCAATCCCAAGCGCGGCCATGGATTCCCTTCTCATGGAGTCGAGTTAGAAGCTGGTCGTGATCGACTGAGTCGAAAGCAGCGGTGATATCGAGGAAGATAAGCGTAAACCCCTTTTGATGTTGTCTATCCCACTAATTAAGGTGTTGGTTAGGGAGGTCAGTAGTGTCTCGACTCCATGAGCTTCCCTAAATCCATGTTGACAGGGGTCTAGGGGGGCTTCGGTATCAATATGTTGCTGGATCTGTCTCTGTGCCACTTTCTCTAGTATTTTGGCTAGAAGAGGAATACTTGAGATCGGACAGTATGACTCCACTTTCTACGGATCAAGGTGATTGTTCTTTAGAAGTGGTCGTACGGATGTCTGTTTAAGATCCATTGGGAATGTTCCTGTTGCGAATGAGAGACTTATGATTTCAGCTATGATTGGGCTGAGTTCTGAGCACATTGATCTAATCCAGTAAGCTGGGCATGTGTCATTTGGTGCAGTGGTGGTGTTGATGGTGGCAATAATGTCTGCGATGCAACCCGCAGATGGAGGAGTGAGTTTCATGAGTGGATTCTGATGGAGAGGAATATAGAGAGGTTTGGGGCTCATGGCTATGAGTGTTTTGACCGCTTTGGATTGGAGGTAGATGATATCTAAAGGTTAAAAGGAGGCTATTGTAGTTTATATGGAAGGGCAGACTAGATAGGCCATGCGGTCTTTTTCTGCCATTGTGTTTATATGTTTTGATGCCAAAGTGTGCTGTTTCTTCAATCCCGCATAGAGATGGGGTCCAAAGACCTTGGTGTTGTGGCTCAACCTTGACCAGGTCAGCACCTGCTGTAGGTGTTTTTTCCATGGCCTCTGGTGGGGTGTGTGATTTATCATATGGAGCGCCATCCAAAAAGGATTATTCTGGCAGTGCTGGGTTTGCCGAGGAGAGCGTGATGTGAAGATCTGATGCTGCTCCTACAAGCAACATCTATTCACTTGTCCCTGTCTCAGGGCTTATTCTGTTGGGGGGCCGCTTGTTCTGGAGGACCTGGCTCCCTTCTCGTTTATGGCTTGGGTCCTGTAAGGACATGGTTAGTGCGTATGAGCTACTCTTCAGAAATGGTGTACCACTCTGCTCAGAATCTGAAGGAAGTCTACCAGCCTGGCATAAGTGCAGGTCTGATGCCTTGGGTATTGGTGAGGCATATGGCGGCTGGCTCCTGAGGCTCTGCTTAGGTGTTTTCTCTGCTTTAGAAATGAAGGGATATGTTTACTAAACCGTGGTAAAGGAGCAAGTGTGCCATTAGTGTACGTTAACTGTGCATGTGTATACTTAGTGCGTGCCAAAAAGCCACTTTAATGCATGCTAATGGTACCAGCCACTTTAGCATGTGCTAACGGTACCTGTGGGTGGAGAGAAGGCATGCCCTGAGCGGAGAGTGGGGGTCAATGGGCGGGGAGTGGGTGGGAACAAGACTTGCTCCTTTAACGCAGGCACTTTAACGGCAGGGACCCTAATGCAATTCAAAACCTTTTTGAGAAGAGAGAGTCTATTTTACGTCTGCAATGTGATGCACAGACAGGGGAGCTCAAGTGAGTGATAGTAGTGCTCCATTAGCAGCAACAGCATAGTGCCCAAGTATGAAAGGGCACTATGTTGATGGTGCAAATGGGGGCAAAGGAGATGGTACACGGGTCATGCAGTGGGGGCTGCTGGTGCACAGGGGGGACCAGGCACCTGCCTAGATGGCACATAGGAACATAAGACTACAAAATATGCCAAACTGTGTCAGACCAAGGTCCATCATACCCAGTATCCTCTATCCAACAGTTCACAATCTAGGTGACAAGTACCTAGCAGTTTCCACAAAAGACACACAGGATCCCCAATAACTGTAACGGGGCAAGCAGTGCATAGCTCGGGTCCTCTTTAGCAGTGGTTTATGGACTGTTACCAAGGAACTCATCCAAACTTTTTAAAATTCAGCTACACTGACAGCTTTTACCGCATCCTCCAGTAAGGGATTTCAGGGTTTGATTACATGGTGACTGAAAAAATATTTTCACCTAGAAGACCCAAATGGGTTACACTGTAGCTGCATTGCAGGTCCCCTAGTCTGTTCACAGTCTGATGGCATAAAAAAGCGACCTACATTTACCTGTTCCACTCCAGTCAATAATCTATAGACCTCTATCATTTCTCCTTTCAGTCATCTCTTCCCCAGGTTGATGAGCCCCAACCTTTTCAGCCTCTCCACAAAGGGGTATTCTGCCATTCGCAGGGGTAAACTGCCATCTGCAGAACCATCTGTGATATTCGCTATGATCCCACAGTGACAGTCCTGCTACTGCTGTGGAAAGGCAATGTGCCACATGGGGCAATTCAATTGTCTTGGAACCCAAGGCAGAAAACCAGGATGCCTCCCCAACCACTGCCTCAGAACTCAGCTGTGGGGGAAGTGGCTGATAGTGCCAGATGCTGGAAAATGCAAGTGCCCGGGGAAATACTACAGCAGTGGCTGTCATCCTTCCCCCGAGAACTATCGATGGTAGGTTGTGATGGGGCTCCTGCATTGCAGCTGGTGGGGGGGGGGCTGTGTGGCTGTCTATGTGTGCCCCTGCCCACCATCTGGCACTTATTTCCAAGGTGCCCACCTAACCCGCGTGTTTAGCATGCTAGGACTGTGACTACTACCACTGTCAGTGCATAGGCATGTCTGCATGGTGGGGTGTTAGTGGTGGCATGGGAAGTGTCACCAGCCTGCAGTAGATGGAATTCTTGTCCTGGTCATGTGCACCATACGCATTGCAGCATGTGTCAAAGGCCAGCTGAAGGGAAACATGTCAGCAACAGGAACCTTTATCCCCATAAGGCAACACTATGGTGCAATACACACACTTGGTGTTTATGGGTGTGGAGAGTCACAGGTTCAGGTCCCTGCTGGGGTTTCTGTATTGCATCTTCCTGTGAATAAGGTTTAGCTGACAGTGTAAGTACAGCTCCAGCATGTGCAATCCCAAGGAGATGTCCAGCAAGGGTGGAAACACCCACCAGCAGCAATGACAGGCTCCACTATCCACAGCTAGTTGGAGGCTAATAGCACACGGTAAAAACGTGTGGTGAGGCCAAGGCATGGTAAAGGTGCCTGTAAACAGAGCACATGTTGTCAATCCTTCAGCTGACTTTGAGACAGGAGTGTCAAGCAGGAATGCCAAACATTTCCGCTTTTGCACAGTACGCCAATGAGAATGTATGTGTGTGTGTGTGTGTGTGTGTGTGTGTGTGTGTGTGTGTGTGTATGGTTCCCCTTTGTCCTGTGGTTTTCTGCACTTTATTTTGGCTCACATTGTCCAAGTTTTTCCCAGCCTGTTTGTAAAATGTGAATAAGGCGAGGTAGAGGATTGTGGGTAACACCTGAAACAGCGCAGATTGGCCTGGATGTGTCTGTCAAAATGGTAGGGTCACTGGCCGAGATGCCATTGTGCCCATCTGCCATGTGCATTGTCTGGGTGGCCACTGTATGTCATGCTGAGATGGCACTCTCACTATGACCAAAATGTGACCAAGACATGGCTATGTATCCACATAGAGCTGTTATAATGCTTGTTTCTGGTGATGTGGATGCATTTTTTGAATGGACTGCTAATCACGGAGCAAACAGCTGGGTATAAATGCTGAGTCTCCCAAGGCAGTGTGTTTCTAGTCATACTATGCATGTGCTGTGCATGCTGACTAGTAGATTGACTGCAGTTTGTTTATGCTTTGCTGACACAGTCTAGTGAAGGGCAGCAGGGGCAGTGCTGTAGTCAATTGTTAGTTCTCAATGGTTGGGACAGAAGTGAGTCATGGCTTACTCACTGGGGTTCTACCAGGACTGTAGTAGTAGCCCCATTCCAGTCTGTACACCCCCACTGCAGTGGTTGTCCATGGCAGTAGCATGTTGACCCTGGCCACTAACCTACACTGCTATCAAGAGTTAGTATCAAACATGGGCAGAGTACAGAGCCAAGCAGTTGCTGTCACTGTCACCCTCAGCATGCAGGAGAAAAGCATAACACATTCAGACAATACTTGCCACACACTAGCAGTGATATTGACCTACAGCACAACCAGCAGAGATCACCTCTGACAGTGCCGTTTCAGTGGACCAGGTGATAGGCACCCCTCCTCACCCTCAGAGTGACAACTGAAACTGCTCTACAGCATGGCTTGCTGTTATGTGCATGTAGCACACACAGCCAGTGCATCTTAATGAGATTAGTGCATTCTCCATTGGTTCTTCAGCTGCAGTCCGCTGTTTTGCATGGGTAGTGGTGTCCCAACCTCTGCTGGCATGGACAGCAAACAGTTTGATCAGAGATCAAAATGGCTCTATACATATGCACAAAACTGTGTGGAGGTGTAGCCTACTTGTTGGTGCAATGTCTCCATGGTCAAAGGTCCAGAGTGTGATTTCCACTTGTTCATTTTGTGCCTGGATGTGCTTGCACAGTCCTGGCTCTGCTGTGACCTGTATACAACCATTCTTTTACATTTCTATGCATTATGGCCACACATTGGGTAGCCCAACATGGCATTCCCATCATGGACATCTGTGAGCATGGCTTTAGTGGCTCTGCCACGGCACATTGCAGCGGGTCAGTGATGTATATGCAGAAGATGTCTGGGTCAACTGGTATGGATGCGTTTTCTATTTTGCCATCATTGTGACCTCCTAGCTTTACGTAAACAGGATATATCTCATACATTCAGGCACCTAACACTCATTGCATAGCCATCCCCTGCACTATTCTGCCATCATTACTTGCCCCACATGGGGCAAATGGGCTCAATTTGTCCCTTTCTATCATGCCAGTCTGTCGGGTGTATTGTCTTGCAGTTTCATGGGCTGAGGCATCCGTCCCACCCTCACAAATAGTGTTTCCTTTACCCCATGGCACTGCTACTTTTGGTTCACACACACCAAATGCTTTTGGCCTGTATGATCCCATACATCCACCCACCACACACAATGCAAATTATCTGCTTGGAAGATCCATGGCACAGTCCTGCAACCACAATTTGACCGTCAGGGAGATTCACGGTGGGACAGCTTACTGGCAGTACTGCCCCACCATGGCCCTCAGTGGTCATTTGCAGCAGTTAGCCATATTATGCACACCTCTCTTGTGATTGCTCCACATGCGCACACACGGACAATCCTCCCTTTGTTACCCACATCAGGCACATACTGCCTCCACCTAGACACTGTCCTGGCCTATGGCAAGCCACACACTGACAGTACATCTTGATACATGTCCACACCTCACAGGCACTATAATGTAGCTTATGGTATGGTATATGCTTTTTTTTTTTTTTTTATATAACGTTTATTTAAGTTTTTAATAAGCCACAAAACAAAAGAAATCATGACCAACAAAGATACAAACAAGGAAATCAAATCTAACAAATAAGACACCTAAAACAGCAACTCAAATCCCCCACCCACCCCCCGGTTCTCTGAGAAATGGTGCCACCACTCTGCAACCAGGCGACAGCAGATGGCCTGACATGTAAGGGATGCTTGCTCCCTGCTACTCAATTGTGCAGTATCCCCGCATCAGGGAACAAAGGAACGGGCACAATATTGGTCAAGAAGTGTCCATCTATGTACATTTAAATCTGCAGCGTTTGGAGAGTGAAGCTTACTATACAATTTTTCAAGCTTAGCATAATAACATACTAAATTCCACCAGCAATCAAAGTGTATGGAGCGAAAATGTTTCCAATGAGTAAGAATAAGCTTTAGTGCAATGGCTATCATGAAGTTCAAAAGAAACGCCTGCTCCTTAGAAAGGGCCAATGAGGGTGCAGCAGAGCGCAAAAGGACCAACGGCCCTGTAAGAATGAAGGGGATGTCTAGTACGCTCTGAATCCGAGCACCCACATTCTGCCAGAAACCCTGGAGCAGGGGGCAGTCAAAAAACATGTGCCTGTAAGTGCCCAACTCTTGCTGACATGACCAGCATCTGCCAGACGACTGTTTGTCCCATTTAGCTAGCTTAACAGGGGTAATATAAGCCCTATGCAAGAAAAAATACATCGATTGAGTGAGAGCTGCTGAGCGCGAAGCCCGCGTAACAGGGCCCCACAAGAGCTTCCATAAGGTGGGGAGGGTCTCAACAGCCAGATCCACCTCCCAGGTTTTAATTAAGCCCTTTAAGGATATTAGCCCAGAATCTCCAATAGACCTGTAAATAAAGGACATAGCGCCCCGCTGGCTGAGGGACCCCTGAACGAGACTAAGGGGGAACCCAGCAGCGTCCAGGTCTATTCCCTTGACACCTTTTGCGTCTAGACAATGCTTGAGTTGCAGCCATTGAAAGTGACAGGACAAAGGGAGGGCAAACTCCTTCTGCAAGGTCGAGAAATCCTTCCATCCATTCTTGTCTATCACTTGTCCAATTACCCAAATACCACAGCGCATCCACTTGCGCCAGGCAAACACCTGATTCCGAATCTTAAACAGTGGATTCCACCATAAAGGGGTATGCCAAAAGAGAGCGGTCCCGTCGCCCGCAAATCTAACCAGTTGCAAAAAGGCCGCTTGTGTAGCTCCGATGACCCCCCCCTGCCAGAGAGTCTCGTGGAAATTGCATGCCCAACAAGTATCGCAGGGGATACGGGGCCGCCAACTGTTCCTCTACTTCGAGTCAGATTGGTCTATGTCCCAAACCCTCAGACTCCACCCACAAGGCTCCCTGCTTTAGTAAAAGGGCCTGGTGGTAGCGTCGGAAATCAGGGAATTGGACACCTCCAGCCTCCTTAGAAGCCTTGAGCTTTTTGGTAGCAATTCTAGGACATTTCCCATTCCAGAGGAAGCCCAACAACGCTCGCTCAAGTTCACCGTATATATCTACGGGAAGTTCAAAAGGTAGCATTCCCAATAAATAGTTTATTTTGGGAGTAAGGGACATTTTTATGGTCTCCAACCTGCCCCACCATGACAGGTGGAGCGGGGACCAAGAAAGGGTCCGCTTACGGATCAGTAATAGAAGGTCCGCCAAATTTGATGTAATAGTGTCAGCCCGGGAAGCGCAGTATTGGGCACCCAAATATAAAATTTTATCCGATACCCACCGAAAGGGAAACTACACCATTAAGTGCGAATTGGAGACGTTATTCATTGGGAATGCTACCGACTTGGACCAGTTAATTTTATATCCGGAGATCGAGGAGTAGCTCTCGATCAAAGACAGGATTGCAGGAACTTCTTCCGGCTGGGTGAAAAGCAGAAGATCGTCCGCGTAAGCTGAGATTTTCACCTGCAATTCTCCCAATCTGAAGCCGGAGATCCCTGCGTGCTGCCTGATAGCTAAGGCCAGGGGTTCCAACGCTAAATTAAACAAGAGAGGAGAGAGAGGACAACCCTGTCTCGTGCCTCTGTGAAGCAAGAAGGAGCTGGAAAGAATGCCATTGGCAAAAATACGGGCACTGGCGTTCGCATATAGGACTTTGACCATACGAATAAACCCATCCCCTAACCGAACCAATCCAACACCTGCAAGAGAAAGGGCCACTCTAACCTGTCAAATGCTTTCTCCGCGTCAAGCGAGAGACCTATATAAGGTAAAGGACTAAGAGAGGCCCTTTCCAGTAAATTACATAGCAGCCGTGCATTATCTGATGTAGCTCTCCCAGGGACGAAGGCGCATTGGTCCGGGTGAATAAGATCTCCAATAACCTTAGTGAGTCTCTGTGCCAAAATGCTGGCAAAGATTTTATAGTCAGAGTTTAGCAAAGAGATCGGCCTGTAATTCGTCACAAGCTCCGGGTCTTTACCGGGCTTCTCCAAAACCACAATTGTGGCTTCAGAGAAATTACCGGTATTTCCCTGCCCCTTTACCAACTCGGAGTAGTAGATCAAAAGATAAGGAATTAAGTCCTCACAAAATACCAGATAGAATTCTGCCGGAATTCCATCCGGTCCAGTGGCTTTACCCCGGGGCATAGCTTTGATAGCAGCGCGCAATTCCTTACAGGTAAGTGAGTTCCCCAGATCGCCCGCCTGCTGAATCAACACAGAGGGGTGAGTGAGGCCTCTTAAGAAACTTGTGAGAGCATTTGAATCCGGCTCAACATCCGAGGAATATAACTTCCCATAATACTTTGAAAACTCATCTAGTATTCGCTCACTCTTGGTTTGTTGAATTAAGTTGTCATCTAGCAGAGCGACAATTCTTTTTTTTTCTTGCCTACCCCTTAAAGCATTAGCCAAAGTTTTACTTGCCCTATTTCGCTCAATATGAAATCTGGCCGATTGGCTAAGAAGAGTTTGTTCCACCTCCGAGGAAGCTATCTCATTATATTGATACCTTAACCTTTGGAGTCTAAGTAAGATACTAGGATCAGGACAGTTCACCCACAACCTTTCCCTTGCTTTGATCTGATTTTCAAGGGTTACTAAGCGGGCCTTGTTCTTCTTGCGCTCCCGGATCGCATGACTAGTAATTGCGGCTCGCAGGGTGGCTTTAAAAGCCTCCCACCAGGCCCATGTCGCGGTATCGCCCACCATATTAGAAGCAAAATAAGAGCAAATGACCTCCCGGATTTCTGTTTGAAAGGAGGGGTCCGCTAACCACGCTCTGTTAAATGACCAGGGCGATGCAGGCCGCTCTATCCCAGAAAGATCAATCTCCAAAGTTACTGCAGCATGATCAGAAATGCACATGCTTTCAATTCCCGTCGCACAGCCCGAAGAGACCAAGGACTTAGACGTCAAAAAATAGTCAATGCGCGAGGAGGATTTATGAAATGGAGAGAAATAAGTAAAGTCTCTCTCCTTTGGATGCAACGTTCTCCATACATCCACCAGCCCGTTAAGCTCACAAAGGGCTTGAATCGCTAAAGTAGCTTTAGAAGGTTTTTCAACTCTCCCAGGATTACGATCTATCAACGGGTCGCAGACAACATTAAAATCTCCACCCACAATAATGGGAGCCGAGGCCTCCGTCTGTAGCCGGCCTGAGAGAGAGCGAAAGAAAAACGGATCATCACAGTTAGGACCGTAGACATTGGAAATAAGAAGAGAAACATTCCCGACCAAGATTAAGGAGTTAGCACATCTACCCACATCATCATGACAGGAGCTTACAACCTTGGCCCCCAGGGCCTTCCTAATTAATGTAACTACTCCATTTTTCTTGTGACATGCAGGGGAGGAACCTATCACACAAAAATGCTTATTGCCTAATTTACATGTTTCGTCTAGCGTAAGGTGTGTTTCCTGTAACAAAATTATATCAGCTTTTTGCCTCCCACAGTAAGACAAGATTTTCTGGCGCTTGATCGGAGACTTAATTCCTTTAACATTGAGGGACAGTAATTTTAAGCTAGCAGTCATTGTACCCTGAAAAAAGGGATAAACGTAGCATCCAACACACAGAGAACCAGTTGCACATAAGCTTACAATAAAACTTCCCCATTTTCCTCAGAGAACCAGCATATACCTCCCACCCCCCCAACCAAGCATATGGGTGAGACAGCTTGACCATAAAAACATGGCCGTCACGGGATCCCACGAGCCCACTAGGGTTAACTAGTGGGAGTATGACAGCAACAATAACATCTCCCGAATAAACCCATATATACATCTCACAATACCCCAAACAGCTCTCTCCCAGGGCTAGAAAAGCGCAAAGACCTCCCTCCCCACCTTACAGACAGACAAACCCCTACTTTTTTCCCCCGGGGCAGACCCGGGGTGCTCCCTTGAAACAAAAGGCCGATGATCGGGCAAGGAAGCCTTCACGGGCTAAAAGGCCCACCCCGTTCCACCGAGGGTCAGAATGCAAGACCAGGGACAGAAACAACTAGTTCTGGTGCATCATAAGAGCCTCTTGCTCCTCAATGAAGTTTTTAAGAGCCAACGGGTCCTCAAAAGTCTTGGTTGCATTGTTCAGAGTAACTTTAAATCTGGCAGGGTTGAAAAGGCCATATCTGGCCTGCAGATGTTGTAGACGAGGTCTGAGAGCAAGGAATGACTTCCTTTTTTCCACCGTGGGTTTGCTATAGTCCGGGAAGAAGAGAATTTTTTGCCCACCGGGCAGCAGCAGCTGTTTCCCCTTGGCCGCGGCCAAAATCTGGATGGCGTGTTGGTGACATAAAACACAGAAGATCATCGGGCGCGGCCTAGTACTATGCGAACTGGAAGAGGCCAGGATCCGATGTGCCCTTTCTATCTCCAGGGGCCGGGCAAAGTCGAGATGTAAAAAGTCCGGTAGCCAGGATTCCAGGTATCGAATCGGGTCGCCTCCTTCCAAACCCTCCGGCATACCAACAATGCGAAGGTTGTTACGTCTGGCCCTGTTGTTCATGTCCTCGAGGGACTTCTCCAAATGTTCCACTTTCCGAGCAGACTTTGCAAAATGGAGGGCTCCCGTCTCGCACTTGGTTATTGCCGCTTCAGCCTTTTCCAGTCGGAGAGATAGGGTTTGCATTTGTGATCGCATCTCCTTCATATCAGTTTGCAGGTCAGCCAGGGAATCCCCATTCAGCTCAACACGCGTTCGGATGGCCCGCACCTCTTGCAGAAGCTCAAGTAAGCCCTCGGACTTATCTTGCGGTGAGGCCTGCTTCTGTGGGGAGAGCGGGTCCGTCTTGGACCGTTTTGAGCCAGATGACGGTGGGTTGGTAAATTCCAACCAGGTTTGCTTGCTCCCGGCCATCCTTAGAGTCACCGGGAAAAGGTGCGCCTATATTAGCAAGGGTTTATTGCCGAGATGCAAGAAACTAGTAGGTGGGATCCGCGGGAGAAAAATCTCAAGCAGCAATGTTGGAGTCTTGCTGGCTCCGCCTCCCTCATGGTATATGCTTTTAGGTGAATCTAGGACTGCATGTCTGTCACAGCCCCCCCTGCTGCTGCATCCCCTCCACTGACTCCACTGCTGCTAGCACCCACCCATGACACAGCCAACACCCACACTGACCATCATCATTAGGCAGCTGCCTATTTCGCCTAGTCAACAGCATAGGCTTGCTGTATGGTCAAACATGCTCATCACACATACTGCCACGTTGCCAGGCATCAGGTGAGTCAACTCCATCAGTGACCAAACGTTCTTGCATCCATACCTTCTCCAATGGCTTCCCTGCCCCCCTTTCAGCATTTCAGTGACTTTTCTTCATTAAGGTGCATGTCAGACACCTTCCCACAGCATGTGCTATTACCACACGGTAAGTGTCCACTACCACCCCTTAATGTCCTATTACCGCACGACAAGTGTCCATTAACATCCCTTAACGCAGCATGTGTATTACCACATAATAAGTGTCCACTACCACCTCTTAATGTCCTATTGTTCACACCATCAAAATATAGGAAGACTAGGGGGCATGCAATGAAGCTACAGGGTAACCTATTTAAGACTAATAAGAGAAAATATTTTTTCACTCAACATGTAATCAAACTCTGGAATTTGTTACCGGAGGATGTAGTAAAAGCTGTTAGTGTAGCCAGGTTTAAAAAAGGTTTGGACAAGTTCCTGGAGGAAAGGTCCATAAACCATTATTAAAGGGGACCCGGGATATCCACTGCTTGACCCAGTACAAGCACTGTGAAACCTGTGTCTTTTGGGGAAACTGCTAGGTACTGTCACCTAGATTGGCCACTTCTGGAAACAGGATACTAGGCTTGATGGACCTTGGTCTGACCCAGTATGGCATGTCTTATGTTCTTATGTTCATCACACATGTGAGACGGATCCTTGAAAAGAGAAAAGAATAGCAAAAGGATATTAATATGTGTTTGATTGTCTACATCAAGGCCTTTGTGTAAATCATGAGAAATTCTGGGCCACATTACGAAGAATGGCTATACTAGAACACCTGATAGTTCTCATGAACAACTTTACATTGATCAAGAAGCAACGGTTATAACTAAACAAGGAGAAACAGAATGGTTTAAAATCAGCAAAGGTGTACAACAACGCTACATACATCCCCCTATCTGTTTAAATTATATGCCAAACAAATCATCAGAGAAGCAGGACTGTATGAAGAAAACTGAGGTGTGAAAATTGGTGGAAGACTCATTAACAAACTTTGCTATGCTGACGATAACACGTTAGTGGCTGGAAGTAAAGACAATCTGAAACATTTGTTTCTCTCTAGATCAAGGAACATTGTGTGAAAATGGGGCTGCACCTTACCATGAAGAACACAAAGATCCTGCAACTGGCAAATAATCAAAAATGTCATCCTTACTACAACCACTACTACTACTACTACTAATCATTTTTATAGGGCTAAATGTAATGCCAGTTTTTAAAAAGGGTTCCAGGAGTGATCCGGGAAACTACAGACCGGTGAGCCTGATGTCAGTACCGGGAAAAATGGTAGAAACTATCATAAAGAACAAAATTACTCAGCATGTAGACAGTCATGGCCTAATGGGAGACAGCCAGCATGGCTTTAGACAAGGAAGATCTTGTCTTACTAATCTGTTATGTTTTTTTGAAGGAGTGAATAAACAGGTGGACAAAAGTGAGTCAGTTCATATAATGTATCTGGACTTTCAGAAAGCCTTTGACAAGGTCCCTTATCAGAGACTTTTGGCAAAACCAAAGAGTCATGGGATAGGAGGCAGTATACTATTGTGGACCAGGAACTGGTTAAAAGATAGAAAGCAGAGGGTAGGGCTAAATGGCCAGTTTTCCCAATGGAGAAAGGTGAATAGTGGTGTACCCCAGGGATCTGTGCTGGGTCTGCTGCTTTTTGACATATTCATAAATGACCTGGAAAAGGGAATAACGAGTGAGATTATCAAATTTGCAGATGGCACAAAACTATTTAAAGTTGTTAAAACCCAAGCGGATTGTGGAAAATTGCAAGAGGATCTTGATAAACTGAAAGACTGGGCATCAAAATGGCAGATGAAATTTAATGTGGACAAGTGCAAAGTTATGCACCTATGGAAGGACAACCCAAACTATGGTTACACGATGCAAGGTTCCACATTAGGAACCACCATCCAGGAAAAAGATTTAGGCGTCATTGTGGATACCATGTTAAAACCCTCGGTCCAGTGTGCAGCGGCAGCCAAGAGAGCAAATAGAATGCTAGGTATCATAAGGAAAGGAATGGAAAATAAAACAAAAGATATTATAAAGCTTCTATATCGTTCCATGGTGAGTCCGCACCTTGAATATCGTGTGCAATTCTGGTCGCCGTATCTTAAAAAGGATGTAGCGTTATTAGAAAAGGTTCAGAGAAGAGCCACCAAAATGGTAAAGGGAATGGAAGGATACTCCTATGAAGAAAGGCTAAAAAGGTTAGGGCTCTTTAACCTGGAAAAGAGACGGCTGAGGGGAGATATGATAGAAATCTATAAATTAATGAACGGAGTGGAACGGGTAAACGTAGATCAATTGTTTACATTATCAGAATATAGAAAGACTAGGGGATATGCAATGAAGCTACAGGGTAAACTATTTAAGACTAATAAAAGACAATATTTTTTCACTCAACGTGTAATCAAACTCTGGAATTTGTTACCGGAGTATGTAGTAAAGGCTGTTAGTGTAGCTGGGTTTAAAAAAGGTTTGGACAAGTTCCTGGAGGAAAGGTCCATAAACCATTTTTAAGAAGGGACCCAGGATATCAATGTTTGACCCAGTACAAGCATTGTGGAACCTGTGTCTTTTGGGGAAAATGCTAGGTACATATGACCTAAAACCTTGTTCAGTTCTTGTTAACTGTAAACCGCCTTTGATCTCTGGAAGAGGCGGTATATAAGAAAAGTTTAAATAAATAAAAAAAATAAATATGACCTAGATTGGCCACTGTTGGAAACAGGATACTGGGCTTGATGGACCTTGGTCTGACCCAGTATGGCATATCTTTTGTTCTTATTTATTTATTTATTTTATTTAACAGTATTTCTAAACCGCCTTATCTTAATAATCAAGGTGGTATCACAGCAAGCAATCAGGTAAAGTGTGTGTGTTGTACATGCAGTGAGGATAAAACTTAGTTGTGTGAGGGATGTGTTGGGTGCTTGATTTGTTTGAGCTATATACAGGGTGGGCTATTTACAGTGGTGCTAGAATCATATTTTATATATATTCAGTTGTTTGGGAGGATTGGAGTGCTGTTATCCATTCTCTTAGGTTATGTGATGTGACCATAGTGCTCTATGAACAGCATGGTTTTCAGTTGTTTTCTGAAGTCTTTGAGGTCTGGAGTTGCCCTTAGATCGTCCGGTAGATTGTTCCATATTGTTGGAGCAGCCATGGAGAGAGCTCTGTCTGTTGTGTCCTTGTGTGTGTGCTTGTACTCATTTGGGGTGCTGACTCGGTTGCGTGTTTGACTTCTTCTGGGACGTGCGCTGGTTTCCGGTTGTATGAGCAGGTGGAGGCTGTTGGCTGATGTGCGTTCTTTTATCTTAAATAGGTTTATGATAGTCTTGTATCTGATGCGAGCAATGATTGGGAGCCAGTGTAAGTCCTTTAGTGTAGGTGTGATGTGCTCCTGCCTTGCGGCTCCGGATATGATTCGAGCTGCAGTGTTTTGTGCCAGCTGTAGTGGTTTGAGAGCTTGTTTTGGTAGTCCGAGGTATATCGGATTGCAGAAGTCCAGTATTGGGGTTATCAGTGCTTGACAGACTGTACGGAAGTGTTCTGGAGCGAGGAGTGGTTTCAGTCTCCTGATGATTCGCATCCTGTAATATGCTTTTTGGATTGTTTTGTCTATGTGTGGTTTGAGGTTGAGTTTACTGTCCAGAGTAACCCCAAGGTATCTCACCTCCGATCTTATCGGTATCGTGGTGCTTTGTATCTTTATGTTTGGTGGGTGTGTGAAGCTTTGGTTTCGAGTGATGATTAAAGCTTCAGTCTTGTTGTAGTTTATAGCTAGATTGTTGTTTTGGCACCACTTCGCCATTTGGGTAAGGCAGTCTGCTATCTTAGAAAAGTCCGGGTTTTCGATTGATATCGGGGAGTATACCATTATATCGTCTGCGTATATTGTGTATTGGATGTTGTTCTCTTTCATAATGTTGCATATTGGTTGGATGTAGATGTTAAAAAGGAGTGCTGAGAGTGCGGATCCTTGTGGTACTCCTTGTTGGACGTTTATGGGCCGGGAGGTGTCCTGTCCCACCTTGACCTGTAGCTGTCTTTCTGTTAGGTACGAGTGGAACCATTTTAGAGTGGTACCGTGTATACCAGTGTTCTTCAGTCTCTCCAGGAGTATATTGTGATCAACTGTGTCGAACGCTGAGGAGATGTCGATGAAGATCATTATAATTCCATTCCTGATGTCGTCAATTATTCTTATGATGCTGTCGAAGAGGTAGTGTTGCAAGGCGTATGCAGTGCTTTATATATAGGTGTAAGACACAGTCCCTGCTCATCAGAGCTTACAATCTAATAAAAAGAAGCACATGGAGGCAGATTCCATATAGGATGACCAGCTCCAGCGGAAATGTTCATGTCCAGAATGGGCACATTTTCAACCTAATTCCAGATCTGCTGTTTAGATGCACATATGATTCCAGAATCAGGATGAAGGCATTTTCACTGCTGCACAATAAGCATGCATCCGCTAGATGGCTGGGGTGTGTATGTGCAAACTATGAAACCATCTCCATTGTAGGCCATCTAAAATGTGCCCGTGCCCTCCCGTTCCTGCCCGTTGTCATGAGGCGTGTGTCAATACAGATGAGTGTTTAAAAAGAAATCCTGTTTCTTTTAAGGAACTAGGTGTGCAATTACCCCCAGGCACAGCTAGAGGGAGCAGGAACAGACATTCGGGAGTTAATGAGCCTGGGAACTCTGATGACTTGCACCTGGAAGTGAACCCGGAAGTCATTCCAAGGAGTTTGCTTTATAAATCAGAAAAGAATGCTTGTAGAGCAGAGAAGGCTGGGAAGTACCCAGAGAAGGCTGGGAAGTACCAAGAGAAGGCTGAGAGGCACCAAGAGAAGGCTGGGAAGTATCCAGAGAAGGCTGGGAAGTACCCAGAGAAGGCTGGGAAACACCAAGAGAAGGCAGAGAAGACTGAGAGGAACCTGAGAAGGAACAGACTTCACAAGGCTGGGAGCCAGAAGGCCCAAACTGACCCTGCTGCACAAGGGAAGTTTGCTAGAGCCAGCTCTAAGGTGAGAGTGCCTTCCACGCCCTGTTCTTACAGTCTGCCTGAATCCAGAACAGAGAGACAGAAGCCAAGAACCAGGGAGAAGGGTTCTGAGAAGAGCTTACAATCTCTGAAGGATTATTATCAAGTTTTACCAGGTCAGAGAGGAAAGCACTTTTATGGACAGCTGGAGTTCGTACCCAGAGAGAGAGGGGAATCCAGGACAAGTTTTACTCAACTGCACAGAAGCACGGCTATATCCAATGCTGGCAGGCAGAGGTTCTGCTACCAAAGGAAAGTGACTGGAGGAGAAAACACTGTTGGTTCCAACTCGTCCAAATCTAGGTATGAATCACTAACCAATGACTGTGAATACTGTGCTCCTAAAATCTCTGCTAAAACCCGTGCCCCTTGTGTGAGGGAAAAGAAACCAGATTGGTTTAATCAAATTCCTGCAGCCTTGAGAACCCCTGGCTATGGGAAGCCAGACCCCAGAGTCCTAACCTACAAGTCTGGGTCAGACAGGGACAGTGAATATTCCTCTACTGAGTATAGCGAAGGAGATTCTATGGAAATTGAATACCCAAATACTGTTCCCTTATCTCTGCCAGAACTTATGGAATGTGACTTGTGCACGGCCTCAGCTGCAGAGTCTGTGTGCTCTGTATAGTGAAGAAGAATTAATGAAATTTAATGGCTGTTTTCTTGTAGTGAATTCCGGTAGTGAAGCCTGCCTTAATTGTGAAGCAACAATTAAGCAACTATTGTAAATACTGGTACCTTTTTGGATACAAAGGACTTTCTGTTTTCAATGATTATCTCTTATGTTGAACCTTTGCATTTAACGGGGAATAAAAAACCTTATTTCCCTCCACCTGGTCTCATTAATGAGTGCTCCTAGATAGTTGGAATCTGTGAGGTCACTTCTCTCAACTACGCCGAGTGAACTTACATTCCCTGGACTGCCTAGTATAATCTTTGCCCGGGGTCACCCCAACATTCTTAAGGCGTAGACGGGGCAGCCCTGCAACACCGTGTACCTCCAAAAATGTTTTCGGGGTCTCTGCCCATGCACGTGTAACTCTGAAAATGTATCCATCCCCATGAAGTGAGGTCCACATGCAACAGGAAACAGGATGGAGTAGTCCCCCACTCCAACTGCAGCGATATCCATATCACACATATTACAGCATGGCTATCATGTAAACAAACTTCTCCGAGGAGGAGATTACATTGATTTGCAGGCTTGTCCTGATGGACAAGGAGGTGCTGCTGCTGCTGCCCACTGGGCATTGAAGGCCAGTCCAAAATGCAGCATGCAGGACTGGAATAGAATTTTCAGCACCCTGGCACAGTAAGTACATAAATAGCAATACACACATGGGAAGAGGTAGCAGCAAGCAGCCAGTGATAGCACACATGGATAGACTGAAACAGGCAAGCAAAGGTGAGGGAGAGAGGCAGAAATGGGCAGGATCTGTCATGTGCAGCAACAGAAGTGCAGCTACCAAGGACAAAGGATGAAAGGTGCCACATTAGGAAGCACCAACCTGGACAAAGATATAGATTTCCTTGTGGATAATATGTGAAAACCTTCAGCCCAGTGTGCAGTGGTAGCCAAGAGAGCAAGTAGAATGCTAGGCATCATTAGGAAAGGAATGGAGAAAAGAATCATGGATGTGATTATTAATATATTTAGCAGGGTGTTCATATCATATCATCATGTAGGCACAACAATTTACACTGTAACTTAAACTTAGTAATGTGCATTAAACAGGGGCCTGAATCCTATGTTAACTTTCAGCTAATGCAATGTTAAGTGACTTTGCCAAAGCCATGAAGGGTGCCAGCAGGAACTGAGCTCTGTTTCCTTGGGTGGTGAGCCAGTGCTCTAGCCATTGGGCTATCCCCCTCCACTACTCTGCTATCTTTGTACAGTTCTGTTTGCCATATCTTAAAAAAAAGGATATAGTGGAATTTGAAAAGGTACAGAGAAAAGATAACAAAATGGTAAAGGGGATGGAAGGATACCCCAATGAGGAAAGACTCAAAAAGCTAAGGGCTCCATAACTTGGAAAACAGATGGCTGAGGGGAGATATGATAGAGGTCTATAATGCAATGAATGGAGAAGAATAGGTAAACGGACTTCAGTGTTTTTGATTTTAAAATTGTCTTCAAGTTAATGTTGACTCTTAGAAACCCAGCAGCCCCTGTGTTTTCTTGAAAAGATATGACCAGAAGTAAATCATCAGGCCCTTTCTTCTGAGGCAATGGAGGGTACAGCGACTTGCCCAAAGTCACAAGGATCATCTGTGGGAATCAAATCCTGATCTCCTGGGTGCTAGGCTACCTCGCCATTCCATTTATTTATACAATCCAAAAGTAGGAAGACTAGGTGACAAACAATGAAGCCACAGTTTAACCCATTGGAGACTAATAAGAGAAAAAATGTTTGCAGTCAATGTGTAATCCCATGCTGGAATCCGTTACCAAATAATGTAAAAGCTGTCAATGTAGCTTGGTAGAAAAAATATTTGAAAAAAGTACTTGGAGAAAAGGTCCATAAACCATTATTAAAGAGGACCTGGGAAATCCATTGCCCACCCCGTGACAAGCATGGGAACCTGCCAAGTACTTATGACCTGGATTGGTCACTGTTGGAAACAGGATACAGGGCTTGATACACCTTGGTCTGACCCAGTATGGCATTTCATATGTTGTTATGAAGGGGCATGTCTTTCTCCTCTCCACAGATACTTCCATATTATGCAGGACCCAGAGACCTACTGAGTCTGGTTCAGAACAATAACACACACCCAGCCCAAACTGCTCCTTCGGATACATCAGCAGTTGCAGCAGGAGTAGGGTGAATGTAGATGATGAGTATAAGGCCAGTTGAGAGGCAGCTATTCACTCTCCACAGAGAACTACTACCACAAATACTACCACCAAAGCTTTGTATAGGGCCACAAGGCATATGCAGTGCTGTGCACAGAGATGCCAGACACAGTTTCTGCTCAGCTGAGCTGGCATTCTAATCAAAACATTGCAAGACTGGGGGCTAGAGTGTTGCAAGAGACACATAAGTACTGCACAAGAAAGAAAAGAGCATCTGCATACAAGCAGCTGCAAAGGGGTGGGTCTGTAGATGGATCTGTAGGCCAGAGAAGAAGCATGACGCACTGACAAAGGTAGGGTGTCTCAGGCATATGTAGCAGCAAAGTGGAATGAATGAAGTCTGGGGGTGGCAGTGGCAGAGAAGAGCACTGAGAAAAGGGGTCTGACCCAAGCATGGAGCCCCCAAGGAGGGGTGTACACTGAGATGAGAGAGTTAAGGCAGTGATGAGCAGCAGAATGAATACACTTGTTGTTCAGTTGGAGAATTATGAATAGGATGCAGAAAATTATAGGGAGCCACTGATGTGGCATGAGAAGAGATGTCATAGGAGCAGGGCTGACTACAGAGTGGGTCCAAGGTGGAGTCTCCCTAGGCAAACCACAATCTGTCCAACCCTCTGGCACTCACAATATACCAGCTAGTTTGAACGCTCCATCAGTGCCACCCCCAGAAGTGTCCACCTTAGGCAACCACCTACATTGTCCATGTAGGTCAGCTGGTCTCTGCACAGGTATGTCACTGCAGCACTAGAGACATGAAGGGGGAGACATGCTTCTGGGGGGCAATGGAGAGAAGAGAGAAAGAGACAGATGCTGGGAGGAAGGTCATAGGTACAAAGCAGACGCGGAGAGGGTCCAGGGGACACACAATGCTGCTGACACAGCCCTCATTGCAAGGGCAAGACACATGGGATGTGAGGAGAAGGCAACCCATGAGGGCAGTGATGATCTATTCACATCTGGTCCCTGATAGGCAGATTCCAACACTGCACTGTGACCAGGTAGAGGCAGCAGGTAACAATCACCAGGTCTGCATATGATAGCCGAGATGTGCCCCCATTAGAATGAATGCCACAGTGGTCACTCATGTGAATGAAAATGTGACCAGAATACTGACACGGTCAAAATATGCAACACCAAGCATGGCATTTAATTTATACCTGTCCCTCCCCAGCCTGTCCTGAGCCATCCTATCCCAAAACCCTGATCTCTGCAGTCCAATGCACACGTCGAACACATATTCCATCAAGTTGGCATGCAATCCAGCCCTGCCACACAGTCCATTATCATGCAGATGATCTGCAAGTCTGGCCCCTGTTAGGGTCACATGTTGTGCAATCTTCAGGAGTACTACACAGCTCACAACATGTCCAGTCACTGGAATCTAGCCACCCCTGCAAACATGCCATGTGACTGAGCTGCACATCTTGCCACAATGTACCAGTACCCTGTCAAAGAGCTCCACAGGTCCCTAACCCATGTGAGGAAATCATCATCAGGTGGAGGAGGGTCTATTTGCAGCTGGGTGGTGTACAATTTAAAGCAAACATGGGAGAAGGAAAACAGAAAAACAAACGCCATGGCTTGATAGGAAATAAGTTGCGGTCTGATCAAGGGAGGGCAGGGTTGAAGGAGGGGAAGGGTCAGGAGCAATGTTCCCTCTAAGCTGCGCTGGGTCCGCCAGCAATATTCCTGCTGGCGGGGGGGGGGGGGGTGCAGTGTGATCGATGCTCCACCCCTCCCCCCACCAGCGGGAATGCTGGCTGAGGACCCGGCACAGATTAAAGTGAACATTGCGAGGGTGCTGCAGTGTGTGTTAGACCAGCACCCTCGCAATGTTAATTTTAATCTGCGCCAGGTCCTCTGCCAGCATTCCCGCCGGTGGGGGGAGGGGCGGAGCATCAATCGCACTGCACCCCCCTCCCCGCTGGCAGGAATGTTGCCAGCAGACCCAGCGCAGCTTAGAGGGAACATTGGTCAGGAGGGCAATGGACATGAGGGTGGTAACGCTAACGCTAAAGGCAATAAGTGGGTTTAGAGCAGGAATTTCAACTTCTTATAGGTGTATTTGAGGTAGAAGTCAGGGGGTAGTGCATTTCATGTCAATGAACCAAGGAAATACAAAGTGGATTGGTGGGTTGATACTGGTCACAGCACTGGACACTCCACCAACTCATGGCATCATGAACTGCTGTCATCTAATGAAATAAGCTGTAGTTGCAAGACATGATTATACTGGCCACAGAAAGAGTGCAAAATGAAGAAAATCACATTACAACACTATTCTAATCATATCACATGCAGATGTATCACACACAGTTGTGCATTAACAAGAAATGAAATAGTCTGTTGAGTCTGCTGCAATACCATCTCACACCATGCACCTCTAACCCCCTAAGATAATCTGTTGGCTGGAGTAGCAGCCAGTCAATATATACATAACAATGTTTTCAGGTAAGGAGGTGCAACAGATGTGATATTCACTGGCCGATAAATCACTAAAGGAAACAGCTAAGGACACAGCATCCTCCATTTAAGATAGAAAGTTGCCATTCAGAATGTGGGAGTATCCTAGAGGTATAACCAATGCCCTAAAACCCAAGAGAGGAGGGGTAAAGTGCCACTTAGAGCGCCATGGAACATCAGAAAGAACTCTTAAAATCAGAAACACGAAACACACCTAGTGAATGTGAATAATGTATGCAAAATTGAGACCTGCAAACGATGAACACATATTCCTGTAATAACCCATGCCACAAATGTGTCAATACTGTGTTAGAATCAGTGCATGCACCTGTCCATTACAAAGTCCAGATGCACAAGAGTTGTAATCAGTCATCGCAGGTTCAGGTCAATAATACCCACTCATCACTCATACGTGATAAATGTAGAGCCCCAGAAATCAACAAAAAGGCTCACAGGTGACCATAATGTGATAGACCAGCCAGCCTCATTGGGTTTGACATCCTCAAATGCCTATCCAGCAAGTATGGCCAGCCAGTCCATCAAGATACACCAGCACATGCCAAGTGCACATCAAATGAGTATATCCCCACTGCTGGGCAAAAAGATGAAAAATGGGACAGGTCCTGATATCTAACACCAGTCAGCTGTAGACTACCTATATCGTAAATGTACAAGACCACAGAGCAGAAGCTAGTCAGCAGAGCAAATAGCAAACAGGTTGAACCCCCTTCCCCCAAACGCACCCACATGTCTCCATGGGAACCTGCCAGCCCCCACAAGCAACTGTCATGGGTTCAAGACTTTGCACAAAGGAGCAGAGAGCAAGTTAGACAGTAAGTCCAAATTTTATTGTAGTGCAACCCCTACACATTTAGGCATGTGCCTTCCTCAGGGGGTGTTGCCTCACAGAAAATAATAAAGAAAATCAATCATTAACAAAAATACAGAAACACAAGTAAATAAATAAATAAATTATACATATAAAAAAAACAATCAACATATGATTGAACTAAGATAAAAGCTCTCTGAAAAAGCACATTGAGGCTAGCAAGATTAGAACATAAAATACAATCAAAACATAAAAATAATTTGGGTATTAAACAGAACTAAATAACTAACTAAATATTAAAATGTATAAATAATTGCAAATTATATATTCTAAAATTTAGACCTAAAACAATACATGCAATATACAAAAGGACGGACATTGCTGACACCAGTACTAACATTCCAAAAGAAACTTCTGTGTGGATAACGCCATAGCCAATTTGTGCATAAACAATTAAATAGTAAAACGACATTCTAAAAGAGAGGGTTAAGTGACTTGCCCAAGGCCATAAGAAGTGCCAGTGGGAACTGAACCCTGTGCTATTGGTCATTAAGTCAGTGCTCTAACCATTAGGCTAACCCTCCACTCCAATGTGGCTGCATAGTTTGTACTATTCTGGTTACCATATCTTAAAAACAGCTATTGTAGAATTAGAAAAGGTATGGGGAAAAAACTATAAGTGGTAATGGGGATGGAACAATACCCCTATGAGGAAAGGCTCAACAAATTAAGGGCACCACAACTTGGAAAACAGACAGCTGAGGGGGGATATGATAGAGGTCTATAAAATGATGAATGCAGTAGAAGAGGTTTGGTAGTTTTAAATTCCCTTCAAGTCAATGCTGACTCCTGGCGACCCAGCAGCCCCTGTGTTTTCTTGGAAAGGTATGACCTGCTGTAGATCACCAGATGCTTTCATCTGAGGCAATGGAGGGCAAAGCAATTGGGCCAAGGACACAAGGAACACTATTGGGAATCAAACCATGGTTGCTTGGTTACCATAACAGGGATCTAGACAATAGGCTACTCCTTCATTCCAAAGCAGTTGTGTTAGCCAGCACAACCTATGACCTGGAGGAGGAGGAGGGAGAGCTAGAAGATAAATTACGTGTGAAGTATGACCTGACAGGTGGATGAGTGGACGATGATGCTGGGGAACTACAAGGAACATTTGAACTGATGCATGATGATGAATAAAATCCTGCCTATTGCAAAGCCAAAGCATGAAAAGATGGCATGCCATGACAAGCGTATGCAGGGCCAGCTGAAGCTGGGTCACTTCACCAGGTGTGGCAAAGGACCTGTTTCACCAAACACTGGACTGATGGCTACATTTTTCAGAGCCTTAATCAGGCAGCAAGAGAGGATACATTCTCAGAGGACAGAGATGGAGGGGCAACAAAAGATGTTGGTGAAATGGACACTTCCAGCCATGGGGCAGATGCCACCTGTCAATACTGGGCAGAAACCATGTAAATACAAGACCAATGATGCAGAGGTTGAATCACTAACATTAGAGGGATACCCTGAGTATGAGGAAATCATACATGTTTTAGTAAGTCACTTTGGTGCTGCCAAATATCCAAGGCATGCCAGTATCTTACCAGACTTCAGCAAGGGATTGGCTGTCAGTAATCATGAGGGAGTCACAGATGCCTGCTCCTAAAGCTGTACCTGGAATGTTCCATAACATCCTAATCCACACCGAGACTGGCCTCCCTTGCCACCACCTGAGCAGTGTGTTTGGCAGGGGGTTATTATTATTAATAAATATTTATGAAACGCTATTAGGCATACACAGCACTGTACAAACAGAGATGAAGACAGCCCCTACTCATCAGTGATTACAATTTAATCAGATAAACAAGACAGAGGTGAGAGAGGATGAGGACAGAAGAACATAAGATATGCTATACTGGGTCAGACCAAGGTCCATCAAGCCCAGTATCCTGTTTCAAACAGTGGCCCATCCAGGTCACAAGTACCTAGCAGACACCCAAAGCCCATAGCTTCCACAATGCTCATCCTGGGGTAAGCAGTGGATTTCCTGGGTCCTCTTTAAATGGTTTATGGACCTTTCCTCCAAGAACTTGTCCAGATCTTTTTTAAACCCAGATACACTAACAGCTTTTACTACATCCTCTGTTAATGAATTACAGAGTTTGATTATGCGTTGAGTGAAAACATATTTTCTCTTATTAGTCTTAAATGGGTTATGTTGTCACTTCATTGCATGTCCTCAAGTCTTTCTACTTTTTGATGGTGTAAACAACTGATCTACATTAACCCATTCCACCCCATTCATTATTTTATAGACGTCTATCATATCTCCCCTCAGTCTTCTTTTTTCCAATCCTTTAAGCCTTTCCTCATAGGAGTATCCTTCCATCCCCTTTACCATTTTGGTGTCTGTTCTCTGCACCTTTTCTAATTCTGCTATATCCTTGTTAAGATATGGCAATCAGAATTGCACACAATATTCAAGGTGCAACCGAACCATGGAATGATATAGAGGTATTAAAATATCCTTTTTTAAAATTTGCCATTCCTTTTCTTACGATTCTTATCATTCTATTAGCTTTCTTGGCTGCCGCTATAGAGTGGGCGGAGGGTTTCAACATATCCACAATGACATCTAAATCTTTTTCCTGGGTAATGGTTTCTAAGGTGGTACCTTGCATCATGTAACTAAAGTTTGGGTTGTTCTTTCCTAGGTGCATAACTTTGCACTTGTCCACATTAAATTGTATCTGCCATTTGGACGCCCAGTCTTCCAATTTATCAAGATGTTCTTGCAATTTTTCACAATCCTCTTGGGCTTTAACAGCTTTGAATAATTTTGTGTCATCTGCAGATTTGATTACCTCACTCATTATTCCCATTTCCAGGTCATTTATGAATATGTTAAAAAGCAATGGACCCAGCACAGATCCTTGGGGTACTCCACTATTCATCTTTCTCCATTGGGAAAATTGTCCATTTAGCCTTAATCTCTGCTTTCTACCTTTTAACTAATTCCTGAACCACAATAGTACACTGCCTCCTATTCCATGGACTTTTTAATTTTGCCAAAAGTCTCTTATGAGGGACCTTGTCAATGGCTTTCTGAAAAATCCAGATATACTATATCAACCGGCTCACCTTTGTCTACCTGTTTATTCATACCTTCAAAAAATATAACAGATTAGTAAGACAAGACTTTCCTTGGCTAAATCCATGTTGACTTTCTCCCATTAAACCATGACTATACACATAATCAGTAATTTTATTCTTTATAATGGTTTCTACCATTTTGCCAGGTACTGATGTCAGACTCAGAGATCTGTAGTTCCCAGATTGCCCCTGGAACCCTTTTTAAAAATTGGGTTACACTGGCCATTCTTCACTCTTCAGGTACTACAGTTGATTTTAATGATAGTTCACAGATTACTAATAGTGGGTCTGCAATCTCATATTTCAGTTCCTTCAATATCCTTGGATGTATACCATCTGGTTCAGGTGATTTGGTACTCTTCAGTTTATCAAATAGTTGTAAAATATCTTCCCAGTTTGAACGTGCATTGCATACTGTGGATTCAAACAAGGAAATGGCTCCAAAAGTGCCAACTAGGAAATGCAATTTCACTGAAGGGTGCTAACCCTCATGTTAGAAGAAATCCTCACACATCTAAACATCCTGATAGGCAATGATGGCACACGGGTGGGTGCATATGAGAAACAGTGGCAATGGCTAGACATCTGCCAAAAGCTAAATGCCATATATCACAACAACAGGGATACTGAGGACCTGAAGCAGAAGTGGAGGCAGGTGTGCAGCAACACAGCAAAGAAGATAAGATGTGTGGGACCATATGGCCAGCCTGACGGAGCTGGAGCAGATCATCCTGGCCACCCTTGACTCTGTCACAATCAAGGGGGTGGGCACCAATGTTCCCTCTAATTTTCTGTAGACTGTGTGCGCATAAAATATCAGCTGTGCAGCTTTTGAAGGAAGGTTAAATTTTTGTGCGCACATAACGACACTCAGAGTTATATACTTTAAAATTGGACTACACGTCAGAATACAGTATGTACACCACATTGATTTTAATCAAATTAAATGAAAATAGATGATTACTAAATGAAGCGGAAATTTTCTAGTAATTACAATCACAACTTTTAAATTTTAAGACGTCTGTGTTGTTTTCTATCAGAATCAGAACCGTAATTTTTGTCCGCTCTGTTGTAAAGTATGTGCGCTCGCTCAGCGAAGTGTGTGCGCGCGCACACGCACACAGCTTAGAAGGAACAGTGGTGGGCACACTGGACACATCACAGACCTTGGAGCAGCCTGATGAGTTGCTGCAATATTTCTCCCCGCTTTATGCCCTGGTAGGGTTCCCTACCTGTATCTCCTGCTCACACTGCGCACTCTTCCGCCCATACCATCTGCATTATTCTCCATATCCTGGTCCTGGTGCTTTGAAAAAACACTCTGATGGTATCTGCTTTGTAGGGCTTGGGCTGCCAAGAAATACCCCCTGCTGCGCATGTGCTGATATCTGCATGGCTTCCATCACCACATTCCTGTTCCACTTACAGTACTGCCCTGTACCTCCCAACACATGGCTTGTCTTTGAAGGGCTCAGAGGAAAGAACAATGGGAAGTTGTCACATGATCACAGCACTGCTACCCTGGGCATGGCACCTCTCCATAGCCTCCCTGCTACTATTCAGGTATGCAGGATAGGGCTTTTGCACTCAGATATCAGATTCTCCTTTGGTCGGTATTACATTTCTGGTTATGTTGTACAAACAATGCTTGTAGCAAGAATGCCCCAGACATGGTATATTGGGGCTGCCATTTCACCTAGAGAATGTGGAGGGGGGTTCTGCTGACCCAGATAGAGGCATGTTTAGGGGATACAAAAGAGGTGTCCTACATCAACCTTAACTGTAAATCTGTCATTACAGTTGTGTGTCCAAGCACGGTCTCAGACCTGATCTGTAGCAGTATTACAGCCCCTAAGTTGGCAGCAGAGCCACTGTCACCAATGCACCATGTGATCTATGTGGGTGTTGCACATAACCTTTCTGTGCTGTGGTGTTACATTCCTGTGTCCTGAGTTGCATAGGGTTTGTGTGGTCTGTCCTTCAGCATGATATCAGATGAGCAGTGAGACCTTAGGGCCTAGTACTGCTGCTCCCTGCTGTGTTTTTCAGAGGCATTTCCACACCCCTTCCCAACATCCTTTGCATTGCAATGCAGTGACTGCATGTATGGGAGAGTGATATGAGAGATGTTACAGCCACACTGCATCTCCCCTTCATTCATCAGACAGGATGGGGCCATGACTTAGAGGCTGCGAGGCATACCTATACCTCCAATTAGTCAGTGCTTGCTTACATTTCCTAGGAAAAGGCTACTCTTGTGAGTATCTGTCTAACCCAGGTGGCAGTGCCATTCTGGGCTTGCCATGCATGCAACGCTTTCCACTTATCTCCAGTACAGAGCTGTTCTACCAATGTGGACATAACAATGGTGCTCAGTCACAGATGTTTAGGGGTTAAGCAGTGGGAATCTGTTGTGGCTCAGTTGTCACAGTGCATGCCCGGCAACCTGAGGGTCAGTGGTTTGAGGATTGCTCATGGCATGTATCTGCTGTGGTGTCATACACAGTATCTGTATATATATGCAGATTGGAATGTAATTTGTGTGGACTGTGAGACAGCATGTTGTGATCTGTGCTATCTCTCTACAGAGAGCAGCATGGGACAATAGTCCCTATCTAACAATTTGACCCTGTTCTGATGAGGGTCAACTGAGTCATGTTGATAGCTGATACACTGACATCCCTCTGTGGATGATAGGCAGATCATACCTTTTGGCTATTGCTCAGCGTATTCACAGGTGCCAATGCTGCTTGAACAGTCTCTGGGCCAAGTTCTAGTTCTGTAAACACATGTGCCACTACAAGGCAGGCCTCCATGTCTGCCACAGCAACCACACAGGTCTCCAATATTCTGGGGCCTGTTCCTCAGGGCAGGGAGCCTGTCATGACCTTTCATGCATTTGTTGATGCTATTGAGGAGGTGAGCAGCCAGAACAGCAGTTCAGATTCAAGTAGCACACCACTCTAAACCCCAAACAGACATTTTATTATTTATCCATTTTTTTCCATATGGCTTCCTCATTTCAGTCAAAGCAGATTACATTGTAACTTAAACTTGATAATGTACATTAAACAGGGGCATTGATAACCTGGAATTTTCTGGGGCACTTGACAGTTTAGTGACTTGCCCAAGACCACAAGGAGTTCTAGTGGGAATCAAACCCTGGCCTCATGGTTCCCAAGCTAGTTGCTCTAACCATTAGGCTACTCCTCCACATATGTGCCCTCTGTGAGGGGGGGGGGGAGGTCAGGGGCTATGGGCAAACCAAGTATTTGTAACTATGTTTGTGTAAGGGGGGTTGGTGCTTGTTCTGTGTGGGGGGGATGGTAGGATATGTGGGAGATGCTATGGTTTTGTGGGGTTGAGGCGAGCAAGGAGTGTGATGGTTGCACATGGGTTTGGCTGTGGGGTGTGGGGGTGTGAGAGGTGTGGGGGAGTAGGTGGGCAAGGGTGGGCAAGGGTTGGGGGTGCAGGAGAAGGGTCATGATGTCCTGTTTTTAGGCAGTACAAAAAGCATTGAAAAAAAATAAGGCAAACAAAAACAATGAACCATTTTGTGTCAAAGGATTTTTTAACAATTGGTTCACTCTTGACCATTTCTTTCCTGGTAATGTCCTGGTTGCCCATCATCATAATTACACTCACAATACTGCATCCTGCATATGTCACTCATGGTAAACAAACTCACCTTCAAGCGAAATGTGTATGGATCAGGATTTGTCTTGCTGTCACTCCTCTTTGGTAAGCCTGGCTAATGAGCACTTGTGGAGCTACCTCCATATCGGTGACACTGTCCTCCATGGGTATATCTGGGCCATCTGGCAGGGGTTGCCTTTGTGGAAGCACATAGTTATGCAGCAGACAGCATGGATATTGAATATTTGACACACCTTGGCAGGTTTGTACAGCAGTTCACCTCCAGAGTGATCGAGACACCTGAAGCAGCTCTTTAGTTGCCCAAATGTTTATTCTGCGTGGCCTGTTGTATCACCCTTCTGCTGGTGAGCTGGGATGCAAAATGGGGGTCATCAGCCAGTACCTCAGGGGATATCCTTTGTCACCTGCCTAGACATGGGGAAGAATGCACAGGCATCAGGGATGTGCGGCAAGGAGAATTGAGAAGCAGTGTGAGGACCACATGTAGGAGATGCATGATCATGATGTGTGTGAGTGTGGTCAGCAATAGCACCAGGGTCGGTCTTATAGTTGTTCCAAACTGTTAGAGTCCTAGCTGCACCTCAAGCTGGTTGTTGATGCCTTTTATGTAGCTTTGAAGGGCCTGTTTTTGTTGCCTTCCAGAGGTATCTGCCCTAGGCGACCTCCTGGTTTGCCTAGTGGTTGGTCCGCCCCTGATTAGTACCCACTAAAATGGTAGCACTTAGACCTTTGCTGACACACATCACTGGAGGGACAGATGTGTGGGCTTATACAGAGGGTGATCTTTGACATCCATCATCCTAGCAAAGGATTCTGCTCTTTGAGAGACAGAGTAGGATTGCTAGTTACAGGCCCTGTAGAACACTCCCTCTACAATTTTTGGGGAGATAGTGCATCCTGTGCTCTGCCTTTCCATTCTCACCACAGGGTTGCTGCTTTGGAGTCAGGTGTATTTCATTGCTGGAGGAGAATAAGGTGGTATACAAAACTGGTTAAATAAATAAATACAGTCTCCTGGTCAGGCCTGTGTGGGCATGCGATGGGGATCTCTGTGTCATCTTACCTAGTAGCCAGCCTCTGGAGATTTCACCACTCACAAAGTTTGCATGGATCACAGACTGGCTGAGGATCAGAGCCAGCCCATCCATTGTGTGAGAATGTTGTTCACATAGTGCTCCGCACTTCAGGTAGTCCTGCGCCAACTCCCATTTTGTACATGGTGTTCATTTTTCAAGGCCGGCCAGCTTCAGAGGGATCCAGGGAAGCCTGAAGCCCCGGCTCACCTCTGCACAGTGCCAGAGTGAAGAGCGGTATCCAGCAGCAGTGTTCTCCTGAAAAGCACTGAGTGCCAGGAAACAGGAAATGAATTTTAACCTTCAGGACAACACAGCTGCTGGAGTGAAGGAACACACTACTCTTCACTCTGGTGCTGTGCAGAGGTGAGCCGGGGCTTCGGTCTTCCCCGGCTCCATCTCAAACCTGTCAGACAGGCGCGGGGCTCTTCAGGGGAGGGCTAGAACTGGAACTGGATGATGGGGGGGGGGGTCTTGGACTGGAAATGGGCTGATGGTGGGACTAAGAAAGGAAATGGGCTTATGGGGGCTAGGATAGGGCTGGAAATAGCTGATGGAGGGCTAAGTGGAAATGGCTGATGGGGGGCTAGGACTGGAAATGGGCTGATGGGGGGCTAGGATAGGACTGGAAATGGCTGATGGGGGGGCTAAGACTGGAAAGGGCTGATTTGAGGGGCCTGGACTGGAAATGGGCTGATGGGGGGCTAGGATAGGATTGGAAATGGACTGATGGGAGCAGCTTGGACTGGAAATACTGATGGGGGAGCTAGGATGGGAAATGGGCTGATGCGGGGGGGGGGGGAGAATGGGACTAGAAGAGATGGGATGCTGGGTGGGACTTGAACTAGAAGGGAGCTGATGTTGGGGAAGGACTAATAGGCGATGGGGCTGGGGGAGTGAGGATGGAGAGGGGGAAAGTATTTTGTGTGAGAGGGAAGAACAATCTACGATTGGCCGGGTATTGGGAGAGTAAGTGGGGATTGAGGATGGAAGGGTGAAATTTGAGTGGATGAAAAAGGAATAAAGAAAGAAATGGAGGAAAGAGCAAAAGGGGAAAGATCAGTATGTTAAATCAGATGTAGAGAGAGAATGGAAAAAATTTGAAGAGAGAAGAAAGGACAAATGGACAGCGGACAATGGAGAGTTAGCAGAAGACACGAAAAACCAGAAAAAGGTGACTGGAACATTTGCAACTGAAAAATAAAATGGCACAACAAAAGGTAGAAAAGTACTTGGGGGTGGTGGGTACAGGGGGTCACTAGACCACCAGGTACTTACTTTCTGTTGGGGCACCGGCCCCTGAAAGTGTTTTGATGGCATCCGGGGCGTTTCCTGATACCATGATTGTCTCCGATGCCATCAACATACTGTCGGGGGAGGCCACTGGGCCACTGGGGATTCCTTTTTGTCGGGCACTGGCCCCTGACAGTGTTTGATGGCATCGGGGGCTTTTCCCGATGCCTGATCATCTGATGAAAAGATGATCTAGGCATCATGGAAAACACCCGGTGCCATCAAAATATTGTCGGGGGCACGTGTTAGAGGTTAACGTCTACTCAGATCCTGCAGTAAACATTTTGACACTATGGCTTGTTGCGAAATCTTTTATGCCTGTCTGCACTGGCGTAGCCATGATTTGCATACCAGGCCAGTTGATTAAAATACATTTAAATAATTAAAAGTTCATTTAAATAGATTTAAATACATGTGATGTTAGTTGGATGCTAGTTTTTCCGTTGGCATTTATGTCTGTTTTCTGCATTTAAAGGATCTTAAAGTGTGCTTAAACATAGCTTTAGAGGCTCATAAAGCCCACACGAGCATTCTGCATCAGCTTGTTTGTTTGGTCACGGTCTTTGCGCTGCATGTATCACCGAGCTGAAATATTCTGTTCACATAGTTTCTATTTGACAGTGCCACTTGTTCTCTTTCCCCAGTAGGAGATCTATTGGTTTAATATTTGCAATGTGGCCTTTTGATACGTAGGGTTTGGTGCTTTGTGAATCCTGGTAGTGATGTTATGATACGGCAAGTTTGCTATGGGTTCTAAATGGGCAGTGTTTATATTTCAAATTAAATTTTAACCCAATAAAGTCGGAGGATCCCCTCCCCATTTTTAATGAATCTTCTGTCATTTACTTGGATATGATCAGCTGTTAAGCAAATTAAGCAAAAACAAAACAGAGAGATGAAGATCCAGTAAGAACTGCAAGGGGAAATGGAAAGTACATTTTTTCTTAAAGTTTTATTGAGTAATAACTTTCTTTAACTGTCTTAATAAATTTCTTTAACTTTTATTGTGTAATTTGTGTTAAATTTAGGTCGAGTATTGATCCAGGCTGATCTTGCACAATCTTTAATATTTCGCTCTTGCTCATTAGTGAGACGTCTGAGCCTGCATTTCATCCACCAGCTTTTTGAAGTTGGGTGAATATTGCGTGAGGGCTAGTCTCAGGGAATCCTGGAGATGTTCATCTGTCATTTTGGAATGTTGTGTACTCTTTGTCATTTTCAGGTGGGAAGACACAGATTCACAGAAATAAGTTGAACTGAAACAGGAGTGTACAGCTTCACTGCATCTTCTCAAGTTGGGAAATTTGTCTCTAGACACTAGCTTCCAAAATGATTCTTGCTCAGCACGGGTCTTGAGAAAAATGTCATTTTTAAGGGTTAATATTTCGTTTTCAAGAGATGGCTTGTTCAATGAGTAATTTTTGCTGATAGTAGCTACAGTTTCTTTAATGTCCACATCTACCTTGAATGGGTATGACAAGTACTCCACAAATGTTCCAATTTTTTGGAAGTCACAGAATCTATTTTCGAATTCCTGGATAACAGAACAGATTTCTGTCACATACTTCTCATTCTGAAAAAAAAAATTTGGATATTGTCCCAGATGGTCCTGCGCATTAGGGGAATGATCAAAAGTGGTGTTTGCAAGGTCAGTCATCATTAGCTCAAATTTGCTCTTGTAGGATGAAACAGACGACGCATTGCTCTTGGCAGAATGGCTATGAAAGACCTAGATAAGATTCTCAAGAGCAGAGATGTCTCTCTCCATACAAAGATTCGACTTGTTCAAGCCATGGTATTTTCAATAACATCATATGGATGTGAAAGCTGGACAGTGAAAAAGATAGACAGGAAGAAAATTGATGCCTTTGAATTATGGTGCTGGCGGCGAATACTGTGTATACCATGGACTGCCCGAAGAACAAACCAGTCGGTACTAGAGGAGATCAAACCTAAGCTTTCTTTAGAAGCTCAGATGACAAGACTTCGACTTTCATACTTTGGACACATCATGCGAAGAGAGAGATCATTAGAGAAAGACATTATGCTTGGCAAGATAGAAGGTCAACGCAAAAGAGGAAGGCCAGCAATGAGATGGATCGACACAATAACAGCAGCCACGGGTACCAGTCTGTCAACAATGAGCCGCCTGACTGAAGACCGAACACAATTTAGGATAGCTATCCAGAGGGTCGCCATGAGTCGACTCTGACTCGACGGCACTTAACAACAACAAGGATGAAACTGTACTCATCATCTCGCCAATGCATTTGTTTTTACCTTGTAGTTCAAGGTTCATATCACTTAGTTTGCCTGTAAAGTCAGCGAGAAATGCCAGATCACATAACCACTCCTCATCTTCCAACTCTGTTTGGTCATCTCCCCTCTCCTTCAAAAACGTCTTATTTCATTCAGCAAATCACAAAATCTTTGCAGAAATTTGTGCCTACTTAGCCACCTTACATCCGTGTGCAAAATGATTTCTGCTGCCCCTTCATCAAGAGTAAGATTGAAAAGCCGTCTTTGAAGTGATCTTCCACGAACTGAATTTACAGTTTTGAAAGTGATGCCCATGACAGTCTTTGTATTGAGTCTCTTGCTTGCCAAAACTTGCTGGTGAAAGATGCAGTGGTAAGAAAGGAAATCTGGGAAGCTGTCATGCTGTCTACAGAGGGCTAAGAAACCGTTAACTTCACCTGTCATTGCTCTTGCTCCATCAGTAGTGATGGAAACAAGTCTATGCAATAGAAGACTACACTTTGTCACAAAAGAATGGAAAGAACTGAATATTTCCTGACCGGTAGTTCTCCCTTTTAAAGAAATCATTCCAAGTAGTTCTTCTTTAACACTGAAGTCTTCAAAAACCATCTGGATAAAGACTAGTAACTGGGCTATGTCTCTTTTGTCTGTAGATTCATGCAGTTGAAACATCCTCCAACAATTGTTCAGTTGTGTCTCCACACATCTTTTCTATTCACCGTACGACGGTGTTTCTTGACAATTGTACATCTTGAATAGCAGTTATGATCTCTTTCTTATTTTTAAATACTTCAAAAAGATTGTCAGCTGCTTCAAGAAAACAATCTTTTACAAATTCTCCTTCAGTGAAAGGTTTGCATTTCTTTGCGATCAGGTTGCTGACCTTGAAGGATGCTATGGTTGCATTGACAGAATGTCACCTTGGCTTTGCCATCAACTGTTGCTGAGTAGCCAATTTCGATTTAAGTTCTGTGAGCTTCAGTTTACGAATTTCACTTTTGGGTGGAAAATCAGCATCAGACTTATTGCTATGCAGAGCCTTATAATGACTTTCACCATGATGAAGAAGTAGTCCATTTCCCATTCATCATGAAAGTGGTAGGTTTTGCTCTTCTTTGGAACACTCATCTTCGTTATACTGGGGTGGCTGGATGTAAGAAGGCCAAATCTGCTAAGTTAGTATAAACACTGGCTGAATCTGGTCCAAAACTGTCACTGTCCCAAAGGATTAAAGATCAACAGGAACTGAAGACCTCTGGATGATGTGCAATACAAGGACTGGAGATGCCAAAACCACACATGCAGTTCTAAAAGTAAAAATAAGAATTCATCATACTGGCACCAATAATCAATACCACCAAACAATCAACAAAAAACCTCAAACACCTGTCCAGCAAACCAGATAAAATCAAATACCGCCAAACAAGTTCAAATACCACCACACACGATTTAATAAATTCTGCACGCAGTGTAGAATCAACGCAAAGGCTAGGCAAAATAAAATTGCAGAGGGAAGCAAAAGTAACAGTGGTTTGAACCAATTCGAAGGCAAGGCATAGGCAAGTTAGAACAAAATTGGAAAAGCCCGCCAAAATCACCAAATTCTTGACACTTTGTTGTGTCTGCCTGAAAACATTTAATGAAAGCGAACTATAAAGCGACCAATGACCAGCACACGACACAACTAATATGGTAAGTGTATTCAGGTAAAGCCCGGGCGAATGGATATCGCCCGGTATATAACACACTTCTAAGGGGTGTTGGGGCCGGGGCAGGAATGGGTGTTTCTGAGAGGCTGGAGACCAGGATTGACGCCGGGCCTGTGGCGTCTCGACATGGGGCACGGGCAGCGGCCCCCTGTGGTACCCACAAACTATTGGCATGAAAACAACAAGCGCCCCCAATACACCCACAGGCAAGATTCCCGCAGGCAGGGAAAAAAGACAGGCAACGGATCAGCAGTGGCGGCAAGCCCTCGGCAGATGACCTGCCGGCACGAGCTCCCTCCTAGCAATGGGGCGAGCTTCTGGAAAGATGGAGCCAAGTGGGGCTGGCGATCTACTTCTGACCTCTCCGTGATCTACAGGTAGATCGCGATCTACCTGTTGGACATGCCTGGAGTATAGTAATGTAGAAATCTGGTAGCCTTTCTTTATCATTAAGAGGCATGTTTACTCATTAAGAAGCATGTTTACTAAAAGTTAGTGCACATTAATATTATGCAAATATATATGCAAATGAGACCATTTATGCAAATGAGGCCCACAATCAGTCTCTGCACATGGCCCTGTACCTCCCTTGGGCCACCCCTGCTGAGGATATAGGAATCATGGCATGATCCAGGGAATCTTGCTACACCATTGGTTATTTCCCTCAGTGCGTTGCACAGTACTTGCATGTTCATGGAGTGAAAGGATTTCTGGTTCCGGTATGTGGCCTCACTTTGTCGACGGGGCCTGAGGGCCACATGCTTAGTCTATAAAACCCAGCACAGAGGAGTACCCAGCCACCTTATGGAACTGAACCATTATCTGATGCCTCTGCTGTGCAGTGTGTGGGAATGCTACGTAATCTGAGGCATGCATCACGAAAGCAGTCAGAAAGTGGGTGATGCATCTGGATACTGCCACCTGGCTCAGACCGGCAGTGGCTGCCAGCACAGTTTGGAAGGTATCTGTTGCCAGAAAGGCGAGTGCTGTTGTCATCTTCAGATTCTAGGCAGGGTCTGTCACCTGTGTGTTATGGCAATGAGATAGGGCTCCATCTCCAGGCACAGCTGATGTATGGCTGCACTATCAAAGTGGACCATGTTCACACTGAGGCAGATTCCATAGAGGCCGGCTAGCTCCGGCAGAAATATTTAAGTCGGGCTCGTACACAGGCATGACCACATGCTGCAGATGTGTCCCGTGCCCATGCACACATGCAGCAGAGAAACACATCCCCTGCTAATATGTTATACGGGTAGATGCTGAACTTGCGTTGTACATCCCTACACTCTCTGAATTTTGAAAAAATGTGCATGTCTGATTGTGCCCTTCTCCGCAATCGCCATGTCCCTTGGTTTAATATATATATATATATATATATATATCCTAAGTTGCTATTCTCACTGACAGTGTCGTGCTGATGCATCCAAGGAATTAATAGTGATGATACATATAGACTGATACAAAGCAGGCCACATATACCAGTCCGTTTCATGCCCAGAGCACTGCAAAGTAATCTCATGACATACCTTGCATCACACATTCATTGGCAGTAGACCACTGTCTCAATTATTCTTGCATAGGCCATTTCTATACAAACACTCCTTAAAATGCTACGTATGGACCCTTACCAACTTCACAACAATTTAAACTAATTTTCCATTTCCCCAAGGAATACATTTCATAATTGAGCATCAAAACTATGCTCTTCTAATGACTATGTCTTTCTGACTATGGCATCTGTTTCCCACATAACTGGGTACTTGCATTTCTCACAGTATCTCTCTACAGTGGTCCCAGTCAATGTCCACTCTCTGTCTTGGCTTATTTCGGTCTCTATACATCTGCTATCTGTGAGGCAACCCTGCCTATCTTACCACAGTCTGCTTTGTGGCACTGCGCCTCTGCTCAGGCCTGTGTGGGCATGGGAGGGGGGATCCCTGTGCCATCATACCAGGTAGCCAGCCTCCAGATATATCACCACTCTTACAGTTTGCATAGATCCTGGACTGGGTAAGGAAGGCGGCCTCATGGCACAATCTTGGGAATGTTGCCACAACATATCATGTCTCCCAGTACCTGGCACAGCTGCAGTATGACTGCCCTATCACAGTGGCAACTGGTGACACTGCAGTCATTCATATGGTCCAGGTACCAGACAAACTTAAGGGAGCCAGTGTGCCGTTAACGTGTGTTATCAGCACTCTTGCACCCTTAATGCAGCAAAAACACTGCTTTAATGCCCGTTAAAGGCTCCAGCAGCGTAAAGCGTATTGTGGGCAAATGGGGCAAAGGAGGTGGCACGTGAGTCCTGCAGTGGGGGATGCTGGTGCACAGGGCGGAACAGGCAGCTGCCCAGGTGACACATAAGATCATAAAATATTCCATACTGTGTCATACCAAGGTCCATCATGCCCAGTATCCTAGCAGTTTCCCCAAAAGACACACAAGTCCACAATGTTTCTATTGGGGTAAGCAGTGGATATACCAGGTACTCTTTAATAATGGTTTATGGATCTTTCCCCATGAACCTGTCAAAACCTTTTTTAAATCCAGCTACACTAACAGATTTTACTACATCCTCTGGTTATTTATTTATTTATTTGTGCTTATTTACCGCCTTCGTGAATCAAAGCGGTTTACAGAGAACTCAAAGAAATGAAATTACATATAACAAGTTGCCTTTAACAAAATTATACATGTAACCTTGTGAACAAGGAGTGAAGGGGATTAAAGGAAAAAACAACTTAACACAGCAAACTAATGATTTGGCAATAACTATATACAGGGAATGAAGCATGATTTTTTTAATATATTGATCTTAAAACCGTCTTGTAATGTGAATAGGGCTATTAATTTACTTGGGAAATTTGAACTAGGTGATTTGTTCACCAAAGTGTTCCTTGAAAAGAAATGTTTTTAGAAGTTTGCAGAAAACTTTAGGATCATTTGTGTCTCTTATGATGGCGGGAAGTGAATTCCATAAGCATGGAGCGTAAAGGGAGAAAGCTCTCTTAGACGTAGTTGAGTTGCAGCTCCTGAATTCAGTGGGTACTTCGAGCAAATTTTTATTGTTATTTCTTCGAGGTCTGTTTTCAGGGGTGATTCGTAAAAGGGGTCTTCAGGCAAGTGGATGATTCAGTTTGGAGGGTCTTGAATATAGAGTGAATAGCTTTGAATTTTATTCTACTCTCAATTGGTAGCCAGTGAAGATGTTTTAATGTCGGTGTTATGTGCTCTTTGATTGGGACTTGAGAGATTACCCTAGCCACTGTATTTTGAGCTAGCTGAAGGCAGCGGATGGTTTGTTTTGGGAGGCCCATTAGTATGGCATTACAGAAATCTAGGTGTGGAAGGATCATTGCCTGGGCTGCTGTTCTGAAGTCACTTGTGGAGAGGAGAGGTCTTAAATGTTGAAGCATCTTTAGCTTAACATAGATGGCCTTTGTTATGTTGCTCACATGCTTGGTGAAATTGAGATGATGATCTAGTGTGACGCCCAAGTATCTCACCTCTTTCTTAACTTGGATGCTTGCTTCTTTTATCTTAATTGATTCTGGTGGAATGAAGGAGTTGTCTTTTGTAATGAATAGAATTTCTGTGTTTTTTTAAATTTGTATGAAGGTTGTGTTCTACCAACCATGTATTAATGGTAATGAAACATTCCTCTGTTTTCTAAGTTTGATTACACATTGACTGAAAAAGTATTTTCCCCTAGTAGTCTTAAATGGGTTACACTGTAGCCTATTGCACGTCTCCTGGTCTTTCTACATTGGCGTAAACAATCGATCTACATTTACCCATTCCACTCCAGTCAATAATCTATAGGCCTCTATCATATCTCCCTTCAGCCATCTCCTCCCCAGGTTGAAGAGTCTGAATATTTTTAGCCTCTCCTCATAGAGTTATCCTGCCAACTGAATTACCATCTGTGATGTCCATCATGATTCCACAGTGACAGTGGCGGCACACAGACATGCTACTGCTACGGAAAGGTGATGTGCCACATGGGGCGGTCCAAGAGTCCTGGCACCCAGGTAGAGATCCTGGTTGGCACCCTCTACTGCCGCTGAACCCAGCTGTGGGGTAAAAGGCCTATTGTGCCAGCAGCTGTAGCCCTCCAAGTAGCTGCAACATGCAGGCGCTCAGGGGACTACCACAGCAGTGGCTGTCATCCTCCCCCTGAGATGTATCGTTGGCAGGCAGTGATTTGGTCTCTGCTGAGGCAGATAGTTGGGGGCCTGTGTGGCCATCCATGTATGCCTCTGCCTCCCCCATTTGGGCCTTGCACCTTAGGCACCCATCAACCTGCATGTTGGATAGCTTGGGACTGCGCACCACTAACACTGACAGCACACGAGCATGTCAGCATGGTGTGGGGGTGTTGGCGGAGGGGGCTGCGGCACCTGCTGCAGCAGACCAAAACCATGCCCTGGTCCTGTGCACTGTAAGTATTGGAACATGCGCCAAGGTCTGTCTGATGGGGAAGCATGTCAGCCCCAGAGACTGTTGTAACCATATGGCAGCACTGTGACTCAATGCATATAGTTGGTGTGTGTAAGAGTGGAGGATCACGGGGGTGGAGCCTGGCTTTTGTTTAAGATGGACATATAAGAACTGTGCTCTTGGGGGCAATAGTCAAGAATCCTGTCTTCAGTCTTTAATCAAATAGTTCCTACCTACTTTGATACCATTCGATCCCGGATATGTCAGGCCCCAAGCCAACGCAACTGGATTACCAAGTATCTCAAAAAGCCAGCGCAAAGAGAACAAAAATGGAACCTCTCTCCACTCACAAGATGGCGGTCTTCTGAGATTGTCCTGAGTCCTTGCAGGAACTTCTGGCTGAGATTCGGGCAGTCAAAGACTTGGTCAAATCTAATGGAGACACGCTGTGCACAATGCAGGAAGATATTAATGCCTTGAAAACTTCTTTGGAGTCAATTACGGCTCATTTGGAGAAGGTGGAGAATGTGGTGGCTTCACATGGGGAGAGGCTCAGGGCCATTGAGAAGCAGGCTCAGTTGATACGTTCACTGTAAAGAGAGGTAGAAGACGGTAACAATCATTCTCGGAGGAACAACATAAGAATACTAGGAGTTCCTGAGGGTGCAGAGGGCCCTGATATGGTGTCCTTTTTGCAGGCTATGATTCTGGGTGGGTTAAAGGTGAAGTTTGCCATGCCATTCAAGATTGAACGCGCCCATCGAGTGCCTACTCAGTCCGTGGTTGCAGGCAAGCATCCACGCCCAATCATCTTTAAAGTCTTGCGTTTTCAACAAGTATTACAAATAATGGGAGCAGCCAGAGCACTTTCTACTTTGGAATATCAGGGTCACAAACTCCTGTTCTTCCCGGACTTCACGAAGGCGACGATGGATTGGAGGAAGAGTTTTCTGGCACTACGCCCAGGCTTATTGCAGCTGCAGGCCCGTTTTGTGCTGCTTTATCCTGCCCGCATTTGAGTCACGTTGCATAACCAGACCAAGACTTTTGATGATCCAGGGGAGTTTTATGCATTTTTGGAAGACAAGTAGTCGGCAGTGATGCGGTGAAATTTACCTTGCAGTCTTGTTTGAAAAAGTTATATGGTGCTTGCAATCAAGGAGCCTGCGTAAGAAACCTTATGAGAAGAGACTTGAAGACCTAAATATGTACACTTTGGAGGAGAGGAGGGATAGGGGAGATATGATTCAGACCTTTAAATACTTAGAGGAACGATGAACAAACAAACCTCTTCCAAAGACGGGGAAGCTGCAAAACTAGAGGGCATAACAGGAAGCTGCAAGGTGGAAAATTGAAAGGCAATATCAGGAAATATTTTTTCACTGAAAGGGTGGTGGATGCTTGGAATGCTCTCCTGATGGAAGTGGTGGGGGCAAACACAGTGACGGAATTCAAAACAGCATGGGACAAGCACAGCAGATCCCTTTACAGCAACAGGATAAAAACAAAATAAACGGAACCATCTAACTTCTCAACAAATAGGGGTGTCCTACATGGAGTGGTGGGTACACCCCTAAACAAAGACATGGGGAGGGGTGACCTGCACAGAGCGTCAGGTGCACCTACTCTTGCCGTATTGCTGGGCAGACTGGATGGACCATGCTGGTCTTTATCTGCCATCATTTACTATGTTACTATGTCACTATGTAAGGCATTTGACCGGTCTGAGGTCGTGAAATGGTGTTTTGTCCACGCAGAGGTGACATTCAATCATGCAGTTCTGATATACACTGGGACATTTGTTCAGTTTCTTTTGAAGGAGCTCCAAGGTACTATCCTGGTCAAGATGTTTTTCCTACTGTTTCTCTCTTTGTCTTTTGTATTCTGTGTTGTCTTTGATGTCCATGGCAGTTGAGAGAGTAATGGGGTTTGGAAGAGTGGGTAGGCCCCTATTTAACTCGACGAGGGCTGCCCTGCCATACAGTTCTGGCATTTTGGATTTTGGGGACATTGTCTCTACTCTTGTGGTGGGTGGTGGGCAATATGTAATACTTTAAATGGCAAAGAAGTGGAAATGTACTGGGTCATTTTGCCCTCTGTGTCTGTCTTGTCCTGGTGGGCTCACCCGCTAAGTTTAGTCCCCCTGGGCTTGGTGGTTTTGGTGGTTTGTTTTTCAAAATTATGTGTTCTTACTATGAGCAATCATATGCAGGGGCTAGGGCTAAATTTGGGGTTTTTTTGTTAGGTTTTTTTTTCTGGGCTGTAAGTGCAGCTGCCACTCTGAGGGCGCTTACGGTGTTGTTCTACAATGTAAAACTATATGCTGCAATTTGGTACGTTTTTGCAACATTCCATGAGACTGAATCTGTGCTATATTACCAGTATGTCTTCCTTTAAGATAGTTTCACTGAATGTTAAGGGCATCAACAATCCCATTAAGAGGAAAAAGATTATTTTATATGGTCATAAAGAAGGTGCTGACATCTTGCTGTTACAGGAGACACACTTAAATGTGAAGGAGTCGTTAAAACCAGATATTAAACCCTTTTCTCTAGTGGCTTTTCTGCTGCCAATCATAAGAAAAATGGGGTAGCCATTTTAGTGAGGAAAGCTTTATCCCCCATGGTTATACAAACTAGGTCTGATACTGATGGGAGGTGGACAATGGCTGTCATCAAAATTGGATCCACTGAACTGGCCTTAATATTTATGCTCCTAATATTGATTGCCCTATTTTTTTTTCTCCATTACTGCCTTGGCGCAGGAGGTGTCCAAATATCCAATTATTGTGGGAGGAGACTTCAACCTCGTGCTAGACCCCTTGGTAGATAGGAGTCCAGTGAGAACCATTCGGGTTTCCAAGGCTCACCCGGTTCTTGTATCTTTAATGCAGGAATTGGGCCTGATAGACATATGGCGGTTGCAGCACCCTATGGACAAAGAATTTTCTTTCTTTTCTCCTCCTCATAGCTTGTTATCACGTATAGACTTTTTCCTAGTCTCTAAGGAACTCTGTTCTAGAATCAGTGAGTCCAATATTCACGCGGCACACATCTCTGATCATTCCGCAATTTCTCTCACCCTATTGGACTCAACAAGCTATCAATCTCACTCACGTTGGCAATTTGATAGGACTCTTCTTGGCAATCAAGAATTCTCTGAGACCATCCTAGTGTCTATAGAGGAGTATTTTTAATTTAATTTACCTCAAGACTACTTGTGGTGGGCATGGTGGGAAGGCTTTAAAGCAAGCATACGAGCCACCATTACCAGTTTTGCTATACGGCAGGCCAAACAGTGTAAAGCAGAACTTGGTACACTAGACAAGCATATTAAAGCGTGAGAATGTATTTTAGGCCAGAAAATTGATCCTAATATTCTGATAAGGTTACAGCCCTTAGATTTAGATATAATTCGATCTTGACCACTGAGGCTTCATAGAATATCCAAGGGCAGAAAGGGCGATATTACTTGGAAGGTAACAGAACTGGACCGCTACTAGCTAATTCATTAAAGGGTCATAAGGAAGCTTCTCGCATTACAGCTTTAAGGGATCCTCAGGTGCAACAACTGATTGTCAAAGACCATGACATTGCAGAGACTTTTTGCCAATTTTACACTCAATTATACTCCCAGAGATAGATTTCTCTGAGAAGGAGTTTGATAGATTACTGACTAACATTCAGAGGCTGGTGTTAGATCAAAAAACTGCTGCAGAACTAGATAAGCAGATCACAGTCATGGAAATTATCCAGTTTATTGATTCTATGTAAGTGGGCAAGGCTACCGGATCAAACAGCCTACCAGTTGAATTCTATAAAACCTTTTCTAAATCCCTAGGGCCATACCTTCAACAATATTATAGACTTCTTTTAGACAATAAGGCACAGACTGGAGTGTTTTGCTCTGCAAACATTGTTGTGCTTGAAAAACCTGGGAGGGACCCTCGGTTAGTTAGTAACTATCGGCTAATTTCTTTTTTAAACGCAGACTATAAAGTTTTTGCAGCCATCTTAGCTGGTCGTCTCTCTAAACCAGTGGTTCTCAACCCAGTCCTCTGGGACTGCCAGGCCAGTCAGGTTTTCAGGATATCCACAATGAATATTGATGAGCTAGATCTGATTGCACTGCTTCCATTGTATGCAGATCTAGCTCATGCATATTCATTGTGGTTTTCCTAAAAACCTGACTGGCCTGGCGGTCCCAGAGGACTGGGTTGAGAACCATTGCTCTAAACTGATCCCTTCTCTGATTCATCCGGACCAATGTGACTTTACTGAGGGGCACTCCACAGCTCATAATGCCAGAGTGCTTTGTCATGTTTTGGAAGGCGCAGAGGGAACGGAGGGCCCTCTTGTGGGACTCTCGCTAGACACAGAGAAAGCATTTGATCGGCTGGGGTGGCCTTTCCTGTTTGCTGTTCTGAAATGGTTTGGACATGGTGAGGGTTTCTGCAACCTAATCAAACTTAGGTTGTAGGCGGACCTAGAGCGACCGCGTGGTACAGTAGGAGGAGGAAGCAGATCTTTTGCAGGCAGCGATCTCATCTCTTTTTGTGCTGTAGAGCTGCAGCGATGTTGTTGGAGCTGGAGAGAGCGCTGAGCTGTGCTTTAGGGGAGCTCAGATGGTTTGATCTCCTCTAGTACCGACTGGTTTGTTCTTCAGGCAGTCCATGGTATACACAGTATTCGCCGCCAGCACCATAATTCAAAGGCATCAATTTTCTTCCTGTCTTTTTCACTGTCCAGCTTTCACATCCATATGATGTTATTGAAAATACCATGGCTTGAACAAGTCGAATGTTTGTATGGAGAGAGACATCTCTGCTCTTGAGAATCTTATCTAGGTCTTTCATAGCCATTCTGCCAAGAGCAATGTGTCGTCTGATTTCTTGACTGCTTGTTGCTTCTTTATTGATAGTTGATCCAAGTAGGGTAAAGGTGTTCACGATTTCAATTTCTTCTCCTTCAACGATGAACCTGTTGATTATGCCAGTTGTCATGATCTTTGTCTTCTTTAAATTAAGGTGCAGGCCCATTTTGAGACTATGTTCTTTGATTGTGAGAAGCAAATGTTTCAGATCATCTTCACTTTCAGCCAGTAATGTGGTATCATCAGCATAGCGAAGGTTGTTGATGAGTCTTCCACCAATCTTCACACCTCTGTTATCTTCATACAATCTTGCTTCTCTGCATATAAATTAAACAGGTAGGGGGAAAGTATGCAGCCTTGTCTTACACCTTTGCTTATTTTAAACCATTCTGTTTCTCCTTGTTCCGTTTGAACTGTTGCTTCTTGATCAATGTACAGATTACGCAAGAGAACGATCAGGTGTTCTGGTATACCCATGCTTCTTAATGTGGCCCAGAGTTTCTCATGGTTTACACAGTCAAAAGCCTTGCTATAGTCGATAAAGCACAAATAGATATCCTTTTGGTATTCTTTAGTCTTTTCAAGGATCCATCTCACATCCGCAATGATGTCTCTCGTTCCTCACCCTTTCCTGAACCCTGCTTGCACGTCAGGTAGTTCTTGTTCCAGGTATCTACCTGCAACCAATATGTAAAATCGTCCAAAGTACTATAATGTACAAAGTTAAGTTTGCTTTATTTTATGTTTTAAGGTTATAATGTTTAATGTAAAATGATTAAAGTTCAATGTATTTGGTTCTGTTAATTGTATAGCGCCTTGATTGCTAGACAAGGCAGTATATAAGAATGTGAAATAAATAAATAAATGTATGCGAGATCAAGTGCAAAAATCTCTGTGAATGCGACTCAATCTAGAGAATTTCTTCTAGGGCATGGTACCCATCAAGATTGTCCTCTTTCTCCCATTCTTTTTAATCTGGCCTTGGAACCTTTAGCCCTATTGATCAGGCAAAGCCTCGAGGTGAGGGGTGTCTCTATTACTGGCATGGAGATTAAACTATCTGCGTATGCTGATGATCTGCTGCTATTCATCACACCTAGCTCTGTGCCAGTTATTTTAGAACTGATACACAAATACTCAGGATTGTCTGGTTACAAAATTAATTGGTTAAAATCTGTTGCATTTCCCTTAAATTCAAGTGTGTGTTGGGCGGATCTGGAGGATTTCCCTTTTGTGTGGGAGCCTAAGATGGTGAAGTATTTGGGAGTTCATTATTGCTTCCCACTTAGGATCTCCCCTTCATTGTATTGTAGGGTTTCACTATCTATGGTTCGTAATATAACAGCAAAGTGGTTGCCAGTCTATCTCTCTTGGAGTCGTCTTGAGGCTATAAAAATGACTATCACTCCTAACATGAATTATGTTTTGGAAATGCTACCAGTTTTTCTTACAAGTAAAATTTACTGTCAAATTGAAAGGATTTTGGTTCAATCTTATGGAAAATAAACCACCTCAAATTGCTCTTAGGAAACTTAAATCTAAAAAAGAAGAGGGGGAGGGGGGTGAATTTCCCTGACTTTCCCTGTAGTTGCTGGTGCTTTGCCTGCTGCCATGATTGCTGCTCTATTCCTACCATTACTCTTCGCTCATGAAGATCTAGCAATTTTAGGCAAACTTTCTTCTTCCTCTATGAGCCTGGTGGGACCTTTGGAGGCTCTCTTGTTGTCTTCCACACTCCCCATCCCTCCCTTCTCTGATTTTTGGGGGTTCCAGCTCTTTTCCAATGCTTACTGAACCTTCTTATGTCTCGATCTGCACCCCTACCCTTGACTCGTATCCAATCATGCCATCTGCTTGCTTCCTAAGTGCTCTGAACCTCTACAAGGCTGAGTGCCCACTACCTGTATTGCTTTCAGCCTGTAATTGTCAGTCATTTGATCAATTTCTCCCCCTGTACACCATGCTGCCTTTTGCAGCCAAAACCCAGCAGGCCTGGGGACTCACAGGCACCTGACTATGGCAACCATCAGCTTAGGCCCCCAACTCTGTGCTATGGATTGGTTTTCCTCAGCCATACTGCTCTGTACTGTGCACCCAGCCCAGCAAGGTTGTATGTGGACATGAATGCTCCATCCACTGACCTGTGGTCTCCTGTTCCCCCTTGTTCCTAAGCAGAGAGTATTGTACCACTTCCTGCACTGCCTTGGGAGTGAATTGCCAGCACTCCAGGGCTCAGGCTTGGCTTCCTCAGCATTGAAATCTGGGACACCAATGAGAAATGAAACCACTCACCCTCTCTGAAGGAAGCTGGTTTGGCTGACTGACATGGATATCTAGCCTCTCCCTGTTGTGTCCCCATGGACCAGGATGATGGCCCTGGAGCTGTACAGTACTTCTATCGCTCTCTATTCCTGGAACCACCCCAATATGAGCCCACCAAAAGTGCCACAGGAAGGTATGACTCCATAATGCCCATGCCAGGTTGGTATTGCATGTACCTGAACTAAATAAAAATTTCATAATTGATGTCCTTTTATAGTTCATTTATTCAACAGAATGGTATTTTTTTTTTCTTTTTTTTTCTTTTTCTGATCTTCCTTCCAGAAACCTTTTCCTCTAAAGAGAAACTTTTCTTCCAGGTTACAAGGGCTCTAATCTGGAAATCTGGAACTTGTGAAATAGCTAAATACAGGGAGGGAGAGAGAGAGAGAGAGAGAGAGAAACAAAGTAGTCTCTCTCCTCAGACTGGGAGAATTCAAAACTTGGAAAAAGGAGTACAAAGTTCAAGTGATCTCAGCCCTACGTTTCTCAAGGATAAAGAATTCTTTATTTGCAGTAGTAAACAGGATAAAGTTTAGAAATCATGGCCCCATTTGGCAGGACCACTATGACCACTGTGATCTATGTACTGTTATTGGTGATTCGATCATTAGGCATGTAGATAGGCATGTAGGCTGGACATGAGGATCGCCTGGTAACATGCTTGCCTGGTATGAAGGTAGCAGACCTCACGTGCTATTTAGATAATGTTTTAGATAGTGCTGGGGAGGAGCTTGCTGTCTTGGAATATGTTGGCACCAATGACATAGGAAACTGTGGGAGGGCGGATCTGGAGGCCAAATTTAGGATTTTAGGTAGGAAGTTGAAATCCAGAACTTCAGGGGGGGCGGAGCCTGATGTCCAGCGGGATGGTCGCATAACGCTGAGGCTCCCGAGAGGCCTACTCAGAATCCTGAATTAACACCGTACATACTTGGAACTTCTACTCTGATCTTGCCGGGGCACATTGGTGAGATGGCGGGGACCAAACCCACGCGCCTGGACTTTGGATCTCCAGCGGCTTCTCACGGCAAACGTTCCAAAACTGAACCCCCGTCCCCGCAGAAGGGGCTGGCCTTGCGTGAGGGCCCCAAAATGCAGCAGGAAATCCTCGCAGAGATTAAAGGGGTCAAAAACCTCGTGCAGTCAAACGGGGAAGCACTCCGAGCGCTGCGGGAAGATCTTGGTGTGCTGCAAAGCAAGCTAGAAGGGCTTTCTTCGCGTCAGGACAAAATGGAGAGCATATTGGACTCCCATGCGGTCCGGTTGTCCAAACTCGACAAAGTTGAACGTCAGGTGCGGGCCTTGCAGAAAGAAGTGGAAGATGGCAATAATAGAGCGCGCCGCAACAACATACGACTCGTGGGCATACCGGAGGGAGCGGAATCGGGAGACATGAAAGAGTTTTTATGCAAAATCCTCCCTTCCCTGCTCCAAATCACCTTTACCAAAGATTTGGAGATCGACCGCGCTCATCGTGTACCCTCAAGCATAACACTCAACAGGAAGACCCCGCGGCCTATCATTTTTCGACTTTTGAGATATCAACACGTGGAGCAAATTCTAAGTGCCTCTCGGGCAAAGGGCCATATGGAGTTTGAGAGCCACAAGATCTCCTTCTATCCTGACTTGGCTAAACCCACGGTCGACCGCCGAAAGCGCTTTCTGGAATTCCGGCCGAGGCTTCAACAACTACAAGCACGCTATGGCCTGATGTACCCGGCCAAGCTCCGAGTCACGCTTCACAATCAGACAAGAACATTTGAGGACCCTGATCTACTAGCGGAGTTTTTGGATTCCAAAGAAGCCGACTTGATGCGCTGACTTCCAGAATATTCCTGCAAGTATTCTCATATCCGCTGTACCTGCCATATTGGATCTGCCGCAGCCCAGCAAAGAGTCTGGCGAGGGCAGTTTGTTTGCCTTACTTTTGATGATATCTGTGACCCGACTCCATCTACCCACAGTAGCCTCGATGAGTATCAGAGACAGTGTTAATTATGGACTCTGGTGTTTCTTTTCTTTTTTTTTTTCATGTCTTTCTATTCCTCTCTAGGGCCTCCTCCCGCAGACATATGGTCGCCATATTCTTTGGGGGTTTTGCTTCTTCTCTAAGATACAATGGTACATACTTTTCAATATGGGGTGTATTAGCCAGCATACTCGGTGATTATGTCATTGTTGCACAGATTCTGATTATGTTGTATGTTTTCAAGCGCCCTTACCTAAAATGTCTATTACCGATTGATGGCACCATGTAAGATTTTCTCATTGAACGTAAAAGGAATCAATAATCCGATAAAACGGAAGAAAATCCTAAGCTACCTAAGTCAGGAAGCTGCGGATCTGATTTTCTCCAAGAAACGCATTTAAATTCGAAGGAAACTCTTAAACTCAATATTAAGCCTTACATGGTGGCCGCCTATTCCCCAGCCGTTTCTAAGACATGTGGGGTTGCCATACTGGTTAGGAAATCTTTGCATGCTACTATTATTGCGACTAGCTCAGATACAGAAGGTAGATGGTCCAGAGTTCACCTCAAGATAGGTAGCCTTGAAGCTACATATATATGCCTTTACGCTCCTAATGTGGATGACCCTGCCTTTTTTGCTATCATTGCTCAGGTTGCGCAGGCCTCTGCTAATACTTCATGGATAATTGGGGGGGATTTCAATCTAGTCCTTGATCCCCTGATTGACAAACAGCCGCCTAGGACAAGTGGTCCCCCCAAGAGTCACACCACGCTTACCTCCCTGATCAAAGACCTTGCTTTAGTTGATCTATGGAGGTTACTACATCCCAATGAGCTTGACTTCACCATCTTCTCTTCCCCTCACAAATCCCAGTCTCGCATAGAAACCCTGGTACTCAAGGGGGATCTGGACACCCCAACAGCTTTTCTCGGCAGCTCGTTGGAAAACCTTTTCTGATTTACAAAAGGATTTGCGTTACCAGCGAAACACTACTTTCAATTGATGCAGCTTCAACACTGCCTCAAAAGTGCTCGAATCATGCCGCCCTCTGCCCCTACTGAGGACGGGCTATTAGAGATAGTTCACTCTATTAGAAGTACACATGCGGTAGCCTCTAACTTTTATAAAATATTATGTCAGGGTACAGACACGGCCACTTTTAGAGCCCAACAAGCCTGAGAGCGCGAACTGCAAACTACTTTAACCCCTGTGCAATGGAGCGTCTTCTGGAGCAAAGTAGTGCGGGTTTCCCGGTCTGCCTCTGTTACCCAAACTCTCTTCTTTTTGCACACAGATGCTTTTATACCCCGGGAAAAATAGCCAAATGGAACACAACTGCTAGGGACCAGTGTTGGTCTTGCCATACTGCTGTGGGAACCTTCGCTCATGTTATTTATGAATGTCCTCAACTACAGGTTTATTGGGGGCGGGTTTGGGGTCGTATTCAATTTATCTTACACCTTCATGAACCTCTCTCTTGGGAGATCGTGGGACTCCGCTCTGTGGCGGAGGTCCCCTCTCTTCCTAAGCAGGGCCGCTTTCTCCTTGATTTCATGCTGGGTATAGCCATATGCTTAATCACGAGGAATTGGAAGGATAGCTCTCGACTTACTGTCAATGAATGGTGGAACCTCGTCTGCTTATATAGTAAATATGAGCAGACACCTCGGAGAGCTATTCCCCATGCCCAAACTCACTCTCGCTTGTCTAAATGGTAGATGCTTAATGATTATGTACAATCTGCTCATTGTTCCAACATGCCTGTATAATGTGCACTCATCATGTTTTAGATCACCGTTAGGTTTTGTAACACAATAATGTAAGTACACGCCTGCTTCGGGAATGGTTAGTATTCTAGAGAAGAAGCAGGGGGGCGGGGGGTGGCAGGGGTTTACTTTGGTGTATGTATTACACGTTATGTATCTGTCTTTTAGCTGTATGTCTTCCTTTTCCTTTGTTGTTATAAAACGAAAATAAAGAATTAAAAAAAAAAAAAAAGAAATCCAGAACTTCCATGATAGCATTATCACAAATGCTTTCTGTTCCACGTGCAGGACCCAAAAGGCAGGCGGAGCTCCAGAGTCTCAATGCTTGTATGAAACAATGGTGCAAAGAAGAGGGTTTTCGATTTGTTAAGATCTGGGCAAAATTGTGGTGAAAGGGATTTTCCAAAGGGATGGGCTTCACCTTAACTGGATGGAACCAGGCTGCTGGCATTAACCTTTAAAATGGAGATAGAACAGCTTTTAAACTAGATAATATGGGAAAGCCAACAATCGCCCAGGAATGCATGGTTCAGCATGATATATCCTTGAAAAATACTAAGAAAAAAGGGAAGTTAGGACATCCCGACAGAGAGGTTCTTACAAAGATAAAAATAACCCAGATGTCCTTCAGCACAGAGCCGAAAGATTCCAAATTATCAACTGATAACCAGATTAATATGAATAAAATATAGCCTCTAAAATGCCTGTATGCAAATGCTAGAAGTCTAAAAAATAAGATGGGAGAGCTAGAATATATAGCACTAAATGAAAGGTTAGATATGACTGGCATCTCAGAGACCTGATTGAAAGAGGAAAAACAATGGGACACTATGATACCTGGGTACAACCTATATCACAATGATTGAGAGGATCAAATTCGTTGAGGGATTGCGCTCTTTGATAGAGAGGGCATTGAGACACATAGGATTAAGGTTTTGTAGGAAACAACATATACTGTAGAATCTCTATGGATAGAAGTTTCATGTAAAAAGGGGAAGAACACGGCAGTGATGGTGTATTAGCGACCACTAGGCCAGAATGAACAGATGGATAAAGAAATGCTAAAAGAAATCAGGGAAGGTAACAAAAGTTAACAACACAGTAATAAAGGGTGATTTCAATCACCTCTGTATTGACTGGGTCAATGTCAGAGCAGGACATGCTATAGACATAAAGTTCCAAAAGTTTGGTGGAGGAGTAGCCTAGTGGTTAGAGCATTGGCTTTTAAACCCATAAACTAGGGTTCATTTCCCACTCCTTGTAGCCTTGGGCAAGTCACTTAACCCTCCATTGCTCAGAAAAATCCAAGCTATCAATATTCCTGTTTAATGTACATTTACCAAGTTTAAGTTACAATGTAAACCACTTTGATTAAAATGATAAGAGGGAGTTTTTAAATATAATAATAATCTTGCTCACATTGTGGTTCTGCCTAAACCTGGTAAAGATGTAACTGAGGTTGAGTCATATCGACCAATTTCGTTAATAAATTGTGATCTAAAATTGTTTGCGAAGATTTTAGCAGATCGGTTGGCAGGTTATCTGCCTATTTTATTACATGATTGTCAGACTGGATTTGTGAGAGAACGGTACCCTTCAAAGAATGTAAGAAAAATATTAGGAGCATTGAGCTGGGTTAGAAAAATGGATGTCCCATCTTTATTGGTAAGTTTTGATGCAGAAAAAGCTTTTGATAGAGTAGAATGGAAATATTTATTTGAAATATTAAAAACCTATGGCATAGGTGAAAGATATATAAAAGGAATTAGTGCTTTGTATTATAAACCAAATGCAGTAATAGGAGTTAATGGACAGATTACAAATAATTTTTATATTACACGTGGAACTAGACAGGGCTGTCCTTTATCACCATTGTTGTTTGTGCTTTCTTTGGATCCTTTACTGAGATTGATTTATGCTTGTGATGAAATACAAGGAGTGAAAGTTGGGACATGTATATTTAAGATTTCTGCTTTTGCAGATGATTTATTAGTCATGTTGTTAAATCCTTGTGAATCTTTAAAAAGACTTCTAGATATGATTAGACGATTTGGGGAAATTGCTGGTTTAAGATTGAATATGACTAAATCAGAAGCTTTGGATATTAATGGGGGGTTACAGAGAAAATGGGGTGATGAGTTTCCATTAAAATGGGCTATTAACAAATTTAAGTATTTAGGAATTTGGTTGCCCAAAAATCCGAGCCATTTGTATAGGCAGAATGTTAGGCCTTTGATGCGAGATATACAAAATAAATTACAGGTTTGGACACCTTTGCCACTTTCATTAGGTGGTAGGATAGCTGCATATAAGATGATGATTTTTCCAAAAATTTTGTATATTTTACAATTAATTCCGTTGCGACTTTTAAGACAGGATGTGCAGAAATTAGAGAGATTGTTGCAGAGATTTTTTTGGAGAGGGAAACATCCAAGATTAAGAATTGATCGTTTGTATGGTTCATGGCAACAAGGTGGTATGGGGTTACCTTGTATAGAATTATATAATATGGGTTGTTTACTTCGTCATGTACGTGATTGGATAGGTGGTACTTCGGTTTATACTCCTTATGATTTTGAATCAGCACTAGTTGCTCCTTATTCTCTTCGGTCAATGTTACATGTATCGAGCATGAAGTTTCCTAAAGTTATTTATTTTATTTATTTATTTTATTTTATTACAAATTCTTATATACCGCGCTATTTGGCATCAGCGCGGTTTACATTATAACACAACAACCATAACAACATGCTGTTTGGTTTTACATCGAACAGGGGTCCAAACTTGGATAACAGGGGTAACTATATACATGAGATTTTTACATAGTAAAGAGTAGCTTGGATAACAGGGTTGATTATATACATGAGATATTTACATGGCAATGAGTGGGTGAAATAACATAATGAACGTGAGGGTTCTTTCTTAGAGTGGGTCATCTCTTCAGAGGGGTGTCATTGGAGTTTGGGTAGCATTGGAGGAATAAATGGTATTTGAGTGCCTATTTAAAAGTGCCTATTTAAAAGTGCCTATTTAAAAGTAATATATTATGGCAGGGGGTTCGATGGAGTTGGAAGAAGCTTTGTGAAAAATTGGGTGTTTCAAGTGAAATTTCAGGTTATTTGCCACTGCAGGGTAATATTGAATTTCATCTAAGTACAAAGTCAATTTTATTTAAAGGTTGGGAGAAAAAGGGTCTTTTTCTGCTGTATCAAGTAATTAATGAAGAGGGTGTACTTAAACCATTTAGTGAATTAAAAAGAAGTTATGGTTTGTCTCAGGGGCATTTTTATGCATATCTACATTTAAAATATTATTTGATTTCCATAGCTGATAGGAGAATTGGTTTGAGATCAGAAAATTTTAGAAAATTGGAAGATTGGTTTACGTTGAAGGACAAGGAAAGGATAACTGTAGCAGAATATAATAAGGCTTTATTTAATTTAGTTCATGTCAAGAATTTTGACCATTTGAGTTTGCATTGGGGAAAAGAATTAGGAATCAATCTTGAAAGGTTTGCCTGGGAAAAGGCCATTGGGTGTATCCCTAGACAAATAGTGGGGGCAAAATTACGTGAAATGCAATTTAAGATAATAGAACGTGCTTACATATCACCATATAGAGCATGGAGAGGGGGCTTTGCTCAATGTAATGAATGCCCAAGGTGTAGAATGGAGAAGGCACATTTGGGGCATATGTTCTGGACTTGTATATGTGTGAAGACATTTTGGATTAATATTCAAAAATTTCTAAGTGGTATATTGAGGCAATCTTTAATTTTGACTCCAGGGTTTGCAATTCTTGATGTTCCAGATTCTTTAGGGCTTTCATTATCAGGGAATAGACATTTAGTGAGGAAATGTTGTCTGCTTGCTAAACAATGTATACTTCGGAATTGGAGAGATCCTAAAGGTCCAGAATTTTGGGAGTGGAGAAACGTATTACATCATTTGATTTTATGGGAAGGAGTATCTACTAGGAAACATGTGCGTAAAAGAGCTTATTTTTTAAATGTTTGGTCTCCTTATCTTGATGGGGTTTCAGCAAGGGCAAGGAATGATATTTTAACAATTTAAATTGGCTAAGTTAGATTTACATAAGGGTTAGGTTAGAATTGGTTTAGTAGGGAGGATGGGGATTGGAAGGGGAAAGTGTAAAAGGGTGAAGGTGCAGGAAGGAGAAGGGGAAATTATAATGTATTAATTGACTTTTTTTTAATGAATTATTACTGAGTGGGAGGGGGGGATAAAGGTAAGGAATGGGAGGGAGTATGGGAGTATGGGATGGGGGTGGTGGTAAATGGGGGGGGAAGGGGATAAAGGTAAGGAATGGGAGGGAGTATGGGATGGGGGTGGTGGATAAAGGGGGGGGGAAGGGGAGAAAAATAAAATATGTTTAACATTGTTAATATGTATGCTGTTTACATTGTTTCAATATGTATGCTTTTTAAGTTATCTTAAAGTGTATATTGTCTATAATGTTTCAATATGTTAACTTCTTACAATGGAATCAAAATGTATGCTGTCTAATATGTAAACTATTTACAATAAATAAAAAGATTAAATACTAAAATGATAAAGGGGTAAGTGAAATAAAAGACTGCTTCTTGGAGCAGCTGGTTCATGAACTGAAAAGAGGGGAAGCTATTTTGGACCTAGTCCTTAGTGGAACACAGGATCTGGTGCAAGAGAGAAGGGTTTTGGGGCCACTTGGCAATAGTGACTATAGCATGAGCACATTTGATTTAATAAATGGAAGAAAGATGGCAAGGAAATCCACAGTACTATCTTATAACTTTCAAAAGGGAGACTATGAAAAAATGACTACATAGTTTAGAAAAAACTTAAAGAGCAGCGCAAAGGTTAAAGATTTACATAAAGCATGGGTGTTGTTTATAGTACTATCTTGGAAGCCCAGACCAGTTGTATTTCACTCTTTAAGAAAAGTGGATGGAAGGCCCAGAAATTGACACAGTGGCTTAAAGACAAGGTCAGAGAGGCTGTTATTGCCAAAAAAGCATCCTTCAGGAAATGGAAAAAGGAACCTAATGAGAAACACTGGAAACAACATAAGCATTGGTAAGTTAAGAACATAGGAACATAAGAGCATAAGATATGCCTTTCTGGGTCAGACCAAGGTCCATCAAGCCCAGTAGCCTGTTTCCAGTAGTGGTCAATCTAGGTCACAAGTACCTGGCAGTTTCCCCAAAGGATGCATGTTCCACAATGCTTGTATTGGGGCAAGCAGTGAATTTCCCCAGGCCCCCTTTAATAATGGTTTATGGACCTTTCTCCTAGAAACTTTTCCAAACCTTATTTAAGGCCAGCTACACTAATAGCTTTTACTACATCCTACGGAAACAAATTCCAGAGTTTGATTACACGTTGAGTGAAAAAATATTTTCTCTTATAAGTCTTAAATAGGTTACACTGTAGCTTCATTGCATGTCCCTTAGTCTTTCTATATTTTGATGGTGTAAACAATCAATCTACGTTTTACCTGTTCCACTCCATTCATTAATTATAGACCTCTATCATATTTCCCCTCAGCTGACTCTTTTTCCAGGTTGAAGAGTCCTAACCTTTTTAGCCTCTCCTCATAAGGGTATCCTTCCATTCCCTTTACCATTTTGGTGGCTCCTCTCTGTACCTTTTCTAATAAGTTAGATGCAAGGCACTGATAAGACAGGCAAAGAGAGAATTGGAAAAGAAGCTTGCCATGGAAGCAAAAACGCATAGAGCCTGATTCACAAAGGGGCACGTTTGGGCCGCCAGCATGTTCACAACATGGATGGGGCCACAGCACACCCGATTCTGCACCGCGGGAGCTAAACATTCCTGTGGGAGTAGGATAGGGCACATGGACAGCCCGGCATGCCACATGTCCAGCCCGTACCATGCTCCTGCTGGTGTATAGGTGCCATGGCATCCCATCACCATGGCACTAGGATGACGAGCAGGAGTACGGAAGGCCTGACCCACCAGCACATTTACTTTCCCACTGCCCGACCCTCGGAGGGGTCTGCCAGGTGGCAGGGCCTCACTTCTAGTGGCTCTATGTCCTGTGGGGAGGTCTGATCACAGTGGTGCCCTCCACTTCTTCCACCTCCAAGGTGTAATATGCTGGGGACCTTAATGGAGCCCTGACCAAGCCCTTCCCTCACCCCACCTTCATCCCTCCCCCTCCCGCCTCCATCCAGCACTCCCTGCACAGATTCCCTGTAGATGTGGGGAGCCTGGCTGGAAGCATACACTCTATGTGACTAGCGGGACTACACATCCCACCGGAATGTGCAGCCCCACTATTCATGTCCCAGAATTACCTACATAATAAAAGCTTTTTCAAGTACATTCATAGCAAAAAACCTGTGAGAGAGTCAATTGGACTTTTGGATGATAGAGTGGTAAAAGGGACGCTAAAGGAGGGCAAAGCCACAATGAAGAGACTAAATGAATTCCTTGCTTCCGTCTTTACTGAAGAAGATGTCAGGAAGTTACCCGTGCCTGAAATGGTATATAAAGTGATGCAGCAAAAAATTTGAAATAAATATCGATAAACTGGGAGGATGTATTACAACTGTTTGATAAACTGAAGAGTAGCAAATAACCATGACCAGATGATATACATCCACGGATGCTGAAAGAATTGAAATACAATTGCATAAGAGCTACAAAAATGGTAAAAGGAAGGGAAGGATACCCCTATGAAGAGAGACTTAAAAGGTTGGGGCACATCCACTTTGAAAAGAGACAACTGAGGGGGAATATGATAGAAGTCTATAAATTAATTAATGAAGTAGAACAAGTAAATGAAGATCGTTTATTTACACCATCAAGAAGTAGAAAGACTAGAGGACACACAATGAAGCTACAATGCAACCCATTTAAGACCAATAAGAGAAAATATTGTTTTATTCAACGCATAATCAAACTCTGAAAGTCATTACCGGAGGATGTAATTAAAACTGTTAGGGGTATGTTTACTAAACTGCGGTAACGTAGCAGCGGCTACGTTAAGGCACGTTATGTAACGTTAAGGCGCCTTAACGTTACATAACGCGCCTTAACATTCCCGGCCGTGGTAAGTCCAGAAAAGGGTGGAGAGAAGGGGTCAATGGACAGGGAGTGGGTGGGGAGAGGCCCCTTTCGCACTAACGTGGAGAAATTAAGGGCTGAATCCTAGCGCAACTGAAAACCTGGCGTTAGCACACATTTGCAAGAGAGAGAAACCAGTTCTGAGTCAGCAATGTACAGCATAGCCAGGGAGCCCCAGAAAAGTGATAGTAGTGATACATTTGCACCAACAGCATAGCGCCCTGGTATGAAAGGCCATTATGGTGATGGTGCAAATGGGGCATGGGAGCTGCAGGCGGGACATGCAGTGGGGGCTACTGGGGCACAGGGTGGACTAGGTGGTTGCCGAGGTGGCACATAGGAACGCAGAAAGTGGAAACCAGCAAGACAGCAACTGACCAGGGTCAGACATGCCCATGAGTCTGTGGCCCACAGTGTCCCATCCAGGAGACATTACCCAGCAGGCACTCCAAGGGGCGCATAACATTGACAGGTGGTGCCTGGGGAAGCGTGGACATCTATGTAGGCACCACTACCCCAGAACCCACACCTTAGGCAGCCACCTACCTGCCCCCTGGATGGCCTGGGATGGCGCACCACCGGCACCGACAGCATATGGTCATGGCAGCATGTCAGAGAGGGTGGGTGATTGTGCTGGAGGGAGAAGTGGCACCCGCCTGCAGTGGACCTAGGCCATGCCCTGTACCAGAATGCGGTGTGCAGTGCAACAGAAGAGGTATGGCTGAGAAATGTAAGGGTAGCCCCAGGGACCACTATGCTGCTGTGGCAACAGTGTGGTGCAGTACACTCAGCCAGCATGTCCAATAGCAGAGAGTCAGAGATTCAGGTCCCATCTGTGGATCCTGCAGAGCATCTTCCCATAGTTTTAGCCCACAATGCAGCCACAACAACAACATGGGCAAACCCCAAAGCATTGTTGCACAGGGGTACGGACACCTACTCACAAGGGTTCCACTATCCACAGCTTCATGGAGTGTCAGGCAGTTGGCCCCAGCACAGAGCTGCAGTTATCACCAGAGCACTACTACTACCCCCTGCACAGATTAGCAATGTTGGCACTGTGATCAGGACCAGTGCAGCGGGTAGGGTTGTCAACCACCTCCATCTCTGCACAATGCTGAGATAGGTGTGGTAGTGTGTGTATGTCTCTTCATTGTTTTGTGTCTGCCAACACCTCACTGAGCCCACATTGCTCATACTGCTTCCAGCGTTAGCCTGCAAATGTGCATAATGAGGAGCAAGGTATTGTGGGTATGGCCCAGACAGGGCGGATTGGCCAGGATGCATCTGCACAGGGTGGAGGGCAATGGCAGGGACACTTTAGTGCTCGACCACCACCTGCATGGACAGGGTGGCCACAGCATGTCACGCTGGGGGTCACTCTCACTTTGACCGAGCAGTGACCATGGCATGTCTATGTTCCCACATAGTGCCACACATTACCTGTGTGTTCCTGGTTTTAGGACCCAAGCACAGAGATACCTGCTTGGTGTCTGTGCTGTGCGTCCCACTTCTGAGTGCACAGGGTTCCCCTGTGGGCATGCACTATGGACTGGTTAGTGGGCTGTTTGCCTGTGCATGGTGGGAGCACCTTGTAGGATGCTGCAGGTGCAGTCTGACTGTGCTGTCTGTTGATGAATGGTAGTCCAACACAGGTAGGCAATAAATCACGTGCAACACCAAAACACAGTCCAAAACGTGATTATTGTGGAAAAACAAATTTTATTAGAGATATAGACCTATTACCAGCCCGACACAGGCCATGTTTCGCTACCTTCGTCAGGGACAAACCAGGTAAATGTACTAAAACATAGAAAAACATAAACACTAATTATAAAACATATAATACAATGAGCAAGATAAGAACAGATATTAAAATGTCAATAAATAAAAATAAAATCATAAATATTGCTTATAAAATCATAACTACTTGTAAATGTATTAATTTAAGAACATGTATATAGGAAGAGTAAAAAATGTATGGAACCTAAATAACATGTAAATAAAATAATACAATAATAACACGTACAATCAAGTGGAACTAATCATGTACTAATAACATGAAAACTAAAAAAGAATAAGAACATGACAAACGTACACAATATAATATAATGATAATAATAAATAAATACCTCTATCTTGAAATTGAGGACCTTTCAACTCGTGACCTTAGTCAAATATGATCTGTTCATACAATTAAAACAATATCACCATAAACCAAATAGCCACACAAACTTATGTAAAAAGTAATTATAAAATGGATAGTAGCTATCTATCTATATTTTTATCTACTAGAATGTCTTTCTCCAAAAATTCTTTGTATAAAGAGACCGCAGCAGGAGCGGTTCATCTCACCTTAAAATAATGTACCAAAATCTATTGTAAAACCAAAATATTATGACCATGTTTAAAAAATAAGTGTCTGACTATGTGAACTCCCACATGGAAAGTGTGCATTATCCTCCTAACAGACATGCATGTAGAACGACAATCAGCTACTGTATAGTATATACATAAAAGTCCAGCAATACAGATAAGTTAAGTGACATGATTTATGTACATAAATGGTGCACGCCATTTTTCTGCTCCTTATAAAATTACCCTCATAAGCAGAGTCAGCCCACAAATTATTTTTCCCTGACCTATAAACACGTGGAATATGGTAACCAAGGTGGGACTCTTCTCCTTGAGAGGGGTGGATTATCTCTAAGGAGGGACACCTGGTTCTAGCTGCCCCTTTCTACGTTACTGGCTGGATCCTGCCAATACATATTCCTGCATCTTGGAATACACATACATTGCCTCCACTGGTGACATACATACATTGCTGATCAAGGGAACACAGATTGTTATTGTTAAGTGCCGTTGAGTCGGAGTCGACTCATGGCGTCCCTCTGGATAGCTATCATAAACTGTGTTTGGTTTTCAGTCAGGCGGCTCATTGTTGACAGACTGGTACCTGTAGCTGCTGTTATTGTATCAATCCATCTCATTGCTGGCCTTCCTCTTTTGTGTTGACCTTCTATCTTGCCAAGCATGAAGTCTTTCTCTAATGATCTCTCTCTTCGCATGATGTGTCCAAAATATGAAAGTCTAAGTCTTGTCATCTGAGCTTCTAAAGAAAGCTTAGGTTTGATCTCCTCTAGTACCGACTGGTTTGTTCTTCGGGCAGTCCATGGTATACACAGTATTCGCCGCCAGCACCATAATTCAAAGGCATCAATTTTCTTCCTGTCTATCTTTTTCACTGTCCAACTTTCACATCCATATGATATTATTGAAAATACCTTGGCTTGAACAAGTCAAATCTTTGTATGGAGAGATACATCTCTGCTCTTGAGAATCTTATCTAGGTCTTTCATAGCCATTCTGCTAAGAGCAATGTGTTGTCTGATTTCTTGACTGCTTGTTGCTTTTTTATTGATAGTTGATCCAAGTAGGTTAAAGTTGTTCACGATTTCAATTTCTTCTCCTTCAGTGATGAACCTGTTGATTATGCCAGTTATCATGATCTTTGTCTTCTTTACATTAAGATGCAGGCCCATTTTGAGAATATGTTCTTTGATTGTGAGAAGCAAATGTTTCAGATCATCTTCACTTTCAGCCAGTAATGTGGTATCATCAGCATAGCGAAGGTTGTTGATGAGTCTTCCACCAATCTTCACACCTCTTTTGTCTTCATACAATCCTGCTTCTCTGATGATTTATTCTGCATATAAATTAAACAGGTAGGGGGAAAGTATGCAGCCTTGTCTTACACCTTTGCTTATTTTAAACCATTCTGTTTCTCCTTGTTCCATTCGAACTGTTGCTTCTTGATCAATGTACAGATTGTGCAAGAGTACGATCAGGTGTTCTGGTATACCCATGCTTCTTAATGTAGCACAGAGTTTGTCATGGTTTACACAGTCAAAAGCACAAATAGATATCCTTTTGGTATTCTTTAGTCTTTTCAAGGATCCAGCTCACATCCGTAATGATGTCTCTTGTTCCTCGCCCTTTCCTGAACCCTGCTTGCACTTTAGGTAGTTATTTTTCCAGGTATGGTTGTAGTCTCTTTTGAATAATCTTCATTAGAATCTTGCTGGCATGTGGGATCAGAGCGATTGTGCGATAATTTCCACAGTCAGTTGGATCACCTTTCTTTAGTATTGGTATTGTGGTAAGGAAGCCCATTCTGAGTTAGGAGAAAGGGAAAAAACCAAAGAATTCACCCTAATAAAAGGACCTATTTTACAAGGTCAGAGAGATAAAACCACAACCACACCTAGAAACCAGAAAATCCCCAGCTGGAACATGTTTCAGAGTTCCCCTAGTGGAGTAAGGGAGAGTGAATACAGACCCAAGGTAAAAGACCCTTATGTCAGTAAGCTCCCTGATTACCCAGGTGCCAGAGGGCAAGCTGATCTCCGTCACCTGGGAGGAGAAGAGGTGGGACTGGAGCCCTGGATGTTTAAGCCTAGGTTAGATTATACAGAGATTAGCAAGGAGAGCAAGGAGAGTTGGAGCAGCAACGGGAACAGGAGCAGGAACAGCAGGAGAGGAGAGTGCTGGAAAGAGCCAGAGAGAGGTACAGAGCATGAGAGAGGAGAAGCTGCTACAAGCCAAGGCACAGGTACAAGCCTTAGAAGCCTGTCCCATACTGAGAAGTGCAGAGTTGCAGGAGACACTCTCAGCTCTAATGAGAGGCTGTCAGCTAAGCCCAGTGAGCTAGAACGAGAGATAGAACCAATGCAACTAGGAGAGCTGATGCAGTTTTGAATGAGGAAGATATATTCATGGATTGCTCTTTGTGCCAAGCCTTAGCTTCAGAGGGGTTGAAGGAAAGCCAGCCTTAAGAGAAAACTCTCCAAAGCAAGGTAACCTTGAAAAGCAAGGAAGATGTTTTGTGAATTCCCTGTGTTAAAGAGGGGAAACTTATGATGAGAAGTGAGAACAAGCTGAAGCTGTATAATTGTGCTTGTTAAACACCTGCTATCCTGTGCTGAGAGACGGCAAGAAGCCAAGCTAATGGTGAGAGGAAAAAAGCTTTTGTTTTGCTTTTGAATGTTCCTAAGAAAACCTGAGTAGAGCTTTGTTTGCTTAATGGAAGTTTGTTCCTGTTGGAAGTTTTGCTTTGCTTATAAGGAGGAGTACAGCATGGAAATGTTTGGACCTGAAAAGAAGGAAAACTGCCATTGAAGAAAGCTGTTTGTGTTTATGCTTTAACCAGCAAGGCTAGAGAAGGCTGGTAGCCTTGCTGTTAAAGGGGTTTTTTGCTTTTGAGCTGAAGAACACTGTAAGCTGATATTTTGTTTTGACTTTTGCTTATGTCCTGCTGTGTTTTGAAAGAAACCTGGAGAAATAATCCTGAAAGAGGTAATTTATGGACCTTGCATTTGAGTTAAATAAATTTCTATCATTGCCTTACCAAAAGAGCCAAACTACATCTTTATCATATAAAAACTCTGTATATTCCTTCCACCTTTTCTTGATCTTCTCAGCATCATTGAACATAGACCTTGAGCATCTTGTAACATTCCAATTCGAGGCTGGAACTTTTTCTTTAACTCTCGTAGCTTTAGGAAAGCTGATCTGGTTCTTCCTCTAATAGTTTATGCTTCTATTTCCTTGCATGTGTCGTTGTAGTACTTTTCCTTGTCCTGTCTTGCCACACGTTGGAAATCTCTGTTGAGTTCTGTTATTGTCTTTCTTTCTCCTCTGGCTTTAGCTTCTCTGCATTTCTGGGCAATTTTCAGAGTTTCTTCCGTCATCCATTTTGGCCGTTTTTGCTTTTTCACCTTTTGTTGAGACTGCTCGCTTTCTTCCAACACAACCTTCTTGATGTCATTCCATAACTCTTCTGGAGCTCTGTCATTTGTATCTAAAGCAGCAAATTGATTTTACAGGCAGTCTTTAAATTCCAGTGGTATATTCTCAAGGTCATATTTGCTGCATTCATGAGTGGTTTGCTCTTTTTCAATGTTAGCTTGAGTTTGCATACTAGTAGTTGATGATCTGTACCACAGTCAGCTCCAGGTTTTGTCTTTGTTGATGTTATTGAGCTTTTCCATCATTGACTTCCACAGATGTAGTCAATTTGATTTTTATACAATCCATTGGGTGAAGTCCATGTGTACAGTCGCCGCTTGTGTTGCTGGAAGAAGGTGTTTGAGATGAATAGATCGTTGGTCTTGCAGAATTCTATCAGTCTTTCTCCAGCTTCATTTCTGTTGCCAAGTCCATATTTTCCAACTACTTTGCTGCCTTCTTTGTTGCCAACTTTTGTGTTCCAGTCACCCATGACTATCAGGATATCCTGTTTGTGTGTTCTGTCAATTTCAGATTGTACTTGTTCATAGAACTCTTCAATTTCATTCTCTTCTGCAGCTGTTGTTTGGGGCATATAATTGAATTATAGTTCTGTTGATAGGCATTACTCGTAGACGAATAGTGATTAAGCGTTCGCTGACTGCATTGTATTTCATTACAGTTCTTGCAAGTTTCTTCTTTATTATAAATGCAACACCATTTCTTCTTTGTCTTTCATTTCCAGCATAGTAGACCATGTGATCATCTGATGCAAAGTGCCCGATGCCAGTCCATTTCAGTTCACTGACACCCACCAGATCAAGTTGCACATGTTCCATTTCATTCTTGACCACCTCCAACTTCCCTTGGTTCATGCTTCGTACGTTCCATGTTCCAATGTGTAAGACATCTTTACAGCTTCTGACTCTCATTTCATGCGCAGCTACATCAGCAGTCAGACGTCCCGAGGGCTTTGATCCAACCACATCATAAATGCTGGCTTTACTCTGAAAAGTCTTCAGCTCTTCCCCAGTAACTAGTTAAGTGCCTTCTGGCCTGGGGATCTCATCTTCCAGCACTATAGCACAATTTTTTTTGTTGTAACTATCCATTGGCTTTTCATGGCAAGATATAGAAGTAGGTTGCTGGGCCTTTCTTCCGCGCAGTTTAAGTTTGGTGTTTTTGCCGTTGTCACAGAAATGTGATCCTCCGCCATCAACACTATCCCATTCTGCTGCTGCCCAGATGGGTGGTTTGTCTTCGTCTGGCACCTCAGCTGAGACCTGTTCATCTTGGAAGACCCTTCTAGTAGTTAAACTATCGAAAGTTTAGCTCTCAGCATCACTGAAGCACACAAGCTCTCACAGCACGACAAGCTGCAAACCAAGTGAGGGGAACACAGATTAGTGAGAATATAATATTTCCTAATTGGCTAATGCCCTTTAGTGATCCCATGTTTAAGGGGGAGAGGTTAAAAACATTAAAATGTGCATGTGGTTGCTTTTTTATTTCTCTTTAATAAGTAGACTCTACAGGACTGTACCGAGCCCTGTGCGAGCGGTGCGGCAGCATAGGGCGCAAAGACTTAAAGGGCGCATTTCGTCTCTCTCCTATTGCCTGCCGCCGCCACTTTTTCGGCGGCAGGCAGTAGCAGAGAGACAAAATGCGCCCTTTAAGTTTTCGCGCCGGCACACTAAGCAGGTCTGGTCTCTCTGGGAGGGACCAGACCTGCTTAGCGTGCCAGCGACTTGCAGATCTGGCATGCGCCCCCCTTCCTGCACCCCCATAAAGTGTCTAAATGGAGGTGTGGGAGGGGGGGGGGCGCGCACCTGATGTGCAAGTCGCACAGGGTGCATTTCAGTCTCGGTATGGCCCTGAGACCCTATATTATTTTTTATATGACTTCTGAGGGAAATATAGTTTGAGGAAGAAGAATAAAAATGTATAGAAATGTTAAAGAAAGTAAAAACGCTGAACATTTGCTGGGCCAAAAGGTCATTCTGTCTTGTCTCCAAAGTAAATGAAAAGTAAATACAATTCATTGCATGTTTTTTCTCCTCAGGGGAATGAGAGGTTATTACCAGCAATCACCTTGACGTGTCATCACTCTCTCACATTCTTTTCTCTAGCTTTTAACATTTAGTACCAGTGGTTCACAGATTTTTCATTAGTTGTCGGAACACCTTAGCTTCCAAAGTTCTGAACTTTCATTACAAATCAATGTTTTGTAACATCCTTTCCTAGGTACTATAGGAATATTTTATAACAGGTTGTCTACATGAGAAATCTAAAAAGCATCTATTTTAAGCTTATTTTATAAAGGCAACATAGGCGCCAATGTATTTTCATAAAATTAGCTCCCTGCTCCAGCCTCAATATGTGCACAAATCTGCCTCTGGTCCACCAAACTGTGCCCCTGGGAACACCTATCTTCAGATCACCTAGAAGCAGGTACGCACCTTCCTTGTGTGTACTTTATACACATGTATGCAGTCACCCAGTTTCATTAAGCTCTTTTCTGCATGTAATACAGATTGTATACATGGATTAAGCTTTAAAGAATTGCACTCTTAGAGGCACATTCTGAAATAGCCGTCCAGCCTCCTGTGCAGCCAACCAGAAGTGGAATGCCTGGAGTTAGACCCAATTCTGATCCCGTGGGGGCTAGACGTGCCCACATGATCAGAATCAGGTCTACGGCCTGAACGTGCAGGCCAGCCCCAATTCTGGTTAGCCTGCACACATAGCAGATCCTCGGCTACCTCAGTCAGGCTTCCGAATGGCTCCATTCAGAGGCCGCAAATGCTGGCCGCTGCTGACCTTCTTCTTTCCCCACAAGCAGGACCCTTGATCCGGCCTCCCATGGCCAGGGTCCGGCTGCAGGGAACTTACTGCACCCCCCACCTCTTTGACCCGGCCCGGCAGCATGATCCCCCAATGTCCAGGGGGACTTATTCCACCTCTGCGGTGTAATAAGTCCCCCATTCATGTTCACAGACCTGGATGTACAGAGGAGTGAATAAGAGATGGACGTCCAATCCAGGCATCCATCCCCGCTATTCATGCCACAGAATGATCCGCTTATTGTTTAATTAATTTCAAACACTTCTGTGAGAAGATATATAAAATTCAGATGCACAATATCTATGAATTTCAACAATATAAATAAGATTTCATTGCTTGCATGTCTATTTGACTTCTGAAAACATCTCCATAACCATTGCTTATTACTGTCTCTATGTCAGAGTAAGGTTGGGTGTAATTTATCCAAATTATTTTTGGCTTCCAGCGTGAGTGGTTGTGAGGAGAGGAAATAAATATAATACCAGGAAAAGCAGATATTCACTAGAAATTCATAAGATATTTATTGCAATCTGGTAATAATTATTCAGGAGCCAAGAAACTGTAGATCAGAGGTGGCCAACTCTGATCCTGGTGCACCACAATCCTGCCTGGTTTTCATGATGTTCCTAATGAATATTCATATTATATTTGCATACAATGAGAGGAAGGGGATGCAAATATATCTCATGAATATTCATTAGGGCATCATGAAAACCAGGCTGGATTGTGGTACACCAGGACCGGAGTTGGCCACCCCTGCCGTAGATACTTTACCAACTTAAATTCTTGCAAAACTATGTTTTACGACTTCTTAGTGTTTGGACTTCTGCTGCTGCATTTACTTTTTTATGGAGATTATGTTGATTAAGTGATTGCATTTGAATTTAGGATGTCTAAGGACAGTAGGCTTTCCCTGGGTGACATCATCAGCAGGCAATCCATTCCAGTGAAAAAGTACCAGTCCTGCAGTGACCTGCCAGCTGTGTATACAATATAGGCATGTGAAAAAGGGGTGTGAAAAAGGAGAAAGCCCATTTGTGCACCCCTTCTTGCAAAACTAGATTGAACCAGATTAAGCGGTTTTCTAGGGTTTGGGGGTGTTCTTAATATGATGGTGGGGTTTTGTTGGATATTAGTGATTGAGAGAGAGATAAAGGGCAGCTGAGTGAGGTTTTATAGAGGTGATGTGGCGTAGGAAGGGAAGGAAAGGGGGGGGGGGGGTGGGAGCAGAAAGCTTAGCCTTAAAACATACTTTTTCAAACAAGTTTATGCTATTCTGTAAAGGAATGGGGACCCTGAACTGCTGATTTGATCTGCCCTACCTCTTCTTTTCTTTTATTCTTTTTCTTTCTTTTGAAATTATATATGTTAGTATTGTGCTTTTTGTAAATGGCTTTGTTGTGATGATCTAAAGCAATAAATAAACCATAAACCATATACCAATGAGAAGAGTATACTTTCTTGAGGGTGGAGAGGTGAGAAATCAGAGGGCTTGCTTTAGATCAAAGTTTGGAATAGGGTCAATTACTACAAAATCAATGAAAAATAAAGGATAGATGATTTTGGCTGTTATGAAATCATGTGAGATAGATATCTTGTAAAGGAAAAGTATATTGTAGTACTGTAAATGAGTTAACCCAATAGAGTATAAGGCTGTGTATCAGCATGCAGAGGAAAAAGGGGAGTGGAGCCATGGCCCTTTTTCACATTCTTATGCATTTGAGTAGAAGCCTTTAGGTCTTCCCTTTTTTTGTGATAGTTTATGGTTAGGTCTTGAGGAACTGGTATTTCTATTTGTTCTATATACTGGCAGGAACTGCCATTGCTGGGCTGGATCTACACTGAGGAATTCTGGAGCTGTGATGTGATTTTGATTTCGGGATAAATTGTGATAATGATGGAGAAGAAATGGATTTTTCCAATGCATGAAGGACGACACACTTTGGATTTAATTTACTTCTGGAGTTAAAGAAAACCTCAGGAGACTGGCAAGATTTGATGAGTAGGGCTTTACCATAGAATTACCATTATTTGCTGACTCATCCACTGAGGATTACAGAATGGAGTTTAGATTGGAAAATGACAGGAAGAGGTCCATTAGGACAGATGAAAGTATTATCCTCATAAGGGTTTCAACAGATGGGTGCAAAATTATAGAGATGATTTAAATCAGGAGATGAATGAGTGAGTGGAAAAGCTGTTTATCTCATTGTCATAGAAACATAGAAACATGATGACAGAAAAAGACCACATGGCCTATCTAGTCTGTCCTTCCATAACAACAACTACAACAGTCCACTTTTTACCTTTAGAGATCCTCTGTGTTGGTCCCATGCTTTTTTGAATTCAGTTACTGTCCTCATCTCTCATTGTCCTCACCGCATCATTGTCATCATTTTATAAGGATAAGGCTCCTTTGGTGAAAACACTGAGGGAAAAATAAATCCAAGCACTTTGAAATGGTTATGAGTTAGCAGAGATGAAGTGCTTGTTAAGGAGGGTAGAGAGAAGATGGATTAAGAAGAGACTGTCTCAATTGACAGATGAATAGTTGGTTATGATGCAGAGGTATTTTTCATTGACAGATAGAGTGAAGCAATAGGAGTGGAGGTATAGCAATAGGAGTGGTGGTTAGAGCACTGGCTTGATAACCAAAGACCAAGGTTTGATTCTCACCAGCACTCTTTATGGCCTTTGCCAACTCACTTAACCTTCCATTGTCTTGAAAGAAAGGCCTGGCAATCTACTTCTGGTCATGATGCCAAGAAGATTCAAAAGATTATGTATTGAGCTATTTAGAGTGGTAAAAGGACTAGTGATATTGGTTAAAGGGAAGAAATTTGTGTTAAAACCATAGAATGTTAGTGTGTGTTGGGAAGATAAAATAGCAGAGCTGCAAACCTTGTTAGGGATGATGGAGGATTCTGAGGAGAAGTTGGTAGGACTATTAGGGTCCCCGTAATGGTCTTCCTTTTATGAGGCAGCTAAACAGGAGCTGGCAGAGATGATTGGTTAGATAAAATTGACTGAATGTTTATTACCCCTTCCTGGGATGGTTAAACTATGGAAAGAGTCTTTCTGAGTGGTGTTGAGTAAGTTGGTTAACAAGTTTCTGTTGCAGAGGATGGTTCCTAAGAGGTTGAAAAAGTTCATAGTGTGTCCTACTTTGAAGAAATCTAATATGGATACAGTTTCTTTTGAGCATTAAATGTCCTTTGGTTTGAACTACTGAGGTCTTTCCCCCTCTTTTTTAGAAAGAATGTTTGCTTAAATTGTTCACAGTGGGGGTCATTCTGTCCCGCTATTCATCTTCTTGCTACCCTGTCAATACCCTCCCCATACATTCAGCAGGTTTGTATGGGGAGGCCTAGATGGGGACAGGAGGGGGCGTTCTGGAAGTGGAGCAAGGGCGGGGCATGGGCGGGCCGTAACCCTGGACATACAGGGCCGATTCAGAGGTCGGTCCTGTATGTCTGGGATCTCAAATCTAGACAGGGGACTTATTTCACCTCAAAGGTGGAATAAGTCCCCCTGGACAGAGGGTATCACAGTGCGGGACCCAGGGACACAGGTGAGGGGGCACAGTGGATTCCTGCAGTCCGACCCAGGCCTTGGAAGGCTGGATTGGGGGTCAGGCTGCAGGGAATAGTATCTGGGTTCGGTGGACCAGGATCGTGGCTGGTGAATGGAGCTGCAGTGCTATGGTGATGGATGTCATGGCACCACGGCTCCATTCACAGGACCGGCTAGGTAGTTGTTGGGATGTACAGACAGAATGAGGTCCAAGCCCACACATCCAGGTGCTAGACCCAATTCTGATCTCACGGGGGCTGCAGGATCAGAATCGGGTCTAACTTTGCATGCCTGATTCTGCCCGGCAGTACAGGGGGCTGGACGTGTATGAATGGAATTGACCTCATAATGTTTTTCACTTAGTCCTTATGTAGATTGTGAATAATTTTGCTAAATAAAAAACCTTTTGGGTAGAATTCTTGTGGCTACACAGGCTTATTCTGTCCCAGATATAGATGCCCTCTGTACGTCCAGTCTGAGCCGGATATACAGTACAGAGGGGATCGCGATTCTGATCCCATAGGGCACGTCTAATCCCGCAGGATCAGAATTGCAAACAATCCTGTATGTGCAGGCCGGGACTGCAATTCAGCTTGGCCTGCAGGTACAGGACAGTCTCTGGCTAATTCAGTCAAGACTCATATGGATCTGCGGCGCCATGGCGTCATGTTGCCATGGCACTGTGGCTCCATTGAAGAGCTACGATGCCGGCTGCTGGACTTCAGGTACTGATTCCCTGCAATCTGACCCCCGGTCTGCTCTCCTAAGGTCAGGGTCAGGCTGCGGGGAAACCCTTCGGACCTCCCCTGCCCAATCCAAGCCCCGGTCCGCCAATCCTTTATGTACGGGGAAGTTATTCCATCTCAGAGTTGGAATAACTTCCCCGTAAAAGTCGCTGGCTCTGGACATACAGGGCCAGCATTAGAATCGGCCCTGTATGTCCAGGGCCAGCGACCACCCGCCCTGCTTCCACCTCCGATCCTCCCCTTCCCCTCCCCCGTCTAATTTCCCAATACATCCGGCGGGGAAGTTAGACGTGGGCAGAGAAGGCATGAATAGCGATGGGACTGCCATCCCCGCTATTCATGGCACAGAATCGGGCCCTGTGTGTTTTGTATAAAAAAGGTTAAATAAGTGAATGAAAGTGAAGCTAAAAAGTGGAAGAAGATAAATCATCTTTACAAGGTGTGATTCCTTTGCACATACGGTTTGAATATTGATAATCCTCTCTTTATGCATATCAATTAAGAAATCTATAAAGAATGTGTGATATTAAAATGAGAAAGCACAAATAATTGAGGGTTTTTTCTGATCAGTGATGGTGGTTGGTTTTGAAAACTGGTTATAGTGTCGTGTGCATTAAATGCCCTTTGATTGGAACTACTGAGGTTTTTTCCTTTCTTTGTTTAGAAAGAATGCTTGCTTAGATTGTGCACATACATGTTTCACTTATTCCTTATATAGATTGTGAATAATTTTCAAAAATAACAAACTTTTGGGGTAGAATTATTGTGATTGCCCAGTTTTCTAAATTTACCATACTTTAGAAAGATGTTGGAGACGTTAGTTTTTTTACAGACTGTAGGATTTTATTGAGGAGTCAAATTGTCTAGAAGAGGGCTTGGAGAATAACATCTATCTTTTTTTAGATGTATTGCTTTGAGAGTTAGATACTGGGCAGGCATTCCTTGAATTTTCTTTAGTTATCTGCTCTGCATTCTATCTGAGTACTATTTACAGTTCATTCAGGAGGCTAGTTGTGAGGAACAAGTTGTAGATCGTTTTGGGTCTTTTCTGTGAGGACAGTTTCTATGAATTCTATGGGAAAAAAACAGAGTACAGAGTGGGTCCTGATAACATCTGGGGATTTGCAGAGTTCATGCCTCTCCCCTGTCTTGTCTAATATTTATTTACACCATTTGTAACAGCCGGTATCTATGTTGGGTCTATTACATATTATTTAGGCAGGTGACTTGCAGCTGGCATTTTCAGTCAGTGGAAGGGTAGATGCTGCAATGGTGGAGGCATAACAGAGGATGTTAGCGATTGAGAAATGGCTCCTAAACATGGAATAGACAGAAATTAAGGTGGGAAGAGGGGTATAGATGCCGGGTGGATTTGAATACGTTATTGTCAATAAGGTTAATAGACAAATCTATCAGCAGGGGGTGCATAGTTTAGGAGTGATCCTTGAAACTGCATATTATGTAGGCTGTCCATTTGTTTGGCCTTGTTAAAGTTACAGTTATATAGAATTTGGTGCTATTTTTAAAGGGATGACTTCCAGACAGTGGTTCAAGAATTTAGAATTTTACAATTCAGTGTTGCTTGGATTACCGGAGTCCTCAAGTACTACTGTTAATGCAAAATACTGCAGCACAGTTAATTACTGGATGTTGTTATTATGAACGTATTTCACCTCATCTGCAGTCTTTACACTTTTAAGTGAAGTCCACAGTTTAGTCTTGCTTTTTAAGGTGGTTCATGGGTCGGCACCTGATTATCTATAATCTGGGCCATTGCTTGTTCCTTCCATCAGTAAGGCTACCCATTCTCAAGCTTTCTTAGAAAACGATGAAAACATTACTATTTACTGAGGTATATATTTGAGAGGTTTTTGCTTTGAGGTGGAAGAGGATTGTATGTCTGTGATTTGTCTTGGTTTTAATATGTGTTAGGTTTGGATGTATTTTATGTAGAGCGTAATCTACGATGGGAAGGATTTCTGGAGTGGTATGCTAAAATTTATTCTGTAAATAAATAAATAAATACAATGAGCTCTGTGAACTTATTTCTTTGTTGTGTTCTTACCAGCCTTTACCCTATCTATGCTCAAATCTGCAAGTCATTAGGAACATCGGTCTGTAAAGACTGTATGGTCTCTACATAGTTCCACATTTCCTCAGCTACTAGGCTGTCGGGGTGGAACACATGCCTTTGTTCTGAATGCAATCCTCCTTCTTTTAAAAAGAACTTTAAACTTAATTTTATTCATGAATGTGTAAGTTTTGAATGTGTAATTTCTATACCTCTGCTGTTTTTGTTTATCACACCTCAGTATTGTAAAGGATAAACTAACTACAAGTGAATAAATCAAATTGAATCAAATAAAATATCTTCTGATGTACCTACAGATCACTCTACAAGAGCATATTCATCAAAATACATGCAGGCTGAAATTCATGCTGTGGCAAGTGGCAATGCAACTGGTCAAACATATTAAGTTAACATTATGAATCTGGTAATCACTTAACATACCTTGCACCTCTTCTTTGGCAGTGGGTAAATGTTTTCTAGCTAGTGAGTTGGCAAAATTATTTTTAAATAATTATTGTTTACAAATTTAACAAATTGAAAGTCAAGAAGCTTATTGACAAGGTAAAATAAGTGGTCAATATTTAAGTAAACCATAAAAATAAGGATAAAAACTAAGCAACCATGAAAATTCAATTAATCAATAATGTTGATACAGCAAATCCTCAAAATCATAACAGGCAATTGTATAAACACAGAAAAAATGAATCATGACACAGAAACAGACCATATCACCTATCTAGTCTGCCCTTCCATATCAATTACTATAGTCCCTTTTTTACCTTTAGAGATCTTCTGTGCTTGTCCCATGTTTTCTTGAATTCAGATACAATCCTTGTCTCTACTACCTCCACTGGAAGACTATTCCAAACATCTACCACTCTTTCGGTAAAGAAATATTTCCACATACTGTATTACTCCTGATCTATTCCCTTTCATCCTCATCCTTTGTCCCTTCATTGCAGAGCTTACTTTCAATCGAAAGAGGCTCTCCTCTTGTGCATTTATGTCATAGAGGTATTTAAACATCTCTATCATATTTCCTCTATCCCACTTTTCCTCTAATGTATACATATTAAGATATTTATGTCTGTCCCCATATGCTTTATAACAAAGACCAATAACCATTTTAGTAGCCACCCTCTGCAGCGACTCCATCCTGTTTATATCCTTTCAAAGGTGTGGTCTCCAGAATTGCACACAATACTCCAAATGAGGTTGTACCAGAGGTTTATACACTATCACTATCATCTCCTTTCTTCTGCTGGCCATTCCTTCTCCCTATGCACCCAAGCATCATTTTAGCTTTTGATGTCTTTTCTACCTGTTTAGCCACTTTAAGATCATCAGAAACAATCATGCCCAAGTCCTGCTCTTCTTTCGTGGACAGAAGTACTTCACCTCATACACTCTACCTCTTCCTTGGATTTGTGCAGCCCGAATGCATGACCCTGTATTTTTTAGCATTAAATCTCAGCTGCCATATTCTAGACCATTCTTCAAGCTCAGCTAGATCCCTCATTTTACCTGGATGTCTACTCTTGCAGATTTCGGTATCATCTGCAAAGAGGCAAATCTTACCCGATAGCCCTTCCGCAATATCACTAACAAAGATGTTAAAAAGAATCAGAACAAGGGCAGATCCCTCTGACACACCACTGGTAACATCATTCTCTTCAGAGTGAGCTCCATTTATCTGTACACTTTGTCGCTTCCCACTCAATCAATTTCTAATCCAGACAGTCACTTTAGTGTCCATCCCTATGGTGCTCAATTTATTTATAAATTGCCTGTGTGAAATCTAAGTACACTGAATCTAGGGCTCCCCCTTGGTGCAACTCTCTGGTCACCCAAAGAAATCAGTCAGATTTGTCAGACAAGACCTGCCTCTGATAAACCCATGCTGCTTCGGATCCTGCAATCCATTGAACACCAGAAACCTTACTATCCTCTGTTTTAGCAGTATTTCCAGTAATTTACTCACCACAGAGGTCAGGCTAACCGGCCTGTAGCTGTCAACTTCAACCTTACTTCCACTTTTGTGTAAAGGGACCACATGTGCCTTTCTCCAGTCCTCTAAGACCACTCCTGACTCTAAGGAAGCATTGAAAAGGTCAGTTAGTGGAGCCGTTAGACTGTCCCCAAGTTCCTACAATACTCTCAGATGTATTCCATCTGACCCCATCACTTTGCTTACTTTTAGTTTAGTTAGTTCCTCACGAACACAGTCTTCTGAAAATCGTTCAAGATTCCCCTCACTAATGTTTCTATTTGTGGGTGTTTTTGAGATCCTCCTCCTGACCCTTCATCTGTGAACACAGAACAAAAATATTTGTTAACCAATTCTGCTTTATTCTCATCAGCTTCTACATATTCTTCCCCTTCCCCCTTGAATATGGCAATACCACTTTTGCACTTCCTTCTCTCGACAACATATCTGAAAAAAGTCTTGTCTCTCCATTTTATTGCATTGGCTATTTCTTCTTCTTTTTGTATGTTTGTTTTCCTGATTACTTTCTTAGCTTCTCTGAGTTTTTCCAAATATTGATGCTTGTCTTCCACTCTCTGTGATCTCTTGTATTTTATGAAGGCCACCCTCTTTTTCTTCATCTTTTCAGCTACTTTCTTTGAGAATCATAGTGGCCTCTTTTTCATTTAAATTTATATACCTTTCTAACAAAAAGGTTTGCTGCCCTTAAAATATCCCCTTTCAGTTTTGTTGATTGCTTTTCTACATCCCCCAGCCGTCCCGCTAACAAATCCTTGAGGTATTGTCCCATCTTGGCAAAGTTAGTTTTCCTAAAGTCCCTCGTTTTTGAATGGACTTTATTAGCCCTAGTCCTAATACTGAACCACACCATCTGGTGATCACTGGATGTAAGATGATATCCACTATAACATCAGAAGCACTTTCCCCATTGGTAAGCACTAAGTCCACTATGGCCCCTCCACATGTTGGTTCCTTTACCAGTTGCCAGAATAGTTCTCCCTGTATAAAATCTGTGATCTCCTTATTTCTAGATAACACTGCAGCAGGGATGTGCCAATCAACATCTGGCATATTGAAATCACCTATCAGTAGCACTTCTCCTTTCATGGCAATACTGCATATGTCTTCAATAAGATCCCCATCCACTACTCACTGTGAAGGAGATCAGTGCATCACACTAATATAAATGGATTTCCGCTCCCTCTTTCTAGTGTAACCCACAGTGCCTCCTCTCTCCCTTTTAAGCCCTGCAAGTCTATAGCTTTAATATTATTTTTTGCATATAGTACCCTCCTCCTCCCCTTCTTCCTCCCCTGTCCTTCCTGAATAAAATATAACCCAGTCATGGCTGTCTGTGAACCATGTCTCTGTAACCACCACTAAATCCAAGTCAGCCTCTTCCATTAAAGCTTCAACATCTAGGATATTATTTCCATACTGCAAGCATTTATGCATACTGCTTTACAGATGTTTCCCTTTTTAGCCATTTCTATAGAGTCATTTAGGGCCTGATTTTCGAAAGGCATTTACATGGTTTATAGCCCAGTAAACCATGTAAATGCCTTAAGTGGGGAAATTCAGCAGTACTTACATGATTAGTGCTGTTGAATATCCCCATCTAACTCCCCTTCATGCCCAAATGATATCTGGTTAGCATCGGGCATGTTGGGGGCGTTCTGGGGTGGAGTGGAGGCGGTGACAAGTGATAACTGGGCCGCAGTATATTGCATACTGCCCTGTTAGCAACCTGTGTCTAAAAGATAGGCAATGAAAATCTTCGCATATCTTTAAGGCACAGAAGCTAACCAGGCAGCATGTGCGGTGATCCCCGGATATTCAATGCCGGGTACTGCATATGACCTCGGCATTGAATATCTGGGTTTAAGGGTTGGTGGGCAGGGCTATGCTCTGTAGGGGCACATAGCCTGCCCAACTTACTATCAGACCCTTAATGTTTTACTTACCTGAGGCTTTCACTTATCTGGGGGCTTTCTTTTGTAGGTTAGCCAGTCTGTTGCAGAAGAAACTTTGATCCTTATTGGAAAGGTGGATGCCATGTCTGCTCTGCAGTCCTTAGAAAATCATCCCATGGTCCAGGAAACCAACACAATCTTGATGACGCCATCCACGTAGTCACACATTTATCTCCAGAATGTGAGCTTCTCTGCCTCAGCCTTTACCCTCAACAGAGAGGACTGAAGAGAACGCCACCTGTGCACCTATTTGCTTCACCCTCTGTCTCTCAGCCATGAAGTCACTTTTAATATGCTTTGTAGAATATCTAGCAGTCTCATTTGTGCCAACAAGGATGAGAAACACTGGATAATAATAAGTAAGCTTGATGAGTATCGGCAAACTGTCCATAACATCTTGGATTTTGGCACCTGGCAGACAGCACACCTCTCCAGACATCAAGTCTGATCCGCAGATGGATACCTCAGTACCCCTCAGAAGAGAATCACCAACTAGCACTACCCTTTTCTTCCTTGTGGTCACCAATTCTACAGCTGTGGGATGCTTGTACTCTAGTTCTTCCCTTTCCTAGGATGCTTTCTCCTCCTCCATTTCCAGGGCTGCATACTGGTTCTTCAGTTTGAGGACTGGAGGAGTTGGATTTTGAATTCTGCAGGCTGTGGTGACTCATGTCCAACTCTGTTCATTCTGTAGCATCCCATCTTCATCTCTCTTGGAGGAAGCACGTAAGGAATATCTGAGAATTACCTTCCACAATACATATTCAAATAGAGGGGGATTTTAGAAAGGACTAGGTTCATTCTCTATTACAAGGGGGTTTCATTATAGCCAAATCATAAACAAATAATTACAAATTGTGAATAATTACAATTGGTAAGATGATATAGAGTAGTGGTAATGAAAACTGTCCTGGGAGACCCCCAACCAGTAGGGGTTTTTAAGATATCCACAATTAATGTGCATGACAGAAATCTGCATGCAATGGATGCAGTGTGTGCAAATATATCTCATGAATATTCATTGTGCATATCCTCAAATCCTGACTGACTGGGAATCCCTCAGGATGGGTTTGTGAAACACCGATATAGAGGAGATAGGAAAATACTGGAATATAATCAGCATTACCTAATTATTCTATATTGGGTTACTAGTCACTAGTTAACTACAGAGGTTCAACCTCATCCTGCTCTACTCTACAGACAACCTATGGACTTTCAGTCTAATACCTCGGCCTTATCCTTGGCAAATCTTGTTTGTTTTTTTCAAAAGAGCTTTAACTAGAAGGGATTCTCAGCTGCTTCCCCTTGCACTGTCATTTTGATCTGGTCTTAGGTTTTACCTATAAGAACATAAGAACATAAGATATGCCATACTGGGTCAGACCAAGGTCCATCAAGCCCAGTATTCTGTTTCCAACGGTGGCCAACCTAGGTCATACATACCTAGAAGTTTCCCCAAGGGACACAGGTTCCACAATGCTTGTATTGGTTCAAGCATTGATATCCTGGGTCCCTTCTTAATAATGGTTTATGGACCTTTCCTCCAGGAACTTGTCCAAACCTTTTTTAAACCCAGCTACACTAACAGCCTTTACTACATTCTCCGGTAACAAATTCCAGAGTTTGATTACACGTTGAGTGAAAAAATATTTTCTTTTATTAGTCTTAAATAGTTTACCCTGTAGCTTCATTGCATGTCCCCTAGTCTTTCTATATTCTGATAAGGTAAACAATCGATCTACGTTTACCCGTTCCACTCCGTTCATTAATTTATAGAGTTCTATCATATCTCCCCTGAAAGTGATATGCTTATCGGGAGGCTTTAGTATTCATGACAGCAAAAAAGAGGGAAGGGTTAATGAAATTGCCACAGAGTAAATTAATTGCCACATAGTCGATTTATTCAGCCCAATAACAGCCACGTTTCAGCATGATATGCCTGCATTTGTGGGACTTTGTCACCTAAAATCATAAAACAAAGACGATAAAAGCAAAATACACTGATAAAATCATAATAGCAAAAATACATAATATAAAATAATAAGAAGAATAAGAATGAGGAACATACCATAAGATGCCACATGAGCACAAAGGAAAAGGAACACAAAAAGGGCAAATTTAAAATTACATCCATATATGACATATATAATGTATAATCAAATATATTTACAACACAAAAGAAAGGAACATATGTGAAAATGTTACTGTGCAAACACATTACAATATGCTATGTTGTCCAATGGTGCCGTAGTCTCCCCTTTTGAAAGTTAAATGCTAGTGCAGTAGATTTCCTTATTTTCCTCATTGTATTTATTAAATCAAATTTGTTCATATTCAGATCTAGACTCTAAACTTAGTGGGGGATTTTCAGTGGTGGCAACCAGCACTGTTAAAGCGGCTGGTCATTGCCACTTTTACTTTGCCCCGGATATATTCAATGCTGGGGCCATATTCAGTGCCCAGCACTGAATATCTGGGTTGCCCAGATTGCGATCTTACAATCTGGTCAGCAGTGATATTCAGCCTTTCAGTAGTCCTAACTTTAGCCAGTTAGGGTAACCAGGCAGCAGCTGAATATCACCACTGCTCGGTTATTGCTCAGTGCCACCCCCGCTCTGCCCCTGGAATGCCCCACTGCTAGTGGCATGCAGTAGCGGCAGCCACAGATAGCAGCACTTATCATACTAATGTGTGGCCATGATTAATGTGCTTAGCAGGGTTGCTAACCATATTAATCACGTTGAATATCCCCTCCCCCTTAACCTTTTGAGGTTGTTTTCACATCTTTATCACTTTTCTATAGTAATTCTCTTTTGGTTTTCAAATATGTTTCTCTTGATTAGATTTTATCCTCTGTGAAGCAGGGATTGTCACTCTTATGCATGTTCATACGGTGCTGTGTAGACTTGGTAGCACTTTAGAAATGATAATTAGTAATAGTGGGCCCGATATTCAAAAGGCGTTTACACGATTAACAACCATCGGGATGTGCCAGGGGTGTTCCAGAGCGGAGTGGAGGCGGGGACAGCAGTAACCATGCAGCACCGATATTGGAAGCTGCATAGTTAGTGCTCGGCGCCAATAAGATAGGTGAAGAAAAATCTCGCCTATCTTATAGGTGCTGAGTGCTAACCATAGATCATCCGATATCGATGCTGCACAGTTAGCCTCGGCGGCTACCGAGCAGTGCGGCCAGGCCCAAATATTCACTTCCGGTACCGCGGCTTAGCCCTGCCCACATGAACAAACTGGATGCCTAACGCACAGAAACAGATAATGCAAAAAGGGCCTACCACTCAAAAATCATAAATACCTCCATTAACAGACTACGTGAGCTCTTTGAAATTGTTAAGAAACTGACAGCAACACCCAACTACTCTAACCAACTCCCAGACATTCCACCGGAACAGCTGGCTCGACAATATAAACAACTCCAACAACTACACAGCTCACCTGCAGAAGCAACCACAATAACCTACCTTACTGCCCAGGGTTCAGAATGGAGAGCATTCGAGACAATCACCAAAGAAAAGATAGAATCCACCATCTCCTGCCTAAACACCACTACCTCCCCACTAGATCCCTGCCCTGTGGAGTGGATAAAGAAAACCAAACTGGACATAAGCACTACTTTAGCCCACATAGCAAATGAATCCCTCAAGCAAGGACACATACCAGACAGCCTCAAAATCTCTGTCATTTGCCCTGCCCTTAATTTTATTTATTAAACATTTCTTCTATACTGCCTTTCATGATATCAAGGTGGTTTACATTGAACAAACTGAAATTACATTGAACAGGACATTATAACTTGGAGATAACTATTTTACAGGGAACATGGGCAATGGAGGGTTAGGTGGCTTGCCCAAGACCACAGGGAGCAACTGTGGGACTGGAGGCCCCAGTCCTTCTGGCCCAAGGTTGCTGTCCTCTAGTGGGATTTGAGCCCCTGACCTTCTGGCCTGAGGTAACTTGCCCCAACCACTAGACCAACCCTCCCTTCCTCCCTCCCTCCCTATGGAACATAACCTCAACCCCTGTAACCCTTCATCCTTCTGACCAATAGCAAGTCTCCCATTCACTGCCAAAATCATCAAAAAGATAATTCAACAACAGCTACAAGATCACCTGGACACAAACGACTCACTGGACCCACAACAACATGGATTCTGCCCATCTCATGGGGTCGAAACTCTCATGATATCCCTACTAAACACCCTGATCAAAGGAATACAGATCAATCAGTCTGGATATGCTATGGTCTTTCTGGATATATCTGCAGCTTTTGACACCATCTCCCACAGCATCCTCCTACACAGACTACAAGAGATTGGCATCAAGGATATTGTATTACAGTGGTTCCACTCCTACCTGACCAACAGACAACAACTGATCCACACCAGTATTGCAACCTCCCCCCTTTCTGATAACATCAAGGAGTACCCCAAGGATCTACGCTCTCCGCCATGCTCTTCAACATCTACCTTCAGCCCCTCTGCATGATAATACGCTCTCACAACATCAACTATCATATCTACGCAGATGACATTATGCTTTATGGACCTATTATGACCACAAACCCAACAAACAATCATCTATTCAACTGCTTCACTGATGTCACCAACTGGCTCCAAAAGAACAACCTATCAATCAATCAGCCTTAAAAAGACCGAAGCCCTCTTTGTGACCAAGGACCAAACCTTCTTTCCACCACCGCACATCATCTTGGGTACCACCCAAATGCAAGTTCAACCCCACCTAAAATACTTGGGAATCATCATTGACCAAGCGCTTACATTTAAACAACAGATTGAAAAAAACAGCTAGAACAATATACCTCAAAACAAAGATGGTACAACGACTAAGATCACTCATTGACCCACAAGACTTCAGAACAGTCATGCAGGCCATGACGCTCCCCCACTTGGACTACTGCAATACAATCTATAATGGACTCCCGGCCACCTACAAAAACCCTCTACAAACTGCCCTCAACACCACCGTAAGAATCATACAAAGGATCAAGAAACACGATCACATCACCCCAGCCTTGAGAGAGCTCCACATTCTGCTTCTGGAAGCAAGGATTAAATACAAATCTCTGTTACTTATCCACAGAGCCCTCCATCAAGTACAGACCTTCCAGCTCTGGTCTCTACTCCCTCAACCTACCCACAACAGACCAACCTGCCAGACCACCAACAACACCCTCACTATCCCTCACGAATGAACAAAGTTCAATCAACAAGCCTGCAGCAGAGTATTTGAACTATATGCGCCCTCCATCTAGAACTCCCTCCCCAACCAGAACTGAAATAACAGAGACCTCCCCACATTCAGGAAACAGCTAAAAACCCTCCTGTTTTGTGAATACCTTGGACCTGATATGGCCATCTCTCACCAGCTGCCTGCTATCTGACAATCCCCCATTTCAAGCTGAATCTGACCTGCCTACTAACTGAGAGACTCGCGTTAAAGTCTAGTACTGTTACACTCTGTCTTGATCCTAAATGTTGGCCTCCCTGGTGCTGGACCCCCCCCCCCCCTGTCAAACTGATTACTGTACACCCCCTTTTTATGTTAAACAGCTTTGACCTGGTGAAAAGTGGGATATAAGTACAGCTAAATAAATAAATATTGGGTCCAGTGTATTTATTTCTGTCTTAGACAGTAATTACTGTAGGACAGAATGTTACGAAGGCTGCACAGCTTCATTCATAACTATGAATTTGGGTTTCAGAATTTGTCAGCAATTGTTGTCATACTGAGTCTGAATCATCAAGGATGATAACTCACAGGGGCTGGAAAAGAGCTGTTACAGTCGAAGCAAAGCAATAGATAGCCATCCAAACTAAAAAAAAATCACATCAGCACATATTTTTATCAGCATTCTCTTCTTCCATCCACCCGCCTGCCCCAGCAGACACTCTCTCCACCACAACCACCATTATCCATGTCTTCCAACCCTAGCAGTCACTGCCTCCATCATCTCCTGCCTTATTAGTCACTCTTACTATTTCAAAGCCCCTCTCTGGCACCAAAGACTTCCTATCTCCCTTTGAGGGCCTTCTTCCCAGCATCTCCTGCAGAAGATAGGATCTCCTTCCTCTGCAACTACTCTGGCTCTGCCCACTGCTCAGTTGCTACTGTGCTGCTCCTGACTCTGCCAATGTTCCCCAAAGATAATGATTGAGCAGTGTGTGCACTATGCATTAAAGAACATATATACATGCCACCCTTTGCTGGCAGACAAAGCTGTACCTGCCTACTGCTGTCATATTTTCTATATAGATACATATTTTTTAAGTACTACTACTTCTACTGAACATTTGTATAGCGCTACAAGGTGTATGCAGCAATGCACAGACACATGTAAAAGACGGTCCCTGTTCATCGGAGCTTGCAATCTAATCAAGACAGACAACACAGTAGCTGTAGACATGGGATACAACTAGGGGAATGGTAAGGAAACACAAAGAACATCAGGGGGGTCAAGATCCAAAAGCGGCAGCGAAGAGGTGAGTTTTCAGCCTGGATTTGAAAAGATTCAGAGAAGGCACCTGAAGTACAGATTCAGGTAGTTTGTTCCAGGCATAAGGAGCAGCAAGGTGAAAGGAGCGGTCTGGATTTGGCAATAGAAGAGAAGGGCACAGATAGTAACAATTTGCCAGAAGAGTGGAGTTCCTGAGGAGGGGTGCGGGGAGAGATAAAAGAGGAAAGGTAGTGAGGAGCTGCAGAGTGAATGCAATTATAGGTCAGCAGGAGAAGTTTGAACTGGATATGGAAATGGATAGGAAGCCAATGAAGAGGCTTGAGAAGAGGAATAATATGAGCATGGTGAGGCTAGCGGAAGATTAGCCGCACAGGAGAGCGTTGAACAGATTGAAAGGGAGAGAGATGACTCAGAGGGAGACCAGCAAGAAGCAGGTTACAATAGTCTAGATGGGAGATGACTAAGGAGTGGATACGTGTCTTAGTAGTGTGTTCAGAAAGAAATGGGCAACTTTTGTTGATGTTGTAGAGAAAGAAACAGCAGGTTTTAGCTATCAGTTGGATGTGTGTGGAGAAGGAGAGAGAGGAGTCACAGACGACCCCCAAGGTTGCAAGCTGAGGAGACAGGGGGGAGTAGAGAGTTATCCACAGAGACTGAGAAAGGAGGAAGGGGAGAGGAGGGTTTAGGGGAAAAAAATAAGAAGCTCAGTTTTGGCCATGTTCAATAAGTGCCTTCAAGTCAGTGCTTACTCCTGGCGACCCATCTGTCCCTGGTTTTCTTAAAAAGGAATGACCGGAAGTAGATTGGCATGGCCTTTTCTTCAAGGCAATGGAGGGTAAAGTATCTTGCCCAAGGTCACAAGGTGTGCCAATGGGAATCATACCTAAACTCTTGGGTACTAGGCTACTCCTCCACTCCATATATGGATATCTATGTATATAGATATATGCACATATGAAACATTTAAGCATATGGGTGGTATAATTTTATAACATCTTTTTCACACATATATGGCCACATCTGGATGTAAAAGATTTGTGATACAATTCCTATCAGTAAAAGTACATGAAGTGACATGGTGGTACATATTTTGCCAGTGGACATAGCTGGAGAGGGGGAGTCTGCAACTATGGGGGTTATTCTATGCTATAAATAGCAGGGATGGATGGCCTGACAGGACGTCCATCCCCGCTATTCGTGCCAGCTCCTGCCCCCAACTAACTTCTCCACCAGTTGTGCGGGGAAGTTAGATGGGGGCGGGGAAGGGGCGGCCCAGGAGCAGAGTCTAGGCAGGCAGTGGGCAGTCGCCGGCTCTGGATGTACAGGGCCAATTCTAATGTCGGTCCTGTACGTCCAGTGCTGGCAAAATGTCCGGGGAAGTTATTCCACCTCCGAGGTGGAATAACTTCCCTGGAAATGAGTTTTTGAACAGCCCAGGGCGCAGAAGGGGCAGGGGGGTCAGGGTTTATTCCCCGCAGCCCAACCCTAACCTTAGGAGACCAGATCAGGGATCGGGCTTCGGGGAATAAACACTTTTATTTGGCAGCCAGCATCATGGTTTTTAAATAAAGCCACGGTGCCATGGCAACATGACGCCATGGCGCCGCGGCTCCATTTAAAAGCCCTGACTAAGTTAGTTGGCCTGTGCATGTACGTGCAGGCTGGACTGAATTGCAGTCCCAGTTTGCACATACATGCCTAATCACGATTCTGATCCAGGGGGCGCAAAATGTGCCCCGCGGGATCAGATTCGTGCTTCCCTCAGTGCGTCCGATTCAGACCAGATGCACAGAGGGAATCTACGTGCGGGACGGAATCGGGCCCTATGTGTGTAGTTAATGTGCATTCATTTGAAATGACCTAGGAAATACCAAAAACTTTTCTTATATCATTTCATATCATTTCAATTCGAACAGGACATGAAAAGAATCCAAAATTCTACTTTTTCTCTTTTTCCCCAGAGTCATCAAAGGCTGGCTTTAAAAAGTGATCTTTGGACTAAACTGAAGGTATCTTGCAAGAAAAACTATTGCGTTTAACTGCTCTTAACTGTGTCTTGTATTTCTGGAAATCTTTGCTCCTGTTTCCAGTTTGGTTCAAAGTTTGCCTGGTCTGCAGCTCCATTGAAAATCTTACCTGGAGTTTTTGCCGTATGAATCTATTCACTACTGCTTTATAGATTTACTCCAAATCTCGATCCTGGATGTCCAATTAGCGATGATCATTATGTGGTCAACCAGAATTTGGCTTAGTTTTGGCAAATGTCTCTAATATTATACTTAGACATGGTTTCACAAAATTTCTGGAAAAAGAATATGGCAAAAGAAAAGTCTTTGGAGTAAGTCTGTAGAGTAGGAGTCAATAGAATCACAAGGCAAAAAATCCAGAAAGAGTTTTTCACAGACCACACTGGTATGGATACTAGTGCCATCTCCTTTTTTCCCCAAAATGATCTATAGTGCTTTATCTTTTCAGGCATTAGAAATTAAAAAAACAATCTGGTAAAGGTACTTGGCTGGCAAAGGCAGATATTGAGCCTAGCAAAGGTAGATACTGAGTCTGCCCTCCAACTATTACCCAAGTTTTTTCCCCATATCCCCTGCATTTTAGCTACTCTCAATCAGTGTAAATGTCCACACCTGGATTGAAGGCACAATTTCTGCCTCTTATGCTGGTATTTTATAAAAACACGTGGAGTCTAATTCTGTAATGTGCACATCCCTCTGCTTGGAATAAGCCGGGTGTCTGGCAGGAGCTGAATTGCCTCTAAACATCCCAGCAGATGTCCCCTACCCCATACTGCCCCCACTCTGTTCCCTCCCACCCACATCCAGCGCGCCCCACACAAACACAGTATACGTGCGGGGGGGGGGGGGGGGGGGGGGGTGCTGGCACCAGAATTGCAATCAGGGGCTAAATGCGGGTCCAACCCAGACATTCAACCCCGTTATTCCAGGATCAGAATGACCACCAAAGGCACCAATGTGTCTTAAAAAAATAGCTCAAAGTAGGTACCTACTTGCCTTCTTAAGCCAAGTGCCCTGTTATAAAATTACCCCCATGACATCTCTTCTGAAATGAGTGATTTTAGAGTTATTATGCTACTGAGTTGCATTTTATTAAAATCTTGAGGACTGGGCTTGCGGCCTGAAAGATGATTGAGGGAGGACACAAGGTTGAAGGTTCACCTAGGCTAGGGAATTAGCACCCTTGCACTAGCCCTGGCCAGAGCTAGTTTAACCTTTCCTCATCACAACAACAGCACCACTCACTCATTGAAAAGACTTTACCAAAATGTTCAACAGGGTTGAACGTATAGACATGCAATACTAAAATGTTTTTCCTGGTCTGAACAAATAGCTCATTCATACTGATCACATTTCCCCTCAACTTACAGAAAGGTCTGAGCCCTTCCATAGAAATTTTCTTTATTCCTTTGCTCTCTGAAGAAGTGTAATTCCATTTTACAGCCACCAACACTAGCAATGATGTTACATACAGTGGAGGAGGACACTGTATCTGGAGTAAAATGTAGGAATGCCAAGAGCTTTTCTACCGTCATCTGTCACAAAGCACCCAGGCCTGCTTAAAATGATGGCATCTGAGAAGTGCAAGCAGAAATTATAAGATATGCCATACTGGGTCAGACCAAGGTCCATCAAGCCCAGTATCCTGTTTCCAACAGTGGCCAATCTAGGTCACAAGTACCTAGCAGTTTCCCCAAAAGGCACAGGTTCCACAATGCTTGTATTGGGAGAAGGAGTGGATATTCTGGGTCCACTTTAATAATGGTTTATGGACCTTTCCTCCAGGAACTTGCCCAAATCTTTTTTAAACCCGGCTATACTAACAGCTTTTACTACATCCTCCGGTAGCAAATTCCAGAGTTTGATTACACGTTGAGTGAAAAAATATTTTCTCTTATTAGTCTTAAATAGGTTACCCTGTAGCTTCATTGCATGCCCTCTAGTCTTTCTATATTTTGATGGTGTAAACAATTGATCTACATTTACCCGTTCCACTCTATTCATTAATTTATAAACCTCTATCATATCTCCCCTCAGTCGTCTCTTTTCAAAAAATGCAAGCACTGCCTTCATTCCACCAACAGAAGGCAGTGCTACATTTTTTACAGAAAACTATAGAAGTTTGCATCATTGGCTAGAGCAGGAGCTCCCAAACCTGTTCTGGGGGGACCATTGGGCAGTCAAGTGCACACACTGCTCAATCATTATCTTTGGGGAACATTGGCAGAGTCAGGAGCAGCACAGTAGCAACTGAGCAGTGGGCAGAGTAGTATCCTTCAGGATATCTGCAATGAATATGCAGGAAATAAATCTTAATGCAGTGGAGGTGGTGCGTGCAACTCTATCTCGCAAATACTCATTGATGATGCCTGAGAACCTGACTCCCCCAGGAAAGGTTTGGAAACCACAGATCTAGATGAAATGTAAAACAGTCCCATACTGATGACCTTCTGGCAACATACACTGAAGGACTCGGTCTCTTCCATGCTGAGTAGCTGTTATTGGCTCACAATTACTACTGCCTGGTTGGCTCACTAGACCCATTTCCTCCTCCATAGTAACCTGGGGGAAGAGGCGGGAAGATAAGCTGCAAGTGGTAGCATTTTTCTGGTAGCAGCAAAGTCAAGAAAAATCATTGTCACTTTTTCTCCTCCTTCTGCTCTTCATTGTGTCTGCACTCTTCTTTATCTATTGAAAACAAACAGAAAAACAAAACCACTACAAAAATATGAAAGAAACAAAGCACACACCTCCCCCCAACTCTATTTGTAAAACTAAAATGCATTTGTTCCTGCTCTCTTTCTCTCTAGTCTCTTGCCTAACCCACAGACAGTTTCTGGAGACAGTCCCTGCAATTAATCAACTGAAAGCTCCAAGAAAACGGATTCATTCAATAGTTGTTTCATTAAAATCTGAAGCTGTAGAAATTATCTGACATGGTTTGAGTTAGTCATGTTTTCCAGAACTTTATTTGTCTATCTCTACCAATGAGTATGAAAATGCACCTTATATCTGTTGTCAAGATCCACTAGCTACTGAGAGTTTCACAAAGGCTAATTCTCCTATAGCTATTCAGTTGAAAAGGCTTTAGCTGTCTCATTCAGTTCCCAGAGGAGAATAGGCAGCACAAACAATCCAAATTGCAGTTTGCCTAAGCTTTGCCCTCGGCAAAACTTAATATAAATAGGCATTGAATTTCTATTCTAGTATATCATGCTGTCGGATTTTTCACCAGAATCAAAATATGTCTGTATTATATCTTCTTTTATTTTAGAAGTTTCATTTGCAATTTGCATGTGTATAATCAGGCATATACGTGTATAAATGGCATCCACATGTAAATGGCCTTTGTAGAAAGGGCACAATCTATACTTGTAAGAGTGAATAGTTGGAGCACGGGCAGAGTGGGTGAAACTTCTGTGAGGGCTGTTTTAGGATACAGGAACATGAGATGGATGTCCCAAGAACTGATGTGGATGTTGGAAAGGCAGGGATGCACAAATGCTGATTTTAGAACCGTGCGAATCCGAACGTTCTCGTGGCGGCACATTTGAGTCTGGCTGTCCCCAGGATGGGCATGTCAGGGAGTGTTCCAGCATCCGATCCTTGCTTCTTCAGATCCAAGTGTGCCAAAAGAATATTCCAAAAAAAACACTGGGTCACAATTTCCAGACATATGCCTCTGGATAGAAACATCAAAATCAATCAAAATAAAAAATACAAAAACTGCTGGAGAAAAAGACCTCAGGGTTCTCTCACCACCACAATAGCACCGTTGTGAAAACTCACAATACCTCTGCAACAGCCAACTCTGGTGTACCGCAGTAATTGGTTAACCACTTGACATCACTGGTCATAAAAAAACCTCCATCATTCTAGTAGTCAGAATCTTCCACACATTAAAGACAGACTACTAAGAAAGGCTTAACTCTTAGGTAATAATACCCATTGCACATTCACTTAAAGCAAGAGAATTATACATTAGCTGTAGATACACTTCAAACAGCCTTGGTCTGACTCCAAATAGAGCTATTATACTTAGCTGTAGGGCAATTTCAAATTGTCATTTTTTTATATACAGATGTCTCAGACCCCTCTTGAGTCCAACTAATCTGGACATCTAAAAAGGAAATAGAGGTTCAATTATATACCATCACAAACTGTATACAGGTATCCCATTGATTGAGCCAATTAAGACATCAAATAACTCACTCTCAGACCCACCCCACATCATAAATATGCCATCTATATAATGAGTCCACATATGCATACATTTCTGATATTGACCTACAGACAACCATAATTTCTCAAACCGGGACAAATACAAATTAGCAATAGACGGGGCCTTAGTGGCCCCCATTGTTACACCCAACTGTTGTTGGTATAACTGATTACCATAACAGAAAATGGTTCACATAAAGTTAACTGGTGCCATTGCATTGGTGAGAGAACTCAGTCTTTTGCCTCCAGCATTTTATATATTTTATATTTTGATTGATGTTTGATGTTTCTATCCAGAGGCAGTTATATGTTTGGAGTTCAGAATTTGTAATCCAATGGTTTTTTGGGACTATTCTTCTAGAGGGTGTTCCAGGGCATGGCCAGGGCAGAACAAGCACCTGCACATCCAAGATGCATTTTACATAGCGATCAGAATGTCCTGGGTGCGACAGCCAGACATTCCGGTCTACACCAGATATAGATAACAAAGAGGTATTTCAGGCTAGAATCCAATATTTGGGGTGATAGATGAGCAGTACCTGTATCCATACACCAGCTATGTCTGGAGCTGGAGCTGGAGCTGGAGCCGGAGCCTCTATACTGCCACACAGAGAGGCCATCCCATCCTAGTACACTTGAAGACAACCACATTCCTAGTATTCCTGGCCACTGACAGTTTCCAATCTGTGCTCGCAGTCATGGCAGGCATTAGCCAGTCAGCAGTGACACAGTGCATCACACAATTTCTGGCAGCATTCCTCACCAGAAATGCAGACTAAATATACTTCCCCAACATAGTACAGCAGCTGCAACAAACTATGCTGCACTTCCATCAGAACTTTTCCTTGTGGTGCTGGGTGTTACTGACGGTACACATGTGGTCCTCTGCCCGCAAGGGCGAGGGAAACCACTTTCAGGAGTAGAAAGAGGTTTCATTCTGTGAAAATGCAGTTGGTCTGCAATAGCCACGTGAACAGGCTGAAGTAGCAGATGTCTTTTCCCACTTCCCAGGGTCATGCCACGATGCTTATGTCTTTGTGCAATCAGGCATCAATGAGCACTTAAACAGTGGAGAAATCACTGGAGGCTAGTTCCTTGGTAAGCAGCCACCTAACCCATGTCCCCAGTAGCTAAGAAATCCAAAAGGGGCCACCTGTCTGCCATGGTAAACTGAGGGAGCATCATATGGAGCCTGATCACAGTGACATATGGGTGGCAGCGGGGAAAGCATGTGTGGGTGCAGGGAGAAAGCACTGGGCAGCACCCCAAGAGAGCTGAGTGGAAATCCAGCCCATGCCAGGCCACATGCAGCTGGAAGTATGCAGTCAGCAATGTGAAGGGAATGCCAGACTATATATGAAGGGCACACAGACAACCCAGGCAGCAAACAGAGGAACCATAGGCGACAGCCTACCATTGCTTTATTGCCCTTTCCATAAAATACTTCTGCGAGAAATGAGATGCTGGCATGGCTGACTGGACTGGGGGTTGTGAGAAGCAACTCAGCCATACCAGTCTCCCAAAGACAACTGCCACTGCATCCCATTGCCCCACCCTGAGCCCTGTGTAGACAGCCATAGTCAGAGGGTGCCCTAGGACACTCAACAGCCCCAGGTGTGTGTGTGTGTGGGGGGGGGGGGGGAGGTAATGGCAAAGAGGCTGTGGAGAGTGACAAAGTTCAAAGCAGGAACTCTGGGGGAGGGGATGTAGATGTGTGTCCTGTCAGACAACTGCAAATAGGCAAGCAGGATGCACAGTAATGAGAAGTGTAGTAATAAGAAGAAGAGCCAAATCTGTGCAAAGAACTACTCAGACTGGAAGAAGCTTTAACTCACCCACATGTCTCCTCCACCTACATCTCTTGCAGCAAACAGTGGATACCCTCTGAGGAGCTCACTGATGACTCCCATTTTGGCACCCCAGAATGAGGCAGATGAGTGCTACAACCACCCGCACATACCACCAGGGCAGTCATCGAAAGGACCTTTGATCTGCTGAAGACCCAATTCAGGTGCCTAGATAGGTCAAGGGGCAAACTGTTCTACAGCCCCCAGAATGTCTGTGAGTTATTTATAGCATGTTGCATGCTGCACAGTCTGGTGCTGAGGAGACAGATGTACTTGCCCCCAGAGAACCCAATGGTGGATGCAGATACAGAAGAGGGACCCACCATGGCCCAGGATGAAAATAAGCAGCCCTATAAGCAATAACATACAGTCAGAAATCAACTCACCGACAATCATTTCATGTGACAGCAAGCCTTTATTGCCATAGTGCTTGCACACAATCCTCCCCTATCTGCCTCTATAACCAACCACTTGGCCCAAACACAGCCCACCTCTCCACTGTCACCCCCTGGAGCCCATCTCTACTGTGTAAAACTCCTAGAATGCCACACAATCCCTGCACACAACAACAATTTACTTCTCTGGCTCCCCCCAAATCCTTCCATGTTGCCCCTCCACTTCCCCCCCCCCCTTCTCTCCTTCCCCATTCCATGGATAAAGCCACTGCAGCCTCCTGGATATCTGGAACTACCCCTTACCCCTTATCTGGAACTACCCCCCACATGCAGCTATGATGGTCACTGATACCTTCCCTTGCCACTTCCCCATGTGCCCCTATCCCTTGCATCCTGCCCCTTACTGCTAGAGAGGAACTAGGGAATGATGGTTGAGCCCTCATCACTGCTGTCACTGGATTCAGAGGAGGCTGTATTCTCTTCAATCACTCTGCCACCATCCCTTTCCTTGGCACTATGACATTCTGGGAAGCATGGAGGGGTTGTTGTGCTCGGGGGGAGTATGTTGGAAGTTTGTTGTCTGGGTGCCACCTCTATTGCTGGTTCTGAGTGCTGAAGCAAAATAAGGAGAGGCATGTATACTGACAATGGGCACAATGGATGGTGGCAGGATTTGGGAGGCAGAGGCCTTAACTGAGCCGTGTATCTTTCCAGGTCCTGTCTGAATGTGGGCAACTCTGACAGGTGCTCATGGATGTAATCTCTCCTTTCTCTATGTACCTCCAGTGATTCAAGCACGATGTCAATGTGATCATGCTGGATCCAAAGGTACTCAGCATTTTGCAGCAGTAGACATTCTTTATAGTATATCAAATGCTGGCTCCTATGGCTTATGGTGTGGCTACTCTCCAGTGTCTCCAGCTATGCCCCCTCAGCATATAGGTCTGCAATGATATCAGGGGTAGGTGGGATGTGCCTTGGCCATCCATATCTGCTGTGTCCTCCTCACCATCCTTTTCATCTTGTAACTCCTGAACAATGGGCTCACCACTGCCCCATCTGCATCAGTTTCTAACTCCTCAGCCATGATGTGGGTGTCCAAGGCCTCTGCTACTTTTCTGGGATATGGCTCTGGGCTGTCCCTGATGTCAAGTGGGTGGTCATCAACTCTGGAACAATGCAGACCATCAGCACCATTCCCCACACCTGCAGGTATGAAGAAAAGGTCAGGCTCTCCTCATACATATTCATTCTTGGGATGTAGGCGCACATATGGGTCCAATGTCATGCACAACTTAACATGAGCATACAGGTGATGTTGTATACAGGGAGAACACCACTGTAGGGGATGTGTACGCTAAAGGTTCCAACAACCCCATCCCAGGGAATGTGTACAAGAGGGAGAGTGATGTGTGTGGGATAGGGCCATTGTGATGTAATGGGGGAGGTGTAGGTATCAAGGAAGCCCATGTGCAAAGCAGATAGATCACCAGTGTTTAGCAGCATCTACTCTGCAATGGAAGCAGTCACCATCCAAATCCTACATGACCCAGTACATGGTCTGTGCAACACACTCTACATTCACATAGCTAGTCAATGGGGTGCCAGCACTAATCCAGTCCCCCTCCTTACCCAGTATCCAGCCCCTTCTAGTCCAAATATCATCACAGGTATCAGCTCCACTTCCACTCTCAGTACCAACCCCCCCCCCCATCAGCTCTCTGCCAGTCACCCTACCATCTGTCCATCCCTCTTCCAGTGATATCCCCACACGTCAGCTCCCTTCCAGCCCCAATGCCCCCTCCCTTCCAGTCTCCTCCCCATTATCCAGCAACCTACCAGTCCCATCTCCAAGTGTCAGCTCCCTTCCAGCCCCCTCCTTCCCCCATATCAGCTCCCTTCCAGCCACCACCTCCCTTCTTGTGTCAGCTCCCTTCCTGCCCCCACCTCCCCCCATGTCAGCTCCTTTTCTGTCCCCTCCTTCCCCTGGCAGACCCTCTCAGCATCCGCTGCCTTCCAGTTCTATTCTTCCATCCCCCTGCACCAGCCCATTTGTAGCCCTAGCCCCTAGTATCCTTCCAGGGCCAGCAGCACTCTCTTCCCCTCCTCCCATCAGCCCATTTCCAGTTCTAAGCCCCAGTATTTTTCCAGTGCCAGCAGCTGTCTCCTCCCTCCCATCAGCCCATTTCCAGTCCCAGCCTATTTCCAGTCCTATTCCCCTCATCAGCCCACTCCAATCAGCCTAGTTCATTTCCAGTGCTCGCCCCCAATCAGCCTATTTCCATTGCTAGCCCCCCATCAGCCCAATACCAGTCCTAAACCCCTGATAAGCCAATTTCCAGTCCTAGCCCCCCCCAATCAGCCCATTTCCAGCCCTAGCCCCACCTGATCAGGCCATTTCCAGTCCTAACCTCACCCGATCAGCCCATTTCCAGTCCTAGCCTCCCTTAAGCCCCCATTTCCAGTGCTAGCCCTTCCATCAGCCCACTACCAGTCCTACCCCCCTTATCAGCCCATTACCAGTCCTAGCCCTCCCCCCCCCGATCAGCCTATTTCCAGTCTTAACCCCCATCAGCCCATTCCCAGTACTAGCACCCCCATCAGCCCATTATAAGTCCTAATCCCCTCAATCAGACTATTTCCAGTACTAACCCCCCCAGTCCAGCCCAGCCCAGCCCTAAACCTTCTCAGCCATGAGAGACAGGAAATGCCTCTTTTACCCTCAGCATCGGTGGGCTCAACTTTAACAGAGCCACGGGAAAGAAGAGAAATTTTGTTCTTCTTGCGGCTCTTCAAAGGTAAGCCGAAGTGCCAGAAAAACAATGGCAGGGCTCTTGTGGTGCAGCAGGAGGCCGTGGGGTGGTTGATTCTGCCATTGACAAGAAGCAGTGGCAGCAGCTTGTCCAGCCCTCTTTTTTGTTTAAATTTTGAAGACTGAGTGAGGCGGCCTTTTTGGAGGCATTGTACATGTGGGGAGGGCTGGACTCGGAATAGTGTGCTGGGCCAAAATGGGGGTTGGACATCCAACCCCACTATTCGTGTCTCTGCATCAGGCCCATAATGAATTTTAATTATTTTATCTGCATAACAAAAATATGAGATCCAAAAGTCTTGAATAAGTGTAATAAGGGAAGAGAGAAAAATATTAAATAGTAGAGGGGAGAGAATAGATCCCTGTGGGACTCCACAGGGAAAGGTCAAAGGATGTGACCTGGCATTACTGCCTGACTGAACCCAAAATGAGAGATCAGAAAGAAATGAGGTAAACCAGCTCAGGACCCTGTCTTGTATACCAACTTCCATTAGATGTTGGAGAAGCAAAGAATGATTTATGACATTGAATGTGGCCAACAGATCCAGTGAAACAATGAATGCAATGTAGTGGGAATCAACCTTGCTGTGAAGTTTGCTGATTAAAGCGGTAACTGCCATTTCCATACTGTGGTGGGAACAGAAGCCTGATTGTTTGGGATGAAGAAAATTAGCTTTAGTAGCAAAAGCCATAAGTTGCATGAATACAGCTCTCTCGATAGCTTTGGAGAGAAAAGGCAAGTTAGAAATAGGTCAATAACACAGGTACACTAAAAAAATTTTTTTTAAACTGCCTCTAATGTTTCGATTGATTTTTACGTTTTTTGGTGCGCTGAATCCAAATCTGGTAACCAATTTGCTCCATCACGTACAGATTTTTTGCTACATTGGGTTAGCAGTTTGAGGTGAACGTTTCAGATTGAGTGCGATCGAGATAAAAGTTTCTTGGATGAATTCTTTATACTAATTGTTTAGTAGTTATTCAAATAAGAATAAAGAAAATTGTAACAAGGCAGCACATAAGAATAGAGTAATGTCAACAAAACACACTGTGATGGTAGCAAAATTGTCTGCACTTAAAAACAGCCACATACATGTGCACAAACATTGAGCATATAAGAGCGAGGTTAGACACAAAGCAAAGCAAAGAAATGTGCAAAAAATGTTGTACAGGTATGTATGTAAGAATAGAAAACGCAAACCGCACCATTGCAATACATGAAGACAAACACCCGATGGTGTGAAAATAAAATTCTAATAAATGAGATCCGACACTGTGGTAATAACTAGCAAATTTTTATTTCAAAGTTTAGTAAAAACATGATATTTGTCAACACAGTTTAGATTTTAAAGTCATTCTTGGGTCAATCAATCTCCTGGTGGGCCCGTTTCTTCTTCCCCCGAATGCTTCTCTTGGTGCGCTGCTTGGCGTATTTTTCATCTGGGGTTTCCCGCAGCAGCAACCAGCAGAAATCAGCCATCATAGTGGTGTTCCATCTTCCTTGGTACCTTCTCTCTGCGTCCTTGATGTCCTGGTGAAACCTTTCACCTTGTTCTTCACTGTACCGCCCCCAAGTTTTCGGGAAAGTAGTTCACATGGGAGTGCAAGAAATGGACTTTCAGGCTCATGTTACAGCCTTGTTCTTTGAAGGCATTGAGCATCCTGGCAACAATATCCTTATAGTTCTCATCCCGCCTGTTCCCCAAGAATTTGAGAACAACATCCTTGAAGGAATCCCAGGCTTCTTTTTCCTTCTCAGACATCGTTTCAGCGAATGCTCCATCTGAAATGAGTTTCCTTATATCAGGGCCAACAAACACTCCTTCCTTTAGCTTTGCTTCAGAAAGTCGTGGGAACTTTGAGCAAAGGTACCGAAAGCACTCACCATCTTTTGGAAGGGACTTGATGAATTGCTTAATGAGACCCAACTTAATGTGGAGAGGTGGTAATAGAATTTTATCACGAGGTACCAAGCTCTCATGAAGAACATTTTTCTCACCGGGTCTCAAATACTCCCGAATTGGCCAGTCTTTTTTCCCCCAGTGTAGGTCGCGGGCCCGGACAAGCAAAGGAAGCAGGGATATTTGGTGAAACCGGATTGCTGCCCTAATAGCATGGATAGAATTTTAAAGTCTCCACAAATCATCCACTTATGCTCATCATAACGAATCTTCTGAAGAATCAGGGCCAAATTCTCGTATTTTTCTTGGAGAATAACAGAGTGAGCAATAGGAACTGAAGCGAATGTGTTGCCAGTATGAAGAAGAACACCTTTTATGCTGTCTTTTGACGAATCAATGAACAGCCGCCATTCAGCAGGATCATACTTGAGTTTAAACTTTTCCATCACTCCGTATATATCGTTGCAAAATACCAAATCTTCCTCTTTGCTGAAATACTTCAAAAATTGTGTCTCGCGGTTGCGGTACCAATAAAAAGTTGTTCCTGGTGACAATAGATTTTTCTGTTTAAGCCGAGAACCTAGCAGTTGGGCAGCATCTTTTGGGAGTCCTAAATCCCGGACTAAATCATTCAATTCAGCTTGAGAGAAAAGTTCAGGTTTCGGATCTGGTTCAGTTTCAAACTCGGAAGTACTGGACTCATCGGGAAAAGCCATCTGATGAGTCTCATCATGATCAGAACCGTCCACACAAATATGATCCGAAGATTTTGGTGGTTCAGGCACAGGTACTTCGTTGCTATGAGGCATAGGCCTAATTGCTGAGGGAAGGTTGGGGTAACTTATTACGTTCTTATTTTTTAAGTTGTATCCCTTCACAATGCAAGAGCAAAAATAGCAGTCACTGCTGTGGTCTCTTTGTTCCCGCCACATCATAGGTATTCCGAAACGAAATGCTTGTTTTTTACCTTTCATCCATAAGCGTAGATCTTCCTCACATGTCTTGCACACTTTGTGAGGAGCCCACGGTTTGTCTTGATCGCCTAACTTCAAACCGAAATAGGCGAAATATACTTTTTTAATAAATGCAGAAATGTTCCTCTGCCGCTTTTTCACGGTATATTCCCCACAAATAAAACAAAAACTGTCCGGAGAGTTGACGCAACCTCTGGCTCTGTGAGCCATCACAAATACACAGCACTGCAAACTACAACTGTAGTGAACCACTTCGGAATAAAGCTGGATTACGACTGAGCAAACAAAAGGTAATAATGAACTTGCAAGAAACTGAAATTTGACAGGAACGTTCATGTCGCAACCACCGTGTTTGAGCGAGCGAACAAGGCGAGGTGAACAGGAAAGAACATGCGCCAGCGCGAGTACTGGATTTAGCCCCCCGCCTCCCAATTGTCCTGTTAATGTATAAAATGAATACAAAACACTCTAAAATATCATGAGGGAGTGTTTCTAGTTAGTTAACCATTACAACCTCTATTTTGGGCCAAGAAAATAAACTGCAGTCGGCTAAAAAGAAATTATGTGAACATTATATATTATAACATTATATAGGTAAGAAATCTAATTTTGCAAGAAAACGTGACGTGATGGAACATTTTGGCTATTTTTCCTGGATTCAGCACCCCAAAATCTATAGGAATCAGTTGCAAAACTGGAGGCAGTTTTTTGGTAGTGTACCTGTGTAATTAATCACAAGGGAGGGATCTAGACCATCTTCTGTAAGGTAGAATGGACAACAGCTTGCTTCAGTGAGGACAGTAGTGTACCTGATAAAAGACTCTGATTAATGATAGACTGTAGTACTGGAAAAACCTCTAAATTGGGAAGTTTAAGACAGCTTGAGGGGATAGGATCTAGTGAGCAAAAAGTTGACTTAAGTGATACAACTAATTTTTTAACAGCTGGGAGCAATAGCTCATTAAAAGCTGGCCAGGCTGAAGATGATGGAGGAATGGGTGAATGGTGATTGTTGTCCACTAATGAGAAGTTGTCATGAATCAGAGATTTTTGAATGAAAAAGTCATCCAAAGCAATGAGGGAGGGTAAAGACTGTGCAACGACAGTTGTGTCAAGAGTGGTAGAGGTAGAAAAGAGCTTGAATAGAGCCTTAGATTTGTTGGCACTCCTCTCAATCCAGTAAGTAAAGAAAGTTCTCTTTGCCAATTAGATCTGATGTTTACAAAAATTGCTTAACAGCTTATAGAGGGACAGATTAGCCAGGGTTCGCATTTTGAACCACCTATGTTTTGCCTTATGAAGTTGCTGCTTTAGTTTACCAATGGTGGTAATGAATCGAATGCAGATGAAGAGGCCTCATAGGGGCAATATTATCCAGGTACTGGGCAAGAACCAAATTCCAGCAAGAAACCTGGTCAATGAGAGGAAGGAATGAAAATTCTACAGGAAATAAAGGCATCAATGAGGGCAGGGTGTCTAATTAGGGTTACTCGATGAAGTGATCTAGAATTCACTGTGGGCCATGAAGAAGGGGCCATAGGCTGAAATGGAACATCAAGTCGAAACAATTAGATAATGATCTGTCCATGGGAGATGCAGAGGCCAGAAGGGGCGTCAATAAATCAGTTAAAAAATGGAGGTCCAATGTGTGGCCGGCTGTATGTGTGGCAGCATGAATATGCTGGGTAAATCCTAGATTCTGGAGAAAATCTAGAAAAAAAGATTGCCTTGGGTTGCCTACATGAATATTAAATCTCCCATTACCAAAAGATTAGGGCATGCTTTGAGAACAAATATGTGAAACAAACATAAACAATTTCCCAAAGATTGGGAAAAATATCCTTGAAACAAGCAAAAACCAATCTGTTTTCTGGCAGTGCACACCCCTACGTTCTACTGGTAGAATAGTGCTTAGTATGTACTACAATATATGAGGAAGAACAATCCATAAATACAAAATAGGCCAGACTTTCAGCTGGCCTAGTTCCTGAATTAAATTAAATGCCAGTACTTAACACCCATACATTCAGTGTCACTAACTGTACAGGTTGCGATGCTGAAGGTATGAATTGAACAGTGATCGTGATGATGCTATCCATTTAGGAGGTCATTCCAGAACACAAATAAGCCCTTTGGACTTGCAGAATAAATGTTTTTCTAAGAAAAAGTCTATGATCATATTCTGAAACCCTGTGGTCCTGCACGTACATGGCACTAGCATGGGGATCTCAGAACGTGGGCGGGAGGGGGCGTAACAGGGGCCAGCATTGGAGATGTATAAGCCATATTCAGGAGAGGCCTGTGTACGTCTTCAGTGTTTCCCACAGATGTCCATGTTATTCCTGCAGAAACATGGAATAAGGGCAAGACTTAGAAAAATGTCTGCTCTGCTCAAAGCATCCCACATTGAAGAATGGTCGTGACAAGTATGCTTCAAACTGTTGTGTCTGCAGCATGGAGGGGTACAAGATACAGGTGTAAAGAAAAGTAAGCAGAGGTGAGGGAAGGTTGTAAGGTGTAGAAACAATATTAAACACCCCTACAGAAACATTGAGAGGAGCAAGTGTGTTTATTCTGGCTATGCTGACATTAGATGTTTGTCCCAATGGAGCTATTCTATGGTTCCCTAACATGTCCTATGTTCTGGAAAATGGGACTGTTCTTGTAGAGCTAATTTATGACTTAGCATGTAAAAGATTCTTGTTCGAGTGAGAAAAGAAGATCAGATTTGTATTTATTTATTTATTTAACAGTATTTCTAAACCGCCTTATCATAATAATCAAGGTGGTATCACAGCAAACAATCTGGTAGTGTGTGTGTTATACATGCAGTGAGGGTGAAAATTTAGTTGAGTGCGTGTTGCGTGTTGACTGCAGATTTGCAGTCCTGGATTGCCATGCTATTATGTTATATCAACTGTTGTTTATAGGTGCAGGGAATCACTTTAGCAGAAGTATGTTTAATATGAGTGCAAGTGAGAGTATGTTTGGGTATGTTTACTAAACCATCCTAATGTTACTGGCGAAAAGTGCAGCGTTAACGTGAGCAATGCCATATAAGGATGTGGGCCTTCTGGCGTCAAGGTAGCAATGGCTGTTTAACGTGTGATAGAGGGCACCTTGGCTCATTACGTGCGGTAACCTTAATATCATGCCAGTGCTATGGGAATAGTTATAGAAGTGTAGCCCACTGGTTAATGCAATGATTAACCAAACCAGTGGTCATGGGTTTGATTCCTCAGCGGTCTCATCTAATAAGGATTTCTGAGACAAACCCTTTTGCTGCCTGTAACAGTCAGACACATCTCTACAATCTGTGCTGCCTGCATAAACACCCTCACCTCAGTGCTGTCACCTAAAGTGCCCCATAGGGCACATTATAAAGTGCCCTGTCCACCAAGGCACTGTATAATGTGCCCTATGAGGGGCCTTATAGGGAGTCCTATAGGGCGCTGTATAATGTGCCCTATGGGGCGCCTTAGCTTACAGCACTGAGGTGAGGGTGTCATTGGTAGAAGCACAGATTGTAGAGATGTGTCTGACTGTTACAGGCAGCAAAAGGGATTGCCTCAGACAGCCTTATTAGAGGAGACCTCTGAGGTATTGAACCTATGATCTCTGGCTTGGTAGTCATTGCATTAACCAATGGGTTACACTCCTATAGCTATTGCACAGTGCTGACTGGCATCAGAAAGACTTCAGGTCACCGCATGAAATGTCTGCTGTGGTTACCAGGATAGGGTAAACTGACCAGTACCCATAATGTCATGCACATGCAGAACAGCAGTCTACATCTGATTACAAGATGGGGTATGCGCCTCTACAGCACCGCAGCCTGGTAGGGGGAACTGACCATGTGTGTTACAGGCACAGAGTAGCTACAGACTGTGACATTGTGCGGTTCCTGTGCTCATCCTGAGGGTGAGGTGGGGCGCCCAGCACCAGGTCCGCAGCATCCGGCTTGGCTGTGCTGCAGGTCTCCATCAGTGTTAGTGTGTGTGACAGGTAGTCTGTGCAGATAAACCTGTGTCTATCTATTTTCCTCCAGTCATGTCTAGCCCTTGTGGACTATGAAGCACCCAGAATAGTGCATATACTGTGTGGTTGCCATAGTCACTTGTTATAAGAGCAGGGTGGTGCCTGGACCCACATGTGGCTTATGTAGCACCACCCAACCCACTCTCTCTGGGTCAGGGTGGGAGACAGGATCTGCTGCCAACAGCACCACACACTGCAGCTTTGCAGCAGGGGCAGTAGAGGGGACCGTCAACCCAAGTCCTGCTGGGAAATGGGTACTCTCCAAGGCAGTCAATGCAGATCTGTACCTATCACCGAGGGCACTGGCAGTAGGCCTGGACAGATTCAGCTGCCCCCATCCACAATCTTACATTCACCAGCAGAAGGCACAGTCAGTCTGTTGCAGCCATACATATGCTAACTGCAGACAGTCTGCTAGCCAATTCATAGTGCATGTTCCTAGAGAAACTATGAACACCCAGAAGTGGGATATATGCACAAACACCAAGCAGGTATGTCAGTGACTGATCCACACAAAAGAGAACTCACAAATATCACTTGAGAGAAACACTGTATAGCACTATGTGGTAACCTAGACATGCCATGGTCACTGCTCAGTCAGAGTGAGAGTGACCTCTCAGCATGACATGCTGTGGCCACCCTGTCCGTGCAGGTGGTGGTTGAGCACTACAATATCCCAGCCATTGCCCTATGCCCTGTGCAGATGCATCTTGCCCAGACCGCCCTGTCCGGGCCATACCCACAATACCTTGCTCTTCATTATGCACATTGGCAGGCTTACGCTGGAAACAGTGTAAGCATTGTGGGCTCTGTAAGGTGTAGGCAGCCACCAAACACTGGATAGACATACACACACTCCCACACCTATTTCAGCATTGTGCAAAGATAGAGGTGGTTGGCAGCCCTGTCTGCCACACCAGTCCTGGGCACAGTGAAGGCATTGCTAAGGTACTCAGTACTGTTAGGGTCACTCTCTGGGGTGTTAAACACTGTCAGAAACAAAAAAGGAAACACACTCCACATATATCAGAATGGTTGCTATGATGAATATCTGTTGACAAATTGTGTCTAATTTAGGCTTTGTTAGCTGACATTAATCATAGCAAACTTTTGATATATATGGAACGTGTTTCCATGTTTATGACGGCATTGCTAAGGTATGCAGGTGCTAGTAGTGGTAGCTGCTGCTCTGTGCAGGGCCCAACAGCCTGACTCTCCATGAGGCTTTGGATAGTGGAGCCTGTGGGTGTGGGTGTTTGTGGCCCCTGTTGGCCGATGCTCTAGGGAAGGGGTCTCAAACTCCAGTCCTGGAGGGCCGCAAACCAGTCAGGTTTTCAGGGTATCCCTAATGAATATGCATGATATATATCTGCATACAATGGGGGGGCAGTGCATGCAAATATATCTTATGCATATTCATTAGGGATACCTTGAAAACCTGACTGGTTTGTAGCCCTCCAGGACTGGAGTTTGAGACCCCTGCTCTAGGGAGTGCACATGTTTATGTTGTATATACTCTGTATTTTTTATTTATTTATTTATTACAGTTTCTTATATACCGCGCTATTCGGTATCAGCGCGGTTTACATCATAACATAACTACCATAATGACAAGTTGTCAGGTTTTACATCAAACAAGGATACAAACTTGGATAACAGGGTAAACTATGTACATAAGCTATTTACACAGCAAGGATAGGTAAAAATCAGAAAATGAGTATGAGGGCATTTCTAGAGGGGTCTAGAGTGGGTCATTTATTGAGAGGGTAGGGTAAAATAGGGTAAAATAAAAGGGACAAGGTCTGCAGGAGCCACAGCTGGGACTTGAACCTGTGACCTTCTGCCCCTGAACACACTGGCTGTGTGTACTGCACCAAACTGTTGCCACAGAGGTAGGTTATTCCCTGGGGATGCCATGACTGTTGTTCATACAGACCTTGTCAGTTGCACTGCACGCCACTGACCTAAAAAGGGCTTGGCCTTGGTCTGATGTGGGCAGATGCCACTGCCTCCTCCACCACCAGCACCCCTCCACCACCATGCTGCCATGCCCTTATGCCGGTGGTGCTGATGGTGCGCAGTCCCAGGCCATCCAGTGTGCTGGTATGCGGCTGCCTATGGTGTGGGGTCTGGGGTAGGGGTGCCTACATAGACATCCATGCTTCCCCTCAGCACCGCCTGCCACTGTTATGTGCCCTTTGGGATACTTGCTGGGTACTGACCCACGGACACTGTACATGACACACTCGTGGGCATGTTTGACCTTGGTCAGTTGCTGTCCTGCTGATATTCCGTTCCTGCATTCCTATATGCCACCTAGGCATCTGCCTAGTCCACCCTGTGCCCCAGATGCCCCACTGCATGTCCAACCTGCAGCTCCCTGTACCCCATTTGCAGCCTCACCATAGTGCCCTTTCATACTTGGGCACTATGGTGTTGCTGAACATGTAGCACTACTATCACTTTTCTGGGTCTCCCTGCCTAGGCTGTACATTGCTGACATAAATCGTTTCTCTCTCCTGCAAATGTGCCTCTAATGCCAGATTTTCACTCACGATAATGTTCTGGTCTTAAGATCCCAGTGTTAGTGTAGCAGGGGCCTCTCCCCCCCTATCCCCCGCCCATTGACCCCTTCTCTCCGCCCTCTCTCCACCCTCTCTGTGACTTCAACGCCGCCGGCGACGTTATCGCGCGATAACATTACTTTATCACGTGATAACATTACTTTATCGCGCGATAACGTTACGTATCTCGCGATAACGTTACTTTATCACGCGATAACGTCATTTTATCGTGCGATAACGTTACGTATTGTGCGATAACGTTACGTACCATCGATAACATTACGTATCGCATGATAACATCGCAGCTGCGATGTTACCGCTGTTTAGTAAACATACCCCTTTGTGTGTGATGTGAGGGCTGCACAGCAGGATCTGTGTGCTCTGCTGCAATTTTGGGGGGACATGAATGTCTGACCAGTACTTGGACTGAAGGGGTGACTGCTGCTTCACCAGGTGCCAGTGTGATGGTGTCAGAAAACTCAGTTTTCTGCCCAGTATGTAGCAGCAGCAGCCAAGAAAGCAAATAGAATGCTAGGAATCATAGGGAAAGTAATGGAACATAAAACCAAGGATTTTATAATGCCCCTTGTATCGCTCCATGGTGCAACTGCACCTTAAATATTGTGTGCAATTCTGGTTTCCGTATCTTAAACAGAATATGGAAGAATTAAAAAAGGTACAGAGAAGAGCGACCAAAATGGTAAAGGGGATAGAAGGATAGTCTTATGAGGAAAGGCTTAAAAGATTAGGGTTCTTAAATTTGGAAAAAAGATGGCCGAGGAGAGATCTGATAGAGGTCTATAAAATAATGAGTAGAGTGGAACAGGTAAACATAAATTGGTTGTTTACTCCTTTAAAAAGAAAAAAGACTAGGGACATGCAACGAAGCTACAATGTAGCACATTTATAACTAATCAGAGAAAATATTTTTTTTCACTCAATGTAAAATCAAACCCTAGAATTCATTACTGTAGGATGTAGCAAAAGCTATTAATGTAGCTGGGTTTAAAAGAGATTTGGACAAGTTTCTGGAGGGAAAGTCCATCAATCATTACTAAACAGGACCAGAGAAATCCACTGCTTACCCCTTGGATAAGCAACATAGATTCTGTGTGCCTTTTTGGGAATCTGAGATACTTGTGACCTGGATTGGTTGATGTTGGAAACAGGACACTGGGCTGGTGGACTCTTGATCTGAGCTAGTATGGCATATCTTATGTTCACTCGGACTATGATTTCAAAACTCTGTCAGAACAAGGATCAGATCAATTCTAATGCTCTTCTGAATACACATAGCACATAGCACCGATTATCCGATTGGGGCTCTTTAACCTGGAAAAGAGACGGCTGAGGGGAGATATGATAGAAGTCTATAAATTAATGAACGGAGTGGAACGGGTAAACGTAGATCGATTGTTTACCTTATCAGAATATAGAAAGACTAGGGGACATGCAATAAAGCTACAGGGTAAACTATTTAAGACTAATAAAAGAAAATATTTTTTCACTCAACGTGTAATCAAACTCTGGAATTTGTTACCGGAGGATGTAGTAAAGGCTGTTAGTGTAGCTGGGTTTAAAAAAGGTTTGGACAAGTTCCTGGAGGAAAGGTCCATAAACCATTATTAAGAAGGGACCCAGGATATCAATGCTTGAACCAATACAAGCATTGTGGAACCTGTGTCCCTTGGGGAAACTGCTAGGTACGTATGACCTAGATTGGTCACTGTTGGAAACAGAATACTGGGCTTGATGTACCTTGGTCTGACCCAGTATGGCATATCTTATGTTCTTATGTTCTTATCCTAGGACTGCACAGCTATGATGATATACTCAATGCAGACTTCGAGGTAGTCCTCATTGAAAATGGTTCAAGCATTTAGCAAGGATGAGTATAATATATACTTTCTGTTGAACTGTTATTTTGTCCATGTGCTTTATGGTGATGTCAAACCTGGTCTGGTGTCTCGGGCTGGGGTCATGGCCTTTCCTCCTGTTGATCACTTGACGCATACCAGTAAATCTTGAAAATCTTTCCTGCAGTGTTTCTACATTGTCAGAATGGTGTGCCACAAGCCTTCAACCTCCTTAATGACAAAGTAAGGCATCATTCTCAGCAAACTGCTGAAAATAAAAGCAAAGGGGTCTATTTGCCTGCCTTTCCCATCCCCACCAAGCCTACCTATATGAACAAGGAGTTTGGACAGGGCGGCTAGATGGGTGCAGGACAGGGGCGGTGCGGAAGCGGAGTGAGGGTGGGCAGTGGGCGGTCTGCAGCCCTGGATGAACAGGGCCGATTCTGATATGGCCCTGTACGTCCAGGACCGGCTGACTAGATAGGGAACTTATTCCACTCTGAGGTGGAATAGGTTCCCCTAGACATTGGGGGATGGCAGGCCTGGGTGGTTGAAAAGATAGGAGGGGGTGCAGGAGATTCCCCGTAGCCTGACCCTGGCAATGGGTGGCCAGATCGGGGGTCAGGCTGTGGGGAATGAAAGAAGTGATCGGCAGCCGGGGATCACAGCTCCTGAATGGAGCCGCAGTGCCATGGCAACCAGATGCCATGGCACCGCGGCTCCATTCAGGTGCTGGATTGAGTTAGTCGAGCAAGTGCCTGTATGTGCAATGTTCAATTCTAACAGAAAGATTTATAGTTAACAGAAAGTTTTACTGATGGAGAAAACTGTAATTGATTCATAATTCCCTATAAATAAAAGTGCACTTCTTCACTGAAAATGTCTGATTATGAGATCATTCCATGAAGACAGGCCTAGTTTGTAGTCGTGAACTGCTTCCCCTTCTGCTGATAGCTCAGCATCTTCCTCGGTGTCTGGCTACTCCATTACATGCCTCTCAGGTCAGAGAGTAGCTTGTGGGATTGAGCAACATTATGGAACATGCAGCATACTGTGAGTATTTCACATACCTTTAAGCAGCTTTTGAGCAGGTCAGAAGTCCTCTCAGTATTAGTCATGACTTGGTGTTAGGGTCTAAGGAAATGTTACTCTGTCTCACTCTACAGTCCTGCTATGGAAGATCATGAGACAGCTCCTTTGAGGGTAACCTCTATCACCTATGTGAAGGAATAGCAAACAAGGAAGACACCTAGATAACATGGAAAATGCAGGCAGCTCATGTGTGCGAGCACTTCCCTGCAGATTTGGATAATGAAATAGGAGCTGAGAAAGAACAAAGTGCATTCACAACATATGGGTAAAGAGATGTTATGTGTGTGTGTGTGGTAGGACACTGCTCACTTAGCCATCCTGCCAGTGATCTTGCCACGCTCAAAGTTGCCATGCATTTCTGAGTGAAATAATATGTAGATATCATGGCAGGAGCATGGGAAGCTCAGAAAGACAAATGTGATGAGACGCTTTTCATTGCAGACCAACTGTATGTACCTGTTTTGTTGAGAAAGTTACCCTCACTCCTTTGCAGTGTCCTGGTAGATGCATGTGCACATTCTGTGACTCCAGCACTGATGGGAAATGAGCTATTTCATGGAACTGAGGTATTATTTTTTGATTCTTCGGTACTGGCATGTGTTGACCTCACAATATAGTGGAGTGGTTATTAAAGCAGATACTGGTTATACATTAGTCATTAGTGAGGTCTAGAAACTGGGTCCTGGCTTATATATCCTCTGATAAGGTTGACACATCCTGGCTCTCCTCTGGGCCATGCTACTCTGTTGCAGCGAAGTGCACGCAATGAATAATACCAGGAGTCAGTGCAAAGATCCAAGCCAATTTATTGTGCACAAGTCTCAGGCAATGTCACATTCAAAAAGGTCTGAGCAATGGAGTCCAGCAAACAACACCTTATATACCTTTCTTCTCCAGTTTAACATGGGCAAACTTTCTATTGGTCCCAATGCCCCCTGCACCTATCCAATTGGGAACTCTCTCTGGGCCCAGCACTCTGTTCCCCCTGTCCAGACTTCTCTAACAAAGGCACAGTTCTTAGACTTTGATACATTTCTCCTACAAGGTCACTTCTATCTTAGAGAATGTGTGAATACAGAGCACTGGCACATATCTGTCATCAGCATAAAATAATTCAATAAAGGATTCATACAAACTTATCAGAAGCAGTTTAAAGCAGTTTCTCTAACTTTTACTGACTTTGGTTTTTCTCAGCATTACTATTCTCAAGTGGGGGCTGGGACTCAGGCCTAGCTTACAGGCCTCTCATACGTTTACAGGCTACGCTAGGCCGTTGCCTGCCACATTCCCCCCTTTGATTATTCTCACCCACAAGTGAGAAAGGGTGAGAATAAAATCATACATTACACTCGGTCACTAGCATCATATTGGGGTATTGCCACATAGCTGATATCTTTGTAGCTGCTTTACGCTCAACAGTACCATCAATAGTTGAGTTCAGCATACGCAAGCATAAGGGTAGGAAACATGGGAGAAACAAGCAGATAGCCAATATTGATAGGACAATGAACACAAGTGTTTTCAGGCCGCCCATCCCTGAAAACAGAGAACCAAACCATCCATCGAGTTGCAAGCCATGCCAGGTCTGGACTGGTATATAGGTTTGCTTTCTCATATGATTGGCTATATCTTCTACAACTTGTCCTTCATTATCGATTTGCAAACAACAGTTAGTTAAATTCAGCTTTCCACACACCCCTCCCTCAGCTGCAAGTAAATAATCTAATGCTAAGCGATTCTGATAAATAGCTGTACGCATCTGCGTGGCCTGTTTAGCTAACAGGGTTAGTGCTTTACTAGTTTCATTGGTTATTATTTCAACAACAGCTTGCAAACATATAATACGATTTAATATATACACAGGGGTGCAGTAACCCCAAGAGCCATCTTGTGCCCAGGTAGCAGGTCCATAGTAGGAAACAATTCTCTCCGGTGGCCATTCTTCAGATGTCGCATCCCATTTGTCCCACTGGCCTATCTTCAGAGCCTCTCGCTTCTGTCAACTTTTATATATGGGAAATCCCAGTTGTTCCCCGTGGCAAATAGGTAAGAGGAAGAAGGAAGGTCTTATAGTCCCCAAAACACATGCACCTCCCCAGTTAGCAGGGAGTCTAGCATATGCTCGGGTTCCACAAATCCAATACAGTCCAGGTGGAGCTTGCCAGGCATTGTGAGAAGCCAGATTTGTCCATAACCTGGCAAGGTTAGGAAAGATAATCAGAGGATTGGAGGGTTCCGGGGCATTGGCACCTGACCACCAGGATGTCTTTCTGGTAGTAGCATTATAGTACTTCTGATTTAAACAGACCAATTGTCCCACTAGCATAGTCAACTGTGGTCCAGCATGAGCAAAACATAGGTTACCAACAATGGGATTAGCTAGGACCCATTCACTGGTAGCTTTATGCAGATCAGTTTGGTTGTATGGTACAGAATAATTCAATTCTTGCGCTTCCCAAGGCCACTGGTCTCCCATCTGAGTTCCCCCACAGAAAAGACAGTCAGAGACATGGAGACTGGATGCTACAGCTCCAGCTAGTTCAATGAACAAATTTTGAGAAGCGTGGGGAACTACAAACTCTGCCTTCATGGCCTCATAAAAAGTATGATGTATTCGATAAGGTGAAGAGACATGAGTTTTTGTGTTAAGCTGGATATATACAAGAGTTCCAGGGTCAGTTCCACTTCCTGCTATACGTAGACCGAATTGGAATCCCTGCTTCCACTGGCTCGGGTCGAGGATGAGGAGTCGTAGGGGATTACAAGCACCTTTCTTGCACTTCTGAGGTTCCAGTAGGGGTAATCTCTCTAAATTGGCCTTGTGATTATCTCCATCTTGTCCAGTAGGGCTACCAGACCAGGTAGCATAGTACACACAGCCCCATTTTGGACAGAAATAGTCATCTTTTGATGGCTTACCATAAGTAGATGGAGAATGTATCCCAGTGCATATTCCCCATCTGTATGCACCTTCGAGACACATATACTTGTCATCATAGTAGTAAGCTTGTTCCCATGACCCACACGTGTAATAGTCATTTCTGTTTATCAGATCACAAGCATCAAAATACAGGGGTACAGGTCGGGTGGGATCAGAGAGTTGACTTGTAGCATTTATGAGGGCTCCATCTTCATCATTCCATCGTAGTTCCAGGACATAGTAAGAAGGATTCTGCCGGGGACTAAAACAGGTACGAGTTTTTCCTTTTGTGCAGATATTCAGTTCCGTGCCATTATACATACACTGGCTGGTGGTGGGGGTTGGGATGTGGCATACTGCTTCCTTTCGTTCGAGTCCCAATTTCCGGATTCCTCTGGACAGATGGAACCCCAGGTATTTCACTTCTGTTTGGCACAACTGCGCTTTGGCTCTTGAGACCTTGTATCCGGCTTCATTCAGGAGGTGCAAGAGATCACTGGTAGCTTGCACACATTCAGTCTTGGAGTTGGTGGCTATAAGCAGATCATCTACATATTGAAGCAAGATTCTTCTTCCAGGAGTCAAAGAGTAGCTTGAAAGATCTTGGTTGAGAGCTGCACTGAAGATGGTGGGTGAATTCTTGAATCCTTGAGGTAATCGAGTCCAAGTGAGTTGACCTCGTCTTCCTGTAGTGGGGTTTTCCCATTCAAACACAAACAAGAGTTGGCTGGTGGATGCCAGGCGTATACAGAAGAAGGCATCTTTTAAATCCAGAACAGTGAAATGAGTAGCTTCTGCTGGAATCAGTCCCAGGAGAGTGTAAGGATTTGGTACTACCGGATGTATAGTTTCAACTGCATTGTTCACTCGTCGCAAATCCTGCACTGGGCGGTAGTCACCTGTCCCAAGCTTCTTGACTGGGAGGAGGGGGGTGTTCCAGGGCAATTGGCATTCTCGGAGGAGTCCATACTGTAGTAATTTCTTTAGGTGACAATGAATGCCTTCGATTGCTGGTCGTGGGAGAGGATATTTTCGCACATGCACTAGTTCTGCTCCCGGTTTAAGGGTGACAAGCACAGGAACTATATTCTTTGCTAGGCCAGGAGGATTATCCTCCGCCCACACTCCGGGCGGAGCTAAGATGCTGGTGGGTATACAGGGGCCAGCTGCTTTGGATGAAGGTAGACTATAGAACCGCCATTCTTCTTCTCGGGGGACAGTCAGCACCATCAGGCCAGCAGATTTCGAATTTACAGTCATTTCCATCTTTCCTCCTTCAACAAAGGATATCTGCGCCTGCGCCTGCGCCTCTTCCTCCCACAAAACAACCTGCCCACTTGACCCTCTCCCTTCCTCCTGGCTCCTTGATTCCTCTCTTCAACTTCTGCCGTATATCCTTGCCATGGTCAACACCAGTCTCTCTTCCGGTAGTTTTCCCACCTCCTGGAAACACGCCCTGGTTCTTCTTAAGAAACCCTCCCTTGACCCAAGCCTTCCTGCCAACTGGCGTCCCGTCTCAAACCTTCCCTTTCTCTCTAAGGTCCTTGAGAAATTAGTTTTCACACAGCTTTCGGCGCACCTTGATTCCACTCTCTATCTTCACCCTCATCAATCTGGTTTTCGGCCTGGTCACAGCACTGAAACTATCCTTCTTGCCCTCCTCAGTGACCTCCACCGTTCTCACGACCGGGGTGACCTATCTATTGCTGTTTCTTTAGATCTCTCTGCCGCTTTTGACGTTATTGACCACCGCACTCTCCTCACTCGCCTGTCCGATTCTGGTATCCACGGCACTGTATTGCGCTGGTTTCATTCTTTTCTTTCTCACAGCTCCTTCGCAGTTCACTTTGGCTCCTCTACTTCTGCCCCCTCCCCTCTACACAGCGGTGTTCCATAAGGTTCTATCCTCACCCCTCTACTCTTCAATGTTTTCCTCGCTCCCCTGGCCCTTCTCATTCAACAGTCCGGTATCTCCTTCTACTTCTATGCAGATGATATTCTTCTCGTCCATCATACCAGCTCCGCTTCCCCAGACCTCTCTGCCCTCAATGCCTGCCTTACTCGTATCGCCTCTTGATTCTCTGATAATTTCCTTTGTGTCAATCCCTCTAAATCCTCTGCCATCTGGTTCTCTTTTTCCACTCCTCCTCCCAGCCTAGCCCCTATGATGTCCTCCCTCCCCATCCCTGTTGTCTCTTCCCTCCGTTACCTGGGTGTCACCTTGGATTCCTCCCTCTCCTTTCACCCTCACATTTCTTCCCTTGTCCACAGTTGCCTCTTCCATCTCCGTCGTATTCGCTCCCTCCGGCCCTTTCTTTCCACTCAATCCCTCACTACTCTAGTCCTTTCCCTGGTAACCTCTCGTTTGGATTACTGCAACTCCATCCTCGCTGGCCTTCCGTCCTATCAACTCCGTCGTCTTCAGCTCCTTCAAAACACTGCCGCCCGCCTACTCACCTTTTCCTCCCCTTTTGATCACATCACTCCTTGTCTTTCCTCCCTCCATTGGCTTCCCATCAAATTTAGGTTTATTTACAAGTATCTTATCATCACTCACAGAGTTCTCCACACTAATACTCCTCAGTACCTCTCTGATCTTATCTTTCATCAACCTGCTCCCCGTCTTCTCTGATCGTCCCATACCAATCGTCTTTTCCTTCCCTCTCCGTCCCAGGCCCATCTCGAACTCACCCGTCACTCTGCATTTTTCTTCTTAGCCCCTGCTCTCTGGAATTCCCTCCCGCACACCCTCCGCACTGAGCCCTCTTTCCCGCACTTCAAAGTTCTCCTTAAGACTCATCTCTTCTCTCAGGCTTTCGACCTTCCAGTTTCTTCATGACCATCATGTCAGTTCCGATTGCCACAATCCACCCCCTCACTCCCCTCCCCCCATGCTTGCTTGTCTAGTCGTGTAACCCCTGTCCTTTTCTTTCTATCTATCTCTCCCTAGCTCTTTCCTGTCTTCAAATGGCGTTCTTTTCTCTCTTTCCTTTTCCTGCAGCTGCTTTTCTTTTATTGTACACCGCTCTGATACTTCGGTTTTGGGCGGTATATCAAGCCTGTATATAAATAAATAAATAAAAAGCATGTCTCGGCCCAAGAGGGGAACTGGGCATTCAGGTATGTACAGGAACTGATGCGTTATTTTCCATCCCCCCAGTTCACAGGCGCGGTTCTGCAGAAAAGAATTTGTGGTTCTAGTTCCAGTGGCACCAACAATGGTGACAGATCGGGAAGACAAAGGAGCCACTGGCTTAGCCACTACTGAATGTTAGGCCCCCGTATCCACCATAAAGTCCATGTACTGGTCCCCAATCTTTAAGTTGACCATAGGCTCCTGGGGACCCAGGGAAAACTTGGAGCCCGGTCTGGCCTAGTCCTCATCCACATAGTCGTCTTCGGTGGTCGCCATTCCTTCTACAGCGGCTTCTTCCTGCTGGAACTGTACGTGCTGCATTCCTCCTCGTTGCTGGAATCGCCCCCCTGCTCTCCTGGTGCTTCCTCCTCCCCTCCAGGGGGTGGAGCTACTATTTGGGCATTCATTCTTCCAATGTCCTTCTTCCTTACAATAGGCGCACTGATTTGCACCTAAGGGGGACCGAGCGCTCCCTCGGCCCCTTCCCCTTCCTCGGGTCCTTCTGTTCGAGTATCCTCCTCCATGTCCTTCAACTAGAGCTGCAGGAAGCAGATCGGCTTTCTTCTTCATATTTCTTTCACTTTCCCTTTTACATTCTTGATCACGATTCACAAATACCTTCTGGGCAACTTCCATTAGCTGTGCCATGTTCATGCCCGCAAATCCTTCCAACTTTTGCAGTTTCCGTTTTATGTCTCCCTGGGACTGACTCACAAAAGCAGCATTCACCATACGCAAATTCTCCTGGGCTGCTGGATCATATGGGGTATAGAGTCTATAAGCTTCAGAATCATTCATAGAAGGCGGCTGGACTTTCATCTGGGCGCTGAAGAACGTCTGCTACCTTCCCAACATTCATGGCTTTCTGGCCTCCCCTCCTCAGGCCTTGCAGTAGGGCCTGGCGGAAACGGGCGAGGGCCTTCTCTCCATCTGCACTATTTGGATCCCATCTCGGATCTTCATTCGGGAAATCTGCGGCCGCTGCCTGTCGGGGATCTAGGTCTCTCCCGTCTACAGGGTTCTCTTCCAGCCATCGAGTGGTTGCTCGCACTATCCGTGCCCGCTCTTCAGTAGTAAAAAGGGTGGACAAGAACTGGCGGCAATCAGACCAGGTAGGCTGGTGGGTCTGCATGATACTAGACATTAATTCTGTCAGGTCTTGGGGTTTTTCAGTATAGCAGGCATAGTGCGTTTTCCAGTTTAATAAATCTGTGGTAGAAAAGGGCACATAAACGAGATTAGCTGGCCCGGCCACAATCTGACCCTCTTCATTGAGAATAGGTAATCCGGGGACCTGGCGTAATGGCATCTGGCGAACTTCTTTCTGGCCCGCCCCTCTGCTTCGGAGGGCGTAGCGCAAATTTGCCGGCCCAGCGGTGGCTCTTCCGCTGGGGCCTGGACTCATGGGTGACCCTGGACTGGCAGTTGATCCCCCGCTGGCAGTTCCTTCAGAAGACGGCGGCTCTGCCGTGGAACTTTGTTCGGGACTGGGACTCCTGCTTCGGGGAGGGGGTTGCCCTCCTTCGGGCAACGGAAGTGGCTGATGGGGTGGAGGCAAATCAGCTGCAGGGACTCTCTCTTCCCCTGGCTCTACTCGGGGTAGCGATGGAGCTGACAGGACTGGTCTATACAGAAACAGGGGCGGATAGTTCGGGATTACTGGAGATTCTGGGGCTGAGTAAATGGGGGGCTTTTCTTCCTTAGCCCCCGGAACCCCCTTCGTAGTTGCTAACATTATCCTGCACTGCTCTTCACAGCAGCGCTTCATCCAGGGGGGTCGCCTTTCACAAATATCTAACCAGGAGTCTATATAGGGAAACTGGTCGGGGTAATGTCTACGCACTATCCCATGCACTCGGGACACAATTCTAATATCAAAAGTACCCTCCAGTGGCCACACGGCGTCCAGCACTGGCCACTCCCTACCACACAATATTTCTAATCGGGACGGCGACATTTTTGTCCCGTAATCACCGCTAAATCCCTTCTCAAAATTCGTGATCATACAGTTCAGCGGAGTTTGCACAGACTCCGCCCCTCCCATTATGACGTACAAGACAGCAGACAAAGAGGGTGGGTAGTATGGCTGCCGGTAAGGGGTCCATACAGCCCACGGAACAGTGAGGGAGACAAACACCAAACGCTTCCTCCTTTTTGCGACCTGGATGCAGTCGCCCAGCCAGGAACTGCGATACTCAGGAGTCCGCTCTCGCGTGGTCTGTGTTTCAAGACCTCTCATTCACTCAATCAAACAGGCATGCCACCGAGTTCCCAAAATTCCATAAAGGCCTACCTTACTTATCCATGAGGGGTGGGGTTTCGTCCTCACGCATACTCATGCAAGGAGTACTCGGCCACACCCTGAGAGGTGATCAGGCTCTCGGTACCTTAAACCATATTAGTCTCGCGCATACTCATGCAAAACTTTCCCATAGCTAACTGACTAAGAACCAGACAAATTGCTACTCACCGGATCCGGTAACTAATGCGCTGCGCAAGCAGTTCCTCCTTGGGTTGAATCCTGGACTCCCCTCGGGTTTGGAGGTGTTGGCCAGTCGGACCCGGCAGGCCGCCGAGGCAGGGCGGAACCCTCTCCGGTACAAAGGGACCGGCGGCGCCTGGGTCCCCCCCGCTGTCGGTTGGCCACGGTCCTGACTGGACCAAACCTGGAGGCGGTAATACATGGTATATTCACTTGCGCACCTTTCACGTACCCCACCTTCCCGGCCAACGCACCAGGAATATGTTGCAGCGAAGTGCACGCAATGAATAATACCAGGAGTCAATGCAAAGATCCAAGCCAATTTATTGTGCACAAGTCTCAGGCAATGTCACAAAAGGTCTGAGCAATGGAGTCCAGCAAACAACACCTTATATACCTTTCTTCTCCAGTTTAACATGGGCAAACTTTCTATTGGTCCCAATGCCCCCTGCACCTATCCAATTGGGAACTCTCTCTGGGCCCAGCACTCTGTTCCCCCTGTCCAGACTTCTCTAACAAAGGCACAGTTCTTAGACTTTGATACATTTCTCCTATAAGGTCACTTCTATCTTAGAGAATGTGTGAATACAGAGCACTGGCACATATCTGTCATCAGCATAAATGAATTCAATAAAGGATTCATACAAACTTATCAGAAGCAGTTTAAAGCAGTTTCTCTAACTTTTACTGACTTTGTTTTTTCTCAGCATTACTATTCTCAGGTGGGGGCTGGGACTCAGGCCTAGCTTACAGGCCTCTCATACGTTTACAGGCTACGCTAGGCCGTTGCCTGCCACAACTCTGCTTCAAGGTCACTCATGCTGATCTCTCAAGCCCTCCATCAGCACCTAGTAAAGTTCTCCATTAGCATTCAGTAATGACTTCCAGCAGCAGCCCACACCCAGCCATATTATGAAGAACATACACAGGTTCATGATAGGGAGGTCCATCAGACACAACTGAGTACATGTGGAGACCAATTCCAAATGGGGCCCATCTGGCCCGTCCAGATCTCCAAAATCTGGATGGGCCAGATTTGCAGCCGATTAAGAACCCACGGGACTAAGCTGTCCTGCGGGAGTAGAATTGGGTGCAACTGGCCTGGACGGGCAGGATGTGCCCTGATTCAGGCCCGCTGCAGTCTGGAATACCCCCAGCTTAACCCTCCCAATGCTTCTGCATGGCAACCGGTGCCATGGCGTCTCATCGCCCTGGCACCAGAAAACCATGCAGAAGCCCCAAACCCATGCAGATTTTTAAATAATGATTTCCCCACCATCCAACCTCCAAAAAGGCCTGCAAATTCCAGGATTTGGCTGCGGGGGACTCCCTGCTGCTCTTTACCTGCTGTGTGGGGGCTGATGGCGCTGATCGTCCTGACCAGGGGGACTTTTTCCACCTCCAAGATGGAATAAGTTCCCTGGACATCTCTTCTCCCCTGGACATACAGGGCTGTGATTGGAATTGGTCCTGTATGTCCGGGGCCATGGTTACACCTCCGTGCCCCCCTCTGGCCTTCCCCATCCCACTCCCATCCATGTGCGGGGAGCTTTGGGTTGGGCATCGGCCCCTGGAGTTTAGAGGGGATATACATCCAAACTGGACATATATCACCACTAAATGTGGCACAGAATGACCCCCATAGCCAAAAACAAAGTAGGAGGGAGATCAGGAAACAGGAGCAGTGAGAGATGGGGAGAGGGACAGAGGGAGTTAGACTGGGTAAGACTACATTGGTGCTTATGGAGGGTTACAAAAGGGCACATAGGGTTAAAGGGAGTCAAAGAAACACCTATAGGTACCCTGAAGAGAGTCAGGCAATCAAACTGCAATCAAATCTCCTCCAGCCATCAGTAATATATCAGTACCAGATTTCAGAAAGAGAAGTGAAGTTGGCATTTGTGCCTGAATTATAGCAGATGAAAATGTTGATGTTCAAAATTGCCACCCTGCATATCCATGAGCTTTGTATGACATATCATGGAAATTTATACTGCAGCACCTTCCATGTGACGCCCCCAACATGCTTCTTTTGCAGACGTGGTTAAGGCCATTTTACAATGACTTCTAACTGGAAGCTGAAAACTTGTGATCAATATAGGCGATAGCCTGTTGATGTGACTGCTCTCTTTTAGCTTCCAGTTCAGGATGTAAAGGTGCTCATATAACTGTGGTTTTCAGCATACTAAGGGGTATGTTTACTAAACTGCGTTAGTGCGATTCACGTTAGGAGCCACGTTAGAGACAGAAATCCCAAATAAGGACATGGGCGGTACATCGTTGCCGAGAACGTGCGTTACAAGGCGCCATAAATGAACGAGCGCTACAGGGCACGTTACCGCGCGTTAATCTTAAGAAGGCGCGCAGGCATGCAATCACAGCAACAGAGCTGTAGCACAATGGTTACAACACTGACAGATGGTACAGGGGTCATGGGTTTGATTCCCCAGTGGGCCTAATGTATAAGGCTGGCTGAAGCAGCACCCTTTACATTTAAGTTGTGATTGGTGAGGCATTTGACATGTATTTTAATTTATGCTGCCAGCAAACACACCCTCACGGTGGCATAACCTAAGGTGCCGCATAAGGCACCCCATAACGCACCCCATAGGGCACATTATAAAGTGTACTGTCCGCCAAGGCACCCTATAATGTCCCCTATAGGACACCTTATAAGGCTGTGAACAAAGCCCTGGCTGGCTGCAGGACTGCACGTCACCAAACAAACTGTATGCTGTGGTTACCAGGATAGGGTTAACCCACCCGTACCCATGATGCATTGCACATGAAAAGCAGCAGTCGACAGATGGGCACAAGATTGGGTATGCACCCCCACAGCACCTCGGCCAGGTAGGGGGAACAGACCGTGTGTGGTACTGCCACAGACAGTCACATTGTGCAGGTACTGTGCCCACCCTAAGGTTGAGGTGGAGCGTCCAGCAACAGGTCCACAGCACCATTCATGGCTGAACTACGCCATGCTGCAGGTCCCCATCAGTGTGTGATAGGCAGTTCTGTTAGACACACCTAGGATACATCTGTGCCCTGCTGTATGTCCCGGTCATGTCTAGTCCCTATGGGCAATGATGCACCCAGAATAGTGCATATCCTGTGTTGGTGCCATGGTTACCTGCTGTAGGTGAAGGGGGGGGGGGGTGTATGGACCCATGGGCAGATCATGTACCACCACACAACCCACCCTCTGGGGCACAGGGTGGGAAACAGGATCACCCACCAATAGATCCACAGTCTACCCCCCTGCAATGGCAGCAGTAGAGGGGACCAGCAACCCCTGTCCTGCTGGGGAACAGACTGAGCGGTACACATCCATAATGCAATAGCAGACAGACGGCAGGCCTGGAAATGCTCAGCTGCCCCTCACCATTATCTGATATTCTCCAGCAGCAAGCCTCCAGCCGCTGCACCCTGCAAGGTGTTCCAGCAAGACACATACTAGCTGCAGACAGTCCGCCAGCTAGTCCATAGTCCTGGAGGAGACGCATGTACCCAGAACAGGGATGTCAGCATACACACCAAGCAGATAAGTCAGTGATTGGGCCCCAAAAAGAAACCCATAAATATCACATGAGAAAAATGCTGTAAAGCACTATGGGGAAACCTAGCCATGCCATGGTCACTGCTCAGTCAGGGTGAGAGTGACCTCCCAGCAGGACATGCTATGTCCACCCTGTCCGTGCAGGTGGTGGCCAGGCACTACAATTGCCATTGCCCTATGCCGTGTGCAGATGCATCCAGGCCAGGCCACCCTATCCAGGTTATTCCCACGGTATCTTGCTCCTCATTATGCACATTGGCAGGCCAATACTGGCAACAGTGCTAGCAGTGTGGGCTGTGGAAGGTGTTGGCAGCCACCACACACTGGATAGACAGACACACACTCCCCACACCTATGCCAGCATTGTGCAACTATAGAGGTGTTGGGCAGCCCAGGCCACCACACGAGTCCTGGGCACAGTGCAGGCATGGCTATGGTACGCAATACTGTAGGAGTCACTCCCCAGGTTGGTAAACACTGTCAGACACAAGACCTGTAGCACACTCCACAGACATCAGGAGGGTTGCTATGATGCAGCTCACTCAGATAATTGTACTTAACCTAGGACTTGCTATCTGCCAGTAATCATAGCAACCTCTTTAAAGATGTGTACCATATTCCCAGGTTTAGGGTGGCATTACTAAGGTATGCAAGTGCTAGTATTGGGAGATGCACACAGAGCCCAAAGTCCTGCCTCTCCATGAGGCTTTGGATAATGGGGCCTGTGGGTGCGGGTGTGTCTGCCCCTGTTGGCTGCTGCTTTACGGCAGAGGTTCCCAACTCCAGTCTTGCGGTGCCAAACACTGTTCGGGTTTTCATGCTGTCCCTCATGAATATGCATGAGATACATCTGCATACCATGGGGTGGCGCATAGAAATGCAGCACAGGCATCTTTATCAGAGGCAGCATGGAACCGGAATGGTGTTTGGCCCTCCAGGACTGCATTTGGGAGGCTCTGCTCTAGGTAATGGGCATGTTTATGGTGTCTGTGCTCTGTAGGGCAAAATGTAGGTGTTTTGGGCATGTTTACGTCATCTGCAAGAAAGGTTCTGTCTGTATTAGCATGTTATAGTAGTGGGTAAAATATGAGGACTGGGTTGGCGGAAACCACAGCTTGGACTTGAACCTGTGACCTTCTGCTTATAGTGATTTTGTGCACTACACCACCATGTTATCACAGAGATGGTGCATTCCCTGGTGATACCATGACTGTTGGTCAGACAGGGCCTGTCTGTTGCAGTGCATGGCACCCACCTACACAGGGCTAGGCCACGGTCTGCTCTGGCCAGCTGCCACTGCCCCCTCCACCACCAGTATCCCTCAGCCACCATGCTGACATGCCCTTCTGCTGGTGGAGCTGGTGGTGCGCAGTCTCAGGCCATCCAGTGTGCAGGTAGGCGGCTGCCTATGGTGCGGGTTCTGGGGTAGGGGTGCCTGCATCGACGTCCACGCTGCCCCCCCAGCCCCGCCTGCCAATGTTCCGTGCCCTTGGGGGTAGCTGTTGGGTACTATCCCCTGTGACACTTTGGGAAACACACTCGTGCCCATGTTGGGCCTTCAGCAGTTGCTGTCTGGCTGCTCCGCTGTTTCAGCATTTGTATGGGCCACCTAGGCATCACCCTAGTCCGCACTGTGGCCCAGCTCCACCACAGCATGTGCCGCCTGAGGCCCTCTGTATCCCCTTCTCCGGCATCTGTCAAGTTGCCGTTCCGACATGCCCACCCTGATGTTGCGGGACATGTGCATGCCATAGGAACCCTGTCCGATGGTGGGGAAAACCCTGAGCAGCGCTATTTCACTGTGGGCCCATTCACCTTGTATGGGGACGGAGTGTAGACCCTTCCACGATTTATATCTGTTCTATGGAGCTTACTCGGGGGGGGGGAGGGGTTGATGTTTCCCATTGCTACCACTATTGGCCAGCTTGGTTATTGTTTTTTTCCAGTTTGTTGTGGTCATTTTCAGTGTTTCTGTGCCCTTTTGTTCTGTGCACATGTATCACACTTCTCACTTTTGTTTGGTTTCCCTGCCTGGGCTGTACATTGCTGACACTGAAATGGTTTCTCTCCCCTGTAATGTGCCTTTAACGGCAGGTTTTCATTCGCGTTGGAATTCAGCCCTGAAAATCAGCGCGTTAGTGTGAGGGGAGCCTCTCCCCGCCCACTCTCTGCCCATTGACCCCTTCTCTCCGCCCTCTCTCCACCTTCTGCGGTGTTTTATTTATTTATTTATTTATTTATTTAACAGTATTTCTAAACCGCCTTATCTTAATAATCAAGGTGGTATCACAGCAAACAATCAGGTAAAGTGTGTGTGTTATACATGCAGTGAGGGTGAAATTTAGTTGAGTGTGTGTTGTATTGTGTGCTAGATTGGTTTGAGCTATGTACAAGGTGGTCTATATACAGTGGTGCTAAAAACATTTTCTTACATCCATTGTTTGGGTGGTATCATGTACTGTTATACATTCTCTGAGGTTATGTGATGTGTCCATAGTGTTCTATGAATAGCATGGTTTTAAGCTGTTTTCTAAAGTCCTTGAGGTCAGTAGTCGCCCTCAGGTCGTCCGGTAGTTTGTTCCATATTGTTGGAGCAGCCATGGAGAGTGCTCTGTCTGTTGTGTCCTTGCGTGTATGTTTGTATTCACTTGGGGTGCTGACTCGGTTGTGTGTTTGTTTTCTTCTAGGACGTGTGCTGGTGTCTGGTTGTATGAGGGCATGCAGGCTGTTGGCTGATGTGTGCTGTTTTATCTTGAATAGGTTTATGATAGTTTTGTATCTGATGCGTGCACCGATTGGGAGCCAGTGTAAGTCCTTTAAGATAGGTGTGATGTGCTCTTGTCTTGTAGTTCCGGATATGATTCGTGCTGCAGTGTTTTGTGCCAGTTGGAGTGGTTTGAGGGCTTGTTTCGGTAGCCCGCGGGAGTTTACGATCGTTAACTACGATTAACGCGCGTTATGTAATGTTAACGATCGTAAGCGCATCATAACACGCATTATGATGCGCTTACGATCGTTAACGTTACATAATGCGCGTTATTCACGATTACCTCAGTTTAGTAAACATACCCCTAAAAGTTGCTATTTAGTACTGGGATCTATGTGTGGTTGTCTTTATATGATGCTGTTCATAATGGTATTTCTTTTTTCAAGCAGAAGGACTCTTGGGCCACATCCATGATTAGTGATACCATCTTTGGCATCTTCAGCATTTGTTGTGGATATACTTCTATGATTTTCTGTCTAGAACACAATTTTCAGCACCATAGGACTGTTTATAAGTCACCCCCATGGGAAGGGATGTAATAAAAGGGTCTATAGATCATCTGGTGCTGTTAACGTGTTCTGGATATGGTACTGTGGGACTCCTGTCCTGATTTTGACATGATTTATTGTGAAGGGGAGGTGGCACTCTGCAACCTTTTAAAAATTTGTATATATTGTTTTGGGGGTGGTGGGATGCTACTGCTGTATTGTTTTGCAAAGCTTGTGTATATTGTGTGGGAAGGGGGCTTATAAATTGTTGGATAGAGGAGGAGGGGAGCTTCGGCACATACTGCAGTACTGATGAATTATGATGTGCAACAATCTTACCCTGGCTGTATATAGGAGGGCTCTGTGGAACAGTGATGCACCAAGTAACATTATGTGCAGCCACCCTACTGGCATCTTGTCGGTCCTATAAAAATAAGTTGGCATAGTATGCATATCTACATAACACACAATAGAAGTGCATGGTTGTAAAGACGCATATAATGCATGTGTCATTTGAATGAAAATATGGTATATGCATGTTCCTTAATGCAGTGAAAACATAATTGTGATTAGAACAAGAATAGCTGTGTTGGGTGCTGCCTCTAACTCCTTTTCTGTCAAGCCACTGTGATTTCTTTTTCCCAGATGGGAAAATCACAGTCCTCACGGTGTCATCATTGCTATATTCTTTAGTGCTTGAGAATGGAATCCTATGACTTGGATTAAGGCGTATGATGAAGGAGGAATGAGGTGGCGCTACAATCTGTACTCTGGTCATCTTGTAAGAATGCTTCCAGCTTTCAGGATGAGGGGGAGATCACCTTAGGCTGATTCAACAAGGGATGTACCAAGGTTATAAACAGCAGTGCTATCCTCTCCCTGTTACGATCATTCTCCCTGCTCCCTTCCTGCAAGTCCAGCTACCCTCTGAAAGGATGCCTTACAGACTTTACTCATCCTCAGGGATGATGGTGAATGAACCATAAAGAGTTGTAGTGATGTGTATGGATTGTGTCAATGAATGGCTGTTTTGCAAGAAGAGGAGACTACCATGGTGAGTGAGGGATATGTTGTCAAAAAAGGAGCACTATGGATGGGGCCCAAGACCAGGAATTCTGGTTATAGGCATATTTATCTACTTTATTTATTTAACATATATAAGCCATGACTGTCTGTGATTATGCAACAGGGTGTGTATAGTGCCACCCTCTCTGAGATGCCTAGGGGTATGTTTACTAAACTGCGGTAACGTAGCAGTGGCTACATTAACGCGCGTTAGGTAATGTTAATGCTCGTTAGGTAACGTTAACACATGCTATGCAACGTTAACGCGCATTAACATTATGTTAACGCACATTAACGTAACCTAAAGCGCGTTAGCATTCCTGCCCGCGGTAAACACCGCAGAGGGTGGAGAGAGGGCGGAGAGAAGGGGTCAATGGGCGGGGAGTGGGGGGGAGAGGCTCCCATGACACCAACGTGGGGAACTGAAGGGCTGGAAACTACCGATAGTGAAAACCTGGCATTAGATGCACATTTGCAGGAGAGAAAAACCATTTAAGTGTCAGCAATGTACAGCCTAGGCAGGGAGCCTGAGAAAGGCAATAGTAGTGCTCCATCTGCAGCAACAGTATAGTGGCCAAGTATAAGAGGCCACTATGGGGCAAAAGGGGACTACAGGCGGGATATGCAGTGGGGGCAATGGGGCATAGGGTGAGCTAGGCCATTGCCCAGGTGGCACATAGGAACATAGAAACTGGAAATCAGCAGGACAGCAGCTGACCAGGGTCAAGCATGCCCAGTAGTCCGTGTTCCACAGTGTCCCATCCAGGGGACATTACCCAGCAAGTACCCCAAAAGTCACACAGGTACCACTATGATTGTAATAGGGCAATCAGTGCACATCTGGGGACCACACTAACAAGGGTCCATAGACCACACCCAAAATGGGTCCCAAACAGTTTGTAGACCCAGCTAACTGAACACACTTTATGGCAGGTCCTAGTAAGTCTTTATGGCATGGGTGTGCCCATATGTTGCCTACACCTTACTGAGCCAAAAATGCTTACACTGTTTCCAGCGTTAGCCTGCCAATGTGCATAATGAGGAGCAAGGTATTGTGGATATGGCCCAGACAGGGCGGTCTGGGCAGGATGCATCTGCACAGGGTGTAGGGCAATGGCTGGGACACTGTAGTGCCTGACCACTACCTGCATGGACAGGGTGGCCACAGCATGGCATGCTGTGAGGTCACTCTCACCCTGACCGATCAGTGACCATGGCATGTCTATGCTCCCACATAGTGCTCAACACTATTTGTCTTCAGTTATACCTGTGTGTTTCTAGTTCTGGGGCCCAATCATTGAGAATCCTGCTTGGTGTCTGTGCTGTGCATCACATCTCTGGGTGCCCAGGGTTCCCCTGTGAACATACAATAAGGACTGGCTAGTGGACTGTCTGTAGTTAGTCTGTGTATGATTGGAACAACTTGTAGAGTACTGCAGGTGCAGTCTGACTGTGCTGTCTGCTGGTGAATGACAGACTGGTGAGGGGCAGTTGAGGTTTCCCTGGCTTATCCCAAGCATTACTGCTGGTCTGCCATAGGTATGGCTCTGGCCCACCAGCCCTGGAGGGCTGACATCTGCCAGCAGGACTGTGGTTGCTTGTCCTAAAGCCAGGGCTCAAGTACCTGTCTCTCCACTCCCCCACCTACAAAATGGGTGCTTGTGGGTCCTTTGGGGTATATAGTATATACCACTTTGATCCATAGAGACAGTGCTACATCCACCTCATGCAAGTCTAGACACCCCTCTACCCTGATAACAGGTGCCCATAGCAGCCACACCCTGATACTGGGTATGCACTAATCTGGGTGGAGTCTGGCCCCACAGGACTTATGTCACTGCAGAACACAAAAATATTTTCAGTTGCACTGCTAAGAACACCTGGCACACACTAGCAGTGCTGAAAACATGCAGTAGCACCTATCTCTAGCACCACATGTACTGTGGACCTAGTGCTGGGCGCCCATCCTAACCCTCAGGGTGAACACAGAACTTGCACAATGGCATGGTCTGTAGCTACTCTGTGCCAGTATCACACACTGTCAGTCCGTCTTACGACGCTGCAGTACTGGAGAGGTGCAGATCCCATCTGTTGATCAGCTGTAGACCGCTGTTCTGCATGTGCATTGCAACATGGGTGCTGGTGGGGTTACCCTATCCTGGCACACACAGCAGACAGTTTGTGCGGTGACCTGCAGTCCTTCTATACCCAGCCATTGCTGTGCAACAAGCTATAGAGGTGTAGCCTACTGGTTAGTGCAATGACATTCTAAACAGTGGTCCTGGGTTTGATTTCTCATTGTTCCCTCTTTTCATGCCTGTCCAACTCAGATATTTTGCATGACTGTAACACTCATATCTTTGCAGATCCGTGCTGCCAGCCCATATTACTCTCACAACTGTTGCCAACAATTCTTCTGTCTGTCTTTCTGTGTCTGTCAGCTGTGTAGAGTCCTGTCTTCCTGTGCAGGCTGTCACCCCATGTCCTGCGCTGGTACTCTTTCTTGCATTGCACCTTTTCATGCTTACCTCGCCTGTGCCTGATCTGCATGGCACCACCACTCCTCTGACCACCCATCAATTATCCTGCCACCTCCACCTCCACTGGGGGACACGTATTCCCATCGTCTGCCACCAACTGTCTTTCCAGTACTTTACATTGCCAACGCCCTGTGCTGTGGTACAGTTGCCCCCACCATGTTTGTCAACAGTAGAAACATAGAAACATAGAAATATGATGACAGAAAAAGACCACATGGCCTATCTAGTCTGTCCTTCCATAACAACTACAACAGTCCCCTTTTTACCTTTAGAGATCCTCTGTGTTTGTCCCATGCTTTTTTGAATTCAGTTATTGTCCTCATCTCTACCACCTACACTGGGAGACTATTCCACGGATCCACTACTCTTTCCGTAAAGAAATATTTCCGCATATCACTCCTGAATCTGTCTCCCTTCACCCTCATCCCATGTTCCCTCGTAGCAGAACTTGCTTTCAATTGAAAGAGGCTCTCTCCCTGAACATTTATGCCACGGAGGTATTTAAACATCTCAATCATATCACCTCTATCCCGCCTTTCCTCTAAGGTGTACATATTAAAATCCTTCAGTCTGTCCTCATATGCTTTATAATGAAGACCACTAATCATTTTAGTAGCCACCTTCTGCACCGACTCCATCCTGTTCACATCCTTTTGAAGGTGCGGTCTCCAGAATTGCACACTATACTCCAAATGAGGTCGCACCAAAGACTTATACAGAGGCATTATCACCTCCTTTTTTCTGATAGCCATTTCTCTCCGTATGCACCCAAGCATCCTTCTAGCTTTTGCCGTCGCCTTTTCTACCTGTTTAGCTTCTTTAAGATCATCAGAAACAACCACGCCTATGTCCCGCTCTTCCTCAGTGGACAAAAGTACTTCACCCGCTATACTATATTGCTCCCTCGGATTGCTGCAGCCCAAATGCATGACCTTACATTTTTTAACATTAAATCTCAGCTGCCAAATTCTAGACCATTCTTCAAGCTTAGCTAGATCCCTCCTCATGTTATCTACCCCTTCCTGGGTGTCTACTCTATTGCAGATTTTGGCATCATCCGCAAAGAGGCAAACCTTACCTGAAAGCCCTTCCGCTATATCACTAACAAAGATGTTAAAAAGAATCGGACCAAGGACAGATCCTTGGGGCACACCACTGATAACATCCTTCTCCTCAGAGTGAGCTCCATTTACTTGTACTTTTTGTCGCCTCCCACCCAACTAATTTCTAACCCTAGCAGTAACTTTAGGGTCCATCCCTAGGGTGCTCAGTTTGTTTATAAGTCGCTGTGAAGAACAGTGTCAAAGGCTTTACTGAAATCTAAATGCACCACATCTAGGGCTCTCTCTCGGTCCAACTCCCTGGTCACCCAGTCAAAGAAATCAATCAGATTTGTCTGACAAGACCTGCCTCTGGTGAATCCATGCTGCCTCGGATCCTGTAATCTGCTGGACTCCAGAAACCTCACTATTTTCTCTTTCAGCAGCGTTTCCAATAATTTACTCACCACCGAAGTTAAACTAACCGGCCTGTAGTTTTCAACCACATCCTTACTTCCGCTTTTGTGTAAAGGCACCACATGAGCCTCTCTCCAGTCCTTTGGCACCACTCCCGACTCCAACGTGGCATTGAAAAGGTCAGTCAGTGGAGCTGCTAGAACGTCCCAAAGTTCCCTCAGTATTCTAGGGTGTATCCCATCCGGTCCCATCGCTTTGTCTACTTTAAGTTGAGATAGTTTCTCACGAACAGTCTTTTGAAAATTGTTCAAGATGTCCTATGCTTCTGTTCCTATTTATGGGTGTTTTCTGAGGTTCTGCTCCTGGTTCTTCATATGTAGGCAGAGATAAGAGGGGCTGTGTCCAGTAAATACCAACTGTTTAGTAATCTGTTGCTTGGTGATAAACATAGGTGGGGTCTCACTGGCCGAAGTTCTCTGACTTAGCAGGTTTTGCTGTTTTTTTGCAAGTTTCGCCAATGACGTCAGTAATTCAAGCAATTTACTGGAACTTTGGGACAGAGGTTTGTAACAGAGAACAGGTATATAAGAGAGACATTTGCAGAGCTCAGCACGGGTGACTCTCTCCACAGGGGGAGGGCTACTCATCCTCAGATCCCTCAGACAGACACTTGTGTATCTGTGCTTGCAGTTTTTGATGACAAGTGACTGTGATCTGAGTTTTTTCTTTTAAATCCTGGTGTACAGCTCCCATGTACTCAGGCAATCTTGGTGAAAAGTTAGGGATCCTTTTGTAGGTCTGACCCTGCCTACAGAACACAGAACAAAAATATTTGTTAAGCAATTCCACTTTATCCTTATCAGTTTCTACATATTCCTCTCCTGCACCCTTGAGTCTGACAATACCACTCTTGCCCTTCCTCTTTTCACTAATATATCTGAAAAATGTCTTATCCCCCCATTTTATTGCATTGGCTATTTCCTCCTCCTTTTGAATCTTTGCCTTCTTGACTACTTTGCTAGCTTCTCTAAGTTTTTCCAAATACAGATGCCTGTCTTCCTCTCTCTGTGATCTCTTGTATTTCATGAAGGCCTCCCTATTTTTCTTCACTTTTTCTGCTACTTCTTTCAAAAACCATAGCGGTCTCCTTTTCCTTTTACCTTTATTTACCATTTTAACAAAAAGGTTGGTTGCCCTTAAAATATTCCCTTTCAGTTTTTCCCACTGTTTTTCTACATCCCTCCGCTGTTCCCATCCAACTAACGACTCCCTGAGGTATTGGCCCATCTTCGCAAAGTTAGTCTTCCTAAAGTCTAAGATCCTCGCCTTTGAATGGATTCTAACAGCCCTAGTCCTAATACTGAACCACACCATCTGGTGATCACTGGATGCAAAATGATCTCCCACTACAACATCAGAAACACTTTCACCATTGGTAAGCACCAAGTCCAGTATGGCCCCTTCACGTGTGGGGTCTGTTACCAATTGCCTGAATAGTTCTCCCTGTAGAGAATCCAGGATCTCCTTACTTCTAGATGATAATGCAACAGGAATGTGCCAATCAACATCTGGCATATTGAAATCTCCTATTAGTAGCACTTCCCCTTTCCTAGCAATGCTGCGCATGTCTTCAATTAACTCTCTGTCCACCTCTTCCTCTTGTGAGGAAGGTCTGTATATCATACCAATGTAAATAGATTTTTCTTTCCCTCTTTCTAGTTTAACCCACAATGCCTCCCCTCTCCCTTTTAAGCTCTGTAATGCCAAAGCTTTAATAGTAGTTTTTACATATAGTGCCACTCCTGATTAAGTGTTAGCAGTTCCCAAAGCTGACAGGGTTACTGGAGTTCAACCACCTACTGTGCTCAAGGAAAGTCCCACTAAAGCACCAAAAGGAAAGTAACCTTGCTTTAAAAATGTACAAAAAACCCTTTTAAGAGCTCCCAGTCAGAGAGCTAACAATTTAATATAATAAAACAAACCCTTAAATCCTTACTGTTGGTTGATCTGGAGAGCTCCTGTAGGAAAGCCTGAACAGGGCAGGGCACTGGAGCCTTTTATGCAGGCCCTCAGTTGCTCTCAGGTAATCAGGCCCACTAACTCCTGATTAGGTGTTAGCAGTTCCCAAAACTGAAGGGGTTACTGGAGTTCAACCACCTACTGTGCTCAAGGAAAGTCCCACTAAAGCACCAAAAAGAAAGTAACCTTGCTTTAAAAATGTACAAAAACCCTTTTAAGAGCTCCCAGTCAGAGAGCTAACAATTTAATATAATAAAACAAACCCTTAAATCCTTACTGTTGGTTGATCTGGAGAGCTCCTGTAGGAAAGCCTGAACAGGGCAGGGCACTGGAGTATTTTATGCAGGCCCTCAGCTACTCTCAGGTAATCAGGCCCACTAACTCCTGATTAGATGTTAGCAGTTCCCAAAGCTGAAGGGGTCACTGGCATTCAACCACCTACTGTGCTCAAGGAAAGTCCCACTAAAGCACCAAAAAGAAAGTAACCTTGCTTTAAAAATGTACAAAAAACCCTTTTAAGAGCTCCCAGTCAGAGAGCTAACAATTTAATATAATAAAACAAATCCTTAAATCCTTACTGTTGGTTGATCTGGAGAGCTCCTGGCAGCCACATGGGATGCCCGCAGATATGTCAGGTCCAGAAGCTACCAGCTCTCCCTCCTTCACTCACCTGTTCATTGCCTTTCCTCAGTGCTCTATCTAGTGTTAGGGCTAGTGTCTCTGTGCCTCACAGGTCATGCATGTCATCCTGAAGCACCTTGCAGCCCTTAGGGCACACTAACCTAGGGCACTGTAACCTTGTTAGGCTACCTTAACCCATGGTTCCATAGCCCAGGGTGCCTTCTACGGTGCCTTGTCCAGGGCTGCCTAAGACGACGCTTAGCCTAAGGAGCCCTATAGAGCGCCTTATAGGGCGCCTTATGAGGAACCTTATAAGGCACCTTATAAGGCACCTAACAAGGAACCTTACAAGGCACCTTACAAGATACCTTATAAGGCACCTAACAAGGTGCCTTATAAGGTAGCTTACAAGGCGCCTTCTAAGGCACCTAACAAGGCACCTTACAAGACACCTTCTAAGGCACTTTTCAGGGCACCTTATAAGGCACCTAACAAGGCACTTTATAAGGCACCTAACCATGCACCTTATAAGGCACCTTACAAGGCACATCCTAAGGCACCTTACAGGGCACCTTATAAGGCACCTAACAAGGCACCTTATAATGTACCTAACAAGGCACCTAACAAGGCACCTTATAAGGCACCTTACAAGATGCCTTATAAGGCACCTTACAAGGCGCCTTGTAATGTGCCTTATAAGGTGCCTTATAAGGCACCTTGTAACGTGCGTTAGTCTAAGGCGCCTTGTAACATGCATTAGCTGATATGGCTTGCTGTAATGATGCACCGTCCATGCCTTTATAAGGGCATCTGTACCTTTTCCGCGGAACCTAACGCGGGTGACATTACCGCAGTTTATTAAACATACCCCCTAGTGTCTTTATAAGCACAACTATTAGCAATTCTAATATTTAAAGTGATGAGTACTGGATTGAATGAAAGGATTTATTAATTCTTATTTGCCCTCCCACACATTAAGTTGGTGTTTACTAAACCGTCCTAATGTTACCGGTGCTAGTTGCAGCGTTAATGTGAGGAATGCCATATAAGGTAGTGGGCGTTCCGGTGGCAAGGTAGCAATGAATCTGTATCGTGCAATAGAGTGCGCCTTGGCCCGTTAATGTGCATTAACCTTAAGTCCATGCCAGCACTGTGTTAGATGCTATAGAGATGTAGCCCACTGGTTATTACAATGACTGTGTAGGCGGAGATCCTCCAGTGATGTTATTTAATAACGCTGTCTGAGGGATTTCCTTTTAATTTAAATCAGTGCTGCCAGCAAAAACATCCTCACAATGTCGTAGCCTAAGGTGCCTCATAAAGCACATTATAAAGTGACCTGTCTGCCAAGGCACCTTATAATGTGCCCTATAGGGTGCTTTATAGGGCGCCTTATGAGGCACCTTAGGTTACGGCACGGTGAGGGTGTTTTTGCTGGTAGCACTGATTTAAATTAAAAGGATATCCCTCAGACAGCCTTATTAAATAACACCACTGTAGGATTGAACTCATGACCTCTGCCTCCACAGGCATTGCAGTAACCAGTGGGCTACACCTATAGTTTCTAATATAGTGCTGGCTGGCTACAGAAAGACTGCAGGTCACCGCACAAACTGTCTGCTGTGATTACCAGGATAGGGTAAACCCACCCTTACCCATGATGCACTGCACATGCAGATCAGCAGTCTACATCTGATCACAAGATGGGGTATGCGCCTCCACAGCACCTAGGCCTGGTAGGGGGAACTGACCGTGTGTGTTACTGGCACAGAGTAGCTACAGACCGTGACATTGTGCAGTTCCTGTGCTCACTCTGAGGGTGAGGTGGGGCGCCCAACACCAGGTCCGCAGCACCTGGCTTAACTAAGATAGGCTGTGCTGCAGGTCACCCTCAGTGCCACTGTGTGATAGATAATCTCTGTAGACACAGCTAGGATGCACCTGTGTTCACCTGTATTTGCAAGTCACGTTTAGCCCTTATGGACTACGATGCACCCAAAATAGTGCATGTTCTAGGAGAAGGGTGGTTTGTGGATCCAAAAGCAGATTAGCACTACCCAACCTGTTTTTGCTGGGTCAGGGTGGGGGACAGAATCTCCCACCAACAGCTCCACACTCTACATTGGAGGCAGGAGAGGAGACCACCACCCCTGTCCTGCTGGGGAATAGGCACCCTCGAGGGCAGTCAATACAGATCTGTACTTATCACAATGGGCACTGGCAGACAGGCAGTAGGCTTGAAAAGCTTACATGCATTCCCCCCTGCCCCCTAATCTGACATTTATCCACTGCACCCTGCAAGGTGTTCCAGCCATATGCATGCTATCTTACTGCTAGCTAGTACTTAACACCTAGCACATGTTCCTGGAGGAACTATGTGCACCCAAAAGTGGGATATAAACACACACACACACCAAGCAAGTCCACCAGGGATTGTGCACCATAAAAAAAGAAAAAAAACATAGATATCACTAGAGAAAATCACTCCATAGCACTATGTGGGAACCTAGACATGCCATGGTCACTGCTCAGCCAGGGTGAGACTGACCTCCCAGCATGACATGCTGTGGCCACCCTGTCCATGCAGGTGGTGGTCGGGCACTACAATATCCCAACCATTGCCCTATGCCCTGTGCAGATGCATCCTGCCAAGACCGCCCTGTTTGGGCCATACCCACAATACCTTGCTCCTCATTATGCACATTGGCAGGCTAACACTGGAAACAGTGTAAGCATTTTTGGCTCAGTAAGGTGTAGGCAGCCACAAAACACTGGATAGACCTTAACACACTCCCACACCTAGTTCAGCATTGTGCAAAGATAGAGGTGGTTGGCAGCCCTGGGCACAGTGCAGGCATTGCTAAGGTACTCAATACTGTTATGATCACTCTCTGGGGTGGTAAACATTGTCAGAAAACAAACATAAAGGAAAACACTCCACATATATCAGAAAGGTTGCTATGATGAATCTCTGTTAACAATTTGTGTTTAATGTAGGATCTGTTATCTGGCATTCATCATAACAACCTTTTGATATATATGGAGCGTGTTTCCATGTTTATGACGGCATTGCTAAGGTATGTAGGTGGTAGTAGTGTTGGCTGCTGCTCCGCGCAGGGCCCAAAAGGCTGACTCTCCATGAGGATATGGATAGTGGACCTGTGGGTGTGGGTGTTTGTGCCCCTGTTGGCCCCTGCTCTAGTGGCACACATGTTTATGGTGTATGTGTTCTGTAGGGTAAAATATAGGGACAAGGTTTGCAGAAGCCATTGCTGGGACTTGAAGCTGTGATGTTTTGCCCTTGAACACACTGGCTGTATGTACTGCACCAAACTGTTGCCACAGAGGCAGGCTATTTCCTGGGGATACCATGAGTGTTCTTCAGACAGACCTTGTCTTTTGCACTGCACGCCACTCACCTAAACAGAGCTTGGCCTTGGTCTGCTATGGGCAGCTGCCACTGCCCCCTCCACCACCAGCACTCCTCCCCCAACATGCTGACATGCCCTTATGCTGGTGGTGCTGGAGGTGCGCAGTCTCAGGCCATCCAGTGTGCCTGTAGGCGGCTGCCTATGGTGTGGTATCTGGGGTAGGGGTACCTACATAGACATCCGCGCTTCCCCGTGGCACTGCCTGTCAATGTTATGTGCCCTTTGGGGTACCTGCCTTGTACTGTCCCCTGGGACACTGTGGGAGACACACTCGTGGGCATATTTGACCTTGGTCAGTTGCTGGCTTGCTGATTTGCAGTTTCTGTGTTCCTATGTGCCATCTAGGCATCTGCCTAGTCCACCTTGTGCCCCAGCTGCCCCACTGCATGTCCCACGTGCAGCCCCCTGTACCCCATTTGCAGCCTCACCATTGTGCCCTTTCATACTTGGGCACTACAGTATGCTGTTGCTGCACATGTAGCACTACTATTACTTCTCTTGGTCTCCCTTCCTTTGCTGTACATTACTGACATAAATGGTTTCTCTTCCCTGCAATTGTGCCTGTAATGCCAGGTTTTCAAGCACGGTAATGTTCTGGTCTTAGGGGTATGTTTACTGAACTGTCTTAACGTAGCAGAGGTGAAGTTATCGCGTGATACGTAATGTTATCGCGTAATACGTAATGTTATCGAGCGATATTACACTCTGTGAGGTGCGCAGAGGGAGGAGAAAGGCATCCCATAGGGTGGAGTAAGGCTCCCCAGGTGCGGAGAGAAGGGGCCAATGGACGGAGAGTGGGCGGGGAGTGGATTCATGCACACTAATGCCATGAAATAAAGCTCTGAAAAGTAGCGCCAGTGAAAACCTCACGCTAGGCACTTTTCCAGGACAGAGAAACCATTTCAGTCAGAAATGTACAGCAAAGGCAGGGAAACCCGGAAAAGTGATAATAGTGATACATGTGCAGGAACCAAAAAGGCAAATAAACATATAAAATGACCAGAACCACTTTTGAAATCTCAATAACCAAGCTGGCCAATAGTGATATTAATGATAAACATAAAGCAACACTACTGACAAAGTGTAAAAAGGAAGACATCATGTTTAGAAGGGTCTATGCTCAGTCCCCCTACAAAGTGAATGATCCCACATTGAAATAGCAGTGATCAGAACTTCTGTCGTTTATATTGGGCAGGTTTGTTATGGCGTGCACAAGTGCAGCAACAGCAGAGTGGGCACGTAGGAAACGGCAACTGTACTGATGCTTTAAATGGGATACAGGGGGCTGCAGGTGGCACATGCTATGGTCCAGCTGGGGCACAGTGCAGACTAGGCAGATGCCTAGGTGGCACATAGGAATGCCGAAACTATAAAGCAGCAAGACAGCAACTGACAAGGGTCCAACATGGGCACGAGTGTGTGTCCAACAGTGTCCCAGGAGATATTACCTGGCAGGTACCCCCAAGGGCACATAACATTGGCAGGCGGTGCAGGGGGGAAGCGCGCATGTCCATGTAGGTACCCATATCCGAGAACCCACACCATACTGGCACACTGAATGGCCTGGGACTGTGCACCACCAGCACCACTGGCATACGGAAATGTCAGCATGGTGGTGGAGGGGTGCTGGTGGTGGAGGGGGCAGGTCCATCTGCCTACAGCAGACCAAGGCCAAGACCCGTTTAGGTGGGTGCCATGCGGTGCAACAGACCAGGTCTGTCTAACAAAAAGTCATGTTATCCCCAGGGAATAACTTGTCCCTGTGGCAACAGTTTGGTGCAGTACACATAGCCAGTGTGTACAGGGGCAGAAAGTCACAAGTTCAAGTCCCAGCTGTGGCTCCTGCCAACCTTGTCCCCATGTTTTATCCAGTACTAAACCATGGTAATAAAGATGGAACCTTTATTGCAGATAAATTAAACATGCCTGAAACGCCTATATTTTACCCTACAGAGCACAGACACCATAAACACGTGCAATTCCTAGAGCAGAGTTTTCCAACTGCAGTCCTGGAGGGCCAAACATCTTTCAGGTTTCATGCTGTCCCTAATAAATATGCCTGTGCTGCATTTGTATGCAAATGTATCTAATGCATATTCATTAGGGACAGCATGAAAACCTGAGCAGTGTTGGGCCCACCAGGACTGGAGTTGGGAACCTCTGCCCTAGAGAAGCAGCCAAGAGGGGCAGAAACACCCACACCCACAGGCTCCACTATCCAAAGCCTCATGGAGAGTCAGGCTGTTGTGCCCTGCGCAGAGCAGCATCTCCCAATACTGGCACCTGCATACCTTAGCAATGCCGTCCTAAACTTGGGAACACGTTCCTCATATATCAAAAGGTTGCTATGATTAATGTCAGCTAACAAATCCTAAGTTAAACACGATTTGTTGATAGAGATTCATCATAGCAACCTTTCTGATATCTGTGGAGTGTGTTTCAGTTATTGCTTCTGACAGTGTTTGCCACCACGGGGAGTGACCCAACAGTATTGCGTACCATAGCAATGCCCGCACTGTGCCCAGGACTGGTGAGGTGGCCAGGGCTGCCACAAACCTGCATATTTTCACAATGCTGGCATAGGTGTGGGAGTGTTTGTATGTCTATCCAGTGTGTTATGGCTGCCCACACCTTACTGAGCCCACACTACTTGCACTGTTTCCAGTGTTAGCCTGCCAATGAGCATAATGAGGAGACAGGTACTGTGGGTATGGCCCGGACAGGGTGGCCTGGGCAGGATGCATCTGCACAGGGTATAGGGCAATGGCTGGGACATTGTAGTGCTCGACCACCACCTGCACGGACAGGGTGGCCACAGCATGTCATGCTGGGAGGTCACTCTCACCCTAACTGAGCAGTGACCACAGCATGGCTAGGTTCCCCCAAAGAGCTATACAGTATTTCTCTCAAGTGATATTTAGGGGTTCTCTTTTCTGGGGCCCAATCACTGACATACATGCTTGGTGTGTGTGTGCTCAAATCCCAGTTTTGGGTACACACAGTTCCTCCAGGAACATGCACTATGTGCTAGCTAGCAGACTGTCTGTGGTTAGCATGTGTATGGCTGGATCACATTGCAGTGGGTGGTCTGCTGGTGAATGTTGAATTGTGTTCTGCCTGTTTGCCATTGCCTTATGTGATGCGTACAGATCTGCAGCAACTGCCCTGTAGGGTGCCTGACTGGGAAATACAGATGGACACAGGTGTATCCTAGGTTTGTCTGCAAGGACTACCTGTCACACACTGGCACTGATGGGGACCTGCAGCATAGCCTATCTCAGCCAGCCATGTGCTGCAGACTTGGTTCTTGGTGCCCCACCTCATTCTCAGGGTGAACACAGGTGCTGTGGGGGTGCATACTCCATTATGTGATAAGCAGTCATGGGTTTGATCCCACAGTGGTGTAATCTAACAAGCCTGTCTGAGGCATTTTCTTTTAATTTAAATCAGTGCTGCCAGCAGAAACACCCTCACAGTGCTGTAGCCTAAGGTGCCTTGTAAAGCATCCTATAAGGCGCCCTATAGGGCACATTATAGCATGCCTTGGCACACAGGGCACTTTATAATGTGACCTATGGGGCGCCTTATAGGGCGCTTTATGAGGCACCTTAGGTTACGGCACTCTGAGGGTGTTTTTGCTGTCAGCACTGATTTAAATTAAAAGAAAATGCCTCAGACAGACTTTTTAGATTACACCACTGCAGGGTCAAACCCATGACCTCTGTCTCCACAGTCATTGCAGTAACCAGTGGGCTACATTGTTACAACTTCTAACACTGCGCTGGCATGTACTTAGGATTAACGCACGTTAACGTGCCATGGCGCTCACTATCATGCAATACAGATTCTTGCTACCTTAGGACTGGAACGCCCACTCCTTATATGGCATTCTTCACATTATTGCTGCAACTAGCGCTGGTAACATTAGGACGGTTTAGTAAACATACCCCTTAAAATCCCGGTGTTAGTGTACCTGGAGCCTCTCCCCTCCCACTCCCTGCCCACTCCCCGCCCATTGACCCCTTCTCTCCACCCTCTGGAGACACTTACTCCACGCTTTGTGTGCCTTAACGCCGCCAGAGACATTATAGAGCGAAAGTAACGTTATCGCATGAATATCGCGTGATAACATTACGTATCGCGTGCTAACTGTGCTGCTGCGACATTATCGCTGTTTAGTAAACATACCCCTAAGTCCCTTAATAGCAAATCAGTTGTGTGATCCCTTGTTTAAGGTAGTGCCAGGAGCAAAGGCCTAAGATTTTGAAATGCTGATGTGGCAAATTTTAGAAAACAAATGAAAACATAATAAGGACAGATCAGTCTACAGCTCTAATTTCATTTCATGTAATTAGTTTTTAATTTTAATTCAGTTGTTTAATATTTCAAAATTACTTTTTCCTTTATCCCTAGCACTCCTTGTTAACTATATTGCTTGTATGATTTCGTTGAATGCATTTTCTTTCAAGGCATATGGTACTTAAGAGTTGATTTTGTAGTTTTGCCAGCGGAATTGGGAGGAGGAATGGAGTTAAGAACATTACAAATATTCTTCTTTTTATTGCTATTCTTGGAAAAAGATGTCTAACTGGTTTTCATTGTGGTGTTGTACTACTGTCTTTGATATATGCATATGCTATTTCAAATGGTGCATTGTAATCTATTCAGAAAGAAAGATGTGTTGAAAAATAAACCATTTAAATAAATAAACAAATAAATAAATAAACTATCCATCCCCATGGTTTCCAGATAGTGGCATCACCCCGTGCAGGTGAAGGAATCATGTGTGTGTTTTCTTTGCATGACTCTTGCTCCTGACTGCTATGACATCTCTTGGGGCCTTGGCCAAGTAAATATTTGTGCCGTTGACACCAAATCATTTTTTTAACATTAGCTCTTTTGTTCAGGGACCTGTGAAGTAGCATTTTATAAAAGGCATGCAGGGGCAACCTGGAGCATCCACGGCAAAATGTTTGGAAAACAATGGCGACATTCAAGTTCTTGCCTGGTTTTAGAAACCTGGACATCCATCTAATATGGTATGCAGCTCCATGCCTGTTATTTTGCTAGCGGGGATATGCATCGCCTTGCCAATGTAAAAACATGTGCCCTTGTTCCCTGTCAGTTTTTCTCTAACTAAAAAACAGTGTAGGGAATATCAGTTTATGTCTTCTCTATGCCCTCCTTGTGTCATGATGTCAGAACGAGAGCTTTTCTGATGCCTGTTCGTGCCATGGACATGACACTATTTACCTATGAAGATGCTTCTAAAATAAGGCTTTTTTGTTGTTTGTCTGTTAACAATTACATTGGGTTCTATATTCATAGAACTGTTGTCCTCAGCACGAATGAGGGAAAGTTCTTTTGTTAACACATACCATGGTGTGTTGAGCTGAACAGAAGTCTACATTTTCACAGTTTTAATAAATAGAAAAACCATAAAGTAAGTCATCTTATAATCATCACAGAACCCTTTAGGGCTGTCTTGTTATTAGAAAATGTCACCATAACTTATATGAGTTAAATACACTGATAATCTTACTCTGGCAACTCAATAGGGTCCTAAATTACATATTCATTTTCCATAAATCACCATGCAGTATACATAAATCACTAACAGTAGGGTAATATATTTGCAAAAAAAAAAAGATGTATCTGCTTCAGGGATTTTTTTTCATTTCTGCTGCGTTAATGATATTTTTAATATTGTAGATGCGTACATATATTAGAGGCAATAAAATAACTTTTCATCAGAATAACCAATTTGAAAGATTAGAAGAGGGTTTGAGTTAGGATTCATCAAACAAACTTCTGTTGATGGCACTGAGAACAATGCTTATATCAAAATAAAAGGCCAGTTCATTAAATTACATGGGAAGTTCTGCTTTGGTAATGACCTGTTTATACACACCTGTTTTATTTAGAAAATTCACTCAGGTTTTAGCAGCTGTACTGATGCACAGGGTGTTGGCAATGTAAAGTGCTGCAATGATAGTGGGTGGCAGAGGATGGGAATATGTGTCCCGCAGTGGAGGCAGAGGTGGCAGGATATTTGCAATGATAGGAGGACAGAGGAGTGGTGGTGCCATGCAGATCAGGCACAGGCGAGGCAAGCACGAAGAGCCACAATGCAGAAAAGGGAACCAGTGCAGGACATGATGGAGGAGGGAGGAGTGGTCTAGTGGTTAGGACAAGGTACTTCAGGCTGGAGGGCCGGGGGTTCAAGTCCCACCTGGGGACAGCAATCTCAGGCCGGAGGGACTGGGATTTCTAGTCCTATAGGCACTCCTTGTGGTCTTGGGCAAGCCACTTAACCCTCCACTGCCCATGTTCCCTGTAAGTATTAGTGTATGTGTCTCATATCCCCTCGTGTTAAATGTATCCCCCAATTGACCGCTTTGACCCGGTGAAAAGCAGGATATAAATACAGATAAATAAATAAAATTAACATGAGGTAGCAGCCTGCACAAGAAGACAGGACTCTACACAGCTGACAAAGGCAGATAGATGGGCTGAAGGATGGTTGGCAACTAAGGTGAGGGTGTTATGGGCTGGCAGCACAGATCTGCAGAGATGTGACTGTTACAGGCATGAAAATGAGTTGAGTAGGACACACATAAAAAAAGAGAACAAAGAGGAATTGAATCCATGACCCCTGCCTAGGGAGTCAATGTACTAACCTGTAGGCTACACCTCAACGGCTCTCTGCCCAGCAATGTCTGGATACAGAAAGACTGCAGGTCACCGCACAACCTGTCTGCTGTGTGTGCCAGGATAGGGTAACCCCACCAGTACCCATGATGCAATGCACATGCAGAACAGCAGTCCACAGCTGATCACCAAATGGAAAATGCATCTCTCTAGCACCTCAGCTTGGTAAGAAGAACTGACAGTGTGTGATACTGGCACAGAACAGCTACAGACCATGCCACTATGCAGGTTCTGTGTTCACCCTGAGGGTGAGGACGGGTGCCCAGCATCAGGCCAGCAGTACCTGTATTGCCAGAAGTAGACTCTGCTGCAGGTCTCTCTCACTATCTGTGTGTAGCACGTGTTCCCTGCAGTGGAACCTAGAGTCCCTCTGTATCCATCTGTATATCCCAGTCACATCTATTCCTGGTGGACTGGGGCCCACCCAGAATAGTGCATACCCAGTGCTACAATGTGAATGCCTGTTATCAGGGCAGAGGAGTGTCTAGACTCGCATGAGGTTTATGTAGCAATGCCTAATATACTGCCCTCTCTCCTGGTCAAAGTGGTTTACAGTATATGCCCCTTGTCCCTACAATCAATCTTTTTATAGTTGAGGCAGGGGAGGAACATGTGGCGCAGCCATGAAGAATGTCTGTGGGATCAGCAACCTCATTCCCACTGGCCAAAGGCTGTCATCAAGTTTGGTCAGAACTGAAGGGCACAAGCAGTAATACTGGAAGTAGGTCTGGACAACCTCAGCTGCCCCCCACCAACATCTGACATTCACCAGCACAAGGCACAGTCAAACATAGTCGTGCCATGGTCACAGCTTGGTCAGAGTGAGAGTGTCCTCCTAGCATGACATACTGTGGCCACTCTGTCCATGCAAGTGGTGGTCAGGCATTACAATGTCCCAGCCATTACCCTACCCACGATGCAGACACATCCTGCCCAATCTGCCCTGTCCAGGCCATACCCACAATACCTTGATCCTTAGTATGCACATTTGCAGGCTTGCGCTAGAAACAGTATACACATTGTGGGCCCGGTGTGGAGTAGGAAGCCACAAAACAGTGATTAGACATACACACACACATACTCCTGTTGCAGTATTGTGCAAAGATAGGGATGGTTGGCAACCCTGCCTGCCACACTGGGCCCAATCACAGTGCAGGAATTGCTAAGGTGTGCAGGAGCTAGCAGTAGTGCTCTGGTGATTACTGCTGCTCCATGCCGGAGCCAACAGCCTGACTCTCTTTGAAGCTTTGGATAGTGGAACCTCTATGTGTGGGTGTTTGTACCCCTGTTGGCTAATGCTTTGGGGATTGCACATGTTGATGTTGTATCTGCAATGTAGGGACATGCTCTGCAAGATCCACAGCTGGGGCCTGAAGCTGTGCCCCTCTGCTCCAAGAACACTGGCAGTGTGTACTGCACTACATGTTTGCCACAGACACACAGTAGTCCCTGGGGCTACTTTTGCTTCACATCAGACAGACCTTGTCTGTTGCATGCACACCACGCACTGGAACAGGGCATTGCCTTGATCCACTGCAGGCGGGTGCCTCTGCACCCTCTGCCACCAAACTCCTCCCCCCCCCCCCCGCCATGCTGACATGCCCATATTCTATCAGTGCTGGTAGTGTGCAGTCTCAGGCCATCCAATGTGCAGATAGGCGGGTGCCTAGGGTGCGGGGTCTGGGGTGGGGAGGCATACATAGACATCCACACATCCACCCCATCACTGCCTGCCAATGTTATGTTCCTTCCACATGGGGGAGAGATGGCTGGGTTTGTCAGGTTGGTGACTAGCAACTATTCGCTAGGATGGACCTGGTAAACGTAGGTAGATTGTGTTATGCCAGCAGACTGTGGAAAGGTTAGGGCATGCAATGCAGGTACAGTGTACTCAGTTTGGATTACTGGGTTTATTCATGTTTCAGATAATGCATGGTCACACCCTGCACTGCCTTACCAGGGGCTGTAGTAAAGGGTGTTCGTTTAGCTGGGTTTACGAACAGTTTGCGACGTATCATGGGGAAGGTCCATAGACCCTCGTTAGAGTGGTCTCCAGATGTGCACCACTTTCCCCATTACAGGCATTATAGTTCCTGTGTGATGTTTGGGGTACCTGCAGGGTACGTGTCCCCTGAATGGGACACTGTGGAACACAGACTACTTACTGGGCATGTTTAACCTTGGTCAGATGCTGTCTTGCTGATTTCCAGTTTCTGTGTTCCTATGTGCCTCCTAGGCAACAGCCTAGTCCACCCTGTGCCCCAGCTGTCCCCACTGCATGTCCCACCTGCAGCCCCCTTTGCCTCATTTGCACCATCACCAAAGTGCCCTTTCATACTTGGGCACTATGCTGTTGCTGCAAATGGAGCACTACTATCACTTTTCTTGGGCTCCCTGTTTGTGCTGTACATTGCGGACACTGAAATTGTCTCTCTTTCCTGCAAATGTGCATTCACCGACAGGTTTTCACTGCCGGTAAAGTCCTGGCATTAATGTTGCAGTGTTAGTGTAGCAGGGGCTTCTCCCCACCCACTCCCTGCCCATTGACCCCTTCTCTCCACCTTCTCTCCACCCTCTGGAACATTTACCGCTGCTGATAACGTTATCGCGCGTTAACATTACATTAGGTAACAGTATTGCACGGTAACGTTACCAATGCTACATTACCGCTGTTTAGTAAACATACCCCTAAGTGTGTTAATATCATTAATGTGTGTATTTTGTAACTAGGTTCCATTGCATAAAATGGGACCTGTGGTAAAGTAATGTGTGTTAGCAGTAGCAGCCTTTAGTAACTCTCATCCGAAGCATTTACACATTTTTCCACTGCTGACAAGTCTTTGTAAAATAAATATGCCGCCAGGCTTTATTCGCTAACAAATGAATGTCAGTCTTGGCTCCTATTTCCACATATATAAATGTGTTAATTGATATTTCTCTTGCCACTGAGACCTGCTTACTTGATCTGTGAATATCTTGTTATACTGTGGTCATGTATAAAAATGTAAAAGACTGGGCTGTGTTGGGATGACTTAAAAGTTTCATTGAATCACTACAGAAATGTCATTTTGATTGTGTCTCGGGATCTTCAAGTTCGTAAGTGTTTGAAAGCATCATTGTATTTGTTCATCAAGCAAAGATGAACAGAACAACACGGAAGCTTTATAAATGATCGAGGATTCAAAAGATTTTAACTGGATAGTTATCTATTCATAACACATTGCTTGCTTTGGGCTCAATTCATTTATTTTTTGGATTCTGGAGAGGAAGTAGTGGATACAACCTGAATACTAGTTGTCACTATAACAGCAGTGGATATTTGGAAGAAATTTTAACAATAAAATAAAACATTTTTTATAGCCTGAAAAAAGATAACTGGAGCATACAGAAGGTGGAACCTCTCTACACACTCCATTCACAGGCTTCTGAATTAGTTATTCACCTTTCCATTTCTGAGCCCAAGACAAGCTACAGTCATGCACACTTTACAGAGCCGTACTCCAGACTTCCTCAAGGTCACAAAAAGCATCAGTGGGAGACGTAGGATTTGAGCCCTGGCTTCCCCTCATTGCTCTTCTCACAGGCATATCCACAAAGATCAGTTCACCAACATACATATGATATGCCTTTTATTTTTGACACAAACCCCTCATACCAGAACAGATTTACTCCTAATCTGGTGTATTGCAGGCCCATAGTGGAGCACTACACAGCTGATGGTGAAAAAAGCATATACAGAAAAGCAAAAAACAAAAAAAAGCTAGAACATCTGATTCACTAGAAATTAGGTGAAGACTAGAACATTGCTGTGCCAGAAAAAGTCTGGGATCATGACCCAGACAGAACTAAAGAGATTAAAGAAGTTGTGATTACCTCGGACATTCCCATTTTCACAGATAAAAAGCTTGATAGAAGAAATGGATTCTGCGGTAAAGGAAACAAGCACAAGAACAGCGCTGTTAATAGAAGTGTCAGTGCTAAGTGACTATTCTGTACGTGTGGAGAAAGAGAAGATCCTCAAGTACTAACAAAAGCAATTAGAGACTAAGGGGTATGTTTACTAAACCATCTTAATGTTACCGGCGCTAGTTGCAGCGATAATGTGAAGAATGCCATATAAGGACTGGGCGTTCCGGTGGCAAGGTAGCAAGAATCTGTATCACGTGATAGTGGGCGCCATGGCACGTTAACACGCGCTAACCCTAAGTTCATGCCAGTGCAACACTAGAGGCTATAAAGATGTAGCCCAGTGGTTACTGCAATGACTGGGGAAGCAGAGGTAATGGGTTCGATCCTGCAGTGGTGTTATGTAAAAAGGCTGTCTGAGGCAGTTCCTTTTAATCTAAATCAGTGCTGTCTGAGGCATTTCCTTTTTTAAGTGAAATCAGTGCTGCCAGTAAAAACACCCTCACAGTGCCGTAATCTAAGGTGCCGCATAAGGCACCCTATAAGGCACTCCATAGGGCACATTATAAAGTACCCTGTCCGACAAGGCGCCTTCTAATGTGCCCCGATAGGGCGCCTTATAAGGCACCTTAAGGTTACTGCACTGTGAGGGTGCATTTTGCTGGCAGCACTGATTTAAATTAAAAGGAAAAGCCTCAGACAGCCATATTAAATAACAAACCCATGACCTCTGCCTCCACAGTCATTGAAATAACCAGTGGGCTACATCTCTATAGCCACTAACACAAGCCTGGCTGGCTACAGAAAGACTGCAGGTGACCACACAAACTGTCTGCTGTGGTTACCAGGATAGGGTAAACCCACCCGTACCCATGATGCACTGCACATGCAGATCAGCAGTCTACAGCTGATCACAAGATGGGGCCTGGTAGGGGGAACTGACCGTGTAAGTTACTGGTACAGAATAGCTACAGACCGTGACATTGTGCGGGTCCTATGTTCAACCTGAGAGTGAGGTGGGGTGCCGGCACCCAGCACCAGGTCCGCAGCACCTGGCTTGGCTGAGATAGGCTATGCTCCAGGTCCCCATCAGTGCCAGTGTGTGATAGGTAGTCCTTACAGACACACCTAGGATACACCTGTGTCCGTCTGTATTTCCCAGTCACGTCTAGCCCTTGTGGACTATGATGCACCCAGATTAGTGCATATCCTGTGTGGGTGCCATGGTCACATGTTATAGGTGAAGGAGGGTGACCCAAAAGAAGATTATGTAGCACCACCCAACCCACCCCACCCCACCCTCTGTGGCTCAGGGTGGGGACAGGATCTCCCACCATCAGATCCACATTCGACATCTCTGCAATGGTGGCAGTAGAGGGGACCATCAACCCCAGTCCTGCTGGAGAATAGACACCCTTACAGATCAGTCAATGCAGATCTGTTCACATCACATAAGGCACTAGCAGACAGACAGAATGCTGGAAAAGCTCAGCTGCCCCATACCACTATCTGACATTTACCAGCAGAGGGCACAGTCAGTCTCCACCCACTGCACCCTGCAAGGTGTTCTAGCCATACACATGCTAACTGTAGACAGTCTGCTAGCTAGTACATGTCCTTGGAGAAACTGTGTGCACCCAAAAATGGGATGTGAGCACACACGCCAAGCAGGTATATCAGTGATTGGGCCCCAAAAAAAGAGAACCCATAAATATCACTTGAGAGAAACACTACAGAGCACTATAGGGGAACCTAGCCATGCCACGGTCACTGCTCAGTCAGGGTGAGAGTGACCTCCCAGCATGACATGCTATGGTCACCCTGTCCGTGCAGGTGGTGGTCGGGCACTACAATGTCCCAGCCGTTGCCCTATGCCCTGTGCAGATGCATCCTGCCCAGGCCACCCTGTCCGGGCCATACCCACAGTACCTTGCTCCTCATTATGCACATTGGCAGGCTAACACTGGAAACAGTGCAAGCAGTGTGGGCTCAGTAAGGTGTAGGCAGCCACAACACACTGGATAGACATACACACACTCCCACACCTATGCCAGCATGGTGCTAATATAGAGGTTTTTGGCAGCCCTGGCCACCACACCAGTCCTGGGCACAGTGCAGGCATGGCTATGGTACGCAATACTGTTGGGGTCACTCCCTGGGGTGGTAAACACTGTTAGAAACCAAAACTGAAACACACTCCACAGATATCAGAAAGGTTGCTATGATGCAGCTCTGTCAACAAATTGTGTTTAACTTAGGATTGGTTATCTGCCATTAATCATAGCAACCTTTTGATATATGTGTAATGTGTTCCCAAGTTTAGGGTGGCATTGCTAAGGTATGCAGGTGCCAGTATTGGGAGATGCTGCTCTGTGCAGGGCCCAACAGCCTGACTCTCCATGAGGCTTTGGATAGTGGTTCCTGTGGGTGTGGGTGTTTGTGCCCCTGTTGGCTGCTGCTCTAGGGCAGAGGTTCCCAACTCCAGTCCTAGTGGGCCAAACACGGTTCAGGTTTTCATGCTGTCCCTAATGAATATGCATGAGATACATTTGCATACAATGGGGGTGGGGCATACAAATGCAGCACAGGCATATTTATTAGAGACAGCATGACACCTGAATGGTGTTTGGCCCTCCAGGACTGCAGTTGGGAAACTCTGCTCTAGGGATTGCACAAGTTTATGGTGTCTGTGCTCTGTAGTGTAAAGTATAGGCGTTTCAGGCATGTTTATTTTATCTGCAATAAAGGTTCCGTCTTTATTACCATGGTTTAGTACTGGGTAAAATATGGGGACAAGGTTGGCAGGAGCCACAGTTGGGACTTGAACTTGTGACTTTCTGCTCTGGAATACACTGGCTGTGTGTATTGCACCAAACTGTTGCCACGGGGCAGATTATTCCATAGGGATACCATGACTGCTCGTCAGACAAACCTTGTCTGTTGCAGTGGACGGCACCCACCTAAACGGGGCTTGGCAATGGTCTTCTGTGGGCAGATGCCACTGCCCCCTCTGCCACCAGCATCCCTCTGCCACCCATGCTAACATGCCCTTCTGCTGGTGGTGCTGGTGGTGCGCAGTCCCAGGCCATCCAGTGTGCTGGTACGCGGCTCGCCTATGGTGCATGATATGGGGTAGGGGTGCCTGCATAGACACCAATGCTTCCCCCCGGCAGCGCCTGCCAATGTTATGTGCCCTTCGGGGTACTTGCTGGCGTTAGTGTGCATGGGGTCTCTCCCTGCACACTCTCCTCCCATTGACCCCTTATCTCGGCCCCTAGGGAGCCTTACGCTGCCCTCTGTGGAGCCGTACTCCACCCTCTGCGCACCTTAACGCCGCAGGAGACGTTATCGCGTGATACGTGATGTTCTCGCATGGTAATCATGCAATAATGTCACGTATCGCGCGATAACATTGCAGCTGCGACGTTAGCGCCATTTAGTAAACATACCCCTAAGGAAATGTGGAGGAAAGATACAAAATTATCCCAATTGAATGTGCATATTACCCCTTATGAGCCCCAAAATGAGGCTGTCTTTAGAACAATGAAGGTGTTGAGGTCAGTATTAGCAGTGAATCAGCGAGATTGAAATCATCTTCAATATACCCTGACACTGGTGATCGGATCATTCCAGTCATGGTAGGTGCAAAACGAATTAATAATAAAAAATAACTGCCTAAGGGTAAACTAAATCTAGAGTAAAAAGACCCTTAGTAAACCACATTACCCACCAATTTTACTCAAAAGAGTTTTTAATAACTTCTACTATTCAATACAGACTATATAAGGCAATGAAGACCTCAGGATGGCCTCGCCCCCTACATGTGGCGAAATCAATCACCATAGGGTTAAAGCAGACACTTACATCACAGGTCAGCAGCCGTCTTTTTACCCAATTTAATTGCAAAATTCTCACATGAATTAATTAATTTACATCCAAAAAAGTACTTTTAAGGATTCTTATAATATACAAAACTACAAATACACCAAAACAATTACATAGCGTCTGCACTTCTACTTCTTTGACTTGTATATTATAAGAATCCTTAAAAGTACTTTTTTGGATGTAATTTAATAAAGTAAAAAAAATGGGTGCGTTCAGGCAACACAGAACAGAGCAATAAGATGACGGCTAAGCCCAGAAAAGGTAGGGATGCAGAAAAACAAAATAAAAATATGATGAACATGCTCATTAACAGTGACAGCGGGACAAAGGCTGTTTTGAGACATGGCAAAAAACAGCTGTGTCGGCGCAGATGGAGAAGTCCTAGCTGGGTGAGCAGCTTATGTGACCAGCCTCAGCCTGTACATCGCAGCGCAGAAGGAAGCAGGGGTATGCTGACTGTTCAAGAGAGTAAGAACACCTGGCTGCAGTGCATGGAGTGGGAACGTGCAGACTCATCAACAGTGTCAGCAGGAGCTACGGTGTCCTGTGGAGGCCCAGATTCTTAAGCACTCTGGAGATAGTGGTGCACCACCCGAGGGACAATGGGGTGAGTACTGTGAACACACATATGACTCAGGAGATGCTGGGAGAGGTGCAAGCAAACATGGGCAACAAGGGTGGGCTGGCTTGCGAAAGGGGAGCTTAGCAGAACACAGGGCGGGAGGAGCCTAGATTGTAAGAGCCAGGGAATCACAGCAGCAAAGCAGGTGGGGACAGGAAGAAGAAGCTGGAAGATGAGCAGGATATTATAGGGCATGTTGCAAAAAACGTATGGAAATGCTAGCATAGTAGCGTGGGATGCAACAAAGCCCAGGCACCCACACAAAAACAGGACACCCCAGAAAGGAAACCCCCCAGTGGCAAACGAAAAGAGGGAATGTTTGGGGGTGTCCCCAAGCACAAGTCGCTAAAAGGGGTAAGGAACCCAGTTCTCCAGAAGGGGAAGGGGTGTTAGTCAGCTATATGAAGTCGACTGGGTATCTTTGCACTACTAGTTCACTGGATAACCACGCAGCAAAAAGGGCACATAGGAAAAGACTGGAAAAACAAATATATAATATATTTTCATTACTGGTCCAACAGATGACAATAATTGTGATTACACTAATTGTCATGGGAAATACCCAAAACTATCTCCAAGTGGTGCATAACATTCTGCATATTGGTGAGCATAGTGGGGAAGAGGAATCCAGACCAGTGCCGGGGCCTGTTCAAGTATCAGGACACAATATATGAGGCAAAAAGGATGTATGGGAGGAATGCATGGTTCGATTATGATGAACAATTCAGCAGGAATAAGAACATAAGATATGCCATACTAGGTCACACCAAGGGTTCATCAAGCCCAGTATCCTGTTTCCAACAGTGTCCAATCCAGGTCATCAGGTTCTGAAAAGGTATACAGATTCCATGCTGCTTGCCCCATGGGAAGCAGTGGATTTCCCCAGTTCTCTTTAATAAAGGTTTATGGACTTTTCCTCCAGGAACTCATCCAGACCTCTTTTAAATTCAGCTACATCACAGTTTTTACTACATCTTCTGGTATTGAATTCCAGAGTTTGATTACGCATTGAGTGAAAAAATATTTTCTGATTAGTCTTAAATGTGGCACAATGTAGCTTCATTGCGTGTCTCCTAGTCAGGACCGGCGCGATCTACTGTGCAAGCGGGGAACTTGCACAATGCGGCGGCTGTGAGTGGGCAGAAAGGGCTTATACTGCACCAGTTTCAACCCCAGAAGCAGAGCATCTGTACCTGTCTTAGCCCCAGGGGCATCAATAACCAAGTGAGGCAACCACCTCAGGCATCAAATTTTGGGGGACAGTACAAGCACTCCCAATATGCCCCTATGGTGGCTGCTTCAGTTTGCTTCATCAGACAAATATTACCTATTGCCACGCATCCTGTGCTGCTCTGCTGTCTCATGCTCTCTTCTTTCTGTTGCCTGCGGTGACGCTGCCACTTTCCTGGATTGTGGCAGCAGCAGCAATGGAAGACTGAGAAATTGTGGGACCATTGAGCTTACCCGTGCTGCTAAGACTCCGCCCCTTGACTCCGTCAGTTCCACCCCTTCTGACAAACACTTCCTGTTTCTGAGGGGGCAGGTGGCACATAAAAGCTCACATGAACACTGGAGCTGTTTCACTTTTGGCTGTAAACAAAAGTAACACTTCTCTCCATTGCAGCAGGTAAGGGATGTGTGGTCCCCTTAATACTAAATTAAAATGTTCGTTGTGCTCAGCATTTACCACAATAAGGACAGCGTGGGCAATAGGAAATGCCTCTTAATAAAGGTTATGGTGGTTGGCGTACCTTATCATGAACCTTAGATTTGAGCAGTACCTTACAATAGTATTAAAGATCAACTTCACCAAGAAATTTATTTTCCTGCACTGTTCCAAAATTCTAAACGTCTTTTAACAGTTACATTCTCCTCTTCCAGTGCACATCATTTCATACAGCACAACAGCTCTTTAGTGCCGGTTCCACTCCTCAGCTCTTCTTCCATCAGTTACAGCAAGTATAGGAGTCAAAACTTGGCAAAGTACATGACAGAAAACTTGTAAGAACATGACAGAAAGACATCTGCATAATCTTTCATGCATAATATTACTCACCTACTAAAAATATTTAAAGATATTTTTGTTTTTATTTACTACATAAAATACAAACTATTTCCTTCTGTGCAAATTTTAAAGTGAACCAGTACAAAAAAACAAGCACTGAATATTTGTCAATTCTTCCCCTCCCCCCTTCCCCCTCCCCTCCCTCCCCCCTCCCCCTTCCCCCTCCCACCTCCCTCTCCCTCCACTCCTCCCCTCCCCCTCCCCGTTTGATTACACGTTGAGTGAAAAAATATTCTTTTATTAGTCTTAAATAGTTTACCCTGTAGTTTCATTGCATGTCCCCTAGTCTTTCTATATTCTGATAATGTAAACAATCGAACTACGTTTACCCATTCCACTCCATTCATTAACTTATAGACTTCTATCATATCTCCCCTCAGCCGTCTCTTTTCCAGGTTAAAGAGCCCTAACCTTTTTAGCCTTTCTTCATAGCAGTATCCTTCCATCCCCTTTACCATTTTGGTGGCTCTTCTCTGAACCTTTTCTAAAATCGCTATATCCTTTTTAAGATACGGCGACCAGAATTACACACAATATTCAAGGTGCGGTCTCACCATGGAACGATATAGAGGCATTATAATATCTTTTGTTTTATTTTCCATTCCTTTCCTTATGATACCTAGCATTCTATTTGCTCTGTTGGCCGCCGCTGCACACTGGGCCGAGGGTTTTAACATGGTATCCACAATGACGCCTAAATCTTTTTCCTGGGTGGTGATTCCTAATGTGGAACTTTGCATCGTGTAACCATATTTTGGGTTGTTCTTCCCCTAGGTGCATAACTTTGCACTTGTCCACATTAAATTTCATCTGCCATTTTGATGCCCAGTCTTCCAATTTATCAAGATCCTCTTGCAATTTTCCACAATCCTTTTGGGTTTTAACAATTTTAAATAGTTTTGTGTCATCTGCAAATTTGATTACCTCACTCATTAATCACATTTCCAGGTCATTTATGAATATGTCAAAAAGCAGCGGACCCAGCACAGATCCCTGGGGTACACTACTATTCACCTTTCTCCATTGGGAAAATTGGCCATTTAGCCCTGCCCTCTGCTTTCTATCTTTTAACCAGTTCCTGATCCACAATAGTACACTGCCTCCTATCCCATGACTCTTTAGTTTTCCAAAAGTCTCTGATGAGGGACCTTGTCAAAGGCTTTCTGAAAGTCCAGATACACTGTATCAACCGACTCACCTTTGTCCACTTGTTTATTCACTCCTTCAAAAAAACATAACAGATTAGTAAGACAAGATCTTCCTTGTCTAAAGCCATGTTGGCTGTCTCCCATTAGGCCATGACTATCTACATGCTGAGTAATTTGTGATAAGGAAGCTTATCATAGCTCAGGTAGGAGCTATAGAAAAGATGATGTGACTCTGAACAAGCAACCTGTCAGTTCTGGTAGAAGCAAGAAAACAGAGTTTTCACATAAAAGACTACCAGTCCCAGAATGCACCAGGTTTCCAGCAGCCATGAGAGGGGCTGAAGTGAGAAAACCTGTGTGCAATCAAGAGAGCTATGAGGTAATCCCTAAGCGCTCATCTCAAAGGGCAGGGCCTGATTCAACACAGCTGCGCTGTGTTAGGGAGGAGCACACATTAGGACAGAATAAGAATAGAGCTTATTCTTCAGATAACAGCTACAGAAAGAGCTTCAGGAAAAGATACAAGCTCCAGCCCAGCTACAGGTTTAAGCATCACCTGGAGAAACAGAAGCCAAGCCAAGCGGATAGAGAAAGAAGGAAATTCTCTGGAAGGAAGAGAAGAAAGCCCATTGGAAGGTCTGGGAGAGTCCAAGGCAGTACCCATACTGGGAGGTATTCCAAGTGCCAGCAGAGTCCATTGGACTGGAGTCCGCCAGAGGAATGGAATGGCAGAGATAGGAATCACCAGTGGATACCTGGAAGAGAGAAGACTGCACGTGGAAAGGACTTTCAGACCTATGCCAGAAGGTATGTGAGGAAAGATCCAGTGTCCAGGGATCAAGATTGGAAGGCTGGACATCAGAATTGGATTACATACTGGCCAGGCTATACAGAGAGGAATTATGATAGCAGGAGAGGCTCAGGTATGAACACTGATCCAGACCATATCTATAATAGTGAATGGCAGCAAGGGAATAAGCATTCTCATGATAGTGCCTTAATGAAAGACTCGTCTGTGCCAATGTATGATAGTGACCCTATGCTGATTGAGGAAGGGGGAGATACAGCAGATGAAACTATTTACATGGACTGTTCTCTATCTAAATGCTATTGCTAGTTTTCTGTGAGCAAACACATCAGCCATCACAAAGAAACCTAACTTTGTTCTTTATTTCCACTGCAAACAGCTCTTAAAGCAGGATTTGGGTTCACACAGTAGCAGCCAGCCAGCTAAAGGCTTTCAGCTGGTCAATTGATAGTAATTAAAGCTGCACCTGATTGTGTGTGTGAGCAAGGGAGAATCACTGCTGGGATCTGCGTGGAAAATAAGCAGAAGTTAACCTAACAAACAAAGTTTATTCATTTCTTTGTGCCCTTTGTATTTGGTAATTATTTGCTAAGAAAACATTAGCTAATTGCCTGACAAGCTGAAGGTTGTTTTCTGGTTTGCTTTGTGACTTTATGTTATCCATTTAAACACTGCAAGCAAATAACCTCATTTATATTGCTAACAAGCATACTTGTGCTGGGTGAATTAAACCCCATCAATAAAAGAAGTATTTTATTGGCTTTAACCACTGGTTTCACAACTCAATTATTGTCTTCAGCTGTGTTTGGAGTGAAAGAACTACATTACCCACAATACCTTGCAAGAATCATATGAATATATGCATCGTCAAGATTGTGTAAGTTCTCACCCTAGGCAGCCGTCTGAAAAATGGCGTAGTTTTTCGGATTGCTTTTGCACCAAGAGGATTTACTTGCTGTGGATTACAAATAAAATTCAAGTTTGAAGCTGAAAGAAGATTTTTTTTTTCCCTCATCTGCACTTTGGAGGAGAAGTGGTTGTTCCAGGAAGCTGTCCCAGATGAAAAGACCCTGTGAAAAGCTGGATTCATCACTGAGACAAGGTAATATGTACCTGGGCATGTCTAGTGGTGGATGTGTGTAATCACAGGGGGTAATTGAAAAAAAAAAAAAGTTGAAAAAAACACACCTGGTTGGAAGGTGCTGCACTTTGGTTTTTTTTTTTCTTTATTTCTTGCAGGGGTCAAGATGGATCTGAGGGAGATGGCTCAGTGGATGGCAGCCCAATTTAGCAAGCAGCAGGAGCTATCACAGCAGGCCCAGGACACTGCTATGAAGGCCTTAATGGAACAGCAGAAACCAGTGCTTGATCTGGTGCAAGCTCTAGTACAGCTGCAGAGCCAAAGTGGAACAGATGCAAGACCAGCAGTTAGTACTGGTACACCACATGTGGACACTGTGGGACTCAATCAAGGGATTGGGGCATTTAATTTTGGGAAATTAACTCCAGAAGATAATGTTGATGATTTTCTAGAGTCTTTTGAAAGAGTGGCACAGGCTTTAGCATGGCCAGAGACCCAGTGGGCAGTAAGGCTGGCAGCCTCATTAACTGGAGAGGCACTTGCAGCCTACAGAGCAATGCCAGCAGCCCAGGCTTTGAATTATAAGGATGTAAAGGCAGCTATTAGAGATCGACTAGGGTTGTCTATTTCAGAGTATAGGCGAATGTTTAGAGCTGTTACATTGAAAGTGGGTGAGACACCCAGGGCTCTGAGCCAGAGAATCATAAGTTTAGCTGTAAAATGGTTGGAGCCTGAGCAAAAGACAGTAGAAATGTTATTAGATATTATAATGCTGGAACAATTTATGCTTGGGGTACCTAAAGATTTGAATGCTTTTCTTATACAGCAAAATTGCCAAAATCTTGGAGAGGCAACCATGCTAGCAGAGAGATTCTTGGAAGCCACGCAGGCTTGCCATAGAATGGGTGGCCCTCTAAAGATGGATGCTGAGGCTAGATGTGCTGTATCAGAAAAGGGAATAATTAAGAATGTTTCTGAAAATGAATGTACTGTATCAAACCAGATGACACAGTGGAATAGAAAGAAATGTTTCAAGTGTGGAAAAGTGGGACATTTAGAGAAGAGATGCCAGACACACACTAGTTTAATGGGTCTGGATTTAAAGCAGCCCAAGGAAGGTTTTCTTTTGATGGTTGATGTGCAGGGAATTACCACAAATGCATTATTAGACTCTGGGGCAGACCAGAGTATGATGTCAAAAAGGCTTTGGAAGAGGATAGAGGCCCAAGAAAGATTTGTGCCTAGAACCCCTGAAAGCCAAGTTCACATCAGATGCATTCATGGTGCTGCATCATCATATCCCACCTATAGGCTAAAGGTTAAGTGCCTAGGGAAACAAGAGGAAGTCCTTTTAGCAGTGGTGCCTAGGCTACCCTTTGATTTGGTTTTAGGAAGAGACTGGCCAAGATTTAAGCAGGGTCTAGTGGAAGGACTAGGAAAGAAGGAGGGAGAAGGTTTAATGGTAGTAGCTCCCGGGCCTTTATTTGGAAGTCCTCAGACCCCAGCTAAAAAGATGGTTAAGCGTCCAGAAGACCAAGCTACCCCAAAGCAGATATTCGTCCTAAAGTACCATAAGGTCTCTGAGAAGGCCCAAGCTCCTAAGCAGGCAACCCCTCAATCTGCTGGGTTTGACCTGTGCAGCATAGAAAATGTGACTGTACCTAGCCAAGGGAGAGCCCTGGTTGACACCGGTCTCCAAGTGGAAATACCTATTGGTTGTTATGGGAGAGTAGCCCCAAGGTCCGGATTAGCCCTTAAATATTTCATCGATGTGGGTGCGGGAGTAATTGATCCCGATTACAGGGGCAATATTAAAGTTCTGTTATTTAACTTTGGACAGAATGAGTATCATGTGAAGACAGGAGACAAAATTGCCCAATTGATTTGTGAGAGGCTGGGTTTTCCACCTGTGGAGGAGGTCACATCCCTAGAGAATTCTGAACGTGGAACCAAAGGCTTTGGTTCTACTGATGTCAAAGGGGTTAAAAGCTTAGCTGCCACCTGTGCCCGAGAGAGGGAGGTGAGTGAAGAGGATGATTTGGGACCCCAGGTATCTGATTATAAAGAAAAATCAGAGCCCCAAATAGGTGAGGACCTGACAATGGTACAACAGGAAGAAATTAGGAAGTTGCTTAAGGAATTCCCAGATGTGTTGACACCCATACCTGGGGAGACCCATTTGGTGGCCCATGAAATAATAACTCCACCTGGGAAATTGGTTCGTCAAAGGCCATACCGCTTGCCCAAAGCCAAAAGACAGGAAGTAGTGGCACAAGTCCAGGAGATGTTGGACATGGGGGTAATAGAGGAGTCAAAGAGTCCCTGGAATAGCCCCATAGTCCTGGTGCCGAAGCCTGATGGATCCTTCAGATTTTGTATTGACTTCCGGCAGGTAAACGCCATATCAGTTTTTGATGCATATCCAATGCCAAGAATTGAGGAGCTGTTAGACCAGCTGGGACAGGCTCAATACTTAACCACCCTTGATATGACAAAAGGATATTGGCAAATCCCTCTCACCAGGGAGTCGAAGCCAAAGACTGCGTTCAGCACCCCCGTTGGCCTTTTCCAGTTCAAGAGGATGCCTTTCGGACTGCATGGAGCAGCGGCTACCTGCCAAAGGTTAGTGGATCAGGTACTTCGACCCCACCAAAGTTATGCTTTTGCATACATGGATGATGTCATAATCCATAGTAACACCTGGGCGGAGCATTTGAAGAGGATCAGGGCAGTCTTGTGCTCTATGAAGCAAGCGGGAATCACTTTAAACCCGAAGAAGTGTGCCTTTGCAAATAGGGAGGTAAAATACCTAGGCCACCTAGTGGGAAGAGGAAAAATTAAACCTCTATTAAGCAAAATAGATAGCATCAGGAATTTTCCTCCTCCAACAACAAAGAAACAACTAAGAAGTTTCTTAGGACTTATTGGATACTACCACCGGTTTATACCGCAATTCGCAGAGAAAAGTGCCATTTTCATGGATATGCTGCGAAAGAATTGTCCAAACCAGATAAAGTGGACACCAGAAGCTGAAAAAGCGTTTTCAGTATTAAAAGAAAAATTGTGTACAGGACCGGTACTGAAAGGAGTAGACTTCAAGAAACCCTTTCTGGTTCAAACCGATGCATCGGATGTGGGGCTAGGAGCGGTCCTATCCCAGTGCCATGATGGGGAGGAGCATCCTGTGATGTACCTGAGCAGGAAGTTGTCACCGGCTGAACAAAAGTATTCCACGATAGAAAAAGAGTGTTTGGCTATCAAGTGGTCAGTGGAGGCGTTAAGGTTTTACCTTACAGGAAGAAAGTTCCAGTTGGTCACGGACCATGCCCCACTTAAGTGGTTGCAGCAAATGAAGAACCACAATGCCAGGTTGACACGCTGGTACATGGCCTTACAGGCGTTTGATTTCCAAGTTGAACATCGTGCCGGGAAGTTACACAAGAATGCGGATGCACTTTCCCGTATTACGGACTGTAGAGAAGAAGTTTCACCAGTAAAACCAGTCCGTAATAACTTAAGCAGGGGGGTATGTGATAAGGAAGCTTATCATAGCTCAGGTAGGAGCTATAGAAAAGATGATGTGACTCTGAACAAGCAACCTGTCAGTTCTGGTAGAAGCAAGAAAACAGAGTTTTCACATAAAAGACTACCAGTCCCAGAATGCACCAGGTTTCCAGCAGCCATGAGAGGGGCTGAAGTGAGAAAACCTGTGTGCAATCAAGAGAGCTATGAGGTAATCCCTAAGCACTCATCTCAAAGGGCAGGGCCTGATTCAACACAGCTGCGCTGTGTTAGGGAGGAGCACACATTAGGACAGAATAAGAATAGAGCTTATTCTTCAGATAACAGCTACAGAAAGAGCTTCAGGAAAAGATACAAGCTCCAGCCCAGCTACAGGTTTAAGCATCACCTGGAGAAACAGAAGCCAAGCCAAGCGGATAGAGAAAGAAGGAAATTCTCTGGAAGGAAGAGAAGAAAGCCCATTGGAAGGTCTGGGAGAGTCCAAGGCAGTACCCATACTGGGAGGTATTCCAAGTGCCAGCAGAGTCCATTGGACTGGAGTCCGCCAGAGGAATGGAATGGCAGAGATAGGAATCACCAGTGGATACCTGGAAGAGAGAAGACTGCACGTGGAAAGGACTTTCAGACCTATGCCAGAAGGTATGTGAGGAAAGATCCAGTGTCCAGGGATCAAGATTGGAAGGCTGGACATCAGAATTGGATTACATACTGGCCAGGCTATACAGAGAGGAATTATGATAGCAGGAGAGGCTCAGGTATGAACACTGATCCAGACCATATCTATAATAGTGAATGGCAGCAAGGGAATAAGCATTCTCATGATAGTGCCTTAATGAAAGACTCGTCTGTGCCAATGTATGATAGTGACCCTATGCTGATTGAGGAAGGGGGAGATACAGCAGATGAAACTATTTACATGGACTGTTCTCTATCTAAATGCTATTGCTAGTTTTCTGTGAGCAAACACATCAGCCATCACAAAGAAACCTAACTTTGTTCTTTATTTCCACTGCAAACAGCTCTTAAAGCAGGATTTGGGTTCACACAGTAGCAGCCAGCCAGCTAAAGGCTTTCAGCTGGTCAATTGATAGTAATTAAAGCTGCACCTGATTGTGTGTGTGAGCAAGGGAGAATCACTGCTGGGATCTGCGTGGAAAATAAGCAGAAGTTAACCTAACAAACAAAGTTTATTCATTTCTTTGTGCCCTTTGTATTTGGTAATTATTTGCTAAGAAAACATTAGCTAATTGCCTGACAAGCTGAAGGTTGTTTTCTGGTTTGCTTTGTGACTTTATGTTATCCATTTAAACACTGCAAGCAAATAACCTCATTTATATTGCTAACAAGCATACTTGTGCTGGGTGAATTAAACCCCATCAATAAAAGAAGTATTTTATTGGCTTTAACCACTGGTTTCACAACTCAATTATTGTCTTCAGCTGTGTTTGGAGTGAAAGAACTACATTACCCACAATACCTTGCAAGAATCATATGAATATATGCATCGTCAAGATTGTGTAAGTTCTCACCCTAGGCAGCCGTCTGACAAATTTTATTCTTTATGATGGTTTCTACCATTTTTCCAAGTACTGACGTCAGGCTCACCGGTCTGTACTTTCCCGGATCACCCCTGGAACCCTTTTCTAAAATTGGTGTTACATTGGCGATCCTCCAATCTTCAGGTATTAGAGATGATTTTAATGATAGTTCACAGATTACTAATAGCAGGTCTGCAATCTCATATTTCAGTTCTTTCAACACCCTTGGATGTATACCATCTGGCCCAGGTGATTTGCTACTCTTCAGTTTATCTAATAGTTGTAATACATCTTCCCGATGTATCGATATTTCCTTCAATTCTTCTGCACCTTTAAATACCACTTCAGTCATGGATAACATCCCTACATCTTCCTCAGTAAAGACCGAAGCAAAGAATTCATTCAGTCTCTCAGCTATTACCTTGTCGCTTCTTAGTGCCCCTTTAACCCCTCTATCATCTAATGGATCAACTGACTCTCTCACAGGTTTTTTGCTACGAATGTACTTGAAAAAAATCTTTATTTCACGTTTTTGCTTCCACAGCAAGCTTCTTCTCAAATTCTCCCTTTGCCTGCTTTATCAATGCCTTGTATTTGACTTGCCAGTGCTTGTGCTGTTTCCAGGATTCGTTGTTTGGCTCTTTTTTCCATTTCCTGAAAGATGCTTTTTTGGCAACAACAGCCTCTCTGACCTAACCTTTAAACCATGCTGGCAGTTTTTTGGACTTTATTTATTTAGACAGTTTTGTATACCGCCTTATCCTTCAATCAAAGCGGTCACAACACAATTGGGGGATACATTTAACACGCGGGGATATGAGACACATACACCAATACTTACAGGGAACATGGGCAATGGAGGGTTAAGTGGCTTGCCCAAGACCACAAGGAGCATCTGTGGGACTAGAAACCCCAGTCCTTCCGGCCCAAGGTTGCTGTCCTCTAGTGGGATTTGAACCCCCGACCTTCCGGCCTGAAGTACCGTGCCCCAACCACTAGGCTACTCCTCCTTCCTTCCACTTTTCTTAAAGCATGGAATACAGCTGGTCTGGGCTTCCAAGATAGTATTTTTCAACAACATCCAAGCTTGATGTAAGTCTTTAACCTTTGCAACTGCTCCTTTTAGTTTTTTCTTAACTATTTTCCTCATTTTATCATAGTCTCCCTTTTGAAAGTTAAAAGGTAGTACTGTGGATTTCCTTACTATCCCTCCTCCACTAATTAAATCAAACGCGATCATGCTATGATCACTATTGCCAAGTGGCCCCAACACCCTTATCTCTTGCACTAGATCTGGTGTTCCACTAAGGACTAGGTCTAATATGGCTTCCCCTCTGGTCGGTTCATGAACCAGCTGCTCCAAGAAGCAGTCATTTATTTCATCTAGGAACTTTATCTCCCTAGCATATCCTGCCGTGACACTGACCCAGTCGATACCGGGGTAATTGAAATCACCCATTATTATTACTGTGCTGTATCTTTTGTTAGCTTCCTTGATTTCTTTGAGCATTTCATCATCCATTTGTTCATTCTGGCCAGGCGGTCGATAGTACACCCCCACTGCCGTCGCCTTCCCCTTTTTACATGGAATTTCAATCCATAGAGATTCTACAGCAAATTTTGTTTTCTGCAAAACTTTAATCCTTTCTGACTCAATGCCTTCTCTAACATAGAGCGCAACCCCTCCACCAATTTGATCAGCTCTATCATTATGATATAGTTTGTACCCAGGTATCACAGTGTCCCACTGGTTGTCCTCCTTCCACCATGTCTCTGAGATTGCAATCATATCTCACCTTTCATTTAGTGCTATATATTGTAACTCTCCCATCTTATTTTTTAGACTTCTAGCATTTGCATACAAGCATTTTAGAGACTGTGTTTTATTCATATTAATTTGGCTATTGGTAGACATGGGAAATTTGGGATCTTTAAGCTCTTTCTGCTCCATACTTGAGGGCATTTGGGCTACTTTACTCTTTTTTGGAACCTCTCTGCTTTTGGTAGTATCCTTCAAGGATACATTCTTCTGAACCATCCGCTCTTTGGCGACTGTCGGCTTTCCCCTATTATCTAGTTTAAAAGCTGCTCTATCTCCTTTTTAAAGGTTAATGCCAGCAGCCTGGCTCCATCCCTTCGGAAGAGCCCCTCCTTTCCTCAGAATGTTCCCCAGTTCCTACCAAATCCAAACCCTCATCTCTGCAACATTGTCTCATCCGCGCATTGAGACTCTGGAGCTCTGCCTGCCTTTTGGGTCCTGCACGTGAAGTGGGAAGCATTTCGGAGAACGCTACTCTGGAAGTTCTGGATTTAAACTTCCTACCTAAAAGCCTATATTTAGCCTCCAGAACCTCCCTACCACATTTCCTATGTCATTGGTACCAACATGTACCAAGACAGCAGACTCCTCCCCAGCACTATCTAAGACCTTATCTAGGTGGCACGTGAGGTCCGCTACCTTCGCACCAGGCAGGCATGTTACCAGGCGATCCTACACTACTATCACTTTTTTGGGGCTCCCTGTCTATGTTGTTCATTGCTGATACTGAGATGGTTTCACCCTCCTGCAAATGTGCATCTAACAACAGGTTTTCAGGCCCAGTAATGTTCGGCCCTTCATTTCCCCACATTAGTGTAAAAGGAGCCTCTCCCTGCCCACTCCCCGCCCATTAACCCCTTCTCTCCGCCCTCTTTCCACCCTCTGCGGGACTTACCGCGGCCGGTGATGTTAACGCGCATTAAGTAACATTAACACGCATTAACGTAGCCGCTGCTATGTTACCGCAGTTTATTAAACATACCCCTAGGTTGTTGGGACAAAAAAGAAGCTTGTAAAGGGTTCCATTGGATTTGACTGGGGTGGGGGGTGGAGTACAGTAATCATTCACATAGGGCAGCAAAAAAGGTAACACCGGCCCTGTCCCTTGTCTTTCTAATTTTTGAAGGAGTAAAGAACCAATCTACATTTACCCATTCCACTCCATTCCTTATTTTATAGACCTCTATCATATCTCCCTTCAGCTGTCTCTTTTCCAGGTTGAAGAGCCCTAACCTTTTAAGCCTTTCCTCATAAGGTTATCCTTCCATCCCCTTTACCATTTTGGTGGCTCTTCTCTGTACCTTTTCTAATTCTGCTATATCCTTTTTAAGATATGGCAACCAGAATTATACACAATATTGCAGAATTGCATCACATAATAATGCAAAGGTATTATAATATCCTTGGTGTTATTCTCCATTCATTTCCTTATGATTCCTAGCATTCTATTTGCTTTCTTAATCGCTGCTTCACACTGGGCAGATGTTTTCAATATATTCTCCATGCTGATACTGTAGTCCCAATCCTCTGGCTGGCAGGACCCAGGAATTCCCATCAGCCTTTGTAGGCTACTGTCCCAGCTCTTCATGCTGACAGGACCAGGACTTCTGCTGATTCTTCATGCTGCTTATTTGGGAGGGAAGCATATGCATTGCACAACAAACATGCTTACAGGCAGCCTAAAATCCTTGTGGCTGGCTGCATCCTCAACAATAGACATTATGCTATAGTGAAATGTGGTTAATTAAAAGGGTCTGGGAATTAATTTAGTTTAGCAAATTCTCATACATAAGAAACAGCCATATGAATGAAAAGGATAATGATGACTCCAAAACAAATCTCCACTTTATTGATGTCATCCCATAACTGTTCTGGTGCTCTGTCATTTGTATCCAAAGCGGTGAAGTGATTTTGCAGGCACTCTTTAAATTCCAGTGGTATATTTTCAATATCATATTTTGTACATTCATGAGTGGTTTGCTCTTTTTAAGCTTTAGCTTGACTTTGCATACTAGTAGCTGGTGATCTGTACCACACTCGGCTACTGTATTGACTTTGTTGATGTTATTGAGCCTTTCCATCATTGACTTCCACAGATGTGGTCAGTTTGATTTTTGTACAATCCATTTGGAAGAAGCTGTTTGAGATGAATAGACTGTAGATCTTTCAGAAATTTTAGTCTTTCTCCAGCTTAATTTTTATTGCTAAGTCCAAATTTTCAAACCATTTTGCCTTTTTCTTTGTTCTCAACTTTTGCATTCCAGTTGCCTGTGACTATCAGAATATTTTGTTTGCATGTTTTGTTGATGTCAGCTTGTATTTCTTCATAGAACTGAACAACTTCTTTCTCTTCTGTAGCTCTCATTGGGACATATGCCTGAATAATAGTTATACTGATGGGTATTTCAAATAGACAAATAGAAATTAAGCATTCACTAATTGCATTGTATTTCATTATAGTTCTTGCAAGTTTCTTCTTAATTATAAACGCAATACCATGGGGTATGTTTACTAAACTGCGGTAATGTCATTCGCGGTAGGTTCCGCGGTAAAGGTAGAGATGCCCATATAAAGGCATGGGTGGTGCATCGTTACAGCAAGCTGACAGTAACGCGCGTTACAAGGCGCCTTAGAATAACGAGCGTTACAAGGCACCTTATAAGGTGCCATGTAAGATGCCTTGTAAGGTGCCTTATAAGGTGCCTCAGAAGGCGCCCTATAGGGCCTCCTAGGCTAAGTGCCATATTAGGTACTCTTGGACAAGTCACCGCAGAAGGCACCCTGGGCTATGGAACCATAGGTTAAGGTGGCCTAACAAGGTTATGGTGTCCTAGGTTAGTGTGCCCTAGGGACTGCAAGGTGCCTCAGGATGAAATGCATGACCTGTGCGGAACAGAGACAGATGTAACCCTAAGCCTAGATAGAGCACTCAGGAAAGGCAATGAACAGGTGAGTGAAGGAGGGAGAAGTGAGAGCCGCTGGACCTGCCACATCTGCGGGCATCCCATGTGCCTGCCAATACTGATGACAAACATGGTGGGGCACCTCTACCACAGCACAGGGTGTTGGCAGTGTAAAGTACCGGAAAAACAGTTGGTGGCACACGATGGGAATACGTGTCCCCCAGCGGAGGCGACAGGATAGTTACAATGATGGGTGGACAGAGGAGTGGTGGTGCCATGCAGATCATGCACAGGCGAGGCAAGCACGATGAGGCGCAATGCAGGAAAGGGTAGCAGTGCAGGACATGGGCTGGCAGCCTGCACAGGCAGATAGGACTCTACACAGCTGACAGATGCAGATAGATGGACCAAGGGAATGTTGGCAATTGTGGCAAAAGTATTATGGGCTAGAAGCACAGATCTGCAAAAATATGACCTCTACAGGCATGCACACTATTTGGGTAGGACAGGCATTTGAGGGGGGAACAATGAGGAACTGAACCAATGAACACTGCCAAGAATGGCAATGTATTAACCAGTAGGCTATACCTCCATGGTGTATGTCACAGCAATGTCTCGGTACAGAAGGCCTGCAGATCTCCGCACAAATTGTCTGCTCTGAGTGCCAGGATAGGGTAACCCCACCATACCCATGATGCAATGCACATGCTGAATAGCAGCCTACAGCTGATCACCAAATGGGGTCTGCACCTCTCTGGTACCTCAGCTGGGAAAGATGAACTGACAGTGTGTGATACTGGCACAGAGTAGCTACAGACCATGCCATTGTGCAGGTTCTGTGGTCACCCTGAGGGATAGGATTGGTGCCCAGTACTAGGTCCGCAGTACATGTGGTGCTAGAGATAGGTCCTGCTGTACATCCCCCATCACTACCAGTGTGTGACAGGTGTTCCGTGCAGTGCAGCTGAAGGTAATTTGGTGTCCATTTGTATCCTGCAGTCATATGTTGCCCTAGTGGCCAGACAGATTAGTGTGTACCCTGTGTGATGGTCTGGCTGACATGGGCAGCTGTTATCAGGGCAGAGGGGTTCCTAGAATTGCATGAGATAGGTGTAGCAATGGCCAGTAGTATACACTATATATCCCAAAGGGCCCACATCACCCTTTTTTAGAGAAAGAACAGTGCCCCCGCCCCAGGGAAGCAACCTCCATCCTGTTTGTATGAGACAGCCCTCCAGGGTTGGTGGGCCAGAGCCATACCTATGACTAGGACAGTGGCAGACCAGCAGCAATGCTGGAGTTAGGTCTGGAAACCCCAAGTGCCTCCCACCACTGTCTGCCAGTCACCAGCAGAAAGCACAGTCTAACTGCAGACAGTCCACCAGGAACTATATGCAACAAGCAGGCATCTCAGTGATTGGGACCCCAGCACTGCAGAACACAAAGATATCACTAGAGACAAATAGTGTAGAGCGCTATGTGGGAACCTAGACCTGCCATGGTCACTGCTCGTTCAGAGTGAGTGCCCTCCCAGCATGCCATGCTGTGGTCACCCTGTCCATGCAGGTGGTGGTCAGGCACTACAGTGTCCTAGCCATTGCCCCACACCCTGTGAAGATGCATCCTGGCCAATCTGCCCTGTCCGGGACATACCCAGAATACCTTGCTCCTCATTATGCATCTAATCAGGCTAACGCTGGTAACAGTGGGACATTTTGGGCCCAGTGAAGTGTGGGCAGCCACAGAACAATGGATAGACATACAAACATGCTCACTCCTTTTGCAGCATTATACAAAGATAGGGATAGTTGGCAGCCCTGCCCGCCACACTAGTCCTGATCACAGTGCCGACATTGCTAAACTGTGCAGGGGGTAGTAGTAGTGCTCTGGTGATAACATCATCCCAATGCTGGAGCCAACAGCCTGCCGCTCCATGCATCATTGGATTGTGGAGCCTGTGTGAGTGGGTGTTTGCACCCCTGTTCGCCACTGCTTTGGGCTTTGCACATGTTGCTGTTGTATCAACATTGTAGGGTAAAATATAGGGACATGCTTTGCAGGAACCACAGCTGGGACTTGCACCTGTGACCCTCTGCTCCTGGACACACTGGCTGGGTGTACTGCACCACACTGTTGCCACAGATGCATAGTAGTCCCTGGAGCTATCTGCACTTTTCCTCAGCCAGACCTTTTATGTTGCACTGCACACCACGTACTGATGCGGAGCATGGCCTAGGTCCACTGCAGGGAGGTGGCACTGCCCCCTCCAGTACGGGCACACACACCCCTGCCAAGCTGACGTGGCCATTTGCTGTCAGTGCTGGTAGTGCGCAGTCCCAGGCCATCCACTGTGTAGGTAGGCGCCCGCCTAGGGAGCGGGTTCTTGGGTGGGCGGGCATACATGGACATCCTCACATCCCCCCATCACTGCCTACCACTATTATGTCCCCTCCACATGGGGGTGGGATGGCTGGGGGCATGTCAGGTCTGTACTCTAGAGACTATTGGCTAGGGTCACCAGGTAGATATTGGTGAATTGTGATTGGCCTTGGTTAACTGCTGTCTTGCTGATCCACCCTGTGCCCCAGCTGCCCATGCTACATATCCCGCCTGCGGCCCCCTATGCCCCATTTGCACCATCGCCAAAGTGGCCATTCATACTTTAGCACTATGGTATTGCTGTACATGGAGCACTACTATCACAGTTTTTGGGCTCCCTGCCTGGGCTGTACATTGCTGACATGTAAATGGTTTCTCTCTCCTGCATATGTGCATCTAACGGCAGGTTTCAATCTCGTTAGGATTCAGCTCTTCAGATCAGCGCGTTAGTGTGAATGGAGCCTCTCCCCGCCCACACTCCGCCCACTGACACCTTCTCTCTGCCCTCTCTCCACCTTCTGCGGTGTTTACCACGCCGTGGAACGTCACGCGTTATGTAACGTTAATGATCGTTAACGTTACATAACGCACGTTATGTAACATTACCGCAGTTTAGTATACATACCCCCATTTCTCCTTTGTTTTTCATTTCCAGCATAGTAGACCATGTGATAATCAGTTGCAAAGTGCCCAATGCTTGTCCATTTCAGTTTGTTGACACCCAACAGATTGCATTGCACACGTTCCATTTGATTCTTGACCACCTCCAACTTCCCTTGGTTCATGTTTCATATGTTCGATGTTCCAAAATGTAAGATATCTTTGCAGCTTCTGACTCTCATTTCATGCACAGCTACATCAGCAGTCAGACGTCCCGAGGGCTTTGATCCAACCACATCATAAATCCTGGCTTTATTCTGAAGTGTCTTCAGTTCTTCCCCAATAGTCCACTGAGTGATTTTCAATCTGAGGGGTCTCATTTTCCATCACTACTTCGCAATTTGTTTTGTTGTGAATATCGACTGGGTTTTTGTGGCAAGATACGGAAGTAGATTGCCAGACCTTTCTGCTGCTTAGATAATTCCAATATTGTTGCTGTTGTCACAGAAATGTGATTCTATCCCACCAACACCATGCCATACTGCTGCTGCCCAGGTGGGTGGTTTGTCTTAATCTGGCACTTCAGCTGAGAACTGTCCATCTTGGGAGACCCTGCCAATAGATCTACTGATAGAATAGCTGTCAGCATCACTGATGCACATAAGCCCTCACAGCACAAGCCACAAATCAAAAAAGGGATGAATGGAATATTGATGAAAAAAGAATCACCACATAAGTCTGCAGACCAAACAGAGAAATAAAATATTATTTTTTTAATGGAAGCTGCTCAAATGAATGCTATCCTTCTCCTTGTCTGCAGCAACCATATATGGTATCAGACATCCCCATTTACTGAGCTCTAGCATTAAAAGTTTTTCAAACTAAAAGACTAATATGGTTTGATCATTTTCAAGTTTTGTTCAGGATGTCACATATAGTATCTTTCAGACCATACACTCTCGGCCTGATACTTAAAAGGACTTAGCTGTACCTGCTAATCCTCTGAAAGGGGTATTTAGTAATGGCATACAGGAAATAAAATGTCATATCATTTTCTTTTCAGATGAAATTGTTACAACTTTCATCTCATTTCATCTGTTTTCAGGCTTTTTTTGTCATTTCCAGGTTTTCATCAATAGTACACACTACTGAGCAACAAGTGTGCATTATTGAGCAATGGTGCACACTATTATCTAATAGTGTACGCTATTCACTCTGATTACAGTCTAGTCTGAAGTGGGTAGTCTGCTGTTTAGAAATCCTTGGATGGGAAATGCAGCAATTTCTAGGCCTAGTCAATACTTGTACATGAATTATCCTATATCCTCTCAGTTCCAACCCCAGAAAGTGGAGGGAGAGGACCAACAGCTTCTTCTTAGAAATTACACAATGAAGTTAATATCCTTTAAGTTCTGAGCAGGAAAACAGCCAGCCTTACCTTAGTGACACTCTATCAAGATACAGCCTGCACTCACAGCCTGGGAATCCAACTGGTTTCCACTCTCTCATCCTGAATGGATGTAGGCATGTCAGAGTAAGGCTTCCCTTGCCTTCTGGCAACTCCCTTCCCCAGAAACACTTTCAAGCAAAGCTTTAAGTGCTGCAGTAGCTGCCCACTGCACTCTTTGCAAGAGCTGTTCCACTTTTGCTGCTTCTCCTCAATTGTCCTTTCTTCCATTTTTTTGTGGAAAAGGAAATTAGTAATTTTTCCTCAGTATCTCAACATGGGGAGGGGGAAGGGTACATAAAGGCTAGCTCTGCAGCTTATAGCATGTTTGGGAAATTGTTTTTTTTTTTCCTTTAGCTATAGCTTAGCAGCAGCAAGCATGGCACATACCTTTACACAAACAGCTTAACTCAGAAGAAAGAGTAAGGAAGGTTTACTTGTGGCCAAATGAGAATGACAATTGTCAGAAGGGCCACAAGTTCACTTTGTTTCCTGCAAAACATTTATTGTATTAGACTCAAAGACCTCTCTAGCATATAGCGCTACCCCTCCACCAATTTGATCTACACTATCTTTGCGATATAATTTGTATGCTAGCATCACAATATTCCATTGGTTATCCTCCTTCCACCAGGTCTCTAAGATACCATTTATATCTACCTCTTCATTCAGTGCTATATAGTCTAATTTTACTATCTTAGTTTTTAGACTTCTGGCATTTCTATAGAGGCATTTCAAAGTGTGCTTATCAGTTGAAAGGGGTAATTTGGAATCTTTCAACTCAATCTGTAGTTTACTTAAGGACACACAGAATACTTTTACCTTTATTGCAATCTCTTTGTAGGGATGTCCTAAAATCCTGTTTTGGTAGTATCTTCATAGATACTTTATTTTGAATGATGCATTCCTGAGTGACTGTTGACTTTTCCCCAATAACTAGTTTAAAAGCTGCTCTCTCTCCTTTTTAAAGATTAGTGCCAGCAGCCTGGTTTCAACCAAGTTAAGGGGGAGCCCTTTCTTCCAGAGAAGGTCCCCTCTTCCCAAGAATTTTGCCAAGCTTTAACAAATCTAAAGCCTTCTTCCCTGCACCATCATCTTTTCCATGCATTGTGGCCCTGGAGCTCTGTCTGCCTCTTGGATGCTTTACGTGAAACAGAGAGCATTTCTGAGAAAACTACCCTGGAGGATCTGAATTTCTACTTTCTTCCTAAAAGCCTAAATGTGATTTGCAGAACCTCTCTCCCACACCTTCCTATGTCATTGGTGCCCACATGTATCAAGATAGCTGGATCTTCTCCAGCACTATCTAGAATCATATCTAGATGATGCCTGAGGTCCAAGATCTTCATATCAGGCAGGCAAGTGACCAAGAAATCCTCATGTCCACTACCCATTTATCTGCCAGCCTAATGATTGAATCATCTGCTAAGATGGTCATCTTAATCCTTCCCTCATGGACAGAAGTCCTTGGGGATACAGCCTGGATGTAGGGAGATATTTCATCCCCTGGAAGACATGTCCTGGCTATATGATCATTTCCTGCCACTTCAAGACTTCTCTCCTCCAAGGCAGTATTGAAGCCACCAGACTGAATGTGGAACTTTTCTACTATGTCCGTGTAGATTTCATCTATATTCATCTCTGGACCCTTGGACCGCCCCATGTGGCACATTGCCTTTCCGCAGCAATAGCAGGGCTGTGTGCTACCACTGCCACTGTGGTATCATGACAAACATCACAGATGGTTCTGCAGATGGCAGAATACCACTTTGTGGAGAAGCTAAAAAGGTTGGGGCTCATCAACCTGGAGAAGAGACGGCTGAGGGGGATATGATAGAGGTCTATAGATTATTGACTAGAGTGGAACAGATAAACGTAGGTTGCTTTTTTATGCTCTCAGACTATGGACAGACTAGGGGACCTGCAATGCAGCTACAGTGTAACCCATTTGGGTCTTTTAGGTGAAAATATTTTTTCAGTCAACGTGTAATCAAATCCTGGAATCCATTACCGGAGGATGTGGAAAAAGCTGTCAGTTTAGCTGGGTTTGAAAATATTTGGGCGGGTTCCTGGGTAACGGTCCATTTACCATTGCTAGGATCTGAGTATGCACTGCTTGCCCCATTACAGTTATTGGGGATCCTGTGTGTCTTTTGGGGAAACTGCTAGGTACTTGTGACCTAGATTGTACACTGTTGGACACAGGATACTGGCCATGATGGACCTTGGTCTGACACAGTTTGGCATATTTTGTAGTCTTATGTTCTTATGTGCCATTTAGGCAGCTGCCTGGTCCCCCCTGTGCACCAGCAGCCCCCACTGCATGACCTATGTGCCACCTCCTTTGCCTCCTTTTGCACCATCAACATACTGCCCTTTCATATGAGGTGTGACAAAAAAGAAACAAGACTGTGGCAGCCACGCCTATGACTCAATGCCAATTGGCTAAATGCTTATGTCACTGTGTTGTGCAACATCTCATAACTATTCTGCTATAATATTTTTCATCTCGCTCACTCTGTTTTTCTTTTCAGGTTTTTTTGTAGCACACTGCTCCATCTCTTTGTCATGCAACTGGGGGTGGCAGAAATATGGAGCAAAGAATCAACTTGAAATTTCTGGTTAAGTTGGAGAAGGGCCCAACTGAGTGTCTCCAACCTCTCCCAAAGGCTTATGGAGAAGATTCAATGTCAAGGCTGCGGGTCTTCAAGTGGCACAAATGCTTCAAGACTGGCCACGAGGAGGTGGAGGATGACCCCAAGTCAGGACAGGCTTCCACCACAAAGATTACTGAGAACATTGACAGAGTGAACCAGCTGGTGCAGAGTGATCGCAGATTGATGGTGTGGATGACAGATGAGGAGCTCAATGTGAACAGGGAGTCAGTGCAGACCATTTTGGTGCAAGAGCTGGGGATGTGGAAGGTGTGCACCGAGATGGTGCCCAGGCTTTTAACGGATGACCAGAAGGAGTACCGGGTCAATGTTTGTCTAGACTTGCTAGAGAAGATAGGAGAAGATCCAGAGTTCATTGGCCAAGTCATCACAGGAGACGGAACTTGAGTCTTCCAGTATGACCCTGAAAGCAAGAGACAGAACCTGCAGTGAAAGACTCGAATGTCACCCAGACCCAAGAAGGTGTGCATGTCCAAATCAAGGATCAAGGTCATGCTTATCGCATTCTTCGACCAGAAGGGGGTGGTCCATCATGAGTTTGTGCCTGAGGGTCAGATAGTCAACCAGCACTTCTACCAGCAGGTCCTCAATCACCTCCATGACCGGATTCAGCACAGCAGGCGGGCTCTGTGGAGAGACAAGTCATGGCTGCTCCACCACGACAACACGCCCACGCACACCGCGCTCAGTGTGAGGCAGTTCTTGGCCAACAAACAGATCACAGCTCTCAACCATCCTCTTTATTCCCCAGATCTTGCACCATGTGACTTCTGGCTCTTCCCCAGGCTGAAGACTGTGCTCAAAGGAACTCATGTTGCCTCTGTAGAAGAGATCAAGGCCACTGTGATAAGGGAGATGAGGAACCTCAAGGAGGAGGACTTTACTGAGTGCTTCCGTATGTGGCAGAAGTGAATGCAGAAGTGCATTAACTCGGGGGGGGGGGTAGATTACTTTGAAGGGGACAATGCATAATTTCTCTGTAGATTTTGTAATAAAACATTTATGGGACAGTCTCGTTACTTTTTGTCACACTTCATACTTGGGCACTATGTTGTTGCTGCTAATAGAGCACTACTATCACTCTTTTGGGCTCCCCTGTCTGTGCATCACATTGCAGACGTAAAATAGGCTCTATCTCCTCAGAAAACACCCTTTTGGCCAGGTTTTGAATTGTGCTAGGGTTCCTGTCATTAAGGTGCCTGCCTTAAGGGAGCAAGCCTTGTTCCTGCCCACTCTACGCCCATTTACCTCCACTCTCCACCCCGTGCATGCCTTCTCTCCAACCACAGGGTGCTTTACATTGCTGGTGCCGTTAGCAAGCGCTAAAGTGCCTTTTTGCACGTGCTAAGTGTGCGCATGCACAGTTAGCATGTGCTAATGTCACACTTGCTCCTTTACTTCTGTTTAGTAAACATACCCCTTAGTTTTGGAAATTTCCCGCAGAGATACTTGAAAGCTGGTTTTGTTTTGTCCATGGCCTTGACAAAATTTTTCATTAGACCCAGCTTAATGTGTAAGGGTGGTAACAAAATCTTCTTTGATTCAACAAGTGGTGGATGCTGTACACTTTTCTTTCTAGGCTTCAATGACTGTTGGAGTGACCAATCTCTTTTGATTTAGTGGGAATCTTTCACACAACTATCCCATTCACAGAGAAAACAGCAGTATTTTGTGCAGACTGAGCAACACAGCAACAACTTTCAAATCACCACAAAGCTGCCACTGATATTGGTCATAGTTTATGCATCTGGTTGCCATATCTTAAAAAGGATATAGCGGAATTAGAAAAGGTACAGAATAGAGTGACAAAACTGGTAAAGAGGATTGAAGGATACCCCTAAGAGGAGAGACTTAAAATGTTGGGGATCTTCAACTTGGAAAAGAGATGGCTGAGGGAGGATATGATAGAGGTCTCTAAATTAAAGAATGATTGGAATGGTTAAACATAGATTGGTTGTTTACGCCATCAAAAAGTAGAAAGGCTATAGGACACACAATGAAGCTACAATGTAACTAATAAGAGAAGGGTTTTTTTTACTGAATGCTTAATCAAACTTTGGAATTCGTTACTGGAGATTGTAGTAAAAGCTCTTAGCGTAGCTGGGTTTAAAAAAAGATCTGGACAAGTTCTTGGAAGAAAGGTCAATAAACTATTATTAAAGAGGGTCTGGAAAATCCACTGTTTACCCTGGGATAAGCATTTTGGAACCTGTGTGCCCTTTTGGGAACCTGCCATGTACTTGTGACTTGCATTGGCCACTGTTGGAAAGTGGATACTGGGCTTGATGGACCTACTATGGTATTTCTTATGTTATTATGTTGTAGGGGGAGATTTTAATTTGGTAGCAAACTCACAACTGTACTGTATGCCTGGGAGCGTGGCAAAGAAGGACGATTTTGTGAAGGACATAAATTTCATAGGGACAAAGTTGGATATGGATGATGCATGGTGACACACCCATGGGAGAAGAATTTCCTCTTCTATTCCAATCTGCACAAAGCTCATTCATGGCTTAATTATTGGCTGATCCCTGAATCCTAGACCACCAGGATGTGTAGTATTGAATTTTAACAGAATGTGATATCAGATCACCAGGCGGTAGAAATGATTTGGAACTGGTCTAGGGCCAATGATTTCATCTGGAAGCTTAATCCATCACACTTTTTTGCCTAGCTCATAGCACCGAGACTATTCTTGCTGCACTGCTCAGTGAGATTCATTACTCATTTGATCAGGTCAGGTATGTTCTAGCTATTTTCCAAGATCTCTCTGCGGCATTTGATCCCGGTATGCTTTGTCCATTCAACATAAACTTTCCAACAGGAGCATTCAATAAACTTTACTACAGCTACAAAACTCACACAACCCACAGGGATAATGTCCTACTCTCTCTTCAGATACTGGCATCCAGGGATTCCAAATTACTGATTTGAAAAGTTTGCTATATTTTTCTCCCGTAGATAAGCCACTATTAGCTTTTCAAAAAAACAAGGATGCGATTGAAGCACTCCCCAGTGCTTAAAAATAAAGGAGACTATTGCTGGCATCCTTACTAAAAATGGCAATATACATACTAATGGGGAGGAGTCCAGATGTCGATGTTCTGCAGATTGAATCAATGACAATTCCTGTTGTGCATACAAATCCCTCAAGTATGCATGTTTTATCACTTGTTTAGGATAACCCCTCTGCACATATCGTAGAAACATTAACTGAGATTGTTTTTTATATTCAGACACATATTGACAAATTCTACGAAACTACAGACCAGTGAGCCTGACGTCAGTACTGGGAAAAATGGTACAAACCATCATAAAGAACAAAATTGCTGAACATGTAGCTAGTCAAGTCTTAATGGGAGACAGCCAACATGGCTTTAGACAAGGATGATCTTGTCTTACTAATCTGTTATATTTTTTTGAAGGTGTGAATAAACAGGTAGACAATGGTGAGTCTGTTGATATAGTGTATTTGGACTTTCAGAAAGCCTTTGACAAGGTCCCTTATCAGAGATTTTTGGCAAAACTATAGAGTCATGGGATAGGAGGCAGTGTACTACTGTGGATCAGGAACTGGTTAAAAGATAGAAAGCAGAGGATAGGGCTAAATGGCCATTTTTCCCAATAGAGAAAAGTGAATAGTGTTGTACCCCAGGGATCTGTGCTGGAAAAGGGAATAACGAGTGAGGTTATCAAATTTGCAGATGACACAAAACTATTTAAAGTTGTTAAAACCCAAGAGGATTGTGGAAAATTGCAAGAGGATCTTGATAAATTGGAAGACTGAGCATCAAAATGGCAGATGAAATTTAATGTGGACAAGTGCAAAGTTATGCACCTAAGGAAGAATAACCCAAACTATGGTTACACGATACAAGGTTCCACATTAGGAACCACCACCCAGGAAAAAGATTTAGGCGTCATTGTGGATAACATGTTAAAACCCTCGGCACAGTGTGCAGCGGCGGCCAAGAGAGCAAATAGAATGCTAGGTATCATAAGGAAAGGAATGGAAAATAAAACAAAGGATATTATAATGCCTCTATATTGTTCCATGGTGAGACCACACCTTGAATATTGTGTGCAATTCTGGTCGCCATATCTTAAAAAGGATATAGCGTTATTAGAAAAGGTTCAGAGAAGAGCCACCAAAATGGTAAAGGGGATGGAAGGATACCCCTATGAAGAAAGGCTAAAAGGTTAGGGCTCTTTAACCTAGAAAACAGATGGCTGATGGGAAAATATGATAGAAGTCTATAAATTAATGAATGGAGTGGAACGGGTAAACGTAGATCGATTATTTACGTTACCAGAATATAGAAAGACTAGGGGACATGCAATGAAGCTACAAGGTAAACTATTTAAGACTAATAAGAGAAAATATTTTTTCACTAAACGTGTAATCAAACTCTGGAATTTGTTACCGGAGGATGTAGTAAAGGCTGTTAGTGTAGCTGGATTTAGAAAAGGTTTGTACAAGTTCCTGGAGGAAAGGTTCATAAACATTATTAAAAAGGGACCCAGGATATCAATGCTTGACCCAATACAAGCATTGTGGAACCTGTGTCTTTTGGGGAAACTGCTAGGTACGTATAACCTAGATTGGCCACTGTTGGAAACAGGATACTGGGCTTGATGGACCTTGGTCTGACCCAGTATGGCATATTTTATGTTCTTATGTTCAGGAACTGACTCACTGGCAGTCCTCTTCAATTTGTAAGGGCAATGTCTGGTATAATATAAAAGATTATTTTTAGCTACTGTTTTTTGGTGCAGAGTAGAAATTAATGATCCTTCATATTTTATAATCATAATGTCCAAAAATGTGATGCTGGTATTCTACATAACACTCTAACATTTCAGATTGGTTTTACATGTATTTAACCACTTCAGAAATTCTAGTAATTTTGAACGAGGATCCCTTCACAGGTAAAACATATTGTCAAAGAAATATTTCCAAATTTTTATGTACCGCATTCATCTTGATCCATATATAAATTCCTCTTCTAAGGCGGATACATATAATGTGGCTATAGTGGGAACCACTGTCATTCCTATCACTATTCCATAAATTTGATGATAATAGATTTCATTAAAACAGAAGTAATTCTCTCCCAATACTAATTTCAATAATTTAATGACATATTCCTTGGGAAGACAATTGGGTAACATATCCTGACAATCTAGTTTTTCCAGTAATTCTGTTATCTAGGTTTGATTTACATTTGTGTACAATGAAATGACATCGATCATTACTAATAAATCATCGGAGCAGACATCCGAGGTTTACAAGATATTCAACATGTGACTCGTATCACATATATAAGAATGTGCTTGAGTCACCAAGGAATTTAAAAGTTTATCCAAAAGGATAGAAATAGGCTTTAACACTGAATCATTTCCTGCTACTATAGCTCTTCCTGGGGGGTCGTTGTAAATGTGTATGTATTTTTGGTGCCATATAATACACAGAACACATTGAGGCCAATTCTGTTGTGCATCTCTGGGCCGTCTGGACGTGCAGACATCCGGATGGCCCGGGGATGCATCCAATTCTGCTCCCATGGGAGCTAGACGTCTCTGTGGGAGCAGAATCATGGCATAGTGGCTGGATGCCCGGGACGTGCCCTGATTCAGGCACCCCAGACTTCCAGCCAACTACCCGGCTATCTCAGCCAGGCTCCTGTAAGGAGCCTCAGTACCATGGCGTCATGTTGTTGCCATGGCACTGCGGCTTCATGCAGGAACCACGATCTATGGCGGTTCTCCAAAACATGCTTTCCCCACAGATTGATCCCTGATTGGGTCTGCCATGGCCAGGGTAGGGCTGCAGGGAACCCCCTGCAATCCCTTACTTGTTTGGCGGACCCAGAGTCTGACATCCCCCAATGTCCAGGTGTCCCGTCTACATGGCTGAGCCCAGACATACAAGTCCAACTCAGAATTGGCCCTGTACATCTGGGGTCACATTCCCGCCCACCACCTACCCTCACTCCTCCCCTGGCCTTCCCACCCATGAACAGAGCTCCCCGCCCAAGTCAGCTATATGTGCGGGGAGTTCTGTAGCCACCAGTGAGATCCAGACATTTAGAAGGTCTGGAAGTCCAGATCAGACGTTCAGATCTGCTAAACGAGTATCAGAATAATCCCCATTGGGTTCCTATTCACCAAGAACACAGATTCTTTCTTCATTAAATATCCTTGGGAAACCCCATGTGGAATCAATCCACTTTACTAAGCAACACATTTGTGGGATCTTCAAGCAATCTTTGGTAATACGTAACGTCGCTCAATTGTCTATCAGCTTCTTTCACATACTGAACTTTTGACTGTACCACAACACCCCCTCCCCCTTTGTTTGCTCTTCGTATTACTAAATTTTCTGCTCAAGGTAATATCTGCAGTTCTTGATATTGTTGTTGAGCAATATTCCACCTCACCTCACCTTACTATTGCCCAGCTCTTGTCCTGATCTCTACTTTGCAGCCAAAGTAAAAGTGGTGGGCTTTCTTAATCAAAGCAGTTATACTGCATATTTGTGATGCAAAAGTCACTTCACAACAAACGTAGTGGAAGTAATCTGCATTGTTCAAACAATTACAAGACACCTTCACTTTGGCTAAACAAAAAAAATCATACAGAAAAATACTACTGACACATCATGTTCATTAGAAAAAGATGTGCAATTTGTTCTGCAGAGCGATGTAATTAAACTGAGTTAGGATTGCATCATCTATGGCTTCTAGGAATAACATGATGGAATTCATACCATGTACGATGCAATAGCACCTTCAAATTGCATCACAATGTTAACGATAGCAGCAGTGGGATTTGAACTTTAACCCGCTACTCTAACCATTAGGCTATCCTAGATGTCCAGGCTCTGAAATTCGGTTTTGGGAATGTCTGTGTACAGTAGATGCCCATGAAGACGTCCATATCAGGCATGTCCACATTTGTGAAATCATGTCTGCACCTGGATGTGCCTGCTTTTTTTCGGACATTATGGCTTAGACGTCCCAGATTGCACTTCGATGTCTCTTCTAAAATTCTCCTCAATATATCCTCCCGACACACACTAACTGCAATGTGTTCACCATCACGGCTCTCCACCTCTAACACACCCATTCACCACCCAATGCGCAGTTGGCAGCACATGAATCAGTGCACGATAACTGTCATTCCTCCATGGTAACATTTACTGCAGCCTTTGCACGCAGTTACCACATGTGAAAATGCACGCTTGCTGCTTAGTGCATTTTAGTAAAAGGGCTCCTAATTTCGTACCTGAGGCAATGGAGAGTTAAGTGACATGCCTAAGGTCACAAGGAGCACTGGTGGGATTTAAACCATAACATTCCCGGCTCCAGCCTACCTCCACACCAGTCCCAGCACAGTGATTCCAGTGAGACCAGTACCAGAAATGAATGACACTTTAGCAGCAACAGCTGCGGCGGAAGCAAAACTAGGAGAAAGCAGGTGTTTAATATATTCCAGTCACTGCACTGACTGAATATAAGGCCCATAGATGTAACAAATCAAGCTGCAAACTAAAACACAGTTTATTGGTTATTTTCTAGAAGTCTAAATACATTACTGAATTCTATTGCTTCCACCAGCCTTAGGCTGCTGATCTTGGCTTTTTCCCTAAACTAATCTTTTATGAACAATCTGAGAGGCAAATAATGCCTATTACAGTGTTTACTGCATTTATTTGTAGTTGCTGGGTTTGTAATAGTTCAGAGTCAATTCTAGTTTATTTTCCTGTAAAGTAAATGAACCTGTAGATTGCAGGTAAGCATTTTGAGAAAGCGTAAGACTGAAAATTATGTTTCTTTCCTTTATTTTCCCTTTATAAAAACGTATGAACTTAACTGACCCCAAAGCTGGCTGGCTTGTTTGTAATGGTCCCTCCATTGTGGTATGTGACTTAAAGACAGCACTGTACATCATTTACAGGAGAAAACCATAATTTTAGTATAGCATAAATTGTCAATAAGAAAGCTTTTGATCCTAAATTGCCCTGAAAAATACAAATTAAACACAGTATTGATAGAGTATGGTAAGATCTCCATAAAATATGGAAGTGCAGAGGTACATAAAGATGGCCTATCTTCCCCTCTCCCTCTAATGTTCTTTATCTATAAGGCCTTAGGACTTATAGAAGGGTAAGGAGGGAAATGAAGTTTAATGGTGATAGCGGCACACTATCCAATGTTTACCTTCATTGAGCAGCAAGACGTCAGAAATCAAATTAGGAGGGGTGCTGCTGAGGAAGCTGGGTCTTTGCTGTGGTGGTAGTGTCAGCATATCCTGGCCACTTTTCCTGTCTGGCCCTGTATGAAATGCATAAACCCATAGACCCACTTAACCTTTGCACTTAGGAGAGAACAAACCAAGCTACGGTTATATGATTCAAGGTTCCACATTAGGAACCATCATCCAGGAAAACGGTTTAGGCATCATCAAGGATACTACATTGAAATCCTCTGCTCACTGTCCACAATAGGGCAAGTGGCATCCAGGCCTCTTTGCCGCCATTCTCTCTCCCTATTCTTGTTGACACCATGTAAGGACTCAGAACTGATGAGAGAAAAAGGTTTTACTGCAATACAATTGTGGAACAAATTTTCTGGCCACAGCATAATCTGCACAACACATAACTATCATATAATAGAAGTACATACAATAGATAACCAACACAGCACTAAAACTGTTGTCCACTCTGTAGTTACCTCCTGTCTTGCCACTGCATCCTCCTCCCTGCTGGTCTTCCTCACCTTTCATCTCTTCAGAACTCAGCTGCATGGCTGATCCTTCACCAGCCCTGATACACTCATATAACCCCTCTCCTGTTAACACTTCACTGGCTCCAAATCCATTTCCATATCCATCTCACACATGTGATGTGTGCTCACTATAGATGCATCCTCTCTACTGCCCCTCATCACCTTTCTGCTACTACTAATACTATTACTACTACAACTGAATATTTGTATAGTGCTACAAGATGTTTGCAGCGCTGCAGAGACACATGTAAAAGACAGTCCCTGCTCATCAGAGCTTATAATCTAGTCAAGACAGACTGCACAGTAGCTGTAGACATGGCATACAGCTAAGAGGAAAGGTAAGGAAACACAAAGAAAATCAGGTGAGTCAAGATCCGAAAGTGGCAGCAAAGAGGTGATTTGCTGGATTTTAAAGGGTCAGAAAAGAAACATGACATACAGACTCAGGTAGTTTGTTCCAGGAATAAGGAGCAGCAAGGTGAAAGGAGCGATGTCTGGAGTTAGCAATAGAAGAGAAGGGTACAGATAGAAGCGATTTGCCAGAAGAGCGGAGTTCCCGAAGAGGGGTGTAGGGAGAGATAAGAGAGGAAATGTAGTGAGGAGCTGCAGAGCGAAAGTACTTATAGGTCAGCAAGAGAAGTTTGAACTGGATGTGGAAATGGATAGGGAGCCAATAAAGTGATTTGAGAAGAGGGGCAATATGAGCATGATGAGGCTGGCAGAAGATTAGCCGTGCAGCAGAGTATTGAACAGATTGAAGGGGAAATAGATGATTCAGAGGGAGACCAGCAAGGAATAGGTTACAATAGTCTAGACAGGAGGTGACTAAGGGGCATGTTTACTAAAGTCCGCAAAATAGCGCCCCGCAAAATAGCGCACGGCAACGCGGCACTGAAATGCGCAGAAACGCGTTTAAACGCCCCGCACATGTGCGTGTCACCCCCGCACAGGTACGCGGCTCACTAACGGGCCCCGTACAAGTGCGGCCCGCAAATTTCCGATAGAGGCGTGGAATGGCGAAAGGAGGGCGGAGGAAGGCTCCGGAGGGGCGGAGGGACGGGGTCAATGGGTGGAGAGTGGGAGGGGAGAGGCTCCCCGCACAGTATCGGGCCCGAATTTGCATGTAAAAACTACCGCGAGTGAAACACTCGCGGTAGAAAGCATTTAAAGGGAAGAGAAACCATTTCCGTCAGCAATGTACAGGAAAACCGGGGAAACCAGCAAAACGTGAGCAGTGTGATACATGTGCACAGCACAAAAGTGCAAATACAAATAGAAAATGACCACAACAGAACTATTAAAAACAGTAATTCAGCTGGGGAACAGTTATAGTGATGGGCAAATACAGAAAACACACCCAGCAAAGCTCCAGAAAAAAGAAATGAACTTTTGAAGGGTTTACGGAGCCGAGTCTCTTCCAAAAAACATTTCCTTTGTTTGGAGCTTTCCTGGGAGTGTTTGGTATGGTTGCCCATTAATATCACTGTTGCCCAGCGCGGTGATATCTTGTCCCCCATTTCCCGTAGCCATTTCCGGGGTTTATGTGCACGTTGGTCACCAGACAGGGTGCATATGCCCACAGTAAAATTGCATAGAGCAGGGTTTGTGACTCCATTCTGCTAAGCTTACTACCTCCAGGGGCTGCACTGTTTCTGTGGCCATAGTGTGGTGCAGCGGACAGAGTCAGTACCTCTAGAACCAGAGGGTCAGAGGTTCAAAGCCCAGCTGGGGTACATGCCAGCCCAATCCCTATATTTTACCCACCACTGAACACAGATAGCGCAGACACCCCTGTATTGCAGGGAACATAAGCATGGGGAGAGCACCCATATTTTACCCAACAACGCGCACACACACCACAACAATGGGCATTACCTACAGCCAAGTCACCCAAATGCAGTCCCGTACTGCCACATTGCAATCAGGTCATCTGCTTTTTCTGAGAGAAGCTCATGCCAGCATGTTGGCGGACGAGGACATGTGGTGCAGGGGGCAGTGGCTGCTAGCCACAGAAGACAGAGGCCCAGTCATGTGCAGGCTGGCACAGTCCACTGCAACACAGGCCCTACCGGATCCACAGTCATGGACATTCCAGGGAAATCACCCAATCTGTGGATACACGGTGGTGCAGTGCACACAGACACTGTATACAAGAGCAGAGGGTCACAGGTTCAAAGCCCAACTGGGGCAACCGCTACTCTTTTTCCCCCAATTAAACAGTGATAGTAAGGGCACACCTTTCCTGGGGAGGACATATGCAATGGCAATACGTCTATCTTTACCCCACTGAGCACACACACCATGAACAGGGCCAGTACCCAGAGCAGAATCACACAATGCAGTCCTGGTGGGGCACACACCAGTCAGGTCCCATGATGGCACTCATACAAATGCCTGTGCTGTATATCTATGCACCACACCCATGGTATGTAGATGTAGCTCATGCATATCCATGAGGGACAGCAGGAAAACCAGAACAGTGTGATGCAAACCTGGACTGGAGTTGGGAATCTGTGCCGTAAAGCAGCAGCCATCAGGGGCAGACACACCCACACCCACACCCACACCCACAGGCCTCATTGACCAATGTCTCCTGGAGAGGCAAACCATTGAACCCTGCATGTCCTACCAATGTCACCCTACACCTGAGGTATATGATACACAGCTCTGAGATGTTTGCTAGTTCCACACATACTGCTAGTTGACCCCATCCGAACAATCTGTTAGGTGTTTGCGGTGCGTGCTCCAGGCCTGGCCTCTGACGCTGTTTACCACCCTGGGGAGTGGCCACCAGCTGTACTGCCTACCATATCCATGCCTTGCCGTGCTCAGGAGCGGTCTTGGTGGGCAAGGCTGATTACCTTCTCAATAGTAGCACCATGATGGCATAGGTGTGGAAGTGTGTGTTTGTCTATACCAGGGGTGGGCAAACCTGGTCCTGGAGGGCCGCAGACCAGTCAGGTTTTCGGGATATCTCTAATGAATATGCATGAGATATATATGCATTACAGATATCCTGCCAACCTGACTGGTTTGTGGCCCTCCAGGGCTGGATCTGGAGACCCCTGCCTTACACCTCTGTCATTTAAGATTGTGAGTGGACAAGGTGCAGATGTCCAAGACATCAAAAAGGTTAGATAGAATTTGTCACAGTCCTCCTCACTTCTCACCACCACCAAAAAATTGTCTATTAGACCACTTTTTGGTGGTGGTGAGAATCGAGGAGGAATGTAACACATTCTATATACCCTTTCGATGTCTAGGACATCTGTACCTTGCCCACTCACGATCTTAAATGACAGAGGTGTAAGGCAGGGGTCTCCAAATCCAGCCCTGGAGGGCCACAAACCAGTCAGGTTGGCAGGATATCTCTAATGGATATATATCTCATGCATGTTCATTAGGGATATCCCGAAAACCTGACTGGTCTGCGGCCCTCCAGGACCGGAAGTGCCCACCCCTGGTCTATACCGTGGGTGTTGGCAGCAAGCCCCTTCCACAGCCCACACTGCCAATGTGCATAATGAGGTGCACGGTACCATGGGTATAGCCAGGACAGGGTGGCCTGGGCAGGATGCATCTGCACCGGGCATAGGGCACTGGCAGGGACACTGTAGTGTCCGGCCACCACCTACACAGACAGGGTGGCCAAAGCATGTCCTTCTGGGAGATCACGCTCACCCTGACTGTGCAGTGACCACAGCATGGCTAGGCACCCCCATAGTGCTGTACAGTCTTTCTCTCATGTGATACATATGGGTATCTATTTGGGGCCCAGTCACTGAGTTATCTGCTTGCTGTGTATGCTGGCAGCCCAGTTCTGTGTGCATGTGTCTCCACTGGGAACATGCACTATGGACTAACCAGCAGACTGTTTGTAGATGGTATGTGGTTTGCTGGAATGGCTTGCAGGGTGCAGTTGGCTTGCTGCAGGGGAATACCTGGTGGTGGGGTGCAACCTACCATACCTGGTCATATGTTTGTGTGTTATGGCTGTGTGTGGGGGGTGTTCCTCAGCAGGACTGGGGTTGATGTTGCCCTCTACTGCCACCTTTGCAGGGAGGTAGAGTGTGGATCTCTTGATGGGGGACCATGTTTGTCTCTAGGGGGCAGCCCAGGGGGGGGGGGGGGAGGGGCTATGGCTGTGCCTGACTGGGATATCCATGGTGTTTGTGCAGAAACTAGCTATCTTACACATTAACACTGCTTTGGAACTCCCGCGTGGCCTCCATCAGCCATGGAAAGTGTTGTAGACCTGGTCCTGGGCGCCTCATTGTACACTCAGGGTGAGGCCAGAACCCGCACGATGTAACGTTGTGTAGCTACTTTGTGCCAGTAAAACACCCGGTCAGTGCCCCCTACCAGGCCGAGTTGCTGTGTGGGTGCACCCGGTAACGTCCCCCAACAGGGCCGAGGTGCTGTGGGGGTGCATTTCCCATCTTGTGTCCATCTGTGGACAGCTAATTTGCATGTGCAGTGCATCATGGGTACGTGTGGCCTAACCCTATCCTGTTTACCCTGGCATACTATCTGTGAGATGACGTGCAGGCTATCTGCAGCCAGCCAGCCAGGGGCTTCCATACAGCTATGGTTAGGTCACTGCCTGTGCAGCCAGAGGTGATGAGTTCAAACCCACATTGGGGTTCTGTGAGACAGGTGTTCAAAGCATATTTTTTTAGTTTACTGTACATATGTTGATGTCAGCAATAGCACCCTCAGTGTACTGTACCCATAAGGTGCCTCTGAGGGTGCGTTAGTGGGAGCCCTATAGGGCACTGTATGGTTGCCATCCATATAGGGTGCACCATACATTATCCTGTGTCGCAACATACATGCTGCCCTATAGGGGACATTCTAGGGTGCCTTGGCAGACGGTGCACTGTAACATGTGCCTTATGGGCGGCCCTATATTAATATGCTGTGAGAGTGCGTTTGCTAGTAGTTATCATAAAACTAAAATTATAGAGCCTCCTACAGCTCTCCCCAACATAAAACATACTGCCTCAGCTAGCCTTTTTCTCTGGGCTTTGTGAGGGATTGAACACATGGCCCCTGCACCATTGCTCAGTGTCTTCACCATTGTGCTGTGGCTCTGTTCCTGTGTTTGAGCAGCAGCGCGCAGCCTTGTAGCCATTGGCGCGCCGTCTTGTGGCGCACAAAATTACAATTAACAGCGCGCCGCCTTCTGGCACGTAACATTAACAGCGCCCAACATGGGCATGCCCCTTAAAATACTGCCTCAGCCAGCTGTCTTCAATGGGCACTGGGAGGAATTGAACCCATGATGGCTGCATGGGTGGTCAGTGTCTTAACCATTGTCCTATGGCTCCATTCCTGCTGTTTGCACATCAGCGCGCCACTTATCCCTCCCACTATTGGGCTGCCCCCTCACACATCAGCGCGCCGCCTTCTGCCCACCGGCTCGCCGCCTTCTGTTGACCAATTTTATCAGTGCGCCGCCCTCTGCCGCCCAACCTTAACAGCGCGCCGCCCTCTGCCGCCCACAATAAACAGTGCGCCGTCTCATGCCGTTTAAAAAAATAGGTGCGCCGCCTTCTGCCGCCCATAATCAATATGCCTCCTACACCACTTTTGCCCATAATATTTGATGCCTCAGCTGGTCTTTTTTGTTGGGTGCAATGGGGGTTTGAACCCCTGGACCCTGCACCATAGGTCAATGTCTTCACCGTTGTACTACGGCTTTGTTGTTTGGTTGTGCAGCAGCGCCCCACTTAGCCTTCTCACGCGCTAATGTGGGACCCGCACATTAGCGCGACTCACAAACCTACGGTCCGTTTTTTTCCTTTTTCTGCCTGGCCCGCCCACTCCTTATATGGCACCAGCACACTAACGGGGACCCGCACAGCAACGGACTTTAGTAAACATGCCTGTAAGTAGTGGATAAATATCTTAGTACTGTTTTCAGAAAAGAATGGGCAAATTTTGTTGATGTACAGAAAGAAAAGGCAGGTTTTATCTTTCAGTTGAATGTGTGTGGAGAAGGAGAGAGGGGAGTCAAAGATGAGGGAACAGGGATGAGTAGAGAGTTATCCATGGAGTCTGAGAAAGGAGGAAGGGGAGAGAAGGGTTTAAGAGGAAAAATAAACAGCTCAATTTTGGCCATGTTCAATTTCAAGTGGCGGTGAGACATCCAAGCAGCAATGTCAGAAAGGCAGGAAGAGATCCGGGCCTGAATTGTCAGAGAGATCTCAGATGTCGAGAGGTAGATCTGGAAGTCATCAGCATAAAGATGGTACTGAAAGCCATGGGAAGAGATGAGTGCACCAAGGGACTGGGTACAGAGAGAGAAAAGGAGTTGACCCAAGACAGATACTTGGGGTACACCAACTGAGAGCCAGATAGTAGTAGAGGAGGATCCACCGAAAGAAACACTGAAAGAGCAATGGGAGAGAAAAGAAGAGAACCAGGATAGCACAAAACCCTTAAAACCAAGTTAGGACAAGGTATGAAGAAGAAGGCTGTGGTCTTGAAGGACTAGAGAAGGGGACTGTTACTTCTGGAGAGAGATCTGCAATTGTGAGTATATACTTCTGGGAATTTTCTGAAAGGAATTCTTTGTATTAAAGCTAATTAATCTGTGAACCCACTATTGTTTGTTAAATCAGTCAGGGCCTAGTAGCAGCAGTTTAAGTTTAAATTTAAAACACAGAAGAGAGCTTTCTGGGTAAATTTCATACCCAGCAGAGAGCTTGTAGTTTAAATTTAATAGTCACTCAGGGCCTAGCATCAGCAAAGTACTTTTAGTTTAAATTTAAAACACAGAAGAGGAGAGCTTTCTGGTTAAATTTAGAACTCAGCAGAGAGCTTGTAGTTTAAATTTCATAATAAGTTGGAGCCTAGCATCAGCAAAGAGCTATAATTTAAATCAAATCAGAAAATAGCTTAGCACAAAAGGCAAAACAGGGTCAGTACTTTTTGAGCAACAAATAAAGTCTTCTAGAGACCTTTACAAAGAGGCCTTCTACCTAGGGGGCAAGAGACCTGTGAAACTTAGGTACTTACATATCTTAAAAGACAGGAAGTGCTTTCAGGTGAAGCTCGTTACCCAAATCAGTCATACACTAAGGACCTGAGATTAATTAAGCTTCAGGTGAACAAGATATATTAAAAGTATTAGGTACAGTTTTATTAGTATAAATATCCATAGCAACCCTTAGTAAGTAAAGACCTTAAAGATCTAAACACAAATTTAAAACTAAGATGCAGACAGCAGTCCAGCAGCGAGATGGGGGATTTCCAGTCTTTTGCATTGAGTGTCAGATGTATGATTTTCTCCCAATTGGTGAGAGGTCTTACGTGTGCACTAGGTGCAAGGAGCTCTTTGCTCTCAGGGAACGAGTCCATTCTCTAGAGGCTAGAGTAGCAGACTTGGAAAACATAATAAAGACAGAGAGGTACATAGACGAGACCTACAGGGATAAAGTCCTGAAGTCCCACCTCCAGTCTGGCAGCATCCCTGTTGCCATGGAGGAGAGAGGTCACGTGACAGGAGAGCATCACCCTGGTGTGGCAGGAAGTGATCCTGCAACTAGGACCTGTCCTCCAGGTGACGTAAAACACTCTCGCACCGAGGACGTTTCTCCAGGGCCATGTGCCCATGAGAGAAGGGTTAGGACAGCCGTTATTGTTGGTGATTCGATCATTAGGCATGTATATAGCTGGGTGGCTGGTGGACGTGAGGATTGCCTGGTAACATGCCTGCCTGGTGCGAAGGTAGCGAACCTCACGCACCACCTACATAAGGTCTTAGATAGTGCTGGGGAGGAGTCTGCTGTCTTGGTAGATGTCGGTACCAATGACATAGGAAAATGTGGTAGGGAGGTTCTGGAGGCTAAATTTAGGCTTTTAGGTAGGAAGTTGAAATCCAGAACTTCCAGTGTAGTGTTCTCCGAAATGCTTCCCGTTCCATGCGCAGGACCCAAAAGGCAGGCAGAGCTCCGGAGTCTCAATGCGTGGATGAGACAATGGTGCAGAGATGAGGGTTTTGGATTTGTTAGGAACTGGGGAACATTCTGGGGAAAGGAGGGGCTCCTCCGAAGGGATGGGCTTCACCTTAACCAGGATGGAACCAGGCTGCTGCCATTAACCTTTAAAAATGAGATAGAGCAGCTTTTAAACTAGATAATAGGGGAAAGCTGACAGTCGCCCAAGAGTGGATGGTTCGGAAGAATGTATCCTTGAAGGATACTACTAAAAACAGAGAGGTTCAAAAAAGAGTAAAGTAGCCCAGATGCCCTCGAGTATGGAGCAGACAGAGCTTAAAGATCCCAAATTACCCATGTCTACCAATAGCCAAATTAATATGAATAAAATACAGTCTCTAAAATGCTTGTATGGAAATGCTAGAAGTCTAAAAAATAAGATGGGAGATTTAGAATATATAGCACTAAATGAAAGGTTATATATGACTGGAATATCAGAGACATGGTGGAAGGAGGACAACCAATGGGACACTGTGATACCTGGGTACAAACTATATCGTAAAGACAGAGCTGATCAAATTGGTGGAGGGGTTGCGCTCTATGTTGGAGAGGGCATTGAATCAGAAAGGATTAAAGTTTTGCAGGAAACAAAATTTGCTGTAGAATCTCTATGTATTGAAATTTCATGTAAAAAGGGGAAGGCAATGGCAGTGGGGGTGTACTATCAACACCTGGCAAGAATGAACAAATGGATGATGGAATGCTCAAAGAAATCAAGGAAGCTAACAAAAGTTACAGCACAGTAATAATAATGGGTGATTTCAATTACCCCGGTATCGACTGGGTCAGTGTCACGGCAGGACATGCTAGGGAGATAAAGTTCCTAGATGAAATAAATGACTGTTTCTTGGAGCAGCTGGTTTATGAACCAACCAGAGGGGAAGCCATATTAGACCTAGTCCTTAGTGGAACACCAGATCTAGTGCAAGAGATATGGTTGTTGGGGCCACTTGGCAATAGTGATCATAGCATGATCGCCTTTGATTTTATTAGTGGAGAAGGGATAGTAAGGAAATCCACAGTGCTAACTTTTAACTTTCGAAAGGGAGACTATGATAAAATAAGGAAAATAGTTAAGAAAAAACTAAAAGGAACAGTTGCAAAGGTTAAAGACTTACATCAAGCTTGGGTGTGGTTGAAAAATACTATCTTGGAAGCCCAGACCAGCTGTATTCCACGCTTTAAGAAAAGTGGAAGGAAGTCCAAAAAACTGCCAGCATGGTTTAAAGGTGAGGTCAGAGAGGCTGTTGTCGCCAAAAAAGCATCTTTCAGGAAATGGAAAAAAGAGCCAAACGACGAAACCTGGAAACAGCACAAGCACTGGCAAGTCAAATTAAAGGCATTGATAAGGCAGGCAAAGAGAGAATTTGAGAAGAAGCTTGCTGTGGAAACAAGAACTCGAAATAAAGACTTTTTCAAGTACATTCGTAGCAAAAAACCTTTGAGAGAGTCGGTTGGTCCATTAGATGATAGAGGGGTTAAATGGGCACTAAGAGGCGACAAGGCAATAGCGGAGAGACTGAATGAATTCTTTGCTTCGGTCTTTACTGAGGAAGATGTAGGGATGTTACCCATGACTGAAGTGGTATTTAAAGGTGCGGAAGAATTGACGGAAATATCGATACATCAGGAAGATGTATTACAACTATTAGATAAACTCCCAGCAGAGGAGAAAATGGGTGCCAACAGAATGTCGATGGTTGGACACAAGTCACCAGGGCCTGCAAACACACCAATCCAACTTCTCCAGCCCTTGAATTGAAGAACCATTGTTCAGCCCTGGAAGTGTAGGAGGTGAAAGCATCCCTGGAAAGGGAAGAACCAGAGCTCAAGAACCCTAAAGTTGCAGAATCAGTGACCACAAGGAAACGAAGGGTAGTGGTGGTTGGAGACTCTGTTCTGACGGGTACTGAGGCGTCCATCTGCCGACCAGACTTGATGTCCAGAGAGGTATGCTGTCTGCCTGGTGCCAAAATCCAAGATGTTACGGAGAGTTTGCCGAGACTCATCAAGCCCACTGATTATTACCCAATGTTGCTAATCCATGTTGGAACAAATGATACTGCCAGGTATACCTCGGAATGTATCAAAAGTGACTTCATGGCTCTGGGACAGAGGGTGAAGCTGTTAGGTGCACAGGTGGTGTTGTCTTCAATCCTCTCTGTTGAGGGTAAAGGCCAAGGAAGAGAGGCTCGCATCCTGGAGATGAATGCATGGCTGTGTGGATGGTGTCATCAAAAGCGTTTTGGTTTCCTAAACCATGGGATGCTGTTCCAAGGGTTGCAGAGTAGAGATGGCATCCATCTGTCCAAGAAAGGTCAACGCGTCTTCAGTAGTAGACTGGCTAATCTACTGAAGAGGGCTTTAAACTAGATTCGTTGGGGATGGGTGAAGAAAGCCCCCAGGTAGGTGAAAGCCCCCAGGTAGGTGATACATTGAATAACTTTATGGAAATGGGTAACAGGGGTAACATATGGAAAGCAATGTGTATAAATGCCCGTAGCATGGGAAATAAGATCCCTGATGTTGAAGCTTTGGTGGGAGTGGCTGACTTGGATTTAGTGGCAGTTACAGAAACATGGTTCACAGAAAACCATGATTGGGATGTAACTATACCTGGCTATACGGAAGGACTGGGGTTTCTAGTCCCGCAGGTGCTCCTTGTGGTCTTGAGCAAGCCACTTAACCCTCCATTGCCCATGTTCCCTGTAAGTATTATTGTATGAGTCTCATATCCCCTCGTGTTAAATGTATCCCCCAACCGCTTTGACCCGGTGAAAAGCGGGATATAAATGCAGCTAAATAAATAAATAAATAAATATACTTTATTCAGAAAGGACAGGGTAGGAAGTAGGGGAGGAGGAGTGGCACTATATGTAAAAACTACTATTAAAGCTTGTCAGACGGCTGCCTGGGTGAGAATCTTCACAGTCTTGGCAAGTGCATATATCTATATGATTTGCAAGGGATTGTGGGCAATGCAGTTCATTCACACCAGACACAGCTGCTCACAATAATTAGTTGTGCTTTTGGGTAAAGCCAATAAGATATTTATTTATGGGGTTATTTCTTCCAACACAGATATGCTTGGTAGCACATAAATCAGGTTACTTGCTTTCAGTGTTAAACTTGAAAAAAAACAAAATCAGGAAAACAACCTTTTAACTTATCATGCAATTAAAGCAAAGAAATAAGACCTGGTTGGTACAAACTGGTCTTTTCTGTAGGCATTAGCTAATGTTTTCTTAGCATATATCAAACAACAAACGAAAAGCCACAAAGAAATAAAAAAACTGTTCTTTTCAGGTTAACTTCTGATAACTTCCCACATAGATTCAGAAGTGATTCTCTCCTAGCTCACAAGCAATTAGGTAAGGCTCAATTGCTAGTAGTTATCCAGCTGAAACCCCTTAGCTGGCTTGCTTTCTACTGTGTGGGTCAAATCCTGCTTCAGGAGCTTTTCTGAGTAGATTAAAGAACAAGTTTGTATTTCTTTGTGATGGTTGCTGTACTTTGTAACAGAAAGTTACCAAAGGAGTTTAGACAGAGAGCAGTCCATATAAACACATTTTTCATCTGCAATCATTCCCCCTTCTTCAACAAGCATGGGTTCAATATCATGGATTGGCATAGATGAATCTCTCAATGGAGCACTTTCAGGAGAATACTTGTTTCCTTGCTGTCTTTCAAGGTTATAGCTAGGGCATAGATCAGTGTTCATGCCTGAGCTTCCATTGCTGTTAGAGTTCCTCTCTATATAGCCTGGCCAGTATGTAGTCCAGTTCTTATGTCCAGCCTTCCAATCCAGATTCCTGGACACTGGATCTCTCTTCACATACCTTCTGGCACGGGTCTTAGGGTCCCTTCCACGTGCAGCCATCTCCCTCACAGGTAGCGTCTGGAGATTCCTAGCTCTGCAGCACCATTCCTATGGCTTTCCCCAGTCCAATGGTGTATGCTGGCCCTTGAAATGCCTCCCAGTATACGTACTGCTCTGGACTCTTCTAGACCTCTCAAAGGCTTTTCTCTTCCTTCTTCCAAAGGGTTTCTTTCCCTCTCTGTCCGTCCGGTTTGGCTTCTGCTTCTGATGATCCTTCAGATGAAACTGATGATCAAGCTCAAGCTGATTCTCAGGATAATGAGGATGATTCTCTGTAGAATAAACTCTACCTTTATTCTGCTAAGATGAGTGCTCCTCCCTAACACAGCGCAGCTGTGCTGAATCAGGCCCTGCCCATTGAGATGAGTGCTTAGGGATTACCTCATAGCCCTCCTGATTGAACACACGTTTCCCCACTTCAGCTCCTCTAATGGCTGTTGGAAACCTGGTGCATTCTGGGACTGGTAGTCTTTTATGGGAAAATTCTGTTTTCTTATTTCTACCAGAACTGACAGGTTGCTTGTTCAGAGTCACTTCACCTTCTCTATAGCTCCTTCCTGAGCTATGATAAGCTTCCTTATCACAAGCTTTGGAATTACAGAGCTTAAAAGGGAGAGGGGAGGCATTGTGGGTTAAACTAGAAAGAGGGAAAGAGAAATCTATTTAAATTGGTGTGATATACAGACCTCCCTCACAAGAGGAAGAGGTGGACAGATAGTTAATTGAAGACATGTGCAGCATTGCTAGGAAAGGGGAAGTGCTACTGATAGGAGATTTCAATATGCCATATGTTCATTGGCACATTCCTGCTGCAGTATCATCTAGAAGTAAGGAGATCCTGGATTCTCTACAGAGAGAACTATTCAGGCAATTTGTAACAGACCCCACACGTGAAGGGGCCATACTGGACTTGGTGCTTACCAATGGTGAAAGTGTTTCTGATGTTGTAGTGGGAGATCATTTTCCATCCAGTGATCACCAGATGGTGTGGTTCAGTATTAGGACTACGGCTGTTAGAATCCATTCAAAGGTGAGGATCTTAGACTTTAGGAAGACTAACTTTGCCAAGATGGGCCAATACCTCAGGGAGTAGTTAGCTGGATGGGAACAGCTGAGGGATGTAGAAAAACAGTGGGAAAAACTGAAAAGGGATATTTTAAGGGCAACCAACCTTTTTGTTAAAATGGTAAATAAAGGTAAAATGAAAAGGAGACCGCTATGGTTTTCGAAAGAAGTAGCTAAAAAAGTGAAGAAAAAGAGGGAGGCCTTCATGAAATACAAGAGATCCCAGAGAGAGGAAGACAGGCATCTGTATTCGGAAAAACTTAGAGAAGCTAGCAAAGTAGTCAGGAAGGCAAAGATTTAAAAGGAGGAGGAAATAGCCAATGCAATAAAATGGGGGGATAAGACATTTTTCAGATATATTAGTGAGAAGAGGAAGGGCAAGAGTGGTATTGTCAGACTCAAGGAAGCAGGGGAGGAATATGTAGAAGCTGATAAGGATAAAGCGGAATTGTTTAACAAATATTTTTGTTCTGTGTTCACAGATGAAGAACCAGGAGAAGTACCTCAGAAAACACCCACAAATAGGAACAGAAGCAAAGGACATCTTGAACAATTTTCAAAAGACTGTGTTCATGAGAAACTATCTCAACTTAAAGTAGACAAAGCAATGGGACCGGATGGGATACACCCGAGAATACTGAGAGAACTTGGGGACATTCTAGCAGCTCCACTGACTGACCTTTTCAATGCCACGTTGGAGTCGGGAGTGGTGCCAAAGGACTGGAGAGAGGCTCATGTGGTGCCTTTACACAAAAGCGGAAGTAAGGATGTGGTTGAAAACTACAGGCCGGTTAGTTTAACTTTGGTGGTGAGTAAATTATTTGAAACGCTGCTGAAAGAGAAAATAGTGAGGTTTCTGGAATCCAGCGGATTACAGGATCCAAGGCAGCATGGATTCACCAGAGGCAGGTCTTGTCAGACAAATCTGATTGATTTCTTTGACTGGGTGAATAGGGAGTTGGACCGAGGGACAGCCCTAGATGTGGTGTATTTAGATTTCAGTAAAGCCTTTGACACTGTTCCTCACAGGCGACTTATAAACAAACTGAGCACCCTAGGGATGGACCCTAATGTTACTGCTTGGGTTAGAAATTGGTTGGGTGGGAGGCGACAAAGAGTACAAGTAAATGGAGCTCACTCTGAGGAGAAGGATGTTATCAGTGGTGTGCCCCAGGGATCTGTCCTTGGTCCGATTCTTTTTAACATCTTTGTTAGTGATATAGCGGAAGGGCTTTCAGGTAAGGTTTGCCTCTTTGTGGATGATACCAAAATCTGCAATAGAGTAGACACCCAGGAAGGGGTAGATAACATGAGGAGGGATTTAGCTAAGCTTGAAGAATGGTCTAGAATTTGGCAGCTGGGATTTAATGTTAAAAAATGTAAGGTCATGCATTTGGGCTGCAGCAATCCAAGGGAGCAATATAGTATAGGGGGTGAAGTACTTTGTCCACTAAAGAAGAGTGAGACCTAGGCGTGGTTGTGTCTGATGATCTTAAAGTAGCTAAACAAGTAGAAAAGGCGACGGCAAAAGCTAGAAGGATGCTTGGGTGCATACGGAGAGGAATGGCTAGCAGAAAAAAGGAGGTGATAATGCCTCTGTATAAGTCTTTGGTGCGACCTCATTTGGAGTTTAGTGTGCAATTCTGGAGATCGCACCTTCAAAAGGATGTGAACAGGATGGAGTCGGTGCAGAGGGTGGCTACTAAAATGATTAGTAGTCTTCATTATAAAGGATATGAGGACAGACTTAAGGATCTTAATATGTACACCTTAGAGGAAAGGCGGGATAGAGGTGATATGATTGAGATGTTTAAATACCTCCTTGGCATAAATGTTCAGGGAAAGAGCCTCTTTCAATTGAAAGCAAGTTCTGCTATGAGGAGGGTGAAGGGAAATAGATTCAGGAGTGATATGCGGAAAAATTTCTTTATGGAAAGAGTAGTGGATCCGTGGAATAGTCTCCCAGTGGAGGTGGTAGAGATGAGGACAGTAACTGAATTCAAAAAAGCATGGGACAAACACAGAGGATCTCTAAAGGTAAAAAGGGGACTGTTGTAGTTGTTGATATGGAAGGACAGACTAGATAGGCCATGTGGTCTTTTTCTGTCGTCATATTTCTATGTTTCTATGTTTCTATAAACTGAAGAGTAGCAAATCACCTGGGCCGGATGGTATACATCCAAGAATGTTGAAAAACTGAAATATGACATTGCAGACCTGCTATTAGTAATCTGTGAACTATCATTAAAATCATCTCTAATACCTGAAGATTGGAGGATCGCCAATGTAACACCAATTTTTAAAAAGGGTTCCAGGGGTGATCCAGGAAACTACAGACCGGTGAGCCTGACATCAGAACCGAGAAAAATGGTAGAAACCATCATAAAGAATAAAATTACTCAGCATGTAGATAGTCACGGCCTAATGGGAGACAGCCAACATGACTTTAGACAAGGAAGATCTTGTCTTACTAATCTGTTATGTTTTTCTGAAGGTGTGAATAAACAGGTGGGCAAAGGTGAGTCAGTTGATATAGTGTATCTGGACTTTCAGAAAGCCTTTGACAAGGTCCCTCATCAGAGACTTTTGGCAAAACTAAAGAGTCATGGGATAGGAGGCAGTGTACTACTGTGGATCAGGAACTGGTTAAAAGATAGAAAGCAGAGGGTAGGGCTAAATGGCCAATTTTCCCAATGGAGAAAGGTGAATAGTGGTGTACCACAGGGATCAGTGCTTGGTCCAATGCTTTTTGACATATTCATAAATGACCTGGAAAGTGGAATAAGACAGACAGAGAGGTACATAGACGAGACCTACAGGGATATAGTCCTGAAGTCCCACCTCCAGTCTGGCAGCATCCCTGTTGCCATGGAGGAGAGAGGTCACGTGACAGGAGAGCATCACCCTGGTGTGGCAGGAAGGGATCCTGTAACTAGGACCTGTCCTCCAGGTGATGTAAAACCCTCTCGCACCGAGGAAGTTTCTCCAGGGCCATGTGCCCATGAGGGAAGGGTTAGGACAGCCGTTATAGTTGGTGATTCTATCATTAGGCATGTAGATAGCTGGGTGGCTGGTGGACGTGAGGATCGCCTGGTAACATGCCTGCCTGGTGCGAAGGTAGCGGACCTCACGCACCACCTAGATAAGGTCTTAGATAGTGCTGGGGAGGCGTCTGCTGTCTTGGTACATGTTGGTACCAATGACATAGGAAAATGTGGTAGGGAGGTTTTGGAGGCTAAATTTAGGCTTTTAGGTAGGAAGTTGAAATCCAGAACTTCCAGGTTAGCATTCTCCGAAATGTTTCCTGTTCCACGCGCAGGACCCAAAAGGCAGACAGAGCTCCGGAGTCTCAATGCGTGGATGAGACGATGGTGCAGAGATGAGGGGTTTGGATTTGTTAGGAACTGGGGAACATTCTGGGGAAAGGAGGGGCTCTTCTGAAGGGATGGGCTTCACCTTAAACGGGATGGAACCAGGCTGCTGGCATTAACCTTTAAAAAGGAGATAGAGCAGCTTTTAAACTAGATATTAGGGGAAAGCCGACAGTCGCCCAAGTGCAGATGGTTCGGAAGAATGTATCTTTGAAGGATACTACCAAAAGCAGAGAGGTTCCACAAAAGAGTAAAGTAGCCCAAATGACCTCAAGTATGGAGCAGACATGTCTAACAGACAAATTAATATGGATAAAATACATTCTCTAAAATGCTTGTATGCAAATGCTAGAAGTCTAAAAAATAAGATGGGAGAGTTAGAATATATAGCACTAAATGAAAGGTTAGATATGATTGGAATATCAGAGACATGGTAGAAGAACGACAACCAGTGGGACATTGTGATACCTGGGTACAAACTATATCGTAATGATAGAGCTGATCAAATTGGTGGAGGGGTTGCTCTCTATGTTAGAGAGGGCATTGAGTCAGAAAGGATTAAAGTTTTGCAGGAAACAGAATCTGCTGTAGAATCTATATGGATTGAAATTCCATGTAAAAGGGGGAAGGCAATGGCAGTGGGGGTGTACTATCGAGCGCCTGGCCAGAATGACCAAATGGATGATGAAATGCTCAAAGAAATCAAGGAAGCTAACAAAAGTTACAGCACAGTAATAATAATGGGTGATTTCAACTACCCCGGTATCGACTGGGTCAGTGTCACGTCAGGACATGCTAGGGAGATAAAGTTCCTAGATGAAATAAATGATTGCTTCTTGGAGCAGCTGGTTCATGAACCGACCAGAGGGGAAGCCATATTAGACCTAATCCTTAGTGGAACACCAGATCTAGTGCAAGAGATAAGGTTGTTGGGGCCACTTGGCAATAGTGATCATAGCATGATCGCCTTTGATTTAATTAGTGGAGGAGGGATAGTAAGGAAATCCACAGTACTACCTTTTAACTTTCGAAAGGGAGACTATGATAAAATGAGGAAAACAGTCAAGAAAAAACTAAAAGGAGCAGTTGCAAAGGTTAAAGACGTACAACAGGCTTGGCTGTTGTTGAAAAATACTATCTTGGAAGCCCAGACCAGCTGTATTCCACGCTTTAAGAAAAGTGGAAAGAAGTCCAAAAAACTGCCAGCATGGTTTAAAGTTGAGGTCAGAGAGGCTGTTGTTGCCAAAAAAAGCATCTTTCAGGAAATGGAAAAAAGAGCCAAACGACGAAACCTGGAAACAGCACAAGCACTGGCAAGTCAAATGCAAGGCATTGATAAGGCAGGCAAAGGGAGAATTTGAGAAGAAGCTTGCTGCAGAAGCAAAAACGCGAAGTAAAGACCTTTTCAAGTACATTCGTAGCAAAAAACCTGTGAGAGAGTCAGTTGGTCCATTAGATGATAAAGGGGTTAAAGGAGCACTAAGAGGCGACAAGGCGATAGCGGAGAGACTGAACGAATTCTTTGCTTCAGTCTTTACTGAGGAAGATGTAGGGATGTTACCCATGACTGAAGTGGTATTTAAAGGTGCAGAAGAATTGAAGGAAATATCGATACATCGAGAAGATATATTACAACTATTAGATAAGCTGAAGAGTAGCAAATCACCTGGGCCGGATGGTATACATCCAAGGGTATTGAAAGAACTGAAATATGAGATTGCAGACCTGCTATTAGTAATCTGTGAACTATCATTAAAATCATCTCTAATACCTGAAGATTGGAGGATCGCCAATGTAATACCAATTTTTAAAAAGGGTTCCAGGGGTGATCCGGGAAACTACAGACCGGTGAGCCTGACGTCAATACCGGGAAAAATGATAGAAACCATCATAAAGAATAAAATTACTCAGCATGTATATAGTCATGAACTAATGAGAGACAGCCAACATGGCTTTAGACAAGGAAGATCTTGTCTTACTAATCTGTTATGTTTTTTTGAAGGAGTGAATAATCAGGTGGACAAAGGTGAGTCGGTTGATATTGTGTATCTGGACTTTCAGAAAGCCTTTTACAAGGTCCCTCATGAGAGACGTTTGGCAAAACTAAAGAGTCATGGGATAGGAGGCAGTGTACTATTGTGGATCAGGAACTGGTTAAAAGATAGAAAGCAGAGGGTAGGGCTAAATGGCCAATTTTCCCAATGGAGAAAGGTGAATAGTGGTGTACCCCAGGGATTTGTGCTGGGTCCGCTGCTTTTTGACATATTCATAAATGACCTGGAAAGTGGAATAACGAGTGAGGTTATCAAATTTGCAGATGACACAAAACTATTTAAAGTTGTTAAAACCCAAGAGGATTGTGGAAAATTGCAAGAGGATCTTGATAAATTGGAAGACTGGGCATCAAAATGGCAGATGAAATTTAATGTGGACAAGTGCAAGGTTATGCACCTAGGGAAGAACAACCCAAACTATGGTTACACGATGCAAGGTTCCACATTAGGAACCACCGCCCAGGAAAAAGATTTATGCGTCATTGTGGATACCATGTTAAAACCCTCGGCCCAGTGTGCAGCGGCGGCCAAGAGAGCAAATAGAATGCTAGGTATGATAAGGAAAGGAATGGAAAATAAAACAAAGGATATTATAATGCCTCTATATCGTTCCATGATGAGACCGCACCTTGAATATTGTGTGCAATTCTGGTCGCCGTATCTTAAAAAGGATATAGAGTTATTAGAAAAGGTTCAGAGAAGAGCCACCAAAATGGTAAAGGGGATGGAAGGATACTCCTATGAAGAAAGGCTAAAAATGTTAGGGCTCTTTAACCTGGAAAAGAGACGGCTGAGGGGAGATATGATAGAAGTCTATAAATTAATGAGCGGAGTGGAATGGGTAAACGTAGATCGATTGTTTACCTTATCAGAATATAGAAAGACTAGGGGACATGCAATGAAGCTACAGGGTAAACTATTTAAGACTAATAAAAGAAAATATTTTTTCACTCAACGTGTAATCAAACTCTGGAATTTGTTACCGGAGGATGTAGTAAAGGCTGTTAGTGTAGCTGGGTTTAAAAAAGGTTTGGACAAGTTCCTGGAGGAAAGATCCATAAGCCATTATTAAGAAGGGACCCAGGATATCAATGCTTAAACCAATACAATCATTGTGGAACCTGTGTCCCTTGGGGAAACTGCTAGGTACATATGACCTAGATTGGCCACTGTTGGAAACAGAATACTGGGCTTGATGGACCTTGGTCTGACCCAGTATGGCATATCTTATGTTCTTATGTACTTATGTTCTTATAAGTAAGGTACAGAAGTTTGAGGATAAGCAATTAGAGAATGCAAGGTCAAGGCTGTGGCTTGCTGGTGAGTAGGGACAAAAAAACAAAAGAGTGGCCGGTTCACACACACAACTCTTTTATTGACCAAATAATAAGTGGCCTAAACCCAACAATCTCTACAAACCAACTCTAACATTATTATAAAACCAGCGGATAAGGGGGGTGCAGTTGTGGTCCTGGATAAGGGCAAATATATTGCTGAAATAAATGATAAAAAGTTCTATTTGAGATTAGATGAAGACCCTACTAGCACCCTTAAGAGCAATATCGACAATTTGGTTCTCACTGCTTATGAGACTGGGCATTTAACAAAAAAGGAGAAGGATTTTCTTACGGTAAAAAATCCTGTTATGCCCACTATCTATGTGATACCGAAAATTCACAAATCCTTGGATAACCCCCCTGGGAGACCCATCGTATCCACCATAGGATCCTTATTAGAACCGGTCTCTAAGTTTTTAGACGTTATCCTTAGACCCTTTATTTTAGAGATGTGGTCATATGTTCGAGATTTAGCTCATGTGATAAAGATCCTCTCCTCTTTTAAAGATCTGAATTCCAATATTATTATGGTGACTCTGGATGTCGAATCATTGTATACTAACGTGCCGCAGCAGGAGGCCCTACAGATAGTTGAAGAGTGTTTTTTGGTTAGAAAAACTCACCAGCGTATTCCTACCGCATTGTTGTTTGCACTTGCGAAAATTGCACTTTGTAAAAAATTTTTTTGTTTTCGAGACTTGTTTTACCAGCAAATCAAAGGGGTAGCTATGGGCTCTTCATTTGCACCGGATATCGCAAATCTTTATATGTACAGATTTGAAAAGTATTTTTTGGAAGATCATTTATATAAAGAGAATATCCGGTTGTGGATACGATATATAGATGACATCTTGATTATATGGGATGGCTCAGTTGAATTATTATCAGATTTTAATGTGTGGATTAACGATTTGGATGACAATCTACGCTTCCAAGTCACTTATGACAAAGAAAGGATTTCATATCTGGACTTATTAATTAAGCGAGAAGGCTCAGGTTTTAGTACTACGCTGTATCGAAAACCAACTGACCGTAATACTCTGCTCCATCACTCGAGTTTTCATAACCCGTCCTTTAAAAATAATTTACCAGTGGGGCAATTTCTTCGAGCCAGGAGGATTTGCACGTTAGACGAAGATTTTGAACTTCAATCCACTGTTCTTCAAGAAAGGTTTCAGATGCGGAAATACCCACTTTGTGCCATTAATAAGGCTTACACTAGAGCTCGAGATTCTTCAAGGGCTGCTCTGCTTAAGCCACGTGCCAAGAGAGACTTTCAGAATAAAATGGTTTGTCCATTAAAATATTCCTTAGAATCCTATAAAATTGTTGGAATTTTGAGAAAAGAATGGCACTTGATCCAAGTGATCCCAGGGTTTGAAAAATTGGAATTAATGATAGCACATAAAAGGAATGTGAATCTTCGGGACCTCCTTGTTCCATCAGCTCTTACTGAAAGAAAACCTCTCTCTATGTATAAAGGACAGTATCAGTGCGGACACTGCTCTGTATGTATATATACACTTCCGATTCGAAAGTTTTTCATACATCCTACCACCAACGTAAAGTATCATGTCCACGATTTTTCCAATTGTGAGACAGCAAACGTTATTTACATCATTATATGTCCATGTAACATGTTATACATTGGAAAAACTAAATGAAGCATACGTGTTCGAATAGTTGAACACAAGAGCAGTATAAGGAGAAAACTAGAAGACAAACCGTTGGTCCAACACTGGTTTGAAAAAAACCATAAAATTTCAGACTTACGTTTTTTTGTTATTAAGAAGGTAATACCAAATTGGAGGGGCGGAGACAATGACAGAACGTTGTTAAGGTTAGAACAGAATTATATTTTTTGGATGGATACTTTATCCCCTCATGGTTTAAATTTAGAAAGAGATCTGTCGGTTTTTCTGTAGAGGTTCTCTTTCTCTCTGGTTTCATATTTTTTGTCTGTTTTCACTTCTTCTGCAGTTTTTAAGTTTTTTTAACTACAGATGACAACTATGTTTTTGATTTTTATGGCACACTTATTTTAGTGGATATGTCCCTTATATTGTACATTCTATAATTTTTATTATTCATTAATTATTTATTTTTTTAGTTCGTTGGTTAAATACTATTGTAGTCATCATTTAGGGGTATGTTTACTAAACGTGAATAACGCACGTAGTATGATGTTAACGACCGTAAGTGCAGTGTAACGCGCGTAAACACGCGCCAACGACCAGTAACGTCGTACTACGCGCGGTAACCGCGCTTAACGATCGTAAAGCCTCGCGGCGCGTTAAAACAGCGCAGAAAGTGGAGAGTGGGCGGAGAGAAGGGGTCAATGGGCGGAGAGGGGGCGTGGAGAGGCTCCCCCTCACTAATGCGCTGTAATTCTGAGCTCAATTCCAACGCGAATGAAAACCTGCCGTTAAAGGCATTTAAAGGGAAGAGAAACCATTTCCGTCAGCAATGTACAGAATAACCGGGGAAACACACAAACGTGAGCAGTGTGATTCATGTGCACTGAACAAAATAGCACATAAAACGTTAAAAATGACCACAGGAAACATTTTAAAAAGCATAATAGAGCTGGGCAACAGTGATAGCAATGGGCAACAAGGAACAACACTGCCTGGAAAGCACCAAATAAAAAAGAAATGATGTGTGGAAGGGTGTACGCTCCACAGACCCTTATAAAGATCATTTCATTGTAATGGATTGTCCTGGGAGTGTTGTGTAATGTTTCCCAATGATATCAATGTTGCCCAGCTTGGTTATCGGTGTGTGCCCCTTTTGTGAGGTATTCTCTGAGGTTTATGTGCACCATTGTCTGCATACAAGGTAAATGAGGTCACAGTAAACCTGTTGCAGAGCAGGGTTTCTGACTCGTCAGGCCGGTTTAACTAACTCCAGGGACAGCACCATCTCTGTGGCCACAGTGTGGTGCAACAGACACAGCCAGTGCCTGTAAAACCAGAGGGTCACAGGTTCAAATTCCAGCTGGGGCTCCTGCCAACCCAGTCCCCATAGCTTTACCCACCACTAAACAGTGATAGTAAAGACACACCTTTATTGCAGAGAACATACGCATGGCCTATATTTTACCACACCAGAAACAGGCACATTACCTTAAAGCAGAGTTCCGCAAATGCAGTCCTGGAGGGCCCCACAACATTCCGGTTTCATGCTGCCTCCAATAAAGATGCCTGTGCTGCATAGCTATGCACCACCCCCATGTTATGCAGATGTAGCTCATGCATATTTATGAGGGACAGCATGAAAACCCGAACAGTGTGTGGAACACCAGGACTGGAGTTGGGGAACTCTGCCGTAAAGCAGCAGCCAACAGAGCCACACACCCACCCACAGGCCCCATTGGCCAATGCCACCTGGAGAGGCAAGACATTGGGTCCTGCCTGTATCTCCCAATACTAGCAGTTGCATACCTTAGCAATGCCACCCTACACCTAGGTATATGGTACACAGCTATCAAACGTTTGCTATGAGAACTGGCAGATATCAATTCCTCTGTTAAGCACATTTTGCTCATTGAGCTCCACCATAACAATCATTCTGATGTCTGCGGTGTGTGCTGCAGGTCTGGTCTCTGACAGTGTTCACCACCCTGGGGAGTGACCCCCCAACAGTCTTGTGTACCATAGCCATGCCTGTACTATGCCCATGACTGGTGTGGTGTGTATGGCTGCTGACCACCTCTATAGTAGCACAATGCTGTCATCGGTGTGGGGGTGGTTGTCTGTCTATCTCAGGGGTGGGCACCTCCGGTCCTGGAGGGCCGCAGACCAGTCAGGTTTTCGGGATATCCCTAATGAACATGCATGAGATATATATGCATTAGAGATATCCTGCCAACCTGACTGGTTTGTGGCCCTCCATGGCTGGATTTGGAGACCCCTGCCTTACACCTCTGTCATTTAAGATCATGAGTGGGCAAGGTACAGATGTCCTCCTCGATTCTCACCACCACCAAAACGTTGTCTAATAGACAATTTTTTGGTGGTGGTGAGAAGTGAGGAGGACTGTGACAAATTCTATCTAACCTTTTTGATGTCTTGGACATCTGCACCTTGTCCACTCACAATCTTAAATGACAGAGGTGTAAGGCAGGGGTCTCCAGATCCAGCCCTGGAGGGCCACAAACCAGTCAGGTTGGCAGGATATCTCTAATGCATATATATCTCATGCATATTCATTAGAGATATCCCAAAAACCTGACTGGTCTGCGGCCCTCCAGGTCCAGGTTTGCCCACCCCTGGTCTATCTCTATCCAGTGTGTGGTGGCTGCAAACACCTTCCACAGCCCACACTGCTAGCAATGTTGCCAGTATTGGGCTGCCAATGTGCATAATGAGGAGCAAGGTACCATGGGTATAGGCTGGACAGTGTGGCCTGGCCAGGGCGCATCTGCACAGGGCATAGGGCAGTGACAGGCACATTGTAGTGGCCGGCCACCACCTACACAGACAGGGTGACCTCAGTATGTGCTGCTGAGAGATCACTCTCACCCTGACTGAGCAGTGACCACAGCATGGCTAGGCACCCCCATAGTGCTATCTAGTATTTCTCTCATGTGATATATGTGGGTTGCCTTTTGGGGCCCTGTCACTGATTTAACTGTGTATGCTGACATCCCAGTTCTGGGTGCAGGCATCTCCACTGGGCACTAGCAGACTATTTGCAGCTGGTATGTGTTGTGATGGAGTGGTTTGCAGAGTGCAGTGGCTGATGGCTTGCACCAGGGGAATATCAGATAGTGGTGGGGTGCAGCATGCCATATCTAGGCCTAATGTCTGTCTGCTATTGTGTTCTGGATGTGTACAGAGCTGCATTGACTGCTCTTTGGGGTGTGTGTCCCTCAGCAGGACTGGGGTTCATGTTCCCATCTACATCCACCTTGCAGGGAGGTAGATGTTGTATCTTTTGATAGGAGACCCTGTTTGCTGCTCTGGGGGAGGGGGTGGTGGTGGTGCATGGGCCCTCCTAGGGGTACATGGGGGCTACACCTGACTGATACAGAGATGTCCAAGGTGTTTCTGCAGAAACTACCTGTCTCACACTATAACACTGCTGTGGACCTGCACCATGGCTTCTTTCAGCCATGGACGTTGCTGTGGACCTGGTGCTTGGCGCCTCACTGCACCCTCAGGGTGAGCACAGTAACCGCACGCTGTGACGGGGTGTGGCTACCCTGTGCCGGTACAACACACGGTCAGTACCCCCTACCAGGCCGAGGTGCTGTGGGGGTGCACATGGTCGCTTCCCCCCTACCAGGCCGAGGTGCTGTGGGTGTGCATTCCCCATCTTGTGTTTATCTGTGGACAGCTGATTTGCATGTGCATCATGGGTGTGACTGGCGCAATCCAACCCTGGGGGAATCCAGCGCCTGCTCACAGGCTTTGATAACCCATAGGCCATCCCACGTACATCTGTTAGCATTGTGCATAGGTGCAGAACACCCTACCGAGTCTGTCATATAAGGTACCCACACAGGTAAAAACACACATACCCACGCACGATTGTACGCGCGTCGCTACGCACGCCCCAACGTACATTGTTACGCACACTGTGAGGGTGTGTTTCTGTATGCAGTACTCGATGTAAAGCAAAACATGCCTTCTCACGGCACACTGGGGACTCGAACCCATGCTCCCTGTAACAGTGGTTAGTACACTAACCATTGTGCTACAGCTCTGTTTGGGTCAGGTATGTATGCTAGCAACCCTACAACACATACAGGACATATACATGCCCCCACACTCACTATATAATGTGTGGGTGTGTTTACTTGCACCCCAAAAGGGAAGGGAACATAGACATGCCCCCTCACTCACTATCTAATGTGTGGGTGTGTTTGCTTGCACCCCTCCAAAATGAGGCAACTAAATGCCCCCTCCCTCACTGTATCATGTACAGGATGCTACATCAGCCAGCCTTCTGCAACTGGCACCCTGCGGACTCGAACCCATGCTGCCCGTATTAGCGGTCACTGCAGTAACCATTGTGCTACAGCTCTGTATTGATCATGTATGTCTGAGTGGCTTCTTATGCTTAACGCGTGGTGACGCCGCTAACGCGCCATGTAACGCTCGTTACTTTAGTAACGCGCGTTAGGTGTTCCGCTGTCCCGCCCATCTCCTTATTTGGGGGTTTGTCTTATTAACGCGGATCCTAACGCGAACTGCAATAACGCGATTTAGTAAACATACCCCTTAGTCTTTTTCCTCCTTTGATTTGTGTATTAAGGGGGTATTTGTTTTTTGTTCAACCCCATTTTAATATAATTGTTTTATATTTATTAAGATATTCATTGTTTTTTAATACTTTTAAGATCCACGGCAGCAGCTTGAATTATCTCCTTCCCTTCTGTGTTATATCAGCGATTACATCATTTTGAACATTGGGTCAATATGTTTTTTACTGATTGACATCTTTGGTTCCCTATTTATTTATTTATTTTTTAATTGACCTTTTCATTCAAAAATTTTTATAGCTGATTACACTATTTATTTATTTATATATTTATTAATATTAATATTTATTATAATATCTATGGCAGAAGATTAAAAATTGCCATGTTTTCGGCCATACCCTTGTGTACCATGGGTTTGTTATAGCCCCTTTTATAAATATCAAGTAAATTTACATCTGCCGTTTTTAGATGCATATTTAAAAAAAAAAATTTTCCTTCCATATTTGTTTTGGATACCCATTCTATTTTCTGGATATTTTTAAATACTTTTACATTCCCTTGTTTAGATGAGCCATTTTTAGATTGACTACATTGGTTAATATCTCCTATTATTATTATTTATTTTTTATAGATACCCATTTTATTTCATTCCATATGGGTTACACACATTTTTTAGATTGACCACCATGGTCAATCTGTGGTACATTTTTTGGTGTGAATAACGTCCAAGGGATTTTAGGTTTTTATTCGGTTTTTAAAGGTTTTTTTAGAGTGATTCATTGATTACAGTACTTTTGCCGGTTCTGAAGGAGTGCATAATATTGTGACATTATTATATTTATGGCGGTTCGGGTTCTAACAGATTCGTTTAAGGTTTTACATAATTTAACGTAAGAGTAAGACCTTTTTTCAGATCCCATAATGATACATTTTACGAGTGGGTCATTGTATCAAGCTCTTCGCCTTTGCCACTTCCGGGTTTCACAATCCTTTTAATACGCATGCGCTAGCATTTTTTAAGCTCTTGCAGTGCTTGAAGGAAAAGTACGCGCTAATAGTCGTCTCTTTGCAATCTTTTGAACAGGTAAAAGTTTTAGTTGGTGAATATTTCTTTAACGAAAAGTATTTTTATAAGGCTTAGAACGGTGATGCTCTTTAAGTCTTGTAGATATATTGCCTTCTTGTGGAGTATTGTACCGGCACTCCCTTCAATGAGCATAAGAAGCATAGATTGGTTGTGGCTCCCTGATCCCTTGATTCTTTTAAAAAAACAGAAGTAAATTTTGATCAACTTTGTAAATCTTAAAGATAGATAGTACAAAATTGAAACTTGGTACAAGTTTTAGTACTTGTTTTCTTGAATTCATATAAGGATAAGAGAACGCTATTGAGGATCTGTTTAAAAGTTTACAGCCCATTATTTTTGCATTTTCTGAGTGCCACGATTTTTGTATTTACCCTTTGGCACAATATTCGTTGGATATTTGTTCACTCCAAGTCAAATGATTAAATGTTCACTTTTTGACATACAACGGTTGTCGTCTAATGACAATCAGGTTAGCCTTCTAAAATAAAAATAAAAGATTTTTTTAATTTTTTTAAATTTTTTAATTCGGCCCTTATAATATTTTCAATATTCGATATGGTCAACTGTTTTGGTCTTTTGTGGATCATTTGGGATTAATGATTCTATAAAAAGATATAGATAAGAGTCATTTTTGCCTACTACAAGATGCGAATCGTCAGGAGAATGAAACCACTCCTCGCCCCAGAACACTTCCGTACCGTCTGTCAAGCCCTGATAACCCCTCTACTGGACTTCTGCAATCCGATATACCTTGGACTACCGAAACAAGCCCTCAAACCACTCCAACTGGCACAAAACACTGCAGCATGAATAATATCCGGAGCTGCAAGACAGGAGCACATCACACCTACCTTAAAGGACTTACACTGGCTTCCAATCAGTGCACGCATCAGATACAAGACTATCATAAACCTATTTAAGATAAAACAGCACACATCAGCCAACAGCCTCCACACGCTCATACAGCCAGAAACCAGCACACGTCCTAGAAGAAAACAAACACACAACCGAGTCAGTACCCCAAATGAATACAAGCACACACGCAAGGACACAACAGACAGAGCACTCTCCATGGCTGCTCCAACAATATGGAACAATCTACCGGACGATTTGAGGGCAACTCCAGACCTCAAAGACTTCAGAAAACAGCTGAAAACCATGCTGTTCATAGAGCACTATGGACACATCACATAACCTAAGAGAATGAACAACAGCTCACCATACCTCCTAAACACTGTATGTATATAAAATATGTTTTTAGCACCACTGTAGATAGCCCACTTTGTACATAGCTCAAACAAATCTAGCACACAACTCAGCCCACACACAACTAAGTCTCACCCTCACTGCATGTATAACACACCCACTTTACCTGATTGCTTGCTGTGATACCACCTTGATTATTAAGATAAGGCGGTTTAGAAATACTGTTAAATAAAAAAATAAATAAAAATTATAGATACACTCAGCTGTTCAATTATGGTTCATGATACACTGCAGATGGTTTAAGGTTTCTCTCAGCCCTGGGACCGTTATATACCTCCTCCCTTTCTTTTGATAATGGATGGTTTTTTGATAATGGATATTTATCTGTTTTGGGCTGCATTTATAATTGTTTGTTGCTTGATTTCTCTAAAGTTATGTTCTTTTTTACAGAAGAGTTTTTTGTTTAGGATTTTAGCGACTTCAATCACACAATTTAGGGGTATGTTTACTAAACACCGCACATTTGCGCACCGCACATTAGCGCACGGCAATGACACACTTAAGTGCTCTTAAGTGGGCCGTACATGTGCGCGTCACACTAATGGGCCCCGCACAAGTACGGGGCCCGCAAATGTGCGATAGAGGCGTGTAATGGCTTACGGAGGGTGGAGGAAGGCTCCTGAGGGCGGAGAGACGGGGTTAATGGGCGGGGAAGGGGAGGGGAGAGGCTCCCCGCACATTATCGGGGCCGAATTTCCATGTAAAAACTTCCGCGAGTGAAACACTTGCGGTAGAGTGCATTTAAAGGGAGGAGAAACCATTTCCGTCAGCAATGTACAGCAAAACCGGGGAAACCTACAAAACGTGAGCAGTGTGATACATGTGCACAGAACAAAAGTGCAAATACAACCTGAAAATGACCTCAACAAATCCCTAAAAATTATAATTAAGCAGGGAAACAGTGCTAGCAATGGGCAAAAATAAAAAACACACCCAGGAAAGCCCCAAAAACAGCGGAGACCCACAGCGGAGACCCTTCCAAAAATCATTTCCTTTTGTTGGAGCTTTCCTGGGAGTTCTTTTATGTTTGCCCATTAATATCACTGTTGCCCAGCTTGGTTATATTTATTCCCCCTTTTTTCGCTGTCATTTGCGGGGTTCATTTGCACGTTTGTCTCCGGACATGGTGAATGAGCCCACAGTAAAAATGTGCAGAGCAGGGTTTCCGACTCATTCGTTCAGGTTTCCTATCTCCAGGGACTACACTGTCTCTGTGGCCACAGTGTGGTGCAGCAGACAAAGCCAGTATCTCTCGGGCCAGAAAATCACAGGTTCAAATCCAAGCTGGGGCACCTGCCAGCCCTGTCCCCATATTTTACCCACCACTAAACAGAGATAGTAAAGACACTCCTTTATTGCAGAGAACATAAGCATGCTTGAAACACCCATATTTTACCCTACACCGCTCACACACCAGAACAATGGACAGTACCTACAGCCGAGTCCCCCAAATGCAGGCCTGGAGTGCCACAACTCAATCAGGTCATATGGTTTTACTACGATAAGGACATGCCAGCATGTTGGCGGAAGGGTACAGGTGTTGGAGGGGGCAGTGGCTGCTAGCCACAGAAGACAGTGGCCTAGCCATGTGCAGGCTGGCACCGTCCACTGCAACAGACAGGCCCTGTTGGATGTACAGTCATGGACCTCCCAGGGAATTCAGCCAATCTGTGGCAAAACAGTGGTGCAGTGCACACAGACAGTGTGTGCAAGAACAGAAGGTCACAAGTTCAAAGCCCAGCTTGGGCTACTGCCAATCCTGTCCACATATTTTTCCCACAACTAAACCGTGATAGTAAGGACAAACCTTTATTGCTGAGGACATACGCATTGGTAATACGCCTATCTTTTACCACACCCAGCACAGACACCATGAACAGGGGCATTACCTAGAGCAGAGTCTCCGAAATGCAGTCCTGGAGGACCACACACCATTCAGGTTCCATGCTGTCTCTAATACAAATGCCTGTGCTGCATATCTATGCACCACCCCCCATGGGATGTAGATGTAGCTCATGCATATTCATGAGGGACAGCAGGAAAACCCGAACAGTGTTAGGCACACCAGGACTGGAGTTGGGAACCTCTGCCGTAAAGCAGCAGCCAACAGGGGCAGACACACCCACACCCACAGGCCCCATTGGCCAATGCCTCCTGGAGAGGCAGGACATTGGGCCCTGCGTGCATCTCCCAATACTAGCACATGCATACCTTAGCAATGCCACCCTATACCTGGGTATATGGTACACAGCTCTCAAACGTTTGCTATGAGTACTGGCAGATAGACATTCCTACGTTAAGCACAGTTTGCTCTGTGAGTTCCATCATAACAATCTTTCTGATGTCTGCGGTGTGTGCTTCAGGTCTTGCCTCTGACAGTGGTCACCACCCTGGGGAGTGACCCCCAACAGTATTGCGTACCATATCCATGCCTGTACCGTGCCCAGGACTGGTGTGGTGGGCAAGGCTGATAAACTCCTCTATAGTAGCACAATGCTGGCATACGTGTGGGAGTGTGTGTCTGTCTCTACAGTGTGTGTTGGCTGCAAACACCTTCCACAGCCCACACTGCCAGCACTGTTGCCAGTATTGGCCTGCCAATGTGCATAATGAGCAGCAAGGTACCATGGGTATAGCTCAGACAGGATGGCCTGGCCAGGATGCATCTGCACAGGGCATAGGGCACTGCCTGGGACATTGTCGTGGCCGGCCACCACCTACACAGACAGGGTGGCCTCTGTCTGTCCCGCTGGGGGATCACACTCACCCTGACTGTGCAGTGACCACAGCATGTCTAGGCACCCCCATAGTGCTATATAGTATTTCTCTCATGCGATATATATGGGTTTCCTTTTGGGGCCCAGTCACTGACTTATCTGCTGGTGTGCACTGCCATCCCAGTTCTGGGTGCATGCATTTCCACCAGGACTAGCTAGCAGACTGTTTTCAGCTGGTCTGTGTCTTGATGGAGTGCCTTGCAGGGTGCAGCGGTTGATGGTTTGCTGCAGGAGAATATCAGATAGTGGTGGGGTGCAGCTTAGTATATCCAGGCCTAATGTCTGTCTGATATTGTGTTTATGGATGTGTATAGAGCTGCTTTGGCTGCCCTGTAGGGGGTGTCTGTTCCCTAGCAGGACTGGGGTTGATGGTCCACTCCACTCTACTGCCACCATTGCAGGGAGGTAGAAAGTGGATCTGTTGATAGGAGACCCTGTTTTCAATGCAGGGGAGGGGTGCATAGCCCACCTAGGTGTCCATAAGGGGTTCCCCCTGACTAAGACAGAAAGAGATATCCAAGGTGTTTCTGCAGAAACTACCTATCTCACAGTTTAGTACTGCTTAGAAGCCCTGGCATGGCCTCTTTCAGCCATGGAGGGTGTTGTGGACCTGGTCCTGGGCGCCTCCTCACACCCTCATGGTGAGCACAGTACCCGCACAATGTGACGGTGTGTAGCTACTCTGTGCCAGTAAAACACCCGGTCAGTACCCCCTACCAGGCCGAGGTGCTGTGTGGGTGCACATGGCCACTTCCCCCTACCAGGCCGGGGAGCTGTTGGGGTGCATTCCCCATCTTGTGTTCATCTGTGGACAGCTGATTTGCATGTGCAGTGCAGCATGGGTACGGGTGGCCTAACCCTATCCTGGTTACCACAGCAGACTGTCTGTGTGGTGACGTGCAGGCTCTCTGCAGCCAGCCAGGGGTTTGCTGACAGCTATAGAGCTGTAGCCCAATGGTTACATCACTGCCTGTAAAGCCAGAGGTCATGGGTTCAAACCCACAATGGGGTTATTTGATTGCGTTGTCCAAAGTTGTTTTTTATTTAATGTACATATGTTGCTGCCAGCAAAAACACCCTCAGCGTACTGTACCCATAGGGTGCCTCTGAGGGTGCTTTATAGTGCGCCCTATGTGGCACCTTATGGTTGCCATCCATATAAGGTGCACTATACATTATCCTGTGACGCAACATATATAGTGAGCTATAGGGGACATTCTAGGGTGCCTTGGCGGACAGTGAACTTGAACATGTGCCTTATGGGCCGCCTTATGTTAACACGCTTTGAGAGTGCGTTTGCTAGTACTGATAAAATAAAACTGCTATGCCTCCTACAGCACTCATCCCCATAATATGTAATGCCTCAGCCAGCCTCCTTCACTGGGCACTGTGAGGGATTGAACTCCTGATCCTTGCACCATTGGTCAGTGTCCTAACCATTGTGCTGTGGCTCTGTTCCTGTGCTTGTATATCAGCGCGCCGCCTTATGCCGCCCATTATTACAATGCCTCCTAAACATTAGCGCACCGCCTTATGCCGCCCCTCATTTATATGCCTCCTAAAATAATGCCTCAGTGAGCCTTATTCATTGGGCACTGTGGGGGATTGAACCGCTGCTCCATTGTCCAGTGTCTTCACCATTGTGCTGTGGCTTTGTTCCTGTGCTTGGATATTGGCGCACCGCCTTAGGCCTTCCAAAATTAGCAGCGCAACGCCTTCTGCCGCCCAAAATTACCAGCGCAACGCCGTATGGTGCCCAAACCTAACAGCACGCTGCCTTATGCCGCCCAAAATTAACAGTGTGCCACCTTATGCCGCCCAAAATAACAGTGCGCCACCTTATGCCGCCCACAATTAATATGCCTCCTAAAGCACTTTTAGCCATTAAAGTTAAGGCTTCAGCCAGCCTTTTGCAATGCACACAATGGGGGATTGAACCCATGGCCTCTGCACCATTGGTCCGTGTCTTCTCCTTTGTACTACAGCTCTGTTCCTTTGTGTGCCCAGCAGCGCGACACTTAGCCTTCCCACACGCTAATGTGGACCCCGCACATTAACGCGACGCGCACAAGTACGGTCGCTTTCTCCCGTTTTTTTTCTTTTTTCTGCCTGAACCGCCCACTCCTTATATGGCACAGGCACACTACCGCGGCCCCGCACAATTTCGGAGTTTAGTAAACATACCCCTTAGTGTATTGTGTAGTTTGTGATCACCACAACCAGTCAGGTAATATCAAATTTTGATTGACATTAGTAATTTGTTTTAAATACCTCCCCTCTCTATTATTTGTTCTCCTCATCCCTCTAGTTTCTTCTTTGATTTACATGTAGTTTTCTTATCATGTTTCATGTTTTAGTAGATAGATCTGATGTTTGATTTATCTTATCACATTCTGATCCTTCATTTTAAGTCTCATTTATTTTAAATATTATTAATTATAATTTTTAACAACTTTGTGCACTTTTAATGTTGTTTTTGTGTTCCATATCAGTTGCACGCAACATATTAAATATGTGTATAGATTTTGTTCCTTTGAATCATATTTTTGATTGTATTTTTAATTGTATCTTTAATCAATTTTTGAAAATTATATTGTATTTATGAGACACATTAGAGATTAAATATATTTCGCGTCTCAACTGAGACTAAAGCCTGTTATGGAATAATATGTAATTTTTAACTCATTAACATTTATATATTATTATTTATATATATTGTTTTTAGCCTTTTATTTAAAGTATTGTTTCAGTTTTTTAACAATAATTTGTAATTGTATTATTTATTTATATGTTTTTTAGTGTGTCCTGATAAACCCCTGATGAAGTATGCTACGAAACACGGTCCTGTGTTGGGTATAGGCCACTTATTATTTGGTCAATAAAAGAGTTGTGTGTGTGAACCGGCCACTCTTTTGTTTTTTTGTCTCTGTTCTGCCCTGAGTGGCTTGTGCTGTTTCCTTGTTGGTCTTTTTGCTGGTGAGTAGGGGCAGTAGAGCAAACCTGGAGGTTAAATGATGAGGTAAGGGAGAGGAGCTTTAAAGCATAAAGGTCAGAGGAGTTATCAACATGAATGTTAAAATCCCCAAGAACAAGGGAGAGGGAAGATGAATCCAGAAAGAGGGAAAGCCATGAGTCAAAATCAGAGAGAAAGGTAGAGGTGGACTTATCAGAGGATCAATAAATAACAGCTAATCGGAACAGTAGTGGAGTAAAAAGCCAGATGGAATGGACTTCAAAGGAGGGAATGGAGTGAGACTGAGGCAGAAGGAGGGGTTGAAATTGACAGGAAGTAGAGAGTAGAAGCCCAACACCTCCATCACGGCCAGGGAGACAAGGCATGTGGAAAAATTGACAGCCGCCATGACAGAAAGCAGCAACTGAAGTTGAGTCTTCAAGGATGAGCAACGTCTCAGTTAGAGCAAGGAGATGGAGAGCATTAGAGATAAAGAGATCATGAGTAAAGGCAAGTTCATTTGAGATGGAGTGTGCATTCCACAAGGCACATGAGAAAGGAAGAGAGGAGGGGGAGAGGAGAGGAATATGAATAAGATTTGAGCTGTTGCATGAGGATCTGTTCTGGGAGTGTGACAAAAGTTGAGGGGGGGGGCAAGGGTTAGGGTTGATATCTCTGGAAGACAGAAGAAGCAGGAGTAGAAGAGTGCGGGGCAGAAAGGAGACAGCATGGCGGTAAAAAGGATGAGGCTGTTTCAGAGAGAGAGGAGATGGCTGAATGAGAAGGAGATAGTGGTGAAGCTCAAGTGCTGATGATAGGGTAGATGACAAGATGGTGAGGGAAGTGAGGATGGTAAAGGGGAGATAAGGGGGAGTGACTCGTAGGTGTTGGTAGGAGAGGAGACAATTAGGGAATATGAGCAATAGGAAGAGAAAGTATTAAGGAACCATAAAGAGAGATGGAGAGGAGCACAGAAGCCAGAAGGAGTAAAAGGATAGGTGGTAGAGATTGCAGGAGATAAAGTGCACCTGTGAGTGATCATGGGAACGAGCATAGGACAGCTATAAGAGACTATAAGCCAGGGAGTGGCTGGGTTGTGGGGAAGGAGAATGGGATAATAAGGAAGATGAGAGAGATAGAGAGACAGCTGAAAACAGAGAGGCAGAGCTGAACAAGATGGGTGGGGCAAGTGCTGAATGCAAGCAAGTGAAAGCAGACAGAGACCACAGGAAGTGCCCTAGTAAAACTCAGGCAAGGTAAAAAACTGAAGACTTTGAATACCCACAAGAGAGAGAGAGGCCTTGTAGAGGAATAGGGAGAAGGAGACAAAAACATACACCTAAATGTGCAGTCAGAAAGTACTAGTCAGCGAACAGAAGCAGTACAGTGTTGAGAAGGAAGAGACAGCATTGCAGAGGGCAGGAGCTGGGTAAAGGACAGACAGAGGATAGGACACACACTGGCAAAATAGAAATATATACAGAACAATAAATAAATAATCAACAAGCTAGACTCTGAACAGGCACAGGAAAATATCTGAACAGAGCATACAAAGCTAGCTGAAGCTTGCAGTGAGAGTGTTCACCCAAGAAGGAACCACCAGTATCTTTCCTCTTTCCTCTCTCCTCTCTCCTCTCTCCCTACACCCCTTCCCGTGAATGCTGCTCCTCCTCTGGCTACCTCCTCTCTATGCCCTGTTCTTCTACTGTCATCTCCAGACTCCAATTGTTTTACCTTGCTGCTCCTTATGCCTAGTGTCACCAGCAGTGGCTGGACTGAGGCGTAGGCAGCCAGTCACACTGCTGGGCCTGACCTTTCTTTATGAAAAGGAGTAGTTGAGACTGAGTGGTCAGGTTTAAGAAGGATTTTATTCCCCTCCCGGGGTTTTGGATTTTCAAAAACAGTACAAAACACAAGAACTCAAAATGTAGCCATGCTTCTGGCAAACTGAAGGTGAAAACAAAACACAGCTTCTCGCTTGAACAAAAACAGGAATAATAATAAACAGAATCTAAATGAAAATGCTGACAGTCTCTTCTGTGCTCATTCAGCTCTCTACAAGGCACTCTTGTCTTTAGCTAGCGCAGAGAACTTATATCAGCCATTAACAAAGAGCAATCCATGTCCTCAATACAGGGATTTAAGCTACTTGGTTCTGTAATCATTGGTTCTTCAACCACATTATTTTCTGTAGGGCAGAAAGTTTGAAACCTCCTCAAATCAGTCTCTGAGCTTTCAACACAGCCCTCTCCACAATAAGGCAGGTAGTTATCAGACAGCTTGTAAAAGCAGGACGGAGAAACAGCTCTGTTTAAACCTGCTTTCTCTTTGTAGCTTTTCAATCTCCTACCTCTTGTGCCTGGCATTAGCTCATAACACTGTCCTGTCCTGGTCCTGACAGACTTTTCTCTTGGAAGTCTTCTGCAGGGTTTTAGAGACATACATTCATCCTCATCACTCATACAAATATCTTCAACCGAATTACTTTCCCTCTCACAGGGTTGCAAGTATTTCAAGCAGCTCTGCTTTTCAATTATATATGGCTTCTTACCAGCTGCCTCATGTTCCTTCCACTGAGCTCTGTGCCTGGGAAAATCACACTGCGTCAGAGGTGAGTATTTCCTGTAACTAATCCCTCTTGTTGCAGGTAGCTTTGTTTCCCTTTGCAAATTCCTCCTTGGCTTTCTGCTCCAAGGGTCAGGTAATTCAGAGTCAGCATAGGAGTATTCTGAACCTCCGTCTGAGACCTGCAAGTTTCCTCTTACTTGCCAAGCTTCTGCAGCTTCCTGTTCCTCGTGAACTTCCTGCTCTCCGAGATCTCCCTGATCTCTCTGGTCTCCCTGGTCTAACTCTGTTTGCTTTGGACATTCTTTATACAGTCTTCGGGGCGTTTTCTTGCCCATGTGAAAACTGTTTTCCTGATTAACTGGGGAGTGTTTGCTAGCTAGGCGTGCCTTCAGACCTCGTGTCTCAGCCTGTTTGGTTGCCTATGGTAACTGGGAAGCTTTTGATCTCCCTGCCTGTCAGAATCTGAGCTAAACCCAGCAGATTTCTGTGTTTTAAAGGCACAGGGCAGATCTTCCGTGTCACACTAGCATAAACGTCCTCTAGCCATATGTCATATCTCAGCTCTCTCCCTCTTCAAATCCATGCAGATGGCATACCTCTTTTGGGCTGCTGTTTGATCCTTATCACTCATTTACCTGGTGTCTCCTCTCCCAATTGTATCCTTATTTCTCTTGTCTTGTACTCTCTGTCATCACTTCATTGTAGGCTCTTTGGGTAGGGAAAGTCCTAGTAGTGCTTTGTGAATGATGTATAGTAGCATAGTATATGACGGCAGATAAAGACCAGCATGGTCCATCCAGTCTGCCCAGCAAGGCGGCAAGAGTAAGTGCACCTGCCACTCCATGCAGGTCACCCCTCCCCATGCCTTTGTTTAGGAGTATACCAACTGCTCCATGTAGGTCACCCCTATTTGTTGAGTTATAAGAGATAGTTATGTTTATTTTGATTTTATCCTGTTGCTATTGTATATTAGCAGTAGTAGTGTTAACATCTTGCAGGTGTCGGTGCTGGGTGGACATCTTGGCTCTGACATGCCCTGTTCTCGTATTGCATAGTATTCCTTCCCCAGCATCATATTTTCCCCACATGTACATATCTACTCACTATGTGCAGGTGGAGGGTATCCTGATCCAAGGGACAAGTGATTCACATAGTTACCTAGATCGGTGCCATGGGACAATGGTCAATGTGGGCAGCCTGCTAACTGCTCCATCCTTCCCTGACTTTGTGGCACACCCACAAGTTCAGTGCTGCAGGCAGCCTCACTGATCATGCAGCTGTTCACACCTGGCCACTCTGGCTCTCCTCCACCAGGGGATGTGGGCACGCGTCCTGCTATATCCAACCTCAGTGGGGTGGGATCAGCATGTGCTCCACTCTCCCTGCTGATGGAATGTTCGCAAGCAGACAGACCTTGGCAAATGTTGCGGTGCCCAGGACACAAAGTCCAGGACAAAGCTTTTGTCTAGTGCAGGCAGGAGCCTCTGCACCCACCGCCACCACCCACATAGCATGCCGACATGGCAGTATGGTATCAGTGCGGGTGGGGTGCAATGATGGCCCATCCACTATGCAGGCTAGGCAGGTGCCTAGGGCATAAAGTCAGGATAGAGGCAGCAGCGGCACACATGCCTAGCTATGCCGCTATTCAACCCAACTGCCACTAACAGCACCCCATTCCTGGCTGCCACTGCTTCCATCTTAGGGGATAGGTGGAGAGTCACAGCAGTACTATTTTTGCAGGTGGCTGCCTTTGGCAGCCCCCTTTAGAGTGATAGCCACTGCCAGCCTCTTCCTCCAGAGCCAGCTTCAGTAGAAGCAGGGGGAGGATGGCCGGGATGTCTCTAGGGTCCAGGGACCCTTGGGCAACTCCTGGTTGCCCATCACCTTTTCCGCAGCATCAACATGTCTGTGTGTCGCCACTGTCACTGTGGGGTTATGACAGACATCACAGATGTGCCACCTGTCAGCTGCCTAGTCAGCCTTGCGCACAAGGAACACCCACTGCATGAACCATGTGCGACCTCCTTTGCCCCATTTGCACCATCAACATAGTGTCCTTTCATACTTGGCTACTATGCTGTTGCTGCTAATGGAGAACTACTATCACTGTCTTGGTTTCCCCTATGTGTGGATCTCAGGGCAGACATTGGGATAGGCTCTGTCCCCTCAAACTAGCCCATTTCCGTGAGATTTTACTTGCCATTAGCATTCTCTGCAATGAGGACTCTAACATGCCCACTCTCCACACTATTTTTCCTTAGAGCTCTGTAACCCTGTAACCCTCATTATTGCAGTGCTATTGCCTCTTTTCACAGAGTTAAGGGCACAAGGGTGCTGATAGCAGGTGTTTAACGGGACACTTGCTATCTTAATGCCCTTTAGAAAACATACTCCTTAATGTATTGTGCCTTGATCTGATGGAATATGTATAGCATTGAAAGGTTTGCCAAAAATATATTGAATTAGACGATTTGGATGGTATCCTCTGCTACTGATTATTATTTTATATGAAGACTATTTAAAATTCCAATATTAAGAGATAACATGTCTATCATATGGAATCATATGCCTTATCATTAATAGGTAACAGCAGCTAAAGAACATTAATAACTAATCAAAAAACTTCCATAAAGCCAACATCTCTTGTGGTCAACAAACTAGTAGTCCCAAAAGCAACGACCAAGAGCAGCCAGGCAACAGTGAACAGGGCTTTCAAGTTCTGTGCACCAAAATTCTGGAACACCCTCCCACCCTGCATCTGGGCAATTACCAACATAACCCAGTTTAGGAAGGCTTTGAAACATTACCTCTTCAACCTGCATTATCCTGATAATAGCACCACAAGTGCCTACTCACCTAGCTAACCTAGTCAAAACAAAAGGCTCATCTAGTTCGAATAATACAGATGTAAATAGTTACCCAAGTTTCGATACAAGTTCATGCACCTGTTAATTGTAAACACAGATCAACCAGTTTGAAATGTGTAAAAATGTTCCATGTAAACCGCACTGATAGGAAATAGCACGGTATATAAGAGAATGTAAATAAATAAATAAACATATACTCATCAGATAATAAGAAATGATAGGGGTATGTTTACTAAACTGCGGTAACGTTACAGACCGCACGTTATGTAACGTTAACGCTCGTTAGGTAACATTAACGCATGGTAAGTAATGTTAATGCGTATTAACGTTACTTAACGATCGCTAACGTCCCTGGCCACGGTAAACACCGCAGAGGGTGGAGAGAGGGCAGGGGGAAGGGGGAAGGGGTCAATGGGTGGGGAGTGGGCGGGGAGAGTCTCCCTGTGCACTAATATGCTGAACTGAAGGGCTGAATCCTACCACGAATGAAAACCTGCCGTTAAGATGTACATGTGCAGGAGAGAGAAACCATTTAAGTGTCAGCAATGTACAGCATAGACAGGGAGCCCAAGAAACGTGATAGTAGTGTTCCATGTCCAGCACCAGCATAGTGCCCAAGTATGAAAGGCCACTATGGTGATGGTGCAAGTGGGGCATAGGGGGCTGCAGGCGGGACATGTACGGGGGCATCAGGGATACAGGGTGGACTAGGCGTGTGCCTAGGTGGCACATAGGAACATAGAAACCGGAAATCATCATGACAGCAGCTGACAAAGTCCAAACACAATCCACCTACATCTACCTGGTCCACCCGAGCTAACAGTTGCTAGGGCTGTCAACCCTCCCCCAAGCGGAAGGAACAGACTATTGGTAGGCGGTGATGGGGGGGGGGATGTGAGGATGCTCATGTATGCCCCATGCCCCAGACCCCGCTCCCTAGGCAACCACCTACCCACACAGTGGATGACCTGGGACTGCGCACTACCAGCACAGACAGCATATGGCCATGTCAGCATGGCAGGGGGTGTGTGCCTGTGCTGGAGGGGGCAGTGGCACCTACCTGCAGTGGACCTAGGCCATGCCCTGTACCGGTATGTGGTGTGCAGTGCAACATAAAAGGTCTGGCTGAGGAAAAGTACAGGTAGCCCCAGGGACCATCATGCATTTTTGGCAACAGTGTGGTGCAGTACACCCAGCCAGTGTGTCCAGAAGCAGAGGGTCACAGGTTCAAGCCCCAGCTTTGGTTCCTGCAGAGCATGTCCCTATCTTTTACCCTACAATGCAGATACAACAGCAACATGTGCAAAGCCCAAAGCAGCGGCGAACAGGGGTGCAAAAACCCACTCACACAGGCTCCATAATCCAAAGATGCATGGAGAGTCAGGCTGTTGGCCCTAGCATTGAGCTGCAGTTATCAGCGGGGCACTACTACTACGTCCTGCACAGTTTAGCAATGTCAGCACTGTGATCAGGACCAGTGTGGCGGGCAGGGTTGCCAACCACCCCTATCTTTGCACAATGCTGCAATAGGAGTGTGCGTGTGTATGTCTATCCATTGTTTTGTGGCTGCCCACAACTCACCGGGCCCACAATGTCCCACTGTTACCAGCGTTAGCTTGAATATGTGCATAATGAGGAGCAAGGTGTTGTGGGTATGGCCTGGACAGGGCGGATTGGCCAGGATGCACCTTCACAGAGTGTGGGGCAATGGCTGGGACACTGTAGTGCTCGACCACCACCTGCATGGACAGGGTGGCCACAGCATGGCATGCTAGGAGGGCACTCACTCTGACCAAGCAGTGACCATGGCATGTCTAGGTTCCCACATAGTGCTCTACATTATCTACCTCTAGTGATTCTGTTGTGTTTCCAGTGTTGGGCTTCCAGTCACTGAGATGCCTGCTTGGTGCAGTTAGTTTCTCTGTGAGTATGTATTATGGATTGCCTAGTGGACTGTCTGCATTTAGACTGTGCATGGTCAGAACACTTGTATAGTGCAATTTGTCTGTGTTGTCTGCTGGTGACTGGCAGACCGTGGTATCAGGCAGTTAGGGCTTTCCAGAGCTAACCCCATCATTGCTGCTGGTCTGACACTGCCCCAGCCAGCGGTATGGCTCTGGCCCACCAGCACAGGGGCTGGGGCACTTGTTCTTTACCTACAAAAAGGGTGATGTGAGACCTTTGGTGTATGTAGTGTATATCACTTTGACCTATCAAGGCACTACTAAACAAACCTCATGCAAGTCTGGAAACCCCTCTGCCCTGATAACAGGTGCCCATGTTAGCCAGATCCTAACACTGGGTACACACTAATCTGGGTGGTGTCTGGTCCCAGAGGGCCACATGTGACTGCAGGATACAGATGGACACCAAATTACCCTCAGCTGCACTGCAAGGAACACCTGTCACACACTGGCAGTGATGGGGACGTACAGCAGTGCCTATCTCTAGCACCACATGTACTGCAGACCTAGTGCTGGACACCCATCCTATCTCACAGGGAGAACATAGAACCTGCACAGTTGCATAGTCTGTAGTTACTCTGTGCCAGTATCACGCACTGTCAGTCTGTCTTTCCAAGCTGAGGTACCGGAGAGGTGCAGACCCCATTTGCTGATCAGCTGTAGACAGCTATTAAGCATGTGCATTGCATCATGGGTACTGGTGGGGTTACCATATCCTGGCACTCAGAGCTGACAGTTTGTGCGGTGACCTGCAGTCCTTCTGTACCCAGCCATTGCTGTGACATACACCATGGAGGTATATTCTACTGGTTAATACAATGCCATTCTTGGCAGTGTTCATGGGTTGAATTCCTCATTGTTCCCTCCTCTCATGCCTGTCCTACTCAAATAGTGTGCATGCCTGTAACAGTCATATTTTTGCAGATTTGTGCTGCCAGCCCATAATACCCTCGCAACAATTGCCAACGTTCCCTCGGACCGTCTATCTGCGTCTGTCAGCTGTGTAGAGTCCTGTCTGCCTGTGCAGGCTGTCACCCCATGTCCTGCCCTGCTACCCTTTCCTGCATTGCGCCTCTTCATGCTTGCCTCACCTGTGCCTGATCTGCATGGCACCACCACTCCTCTGTCCACCCATCATTGTAACTATCCTGCCACCTCCGCTTCCACTGGGGACACGTATTCCCATCGTCTGCCACCAACTGTCTTTCCAATACTTTACATTGCCAACACCCTGTGCTGTGGTACAGTTGCCTCCAACATGTTTGTCATCAGTACTCGCAGCCACATGGGATGTCCGCAGATATGGCAGGTCCAGCGGCTCCCAGCTCTCCCTCCTTCACTTACCTGTTCATTGCCTTTCGTGAGTGCTCTATCTAGTGTTAGGGCTACATCTGTCTCTGTTCCTCACAGGTCATGCATGTCATCCTGCAGCACCTTGCAGCCCTTAGGTCACACTAACCTAGGGCACCATAACCTTGTTAGGCCACCGTAACCTATGGTTCCGTAACCCATGGTGCCCTCTAAGGTGCCCTGTCCAGGGATTCCTAATACGGCTCTTAGCCTAAGGAGCCCTACTGTATAGGTCACCTTACAAAGTGCCTTAAGAGGCACCTTACAAGGCACATTATAAGGCACCTTATAAGGCAACTTACTTATACGGTACCTTACAAGGCACCTTACTTATACGGCACCTTACAAGGCGCCCTACAAGGCACCTTACAAGGCGCTTTGTAAGGTGCCTCGTAAGGTGCCTTATGAGGCGCCTTGTAGCGCGCATTAGTTTGTAACATGCGTTAGCTGATACGGCTTGCTGTAACGATGCACCGCCCATGCCTTTATATGGGCATCTGTACCTTTACTGCGGAACCTAACGCAAATGACATTATCACAGTTTAGTAAACATACCCCATAGTGTTTTCAATATAATTTATATTTGGAAGAAAGAGACATTGGAATATGTTCTGTAGAATCCTTTCTCATAAAGACCATTTACTCAAAAGTGTCTTATTTGTAAAAATCAGGACTAATCTTCAGAGGTGATTAAAAACCTCCAAAATGTTGCAAAAAAAAAAGCCACTTCTACTTGGCCAACTCATCTCAAGTGGGAACATTTGTCCTCAATCCAGAAATCCTATAGTGACCAACATTTTGTGATACATGCTTCATCAGAAGTGCAGTTTGGTCATCTAAAAATAGCACCATTTTATATTAATATAATTTTTTCATCTAATTGCCAACATCTAAAACTCACATTAGGCTTCAGTTAAAATTGTAGAAACCTCAATGCATTCTTTTTAAAAATAAAAGTGATTTGCTTAATCGATTTTTTTTATTGTATTGAATGATGACCAAAAAACTATCCAATATCTCCAAATGTATTTTTCCGAAAACAATATTAATTGTTTGTTATATTCCAAAAATATTTAATTTATAGCGTACAGTTTGCGTCAATGATATATTTGGTGCATACCCATAAAATGTCATCGCCCTTTCCATTCTCTTTTAAATGCAGAAACTTCTGAGTGTGATGCTTTTCTATAATAGCTTAATGCTATTTCATATAAAATAATATCTAATAGTGCTCCATCTCATTCAGTTGAATACTCCTCATTACCTTCTGCAACGATAACATTTTTGCTCAAAAGCTATGCAGCCAAATATTAGTCCTGATCTTTACAAAAAAATAGATTTTTGAGTTAATGGTCATTAATTGCAAGAAAAAGGACTCTACAGGATATAGTTTGAGGTCCTTTTCCTCTAAATATAAATTATATTGAAAAAAATATTTTCTTATTATTTGATTGGCATGTATTTCACTGTGGAATCCAACAGTAGGGTTGAAACATGAGAAATGAAAGAGGCCATTTCAAAAGTAATACTAGAATGATCAAAATTCTACAGCATTGTACAAAGATTAATGAGTATACTAGAAACTAGATATTAAAATTAAATGCTAAGACCTTCCACTGATAAATACTCGAACGATGAGAGAAAATTAAAACAATTAATCCCTTTTGATGAAAAAGGCTGCAAAGAGAATGAACTGAATTTAAATTTTAAAAGTGCATCCTTCTTTCAGTGGAAGAATTTTCTTAAGTCCCTTTTTCTCCCAAGATTGCCCTGAAAAAACTCACTGTGCTCATGATGTTAAATTACTGCAAATGTTCTTAGAACAAATAACAGCACTACTGATAGATTTTAAAGAACATGCATCTACTGCTCTGAAAAACTTCCAGAACTCCACAGACAGCAAAATAAGTGGAGATATTTTGCTCATGCCATTTTTATATCTTATGTCAAAAGAAATGTGACTGGTTGGTTTGGGAGTCACATAGGGAATTTGTAGACCATGACTGGGCATGTCTACAAAGGATCACAAGATAAAAAAATGACATTTCAAAAGCAAAATCTGTTAGGATGGTTAGTCCCAAAACATTATACATGAAAAGGCACAACTGAAGGTGTACATTAAAAGATTTCAATACAGTTGACACATGTTGACCCTTGTGCCTTTTACGCTACCTAAGGAATGCATCAAAATCCTTTAGATATAAACTGCAGTATGTTATTTCTTCAACTAGAATCAGCATGAAAGGCATGCAAAATTATTGTAAGAAAAGGAAATGCTACTGTATTTCATGATTTTCATAAACTAGGACAGGCTTAGTCCACTCAAAAATAGAACAAAATTCTGCCAAAGAAAACTCAAGCATTATTGGATTTTTAAGGGTTATTATTGGATATTGGTGAATATATAAAGGCCAACCTTTCCAATGACTAGAAAAAATGAGTAAGAATCCACAGGCACACATTGGGAAGGAAGAAACAGAATTTGCAAAACAAGAGAAAAAAAGCTCTTCAAAGAATCAGATCAGCAAACAAGGAAAAATAAGTGGCAAATGCACAAATACAGTGGGAAATACAAAATGTCACTTCAAGAACCAGCGCCATATCTAGCACTGTGCGAGTGGTGTAGCCGCACAGGGCGCAAAGGCTTAGGGGGAATTTCTGGCTGATGGCCACCGCCAGCAGCGAAACAGACCTGACTTCCAATTTAAAACAAACAAAAAAAACCATGCAGGTCCTTCAATGCTGCGCTTGTATGAAGTTTTGGTCCCACCCTCCCTTCTCTGATGTAGTTCACACCAGAGAAGAGAGGGACCACGCCAGCCATTCAAATGCGGGGCTTTGCAACTCCGTGTTTGAATGGCTGGCCTGCTCTCTCCCTCCTCTGATGTGACCTACATCAGAAAAGGGAAGGGGGGACCAGAACTGCATACAAGTGTGGTGTTGAAGGACCCACATGTTTGTTTGTTTTTTTTACTGGAAGTCAGTTCTGTTTCACTGCTGCCACCTCCATACAGGACACAATTATGGCTCAGTACGGCCCTGCCAGGAACCATTTTTTGATCAAAACCAGCCACATGGATGGTTAAGGAGAAGTGAACTAGAACCGAAAGATGAGAGGTTGATAGTTGCAGCCCAGGACAATGGATTACAGATGAGATGGGGGTAGGTCATGGTGCAAAAGAGGATTCCTTATGTCCTGCGGGTGATCTGCCTGTTTTATAGGGAGGACCTCACATTCAGGATGCCACCGTGGCCTTACATATGGTGGAGTCTGCTTTTGTGCAGGCCTTGCAAGTGTACCCTATTTTGGAGAGACTGAGATATCCTTTGTGCTTTTCCTTCCTCTTCCATAGCTTATGTGTCTGTACGTATTCTCCCTGTGGGAGACTTTATTTATTTATTTAAAAGCTTTTCTATACTGCGCTCTTTAAAATCAGTGCAGTTTACAATTAACATTTCTTGTACAGAGCAGGAAGGACCTGCCTTGTGCTTACATTGAACAGGCGCAGTAACTTGGAATTGTAACTGGGGTAAATAAATACAGTTTTGACCCTTTGTCACCATGCCGTACAAAGGCGTGGTTGGGTCTAAAAACTATGTACAGATCTTGTCAGTTATTTACAAATTTACAATCTTAGTATATAAACACTTGTTCGACATCATTGTATTAACCAATAGTTGGGTTAGAGTCTACCATCGTCCTGGTCTGCATAGGGTGCGTGGGGGGTGCTGTTGGGGGTGGGCTGGGGTGTAGCAGTTGGGGATGCATCGTTAGGCTGTGAGTAATGTAGAAGAAATAGGTGATGCTTAAGGGCTTTCCTGAATTGGGTAAGGTCCTTTATCGCTCTGATATTGGGAGAGAGGTTATTCCAACACTTCAGGTCATAGACGGACTAGAAAAGGGGACTGTTACTTCTGGAGAGAGATCTGCAATTGTGAGTATATACTTCTGGGAATTTTCTGAAAGGAATTCTTTCTATTAAAGCTATTCAATCTGTGAACCCACTATTTTTTGATAAATCAGTCAGGGCCTAGTAGCAGCAGTTTAAATTTAAAACACAGAAGAGAACTTTCTGATTACATTTCATACCCAGCAGAGAGCTTGTAGTTTTAATTTAATGGTCACTCAGGGCCTAGTATCAGCAAAGTACTTTAAGTTTAAATTTAAAACACAGAAGAGAACTTTCTGGTTAAATTTGGAACCCAGCAGAGAGCTGTAGTTTAAATTTAATAGTCACTAAGGGCCTAGCATCAGCAAAGTACTTTTAGTTTAAATTTAAAACACAGAAGAGAGCTTTCTGGTTAAATTTAGAACCCAGCAGAGAGCTTGTAGTTTAAATTTCATAATAAGTTAGAGCCTAGCAGCAGCAAAGAGCTATAATTTAAATCAAATAAATGTGTAGCAGCCCTCTTTTAATAAGTGTTATTTCCCTCCCTCCCTCCCCACACCCACCCACCCCTGGGATAATCATAGCTTTATAGGTACTTACACATCTTAAAAGACAGGAGGTGCTCTCAGGTGCACCTCGTTACCCAAATCAGTCATACACTAAGGACCTGAGATTAATTAAGCTTCAGGTGAACAAGGTATATTAAATGTATTAGGTACAGTTTTATTGGTGTAAATATCCATAGCAACCCTTAGTAAGTAAAGAACTTAAAGATCTAAACAAAACTTAAAACTAAGATGCAGACAGCAGTCCAGCAGCGAGATGGGGGCTTTCCAGTCTTTTGCATTGAGTGTCACATGTATGATTTTCTCCCAGTTGGTGAGAGGTCTTACCTGTGCACTAGGTGCAAGGAGCTCTTTGCTCTCAGGGAAAGAGTCCATTCTCTAGAGGCTAGAGTAGCAGACTTGGAAAACATAAGAAAGACAGAGAGGCACATAGACGAGACCTACAGGGATATAGTCCTGAAGTCCCACCTCCAGTCTGGCAGCATCCCTGTTGCCATGGAGGAGAGAGGTCACGTGACAGGAGAGCATCACCCTGGTGTGGCAGGAAGTGATCCTGTAACTAGGACCTGTCCTCCAGGTGATGTAAAACCCTCTCACTCCAGGGAAGTTTCTCCAGGGCCATGTGCCCATGAGGGAAGGGTTAGGACAGCCGTTATAGTTGGTGATTCGATCATTAGCCATGTAGATAGCTGGGTGGCTGGTGGACGTGAGGATCGCCTGGTAACATGCCTGCCTGGTGCAAAGGTAGCGGACCCCACGCGCCACCTAGATAAGGTCTTAGATAGTGCTGGGGAGCAGTCTGCTGTCTTGGTACATGTCGGTACCAATGACATAGGAAAATATGGTAGGGAGGTTCTGGATGCTAAATTTAGGCTTAACATAAGAACATAAGAACATAAGATATGCCATACTGGGTCAGACCAAGGTCCATCAAGCCCAGTATTCTGTTTCCAACAGTGGCCAATCTAGGTCATACGTACCTAGCAGTTTCCCCAAGGGACACAGGTTCCACAATGCTTGTATTGGTTCAAGCATTGATATGCTGGGTCCCTTCTTAATAATGGTTTATGGACCTTTCCTCCAGGAACTTGTCCAAACCTTTTTTAAACCCAGCTACACTAATAGCCTTTACTACATCCTCCAGTAACAAATTCCAGAGTTTGATTACACGTGCGGTCTCACCATGGAACGATATAGAGGCATTATAATATCTTTTGTTTTATTTTCCATTCCTTTCCTTATCATACCTAGCATTCTATTTGCTCTCTTGGCTGCCGCTGCACACTGGGCCGTGGGTTTTAACATGGTATCCACAATGATGCCTAAATCTTTTTCCTGGGTGGTGGTTCCTAATGTGGAACCTTGCATCGTGTAACCATAGTTTGGGTTGTTCTTCCCTAGGTGCATAACCTTGCACTTCTCCACATTAAATTTCATCTGCCATTTTGATGCCTCTTGCAATTTTCCACAATCCTCCTGGGTTTTAACAACTTTAAATAGTTTTGTGTCATCTGCAAATTTGATAACCTCACTCGTTATTCCACTTTCCAGGTCATTTATGAATATGTCAAAAAGCAGCGGACCCAGCACAGATCCCTGGGGTACACCACTATTCACCTTTCTCCATTGGAAAAATTGGCCATTTAGCCCTACCCTCTGCTTTCTATCTTTTAACCAGTTCCTGATCCACAATAGTACACTGCTTCCTATCCCATGACTCTTTAGTTTTGCCAAAAGTCTCTCATGAGGGACCTTGTCAAAGGCTTTCTGAAAGTCCAGATACACAATATCAACCGACTCACCTTTGTCCACCTGTTTATTCACTCCTTCAAAAAAACATAACAGATTAGTAAGACAAGATCTTCCTTGTCTAAAGCCATGTTGGCTGTCTCCCATTAGGTCGTGACTATCTACATGCTGAGTAATTTTATTCTTTATGATGGTTTCTACCATTTTTCCCGGTACTGATGTCAGGCTCACCGGTCTGTAGTTTCCCGGATCACCCCTCGAACCCTTTTTAAAAATTGGTGTTACATTGGCGATCCTCCAATCCTCAGGTATTAGAGATGATTTTAATGATAGTTCACAGATTACTGATAGCAGGTCTGCAATCTCAAATTTCAGTTCTTTCAACACCCTTGGATGTATACCATCCGGCCCAGGTGATTTGCTACTCTTCAGTTTATCTAATAGTTGTAAGACATCTTCCCGATGTATCGATATTTCCTTCAATTCTTCCACACCTTTAAATACCACTTCAGTCATGGGTAACATCCCTACATCTTCCTCAGTAAAGACCGAAGCAAAGAATTCATTCAGTCTCTCCGCTATCGCCTTGTCGCCTCTTAGTGCTCCTTTAACCCCTTTATCATCTAATGGACCAACTGACTCTCTCACAGGTTTTTTGCTACGAATGTACTTGAAAAGGTCTTTATTTCGCGTTTTTGCTTCCGCAGCAAACTTCTTCTCAAATTCTCTCTTTGCCTGCCTTATCAATGCCTTGCATTTGACTTGCCAGTGCTTGTGCTGTTTCCAGGTTTCATTGTTTGGCTCTTTTTTCCATTTCCTGAAAGATGCTTTTTTGGCAAGAACAGCCTCTCTGACCTCACCTTTAAACCATGCTGGCAGTTTTTTGGACTTCCTTCCACTTTTCTTAAAGCGTGGAATACAGCTGGTCTGGGCTTCCAAGATAGTATTTTTCAACAACACCCAAGCTTGATGTACGTCTTTAACCTTCGCAACTGCTCCTTTTAGTTTTTTCTTAACTGTTTTCCTCATTTTATCATAGTCTCCCTTTCGAAAGTTAAAGGGTAGTACTGTGGATTTCCTTACTATCCCTCCTCCACTAATTAAATCAAAGGTGATCATGCTATGATCACTATTGCCAAGTGGCCCCAACACCCTTATCTCTTGCACTAGATCTGGTGTTCCACTAAGGACTAGGTCTAATATTGCTTCCCCTCTGGTCGGTTCATGAACCAGCTGCTCCAAGAAGCAGTCATTTATTTCATCTAGGAACTTTATCTCCCTAGCATGTCCTGTTGTGACACTGACCCAGTCGATGCCGGGGTAATTGAAATCACCCATTATTATTACTGCGCTGTAACTTTTGCTAGCTTCCTTGATTTCTTTGAGCATTTCATCATCCATTTGTTCATTCTGGCCAGGCGGACGATAGTACAACCCCACTGCCATCGCCTTCCCCTTTTTACATGGAATTTCAATCCATAGAGATTCTACAGCAAATTTTGTTTCTTGCAAAACTTTAATCCTTTCTGACTCAATGCCCTCTCTAACATAGAGCGCAACCCCTCCACCAATTTGATCAGCTCTATCATTACGATATAGTTTGTACCCAGGTATCACAGTGTCCCACTGGTTGTCCTCCTTCCACCATGTCTCTGATATTCCAATCATATCTAACCTCTCGTTTAGTGCTATATATTCTAACTCTCCCATCTTGTTTTGTAGACTTCTAGCATTTGCATACAAGCATTTTAGAGACTGTATTTTATTCATATTAATTTGGCTATTGGTAGACATGGGTAATTTGGGATCTTTAAGCTCTGTCTGCTCCATACTCGAGGGCATTTGGGCTACTTTACTCTTTTTTTGGAACCTCTCTGTTTTTTGTAGTATCCTTCAAGGATACATTCTTCCGAACCATGCGCTCTTGGGCGACCTGTCGGCTTTCCCCTATTATCTAGTTTAAAAGCTGCTCTATCTCCTTTTTAGGTAAGAAGTTGAAATCCAGAACTTCCAGGGTAGCATTCTCCGAAATGCTTCCTGTTCCACGCGCAGGACCCAAAAGGCAGGCAGAGCTCCAGAGTCACAATGCGTGGATGGTTTTCAAGTGATCCCGTACCTTCTGTGGCACATGTCCATTATTTTAAAAACTATATGTCTTTTTTAAAAGTATTGGTGTCAATCCTTATTGGGTCACTGTGTGATTTGTTTGCCCCCTAAGTATCGTGTTATACTATATGGGATACATTGTGTGTATGTATCCTTTTCCCGCCACGAGATTGGTTTAAAAGTTAGAAGCGCATGTGTGGGCGTCTTGTTTTGAATAAGCGCTTTCAGTTTTGCTTGCCAACGGCATCTTCATTGTTCGTGTCACAGGTTTGATTTGGTTTAGTTTTATTTTTGTTTTGAAGTGCCGGTATTTGTGCAATAAGATGATTAATTCAAAAAGGGTTGTTATGTACTGTTACCTTAGCTTTGGTTTCCTCTACAGCTGTGCACAGAGGATTTTTATTTCTTGCTATGCCTGTCAGCACCAGCCTAAGTTTAGTGTGTCCGCATATCCACAATTTACTTCGCTATTGTTGCACTTTAAGTTGGCGATTTTGCTCATGGTAGCAGTTATGTATATTTTTACTGTTCAGTTGGTTATTTATTTATTTATTCATGTATAGTTTTATTTATGATGGAACCTCGGCCCTGTAATTCCGAGGATGGCTAGAATCACACGGGCTGTCACATTGGCAATTTTTATTCAGCAAGTTTTAGATGTTTTGGTCTGATGACGTCCATAAGCTGGTTTTGTTTTCTTTTGGATAGGTATCTACACATTTTACAATTTTACATGAGACCTATTGATTCACTCCTATCTTTTTCTTTTACATGTTTCTTTTACATGTTCCTTTTTTGTTTCCTCTAATTCAATGTTGTTTAATCCCCATGTGCTTATAAAGTAACAATCATATTATTTTATTATTAGCTTGTCCTTGTTATTCTATTTTACTTGTAATATACTTTTTATACAGTTTTTTATATGATGGACATTGCAATGATTTCCATGGTTCTCCTCTCTTTCTCTCTCTTTTCTATGAGTTGAATTGCTTTTATAGTGAACGTGGTATTTTGTGTTTGTTGTACATTATTCATTATTTTATGCATTATGTTATTATTGTTTTATGTATAGGGCATTTTATCAATGGTTTATCACACTATGGGGCATGTTTACTAAAACCCCGGTAATGTGCGGGTGCCATATAAGGAGTGGGCGTTTCCTGCTGAAGAAAAAACCCAGAATTTGCATATGCGCTAAGGTGCGCGGCGCCCTTGTGCGCCCCGCACATTAGCGCATCAGATAGCTGCGTGGGAGGCATAAATGGCGCGCTGATGTGTACTCAAAAAAGCAGAGCCACAGCACAGTGGGCAAGGCACTTACCAATGGTGCAGGGATCAGGAGTTCAATCCCCCACAGTGCCCAATGAAGACAGCTGACTGAGGTATTACTTTAGGAGCCAGGTTACTATTTGGCAGCATAAGGCAGCACGCTGATGGGCATAAGGCATTGCGCCATTGTTTTAGGAGGAAGATCAATACTGGGCGGCATAAGGCGGCACGCTGATATGCAATCACAGGAGCAGGGCCACAGCACAATGGTTAAGACACTGACCAATGGTGCAAGGAACAGAGGTTCAATTCCCCAAAATACCCACTGAACAAGGCTGGCTGAGGCATTACATATGATGGGGAAGAGTAGTTTAGGAGGCATTTTAATTTGTTTTTAATTATCACTACTAGCAAACGCACTCTCAAAGCGTGTTACATAAGGCGCCCTATAAGGCACATTTTAAAGTGCATTGTCAGCCAAGGCACCCTAGAATGTTGCGTATAGGGCACTTTAGAGGGTGCCGTATGAGGTACCGCAAGGTCAGAATACTGTTTTGTATGGCAGCACTGTGCAGTTTAAGGAACGAAAAGCATAAGTAGGTGCGCTGACAAACAAGGAGGAGCAGCAGTGGAGCACAATGGTTAAGGCACTGACTGCTGATACAGGGGTCATGAGTTTGCTCCCCAGTGTGCCTAATACGTAAGGCTGGCTGTGGCATCAGCTTTGCATTGTACATATTTGCTCCTGCAGCACTTTTTTTTATTTTATTAATTGCTGTCAGCAAACACGCCCTCATGTGCCGTAAATGAGGGTGCCGTATAAGGCACCCTAAAAGGCACTCCATAGGGCACAATATAAATTGCACTGTCCGCCACAGCACCCTAAAATGTCCCCTATAGGGCACCCTATAAGTTGCACCACAGGATAATGTATAGTGCACCTTATATGGACGGGAACCATAAGGTGCCCTATAGGGCGCCCTATAAAGCACCCTCAGAGGCACCTTATGGGTACAGTACGCTGAGGGTGTTTTTGCTGGCATCAAAATATGTACATTAAAAAAAGATAATGCATTGGACAACCCTATCAAATAACTCCACTGTGGGTTTGAACCCATGATCTCTGGCTTTACAGACAGTGAAGTAACCATTAGGCTACAGCTCTACAGCTGTTAGCAAGCCCCTGGCTGGCTACAGAGAGCCTGCACGTCACCACACAGACAGTCTGCTGTGGTCACCAGGATAGGGTTAGCCCACCCATACCCATGATACACTGCACATGCAAATCAGCTGTCCACAGATAAACACAAGATGGGCAATGCACCCCCACAGCACCTCGGCCTGGTAGGGGGAAGTGACCATGTGCACCCACACAGCACCTCGGCCTGGTAGGGGGTACTGACTGTGTGTTTTACTGGCACAGAGTAGCTACACACCGTCACATTGTGCGGGTACTGTGCTCACCCTGAGGGTGCAATGAGGCGCCCAGGACCAGGTCCACAACACCTTCCATGGCTGAATGAGGCCATGCTGGAGGTCCAAAGCAGTGTTAATGTGTGAGATAGGTAGTATCTGCACAAACACCTTGGATGCTTCTGTCAGGCGTAGCCCCCATGGACACCCGGGCCAAGGGCAGCAAACAGGGTCTCCCATCAATAAATCCACATTCTACCTCCCTGCAAAGGTGCAAGTAGAGGGGACCATCAACCCCAGTCCAGCTGAGGAACAGACACCCCACCTCTATACACACATCCATAACACAATAGCAGACAGACATTAGGCCTGGATATGGTAAGCTGCACCCCACCACTACCTGATAATGTCCCACAGCAAGTCATCAGCCACTGCACCCTGCAAGCCACTCCATCAAGACACATACCAGCTACAAACAGTGTGCTAGCTAGTCCATAGTGCATGTTACCAGTGGAGATGCATGCAACCAGAACTGGGATGTCAGCATACAGAGCAAGCAGATAAAGCAGTGACTGGGGCCCAAAAAGAAACCCATATCTATCACATGAGAGAAATACTACATAGCACTATGGGGGTGCCTAGCCATGCTGTGGTCACTGCACAGTCAGGGTGAGAGTGATCTCTCAGCAGGACATACTGAGGTCACCCTGTCAGTGTAGGTGGTGGCTGGGCACTAAAATGTCCCAGTCAGTGCCCTATGCCCTGTGCAGATGCACCATGGCCAGGCCACCCTGTCCAGCCTATACCCATGGTACCTTGCTCCTCATTATGCACATTGGCAGCCCAATACTGGCAACATTGCTGGCAGTGTGGGCTGTGGAAGGTGTTTGCAGCCACCACACACTGGATAGACAGACAGCCACCCCCACACCTATGCCAGCATTGTGCTTCTATAGAGGAGTCCAGCAGCGATACCCACCACACCAGTCCTGGGCACAGTACAGGCATGGATATGGTACACAATACTGTTGGGGGTCACTCCCTAGGGTGGTAAACACTGTCAGAGACCAGACCTGCAGCGCACACCACAGACATCACAATGATTGTTATGGTGGAGATCAATGAGCAAAATGTGCTTAACGTAGGAATTGATATCTGCCAGTTATCATGGGCAACGTTTTGATAGCTGTGTACCATATACCCAGGTGTAGGGTGGCATTGCTAAGGTATGCAACTGCTAGTATTGGGAGATACAGGCAGGGCCCAATGTCCTGCCTCTCCAGGAGGCATTGGCCAATGGGGCCTGTGGGGGTGTGTGTGGGTGTGTCTGGCCCTGTTGGCTGCTGCTTTACAGCAGAGTGTCCCAACTCCAGTCCTGGTGTTCCAACCACTGTTCGGGTTTTCATGCTGTCCCTCATAAATATGCATGAGCTATATCAGCATACCATGGGGGTGGTGCATAGATATGCAGCACAGGCATCTTTATTAGAGGCAGCATGGATCCTGAATGATGTGGGGCCCTCCAAGACTGCATTTGGGAGACTCTGCTCTAGGTAATGCGGCTGTTTATGGTGTCTGTGTTTGGTGTGGTAAAATATAGGCGTATGAACCATGCGTATGTTCTCAGCAATAAAGGTTTGTCCTTACTATCACGGTTTAGTTGTAGTAAACATATGTGGACTGGATTGGCAGTAGCCCCAGCTGGGCTTTGAACCTGTGACCTTCTGTTTCTGCACACACTGTCTGTGTGCACTGCACCACCGTGTTGCTACAGATTTGCTGCGTTCCCTGGGGAGTCCATGACTGTACATCCGACAGAGCCTGTCTGTTGCGGTGGACGATGCCAGCCTGCACAGGCCTAGGCCACTGTCTGCTGTGGTTTGCAGCCACTGTCCCTCCACCACCTGTACCCTTCCGCCAACATGCAGACATGTCCCTATCTGGGAAAACAACCTTGATTGATGGTCCCTTCACAGAGCACAAAGCAGATCACTGTTCATAAAACAAATATGCTCCACTTCAACTGGTGCGTTGCGATTTTAAGAACAAATGGTGTGGAATATTATAATAAAAAACTGAATACCATTCATACATGAAAGAACCTATCTCTGGAGAGGTCTCAGACTCAATAGCGCTATATGAACTTCAGTACTTATAATACTGTCGAACGCGCTGGCAGCATCAATGACCAATCCAGAGAACATACGAATTGCAAAGATAATGTGAAATCCACAAAACTAAAGCATCGATTATAGTTAAAACCACACCAAAGTTTCAACAAAAGTGCTTATCTTTAAACATATCGTGAATTGCCCCTACGCCTCCTCTGGCGCCACTCCGAACGTTTCACTCTTAAAAAAGAGTTTCTTCAGGGGGTCTTCAAAGCACAACCACTTTTAGTGCTGATGCTGCCCACGTTTCACTAGCAACAAGCTATCTTAGAGTAGTCTTCACAAATGATGCGCGGCGTTTTTGTGAGGACTACTCTAAGATAGCACTATTAGCGTGCGCTAAGGTATCTTAGCGCACGCTCAAGTACGCTCCGCACATTTGCGCAGTTTAGTAAACATACCCCTATGTTTATTAGTTTATTTATTTATTTATTGTTTTATTTATTATGTGTCTTGTGCTTAGTTGATTATTATATGCTTGGTTATCTTAATTATCTGTTGTGGTGTTTAACTTATCTTTTAATTCATTATGTGTATATATATATATATGTATTTTTAGTGAGCTGTTAACCCCTGAGGAAGTGGTACACGAAACATGGCCTGTGTCGGGTTTTCAGGCACTCTTGACCCGTGGATTAATAAAGGCGTTTTTGTAACTTCTTGCCATGTCTTCTTATTGACTTCTGGATGAGACAATGGTGCAGAGATGAGGGTTTTGGATTTGTTAGGAACTGGGGAACATTCTGGTGAAAGGAGGGGCTCCTCCGAAGGGATGGGCTTCACCTTAACCGGGATGGAGCCAGGCTGCTGGCATTAACCTTTAAAAAGGAGATAGAGCAGCTTTTAAACTAGATAATAGCCGAAAGCCGACAGTCGCCCAAGAGCGGATGGTTCAGAAGAATGTATCCTTGAAGGATACTACCAAAAGCAGAGAGGTTCCAAAAAAGAGTAAAGTAGCCCAAATGCCCTCGAGTATGGAGCAGACAGAGAATAAAGATCCCAAATTACCCATGTCTACCAATAGCTAAATTAATATGAATAAAATACAGTCTCTAAAATGCTTGTATAGAAATGCTAGAAGTCTAAAAAATAAGATGGGAGAGTTAGAATATATAGCACTAAATAAGAGGTTAGATATGATTGGAATATCAGAGACATGGTGGAAGGAGGACAATCAGTGGGACACTGTGATAACTGGGTACAAACTATATCGTAATGATAGAGCTGATCAAATTGGTGGAGGGGTTGCGCTCTATGTTAGAGAGGGCATTGAGTCAGAAAGGATTAAAGTTTTGCAGGAAACAAAATTTGCTGTAGAATCTCTATGGATTGAAATTCCATGTAAAAAGGGGAAGGCGATGGCAGTGGGGGTGTACTATCGACCGCCTGGCCAGAATGAATAAATGGATGATGAAATGCTAAAAGAAATCACGGAAGCTAACAAAAGTTACAGCGCAGTAATAATAATGGGTGATTTCAATTACCCCAGTATCGACTGGGTCAATGTCACGGCAGGACATGCTAGGGAGATAAAGTTTCTAGATTAAATAAATGACTGCTTCTTGGAGCAGCTGGTTCATGAACCGACCAGAGGGTAAGCCATATTAGACCTAGTCCTTAGTGGAACACCAGATCTAGTGCAAGAGATAAGGGTGTTGGGGCCACTTGGCAAAAGTGATCATAGCATGATCGCGTTTGATTTTATTAGTGGAGGAGGGATAGTAAGGAAATTCACAGTACTACTACCAGACCAGCTGTATTCCACGATTTAAGAAAAGTGGAAGGAAGTCCAAAAAACTGCCAGCATGGTTTAAAGGTGAGTTCAGAGAGGCTGTTGTTGCCAAGAAAGCATTTTTCAGGAAATGGAAAAAAGAGCCAAACGACGAAACCTGGAAACAGCACAAGCACTGGCAAGTCAAATGCAAGGCATTGATAAAGCAGGCAAAGGGAGAATTTGAGAAAAAGCTTGCTGCGGAAGCACAAACGCAAAATTAAGATTTTTTCAAGTACATTCGTAACAAAAAACCTGTGAGAGAATCAGTTGGTCTATTAGATGATAGAGGAGTTAAAGGGGCACTAAGAAGAGACAGGGCGATAGCGGAGAGACTGAATGAATTCTTTGCTTCGGTCTTTACTGAGGAAGATGTAGGGATGTTACCCATGACTGAAGTGAAATTTAAAAGTGCGGAAGAATTGAAGGAAATATCGATACATCGGGAAGATGAATTACAACTATTAGATAAACTGAAGAGTAGCAAATCACCTGGGCCGGATGGTATACATCCAAGGGTGTTGAAAGAACTGAAATATGAGATTGCAGACCTGCTATTAGTAATCTGTGAACTATCATTAAAATCATCTCTAATACCTGAAGATTGGAGGATCGCCAATGTAACACCAATTTTTAAAAAGGGTTCCAGGGATGATCCGGGAAACTACAGACCGGTGAGCCTGACATCAGTACCGGAAAAGATGGTAGAAACCATCATAAAAATAAAATTACTCAGCATGTAGATAGCCATGGCCTAATGGGAGACAGCCAACATGGCTTTAGACAAGGAAGATCTTGTCTTACTAATCTGTTATGTTTTTTTGAAAGTGTGAATAAACAGGTGAGTCGGTTGATATAGTGTATCTGGACTTTCAGAAAGCCTCTGACAAGGTCCCTTATCAGAGACGTTTGGCAAAACTAAAGAGTCATGGGATAGGAGGCAGTGTACTACTGTGGATCAGGAACTGGTTAAAAGATAGAAAGCAGAGGGTTGGGCTAAATGGCTACTTTTCCCAATGGAGAAAGGTGAATAGTGGTGTACCCCAGGGATCTGTGCTGGGTCCGCTGCTTTTTGACATATACATAAATGCCCTGGAAAGTGGAATAACGAGTGAGGTTATGAAATTTGCAGATGACACAAAACTATTTAAAGATGTTAAAACCAAAGAGGACTGTGGAAAATTGCAAGAGGATCTTGATGAATTGGAAGACTGGGCATCAAAATGGCAGATGAAATTTAATGTGGACAAGTGCAAAGTTATGCACCTAGGAAAGAACAACCCAAACTATGGTTACACGATGCAAGGTTCCACATTAGGAACCACCACCCAGGAAAAAGATTTAAGCGTCATTGTGGATAACATGTTAAAACCCTCGGCCCAGTGTGCAGCGGCAGCCAAGAGAGCAAATAGAATGCTAGGTATCATAAGGAAAGGAATGGAAAATTAAACAAAAGATATTATAATGCCTCTATATCGTTCCATGGTGAGACCGCACCTTGAATATTGTGTGCAATTCTGGTCACCATATCTTAAAAAGGATATAGCGTTATTAGAAAAGGTTCAGAGAAGAGCCACCAAAATGGTAAAGGGGATGGAAGGATACTCCTATGAAGAAAGGCTAAAAGATTTAGGGCTCTTTAACCTGGAAAAGAGATGGCTGAGGGGAGATATGATAGAAGTCTATAAATTAATGAACGGAGTGGAACGGGTAAACGTAGATCGATTGTTTACATTATCAGAATATAGAAAGACTAGGGGACATGCAATGAAGCTACAGAGTAAACTATTTAAGACTAATAAAATAAAATATTTTTTCACTCAACGTGTAATCAAACTCTGGAATTTGTTACTGGAGGATGTAGTAAAGGCTGTTAGTGTAGCTGGGTTTTAAAAAAGGTTTGGACAAGTTCCTGGAGGAAAGATCCATAAACCATTATTAAAAAGGGACCCAGGATATCAATGCTTGACCCAGTACAAGCATTGCAAAACCTGTGTCTTTTGGGGAAACTGCTAGGTACGTATGACCTAGATTGTCCACTGTTGGAAACAGGAGACTGGGCTTGATGGACCTTGGTCTGACCCAGTATGGCATATCTTATGTTCTTATGTTATGTTCTTTTGGCTCTGTTCCTTGTTGCCTGAGAACATTTTGTTGTTTCCATGGGGATTAGCAGTGTGTTGTTGGCTAATGTCCTTCTTGATCTGTTGTTGGGGGTGAGGAGGTCTGTGAGGGAGGAGGAGGATATCTTATTGATGGCTTTGAAGGTCAGGAGTAGTACTTTGTAAGTGAGCCTGCAGTTGATCAGTAGCCAGTGTAGGTCTTTCAGGATTGGGGTTATGTGGTCTCTTCTGGATATCCCTCAGAGGATGCGGGCAACAGCATTCATCACAAGTTGTAGTGGGTTTAGAGTTCTCCTGGAGAGACTGTGCAGAATGGCGTTAGCATAGTCAAAGTGGGGGGTTACAAGCACTTGGAAAATTATTCGGAAGTCCTCTAGCAGCAGCATGAGTCTTAGGTGTTGTAGTGTCCTGATCTTGTGGTATATGGCCCTGACAGTGTTGTTTATGTGGACGTTCAAATCAAGATGCTGGTCTAGCGTAACACCCAGGTAACGTATTGTGGGTTTACTTGGGAGCTCTGCGTCTCTCACTTTTATTGTCGTGGGGGGAGAAAAGATTTTGTTTCTTGTGATGAACAGGACCTCGGTTTTTTTTAAATTGATTCGGAGGTTCTGTGAGTGAAGCCAGTCGGTGATTGCATTGAAGCAGTTCACTAGTGCTGAAAAGTTGGGTTGCATGACGTTGAATGGGGCAAGTAGCAGTACAACATCCGCATAGATATTTATGATTAGAAATGATTTCTAATGATTTCTAATTGGGACAACAGCCTCAACTCCATCTCCCACCTCCCAGCCACGAACAAAAAGGCAAGGAAACGAGAGCACGCAGTATGGTACTCCAAAGAGCTGCGATCATCACTCCTCCACCTGCGCAAGCTCGAGAGACGATGGCGCCAATCACGCTCCACCGAAGCACACAGTGCATATAGCTCATACCTAAAAAAACATCACGAAGAAATAACGGAGAGAAGGAAGCAGTTCCATACAGACCTCCTGAAGTGCTCAATAAGTAAGCCACACGACCTATTCAATATTGTAAAGACATTAGCAAGAGAACCAACACCAGACCAACCATACATGCCACAACCGCAGGCCTACTCTGACTACCTACAATCAAAAATGATCCTGACCGACAAAAGCACAAGCCCCACAAGTCACACCCCATTGCACAAGCCGCCACAGCCAACACTACTGTCCAAATTCAACACCATAATCAAACAAAGAGATTGAAGACACCATTGCCTTCATCAACTCCACCACTGCACCTAACGACCCCTGTCCAGCACCCTGGATAAGAGCACTGTGTTGTGACCTAAGCCAGTTCCTGAGCAAAATCTTAAATCACTCATTATCAACAGGATCCTTTCCACAAAGATTAAAACACACATCCATCAGGCCACTATTGAAAAACAACAAGCTGGACCCATCAAAAGTTGAATCCTACAGACAGATTTCAAGCATCCCACTGCTCGCCAAAATAATTGAAAAGGTAGTACAACGCCAAATCCAACATCATATTGATACCGAAGCACCACTGGACTCATCCCAACATGGCTTCAGGGAAGCACACGGTGTTGAAACCCTCCTCACCACCCTCAATACCTTAGTCTCAGGAATTGATAATTTTCGACAAGGTTTTGCCCTCATTTTCATGGATATCGCAGCGGCTTTTGACTCTGTGAGCCATGAGATACTCATTGAACATCTTGAGGAAAAGGGAATACAAGGCACTGCCCTAAACTGGTGCAAATCCTACCTGTCCAACAGATGGCAACACGTGAGGACCGGCACCACAACCTCAGAACCGTTTCTACAAAAACAGGGTGTGCCGCAAGGATCCTCACTATCAGCATTAATGTTTAACATATACATGCAGCCCATTTGTGCTCTGATCCGATCTTTCAATGTCGACTGTCTAGCATATGCAGACGATATCCTTCTATACATGCCATTTGCGACTGACCAGCCAGATTTCTCCCCACTAACAAGATGTTTCGACGCAGTCGCGGACTGGCTCCATATGCAAAACCTGCGGATCAACCACAACAAGACAGATGTCCTCTTCATTACGAGGAACCAAGAATTCATTCCCCCATTCTCACTAAAATTCAAGAATGCAGCGCTGTTAACCAAACCCACAATCCGCTACCTTGGTATCACCTTGGACCAACGGCTGGACATGAAAACACACATAAGAAACACAGTAAAAACAATATACCATAAAATACGGACAATACGGCATCTACGACCACTACTTGACCCCAGCGATTTTTGAACAATCTACCAAGCCCTAGTAATCCCATACTTCGATTAAACTAACGCAATCCTATATGGACTCCCGCAGGCAATGCTAAACCCGCTCCAGCTTGCAATGAACACAGCCGCAAGAGTCCTAGTTGGGGTATCAAGGATGGCCCACATCAAACCAATTTTGAAGAAACTCCACTGGTTAACTATACAGGCCAGACTTCACTACAAGATCTTAGTCCTGACCTTCAAAACCTTAAACAATCAGTCCCCCACATCCATCAGCAAGATGATCCACATCACACCCCCTAACAGAACCAGAAGATCCACAACGGCAAACACCCTGATGATCCCAAAAGAAATGACAAAATGCACAAAGGCAACATCCAACAGGGCTTTCATGATCTACGCACCTAGAGCTTGGAATGCCCTCCCCACAGATATGTGAGCCATCACTAACCTGACTCAATTCAGGAAGGCACTGAAGCATCATCTGTTCATAAGACACTACCCAGAAACCAGCTGTAGAAACCAGTCAGCGAGCACCAGTCACCTAGAGCACCCCAATAACATACCCAGCAAGAAAAGGGAAAGCCAGTCCAACCTGTCCTGCCCCGAATAGACTATAGCCGGAAAGTATAGTATAAATAAACTGTAGAAAGTTACCCCAGTTATATCCAAGTTTTAATCCCTGTTCACTGTAAATGCAATGTGGTCCGACTGCATGGTATAAGGTTCTGTTGAATGTACATCGCACTGATAAGGAATAGCGCGGTACAGAAGAGAAGTTAAATAAATAAATAATAGATCATCCGCATAGATCATCCACATAGATCAGGCAGGAAATTTTGGATCTGGCCTTGTGGGCCCTGAGGTCCTCGCTCAGCTGTTCCTGAAAAAATGGCAAAACAGAGATGCAGATTTTGTAAGAAAGAGCTGGAAACATTGTCTCACCTCATAACTGGCTGCAAAGCTCTGATGGCAGAAAATTTCTAGACAGAAAGGCACAATAAAGTAGCATGACTCATCCACTGGAACCTCTGTAAACACTACAACATCACTGTGCCTGTAAAGCACTGGGATCATGACCCTAAGAGAATTGCAGAAAATGAAGAGGTGATGATCAACATAGTGATAAGGAAGAAAAATACCAGAACAGCATTGATAATAGAGGTGTCAGTTCCAAGTGATTATTCTGTGAATTGCATGGAGAGGGAGAAGATCCTGAAGTACCAAGAAATACAGAGATCAATAAAATGTGGCAGAAGGATACCGGGTTATTTCCCATCTTACTGGGTGCCACAGGCTTGATTAAGAAGAATTTCCAAGCACGCTCTGATAGATTACCCATACATGTTACATCTTGCAAACTCCAGAGAGAGGCTTTCTTTGGCATGATGCAAGTATTACTCCGAGCATTAGCAGTACATTTGAGAGATTGAGATCATACTTAACATATCCTGACTTAGGTTCATGACTGTCAAGGTATGCACAAAACTAACCCATTTGGAGAAATTGTCCCTAAGGAAATACTGTAGAAGTATGGTTCTTTCTAGCCTGCCAAAGAGGTGGGATGTGGGACAATCATGCAGGTAGCATGATGGAAATGACCAAGGGAAAGAATTTATTGACAGAGAGAGACATTATAAAATCCATTTATTAATTTGAATTAGATATTTTTGGGCCAAAACTATCAGAGTGAGGAGACAGAAGCTAGCTGGAATTGATGCAATGTAGTAAAGAGATGACATTTTGTTCATCATTTTTCAGCATGACTGAGAGAGGAACCCTAGCTAATTAAAAAAGATACTATATGATGAATCATTGTAAAAAACCAAAAATATAAAGATGAATCAGAGCTGACAGATGCCAAGGCCAACCAACTAAAGAAGAGAAACCACCAGCAAGAGAATGCTGATGGCCATTGGGGAGGCCTAGTAGCAGGACCAGTATTAAATATATAGAGGCCCAGTACATAAATTGGTGATGGGGCTGCAAATGCCACCATCAGGATATTCCTCTTCAACATGAGGCAGACTAGAGGTCCTCAGTGCCTTAGGGGCCCAGGGCAATTGTCCTGTTTGACACCCCTTAACACTGGTCCTGCCTAGGGGAGCCCATCTGAAAACTTATGACCACCAAGGCCTGAAAAGGAGAGGGACCATTTTTGTAGCTTCACATTGGATAGACAAGAATGAAAGAAGCAACATTTTGATAATGGTCAAATGGAGGGATGAGAGAGGAGGAATTATGAATGAGAGGAAGAGGAAAAGAAGGAGAGATGGAAAAGGTAAGAAAGAGTAAAGGAGAAGGGGGAGATGTAAGGAAGAAAGTGAGGGGATTTGGAAAAAGGTGAGTATGGAAAAGTAAAAGGAGATAAGGAAGATAAGAAGAAAGAAATAGGGAGATGGAAGGGAAAGGGGAATGGGTTGAGGGAGAGAGAGTAAAAATGGAGAGAATTAAAGGAAGGAGAAGACTTAAAAGAACATAGAAACAAGACAGCAGAAAAAGACCACATGGCCTATTTAGTCTGCCCTTCCATATCAACTACAATATTCCTCTTTTTGCTTTAGAGATCTCCTGTATTGGTCCCATGCTTTTTTGAATTCAGATACTGTCCTCATCTCTACTGCTTTCACTGGGAGACTATTCCATGCATCTACCACTCTTTCCATAATGAAATATTTCTGCATATTACTCCTGAGTCTATTCCCTTTCACCCTCATCCTATGTCCCCTCATAGCGGAGCTTACTTTCAATCGAAAAAGGCCATGGAGGTATTGCCATGGAGGTATTTAAATGTCTCTATCATATGTCCTCTATTCCACCTTTCTTCTAATGTATACATATTAAGATCTTTAAGTCTGTCCTCATATGCTTTATAACAAAGACCACTAACCATTTTAGTAGCCACCGTCTGCACCAACTTCATCCTGTTTATATCCTTTTGAAAGTAGGTCTCCATAATTGCACATAATACTCAAAATGAGGTCACACCTTTTTTCTGCTGGCCATTCCTCTCCCTATGCACCCAAGCATTCTTCTGGCTTTAGCTATCATCTTTTCTACCTGTTTAGCCACTTTAAGATCATCAGAAACAATCATGGCCAGGTCCCAATCTTCTTTCATGAACAGAAGTACTTCATCCCCTACACTGTACCACTTTCTTGGATTTTTGCAGCCCAAGTGCATGACCCAACATTATTTAGCATTAAATCTCAGCTGCCAAATTCTTGGTAACTTTCTTCTCCTCAGAGTATGTTCCATTTCCCTGTACCCTTTGTTGCCTCCCACTCAACCAATTTCTAACCAAGTCGGTCACTTTAGGGTCCATCCCTAGGGTATTCAGTTTATTAATTAGAACTTAGCCCTCTCCCTCCACCTCCTCACCCCTGCCTTTTCAAAATATATCATGCTACCATGTGGTATTCCTGTATGTACCTATGTGAATAGTTGATCATTATAAATAGTTTCATATTTTCTACATTTTTTATACCTGTATCCTTGTTTCTTGTTCTATGTATACAGTTGAAATATACTGCCATGTAAAGTTCTATGTAAACCGTCTTGAATTGCAGAAAGATGGTATATAAAAATTGTTAAATAAATAAATAAATAATAAGTTACTTGTGTGGAACAGTCTCAAAGGTTTTACTGAAATCTAAGTACACCACATCTAGGGCTCTCCCTTGGTCCAACTCCCTGGTCACCCAGTCAAATAAATCAATCAGATGTGTCTGACAAGACCTGCATCGGGTAAGCCCATGTTGCCTTAGATTCTGCAATCTATTGGACTTCAGAAACCTCACTATTCTCTCTTTTAGTAGCATTTCCAATAATTTACTTACCACAGAGTTTAGACTAACTGGCCTGTAGTTTTCAATCTCATCCTTACTTCAGCTTTTGTGTAAAGAAACAGAGAAACATAGAAATATGACAACAGAAAAAGACCACATGGCCTATCTAGTCTGTCTTTCCATATCAACAACTACAACAGTCCCCTTTTTACCTTTAGAGATCCTCTGTGTTTGTCCCATTCTTTTTTGAATTCAGTTACTGTCCTCATCTCTACCACCTCCACTGGGAGACTATTCCATGGATCCACTACTCTTTCCGTAAAGAAATATTTCCGCATATCACTCCTGAATCTATTTCCCTTCACCCTCATCCCATGTCCCCTCGTAGCAGAACTCGCTTTCAATTGAAAGAGGCTCTCTCCCTGAACATTTATGCCACGGAGGTATTTAAACATCTCAATCATATCACCTCTATCCCGCCTTTCCTCTAAGGTGTACCTATTAAGATCCTTAAGTCTGTCCTCACATGCTTTATAATGAAGACCACTAATCATTTTAGTAGCCACCTTCTGCACCGACTCCATCTTGTTCACATCCTTTTGAAGGTGTGGTCTCCAGATTTGCACACTATACTCCAAATGAGGTCACACCAAAGACTTATACAGAGGCATTATCACCTCCTTTTTTCTGCTAGCCATTCCTCTCTGTATGCACCCAAGCATCCTTCTAGCTTTTGCCATTACCTTTTCTACCTGTTTAGCTACTTTAAGATCATCAGACACAACCACGCCTAGGTCCCGTTCTTCTTTAGTGGACAAAAGTACTTCACCCCCTATACTATATTGCTCCCTTGGATTGCTGCAGCCCAAATGCATGACCTTACATTTTTTAACATTAAATCCCAGCTGCCAAATTCTAGACCATTCTTCAAGCTTAGCTAGATCCCTCCTCATGTTGTCTACACTTTCCTGGGTGTCTACTCTATTGCAGATTTTGGTATCATCCGCAAAGAGGCAAACCTTACCCGACAGCCCTTCCACTATATCACTAACAAAGATGTTAAAAAGAATTGGACCAAGGACAGATCCTTGGGTAACATCCTTCTCCTTAGAGTGAGCTCCATTTACCTGTACTCTTTGTTGCCTCCCACCCAACCAATTTCTAACCCAAGCAGTAACTTTAGGGTCCATCCCTAGGGTGCTCAGTTTGTTTATAAGTTGCCTGTGAGGAACAGTGTCAAAGGCTTTACTGAAATCTAAAATCTAAAGGGATCACATGTGCCTTTTTCCAGTCCTCTGGGACCACTCCTGACTCCAAAGAAGCATTGAAAGGTCAGTCTGTGGAGCTACTAGAATGTCCCAAAGTTCCTTCAGTATTCTTGGATGTATCCCATCCAGTCTCATCGCTTTGTCTATTTTTAGTTTAGCTAGTTCCTCATGAACTGTCTTATGAAGATTGTTCAAAATCCATGTCACTTCTGTTCTTTTTTGTAGGTGTTTTCTGAGGTCCTGCTCCTGGCCCTTCATCTGTGAACATAGAACAGAAATATTTGTTAAGCAATTCCACTTTATCCTTATTAGCTGCTACATATTCTTCCCCTTTATCCTTGAGTCTGACAATACCACTTTTGTCCTTCCTCCTCTCACTAACATATCTGAGAAATGTCTTATCCCCCCATTTTTTGAATTGGCTATTTCTTCTTCTTTTTGTATCTTTGCTTCCTTGACTACCTTGCTAGCTTCTCTAGGTTTTTCCTAATATAGATGCCTGTTTTCCTCTCTCTGTGATCTCTTGTATTTTATGAAGGCCTCCTTCTTTTTCTTCACCTTTTCAGCTACTTCTTTTGAGAACCATAGCAGACTCCTTTTACATTTATTTACCTTTCTAACAAAAAGGTTTGTTGTCCTTATAATATCCCCTTTCAGTTTTGCCCATTGCTCTACATCCCCAGCTGTTCCCATCCCATTAATAACTCCTTGAGGTGTTATCCCATCTTGGCAAAGTTAGTTTTCCTAAAGTCTAAGACCTTCGTTTTTGAATGGATTTTAACATCCCTAGTGCTAATACTGAATCACACAATCTAGTGATCACTAGATGCAAGATGATCTCCCACTATAACATTAGAAACACTTTCCCCATTGGTAAGCACCAGGTCCAATATACCCCTTCAGTTGTGGGTTCTGTTACCAGCTGCCGGAATAGTTCTCCCTGTAGAGAATCTAGATGAGGAGAGAAGAAGGTAATGCGATAGAAATCACTTCATTGGCTCCTCTTACGTTTCCATATGCAATTCAAACGTCTCCTTTAGATCTATAAATGCATTCATACTACTGCTCCTCACTACCTTTCCTCTCTCCTCTCTCCTCTCTCCCTACACCACTCCTTGTGAACTCCACTCTTCCTCTAGCTTGCTTCTCTCTATGCCCTTTTCTTCCACTACCAATTCCAGACTTCGATCCTTTCACCTTGCTGCTCCTTATGCTTGGAACAAACTTCCTGAGTCTTTACATCAGGCTTCATCTCTCCCCCTTTTCAAATCTATGCTAAAGGCTCACCTCTTTGAAGCTGCTTTTGAATCCTGATCCCTTGTTTTCCTTTTTTTCTCCTTATCTTTCCCTATTGTATCCTTGTATTGGCTGTCCTGATGGATTGATAAGGAATGAGAGAAATGGGGAGAGGAAAAATATGGAAGAGGGAGCAGATTGAGGAAGGTGATAAGGAGAAGATTAGGAGTAGAAAGGGAGAAGAGAGGAGAAAGGCAAACCAGGGAGGATAGGAGAATGAAAGGGGAAGAGAGAGATATTGAGTTGGAAAAGAGGGAGAGAGAGAAAAAGAAGGGAAGCAGAAGAGAGATGGAGAAGAGGGATTGGAGGCAATAGGGAGAAGAAGGATACTGGGGGGAGGGGGGGTGGAAAGAGTAATGGAGAAGAGGTAGAGGGAGCAAAATAAAGATAGTGGGATGGAAGAAAGGTGGATGAAGATAAGGGGAAAAGGAAAGGAAGATAATAGGGAGAAACAGAAGACAGGGGAGGAGATCAGGAAGAGGTGAGAGAGGGATGAAGTGAGGAAGAAGATAAGGAAGAGGAAAAGGAATAAAGGTAGGAGAGAAGAGGAGGAAAGAGAGAGGAGGAGAGCTGTAGATTGAATGGAGGAGTATGTGTGTGGGGGGTGGGAGAGGGTGGAGAAAGGAGTGAGAATCAAGGCAAACAAATATAGTTTATTAAAGCAAGTGGCCCCTTTTCTTTTCTGTGGCACCTGAAAAACAAGCTCTTTTAATTTGAAAGGTAATTCTGGCCTCATTTTTTGGCCCAACAGTTTCCTCCTGCTGGCTCATTTGGAACCAAGACTAAGATCTGGTATAATCAACCTTCAGAGGTTTTCTTCCATGAATCGTATCTCCCTAATAACCGGAGTCCTTGTAGTTAGCCTTTAAGCAATATTCACAATCGGCTGTTCTCTTGAGAACTTGGCTAATAGTGTAGATCCTGTGTCTAGCTATAAACTGTGCTGAGACTCCCTCCCTCAGGAAATGGTAAAGGGCACCTCCTCAGCATCCATATCTCCAAAACTGCAGTGCCTGATCCAACTTAAAGATTGTTTTTCAAAATATAAAGATATATAAATAAAGTTAATTGCATGTGGCATATTTGTTTCATTTTTATATGTCTACCTGTGTTATGCAAGATTTTCTCCTATTGAAGTCATCTGAAAGAAATCATTATTTTTTTAACAGTGACATTTCTAAAAGAAATAGCAAGTAACTTAGGGACTGATTTATTTATTAACTTAGGTACTTTTTCACTAAATGAGGTTAGTTTTTTCCACTTAATGCACATTTAGTGCTAAAACTAACGTGTGTTCAGTGCATAGCCCCTGCAATAGCTGTCGGGGGCTGGCCAGTATGCTTTTGGCAGTTATCATTTGGATGCATACCTTGCAATTCCCACAGGTGTACCTAACCACACCTAATATGGTGGCATTAGTTACATCCACGCTAACTGCAACAATGACTGTGTGCGATATGTTCCTCCCACACTAACTGTAAAGTGCTTTCTACGCCCACTCTCTTCCCTAACCCGCCCATTCACCACCCCAACGCATGTCTGGAATCGTGAATCAGTGCATGGCAACTGTCATGCCCCTTCGGTAACAGTTACCGAAGACCCTTGCATACAGTTACTGCATGTGAAAATACATACTAACTGCTTAGCACACTTTAGTAACAGGGTGCTTTACATTTGACACCCTACCAGCCACTACTGCTTAGAGCAACATACTTATCATAGAACGATATAAATTACATAAAATCATACAGAGTTTAAATCAGATACAATCCAACAATCACTACCCAGCCTGATGTAAAGATATACGCTCTACAACCCTTAAACCACATAAATAATCATGCTATCTTTTAATTCTAATACCATAAGGAAACAAAAACCTGATTTCATGTAAGGGGATAAAATGCATCTTGAATTTGTAGAATCAATGAAATGGACTACAACCATTCCTGTAACAAGACCTGCCTGAAGTGCAAGCTGGGTTCAGGAAAGGGTGAGGAATGAGAGACATCATTGTGGATGTGAAATGGATCCTTGAAAAGACAAGAATACAAAAAAAGATATCTAGATGTGTTGTATTGACTACAAGAAGGCCTTTGATTGTGTAAATCTTGAGACACTCTGGGCCATATTAAGAAGCATGGCTACTACAGAATACCTGAATGTTCTCATGAGCAACCTTTACTTTGATCAAGAAACAATTAGAACAGAGCAAGGAGAAATGGAATGGTTTAAAATCAGCAAAGGTGTATGACGATGCTGAATACTTTTCCCCTACCTGTTTAATTTATGTGCTGAACAAATCATCAGAAAAGCAGGACTGTATGGCGAGGTGTGAGGATTGATGGAAGACTCATCAACAACTTTCACTATGCTGATGATTCCACATTATTGGCTGAAAGTAAAAATGATTTGAAACATTTGCTTCTTAAGATCAAGATTCTGACAACTGGCAAAATCAGTACGTTTATCATTGATGGAGAAAAAATAGAAATAGTGGACAACTTTAAACTTCTTGGATCAATTATTAATAAAGTAACAAGTAATCAAGAAATCCAATAATGCATAGCACTTGGCAGAATGGCTATGAAGGACCTAGACAAGATTCTCAAGTGCAGAGATCTATCATTGCATACAAAGATTTGACTTTTTTGATAATGTAATATGGATGTCAAAAATGGACAGTGAAGAAGAAAGACAGGGATAAAGTTGATGCCTTTGAATTATGGGGCTGGTGAAGAATGCTGTGTATACAATGGACTGCCCAAAAGACAAATCAGTCGGTACTAGAGGAGATCTAACCTAAGCTTTCTTTAAAAGCTCTGATGACAAGACTTCAACTTTCCTACTTTGGACACATCATTCAAAAAGAGAGATCATTTGAGAAAGATATCGTGCTTGGCAAAGTTGAAGGTCAGTGCAAAAAAGGAAGGCCAGCAAGGTGATGGATAGATACAATAGCAGCAGCTATGGATGTCACTCTATCAACAATGAGCTGCCTGGCTGAAAACCGAATATAGTTTAGGACAACTATCCAGAGCGTCACCATGAGTCAGCACCCACTCAACGGTACTTAAAAACAATAATAAATAATTACAATTTATTTAAGTGCTGCACCCTTAATTCAGCAGGATTTCAATGAGATGCCTCCATTCCCAAAATATAATTCTTCTGACCTTACCATTGGTGTCACGTGCTAAGTATGAATCCAGCCATCTCTTGATCTTAAAATAGCTAAACAGGTAGAAAAGGCAATGGAGAAAGCCAGAACGATGCTTGCGTGCATAGGGAGAGGAATGGCCAGCAGAAAAAAGGAGATGATAGTGCCTCTGTATAAGTCTTTGTTGTGACCTCCTTTGGAGGCCACACCTTTGAAAGGATATAAACAAGTTGGAGTCGGTGCAGAGGATGGCTACTAAAATGGTTGGTGGTCTTTGTTATAAAGCATATGAGGACAGACTTAAGGATCTTAACATGTATACCTTAGAGGACAGGCAGGATAGAGGAGATATGATGAGACATTTAAATAGCTCCATGGCATATATGCATTGGAGGATAGCCTCTTTTAATTGGAAACAAGCTCTGTTACAAGGGGACATAGGATGAGGGTGAAAGGAGATAGACTCAGGAGTAATATGCAGAAATATTTCTTTGTGGAAAGAGTGGTAAATGCATGGAATAGTCTCCCAGTGGAGGCGGTAGAGATGAGGACAGTATCTGAATTCAAAAAGCATGGGGCAAACATAAAGGCTCTCTAAAGGAAAAAAGGGGACTCTTGTAGTGGTTGATATGGAAGGGCAGACTAGATAGGCCATGTGGTCTTTTTCTGCCATCATGTTTCTATGTTTCTATCATTTTTTAGCCTCTTTCCTCTGGAATTCACTATTTGAATATATCTGCTTGGAATCATCATTGTCAACATGCAAATAGGCATTAAATACCTATTATTTTCTGCAAACATTCCCAGATACAGAAGGCAAAGGCAGCATGTCCTGACTTGCTGTCCCCCCACCTCCAATTGCTGCTTTTCCCAGGCTTATGTATCTTTTTTACTGTGGTAGCCCTAGTGCTGATATTATTTAAGTTCTTTTCCCACTAATTTTTAATGTACCTTTTATTTTTGTTTTTGTTTTTTAATTTTTGACATTGTCAACCTCTGTGGTACCAGACCAGATGAATGGTGGTATAACAAATTTTAAATAAACATTTATCTTCCAATTAGTTGAAGAAACCCTTGAGATGGAACATACATGAGTAATAAACAAATATATGGCTCATTGAATAGATTTTCCACCTCTCAGCTTTCAGAAAATATGTTAAATGCAAATAAAGACCACAGTAACAGCAGGGGAAAATTTAATGATAAAGAGTTACAAGACAAATGGGCATTTGGAAACGTTGCCATGGACTTAATATCTTAATCATGTTTAAACTGTGAAATGTTGGTAAATAGATTGCATTATTGTAATATTTCCATTTCCCAAAATGGGGGATATAATTTATTTACTGTGTCTTTTGGTCTCAATGCTGCAGTCTTTGGTCTCTTTCTCTTTAACGTTGCTCACCATGATCTTGTCATACTTTTAGCCTTTTGAATATCACACTCTTCAGAGGATCAGGTTTATTGCCTATTAAGCTTGCAGGAAAGAACTGTTAGCTTTTTTTATTCATATCACTGAAAACAAAAAAATTGTTTTTCAATCTAATGAATTCTTGGAACATTCAGATTATACGCCAAGTTTTCAGTGGTACATCAGGATGTGGCTTTTAACATAGATGACTAACACAAAACATTACCTTCAGCATACAATATTGTCAGGAACTTTATATGTAATTGATAGCTTTAGTTTATTCAGAATAAATTTGAGTATAAATGAGTCATGCTAAATTTCATGCACGCCTGACATAGTTCTTGAGAAGGCCAATAACCAGTGTAGTTGTGACATGCCTATCCTCACTCCTTCAGAATCTCCTCTCTGTCCTCTTGGACTCAGCCAGTTAGCTAACCCATCTGATGGCCCAAGTGGTAGGAATAATCCCCAGTCACTCCTGCCCTGCTGGTAGTTTATTTTGAAATGGATCCAGCTGACAAAAGGCTGACACTGCTGTACTGTAGATCCATAGGGCAAAATGTCAAACTAGGGCCAGTTATAGGTTGTCAGCTTCCATTCCAAATATAGTGCTGGTGAATGAGGTCATAAGATTTCAGAGGGGTCCATGGTAGGAGGTGAAGTCACTTAGGGGTATGTTTACTAAACCGTCTTAATGTTACCGGTGCTAGTTGCAGTGATAATGTGAAGGATGCCATATAAGGAGTGGGCATTCCGGTGACAAGGTAGCAAGAATCTGTATCGAGTGATAGTGAGCGCCGTGGCACGTAAATGCGCGTTAACCCTAAGTTCATGCCAGCGCAGTGTTAGTAGCAATAAAGATGTAGCCCATTGGTTACTGCAATGACTGTGGAGGCAGAAGTCATGGGTTTGATCCCACAGTGGTGTTATGTAATAAGGCTGTCTAAAGCATTTCCTTTTAATTTAAATCAGTGCTGTCTGAGGCATTTCCATTTTGTAATTTAAATCAGTGCTGCCAGCAAAAACACCCTCACAGTGCCGTAACCTAAGGTGCCGCATAAAGCGCCCTATAAGGAACTCCATAGGGCACATTATAAAGTGTCCTGTCCGCCAAGGCACCTTATAATGTGCCTTATAGGGCGCTTTATAGGGTGCCTTATAGGGTGCTTCATAGGGCGCCTTATAGGGTGCCCCATGAGGCACCTTAGGCAACGGCACTGTGAGGGTGTTTTTGCTGGCAGCACTGATTTAAATTAAAAGGAAATGCCTCAGACAGCCTCAATAAAGAACACCACTATGGAATCAAACCCATGACCTCTGTCTCTGCAGTCATTGAAGTAACCAGTGGGTTACATCTCTATAATGTTTAACATACTGTTGGCTGGCTACAGAAAGACTGCAGGTCACCACACAAACTGTTTGCTGTGGATACCAGGATAGGGTAAACCCACCCGTACCCATGATGCACTGCACATGCAGATCAGCAGCCCACATCTGATCACAAGATGGGGTATGCGCCTCTATAGCACCCCGGCCTGGCAGGAGGAACTGACCGTGTGTGTTACTGGCACAGAGTAGCTACAGACTGTGACATTGTGTCGTTCCTGTGCTCACCCTGAGGGCGAGGTGGGACGCCCAGCACCAGGTCCGCAGCACCTGGCTTGGCTAAGGTAGGCTGCATTGCAGGTCCCCATCAGTGACAGTCTGTGATGGGTAGTCCCTGCAGACACACCTTGGATACACCTGTGTCCCTCTGTAGTTCCCAGACACATCTAGCCCTTGTGGACTATGATGCACCCAGAATAGTACATATCCTATGTGGTTGCCATGATCACATGTTATAAGTGAAGGGTAGTGTTTGGACCAAAAAGAGGATTAGGGAGCACCACCCAACCTGCTTTCTTTGGGTCATGGTGGGCGACAGGATCTCCCACGAACAGATCCACATTCTACATCTGCAATGGTGGCAGTAGAAGGGCCCATCAACCCCAGTCCTGCTGAGGAATAGGCACCCTACAGGGCAGTCAATGCAGATCTGTACGCATCACGTAGGGCACAGGCAGACAGGCAGTAGGCCTGAGAAAGCTCAGCTTCCCCCCTACCACTATCTGACATTCACCAGCAGAGGTCACAGTCAGTCTCCACCTGCTACATCCTGCAATGTGTGTCAGCCATACACATGCTAACTGCAGACAGTCTGCTAGCTAGTACATAGTGCATGTTCCTGGAGAAACTGTGTGCACCCACAAATGGAATGTGAACACACACATACATACCACGCAAGTATGTTAGTGATTGGGCCCCAGAAAAGAGAACTCATAGATATCTCTCGAGAGAAATACTGTATAGCACAATGGGGAAACCTAACCGTGTCATGGCCACTGCTCAGTCAGGGTGAGAGTGACTTCCCAGCATGACATGCTGTGGCCACCCTGTCCCTGCAGGTGGTGGTCGGGCATTTCAGTGTCCCAGCCATTGCCCTATGCCCTGTGCAGATGCATCCTGCCCAGACCGCCATGTCCAGGCCATACCCACAGTACCTTGCTCCTCATTATGCACATTAGCAGGCTAACACTGGAAACAGTGCAAGCAGTGTGGGCTCAGTAAGGTGTAGGCAGCTACAAAACACTGGAAAGACATACACACACTCCCACACCTATGCCAGCATTGTGCAAAGATAGAGGTTTTTGGCAGCCGTGGCCACCACACCAGTCCAGGGCAAAGTGCGGGCATTGCCACGGTACGCAATACCGTTGGGGTCATTCCCCAGGGTGGTAAATGCTGTCAGAAGCAAAGACTAAAACACACTCCACAGATATCAGAAAGGTTGCTATGATGAATCTCTGTCAACAAATCGTGTTTAACCTCGGATTTGTTATCTGACATTAATCATAGCAACTTTTTGATATATGTGGAACGTGTTCCCAAGTTTAGGACTGTATTTCTAAGGTATGCAGGTGCCAGTTTTGGGAGATGCTACTCCGCGCAGGGCCCAACAACCTGACTCTCCATGAGCTGTTGGATAGTGGAGCCTGTGGGAGTGGGTGTTTGTGCCCCTGTTGGCCTCTGCTCTAGGGCAGAGGTTCCCAACTCCGGTCCTGGTGGGCCAAGCACTGTTCAGGTTTTCATGCTGTCCCTAATGAATATGCATGGGATACATTTGCATACAATGGGGGCGATGCATACAAATGCAGCACAGGCATATTTATTAGGGACAGCATGAAACCTGAATGGTGTTTGGCCCTCCAGGACTGCAGTTGGGAAACTCTGTTCTAGGGATTGCATATGTATATGGTGTCTGTGCCCTGTAGGGTAAAATATAGGCGTTTATGGCATGTTTATTTAATCTGCAATAAAGGTCCTATCTTTATTACCATGGTTTAGTACTGGGTAAAACATGAGGACATGGTTTGCAGGAGCCACAGCTGGGGCTTGATACCTGTGATCTTCTGCCCCTGAACACACTGGCTGTGTGTACTGCACCAAACTGTTGCCACAGAGGCAGACCATTCCCTGGGGATACCATGACGGTTTGTCAGACAGACCTTGTCTGTTGCAGTGCATGGCACCTACCTAAATGGGACTTAGCCGTGGTCTCCTGTGGGCAGATGCCACTGCCCCCTCTGCCACCAGCACCCCTCCGCCACCATGCTGACATACCCTTGTGCCGGTGGTGCTGGTGGTGCGCAGTCCCACACCATCAAGTGTGCCGGTAGGCAGCTGCCTATGGTGTGGGTTCTCGGGTAGGGTTGCCTACATGGACGCTTTCCCCCGGCACCGCCTGCCAATGTTATGTGCCCTTGGGGGTACCTGCTGGGTAATATCCCCTATGACACTGTGGGACACACACTTGTGCCCATGTTGGAGCCTCATCAGTTGCTGTCTTGCTGCTTTACAGTTTCGGCATTCTTATGTGCCACCTAGGCATCTGCCTAGTCCGTACTGTGCCCCAGCTGGACCACAGCATGTGCCGCTTGCAGCCCCCTGTATCCCATTTACAGCATCAGTACAGTTGCCCTTTCCTACGTGCCCACTCTGCTGCTGCTGCACATGTGCATGCCATAACAAACCTACCCAATCTAAATGACAGAAACCCTGATCACTGCTATTTCAATGTGGGATCATTCACTTTGTAGGGGGACAGAACATAGACCCTTCCAAACATGATATCTTAATTTTTACGCTTTGTCAGTAGTGTTGCTTTATGTTTATCATTAATATCACTATTGGCCAGCTTGGTTATTGGGATTTTAAATGTGGTTCTGGTCATTTTATATGTTTATTTGCCTTTTTGGTTCCTGCACATGTATCACAACTATCACTTTCTGGGTTTCCCTGCCTTTGCTGCACATTGCTGACTAAAATGGTTTCTCTTTCCTGCAAATGTGCCTAACGCGAGGGTTTTGTTAGTGTTCAGACCCGGATTTCACAGCGTTAGTTTGCCTGGAGCTTCTCCCCGCCCACTCTCTGCCCATTGACCCCTTCTCTCTGCCCTCTGGGAACCCTACTCCACCCTTCAGACCCAGATTTCACAGCGTTAGTGTGCCTTAACGCCGCCGCCGCGTTATCACATGATTAGTGATATTACCACGCGATAACGTCACTTATCGCACGATAATACCACCGCTGCGACGTTAAGACGATTTAGTAAATATACCCCTCTGGTTACCCTTGCTCCTCTATTCACATGCCCTGTGAGGTGTACGTCTTTTCCGCCCTGGCTTTCTTCTACTACCTGCCACTTATGCTCCTATGCCAGATCTGCTGAACGCACTTGGCTTAAATCCCATCCCCTTTCTGATTTCCTTCACTTTAAATTCATGCTTACTTCTTTCATGTCTGCAATCTCACTCGCTAAGCAAAACTATTTTATTCACCTTACTGACTGTCTGGCCTCTAATCCCCATCATCTCTTCTCTACTCTCAATTCTCTTCTTAAAGCTCCTCCTTCAATTCCTCCTTCTCTTTCAGCCCAAACCCTCACTGACTATTTCCACAATAGTAATAAAGTCCCTTCTAATTCTTCTTCAACTTCTTTTTCCCCTCTTCAATTTCAACTCCTTCGCACAGATTCCCCAATCCTCTCTTCCTTCTCTAGTATCTCTGATGAGGAAACCTCCATTCTTTTTTCATCAGCTAAACCAACTACATACTCTTCTGATCCCATCCTCACTAATCTCCTGAACTCTATCTCCTCTTCAATTATCTTTGCCTTTTCACATATTATCAACCTTTCTCTTTCCACTGCCAATTTACCTACTGTCTATAAGCATGCTTTGTTAACTCCTCTTCTCAAAACCCCTCTCTTGACCCTACTGTTCCCTCCAATTATTATCCCATATCCCTTCTCCCCTTTATCTCCAAACTCAATGAACGTGCTCTTCTTCATCCCTGCTTCAAATTTCTCTCCTTACATTCCCTCATTGATCCTCTCCAGTCTGGCCTTTGTCCTCTTCATGCCACTGAAACAGCTCTTGCCCTGGTCTCCAGTGACTTGTTCCTAGCCAAGTCTAAAGGCCTTTACTCAATTCTTATCTTTCTTGACCTTTCTGCTGCCTTTGATACTGTTGGCCACTCTCTCCTCCTCATCACATTATCCTTTCTTGATTTTAGAGACTCTGTCCTGTCCTAGTTCGCTTCCTATCTCTCTAATCACTCCTTTAGTGTTTGTTCACATGGTACCTCTTCTTCTACCATCCCTCTCTCAGTTGGTGTACCCCAAGAGTCTGTTCTTGGTCTACTTCTTTTCTCTCTCTATTCCCAGTCCCTTGGTGCCCTCATCTCTTCCCATGGATTTCACTATCACTTTTATGCAGATGACTCTCAAGTCTATATATCTTCGCCTAATATTTCTCCTGCACTTCAGGCACGTAGCTCTGCTTGTTTGTCCAACATCTCCACCTAGATGTCTCAGTGCTGACTGAAGTTGAACATGGCTAAAAGAGAGCTTCTTGTTTTTTTCCCTAAACCATCCTCCATCCTTTTGATAATACTCTTCTTCTTCCAGTTTCCTCTGCTTGTAACTTTGAGGTCATTTTTGACTCCTCTCTTTCATTCTCACATGTTCAACAAATTGCTAAATCTTGTCATTTCTTCCTCTTTAACATTACCAAGATTTGTCTCTTCCTCTTTGATTCGACTATTAAAATGCTTGTTCACTCCTTAATTACCTCCCGTCTTGACTACTACCACCTCCTCCTTGCTGGCCTTCCTCAGTGTCATCTCTTCTCTCTTCAATCTATTTAAAATTCTGCTGCGTGGTTAATTCTCTGCCAGCCACATTACACTCACATTACCCCTCTTTTGAAATCCCTTCAATGGCTCCCTATCAGCTATCATATTCAATTCAAGCTACTTATTTTGACCTACAAATGCATTCTCTCTACTGCCCCTCCTTACCTTTCCTTTCTTCTCTCTCCTCTCTCCCTATACCCCTCCTTGTGATCTCTCTTCTGTCTTCCTTCTCTCTATGCCTCCCTCTTCTTGTGCCAACTCCAGGTTTCCTTCCTTTCATCTTGATGATCCTTTTGCCTGGAATAAGCTGCCCCTGTCTTTTTGTCAAATCTCCTCTTTTTCCCTCTTCAAGTCCATGCACAAGGCTCACCTCTTTGAGGCCTCCTTTGGTCCATAATCTCCTTCCCTTGTATTTCATCCCCATATCGCCCTTATTTCTCCTATTGTATTTTACTGTAGGTTTGCTTTCTAGATTGTAAGCTCTATGAGCAGGGACTGTCTACTTGTGTGTTTGTACAGCACTGTGTACACTTGGTAGTGCTCTATAAATGATAATAATAATAGCTCCACCGGGTTGCTTTGGTGTCTTATTCTTCATACTTTTTCTAGGTCATTGTTTTGTTTTTCTCCTGTTTTTCATACTTTTTTGAATTTTCAACTTTTTTTTAGAACATTTTCTCTACTCTATATGGAACTCAGGAAATACAGAACCATATAAAATGATGTCGGATAAAGACCATATGGGCTATCCAGTCTAACCAACTGTATGAACTAGTAATATCTATAATCCCTTCCTCTCCCTCAGAGATAATTTTTTGTCCCATACTTTCCTGACTTCCGATACCATCCTCATTTCCACTACCTTTACTCAGAGACTGTTCCACACAATCACCATCTTTTGCATAACAAAATATTTCCTAAGATTCTTCCCAAATCTATTTCCTTTCACCAACATCCTATGACCCCCCTCGTTCAGGACATTCCTTTCAAATGAAAGAGAGCCACTTTCTGTGTGGTTATACAATAGAAGTATATAATTATATCAAATACCTCTCTCTTGCCTTTTTTACAAAATCTACACATGCTTTATGATGAAGACTACTGACCATTTTAGTAGCAACCATCTACTGACTCCATCCCATTTATATTCTTTTGAGGATGTGGTCTCCAGAATTGCATATGATATTCCAAATGAGGACTCGCCAGAGTTTTTTTATGGTATGCACTGTCATTAGCTTTTGTCTGCTACCCATTCCTCTCCCTATGGGGGTCATTATGAGCAGTATTTAGGGGGATATATTTCTGGTTTGGACGTACATCCCCACTAAATGCCTGTGCTAGATTCCCTGACCAAAGCTCCCCTCACATACAGGGGAGATGTGTGGGGAGCTCTGGACAAGGGTGGGAGGGGCGGGCCAGAGGAGGAGTGTGGGTGGGGTGGAGGTGGGACCCTAACCCTGGATGTACAGGGCTGATCCCGATCACAGCTCTGTATGTCCATGGAGGAAGAGATGCATGGGGAACTTATTCCACTTTGGAAGTGGAATAAGTCACCCCAAGGCTGGTGAGCAGCACAGGAGGACACCCCTGCCCAGGTGAGTTGAGCCAGGAGGTTCCCCGCCACCCAATCCCGGCCTTGACAGGCCCATCTGATGGTCGGGTGGTGGGGATGTGCATAATCACAGCAGGGATCCTGCATGGTATCTTGGTGCCATGGCGATGGGATGCCACTGCACTGGGGCCCCATGCATGAGCCTTGGGATGGTTGTAAGGGGAACAGGCCAGATGTGCAGTGGCACAGAATCAGGACAGATCCTGCATTTCCAGGCCCATTGCACCCGATTCTGATCTCATGGGAACACATAGCTCCCATGGACTCAGAATTGGGTGACAATCCAACCCATCCAGATTTTGGATGTCTGGACTGGCTGGACATGCCCCGATGGTAATCAGGCCCCATGCATCCAAGTACTTTATGTGTAAGGCTTTTGCCATCACTTTTTTTTTAACTTGTTTGGTCATCTTAAGATCATCAGATATGATCACTTTCAGATCCAGCTCTTCTTTCCTGAAGAAAAGTACTTTACTCCATAGTATACCACTCCCTTGGGTTTTTGCAGCACAAATGCATGACCTAGCATTTTTTAGCATTGAATCTTAGCAGCTTCAGTACATCCCTTCTCATGTTTTTCATACCTTTTAGAGTGTCTACCTTGTTGCAAATCTTGGAATCATTTGTAAAGAGGCAAGCCTTTTTCAACGGCCTTTCTTAAATATCACTTACAAAAATGTTGAGTAGAACTGAGCCAAGAACCAATTCCTGTGGCAGTGAAGAAAGGGATTTTTATGGTATCTGATGCTTCACACATGCTGCTACTAGTAGTAAGAGATTCCGTAAGTAGTAAAAGATTCAGTAGGCCAGAAGAGCTAGTGATCAGTAGCTCTGTCCTGAACCTACAGATCAATGGAAATGTCCTGCTAGTTTTTGACACTTCTTAGGCATGAGCTGCATCTGAAGCAGGAAGCATCAGGGCCCTCCTTCACTAGCTCATTCAGAATTTTTCCACCTGATACTTGAGTGTTTACTGGAGCAAAGAGCACCCCTATGTCAGATTTCATGGGATTCTGACTCTACTGAAAACTTCCCTAAGGGGGGGGGGGGGGAGGCAGGATAAGAGAAGCATGACTCAGATCCAAGAAGTCCTGAAGCCATTCAAGGATGTCATGGAAGAACTGAGTTCAAGAAAGGCCATCGCGGGCATGATCATCCTTATAGTGAATGTCCTGGAGGCAACATTAGAGCTTCTCAATAGCAAGAGATATTGACATCAGAGGCATTGATGCTGGTGGACTCCTTGCATCTGGAAGTGCAAAAAAAAGGAAACCTCTCACCAAGGAGGATATTTACATGCTAGCCCTCTGTGTGATCCATAGATAAAAGGAAGTAATGCCCTCCAATGAAACAGACTGATAAAAGGAAGCATAAGCTAGTGGAAACTGAGTTCCAGAGGCAGAGGAGCAGTGTGGATGTAGCAGTTGAAAAAGCAGTCATAGTGGTAAGCAATACTGGTGGTATGAGCAGCACTTGTTGGCTGACACTTCATCTACTAGTTGTGTCTACCAGTCCTCTGAGGGAACCATAGGCCATCTTCATTGACACAGGTCAAAACTGCACTGATAAATGGAAGAAACCAGTATCAATCTATTGCAACTGAGAATCCTGCACAAAATGTCTGTGATGATCAAATAATACATGCACCCACCCACACAAGAGGAAACACCCTGGACCACATCTTTGCTCCCTCCCCCCCCCCCCCCGCCCCTCTCCCAGATTGAGTAACCAGAACCTACTGCTGGTCCTCCCTTTCCCTGGTCTGACCACAACGCCATTATTTTCCACATCCCTATGGACTCAGAAGATCAGTTGCCTTCTGGAACCGCCCCACCAGCCTCCCACTGCTTCAGATTTTTTAACAAAGAAGCCTTCCTCCAAGAAACTCTACAGGATCTCAATACTAACACTACCAAGCTGGACGAGCTAATAGACATAATAAAGAACACCTTAAATAAAGACTCTCTCCTACCACACTCCACGAAACCCACCAGGAAGGACCACACAGTCATATGGTTTACTGCCGAGCTGCGTGAATCCTTAATATGCCTTAAGAAGCTGGAACAATATTGGCGGCACTCCAGACTCTCCCATGACTGTATTGCATACATGAACAGCTTACAAGAACACCGCAAAGCAATCAACCAGAAGAGAAAGGAATACCGTAGCAATATCCTTATGTGCTCTCTTAACAAGCCCCGAGAGCTTTTCGGCCTTATTAAGTCACTCACAAAGGACACATCTCAGCACCATCCAACAGGCACCCCCAGCCCAGAGGCCTTTGCCACACACTTTCAGAGCAAGACAAATATGAGGAGGCCTCACTCAAAAAGCCTCCTTTGGAAAATCCTCTCATGGACAACCTCCTAACAGGAGACACTGTTCTCCCCAAGCTAGATGCCTTTAAACCAAGCTCCACTGAGCAGATAGAGAACATCATATGTGGGATTAATACCACCTCTTCTCCAACCAACCCATGCCCTGCATACTGTTAGCGAAAACTGACCTAAGCACAATCATTGCCAGAATCATACACCTTTCCCCGTCAACGGGTGTACTACCACCATCCCTGAAAACCGCCTCCATCAGACCATTGCTAAAAAAGTATAAACTAGATCCCTCGGACATCAGCTCTTACAGACCCATATCCAGCCTCCCCTTCCTGGCTAAGATAATGGAAAAGATTGTCCAGAAACAAATCCAGGATCACATCGACTCCCACGCTCCACTTGACTCACAGCAGTATGGGTTCCATCAGCAGCATGGGGTTGAAACCCTTCTGGCTATCCTCCTGGACAGACTCATTACAGGAATAGATAAAAAGAAGCAGGGATCCATCCTAATGTTCCTGGATATTGCCTCAGCCTTTGATATGGTCAGTCATAACCTTCTACTTGTCCGCTTACAACAAAAAGTGATACAGAACGCAGCCCTTGACACTTTAGATCTTACTTGACTGGTTGCCAGCAACAAGTATGCATAGGAGCACAGACATCAAAAACTTTCCAGCAAACGCAAGGAGTCCCACAGGGCTCATCTCTATCTGCCCTGCTTTTCAACATTTATATCTGATCTGCGCAATAATACAGTCATACAACATTTTATACCACATCCATGCAGATGATGTCTTACTATACACCCCATTCTCCACAGACAGTCCTAACTTCTCCATCATTACAGAATGTTTCAATGCTGTCTCAGACTGGTTCTCCATATACATGTATTCAGTTTAAAATCAGAACACAGCAGAGAGCTTTCTGGTTAAAATTAAAACCCAGCAGAGAGCTTCTAGTTTAAATTTGATACTCAGTCAGAGCCCAGTACCAGCAAAGAGTTTTAATTTAAATCAACTCACAGTATAACTTAGCAAAAAAGGAAAAACAGAGTCAGTATTCTTTGAGCAACGGCTATGTGAATCACCCAGGAAATTGGTCACAGATCATCTTAGAAGCACAGGACAGGGTACTGTGTGGCAACCAGCTTTTAATAAGTCTTATTTCCCTCCCTCCCCAACTCCTACCCACTACTGGGATAATCGTAGCTTTATAGGTGCTTAAACCATTCTCAGGTACAGTTGTTTGTCCTCATCAGGTATATATTAGGGACCTAAGATTAGTTAAGCTTGAGGTGATCAATGTCCATTAAACATATTAGGTATAGTTTTATTAGTATAAGTATCCCCAGCAAACCTTAATATGTAAACAACTTAAATACCTGAACACAACCCTAAAACTAAGTTGCAGACAGCAGTTCAGCAGCGAGATGGGGGTTTTCCAGACTTTTGCATTGCGTGTCACATGTATGATTTTCTCCCAGTTGATGAGGGGTCAAACGTGTGCACTAGGTGCAAGAGCTCTTTGCTCTGAGGGAACAAGTCCGATTTCTGGAAGCTAGAGTAGCAGATTTGGAGGACATAAGGAAGACAGAGAGGTACATAGACGAGACCTGCAGGGATGTAGTGCTGAAGTCCCACCTCCAATCTGGCAGCATCCCTGTTGCCATGGAGGAGAGAGGTCATGTGACAGGAGGACATTACACTGGTGTGGCAGGAAGTGATCCTGTAGCTAGGACCTGTCCTCCAGGTGATGTAAAGCCCTCTCGCATCAAGGAGGTTTCTCTAGGGCCATGTGCTCACAAGGGAAGGGTTAGGACAGCCGTTATAGTTGGTGATTTGATCATTAGGCATGTAGATAGCTGGGTGGCTTGTGGATGTGAGGATCGCCTGGTAACATGCCTGCCTGGTGCGAAGGTTGCAGACCTCATGCACCACCTAGACAAGGTTTTAGATAGTGCTGGGTAGGAGTCTGCTGTTTGGTACATGTTGGCACCAATGACATAGGAAAGTGTAATAGGGAGGTTCTTAAGGCTAAATTTAGGCTTTTGGGTAGGAAGCTGAAATCCCAAACTTCCAGGGTAGCATTATCCGTAATGCTTCCTGTTCCACGCGCAGTACCCAAAAGACAGGCAGAGCTCCGGAGTCTCCATGCGTGAATAAGACGATGGTGCAAGGAAGAGGGTTTTAGATTTGTTAGGAACTGGGGAACATTATAGGGAAAGGAGGGGCTTTTCCGAAGGGATGGGCTCCACCTTAAGTGAGATAGAATCAGGCTGCTGGCATTAACCTTAAAAAAGGAGACAGAACAGCTTTTAAACTAGATAATAGGGGAAAGCCGACATTCGCCCAAGAGCACATGGTTCAGAACAATGTATCCTTGAACGATACTAGCAAAAGATTGAAGTTAGGGCATATAAGATAAAAGTAGCCCAAATGCCCTTGACTACAGAGCAGACAAAGCTTAAAGATTACAAATTACCCCTGCCTACCGATAGCCAGATTAATATGAATAAAATACAGCCTCTAAACTGCTTATATGCAAATGCCAGAAGTCTAAAAAATAAGATGGAAGAGTTAGAATATACAGCACTAAATGAGAGGTTAGATATGATTAGTATTTCAGAGACATGGTGGAAGGAGGACAACCAGTGGGATACTATGATACCTGGGTACAAACTATATCATAATGATAGAGCAGATCAAATTGGTGATGGGGTTGCACTCTCTGTTAGAGGGGGCATTGAGACACAAAGGATTAAAGTTTTGTAGGAAACACAATTCACTATAGAATCTCTAAGGATTGAAATTCCATTTTAAAAAGGGGAAGGATAAGGCGATAGCAGTGGGGGTGTACTATCAACACCTGGCCAGAATGAACAAATGGATGACGAAATGCTCAAAGAAATTAAGGAAGCTAACAAAAGCTACAGTATAGTAATAATAAATGGTGATATCAATTACCCCCAGTATCGACTGGGTCAGTGTCATGGCAGGACATGCTAGGGAGATAAAGTTTCTAGATTAAATAAATGACTGCTTCTTGGAGCAGCTGGTTCATGAACCAATCAGAGGGGAAGCCATTTTAGACCTAGTCCTTAGTGGAACAAAAGATCTGGTGCAATAGATAAGGGTGTTGGGCCCACTTGGCAATAGTGATCACAGCATGATCACATTTGATTTAATAAATGGAGGAAGGATGGTAAGGAAATCCACAATACTACCTTTTAACTTTCAAAATGGAGACTATGATAAAATGAGGAAAATAGTTAAGAAAAAACTAAAAGGAGCAGTTGCAAAGGTTAAAGAATTACATCAAGCATGGGTGTTGTTTAAAAATACTATCTTGGAAGACCAGACGCATTATATTCCACGCTTTAAGAAAAATGGAAGGAACTCCATAAAACTGCCAGCATGGTTTAAAGGTGAAGTCAGAGAGGCTGCTGTTGTCAAAAAAGCATCTTTCAGGAAATGGAAAAAGGAGCCAAATGGCAAAAACTGGAAACAACATAAGCACTGGCAAGTTAGATGCAAGACATTGATAAGACAAAGAGAGAATTTGAGAAGAAGCTTGCTGTAGAAGCAAAAATGCATAATAAAGACTTTTAAAGTACATTTGTGGCAAAAAAAACTTTGAGAGAGTCAGTTGGACCATTAGATAATAGAGGGGTAAAAGGGGCACTATGAGGGAATAAGGCCATAGCAGAGAAATTGAATGAATTCTTTGCTTCAATCTTTACTGAGGAAGATTTAGGGTTGTTACCCATGAATGAAATAATATTTAAAGGTGATACTGCAGAAGAATTGAAAGAAATATTGTTACACCAGGAAGATGTGTTACAACTATTTGATAAACTGTAGTATAGCAAATCACCTGAACCAGATGGTATACATCCAAAGGTGTTGAAAGAACTGAAATGTGAGATTGCAGACCTACTATTAGTAATCTATGAGCTATCATTGAAATCATCTATAATACCTGAAGATTGGAGGATGGCCAATGTAATGCCAGTTTTTAAAAAGAGTTCTAGGGGTGAGCCAGGAAACTACAGACCAGTGAGCCTGATGTTTGTAAAAATCATTATAAAGAACAAAATTACTGAACATGTAGATAATTATGGCTTAATGGGAGACAGCCAACATGGCTTTAGCCAAGGAAGGTCTTGTCTTACTAATCTTGTATGTTTTTTGAAGGTGTGAATAAACAGGTAGACAAAGGTGAATTGGTTGATATAGTGTATCTGGATTTTCATAAAGCCTTTGACAAGGTCCCTCATCAGAGACTTTTGGACAAATTAAAAAGCCATGGGTTAGGAAGCAGTGTAATATTGTGGATCAGGAAATGGTTAAAAGATAGAAAGCAGAGGATAGGGCTAAATGGCCAGTTTTCACAATGGAGAAAGATGAAGTGTGGAGTACCACAGGGATCTGTGCTGGGTCCGCTGCTTTTTAATATATTCACAAATGACCTGGAAATGTGTTTAATGAGTGAGGTAATCAAATTTGCAGATGACACAAAAATATTCAATGTTGTTAAAACCCATGAGGATTGTGAAATATTGCAAGAGGACCTTGATAAATTGGAAGACTGGGCATCCAAATTGCAGATGAAATTTAATGTGGAGAAGTGCAAAGTTATGCACCTAGGAAAAAATAACCCAAACTATGGTTACACGATACAAGGTTCCACATTAGGAGCCACCACCCAAGAAAAAGATTTAGGCGTCATCATGGATAACATGTTGAAACCCTTAGCCCAGTGTGCAGCGGCAACCAAGAGAGCAAATAGAATGCTAGGTATCATAAGGAAAGGAATGGAGAATAAAACAAAGGATATTATAATGCCTCTGTATCGTTCCATGGTGCGACTGCACCTTGAATATTGTGTGCAATTCTATTCGCTGTATCTTAAAAAGGATATAGCAGAATTAAGAAAGATACAGAGAACAACCACCAAAATGGTAAAGGGGATGGAAGGATACTCCTATGAGGAAAGGCTTAAAAGGTTAGGGCTCTTCAACTTGGAAAAGAGATGACTGAGGTGAGATATCATAGATGTTTATAAGTTACTTAATGGAATGGATCGGGTAAACATAGATCAGTTGTTTATGCCATCAAAAAATAGAAATAGTAGGGGACATGGAAAGAAGCTACAGGGTAAGCTATTTAAGACTAATAAGAGAAAATATTTTTTCACTCAATGTGTAATCAAACTCTGGAATTTGTTACTGGTGGATGTAGTAAAAGCTGTTAGTGCAGCTCTGTTTAAAAAGGTTTGGACAAGTTCCTGGAGGAAAGGTCCATAAACCATTATTATAGGGGACCCAGAATATCCACTGCTTGCCCCAATACAAGCATTGTGGAACCTGTGACTTTTAGGGTAATTACTAGGTATTTGTGACTTGGATTGGCCACTGTTGGAAACAGGATACTGGGCTTGATGGACCTTGGTCTGACCCAGTATGGCATATCTTATGTTCTTATGTAACCTTAAAGTTAACTGCAAGAAGACGGAAGTCTTATTTATATCCAGAGACCAAACACTCACCCCACCAGCTTCCCTGTGGGTGAATGATGTAGAGCTGATGACGAAGCATGAGGTGCGCTACTTGGGAGTCATCTTGGTCCAACGACTGAGTATGGAAGCGCACATACAAACTGTCACTAAGGCGGTTTACCATAAAATAAGGAGCCTCCATCATCTACGCCCACTTCTGGCTCCTTCAGACTTTCACACCGTATTCAAGGCCCTCATCTTCCCTCACCTGGAGTTTGCCAATATTATTCTCTATAGGCTGCCATAACACACCCTCCAGCCACTCCAATTGGCCATGAACACAGCGGCCCGAGAACTGTACGGAACATTCAGATTTGAATGCGTCATACCCATCTTAATGTAGTTACACTGACTCCCGATAGCAAGCCGTCTGATTTACAAAGTCCTATTGATGACGTTCAAGATTCTTCATGACATGTCAGCGGACTCCTTTGCCTCAATCATACAACATACCCCGAACAACAGAATGAGGAGATCAAGCATGATGAAAATGCTAACTACCCCTTCATCAATAAGAATGTGCACCCAGACCACTAAGAACTGTGCCTTTTCTTTATATGCACCAACTCTGTGGAACTCCCTCCCTGCCTCGATCCAAGTCATGTCAACCAGTCAACCTTTAGAAAAGTCATAATGACTCACTTGTTCCAGCTAGTCTATGACCACATACCATAGATATGACATGCACAATGCTTGTTAACCCCATAGCTTCAACCTCCCCCACATAACCGTTTAAGATCCATTTACCAACTTGTAATTTAGTTCCCCCTGTTCTACCCAAGTTAAATGTTCTTGTTCAATGTTATTCACTTGTTTAAGTTTAATGCCTGTTTTATGTTTTATTTAAACCATGCTAATTTTGAAATAATGCAGTATATAAAAGCAAATAAATAAATAAAATAAATGATATTCTGCAGAGCCCATTGAGACCTTACCCACAGACTCACTAGCATATTGAGCATACAAGACTGCTGGCCAAGGTCACTAAAAATGTCTTTTACTGCCCACAAACCAGCATGTCACTGCACAAATATTCTCAGTGGTGGAGTGTATTGCAAGTTTACTTTTATTCATGGCTAGCACAAAGACTGATTGAATAGTTGGTATTCTTAAAGATACATTTCTGTCTGTTTAGTTTCCATGTGGCGGGGAAGAGAACTGAAAACAAAGCTTCACTAGAACAATGGATGCTTGCATCCTTTACCATCGGTGTTTTGCTATGATTTTGCCAGTTGCCACGTCAGTTTTTGCCTGGTCTATTTTCCAGTGAGTTCTGTTAGCCTCACATAAAAAATGTAAAAAAAAAATGAAAAAGAAACCCCTCTTTCTTCCCTACCCCTCTCTGCTTCTTCTTCTGCTACCTGTGTCATTTCCCTGCCTGCTCCACACTCTTTTCACTTGCCTGATCTCTTGGTTTAGTGCCAATGCGCGCTGTATTGTTTTTTGAAATATCACTCTAGCCATGTTTGCCTTGTGTGATCAGTTGCCCTGCCTCTTTCTTATTTTTACTAGTGTTTTGAACCCAGAAAGAAAAAAAATACTAAAAAAATGACTAAAAACACACAATGAGTCAATGGTGTCGATATTTAGTAGTGGCAGTCAGGGTTTTTAAAGCGTCTGGCTGCTGCCTCTGAAATTAAACCTGAAAATTTAACTCTGGAGCCTTTTCAGTATCTGGAGCTGAATATCCAGTTTCACCACCAAGAGGAATTGCTATTCGGTCAGTGGGGTTATTCAATGGCTAACCGGATTACAAAACCACATAAAGTTAGGGCAGCCATTCGCCTTTTCTAACTTTATGCTAGTTAACAGCTGAATATCCCTACTGACTAGGTAGCTGCTGGTACCACCCCAGCTCTGCCCACACACTGCTCAGAAAATAACTGGATGTTTTCAGGGTGGTCTGTAGGATGCTCATTGACATTACTCAGTTAGTGCAGCTGAATATCGGGATTGCTGGGGGCTTATGCAGTTTGCATGTCCTGAAAATTGCATAAACCCTGTTGAATATTGACCTCAATATTTTCTTCGTCAAGTGTTATTGTCTCAAGCTGTTTATGCCACTGTTTGTTGTGCTCTGCCCACTTTGGATAACTAGGTCTGTTCATGTCAGTCCAGCTGCTGCAGCCCAGTGTCATTAGTTGCCTGCCACATTCTTGTTTCCCTGGGGTCTTTTGCTGATTATAAGAGGAGCTATTGGGGTGATTATTTTTATTGTTCTGTTTAATTTTAAAATGTAGGGTGATAAGGTCCTGGATATTTATGGAAGAGGCCACAAAGCTGAAGGTTTACCTGGTGTGACTATTGCACTTACACTTGTATGATTTAAATGGCTAATGCCAACAATTCTGAGGCCTGATATTCATTGGTGGTGGCTAGCCACCACCCCCACACTTTAAACCTGGATTTTCAATGCTGGGGTCATATCTGGCCTCAGCACTGAATATCTGTGTTGTCTGAATTTGCAGGAAGCTAACCGGGCAGCAGCTGCCCAGTTAGCTTCTGCGGTGAAAGGCCAGTCTTTGCTGCACCTTGCTTTCACCACATAGTCATAACCTGGCATCGGCTCAATATTGCCACTGCTCGTTTATGCCAGATACCACCCCAGAATGCCCCGGAACACTCCGATGCTAACCGGTTAACATTGTGGTGTGCAACTGCAGCGCCTGTGGATATTTAGCGACACTAACCATGTCAGTGCTGTTGAATATCCCAGATAAAGGGAGTAACATGGTTAGCAGGTTCCTAGCATAAACATTTGCTGTACACTTTCCATTCTCTGACATCATTGCCTCTTTAACATTGCTTACACATAATCCAAGTGATCACTGATCCTGATTTTATCAGCCATGCCGTCAGTTTGCTTCCTCTGAGGTCAGTGTCTTTGTACATAGATGCTTGTTTTCCCCCTCTGACTGATTTATACCTTTTGTGCTGCCTGGTTCTTCATGCCATTGTTGATGATGCAACTTTTAGCATTTTTCAGTTCATTGCAATCTTTTTCCCTCTGTGATGCCAAGAGGAAATGATTGTTACATCACCTAGCCCACAATTACCAATTACTCTCTATAATTTACATTTCCAAGGCTAACACATGTGGAGGGTAATTTTAAATCCCCAGTGCAGGTTGTAAGCACTTTAATGAGCGCACACTTCACCTTATAAATTAGGGGCATATGGATATGGTGGAACCTAGGCACGGCCACTTATGCCTGCTGTGGGGCAGACGTAATGTGCCACACCTAAATTGTCACAGTAACTTGTGTAGGTAATGGTATTCTATAACTTACTCATATCAAACAAAGCCTTCATGCATGCCCACTGGAACTTATGCATGATGAATACTTATATGCACATTTACCGAATAGCACCTGACCGAAGCATTTCACAGAGCAGTTTTCCACAAGCTTAGAGTGCTCCAACCCATTCTGAATATTATTGATCCCCAAGACTTCAGAACAGTGGCCCAAGCACTCATCATGCCACATTTTGACTACTGCAACGCCATCCTACAAGGTTTACCTAAAAAAACCCTAAACATATTACAAATGGCACAAAATGTAGCTGCCAGGGTCATAATGAAGAAAAATCTAAGTGACCACATCACACCAGTACTAATTCAATTACACTGGCTACCCATAACAGCTCGCACAAAATACAAAATACTAACAACCACCTTCAAACTCATCCACAACTTAGCACCTTCCTTCCTCAACAACCTAGTAAGATTGCAACCTCCTACCCGAAACAGAAGAACCCACAATTCCAACATCCTTCACACTCCAACAGATATAAGATCTGCCAAAGCTAACACCAGCCACAGGGCTTTCTCATATGCGGCGCCAACACTGTGGAACCAACTCCCACCAGAACTACGAGCTAGCAATGACCTTCTAGACTTCAGAAAGAAACTCAAAACACACATTTTCCAATCACATTTCAACCTGAACTAAACCCACAGATGGAGCAGCCCCTGACCACTGTGTCCAAGAAGATTATCCTGTATATATGTATTTATGTATATATGTAAATGAACTCCCCCATAGCTAAGAAGTGTTAACTCTGTATGATGTGCTTTTCTGACAATCTGTATGTAAACAAAATATATGTATTTATGTATATATGTAAATGAACTCCCCCATAGCTAAGAAGTGTTAACTCTGTATGATGTGCTTTTCTGACAATCTGTATGTAAACAAAATTTGTACCTGCCTTGATTCGGCAGTTTCACAATAGTAATCCTACCCGCTTCTGATCGCTGGAAGGAGCGGGCTACAAATGCTTGCTAAATAAATAAATAAATAAAATTCATTTATTAAAACTTGATATACAGCCCTTAGTGGGAACAGCAGAGTGGTTTACATAAAATAAACTATTTAAAAGCTAGAAAGGAACTCCATAGATCAATAGAAAAAGAACATAAAATGAGACAGGAAACACAAGGGAGGATAGTAGAGGAAAACACCAGGAAGGTCATCTAGGTAGGGTACCAAGAGATAGTCAGCTGTGCGAAATCAGGGGGGATCCGGTGGAAGATTGAAGGCTTTGCAGAACAAATGAGTCTTAAGTAATGCTTTAAATTTAGTATAGGTAAGTTCCAAATGGAGTTGTGGTAAGAGATTATTCCATAGAAAAGGGCCCAGGAAGTAAACGGCTGAATGGCGAGTGACTTCCAGACATGCCTGAAAAAGAGAGGGGAGGAAAAGACGGTTCATGTGAAAAGAATGAAGAGAGCGATGAGGAGTGTGCAGTAAGATCACCAAAGAAAGATATAGAGGGATACTGGTATGGAGTGTTTTATGGACCTGGGTGAGAATTTTGAATTGTACATGGTAGGATATAGGGAGCCGATGTGGGCAATGCATAAGAGGAGTTACATGGTCGAAATGAGATGCATAAAAAATCAATCTAGCTGCTGTGTGTTGAACGAGTTGAAGATGGTTCAGTTCACAGAGAGGAAGACCAGCCAAAGCAGAATTACAGTAATCAAGATGAGAAAGTACTAGGGAGACAATCAAGGTGACCAAAGCAGAATTAGAGCAAAGACATTGGACAGCTCTGATGCGCCAAAGGAACAGAAAGGAACCTTGAGCAAGTGAGCTAATGTGTGTGTAAAACGAAAGTGCAGAGTCTAATATAATGCCCAAGTAATGGAACAATGGCATAAGAGTTATACGGAAACCACTGAGAATCGGGGAGGCAGTGTGAGGGGCTAAGTGGCCTAAAAGCCTGGTTGCAGTGGTTTTGGAAGGATTAAGTTTAAGATAGTTATTACTGAACCAAGTGTCTACATGAGAAAGGCAGGTGTTTATTAATGAGAGATCAGGACGGGAAGGATTAGTGTGGAGAAATAGAATATCATCTGCATAGAAGTAGGTGGAATTGTCCAATTGTTGAATAAGAAGAACCTGTGGTGCGAGGAAGATAGTAAAGAGAACAGGAGCCAGAACTGAGCCTTGCGGGACAACACAGATGAGGGAGAAGTAGGAGGATGAGAGAAGCCCTGTAGTGACTGTAAATAAGCGCTGGGAGAGAAAAGAGGTGAACCAGTTTAGAATAGTACCATGAAGACCAGTGTTGTGCAGGCAAACTAAGATAAGATCGTGATTGATGAGATCAGAGGTTGAGGAGAGATAGAGGGAGACAGCAAGGGTTATGTTTCCATGATCAAAAGAGTGATAAACCTCGCTGAGCAAGGACATCAGAAAGGTATAAGTTGAATGACTGGAACAGAAGCCAGGTTGGCGAGGATGGAGAGTATTAGTATGTTCAAGGTGTGTCTGTAATTGTTGAGTAACGGTCTTTTCAAGGAGTTTGGAGAGGAAAGGCAGGTTTGAAACAGGCCTGTAATTGGAAGGAGACAGCTTATCTAAGGAAGGTTCTTCAACAAAGGGCTAATGATAGCTTGTTTCCATGATGAAGAGAATATACCTGTGGAGGGACTATTTCTTATGATGGATAATGAAATGGGCAGCAAAGTGAGGGAGTGAATAGAGAGCCAGAATGAAGATATTGGATTCAGATGACAAGTAGTCCTTCTGGAGAAGGAAAGAAGTTTGGAGAAAGAGGTAGCAGAAATTAGATGGATATTCTTCCAAGTGTGTGTCAAGGAGGATGAATGGGGGGAGGAAGGGGAAGGGGGCCTGTCAAGGGAGTTATGAGAGGAGAGAGAAGCAAACTCCTTTTGAAGAGCTGTACTTTTGTCATAGAAGTACAAAGCCAGTTGCTGTGGGGAGGGTTGGTTAGTGTTATTGATCTGATTTGGTAATGATAACTTAAAGAGGATGGAGTGAAGTTGCTTGGACTGGGATGATGATGAGGAGACCAAAGAGAACTAGTATTCCTTTTTGGCAGTCTTGACAAAAGAGTTGAAGAGAGGAGAGGGATCAATGTCGTTGGCAGTGCCATTCCAGGTGGTGTAACCTGCACCACACAAATCGGAGACCTGGATGGAACCAAGAAAAGTGTAGATGTGCCTTCAGAGGTGCTACACTGTCAAGGGTAGCAGTGAGGAGTGAATACCATAGGGAGGTCTGTTGATCAATGGGTAGAGTTTGGAAATTGAATGGGAAAATGCAGAGGAGAAGAAGGATGAGGGGGTGCCCGGGGTAAGCCGAAGGGCATAGAAGAGTCACAGGAGACTGGGCGCCCCACCTCACCCTCAGGTTGAGCACAGTACCCGCACAATGTGATGGTCTGTGGCTACTCTGTGCCAGTACCACACACGGTTAGTTCCCCCTACCAGGCCGAGGTGCTGTGGGGGTGCATACCCCATCTTGTGCCCATCTGTCGACTGCTGATTTGCATGTGCTGTGCATCATGGGTACGAGTGGGTTAACCCTATCCTGGTAACCACAGCAGACAGTTTGTGTGGTGACATGCAGTCCTTCTGCAGCCAGCCAGGGGTTTGTTGGCAGCTGTAGCCCACTGGTTACTTCACTGCCTGTGAAGCCAGAAGCCATGGATTCAAACCCATGGTGGGGTAATTTGATAGGGCTGTCTGAGGCATTGTCTATTTTTAATGTACATTAGGGCTGCCAGCAAAAACACCCTCAGAGTACTGTAACTTTAAGGTGCCCCATAAGGCACCTTATAAGGCGCCCTATCAAGCGCCTTATAAGGTGCCTTATAAGGAGTCCTATAGGGGACATTATAGGGTTCCTTGGCGGACAGTGCACTTTATAATGTGCCCTTTGGAGTGCGTTATGGGGTGCCTTATGCGGCACCTTAGGTTACGCCACCGTGAGGGTGTGTTTGCTGGCAGCACTAATTAAAATAAAAGTAAAATGCCTCAAAAAGCACTACTTAAGCATAAAGGGTGATACCTCAGCCAGCCTTATGCATTAGGCATACTGGGATTGAACTCATGACCCCGTACCATCAGTCAGTGTATGAACCATTGTGCTACACCTTTGCTTCTATGGTTGCATCTCTGTGCGCCTACTTAAGATTATCGCGCGTTAACGTGCTTAGCAGCATTTCGCCCGATAATATGCGCGATAATCCCGTTTTGCTACGTTAAGACCAAAACGCCCACTCCTTTTATGGCATCCTGCACACTATCGCCGGGTGAACGTTAAGACGGTTTAGTAAACATACCCCTAAGTTTGGTTTTTGCCTGGGAGGCAAATGGTGAATTCAAGGAATGTTGTATACTGTATTAAGTTAGTTCAATAAAATGGTATCACTTTATTTTCCTTTTTTATTTAACAACCATTATAGAGGACTAACACGGCTTCCACACTTCTTTATAGGAAAAAAAAGTAAATTTTAGACCTTTTCCTGTAATTTTAGGAAAACAAATGCACATTTCTAATTCTTTCTCATCATAAATACTTAGGTAAATTGAGCATTTCTGTTTTATGAATTAAAAAAAAAGTTGAATGTATTTGTTAATGACCAGGATTGAATTTTTCAGTCATGTTTCACACCCTATGATTTTAATGCAACAGTGTCATATTCATTATCTGCTGTTTTCCTAATGAAGCCCTTGAAGTGCTCATGATAGCTAATGCTGCCTTTTATATTCCAGGGGGTATCCGCCCCTGCTTTAATCTTCTTACAGGAAACCAAATGAATTGAAGTAATAAAAGGCTTTCAGACATCGTTATATACACCACATCCTTTAAGACACAATGAGGACAATCATATGAGAGGGCACTAGTTTAAGAGGGAAAGTAGGCATCTACATAGGCTTATTTTATAAAGACACATAGGTGCATATGGGGGTGATATTAGAAGCCTTATTCACGATTTCCATGTGGCAAATCTGACATTTTTACATGTGGAAATGGCATCCACATGTGAATAGTGATTTTAGAGAGGGCTGAATTTATATGTGGATGTACACAATACATAAAAATTACAAAGGGGCATGCAAGGAGTGTGGTTAGGATGTGGTCGGATGAGTCAGACATCTACATGTGTATTTCCCATTTTGTATAGGCAATACAGGAATATGACAAAAAATTGTTCCCTGTCATGTATAAGCTTTTAAAGACTGCTTATTTCAACCATTCCTTTCCAGAAGAGATTAAGGAGGTTATCCTTCTTAATCCCAGTTGTTTATTTCCTCCTCCAAATTTAAAAATGATTGCATCGGTAGTTGATTGGCGGTATTTATACATATAAGTGAGCGAATGACTCAGATACTCGTGTAGGAAAAAGCACTTGCACATGTAAGTTTACACATTAAGTGCTAGCACTTGCATGTATAAATTTGCCTCCACTGATTTTTTTCACACATAGATGTATAAAATGTCTCTTCCACCTCTACATTTCAGCAAAGACATGTGCACCCCTGCATGCACTTATACACATGTACTTATACATATTTTAGAAAAGGCTCCAGGTTTGGCAGAGCCTTTTCTAAAATACTGCCTGAATTGTGCGCACCCTGACCTCGACGTCTCAATTACGATCTCCTTGTACGATCTAAAACTGGCCTTTGTGTTTCTATAGGACATACTAGCATAAGAAGCAGTGATTTTGCCTTTAAGTTACGCATGAGTATTTACAACTGCTCAAGAACCTGTGTCAAGGTACGTATGCAACGTTTGCATGTACATGCGTAGATTAAGGTATTTCATAAATTCTGCTTGTGCTCCACCCATGGCTATGTCTATGGGCAGAATATATGCATTCATGCCAATGAGCTTGTTTTACACCAGTTGGTATTCTCATGCACTTCGTCTCATTCATTAAAATTTATAATCTGCCTATCATAACCTGTAAGTGGCTTAGAATAATTACATTCATAATCATTTTATATTTTAATTATATAAGAGGCCGTTAATGCACAACAATGACTTAATCAAATTATCCTCAATGCGGTGAACTTTCAGCACTCCACAGCTATCTAACGTTAAAGAGAGAAGGGGCTTGATATTCATTCGGCACGCCACCAAATGTATGTGTTGTTTTTGTAATTCAATCCACATTATGCATTAGGGGTGATTTTATATGGAGCTGCATAAAGGTTTGCCCCATGTACATGTGTAAATCATGGTGTATTAGTGTTTTCCATGGATAAATCAGCAATTAGCAGAATAGTGTAAGTATGTGTGCCAAGCTGATCATGCATTATTATACTGTGAGCATGTACAGGGGCAGAGTTTGGGAGGCTCATGGGTAGAACACAAATCTGCATGCCTAATTTATAAAATACTATAATTTTAGGCATGTTTTGGCAAAATGCAAGCATGGACGTTTACATCAGCCATAGGGTTGGCATTTAAGTGCTTGCGCTGAAATTTATACACATTTTCCACCACTTATGCTTGTATTTTATAAAATGGACGTGAAATGCATGCATGAAAATATTGCAGCAAGGCCTGTTATTGTAAATACTGCAGTGCATCCCACAAATGACGGACAACCACAGCTAGGAGGGTGAATGCAGAGTACAGGAAGTGGAATAGGACAGTGGCTTTTCTATCTATACATATGCCATGTTTTGTTTCCCACAGTGAGTTTGAGGTCTGCCACCAGATAGATGCCTCGAAGGTCCAATATAAGACCCTGAGGCACCTAAAGCCAGTGATTGTGCAGCACCTCAGAAGGGAGATGGCAGCAGAAAGAGGTAAGGGTCTGTTCTCACTGGGAAATTTGTGTGGTTTCATATCCTACCATCCCGGAATGGCTCAATCAGATGCTAACAGTCTTCATATTTAATACATTTGAGGAGAACAGTATGCAAAGGTATATCAATATCTCCCCCTAATGTAGCATGGATATGTAATGCCCTGGCTGGAAATCAACTGTTGCTGAAGTCCCTTCTCAGCTCACCAAGTACTGTACCCTGTGCCAAATCTATCACGTGAGGTGTAGCAACTACCTAGATATGTAGGTATGAATAGAAACTGAACCACGTATCCTGACTTTAGAGGGTAACTCTCTAGTGTTGCTGTGTAGGACCATGTGAGCTCTGTTGAGGTGTCCATCTCACCCTTTCAAGCCCCCTGTGCAAGATATCATGAATACATCTCCCTGTTTCTCCCACCTACTTCACCAGTGAGTGCCTGAAACAGGGGCCCTGGCAAGTGTGAACACTGAGGTCATGTAGATGCTAGTACACTTTAAAAACAGGAGCAAAACAAAAATGAAAGTGAAAATAAAATTAGGAGACTAGCACGACATCACAAAAAACAATTAAAAATGTCAAAATTAGCTTTGATAGCAGTCAAAACCATTAGAAAAGGGTTCCCAGGTCATTAATGACAGCACTGAACATAGCACTGAAGTGAGTTTAAAAAGCCAACTTTCCCTCCTTTTCTGGGTGATTGACACATCATCAAAGGTCTAAATAAAACTATCAAAAAAGCTCAAAGAAACTAAAGTTAAAACCTTCTTTTAAAAAAAAGGGCCCCTTTGAGAGAGTTTTGGATATTTCCTGCATACTTACTGATTCCTTGCAGTGTAGAGAGTTGTCCCATGGTGCCTGCCATAGTTGCAGACATCACCGGCTGCCTGGGAAAGGGCCTATAAAGATCTCAGCCCCACCACGGAGCGCAACTGCAAGCTCAAGCTTGGGGTCACGAGTCCAAAGGGGCATGTCTTAAGGGGCACATTTTGCCCCTTGGGCACCCCTTGGAGCCACGAGGAGCAAGGAGAAGGAGCAATAGCTACTTGTTCCTATTTGTTCTCTTATGGAAAAAAGGAAGAAGAAGAGTCATCAGTCCAGTTTGGAGAAGGTAGAAAAGTTTGTTGGCTCGATGGATTTACATGTACAGCGGACCCTGAAGGCAGACACCTCTTCCTCTTCAGGAGTACATAGTCTCCTAATGACTCCTCATTGGCATTGGGTTTACAGTCCCTACCCACTCATTCTGTATATTTGCCAGAAGTGGTGCCGTAATCCCTCCTGATTGAACTTGAGGGTGTTCTGTCTCCCCACAGCAGCATCTGAGGAGAATATTCCCAACCTGGTGTTGTTTCTGCAGGCGGATTGGGAGGACCAAAGATGTCAAAGGTGGTAACTGTTTTGTCAACACCTTTGGCATAAATCTTGGTAACAGCCCTCCCTAAAGACAAGAATATTACTCTAAAGGATATTTGGACTGTTGTCACCAGGATTGAGACAGCTGTTCTCAGATCACTACAATAGTTGTCTGTGTTTTCCCAAGAAACTGTAGCAGGACCAAGTTAGCAAAGGTGTCCTCTTAGGTGGGCACAATGCAGGCCACTATGGCTATTACTAGTAAGGATAGTTATATAATTTATCAACAACTGGAAATTATGGAAAATATTTCTCGATCTAGGAATTTAAATTTTTTAAAATTTTCCTTATATGCATTATCTGGCCCCCTTAATATTGTTAAAGAAGTACCTTAAATAAGCTTTGCTGTTTCCTGAGGTAGATGACCTTAGGGGTATGTTTACTAAACCCCGGTAAAGTGCGTGCCCCGGTAGTGTGCGGGTGCCATATAAGGAGTGGGCGTTCTGTCCTGAAAAAGAAAAGCCGGAATTTATATATGCGCTAAGGTGTGTGGCGCCCATGTGCGCCCCGCACCTTAGCGCATGAGATAGCTGCGCGGGAGGCATAAGCAGCGCGCTGAAGTGCAAGAAAAAGCACAGAGCCACAGCACAATGGTTAAGGCACTTACCAATAGTGCAGGGATCAGGGGTTCAATCCTCCACAGTGCCCAATGAATACAGCTACCTGAGACATTAATTTATGAGGCACAGAAATACTGGGCGGCATAAGGCAGCGCGCTAATGTTTTTGGCGGCATATTAATACTGGGTGGCATAAGGCGGCGCGCTGATGTTTATGGAGGCATTATAATACTGGGCAGTATAAGTGGTGCGCTGATGAACAGGAAGAAAAGCAGAGCCACAGCACAATAGTTAAGGCACTTAACAATGGTGCAGGGATCAGGGGTTCAATCCCCCACAGTGCCCAATGGAGACAGCTGGCTGAGGCATTATTTTAGGAGGCATTTAAATGATAGGCGGCACGCTGATGTTTTAGGAGGCTTTTTAATATTGGGCGGCATAAGGCGGCGCGCTGATGTGCAATCACAGGAACAGAACCACAGCACAATGGTTAAGACACTGAATGAACAAGGCTGGCTGAGGCATAACATATTCTGGGGAAGATTGCTTTAGGAGGCATTTTATTCATATTTTAATTATCACTACTAGCAAACGCACCCTCAAAGCGTGTTAACATAAGGCGCCCTATAAGGCACATTTTAAAGTGCACTGTCAGCCAAGGTACCCTAGAATGTTGCTTATAGGGCGCTTTAGAGGGTGCCGTATGAGGTACCGCAAGGTCAGTGTACTGTTTTGTATGGCAGCACTGTGCAGTTTAAGGAATGAAAAGCATAAGTAAGTGCGCTGACAGGCAAGGAGGAGCAGCAGTGGAGCACAATGGTTAAGGCACTGACTGCTGATACAGGGGTCATGAGTTTGCTCCCCAGTGTGCCTAATACGTAAGGCTGGCTGTGGCATCAGCTTTGCATTGTACATATTTTGTCCTGCAGCACTTTATTTTCATGTTATTAATTGCTGCCAGCAAACACGCCCTCACATGCCGTAATTGAAGGTGCCGTATAAGGCACCCTATAAGGCACTCCATAGGGCACATTATAAATTGCACTGTCCACCACAGCACCCTAAAATGTCCCCTATAGGGCACCCTCTAGGTTGCGTCACAGGATATTGTATAGTGCACCTTATATGGACGGGAACCATAAGGTGTCCTATAGGGCGCCCTATAAAGCACCCTCAGAGGCACCTTATGGGTACAGTACGCTGAGGGTGTTTTTGCTGGCATCAAAATATGTACACTAAAAACAAAAAGGCATTGGACAACCCTATCAAACAACCCCACTGTGGGTTTGAACCCATGACTTCTGGCTTCAGAAGCAGTGAAGTAACCATTGGGCTACAGCTCTATAACTGCTAGCAAGCCCCTGGCTGGCTGCAGAGAGCATGCATGTCACCACACAGACAGTCTGCTGTGGTCAGCAGGATAGGGTAACCCCACCCATACCCATGATGCACTGCATATGCAAATCAGCTGTCCACAGATTAACACAAGATGGGCAATGCACCCCCACAGCACCTCGGCCCGGTAGAGGGAAGTGACCATGTGCACCCACACATCACCTCGACCTGGTAGGGGGTACTGACCGTGTGTTTTACTGGCACAGAGTAGCTACACACCGTCACATTGTGCGGGTACTGTGCTCACCCTGAGGGTGCAATGAGGCGCCCAGGACCAGGTCCACAACACCTTCCATAGCTGAAAAAGGCCATGCCGGAGGTCTAAAGCAGTGTTAATGTGTGAGATAGGTAGTTCCTGCAGCTCTATGCACATCCATAACACAATAGCAGACAGACATTAGGCCTGGATATGGTGAGCTGCACCCCACCACCATCTGATATTCTCCTGCAGCAAGTCATCATCCACTGCACCCTGCAAGTTGCTCCATCACAACACATACCAGCTGCAAACAGTGTGCTAGTTAGTCCACAGTGCATGCTCCCAGTGGAGATGCATGCACCCAGAACTGGGATGTCAGCAAACACAGCAAGCAGATAAATCAGTGACTGGACCCCAAAAGGAAACCCATATCTATCACATGAAAGAAACACTATATGGTACTATGGGGGTGCCTAGCCATGCTGTGGTGACTGCACAGTCAGGGTGAGAGTGATCTCTCAGCAGGACATACTGAGGTCTCCCTGTCCGTGTAGGTGGTGGCCAGGCACTAAGATGTCCCAGTCAGTGCCCTTTGCCCTGTGCAGATGCACCCTGGCCAGGCCACCCTGTCTGGCCTATTCCCATGGTACCTTGCTCCTCATTATGCACATTGGCAGCCCAATACTGGCAACATTGCTGGCAGTGTGGGCTGTGGAAGGTGTTTGCAGCCACCACACACTGGATAGACAGACAGCCACCCCCACACCTATGCCAGCATTGTGCTACTATAGAGAGGTTCAGCAGCCATACCCACCACACCAGTCCTGGGCACAGTATAGGCATGGATATGGTACGCAATACTGTTGGGGGTCACTCCCCAGGGCGGTAAACACTGTCAGAGACCAGACCTGCAGCACACACCGCAGACATCAGAATGATTGTTATGGTGGAACCCAAGGAGCAAAATGTGCTTAACGTAGTCTTTGATATCTGCCAGTTATCATGGGAAACATTTGATAGCTGTGTACCATATACCCAGGTGTAGGGTGGCATTGCTAAGGTTTGCAACTGCTAGTATTGGGAGATACAGGCAGGGCCCAATGTCCTGCCTCTCCAGGAGGCATTGGCCAATGGGGCCTGTGGGTGTGTGTGTGGGTGTGTCTGGCCCTGTTGGCTGCTGCTTTACGGCAGAGTGTCCTAACTCCAGTCCTGGTGTTCCAAACAGTGTTCGGGCTTTCATGCTGTCCCTCATAAATATGCATGAGCTACATCAGCATACCATGGGGGTGGTGCATAGATATGCAGCACAGGCATCTTTATTTGAGGCAGCATGGATCCTGAATGGTGTGGGGCCCTCCATGACTGCATTTGGGAGACTCTGCTCTAGGTAATGCGGCTGTTTATGGTGTCTGTGTCTGGTGTGGTAAAATATAGGCATATGAACCATGCGTATGTTCTCAGCAATAAAGGTTTGTCCTTACTATCATGGTTTAGTTGTAGGAAAAATATGTGGACTGGATTGGCTGGGCTTTGAACCTGTGAACTTCTGTTCTTGCACACACTGTCTGTGTGCACTGCACCACCATGTTGCCACAGATATGTTGTGTTCCCTGGGGAGTCCATGACTGTACATCCGATAGAGCCTGTCTGCTGTGGTGGACGGTGCCAGCCTGTGCAGGCCTAGGCCACTGTCTGCTGTGGTTTGCAGCCACTGCCCCCTCCACCACCTGTACCCTTCCGCCAACATGCAGACATGTCCCTATCTGGGAAAAAGCATATGACCTGATTGAGTTGTGGCACTCCAGGACTGAATTTGGGGGACTCGGCTGTAGGTAATGCCCATTGTTATGGTTTGTGTGCGGTGTAGGGTAAAGTATAGGTGTTGGAACCATGCTTATGTTCTCTGCAGTAAAGGAGTGTCTGTACTATCACTGTTTAGTGGTGGGTAAATCTATGGGGACTGGGTTGGCAGGAGCCCCAGCTGGGATTTGAACCTGTGACCCTCTGGTCCTACAGGTACTGGCTGTGTCTGCTGCACCACACTGTGGCCACTGGGACAGTGCAGTCTCTGGAGATAGGAAACCTGGCCGCACGAGTCAGACACCCTGCTCTGCACAGTTTTACTGTGGGCTCGTTTACCTTGTATGGGGACAAAGGTGCAAATAAATCTCAAAAATGACCTCCAAAAAAGGGGAAAAAAACCAAAACCAAGCTGGGTAACAGTGATATCAATGGGCAACATAAAAAACACTCCCAGGAAAGCTCCAATAAAATGCAGTGATTTTTGAAAGAGTCTACGGAGCGTAGACCCTTCCAAAAATCATTTCTTTTTTTTTGGAGCTTTCCTGCGAGTGTTTTTTAATGTTTCCCATTGATATCACTATTGGCCAGCTGCATTATAATTTTTCTGGAATTTGTTGTGGTCATTTTCAATTTATATTTCCTATTTTGTTATGTGCACATCTATCACACTGCTCACGTTTTGCAGGTTTCCCCGGTTTTGCTGTACATTGCTGACGGAAATGGTTTCTCTTCCCTTTAAATCGGTTCTAACGCGAGGGTTTCACTCGCGGTATTTTTTTTGCCGAAATTCAGCCCCGCTCCTGTGCGTGGAGCCTCTCCCCTCCCACTCTCCACCCATTGACCCCGTCCCCCCACCCCTCGGGAGCCTTCCTCCACTCTCGAAATGCCTTTCCACGCCTCTATCGCACATTAGCGCACCGCACACTTGCGCGGGCACGTCAGTGTGAGGGGCACGTGTGCAGGGGCCCGTTAGTGTGATGCGCATGCGTGCGGGGCACTTAAGAGCTCTTAAGTGCATCATTAGCGTATGCTACTGTGCGCCGCGCATGTGTGCGCGGTTTAGTAAACATACCCCTTAAAGTTATTAATATTTATTATCTGCCCAGGGGAGCCAGAGCTAGGGGAACTGCCGGGAAGGATTCTGACGAAGTTCTTTTGGAAGAATGTCTTGACGGTTCAACTTATATAGAATCCTCTCTGGATGAGATCCCAACCCATGCTACTTTTTTAGTTACTTTTAATTCAGTGTTAGAAAAGAATGCAATATTGAAATTGTTTTTTCAGCATAAGGATAAATAGTTTTGTGGTCAGAAACGGAATCTTTTACCTGACGTAGCTAGAGTCACCCAGTTATGCTTAACGGCTTTTTTGGAGTTAAAGCCTAAGGTCTTAGATATGGGCGCCACCTTTTTTCTCAAATTCCTATGTAAGTGTTTGGTCCTGCATCGAGGTAAGTAGTTTGTGTTTTTGGAACCTTATCAGCTCCAACTTTTCTTGCAAAATAAATGATTCTTTCTTCCTTACTTAGTTATGTTTTCTAATTTCTTGGGAGATTCTCTTTTGATTTTACTTTCAGAATAGGAAAATGGGTCTAATGTATATTCTCTCTTGTTTTGTTCTTTATGTATTTCCATATCTCCTCATGATGTGTACTTGATATTGTATTTTTTTCTTGGATGATAGCTGACAAAATATTCTCATCTCATATTGTCCTAAACAGTTCAATGGATTGTTAAAATGGAAAATGTTCAATTTTTTTTAAAAAAGGACCCTTTAAAAAAAAGAGATGGGACCTTCCAAAGTTGTATTCCACCTAACTATTTGAGTGGAGGCCAATTCTGAAATGGGCACGTCCGGACCGTCTAGACGCCCAAAAGATGTATGGGGCCAAGTTGTATCCATTTCTGCAACTGCGGAATTGAGGAATCAGGGCACTTAGATGGCCTGGCGTGCTCCCAATTCTGATGTGGGAGATGCCCTGTGCTTTGCCCCACCAGCCCTCACAACACCCGGCTGGTGTGCCGGTGCTGCGGCATCCTGTCGCCATGGCACCGGCATGTCCAGCCAGTGTAACGCATTCCCCAAATTCATTGTGGCCTGTCACCCTGCTGCCCGACCCTCAGCAGGGGACGGCAAGGCCGTGATCATGCAGTGGGGGCCCTCCTGTGGCATCTCAGTGGTGCAGAGGAGGCTGGAGGCTGTGCATGACACATCACCCAGCACTTAGTCCTTCTCCAGGTTGGAGTAGTCCAGGCGTCTAACCTGCTGGCAGTGGACATACAGAGGCATGATCTTGTCCCATCCCTGCTCTGCCCCCTCCCGCCCACATCCAGCACTTCCCACACACTGTGTATGTACAGGGAACACAGGACCCAGAATAGCGTTCTGGGGCTAAATGGGGGTTGGACGTCCAACCCCACTATTCATGGGTCTGAATGACCACCATAGCCAACAATATTCAGCTGCTATCTATGTAGTGAAGCAGTTTAGTTTAAGATAGCAAAAAGACTGTTTTATATTAAATTGCTTAGTTATAGGGATAGTGGCTGGATATTACCGGCTAGCCATATGGTGGCTATGGTTGCTACTAAAAACATTCATTCAGCATCACCACTTCTATGGATAGCGGTACTGAATTATATAAAACATTTAAATGCAAGAGCCAGCATTTAACACAAAAAACACTGACCATGAGATTTAAATATTGACCCAACCAACAGAGGTAAGAGGCAGCTGAATAACAGGCCCATTGAGCAGTGGTATTCAGCTATTAAAGTATAAGATGGCCAGCACAAACAGCAGGCATGACTTGAAACATCTAACTTGGATATATCAAGTTATATGTGTGCATTCAATGGTGCCCTCTAAACGTATGGCATTGATGAATATACCTATAATTTGAATATATCTTGAATTAGACATTTCAAATTATACATTCACCAGGCAGCTCAATTTTTTTACCTCCTAAGGTCCAAAGATCACCGCTATTTTTGAATGAATATTTATTATAGTTGGAAGCTATTTTTTAAAATCCATATTTCTAACAGGAAATGCAATATAGCTGTCATTTAACCTTTCTAAATATACTCTTACAGATGAGTGTGAGGTCTAAACTGAGCGTGGTTGGCATTTACTGCCAGCCAGTCAAAAAATAATGTAGTAAATGACAGAGCAGGAGAATTGTTTATTTTTGGATTTGCAAAACACGCCTGTGGTTTTTGAAAACCTTTGCAAAACTTCTTCTCATTCTAATAGATCTTCTAATAGAAAATGTTTTACATTCACCCAAAGCTTGTAGCATCACCAAAAAGGTATCAATGTGCTCTTGTTCTTGCTGAATGCATGGGATTACACAGTATCGATCATGCATAATTTCTATTTATAAAGAAAAACAAAAGTGACCATAAACAGTGACATGTAAATTAAATTTTCAAAAATATATTTACCAATTAACATATTCCATGTTTGAGAAGATTTTATTGAACGTAGATTACCAAAGTGATATTTTTTCATCTTTTCCATTTATTATTCTAAGAAAAAGAGCTTACAAAAATAAAATGTTCCCATTTTATTTTCTACTAGACAAATTCTCATACTATGGAATATTGCAGAATTAATATGAAGCCAAATGGTGGGCCTGATGTACTAAGTATCTTCTCTCTGGACATGTGATGGGAGAAAAGTCTTACTAAAAGGCCTAGTTTGAGATATTCTGCACTGATCACTGTGAAGAACAGAGTAAGACCAGAAAAGGAAATGAAAAAAGCATAAGGAAAAGAGAAAAAGAATACAGACCCAAAAGGATTATGTATTTTATTTTCTGATTTTACATTGTAGTTCAAAACTCAAGCAAGATGTTATGTAAGCACCTCATGGGAGTCTACTTGTGCCATTTTTCTTATACAAATCACTTTTTTTGAATGTATGTTGGGTCAATATTCAAAGTCATTATACATATCATCACTGGCAGCGGGTGAGTGTATAGCTGACTTTTCTGTGTATTTTCAGCCTTTTTATAGATAATATCTTTCCTAAAATCCAGCTGAAGAATGACTGTTTTCTCATCATCTTATAAAATAAGCACTCGCACCATTCTCCTTTCTTAATTCAAACGTTAAATCAGAAATCATATAACACAATGAAACACCACATTCAAAGTCAGTGGCAAAACCAGGTTGCAGCTTTATTAACCAAACCATTACATAACCACAACAACCATAAATACATAAAATATCATTCAAGATCGGCATCCCACACTTCAACTACAGTAGATGGTGACAACCTAGTCATGTGGTTAGTCACAAAACTGCCGAATTTCACTTTAGCTGACAGTCTGCAGTGATGCCAGGCTGAAGGGTAGCATTGTACAAGCTGAGCAATGCCCCTCCCACCCCATGGCATGGCGGTGGTGCCCATGTCCCCTAGTATTCCCAGTAGTAATCACCATTCTTCAGTCCTTCCCCTGGAAGCCAATCACGGTCCTGCAATGTCATAAATGCTGCTTTCAACTAAACTCCACCGCAAGAGGGGATTGCCACCTGCATGTCCCCAATTCCCATCCAACAAGCTGCATTCTGTAGAGTTCTGCCACTGGCTTCTAAAAGGTCCTGAATAGAACTTAAAAAGACATCCTGTCCAATATCTGACAGATGAACACCATCCGCCCTATATAGACCAGGACAATCAACTGATAAAAGTTATGAGAAAGAATCAACCTCCTCAACAAGATAACAAATCTTGAAACATCAGCATTCACTCCTTTCCTCAGTCTTTAAATAGCTTTAGATGAAATAGCATCCCGCCAAAAAAGCCTAAGAATAATTTGAGACCATGTAATTACAGTATAAGGAAAACAAAATCAGTATCAAATCATGTTTTATCTGTCAAATAAGCTCCACCCCTTTAACCCAACAATTTAGAGTAGCAAAACTTTGGGTGTGTAGCAGTAGAGGCAGAAGCTGACACCATTGCATGCCTCACATTCTGAGCCAATGTAGATGAATATCATATGTAACAAGGCCCAAGTACAGACTCCATTCAGTCTTTGAAGCCTGCTTTCTGGCCCAGAGCACATAAGAATGCCCACATATGCAGACTTCCTGTGTGGCTGCACCTGCAAAAGAGACTAAACAAACAGAACAGTAAATCAATAATGAATATAGCATAGATATGTCTTAGAATGGCAGTGCCCCAAATGCTTAACATCATGCACTGGCAAACCCTGGGCTGCTGCAAAGGATGCTGCTGCTGCTCCACTCCAGAAGGAATGTGTACCATATTCATTGGAGTCATATCCAACCTTGCCCAAGCCACACTTCAGGACAACTCCAAACTGCAACCGAGTCAGAGGAGACCCATTCTCATGAAACAACCAAAATGAACCGCTTGGAACTTGCTAATCCAGATTGGGCACACCCAACTGGACATGTTACCAAACCAAGCCATCTTTTCTGTGCATAGTGCTAATATTCTAAAATCCCATTTGATACTGGCAATGGCTGGTTGCCAGTATCAAGTGGGATTTTAGAATATCGGGACTATGCACAGAAAAGATGGCTTATGCCCAGGAGTAAATAATTTATTTAGCATCCCTAATCACATTCACTCAAGTAAGAATGCCATCATTCCATTCCTGTGCCTTCTTTGCCCTGTATTAGATCCCTAGAACCTATGTCCTCCACTTTCCTCAATAGGTGGTGTTAAGTAAAACCTCCTTTTCTGCAACAAGCACCACCTATTCATACGGCATTACCCAGGCAACAGCCCCATAGGTCAACTAACAAACATGTCCACCAAGCACCAAGACCCCCACACCAGCACACCTAGCACACCAGAGAGCAGCCAGCCCCAAAGCTGAAACCTCAATTAAGCTTCACGCTGCACAGTACAGTTACTAATGTATATAATGTAAATAAGTTATAGACAGTTACCCCAGTTTCTAGCCAGGTTATATTTCCTGTTTTATTATAAGTACAATACAGTCACGTCTGCATTGTATAAGCTACAGTTAAATGTACACCGCACTGATATTGAATAGCGCAGTATAGAAGAGACATTAAATAAATAAATAAAACATAGTTAACACCCAGTAAGGGAACTGTCTGTGCTAGTTATGTGGAAACAAGCCAGGCACGCTTCCAACAGTTAGCACAGAGGCTTCAAGGTTGCCGTACAGTAATATTTTCAACTAGCCTGTGGTAACTGCAAAATGCCAGCAAACTTTAGTTAAAGGCTCGCTTAGAGTGAAAGGGAGGGTAAGACTAGGCGGAAGACAAAAGTATGAAGAGCAACACTGACTGACCATGATCTTGCAAGCAAATCTTGCAGATGTAGAAGCATTTAGGTACATATTTACATTATTAAATACATATAGCATAGCTATTTATCCTGTTTAGTATTTGCCTTTCCCTATCCAGAACACTTCCCTGAGGGGGATGCAGAGAGATGTGGGGCCATGTGCAAAAGACTGCGTGCAGGACCTCTTCTGCATAAGCCAATAGGGGCTGAAAAGTGCAGCTAAAATGCAGGGCCATGTGAAAACCCCCCACAGTTGCTCAGTGGTAGGGCTAGACCCATTTCCCTTTTCTAGGTGCAGAAACTTCCATGTTAGGGTATAGGGATGTGCTGATGACCTCTCTTTATGAAATAGAATGCAATGCAAACCCTAAAGATATGCACTTACGGCCTTTTCCACATGTGTACTTGCCATATAAGCTTTCTACAGTGCTACACAAACTATGATGATCATAGTAGTAATATTATATAATAGAAATGTTTACTGATATCACTTGTGCCATTTGTTACCTGACTGCGTAAAGATACCTGTATGTGCCATTTATGCATGTAAGTCACTGTTTGAAAGGACTTGCACGTATGCAAGTCTGTAAGCGTGAGCGTAAGCCCTATCATGCATATTTTCAGTGACAAAAAAGCCACAAGGAATAAGATGACTATGCAATAACAGTAATTAACTATGGATTAAGGGGTATGTTTACTAAACGGCGGTAATGTCACTTGCGAAAAGTGCAGCGTTAATGTTACCGACGCCATATAAGGCAGTGGACAGGCAGGGGGCGTTCCGGCGTAAAGGTAGCAATGTCCTGTTAATGTGCATTAAAGGGCGCCTTGGCCGTCTAACGCACATTAACGGGACATTGCACGTTAAGGCTGACAAGGCACCCTAAGGGCTTTAAGGCACCCGAACGTAAGGCGCTTTAACTTAAGGCGAGTTAATTGAAGGCGCCCTAAGAGTTGTAAGGTGCCTTGAATAAACGCGCCTTAAGTTAAGGCGCCATACAGCTCTTAGGGCGCCTTGAATTAACGTGCCGTAAGTTAAGGCACCTTGATTCAAGACACCTTAATGCAAGGCACCTCAAGGGCTTTAAAGTGCCTCAGGTTAAGGAACCCTATAAGGCACAGTAGACAAAGGCACCTTATAGGGCACCTTAGGCAAAGGCGCCTTATAAGGCACCTTAGGCTAATGCACATGCTAACGTGCCTTAACCTAAGGCACCCTAAGGGCTATAAGGCTCCTTAGGTTAATGCACCTTATAAGGCACCCTAGGTTAAGGTACCTTAGGTTAAGGTGCCCTAACAATGTTACGGTGCCCTAAGTTAAGGTGCCCTAAGGGCAGAAAGGTGCCCAACATAAGGTGTCCTAAGGGCTGCAAGGTGCTTCAAGTTGACATGCATGAACTGTAAGGCATAAAAACAGATGTAACCCGAACACTGGATAGAGCACTGAGGAAAGGCAATGAACAAGTGATTGAAGGAAGGAGAGCTGGGAGTTGATGGACCTGCCATATCTGCGGGCATCCTATGTGGCTGCCAGTAAAGTGGACAAATATGTTGGAGGCAGCTGTACCGATGCACAGAGTGTTGGCAATGTGAAGTACTGCAATGACAGTGGGTGGCAGAGGATGGGAATACGTACCCCCCAGTGGAGGCAGAGGTGGCAGGATAGTTACAATGATAGGAGGACAGAGGAATAATGGTGCTATGCAGATCAGGCACAGACAAGGCAAGCACAAAGAGCCACAATGCAGAAAAGGGTACCAGTGCAGGACATGAGGTAGCAGCCTGCACAAGAAGACAGGACTCTACACAGCTGACAGATGCAGATAGATGGACTGAAGGATTGTTGGGAAAGGTGGTGAGGGTGTTATGGACTGGCAGCACAGATCTGCAAAGATATTTATTTTTATTTAGCTGTATTTATATCCCGCTTTTCACCGGGTCAAAGTGGTCAATTGGGAGATACATTTAACACGAGGGGATATGACACACATACGCTAATACTTACAGGGAACATGGGCAATGGAGGGTTAAGTGACTTGCCCAAGACCACAAGGAGTGCCTATAGGACTAGAAATCCCAGTCCCTCCGGCCTGAGATTGCTGTCCCCAGGTGGGACTTGAACCCCCAGCCCTCCGGCCCGAAGTACCTTGTCCTAACCACTAGGCCACTCCTCCCTGACTGTTACAGGCATGGAAATTATTTGAGTAGGACAGGCATAAAAAGAGAGAACAAAGAGATATTGAACCCATGACCACTGCCTAGACCAGGGGTCTCAAACTCAAATTGCTTTGAGGGCCAAATGAGGACTTGTAAAGTAACCCGGGGGCCGCATAAGACGCGGGGCCTCATTTGCATAAGGGGCCTCATTTGCATAAATATTTGCATAATGTTACCATACACTAACTTTTAGTAAACATGCCTCTTAATGAGTATGGATAAAGAAAGACTAAAAGATTTAGAAACAGGAAGACAATAATTAAACTGGGAACCCCAAAAGCCAAACTTGGAATGTACAACAACACTGTAGAAATAAAACTATAAATTAATTTCCTCTTGTACTAAACAAAGCGCAAACATTAATGATGCACATTTCCCAGAGTTGACATATTCCAGTTAATAAATTCAAAATAAAGAGATATTTTTCTACCTTTTGTGCATTTTTTTCAGTTGCAATTGTTCCAGCCACTTTCTTCTGGTTTCTTCATGTCTTCTGCTAACTCTCCATCATCTGCTGTCCATTTACCCTTTCTTCTCTCTCCTAGTTTTTTTTTTCCATTCTCTCTCTATATACCTGCTTTAACATACTAATCTTTCTCCTTTTTCTCTTTCCTCATTCCTATTTCATCCACTCAAATTTTACCCCTCCATCCTCAATCCCCACTTACTCTCCCAATACCTGGCCAATTGTAGATTTGTCTTCTCTCCCAGACAAAATATTTTCCCCTCTCCATTTCACTTTCCCAGCTCCATCCCATTCTAATCCTCCCCCAACATCAGCTCCCTTCTAGTTCCAGCCCCACCCAGCATCTGCTCCTTTCTAGTCCCTGCATCAGTCCATTTCCAGTCCTATCCTAGCCTCACCATCAGCCCATTTCCAATCCTAGCCCCCCATCAGCCCATTTCCAATCCTAGCCCCCCCCCATCAGCCCATTTCCAATCCTAGCTCTCTCCCCTCACAGCTCATTTCCATTCCAAGCCCCCCTCCCCATCAGCCATTTGCAGTTCAAGCCCCCCTTCCACTCAGTCCATTTCCAGTCCTAGCAACCCCCCCCCCAGCCCATTACCAGTCCTATCCTCCCCCTGCCACTTATTCTCCAGTTTTTAACTAACCCTTCCCTTTCTTTCTTTCACCCTCTCCACATCCAGCATCTCCCCCCTTCTCTCCTACCCTATCTGTCCCTTCTCTTGCACCATCAGTGCTTCCCCCTCATTTTCTCATCCTATCCCTCCACTGTGTCCAGCACTCCCACATTCCCTCTCCCTCACCTATGTCCAGCATCCCCTCATCTTCCCCCACTGTGTCCTGTGTTCTCTCTCTCCCCATCCCATGTCTAGCATCCCCTCTCACCCCACGTCCAGCATCTGCCCTCTAGCCCTACCCTGTATCCATCCTCTGCCCTCTATCCCCTCGCTCGTGTCCAGCATCTGTCCTTCATCCCTCCATGCATCCACCCCATGTCCAACATGCGCCTTCAACCCTCCATGTCTCTTACCCTATGTCCAGTATCTGCCCTCCATCTCTTACCCCCTGTACAGCATCTATCCCCCACTCCCCCACCCTGTATCCACCATCTGCTTTTCATCCCCTTATGCCCCTCACTCCATATCCTGCATCTCTTCCTTCACCTCTTTCCTTTCATTTCTGCCCTTTTCCACTCTTCTCTTCTCCCCCTCCTCTTGCTTTTTCCATCTCTCCCCTCCCCATCTTCCCTCATATCTCTCCCATTCCACCCCCTGTCTCTGGCCTTCCCACCCCCTGAACACACACTCTCTGCTTTACTTCCCTCCTATGTGTCTCCCAATCTTCCTCCCCTTATGGCCCCCCAAAACCTCTTGCCACCTCGGTATCGCTAAAACAAAAACCCAAACCCCTCCCCAACATCCCCTGAACCTCTTGCTTCCTTTGGGGAATCGTTAAAAAAAGGCAACGCGGCACCGTGAGCTTCGCACTGAAGCACTGGGCAGGACTCTACAGGCCCCGCCCCCTCCGAAACAGTTCCTACTGCTGACGAGAGGGGGCGCAGAGCCTTGCCCAGCTTCTGCGTCGCGCTTAGTGCCGCCTTGCTTTTTAGTTTTCTTTTTACCAATTCCCCAAAGGAAACAAGAGGTTTGAACGAATGTTGGGGGGCTTTTCTGGCGATGCTGCGGTGGCAACAGGTTGGGGGGGGGCTATAAGGGGAGTTAAATGCTGCATGCAGAGAGAGGGGGAGGAAGAAAAAGGAGAGAATACTGTGCATGACAAGGGTGAAGTTCCAGCTACTGCTTAGGAGGAGCGGGGCAGCAACAGGTCTCCGATCCCGCGCGCAGAAGCAGAAGCCAGGGTTTTGGGGGGTTTTTTGTTTCCCTCCGCGGGCCGCACAACGTTCTCTCGCGGGCCGCATGCGGCCCGCGGGCCGCGTGTTTGAGACCCCTGGCCTAGACTGTCATTGTACTAACTAGTAGGCCATACCTCTATAGCTTGTTGCACAGCAATGGCTGGATACAGAAAGACTGCAGGTAACCACATAAAATGTCTGCTATGTGTGCCAGAAAGGGTAACCCCACCAGTACCCATGATGCAATGCACATGCAGAACAGTTGTCTACAGCTGATCACCAAATGGAATATGCACCTCTCCAGTACATCAGCTTGGCAAGAAGAACTGACAGTGTGTGATACTGGCACAGAGTAGCTATAGACCATGTCATTGTGCAGGTTCTGTGTTCACCCTGAGGTGGATGGGCACCCAGCACCAGGTCCACAGTACATGTGGTGTTAGAGAAAGGTCCTGCTGTACATCCTCTTCCTTACCAATGTGACAAGTGTTCTTTGCAGTGCAACCTAAAGTAATTCTGTGTCCATCTGTATTCCCCAGTCACATCTGGCCCTATGGATCCAGAAACCACCCAGGTTAGTGCATACCCAGTGTTGCAGTGTGACTGCCATGGTCACCTATTATCAGGGCAGAGGGGTGTCTAGACTCGCATGAGGTTTATGTAGCAGTGCCTAATGTACTGCCCTCCCTGGGTCAAAGTAGTATACACTATATATCCCCAAAGGGCCCACAATCAACCCTTTTGTAAGTGAGGCAGTGGAGGGACAGGTGGCCCAGCCTTAAAGAATGGCTGTAGGATCAGCAACCCCAGTCCTGCTGGCAAAGGACTGTCTTCCAGGGTTGTTGGGCCAGAGCCATACCTATGGCTTGGGCAGTGGCAAACCAGCAATAATGCTGGGTATATGCCTGGAAAACCTCAACTGCCCCACACCACGGTCTGCCATTCACCAGCAGAAGGCACAGTCAGACTGCACCTGCAGCACCCTTCAAGGTGTTCCAGCCATGCACAGACTAACTGCAGACAATCTACTAGCCAATCCATAGTACATGTTCACAGAAAAGCTATGTGCATCCAGAGTTGGGATATACAGCACAGATACTAAGCAAATACCTCAGTGATTGGGACCCAGAACAGGGAGCACACAAATATTGCTAAAAACAGTGAATAGCATTAGGTGGGAACATTGACATGCCATGGTCACTACTCAGTCAGAGTGAGAGTGACCTCCCAGCATGACATGCTGTGGCTACCCTGTCCATGCAGGTAGTGGTCGGGCACTACAATGTCCCAGCCAATGCTCTACACCCTATGCAGCTGCATCCTGCCCAATCTGACCTGTACGGGCCATACCCACAAAACCTTGCTTCTCATTATGCACATTTGCAGGCTAATGCTGGAAACAGTGTAAACATTGTGGGCCCAGTGAGGAGTAGGCAGCCACAAAACAATGGATACACACACACACACACTCCTATTGCAGCAATGTGCAAAGATAGGGGTGGTTGGCACCCCTGCCCACCACACTGGTCCTGATCACAGTGCAGGCATTGCTAAAGTGTGCGGGAGCTAGTAGTAGTGCTCTGGTGATAAATGCAGCTCCATGCTGGAGCCAACATCCTGTCTCTTCATGATGCTTTGGATAGTGGAGCCTGTCTGTGTGGGTGTTTGTACCCCTGTTGGCCGCTGCTTTGGGGATTGCACATTTTGATGTCATATCTGCATTGCAAGGTAAAACATAGGGACATGCTCTGCAAGATCCACAGCTGGGACCTGAACCTGTGACCCTCTGCTCCAAGACACACTGGCTATGTGTACTGCACCACACTATTGCTGCAATAGCACAACACTCCCTGGGGCTACCTTTACTTTTCATCAGACAGATCTTTTCTGTTGCACTGCATACCATGTACTCGAACAGGGCATGGCCTAGGTCCACTGCAGGCAGGTGCCACTGCCCCCTCCAACCCCAACACCCCCCCCCCCCCCCGCCATGCTGACATGCCCATATGCTGCCGGTGCTGGTAGTGCGCAGTCCCAGGCCATCCAATGTGCAAGTAGGCATGTACCTAGGGTGCTGGGTCTGGGGTGGGGAGGCATACATGGACATCCACACATCCCCCCATTACTGCCTACCAATGTCATGTCCCTTCCTCATATGGGAGAGATGGCTGGGGGGATGTCAGGTTGGTGCTCTAGCAACTACTGGCTAGGGTGAACCAGGTAAATGTAGATAGATTGTTTTATGACAGCAGACTATGGACAGGCTAGAGCATGCAACTCTGGTACGGTGTACCCAGTTTGTACTACTGGGTTATATATATTTCAGACAGCGTATGGTTACACCCTGCAATGCCTTACTAGGGGCTGCAGTACAGGGTGTTCATTTAGCTGGGTTTACGAACTGTTTGGGACGCATCTTGGGGAAGGTCTGTGGACCCTTGTTAGAGTGGTCCCCAGATGTGCACTGATTGCCCTATTACAGGCATAGTTGTACTTGTGTAACCTTTTGGGTACCCGTTGCGTAATGTCCCCTGGATGGGACACTGTGGAACACAGACTACTGGGCATGTTGACCTTGGTCAGATGCTGTCTTGCTGATTTCAAGTTTCTGTGTTCCTATGTGCCACCTAGGCGACAGCCTAGTCTACCCTGCACCCCAGCTGCCCCCACTGCATGTCCTGCCTGCAGCCCCCTATGCCCCATTTGCACCATCACCATAGTGGCCTTTCATACTTGGGCACTATGCTGTTGCTGCAAATGGAGCACTACTATCACTTTTTCTTGGGCGCCCTGCCTGTGCTGTACATTGCCGACACATAAATGGTTTCTCTCTCCTGCAAATGTTCATCTACCACCAGGTTTTCACTGGCGGTACTGTCCCGGCGTTAATGTTGCAGCATTAGTGTAGCAGGGTCTTCTCCACGCCCACTCCATGCCCATTGACCCCCTTCTCTTTGCCTTCTCTCCACCCTCTGGGACATTTACCGCTGCTGGTAACGTTAACGTGCGTTAACGTTACATCTGGTAACATTACCACACGTTAACGTTACCACTGCTATGTTACCGTGCCTTAGTAAACATACTCCTAAGTCTTATAATATGTCAAAAAATGTAAGATACAAGTGAATTACATAAGATAAAGATTAAAAAAGGGCATTTGTATGCTCTCTCAGACGTTTTTAGAACCCAATACCTTGAAAGCAGTTTCAAACAGCCATGTTTTCAATTGCTTTTTTGGATTTGGTATCTGGGTGTTCCTGGCAGAGGTAATTAGGCATTGCATTCCAAAGGGAGGGCACTGGGGAAGCAAAAGCAGCCTGCCAGGTAGATTGCAGATAGATCTGAAAAGAGGAGGAAATTGCGAGGAACGAAGCTTGGCATGACCTGAGGGTATGGATTGGAGTTTAAGGAATCAACCAGTCCACAAATGGGTAGCACCCAATACAGCATAATGAGGATATTGTATTTTATTCTATGGGATGCCAGTACCCAGTGCTGTTTGATTAGTAGGGGGGAGACATGATTATATTTATGAGAATCATAACAAAGTTTAATGGCCATATTTTGAACAATTTGATGCCGCCAAAACTGATACTCATGCAGACAGTTGTACATAGAATTGCAATAGTACAATTTTGACATCACTAAAGAGTGTATTAAGATAGATCAGACATGGAGAGAAAAGGAAGCACTGTACATGTTTGGTGCAAATAAAAAAAAAACTTAGATTGAATAATTTCTCCAATATGAGATGTGAATAGAGGGCATGATCAAGAGTAACTCCAAAGGGTATATTTGCTAAACTGCGGCTACATTAAGGCGTGTTATGTAATGTTAAGGTGCCTTAACATTACATAACGTGCCTTAACGTTCCCGGCCGCGGTAATTCCATAAAAGGGTGGAGAGAGGACAGAGAGAAGGGGGTTAATGGGCGTGGAGTGGGTGGGGAGAGGCCCCTTTCACACTAACGTGGAGAAATTAGGGCTGAATCCTAACACAACTGAAAACCTGGCGTTAGCACACATTTGCAAGAGAGAGAAACCAGTTCTGTGTCAGCAATGTACAGCATAGCCAGGGAGCACCAGAAAAGTGATAGCAGTGATACATTTGCACCTACAGCATAGCGGACAAGTATGAAAGGCCACTATGGTGACAGTGCAAATGGGGCATAGGGTGCTGCAGGCGGGACATGTAGTGGGGGCAGCTGGGGCACAGCGATGACCAGGCGGAAGCCTAGGTGACACATAGGAACATAGACATGAGAAATCAGCAAGACAGCCCCTGACCAAAGCAAAACACAAACCACAAATACCCTGACCACCCTAGCCAATAGTTGCCAGGGCACACACCGGACACTCTCCCAGCCACCCGTCCTCCATGTGGAAGGTGAAAAATGTTGGTAGGCTGTAATGGGGGTGGAGGGCATGCGGAAGGCCATGTATGCCCCTCCCCCCTGACACCCCAACCCAGGCACCTGCCTACCCATGCAGTGTATAACCTGTGATGGCGCACCAACAACATATGCCCATGTCAGCATGACAGAGGGGGGGTGTCCGTGCTGGAGGGGGCAGTGGCACCTACTTGCAGTGACCCCAGGCCATGCCCTGCACCAGTACGTGGTATGCAGTGTAATATAAAAGTTCTGGCTGAGGAGACGTACAGCTAGCCCAAGGGACCAATGTGACCCTGTGGCAACACTGTAGCTCAATACACACAACCAGTGTGTCCCTAAGCAGAGGTTCACAGGTTGCGGGCCCAGCACAGCACATTTAATTTAATTTAATTTAATTTAATTAGCAGGTTTTTATATACCGCCACTTCCATGGATCAGTTGCGGTTTACAATGAACAACAATTAACAAGCAAGGCTGTTTTACAAGGAACGGTAATAAGCATCATGCTGTTTTTACATATAACGATGTTAACAATAAAATCAATTTCTATAATAACAATAATGGGTTCAAACTATCAAAAACAGGTTGATAGTTGAGAACTATATACATTGAACATGTTTAGAACTAAAATACAGTTTTACATAGAATCTCTGGATATCTTACAATGTATTAGTACTTGTTCCAGGTCGAGGGTTGATTATCATTGTTGGTGCAGCTATCCCTTTTCATGTTGTGTTGGTGAGTTTGATACAGAAGCATAGTGTGTTGAGAATAGGTATGTTTTGAGTTTTTTCCTAAACTCCATGATTTGGGGTAATGATCGTAGTTCAGCTGGGATATTGTTCCACAGAATGGGGGCGGCATGGGAGAAGGCTTTCTTGTTCGTTGATTTTTTGGCTTTTATAAATTCCTTTGGTGTTATTAACTTATTTAATTGGTCTCTTCTTTGAAGGTTGTGACCGTGTTCCTTGGTGATTAGGTTATTTACAGTATAGGGTGCCGTGTTATTTAGGGCCTTGTATGTGGTTAACAGGGTTTTGTATTGTATGCGGCATTGGATTGGGAGCCAGTGCAGGGATTCTAAGATAGGCGTTATATGTTGGAAGGGAACTGTTTTTATGATGGTTTTGGCTGCTGCATTTTGTGCTAGTTGTAGTTTTTTTAATTTATTTTTTTTTTTTTTTTTACATCCAAATATTTTACCCCACTATGTAGATGAATCAGAAACCAGAGGAGGTCCTGCTGAGGAGAAGGAAAGGTACAGTCCACTAATTTTTCCCCACCATGTACAGAGACCAGAATAACAGAAAAGCTTGGGCTGTGGAGAAGGAAATGTCCATCCCAATAATATACCCCACCACATAGATAGAACAGAAAAACAGAAACGGTCTGGCAGAGGAGATGTAAAGGTACACCATGATAATTGACCCCACTATATAGATAAAATACAACACCAGAAAAGGACTGGCTGAGCAGACATACAGGTAGTCCCAGGGCCCATTGTAACTCTGTGGTGCAGCACACACAGCCAGTGTGACCTGGAGTTGAGAGTCACAGGTTCAAGTCCCAACTGCAGGCACAACCAAATATTTTACCCCACCATATAGATACACCATCAAAACGTGCAATCCCCATAGCAGTGGCCAACAGGGGTGCAGACACCCACTCAGCCAGGCTCCACTATCCAAATCCACATGTAGAGTCAGGCTGTTGGCCCCAGCACGGAGCTGCAGGTAGCATCCCAGCACCACCACCACCTCCTGCACAGGCCAGAAACGTCAACACTGTGAGCAGGGCAGGGTGGCGGGCAGGTTTGCCAAATACTCCTATTAGTGCACAGTGACGCATTAGGAGTGTGTGTGGGTGTATGTCTATCCATTGTATTGTGGCTGCCCACCCTGTCCTGGACCCCCAATGTGCCTATGTTAACAGCATTAAAATGCAAATTTGCATAATTGGGAGCAAAGTTTTGTGGGTATGGTCAGGACAGGGCATATTGGACAGGCGGCAGCTGCACAGGGAGTAGGGCAATGGCTCGGTCACTGTAGTGGCAAAACACCACCTGCATGGACACGGGGGCCAAAGCATGTAATGCTGTTAGGCCAGTCCACCCTGATTGTTCAGTGACCATAGTATGTCTAGGTCCCCCCCACATTGCTTTATGCTATCTGTCACCAGTGATACATGTGTGATTCTAGCTTTGGGGTCCAATCACTGACATGCCTGCTTGGTGTGTGTGTGTTCTACATACCACATCTGGGTGTACAGGTGTGCTCTCTGTGAGCCTGCACAAGGGACTGGCAAGTGGACTGTCTGCAGTTAGTTTGTGCATGGTAGGAACACCCTGTATGCTACTGCAGGTGCAGTCCAAAAGGGCTGTCCAATGGTGAATGCTAGATGGTGTTACGTAGCCAGGGAGAATGCACAGGCCCACCACCACATCATGGCTGGTCTGCCACTGCTGCAGTCATAGGTATGGGTCCTGTGCACTAGCCCTTGAAGGCTGTCTATCATCATAATGAGTGAAGGTCACTAGTGCCACATCCAATCCCCAGGCACCCGTCACTCCATGGCCACTCTGACAATATGAGTGAGAGGGAGCACATAGTGTAGACCACCCTGACTGGTAGGGAAACTACTACATATCCCCCTCCCCATGTGATCCTAACACCTCCTCCCCCCCCCAACCAGGTGTCCATGGCAGCCAGATCCCAACACTTTGTATGCAGTGACATGGTTGAGGTCTGGTGCCAGCAGACCACATGTGATTGCAGGGCACAGAGCCACAGTCAGATGCACTGTTACAAACACCTGTCACTCACCGATAGGGATGTGTAGTAGGATCTTCCTTTAGCAGCACGTGTACTGCATACCCAGTGCTGTACGCCCACCTGTACCATCAGGGCGAATACAGAACCTGATGAATAGCAGGGTCTGTAGCTACTCTGTGGCAGTATCACACCCTGGCAGGCCAGTACACCAAGCTGGGGACACAGAGAGATGCAGACACCATGTGGAGATCAAATGTATAACGCTGTTCTGCATGTGCAATGCATCATGGGTGCTGGTGCAGCTACCCTATCCTTGCGCACACAGCTGATGGCCGTGTGCTGAACTGCAGTCCCCCTGTACCCAGCCAGTCCAAAAGGGCAGAGAGGCAAAGAACGCTGGCCAGTACAATGAGGCTACAAACAGTGGTCATGGGTCGGATTCACCATTGTTACCTCCCCTCATGCTGTAGCGACCAGTATAATTTGCATTGCCATCAATAGTCGCACCCTTGCGGATCAGTACTACCAGCCCACAACAGCTATGCCACAGTTGAAACACAGTCTCACTGTCCATCCACCTGCGTGTGTCAGCTGTACATAGTCCTGTCTGCCTGTGCAGGCTGCCACCCCGTTGCATGCACTGGTACCCTGTCCTGCATTGTGCCTGTGTGTGTCCCCGCCTGTGCCTGATCTGCATGATACCACCACCCTGCTGTCGACCCACCATTTCAACTATGTTGCCACCACCGCCCCCACCGGAAGATACGTACACCATCAACTGCCACCCACTGTCGCACAAGCATGTCACATTGACAGAGCCCTGTGCCGTGGTACAGTCGCCCACAACATGTTGGTCTATCGTACTGACAGCAACATGGGCTGGCTGGCGATATGGCACCCGCAGCCCCCCACCCCCCATCAGTCACCTGTGCATTGCCCCCCCCTGTGGCCACCCAGTGCCAGGGTGAAAGCTGTCCCAATGCCCCTAGATGATGCATGTCAAGCTGAGGCACCTTACAGCCCATAGGGCACACTAACTGAGGGCACCCTACCCTTGTCAGGACACTGTAACTATTAGCACCATATCCCCGAGTTCCCCCAAAGGTGACCTGTCCAGGGGTGCCTAGTACCGCGCCATGCCTAGAGACCCAGAGAAGGTGCCCTGTAAGGCACCTCACAAAGCACCCAGGGAGTGATACGGCACCGTACAATATGGCAGCCACCAAGGCGCATACTAAGGCGCCATGTACGGCGCAGAAATCACAAGAGCCCTAGAACACGCCATGTCCATGAGCATGGGTCAGGGTGCCGTATGATATGCCTATGCCCTATGGAGATCCATGACATGCTTGGTAGCATATCGAGGGCAAGGCGCGCTGCAAGGCACTGTAAGCAAAGTATGCCTAAAGCATGCATGATAAGCCTGACACGCTGTGATGTTAAACCACAATGCCCACAAGATCGTGGTCCGACAGAACAACCTAATGGTGTGTGTGTAGCACAGTGGGAGGAAATATGTCTCATAACAATGTAATGTGGGTTCAAATCCCACTAGAGGGGATCACATGTCCAAACAGATAGGAATATGGCACAGCACACCAGGAAATAACACAAAACCCAAGCAAGGGAGACGTGTGACAAGGCACGTGACAAGGCACGTAGCAACGCGCATAGCAACATCTGCATTGCTCTTTTGCGTTTCCACTGCGTCACGGGTGAACTGACCACATGAGGCATACAAGATGGCTGCCAGATATAGAAAGCCTGCATTTTCCCACGCAGACCTATATCTTCTGGTGGAGCAGATCTGCAGTCACCAGGGGCGCCTGTTCCCCGTCTCCTCCCACCAGCAGAACCTCAGCAAGTTCAGGAGGGCCTGGGTGCAACTCACAAGGCGCTACAATATGGTCGCAGACTACCCACGTGAGGTAAGTGCATGGGGACAGTTACACCAAGCAAGGATTGCAACACAGTAGTCAGCAATCACATCAAATATCAAGCACGCACAACAAGTGGAAAGGACATTTCTTTGTGGGAAAACCAGGAACAATGTAGTCCGCACAGCTGATGTTTGCAGGTCTGCCCTACCCCCAGGATGCTCCAGGCCCCCTTATAGAGGTGTGTTATCCATCCTGGTGTTATGGTCTTGGCTCCTGTTGCAGTTCCATAGCCCTGCCCTATCCCCAGGATGCTCCAGGCCTCTTTATAGAGGTGTGTTATTCATCCTGGTGTTATGGTCTTGGCTCTTGTTGCAGTTACATAGCTCTGCCCTACCCCCAGGATGCTCCAGGCCTCCTTATAGAGGTGTGTTATCAATGATGGTGTCACGGTGGTGGCTCCTGTTGCAGTTCCATAGCTCTGCCCTACCCCCAGGATGCTCCCGGCCTCAACATAAAGATGTGTTATCCATCCTGGTAGTATGGTGGTGGCTCCTGTTGCAGTTACATACAGTAGCCCTGCCCTACCCCCAGGATGCTCCAGGCCTCCTTATAGAGGAGTGTCACCCATCCTGACATTATGGTGGTGGCTCCTGTTGCAGTTCCATAGCTCTGCCCTACCCCCAGGATGCTCCAGACCTCCCTATAGAGGAGTGTTATCCATCCTGGTGTTATGGTTGTGGCTCCTGTTGCAGTTCCATAGCTCTTCCAGACCCCCAGGATGCTCCAGGCCTCAACATAGAAGTGTGTTTTCCATCCTGGTATTATGGTGGTGGCACCAGTTGCAGTTACATAGCTCTGCCCTACCCCCAGGATGTTCCAGGCCTTCCTATAGAGGAGTGCTATCCGTCCTGGTGTTACGGTGGTGACTCCTGTTGCAGTTCCATAGCTCTGCCCTACCCCCAGGGATGCTCCAGGCCTCAACATAGAGGTGTGTTATCCATCATGCTGTTATGATGGTGGCACCAGTTGCAGTTACATAGCTCTGTCCTACCCCCAGGATGCTCCAGGCCTCCCTCTAGAGGAGTGTCACCCATCCTGGTGTTATGGTGGTGGCTTCTGTTGCAGTTCCATAGCTTTGCCCTACCCCAGGATGCTCCAGGCCTCAACATAGAGGTGGGTTATCCATCCTGGTGTTATGGTGGTGTCACCAGTTGCAGTCACATAGCCCTACCCTACCCCCAGGAAGTTCCAGGCCTCCCTATAGAGGAGGGTCACCCATACTGGTGTTATGGTGGTGGCTCCTGTTGCAGTTCCATAGCCATGCACCACCCCCAGGATGCCCCAGGCCCCAACACAGAGGAGTGTCACCCAACCCGGTGCCATGGCAGTTGCAGCTGCTGATGTGTGCAGGCCTGCACTGTCCGCACGTGGACCCTGGACCCCAGATGGCATGTTGCAGCACATCCCCGTGCAACACCCTGGTGTGTCTGCTGTTGTGCCCAGGGTGCAATGGTGGGACACATGAACCATGCCCCCGCCACTGTGCACAATGGCACCTGCCTATGCAGCCTCCGCATGTAGGACACATGTCGCAGACAGGCCCCTGGGTGCAGGTGGCATATCGACACAGTGCATATTTGCGGCCTGGGGCATGTGCCCCCCCAATGACCTATGCACAAGGCACATCATCATGCAGACCCCACAGCATGCCACCCGTGGCACGCAGCGTGATGATGGCACATGTGGTATGGTGGTGCATGGCCATGCATAGAGAGGCTGCTGCTCGGGAAGGGGGCCATGAGGTGTATGCCCACGGCACCTAGGTCAAAGGACAGATATGTGCAGCTGCACCTGCACACATGCAGGTGACAGAGGCAACAGGAAGTGGGGGACAGATAGCACACAGCAGAGTCAGCCAGCCGCTGCACCCAGATATGTGTGACGAGCAACAGCAGATGGCGAGGGATGCGTGCCCCCTAAGGTCCCGCCCATTTCTGTACCCACAGGTGGAGGACCTTCGTAAAGAGGGCCGTGAGCTGAGGCTACGCTACCCACTATTCCTGGCATGGTTGCTATGCAACCAACGGCAACAACAGGATGGTGAGTTGCACAGGCCTTGCCATGCGCCATGACAGGCTCCAGTGGGACGGCAGCCATTGTGGCCACAGGACATGTGTGCATGTGGTGCCAGATGCGTTACCGTGGTGCTAATGTATGTCTTACCCCCACAGCGGATGCAACTGGAGACCAGACACCAGCAGGGCTGGCTGCTGGAGATGGCCAGCCAGCGCCAGAGGAGTGACGGCGGATGAGCCCTGAGGCGGCAGAAGGCGGAGTGGCCAGAGAGGAGGGAGGAGGCGGCAGCTGGGAGGGCGAGGGGAGCACGTATGGGGAGGGGGAAGCAGGGAGGGGATGGAGGGGAGCAGGGAGGGTGAGGTGGGGAGCGGGGGGGGGAAGGGAGCAGGGAGGGGGAGGTGTGGAGTGGGGAGGGGGAGGCAGGGAGTGGGGAGGAGCAGGTGGGAGAGTGGGGAGGGGGATGGAGAGGTGGCGGGGGTGGGAATGGGGGCGAGCATGGAGGCGTGGCCAGCCTAGAGTGGCACAGGCTGTCACAGGGCGCTGGGAGCCCCTGCCATCTGCCCCATGGCACCGGTGACATACCCCGTCCGGGCACAGAGCCTGCGCACATCAGCGCCGGACAGCAGGCCACACATGCAGCCACACAGACAAGGGGCGATGTGTGTCTGTGTGGGTGCATGTGCAGCCTCTGCATGGCTGTGACGATGCGTGCGCAGGCATATGCCCTGCAGGAGCAGAGCCAAGCTGTGGGGCAGATGGCAGTGACCATGGGCGTGGTGGCTGACCAACTGCGCATGCTGTGCGACATACTCACAGCAGGTGCAGCTGATCAGCCACCCAGCCAGGGTGGCCCCCAGGGGGTGTGAGTGCCAGCCAGACCAACGTCACCTCTTCCCTCTGGTGCCCTGTGCCCCAGGGCTGACAACACTGGCAGAGTAGGGCGCGGCAGGACCAGGGCTCTCAGAAGCACACAGCATGCCTTTGTGACCCCCCTAATGTAAATAAACCTCTGTTATTGCCATGATCAAAGCATCCCAGTGTCTCATTTCGCAACATGGCATGTGGGGTGTGATTGCCAGGTGTGTGCATGTCCCTGTGTGTCCCCCAGGGTGTACCGATACCAGGAGGTATCACAGCAGAGAGGGGGGAACATCTGCTCGGGACAGGCCCAGGGGATGGCCCAAACATCAGTGGGCAGGGGTAGGGTCAGCAGTGTAGGTGGACCTGCGTTTGGGGGCACATACCCCAGAGGGCATAGATGGGGCCATGGCCCAGTGTGGATCACTGTTGGGTGCGGGATGGGGGAGCGAGGTGTGGGGTCAGTAGAGAGGGCAGTGGGGGGCATGAGCGGGAGGGGGCAATGGCAGAGGACCCATATGCAGTACGGTATGCCAGTGGTACAGGGGCAGGGGTGGAGGGGGAGGACAGAAGTGGGTGAGGTGACTGTGGGGCAGGGACAGACCAGTAGGTGGGGCGCAATGTGCATGGAGCGCCAGCAGCGGAGGTGCTGCAGGATGGACATGGGTCCTGCTCAGTATGGTGCGTGCATGTACGGTAGCGATGGTGGCGCTGGTGGGCATGGGGTGGATCGGACAGACAGGGGCGGCACTGCCACAGATGCCCCATCTGGCTGGGCTATCCATTGGGACAGAATGGGCCTGCATGAACCCAGGGGTGGCAGTTATGCTGGGGGTGATGGCGGAGGCAAGGGTAGATGGCACTGGGGCACCAGGGGGTGGGGGCTGTGCCATGACCTGGATATGTTGCCAGTGCCAGGGGATGCAAACACATGTGGGCGGGTCAAAGGGCACCCGGGGCAGGGACCTGTGTGTGGGTTGCGACACAGATATGGTGGGGGGAGGGTGGGACCACTCATGGACATTCACTATGGCCCCGATTCCATAAAGCAGATAGCGGGACAAGGTACCCCACTATACTGCTTCCGTTGTCTGCTGTATGCACAGAGCTGCTGTGCATGCATCAGCGGGTGGGGGCATGCCAGGGGCAGAGAGTGGGAGACGTGTGGGTGGGACTAACCCCCAGATGTACAGGGTCAATTCTGCTCACAGCCCTGTACGTTCAGAAGTCGCCGGGGGGGGGGGAAGGGGACCTGTTTATTCCACTGTAGAAGTAGAATACACTCTAGCCATCCCTCCCCAATCCTTCCCAGCAGCGCCCCCCTCCCAGAGAATGCCAAAACCCCACTCAGAATGTGTGACAGGCCAAGGTGAGTCCCCGCCACCCGATCGGGGCACTGGTTGCCTCCGTCGGGGTTGGGACAGACTGGAACAGGTTTTCATCCATATTTTCCCTGTATTTTGGACCATCCATCTTTCCTTTAATCTTCAAAAGCTTCCTGGTCCCCACTACTGAAAAACAACCCCACATATCATGCTATCTTGACTATACTTTTCTATAGAGATGGTGTTATCAAGGTAATGTGATTTGTCTATTTTTCACCACACATCACTTGGCATTCAGACCAAATGCAGGGCAACTCAACTACTATGACTGGTCATAGGTGGCTCTATTTAACTATTACTAAAGCAATTTTGGGTGATGGAGCTAATTTAGGTTTACTGTGCAAAAGGGTGTGAAGGGTGTGAAGACTTATGCAAGCAAAACTTTTTCAGTCCCTATTCAGGAGCAAATATCCTGATAACAGCCACCGTTATCCAGATATTTTCACTTAGCAGCATTATCCATAGATATAATCAATGACAATATGGGGCAATTTAAATGGGGTGGGGGCTCCCAGTTTAAGAGAGGAAGTAGGCACCTACTTAGATGCTATTAGTTAAAGACACTAGCATACACAACATAAATTGTTCCTATATTGCAAGAGCAGCAGTAAAATACAACACCTAGATTATTTAAGTACATGTGTAGATTGGCATGTTTTATAATTTATGTGTGTACTTCTGAACTGCATACACGATCTGTCCAAACTCCACCCCTGAATACATCTACCAGCAAAGTACATGCCATCATGTCTACATGTGTACTTTTACACTGCGTGCAATTTTATAGAAGGCCATATATGTGCAAAAATGACTTTACAAAATTTCAGCCCTATCTAATTAGTCCTGAGGTGGCATGTGGACGAAGTATGGGCAAAGGAAGAAGTTATCTGGAAAATCCTGATATTCGGTCTGCTATCCGGATATCTATCTGGATAACTTTAGAGTCAAATTATTTTTATTGTTTTCCAAAACATTACAAATACAACCTAACACAAACTCCAAAGTCATTTCCATTCCTTTTCCTATCTCATCCCCCTCCCCCTTTCTCACATAGTAATCACATTAATGAGTGCACTGCAGCAATGAGTCGACAGTCTTCAAGAATGGCTGCCACGCCTTCAGGAACTTGTTCTGCTTTCGAAAGCTCGCCAACATAGTCAATCTCTCCATTTTGAGTAGAACATGCATCTGCGCTCTCCACTGTGAAATCTGAGAGGCCTCACTGTATAGCCACTCCAACCACGGGCAACGCATGGCTGCTAGGCAAGCCTTCTGCATCAACAGGATCTCCGCCGAGCTGGCCAAAGGTAAATCCTGCCAGTGATCCAATAAACATACATCAGGTTGCACTCACAGCTTTGTTGATAACATACATGACAGTGTGTTAAAAACACCTTTCCAAAACTCACCCATCCTAGCACACTGTCATACCACATGAAGTAATGTCCTCCTCTGCTGTCCACACTTACTACAAACATCTGTATCCAAGATCCCCATCAAGTATGCCTTCTGGGGGGGTCCACATATGCTCTAAACAAAACTTTAAATTGCAAATCCCTCCATACTGTACTCTCCACCACCCCATGCATACCTGACACACTGCCACAAAAATCATTCTCTTTGAACTCTATTCCTAAATTTTGTACTCATTTATCTAACACCCTTTCTAAACCCCCCTTCAAAACTCCCCTTAATTGCCCATATATCCATGAAAGCAACCCCACTTTCACCTGTTGTCATAAAAGTACCTTCTCAACTCTCCCCTCTCCTAATTGGCCAAGCCTTGTTATGACATAATGATGCACCTGCAGATAGTCATAATGGTCTTTAGAGTCTAAAGAAAAAAAGTTTTGCAGAGATGCATATGCATGAAGCACTTGCGGCTTATGATCCACCAATTACCTCACACACTTTAGCTCCAACCCCCATATGACAATACTCATCTCCCCAAACCAGGAACAAAATCAACATTGCCTTATAGAGGTAAATAAAATGAGATATTGGAGATCCTCATTTTCTTCCGCACCCACTTCCATGCCCACCTAGCAGACTTTACCAACCTACTCTGTGCCCCACATCCGAACCTCTTCACATGCAAAACATAGGCCAAAGAACCTGATCAGACCAATTGTGCTTCCAAGGGAATATCCACAGAGCTTTCAAAATCTATGTATTGACACTTTGGAACATGCTTCCATATCAACTAAGATCAATCCATGACAACTCTGATTTTAGGAAAAAGTTAAAAACTCATCTTTTAACTGAATATTATAGTCCAACATCTTAATATCCATTCTCAATTAACAGCTATACTAATACCCCCAAACCATCCTTAGCTAAACTGTAAATAAAAACCTTTCAATCTCCAACTGAATGCTAACCCGCATCCCTTAAATGTAAATAATTACTTTTGTTTGATGTAGCATAGTTTTCACTGTTCGATGTATCATAGTTGCTCTTTAATGGTTCCATGAGTTAAATGTAAACTACTTTGATAACATTGAAAGGATGGTATATAAGAAACGTTAAATAAATAAATAACTAAATAAATAAATAAAGAATTCCCCAAGATCCACCCCGAACAAGACACAACAAACAAGCCACATTATATAAACATAGGTCCTGCAGTCCCATCCCACCATCAAATGGACCCCGCTTTAATATAGCTAAACTTACCCATGGCCACTGCTGACATCACAAAGACCACACCACAGCCCACTCATGCAATACATCCTTCTTGAAAATTACCACAGGCAAACTCTCTAACAAATATAGCCAATGGGGAAACACAACCATCTTGATTGCCTGCATCCTTCCCCACAACAATAAAGGAAAATTAACCTAGGAGTTCAGCTGTGGCACCACCCATTGCATAATCTTCCCCACATTCAAGCTTTATAATAGCTACAGGTTCCGTTGGATTTTTATTCTTAAGTATGTCAACACACTGGGCACTCATTTCAAAGGAAAATCATCCCTCCAGCTCATCCTTACCTGCCTACTGAAATCAAGGGCCAAAGATTTATCCAATTCATCCTCAACCCCCAAATTCCCCAAAATGCTTCCAAAATCTCTATGACCCTCAACACAGTGTTCCTGGGGCTAGTTAATAGCATAAATAAATCACCATTAAACAATACAGCTCGTACATACATTGTTCCTACCCAAACTCCCTTTACCCGCAAATAAGATTTCAGTCACTGTGTCAAGAGATCCACACAGAGTGCAAACAGTCTGGGGGACAAAGGAAAGTCCTGCCGAATTCCCCCTCCTAAGCTCCAATGTTCAGACAGTACACTATTCACACTAGCCTATACCTGTGGTTGATCATACAGCATTTGTACCCCCCCAAAAAAGGTGCCATAAAATCCAAACCTCTAAAGCACCTTCCATAGATATGGCCACATCACCTTATCAAAAGCTTTTTCCAAATCAAATCCAACTGCTAAGGCTTCCACTTTACTCCCCTCCACCTCTTCTAACCCCACCAGAACCCTATGGACATTAACTACACCAGAGCACACAGGAACCAAACCCACTTGCTCCAGAGCAAACAGTTTCCCAAATTGATCCATCAATTGTTTTGCAAAAATCTTCATGCCGACATTTAACAGCAAAGTCAACCTATGTGATCCCACCAGTTCCCGATCTTTCCTCGATTTGGGCAAGACCATGATTTCCGCTTGAATGAGATCTGGGCCAAAAGGCTGTCCCTGCAGAACCATAATGTATAAACCCACAACAGTGAATTACCAACATTTTATAGAATTCTACCCGAAAGCCATCCAGCTGTGGAGATTTACACAATTTCAATCCAGCAATGACTCTTTGAATTTCTACATTTGTTATAGGTGCCCCCAATTTATCCCTATACTCCTCAGAAAATGTTAGTAACTCAATCTCTTCCAAAAACCCATCGAACACCTCAGCAGTGTTTGCCCCCTCATACAATTTCCTATAAAAATCCACAAATAGCTGCTGAATAGCGACATTATCCGTGTTGCGATACCTTGTCTTGTCCTTCAAAACTGCCACACATCCAAGCCCTTCAGCAGTATGTAATAACCGGGCCAAACATTTTCCAGTCTTATTCCCAAACCTAAAGAGCCAATGCCTCTGCATCAACAGAGAATTAATAGCCTGCCTATGCAATAGCATTGAAAATTCTGATTGCAGGTCAAAGAGCTCTTCCTAAACATCCGCTCGAAAGCACCCAGCCAACCTCTTTTGCACTACTCTGATTTTAGCCCCCAGTGCTAGGAGTGAAGCATTCATCCACAAACGCTTTTTCTCTACATATGCCATCACGACTCCTCTCATGATCACCTTAGCTGTTTCCCGAAGACATCATGGAGAATCTCTATGTTCCCACTCTCTGCATGCCTAAACAACAATCACATTAACACTGGGACAGGATCCGACGCCGACAACTGCCCAATTCCCATTTCCTACAGCACCCCTCTAATTACTTTTGTAATCTAACAATATATAGTTCTCTGTTATCGATCCTATACTTCCCTATTACCAAGGGTTCTCTGTAACTTGTTGGTTTTAATGCAAACTGCTTTGATTTATTGAAAAGCAGTATATTAGCATGAAAAATATAAATAACTATCAGCAGTTTCCACACGAGGAAGCACCAAAGGATACCAAGATGTAATCTAAATGACTCTGATACAGGTGAGCTCGGAATGTATAGGTATATTCCTTATCATTGTAGTGAAAAACCTTCCAGATATTTAACAAACCGAGGCCCTTACTGTTCAGCACTGCCCGCCCTCCCCCCACCAACTGATGTCCTGTCCATACTGGAATCCACTACTGTATTAAAATCCCCAGTAATAATCAAGGGAGCCTCCACCAATCTTGCCAACAGCGCTCCATTATGGAAATAAACCCAGTATTAATTTCAGTAGGAAAATATACTGAAAAACCCAGTGCTCCCCCACAAAGTCCCCTAAATCTCCTACATAGCACCCCCACATCCCTAATTCCTTATGCTCCACAAATGGAACAGCCTTATGAATAAGTATAGCTATTCCCGCGTTCTACGTATTAGGTGCAGAGGCAGCATAGCATTGTCCCACTCACCCTATTTTCAGTTTATCATTCACTGTCATGCTCAAGTGAGTTTCCTGTAACATTGCAATATGTGCTCCCTGCCTCTGCAACTGCATCATTATTTGCTTACATTTTCCTGCTGAGCCTATCCCAACCACATTCCTTGTTAAGATAACTTGCTTAGCCTTTTCTGCATTCACACTCCACTCTCACAATACACAGTCCTCACACCATAGCAGGCAAACCTAGTGCACTCCCCTTCTCCTATAGCTTGTGCCCTCCTCTCCCCTAAATGACCTCCCAATCCCCCTCTAGTCATTGTGCAGTCCAACTGACCAGAAAAAGGAGCAAAAACAAATGCCCCACAGGCAACACCCTCCTGGTCACGATCAACCTCCAAGTACAGTACATCCCATAAGCCATAGCCACCAATCCATCCCACCCTTCCCCCTCCCACTGTCCTCACTCACCCCATCCCTTCCACCTCATGGACTTACTCCTCATAACAGAACCCAACCATACCCCCCTAACCCAGAACCACACCTCATGTCATCCCAAAACTCCCCACATCACACCTTCACTCCTATTCCTCCATGTCCCCCATCCTACTAGCCCAAGCACACCTTGAAAACCAATATACCAGACCCAAAATCCCACCCAGATCAATAACCCCCACGTTACCCCAATTCAATTTATCCTAGCATTTTATTCATGACCCTTCCATTTTTTTGTAGATTAAATTTTCTCATTTGTTAATTCTCATCCAATCCTTCCTCAAGGTAACACATATGCCTGTCATTTCTAAAGAACTGAAGCACTGGTCCTACATTTCTCAAGACTTTCATAAACATTAAACATAGTAAGGGAAATTCATGAAGCTTGAGGGATTCCACATACCAGGAAATATGATTGAAAAAAGGAAGCATTTGCCAGAAACTAAATTGTGTAATCACATTTCTGAAGTTGCTAGCTGGGTGAGTAGACTCGATATTATGCTTAATTCTGCCAAATGCTGCACTCAAAGCTAGTAACAGCAAAGCAGAATGCATTCCTTTCTCTAGATACATTCAAAGGTCATCTAAAATGGTCAATAGTGCCAACTTGGTTCTGTGAAAGCAACTGAACCATGGCTGACATATTCATAGCTTCAATTGTGTCCTGAAGTTGTAATGTCACTGATTTTTTCTAAGATCGTTCTTATAAATAGTAAATTAGGGACAGGGCAGTAGTTCCGTAAATCAGCATATCTGATTTTATTTCCTTTTTAAAACATTTTTACTTTTTCTTCCTGCAGAATTTGATGGACTAAATTTTTTTAATGTAAAGAGGCATTTAATATCCTATTAAGTGGTGCTAGACAAAATTACATATATATATATACACATACAAAATATATCGTAATGACAGTGCAGATCAAATGGTGGAGGGGGTTGTACTCTATGTTAGAGAGAGCATTGAGTTACAAAGGATTAAAGTTTTGCAGGAAACAAACTTCACTATAGAATCTATATGGACTGCAAATCCATCTAAAAAGGGGAAGGGGAAGGCAATGGCAGTGGGGATGTACTATCGACCACCTGGCCAGAATGAACAAATGGATGATGAAATGCTCAAAGAAATCAGAAAAGCTAACACAAATTACAGCACAGTAATAATAATGGATGATTTCAATTACCCCAGTATCGACTGGGTCAGTGTCATGGCAGGACATGCTAGGGAGATAATGTTTCCAGATGAAAGAAATGACTGCTTCTTAGAGCAGCTGGATCATGAACCGAGTGGAGGGGAAGCCATTTTGGACCTAGTCCTTAGTGGAACACAAGATATAGTGCAAGAGATAAGGGTGTTGGGGCCACTTGGCAATAGTGATCATAGCATGATTGCCTTTAATTTAATAAATGGAGGAAGGACAATAAGGAAATCCACAGTACTACCGTTTAACTTTCAAAAGGGAGACTATGATAAAAAGAGGAAATTAGTTAAGAAAAAACTAAAAGGAGCAGTTGCAAAGGTTAAAGATTTACATCAAGCATGGATGCTGTTTAAAAATACCGTCTTAGAAGCCCAGACCAGCTGTATTCCACGCTTTTAGAAAAGTGAAAGGAAGTCCAAAAACTTCCAGCATGGTTTAAAGGTGAGGTCAGAGAGGCTGTTGTTGCCAAAAAAGCATCTTTCAGGAAATGGAGAAGGAGCCAAATGACAAAAACTGGAAACAACATAAGCACTTGCAAGTTAGATGCAAGGCATTAATAAGGCAGGAAAAGAGAGAATTTGAGAAGAAGCTTGCTGTGGAAGCATAAAGGCATAATAAAGACTTTCTAAAGTACATTCGTAGCCAAAAAAAACTGTGACAGAGCCAGTTGGACCATTAGATGATAGAAGGGTAAAAGGAGCAGAATCAAATTTGCAGATGACACAAAATTATTCAAAGTTGTTAAAACCCATGAGGATTGTGAAAAATTACAAGAGGACCTTGATAAATTGGAAGACTGGGCATCAAAATGGCAGATGAAATTTAATGTGGCAAGTGCAAGGTTATGCAACTAGGAAAGAACAACCCAAACTATGGTTACACGATACAAGGTTCCACATTAGGAACCACCACCCAGGAAAAATATTTAGGCGTGTTTGTGGATAACATGTTGAAAGCCTCTGCCCAGTGTGCAGCGGCAGCCAAAAGAGCAAATAGAATGCTAGGTATCATAAGGAAAGGAATGGAAAATAAAACAAAGGATATTATAATGGATATTATCATTCCATGGTGCGACCGCACCTTGAATATTGTGTGCAATTCTGGTTGCCGTATCTTAAAAAGGATATGGCTTTATTAGAAAAGGTACAAAGAAGAGCCACCAAAGTGATAAAGGGGATGGAAGGATACCCCTATGATTAGAGGCTAAAAAGGTTAGGGCTCTTCAACCTGGAAAAGAGACGGTTGAGGGGAGATATGATAGAGGTCTTCAAATTAATGAATGGAGTGGAACGGGTTAACGTAGATTGATTGTTTACTCCATCAAAATATAGAGAGACTAGGGGACATGCAATGAAGCTATGGGGTAACCTATTTAAGACTAATAAAATAAAATATTTTTTCAGTCAATGTGTGATCAAACTTAAGAATTCATTACCAGAGGATGTAGTAAAAGCTGTTAGTGTAGCCGGGTTTAAAAAAGGTTTGGACAAGTTCCTGGAGGAAAGATCCATAAACCATTATTAAAGGGGACCCAGTATATCCACTGCTTGTCTCAATACAAGCATTGTGGAACCTGTGTCTTTTGGGGAAACTGTTAGGTACTGTGATAAGGAAGCTTGTAGTGAGCCTATGGAAATAGGAGAAACTGATGATTTTGCTTTTAAGAAAAGTGACATCCCTGCAGTGCACAGGTTTCAGCTTTTGCCTAAAGAAAGCAAACAGAGAAAAACTGAACCTAGGCTGCCACACCCAAGCTCTGCTGATGTATTTCAGGCTTGGAAGATAATTGCAAGCCCCTTTCCAGAGAGGGAGAGACACTGCCCGGGAAGCAGGAATATAAACCTTGGCTAGAGAGAAAGCAGGGGGGAGAGCCCGGAGGAGGAGGAGAGCCTGGAGGGAGAGAGCCCGGAGGAGGGGGAGAGCCCGGAGGAGGAGGAGAGCCCAGAGGGCGAGCCCGGAAGAGGAGAGCCCGGAGGAGGAGGAGAGCCCAGAGGGAGAGAGCACGGAAGGAGAGAGCAGAGAAGGCTTCAAACCCCAGTTCCTGATCAGAAGGTTCAGGGAGTTCAGAGGTGGGAGCCCAGGACTCAGCACAGGAGTCAAAGGAGCCAAGCCTGGAACAGGGAGCCATGGCAGAGCTCCAGGAAGGAACTCATGGAAGTGAACCAGGGACTGTTTCCCAGAAGCTGGAAGGAGACTGGTGAACACATCCAGGGAGAAGGGTCCACAGCTTCAGGTACAATTTATCCTTACCGGGTGGAGCTGTGCTCAAGAGAGACACAGGGATCCTCAGAGAGAGTATAACCTGAGACATACGTTAAAAGCTCAGAGCAGGGCACTGCATTACCGGAGCCAGAGGAAATGCAGGTTGAGCTTATTGAGCAGGATTTATTGCCTCCAGAAGTACTCATGGACTGTACTCTATGTCAAGCTGTTAGCATTGAGTCCCTTTGCTAAAGAATAGCTGAAAAGATAAAGTCTCCTGAAAAGTAGAGTATTGAAACCTAGCCTGGACTGAAGGTAGGAACTTGCTCTTTTAAGGGGACGATAACTGTTGCATGTACATTTGAATGCTTAATGAAGACAAAGCTAAAAAGAAGATATTTTTACTTTGTTGAATGAAGAAGCTGTATTTTCTTTATCCGTTATATTGATAAGCAGCCGCATATAATTAATGACTGTGAAGCTCATCCAGCCTAAGTTGTAAATAATCTTGAGCGAATGAATGGAGAAGTATCCTGTTACAGTCTACATGGACTTTGTTTGCGTTTGGGGAATACATTTTGTCATTTGCCTTTACTTTCAGTTTCATGACTACACTTCATCTTAGAAGGCCAAAACTACAACTCCCAGCATGCTTCACTGGGAAAAAATAGTTTATTCAACCTTTTATAAGAGACGTTAATGGCAACCCTACCCCTCTAAGCCTTAGGCAGAGGGCTGGGGCATGACAAGTGGAGTAGTTGTTTGGATCTCGCCTGTATCAGGATATACAACACTTCAGGATATACCCCCTAAAGGTTTTTCAACACCAAACTGCTGAGCTGTGCTGTGAGCTGCAGAGTGGAAAATCGCTGGCAGGGTTGGCCAGAACAACAGAGGTGGCCACAGAAACACTCCCTTTTTAAGGCCAGAGTCAATGCCTAACCTCAGGTAAAGAGTATTTAGGCGTGGGTCAAACCTGGATTCAAGTAAAAGGGGTGAAAGATTCCAAGCATTCAGCTAAAAGGGACTAGCAGAGTTTTGGTGGTACCGCACTTGGTGGGTTTTGTTTTTCTTTTCTCCTGCAGAAATTGCTGAGATGGATCCAAAGGACATACTGCAATGGATGGCATCCCAATTCCAGAAACAGCGAGAAATGACACACCAGGCACAAGAACAGGCAGCAGCCACTTTGCAGGCACAACAGAAGCCGGTACTGGACTTGATGGAGGCATTGCTTGCTAACCAGAAATCAACAGCTGGAGCATTGCCAACCCTATCGGGACTAGAAGGGACACCAAATACCTGTATGGTAGGGCCACAGACATGTGGGACATTTTCCTTTGGAAAACTTTCAGTAGAGGATGATATTGACGATTTCTTAGAATCCTTTGAGAGAGTTGCTCATACTGTAGGTTGTCCATTGGAACAGTGGGCTGTTCGGCTAGCCACATCTCTCACAGGAGAGGCATTAGCGGCCTACAGGGCCATGTCAGCGGCACTTGCTACAGATTATGGAGAGCTAAAAAGGGCTATCCGAGATCGCTTAGGTTTAACTCAGATGGTCTACCATCGCATGCTGAGAGCTACAAGCTTAAGAGCCGGTGAGACACCTAAGGCTTTGTGCCAAAGGGTCAGAGGCTTACCTTTGAAGTAGTTAGCTCCAGAAGGTAAAACCATGGATATGGTGATAGATACAATTGTGTTAGAGCAGTTTATGGCTGCGGTTCCTAAAGAAATCCAATCCTTTCTGATATTACAAAACTGTCAGCCCACAGGAGAAGCAACCCTGCTGACTGAGCGTTATTTAGAAGCGGAATTGGCTGGTCAACCAAAAGGGGGCGCTCTGAAAATAGCAGTAGAGGCTAGTTTTGAACAATCAGAAAGGAGAACAAGGAAAAATGTGGAATGTATGAAAACTTATCTGCCTATCTGCAGGAGGGCAAGTGGGAAAGACAAAAATGTTTTCAATGTGGAAAGTTAGGTCACATACAAAAGGAATGTAAAGCACGTACAGCATTGATAGCTGCTAATGTGAAACAGCTAAGAGAGGGTTTCCTTTTGAATGTTGATATTCAGGGCATTGCTACTAACGCTCTACTCGACTCAGGTGCTGACCAGAGTATGATCTCACGGAGACTCTGGCAGGCAATACAAGCCCAGAGTGAGTCAGTCCCGAGCCAACCAGAGGGGAGGGTCCGGATCAGATGTATCCACGGAGCAGCCTCCTTTTATCCCATGTATAAGGTGTTAATAAAGGGGTTAGGGAAACAGAGGGAAGTCCTAGTAGCCATAGTCCTGAGACTGCCCCATGACCTAGTGTTGGGTAGGGATTGGCCCCAGTGCAAAAGAGGATTGGAGAAGGGCCTATGTCAAAAAGTTGGACTGGTGTCTACATGGTCCCAGTCAGAGGCCCAAGACAAAAAGGATGAACACCCAGATGAATCCCTAGGTGAATTACCCTCACATGATGACCTAGTAGCTTCCCCTTCTGATAGGAGTAAGAAGGGAAAAGCTGAGAAACGCCGTGAAAGACAGTGTAGGTCTCGAGGGAGAACTGAGATGGAAGCTGGACAAGGGTTACCTTGGGTCCCTGCAGAATTGGTTGAAAAGTTCCCGTCCTTTCCCAATGATCAGCAAGCAGACCCCACGCTTACACGGGCATTTGAATATGCCCAGGTTGAGAGGGATGCCCTCCCAAGATTCCTCTTGGATAAGGGAATACTATACAGGGAGAGTCTTGATCCCCAGGCAGTGATGGTCAGAAAGCAGCTGGTGGTACCCGCCGCTTTTAAGACGTTGGTCTTGAGGCTTGTCCATGACCACCCGGTAGGAGGTCACACAGGGGTATAGGGGACTCTAGACTAGATCCTTGCCCGCTTCTACTGACGTCTTCAAGGAAACCACCCAATTTTGTGAGTCATGTCCTTCTTGTCAACGGGTCACCACTGTCCGACCACCAGGGGTGCCCATGATCCCGACGCCCATAATATCAGAGCCTATCCAAAGAATCACAATGGACATACTGGGACCTCTGGTGAAGACACCCCGAGGCTTCCAGTCTATTTTAGTTATAGTGGATCAAGCCACCAGGTTCCCGTGGGCCATTCCCTTGCGTAACATCTCTGCAAAAATGATAGCCTTAGAGGTAATAAAGCTATTTTGTGAGGTAGGTTTTCCCCGGGAGGTGCTGACAGACCGGAGTACCAATTTTATGTCAAAGTACTTGGCCCAGGTGTGGGACGCTTTCGGGGTAAAGCACGTAAAAACAGCCGCCTATCACCCCTAGTCTAATGGGCTAGTAGAAAGATTAAACCAGACGTTGAAACAGATGCTAAGGCGAGGCTTGGATGGTAACATGACCGAGTGTGATGTTATGCTCCCTTTCATTCTATATGCCTGCCGAGAGCGGATACAGGCATCTTTAGGGTCATCCCCCTATGAGTTGATGTATGGACGTGCCCCACGGGGAATTTTAGATATATTACGGGAGCAATGAGTCGAGTCCGAGATAGAAGTTATGGGAGTACCCCATTTTCTTCGAGATTTGAGGGGGCGGTTACACAGGACCTCCCAAGTGGCTGAGGAAAACTTACAGGCCAGCCAGATTCGCCAAAAGAAACACTATGATCAAGGTCCGAAACCCTGCCAAATAGCCCTAGGAGAGAAAGTCAAATGGTGGCAGGCACCATGCCAAAATTTGATGTCCAGTGGAAAGGACCATATAAAGTGGTCAAATAGGTGGGTCCAGTATCCTACACAGTAGAGAATAATAGGGGCCGACAGCAGGTTTACCACATAAATGTCCTTAGGCCCTGGCGGGAATGAACAGCAGTAGGCAATCTATCTAAAGTGGAACATAAGGCAGGAAGATTACAGCAAGATACCAACGCCCTATCGAGGATTACGGACTGTGTGGGGGAAATGCCGCCATCCCGTAATATCTTAGGGAGGGGGGTATGTAATAAGGAAGCTTGTAGTGAGCCTATGGAAATAGGAGAAACTGATTATTTCGCTTTTAAGAAAAGTGACATCCCTGCAGTGCACAGGTTTCAGCTTTTGCCTAAAGAAAGCAAACAGAGAGAAACTGAACCTAGGCTGCTACACCCAAGCTCTGCTGATGTAGTTGCAGGCTTGGAAGATAATTGCAAGCACCTGTCCAGAGAGGGAGAGACACTGCCCGGGAAGCAGGGATATAAACCTTGGCTAGAGAGAAAGCAGGGGGGAGAGCCCGGAGGAGGAGGAGAGCACGGAGAGAGAGAGCCCGGAGGAAGGGGAGAGCCCGGAGGAGGAGGAGAGCCCGGAGGGAGAGAGCATGGAAGGAGAGAGCAGAGAAGGCTTCAAACTCCAGTTCCTGATCAGAAGGTTCAGAGATTTCAGAGGTGGGAGCCCAGGACTCAGCACAGGATTCAAAGGAGCTAAGCCTGGAACAGGGAGCCATGGCAGAGCTCCAGGAAGGAACTCAGGGAAGTGAACCAGGGACTGTTTCCCAGAAGCTGGAGGGAGACTGGTGAACACAGCCAGGGAGAAGGGTCCACAGCTTCAGGTACAATTTATCCTTACCGGGTGGAGCTGTGCTCAAGAGAGACACAGGGATCCTCAGAGAGAGTATACCCTGAGACATACGTTAAAAGCTCAGAGCAGGGCACTGCATTACCAGAGCCAGAGGAAATGCAGGTTGAGCCTATTGAGCAGGATTTATTGCCTGCAGAAGTACTCATGGACTGTACTCTATGTCAAGCTGTTAGCATTGAGTCCCTTTGCTAAAGAATAGCTGAAAAGATAAAGTCTCCTGAAAAGTAGAGTATTGAAACCTAGCCTGGACTGAAGGTAGGAACTTGCTCTTTTAAGGGGAAGATACCTGTTGCATGTACATTTGAATGCTTAATGAAGACAAAGCTAAAAAGAAGATATTTTTACTTTGTTGAATGAAGAAGCTGTGTTTTCTTTATCCGTTATATTGATAAGCAGCCGCATATAATTAATGACTGTGAAGCTCATCCAGCCTAAGTTTTAAATAACCTTGAGCGAATGAATGGAGAAGTATCCTGTTACAGTCTACATGGACTTTGTTTGCGTTTGGGGAATAAATTTTGTCATTTGCCTTTACTTTCAGTTTCATGACTACACTTCATCTTAGAAGGCCAAAACTACAACTCCCAGCATGCTTCACTGGGAAAAAATAGTTTATTCAACCTTTTATAAGAGACGTTAATGGCAACCCTACCCCTCTAAGCCTTAGGCATAGGGCTGGGGCATGACAGTACTTGTGACCTAGATTGGCCACTTTTGGAAACAGGATACTGGGCTTGATGGACCTTGGTCTGACCCAGTATGGCACATCTTATGGTCTTATCTTTTGTACTCTACAATACTTGAAGACCATGGGTACATCACTGATGTGTTGTGAACTAATTATTCTATCCTGTTTCTTCTAAAGTAACCTTCATAAACTATCAGTTTGTTGAGAAATTTGATATATCATACATATGTTGAGAACATATACATAGCAATGCAGTTTACAGTTTATATCTACAAATCAAACTGGAAGAGAGAAGCAGAATAATAGAATATCAACATATCAGCAGATCATATCTCCAGCCTGAGAAAACCTGGGAGTTACCCAGGATCATCCCTCTGGAACCCTCAGATCCCCAGGAAGTATCTCAAGTCCTCAAAGGCCTGTGAAAATAAATATGTCGTCAACGCAGTTTTGAAATGAAACCTAGAGGCCTTACCTCTAAATCAAAGGACAAGACATTCCAAACAGAAGTCAAAAATCATGTCGGCTACTAGATCTACCACCTGTGATCTTGATCCTTGCCCCTTAAAATGGATCAAGGATACATCCCTCACCTTACTGCCACCTCTTTTGAAAATTATCAACCAGCTTATGCACTTTCCCTGACATATGGAAAAAGGACAATTTTCTGTCTAATCTTTAAAAAACCTAACCTAGATCCCTCCATCCCTGCCACTTATCATCCAATTTCCAACCTGCCTTACATTTCCAAATTAACAGAGAATAGTCTTTTTATATCTGTGGAATTTTATTAGTGTGGAGGCCTATTCCAATCTGTATGCCCCAGGGCACTGTGCATCCAGTCGGAACTGGATGCACAGTGGCAGACGTGAGTCTGATCCCACAAGGGCTAGACATGCTCCATGGATTCAGAATTACATCTAAGACTGTATATGCAGGCTGGGACCCTTCCGGTCAGCCTGCATGTACAGGCTGTTGCCCGGCTAACTTAGTCAGGCTCCTGAATGGAGACGTGGCACCATGGCGTCTGGTTCCCCTGGCACCGTGGCTCCATTCAGAAGCCGCGATCCCCGGTTGCCACTGACTTTGTTCTTTCCCCACAGCCCATCCCCCAATCTGGCCTTCCAAGGCCAGGTTCGGTCTGCGGGGAATCTCCTGTGCCCACTCCAACCATTGCCGCTTCCTGGGCCTGCCGTCCCTTGACATCTAGGGGGACTTATTCTACCTCTGGGGTGAAATAAGTCCTCCGTCTAGTCTGCCAGCCCCGGACATACAGGGCCGACATCAGAATCGGCCCTGTATGTCTGGAGCCATGGATTGCCCACTGCCTGCCTTAACTCCATCTCCACACCTCCCCCTTCCTGCCCCCGTCTGGCCTCCACATACAAACTCTTTGTTCGTATGGGGTAGCTTCATCAGGGATGGAAAAGGAGGATGAATAGCGGAGCTAGATGTCAACGGGACGTCTATCCCCGCTATTCATGTTACAGAATAGACCCCATAGTCAATGTCTTTCATTGGTGACTGGATAGTTTTAGACAGGATCACAGTACCGAAACTGTCATAACAACTTTTTGAATGAAATAGTTTCCTTGACAGAGGAAGATCAGATTTTGCTGTCTCCCTGGATCTTGCATTGGCTTTTGACTTAGTTGACCAGTACCTATTGGTAGTCCATCTTAAAGATATTTGTATCATGGGCACTATTTTTTTTTTTTCTATTTATGCATTTTACAATTAATCAAGTGACACACTTGTACAGAAAAGATAAACCTGTCTCAATAACAATATAAGAATTAAATCAAGAACATAAAAAACAGGAATATCAATAGTCATATCATAGAAAACCATTATACCAAACACCAAGAGAAGGCAGAGAACCAAGCATACTATTCCATAACAATGGGGTAACTACTCAAGAGGGAGAAGAGGTTACAATATGGCTACTGTATGGCTGTATGGTTACAATATGGCTACAGTCCTCTGGCTGAAAGAAGACATATTTATGGGACTGAAATACAATTATACATTTACAAGGATATTGAAGTACAAAAGACGCCCCCATCTGAGTCACCCCAGGTTACAACAATAAGAAAGATTTACGTCTTTTTTGTGTCTCCATGGCCACATCTGGGAAGATCGCAATTCTCTTACCCATAAACAAATTGGCACGTTTTTTAAAATATAGCTTGAGAATCCAATCTCTATCTGATGGTAACGCCAAGGTAGCTATCAAGGTGGAAACAGATAGTTCATCATCCTTAGGAGTTTGAAGCAACGCTGAAACATCTAGGAAATCCATATCCAACGATCCAACTACCCTGTCCCTCACTTTCTTACCCGAAGGCAAAAAGTATGCTTTAGATACTGGAGGAATTAAATCAGCTGAGACCTTCAACACCACTTGAAGATACTTCTTAAACAGATCCAAAGGAGAAACCGCAGGAACTATAGGAAAATTAAGCAAATGGATATTAGAGGATCTGGTAGCATTTTCTAGTGATTCCAGCTTCATCCTAATAGCCATATTATCCTTTAATAAGGACCCCAATAAATCCGAAACCTGCGACAGTTTCTGGTCTGGCACATCAACTTTCGCTTTAATTTCCATGACCTCCGATTGAAGTTTAGAGCAGGAATCTTCAAGCTTATGTACCCGAGAAGTGGACAACACCATCTGTTGACTCACGAGGGTAGCCAGCTGAGAAATTGCCTCCCAAATGCTTTCCAGAGAGATCACAGCTGGACGCAGCAAAATGAAGCCAAATGGTGACTCTGACGCTATCGTTGAAGACAGAGGAACTTTCCCCGCACCAGACCCGCTCGATCTCTGAGTAGAAACCACTACCTCTGAAGTTTGCAACACCACCGAGCCCACAGCTTCTGCTGTAACTAGCTGCTCACCGGAGTCCACCTCGAGCAGGCCCCGCTCGCAAGCTGCCACTCCCACCACTTCGGAGGGAGACTCGACTGCGCCTGCAGGAGGGGTCACGGGAAGGCTCGGGGCCAAAGGAGGTATGTGCCCATCAGGGGAGAGAGAAACATCCAGGACAGGAAATGCCGGAACCTCCTTAGCCGGCAAGACCGAGCCTGCTCGTATCTCTCCAACTTGATGCTCGGTCAGCCGAACAAAGCGATCCATGGGTCCCCCACTAGCAAGAGGAGGCTCCGCGGGAAAAACCTTCTGCTTGCCTTTTCGTTTAGGCATTTTTGGCTCAACACTGCTCTGTCGCCATCTTGGAAATAGCCACTCCCGATGGGCACTATTCTATATTGCTTCAGTACCTGCTCATCCGAATGCTGTGTGGGTCACACAGGGCTCAGTCCTTACCCTGTTACTTTTCAATATCTTTCTCAGCCCACTAGCTACCCTAGTATAGGACCACAACATTAGCTGATATTTTTATGCAGATGGTATACTCTTAGTACATTACACAGGCCTATTTATCCCAGATTTGACTCTTATGAATCAGTGTCTTGATTCTATAGTCAATTGGCTAGGGGAGAATCATCTTAAACTCAACTCAGACAAATCCCTACCACCCATCTATTCCCTCTGTTATAAAGGGAACCTTCTCTAATTGGTAGATTCATTTAAGCACATTAATGTTACTGTGGACTTTTATCTTTTAAAATACATATCTCCTCTACATTGAAGACATTGATTTTGATTAACTTTATAGTGGACACGTGCAAAGTTATTCACTTAGGGAAGAACAACCCAAAGTAGGGTTATGCGATACAAGTTTCCACATTAGGAAAAGGATCCGGGTGTTATCAACTTATTCTAATCCATGCTAAAAGCTCACCTCTTTGAGGCTGCTTTTGGATCCTAATTCCCTTGTTCTCCTTTCCCTATTTTGAGTTCCTTGTTTCTCTTATATTGTACTGTCTATCTTCATTAGGTTGTAAGCTCTAACGAGCAGGGCTCGTCTTCTATATGGTATTGTACAGTGCTGCATACTCCTTGTATCACTATATAAATGATTAATAGTAGTAGTAGTAGTAGCAATACATTGAAACCCTCTGCCCATTGTCCAGCAGCAGCCAAGAAAGAAAATAGCATGCTAGGAATCATAAGGAAAGGTATGGAGAATAAAAACAAAGATATTATAATGTTTCTGTATCACTCCATGGTGCGACCACACCTTGAATATTGTGTGCATTTCTGGTCAACATATCTTAAAAAGGATATAGTGAAATTAGAAAAGGTACAGAGAAGAGTGACCAAAATGATAAATGGGATGAAAGGATACCCCTATGAGGAAAGTCTTAAAAGGTTAGGGCTGTTCAACATGGGAAAAAGTTGGCTGAAGGGAGATATGATAGAAGTCTATAAAATAATGAATGGAGTGGAACCGGTAAACATAGATCAGTTGTTTATGCCTTCAAAAAGTATAAAGACTAGAGGACACACAATGAAGCTACAATGTAGCACATTTGAGATCAATGGGAAAAAGTATTTTTTACTCGACGTAATCACACTCTGGAATCTTATCAGAGTATGTAGTAAAAGCTGTTAGTGTAGCTGGGTTTAAAAGAGGTTTGGATTTGTTCCTAGAGGAAACGTCCACAAACCATTATTAAAATGGACTGTGGAACATCCACTGCTTACCTGGAGATAAGCAGCATGAAATCTGTCTACCTTTTGGGAACCTGCTAGGTACCTTTGACTTGGAATGGCCACTGTTGGAAACAGGATACTGGCCTTGATGGACCTTTGGTCTGACTAGTATGGCATATCTTATGTCTTATGACAATTTCAATCAATCCAGGTTTCCCTGATGCCTCCCAAACAACATATCTTGATTCATGCATGTATCACATTCTGATTGGATTATTGAAGTTCTGTCTACTCTGGACTTAGATCCATTGATTTCAAACATTTCCAATAAGTTCAAAATACCGCTATTCATACTATGGCATATGCTCACAAATTTGATGATTCATCCTACATATGTTTTTTCAATATTGGCTCCCAGTCTTTTTCCATTTAAAATACGCTTTGTAGTGCTATATGACTGATCAGTAGTTGCAGTAGTGGTAGTAAAAATGGGCTACCCTGCATATCCACATTCTTTACTTATACCACATACCTCTTTACGCCCAGTCTACTTTTCTCAGGAAAACTTTTTATCTCTCCTACTGGCCTCAAAAGCTAGCGCACTTCATTTTGATCACCAGATTTCAGAAGTAATTAAATGTTCTTTTTTAGGCCTCAGACAATTCAGAGCTATTCATCCTTTCCTTGACCACTCTGCGCTATAGACCTTTACTCTAAGGATATGTCTACTAAACCACAGTACCTTTTGTAGCTATCTGATAGCATCAAAAGGCCCATGACATCTGCAGGGGGCATTCTGAGCCTAATCCCTGCAGAAATCATAGAGTGTTTGCCCTTACCGCAGAGACACATGATCCCTGCATTGGTAGGTAGTGCGGGAAGTCCTGCAGTGCCTGCCAATGCAGGGATTATGAGTCTTCACAGTAAGGGCAAGGGGAGGATAGTAATAGCGCTCTCCTCCTGATCATCAGTGATCACCACCCTAATACCCAATGCCCCAGTTGGGTCCCCCCATCTATCAATATTGTTGGCACAGATGTATACAGTAGATCCATAGCACTGACAATATAAAACGTGTGGCATCCCCCCTTCAACACCGATCCCTCTGGACAGTTCCTGATCCCCATTGGACAGCTAGTCAGTCAGACCCCCTAACAGCTCCGCCTCAAAAAAAAAATCCCATCTAGCCAGTCAGGACCTCAACCCCCCCCCCCCCCCTTTCCCCTTCCAAACTCAAAATCCATGTTACTCAGTCAGTCTAAACTAGAAGTGCAAAGGTCAAAGAAGAATTCCAATCAGTGGTGCAAAGTTTATCAGCATTTGTGTGAATGGTAAGACTAACTTCAACTGTATCCTTATGCCGGTTACTAATACTTCATTCTGACTGGTTCACATAATGATTGACAGTGAGGAATGGAGTCATCAGGAAAGACAGTTCATTTTCAAACTCCTCTATTCTCTCCCTGCCTGTTTCTGGTTCAGAGCTGGGAGGGACAGATCTGCTTAAAGTGCCGGCGACTAGCACATCGGGCGCATGTCCTCCTCCACCTCTATCTATCCATTTTCTGCTCTTGCCCTGCTGCCGGCGCCACTGTGGAGAAAACAGATGGCGGCAGCAGCAAGGTAAGAGCAGAAAGTGGCTGGATGGAGGTGCAGGGGGCGGGGGTGCGGGGACGTGTGCCAAATTTGCAAGTCGCAGAGGGCACAATTCTGGCTTGGTACGGCCCTGAGTTATAGTATTCCACAATTTGTGTGTGTACACATAAGCTCCGCCTCATGCATACCCCAACTGAAAGCACACATGATGGGACTTAGGCCTGCGCTTACAGAATAGCAGCTGCCTTAAGCATACTTGTAAACAGGGACTTGTGCACATCTCGCACACACCCTATATAAAATCAACCCCAAAAGTGCAAATATTGTTTAAACATTAACTGAAAAAATTATATCAGCTTTTTAATGCATTTCAATAGCTTCACAGGCTTGTAACAAAGGGGCCCTTTTACTGAAGTGCATTGTGATTTGCACCAAACGCGGCAATAGTATGCAAAACCATGGCACATTAGGTTCAATACCACCGCGTCAACTACTGGGGGCATGGAAAGCATGTTCCCATCAGTTAAGGTACAGCACTGTCCCCTAAAATGTGCCATATTAGTGCAGGTGCACGTACCTCCACCTACTGCACTCCTCTAATCAGCCAACTTGCAATTTGTGCAGGTACGCTGATTGCAAGGCACTCTCCTTGCCTACTCAACAGCCCAAACCCACCCACTTGCTCCCTAACACCCCATAGACAGATAGCGTGGCAATCCAGCTGTGCTGTCATGGCCCACTACTAGCTGTCAATGTGTCCCAGCGTTCCTTCGGAGCTGACAGCTAGTGCCTGTTAGTAAAAGGCTCCTCGAAATATTTTTAGATTCAGCTACCACTGATGTTTTGCCATTTAGCAGCAATGCAGCCCAAAACCTAATTTTTGCACATCTCTATACCTCCAAAATGTATTAAGACATGTTGTTCAGATATCTTTTAGGTATGTGTGTATGTGGTTTAATTCCTAAGGAGAAAATTATAACATGGGAAGCCAGTCATTTTTCTAACACCACAGTAGCTCTGCTGAATGTTCAAATCTGTCTGTCGATTCATGGACTAATTGGATAGTACCTAGCAAGAAATATGTTTTTTACCCCTACAAAGCAGACAGAAAACACAACCATCAAGCTAAAAATGGTATTCCTGCAATTGCAATTGCTAAAAATGCTATGCCTGCAATTGCAGTTCTGAAAACTGAATGTTGTGGACACTCTATTGAAGTGCTCTGGGAATATCAGGGGCTGCTTTGGTATTCCACTCACATTCTGTTAAGATAAAATGAACTGATTTCAAGTGCAAGGATGGGGATGGGGGGGGGGGGGGGACGCTGGTAAGTCTCTGGCCTTGTAACGAAACAGAAAGCTAAGGGCACACTTCAGTTCTGGAGGTCCGAATGATCTCTCTGCAGTTTCGTTTTATTTGGTACCAAATAAAATGAAACTGCAGAGAGATCATTCGGACCTCCAGAACTGAGGTTTGCCTGTAATTTTCTGTTTCATTTCAAGGCTGGTTTTTTATCAGCCCCCCCCCCCCCCAATAGCAGGGGAAAACTCTAGTCAGCTTTGGAGCCATGGGGAATATCAACAACCCCTTTTTATAAAATTATCCCATAGATTATGAGGCCCATTCTCGTCAGGGCACGTCCAATCTGGACAGGCCGGATATGTGCCCGATTCTGATCCCATGGGGGCTGCATGTCCCTGCAGTAACAGAATTGGGTGCAACTAGCCTGGACAGCTGATTCTGTCAGGCTGGACGTCTCGCCGATTCCTTGGATAACTCAGCCTGAGCTCCTGCATAAAGCTGCGGTGCAGTGGCATCCCTGTTGCCATGGCATCGCAGCTTCATGCAGGGGCCCCGATCACCTGTACCACCCTCAAACCCATGTTCTTTGCTGCCCAACCCCCAATCGGGCCTTCCGGGGCTGGGATTGGGCTGCGGGGAACCCCTGCCCCTCTTAACTCATCTGCTGGTCCCGGCATGGCTGTCCCCTCTGTCGGGGGGGTAGAGGGGACTTATTCCACTTCTGAAGTAGAATACGTCCTCAATGTCCCCCTGTCACCAGAATAGGCCCTGTACATCCTTATTGAAGGTCACATCTCCGGCTCGCCCTTGCTCCACCTCCAGTCTGCCCTTCCCCACTCATACAGAGCTCTCCTCACATCTCAGCAGTACATGCGGGGAGCTCTGCACTCAGAATTGGGTCTAGGAGAATGGCAGGGGCTGGATGTCCATGTAGGACGTCCAGCCCCGGCTATTCAGGATTGGAATGACCCCCTATGTGTATAAATTACACATGGTATCAAGAAGGCACATTCTTTCATGCAACCCACATGTAGGCATGCATGGGGGCAGAGTGTGGGTGGAACACAGGAAGAGTCATGATTTGCATGCATGCTATTTTTCAGCATTGTTCCAAAATTGCACACTAAGCCTATCCTAAACCCATGCTTCCCTTTGGTAAACATGCCGCTCTAGGTGCAAACATTTAGACCTGCTCCCAAGCAGGTTTCAATTTAGTCTTGATATCTGCCAGTCTACTCATAGACTCCTCTGCTTCTTAATAAATAGGCTAAAAATAGGCCCTTCTGGACCTCCAAACCTAGGTGATTTGTTATAAAATTACCTTCCACATGTGCATGCTAGTTTCTCTGAGACAGACAGGATTGAAGGGAGAAAAAACATTTTTACAGGATTAAATCCATGGGGAGAAAACAAAGCAATAGAATCAGTTACTTACATGATAAATCTGAAAGAGATTAGTGGCAGAACATTTAAGATGCTTGGAGGTTGAAAGGAACTTAATGCTGGTGGCAGAGAATTAATATTAAGCATCTTGAAATCCCAGTAGTTAACAACAATATCAGCTGCCTTCTGTTTTATGCCATTCCTCTATTTACAAATAGACAACAAACACCATGTCTGCATTAATTTAGCAATACTAAAGGTAAAGGCAGTTTATTAGATTTGAAGAATGTGATGTTTTCTTGTTGAAAAAAACCCCCCACAGCTTTTCCCCACAAAGTAATCCATTGCTTTTTAACTAATCATCCATCTGGGAACATAAGTCTGCTACTTGACTGTTAAACATAATTGGCTACCTTTTTATCTTTTGCATTTAGATGGAGCGATTTTTCTTTTATTGCTGTTAAACGAGCACTAGGAAGAGGCAGGTATCTAAATTCAAAAGTACTCAGAAATAGAAACAATTGTGCTCTAATGTTGCTGAACTACTCTTGAAATAAAGGACAATCTCTGGTAAAATACATGAACTTTAATTTTTGCTCTACATAAAAGGCACAACGCTTGGTTCAGATCCAAACATAGTTTGCTTTCAAAAACTGCTCTATTTTGCACCTGCATGCTTCCCTTGAGATACCTAATGTAACATTTCTGACAAGATAATTCTTCACTCGCTGTGGCTGATTGTGAAATAGGTTTCTAGGGAAACATATATGAAAACCATTGTGAGGATTTGGACAGGCTGCTTTTAGAATAGAAGCTTCTATCCATTATTTTTAGGAGGAAAGCAACTTACAAAGCTCAACATTGTGGACTATTTAAAAAGGATATATAGCTGAGCATCTGCACAGGGGCTTTTGTGCGTAGACTTTATTTTACTTCATGCAAATTGAAATGGCAATTGTAGCATAAAACTCAGTAGTTGTAAAGCAAGCAACAACCACACAAAAATGTCAGGTAAGGTACAAATTTTGAGAATAACACAGACTTCACAAGGTTTCACAAAGTTTTAAAGACCCTTTTATTCCAGCAATACTTTCGAAACATAACACAGAGACCATATAAGGTACCTATCCAGTCTCATGTTAGATTTATGTTCACCTGTATGCTGCCTACCCCAACTACCATGAGTTAATGTGTTCCTTGTACCCTGTTCTATTTAAATGTTTAAAACTTAAAGGCATGTTTACTAAAGGCCAACCTGCACCCATTGAAATAAAATTGTTCTGGGCATTTAATGAGCATTAACTTTATTAACGCACATTAAGTCCTTTATTAATGAACATGCCCTTTAATGTTGTCCATAAACCGCTCTGACTCTAAGAAAGGGTGGTAAATAAAAACTGTTAAATAAATTTCAGCACATAATTCAGCACATAATAGAGGGCAGCAACTTAGGGCCGGAAGGACTGGGGTTTGTAGACCCACAGGCGCTCCTTGTGGTCTTGGGCAAGCCACTTAACCCTCCATAGCCCATGTTCCCTGTAAGTATTAATGTATGTGTCTCATATCCCGGGTTAAATGTATCCCCCAATTGTGTTGTGACCACTTTGATTGAAGGATTAGGTGGTATACAAAACTGTGTAAATAAATAAATAAATAATTGCTATAATTCTAGTTGTCTCACTATAGAAAAAATGTGATTGTGTCAGACTCTTTTGTCTTATTTTTATGCTTTTACAATAAAAAAGGAAAGCAAATACACAAATGCCATTATACATTTGTACATATTAAACAGTCCACATCAATGATGAGCCCCATAAAACCAGAATCACCCCGAAACAAAGTACTTAACCCCTTTTATCATATCCTGAGCAGCAAGGGAAATGAGAATATCAACTGGCCATTCAGCAGATGTAGTTGCATTTTATTAACCAGTCAACATAGGTATATCTGTATATACAGTGTAAGAATTATGTTTGGTTTATTTCATTTTTGTTTTGTTATTTGCATGCAAATTATCAAAACTCAGAACTCAGTTCACTGTTTCTTGTGTAGCTTTGAAACAGGATGGCACACCTGATATTCAAATTTTTAAACAAAATTAATCACTCAACATGCTAAATATCTATAAAGAATCAGAAAAATTGAAAAAAATAATCCATTTTTAAGTTTTGAAAAATATTAGTTGGTAAGGAATGCTCATAAACAGAAACACAGCCCCATCTAAGGGTCATTAAAATGTCAGAAACTTTGTCAAACAAATGTCTCCGAATTTAATCATTGTTATTAGCAAAATATTCTTAGGGGTATGTTTACTAAACTGCATTAGTGTGATTCGCGTTAGGATCCGCGGTACAGGCAGAAATCCCAAATAAGGACATGGGCGGTACATCATTACCGATAACGAGCGTTACAAGGCGCCATAAATTAACGAGAGTTACATGGCACATTACCGCGCGTTAATCTTAAGAAGGCGCACAGACACAAAACACAGAAATAGAGCTGCAGCACAATGGTTACTACACGGACTGATGTTACAGGGGTCATGGGTTTGATCCCCCAGTGTGCCCAATGCATAAGGCTGGCTGAGGCAGCACCATTACATTTAAGTAGTGATTGCGGAGGCATTTTATGTTTAGTTTCAGTAGTGCTGCCAGCAAACACACCCTCACAGTGGCGTAACCTAAGGTGCCGCATAAGGCACTCCATAGGGTACATTATAAAGTGCACTGTCCGCCAAGGCACCCCATAATGTCCCCTATAGAACACCCTATAAGGCACCTTATAGGGCGCCCTATAAGGTGCCTTATGGGGCGCCTTATGAGGCACCGTAAGGTTACAGTATTCTGAGGGTGTTTTTGCTGGCAGCACTAATGTACATAAAAAATAGAAAATGCCTCAGACTGCCCTATCAAATAACCCCACCATGGGTATGAACCCATGACCTCTGGCTGCACAGGCAGTGAAGTAACCAGTGGGCAGCAGCTCTATAGCTGCTAACAAACCCCTGGCTGGATGCAGAAAGACTGCACGCCACCACACAAACTGTCTGCTGTGGCTACCAGGATACGGTTAACCAACCCGTACCCATGATGCACTGCACATGCAAATCAGCAGTCCACAGATGGGCACAGGATGGGGTATGCACCCCCACAGCACCTCGGCCTGGTAGGGGGAACTGACCGTGTGTGGTACTGGCACAGAGTAGCCACAGACCGTCATATTGTGCGGGTACTGTGCTCCCCCTGAGGGTGAGGTGGGGCACCCAGCACCAGGTCCACAGCACCTTTCATGGCTAGGATACGCCATGATGCAGGTCCCCATCAATGTATGATAGGTAGTTCCAGTAGACACACCTAGGATATATCTGTGTCCCTCTGTATTTCTCAGTCATGTCTAGCCCTTATGGGCTATGATGCACCCAGAACAGTGCATAGTTTGTGTTGGTGCCATGGTGACATGATGTGGGTGAAAGGGGGGGGGGTATTTGGACCCATAGGCAGATTATGTACCACCACACAACCCACCCTCTGGGGCTCAGGGTGGGGGGCAGGATCACCCACCAATAGATCCACCTCCCTGCAATGGTAGCAGTACAAGGGACCATCCACCCCAGCCCTGCTGGGGAACAGGCACCCTACAGGGCAGGCAATGCAGATCTGTACCCCTCCATAAAGCAATAGCAGACAGACAGTAGGCCTGGAAATGGCCAGCTGCCCCCCACCACTATCTGACATTCTCCAGCAGCAAGCCTCCAACCGCTGCACCCTGCAAGGTGTTCCAGCCAGACACATACTAGCTGCAGGCAGTCTGCTAGCTAGTTTATAGTGCATGTTCCTGAAGAAGATGCATGTACCCAGAACTGGGATATCAGCATACACACCAAGCAAATAAGTTAGTGAGTGGGCCCAAAAAGAGGACCCATAAATATCACATACAAGAAATAGCATACAGCACTATGGGGGAACCTAGCCATGCCGTGGCCACTGCTCAGTCAGGGTGAGTGTGACCTCCCAGCAGGAAATGCTGTGGCCACCCTGTCTGTGCAGGCGGTGGCTGGCACTACAATGTCCGAGCCATTGCCCTATGCTATGTACAGATGGATCCAGGCCAGGCCATCCTATCCTGGCTATTCCCACAGTACCTTGCTCCTCATTATGCACATTGGCAGGCCAATACTGGCAACAGTGCAAGCAGTGTGGGCTGTGGAGGGAGTTTGAAGCCACCACACACTGGATAGACAGACACACACTCCCCACACCTATGCCAGCATTGTGCAACTATAGAGGTGTTTGGCAGCCCTGGCCACCACACCAGTCTTGGGCAGAGTGCAGGCATGGCTATGGTATGCAATACTGTTGGGGGTCACTCCCCAGGGTGGTAAACACTGTCAGACACCAGACCTGAAGCACACTCCACAGACATCAGAAAGGTTGCTATGATGCAACTCAATCAGCAAATTGTGCTTAACTTAGGAATTGCTATCTGCCAGTAATCATAGCAACCTTTTGATAGATGTGTACCGTGTTCCCAGGTTTAGGGTGGCATTGCTAAGGTATGCAAGTGCTAGCATTGGGAGATGCACGCAGGGCCCAAAGTCCTGCCTCTCCAGGAGGCTTTGGATAATGGGGCCTGTGGGTGCGGGTGTGTCTGCCCCTGTTGACTGCTGCTTTATGGCAGAGGTTCCCAACTCCAGTCCTGGTGTGCCAAACACTGTTCGGGTTTTCATGCTGTCCCTCATGAATATGCATGAGCTACATCTGCATACTATGGGGGTGGTGCATAGATATGCAGCACAGGCATCTTTATTAGAGGCAGCATGGAACCTGAATGGTGTTTGGCCCTCCAGGACTGCATTTGGGAGATTCTGCTCTAGGTAATGCGCATGGTTACGGTGTCTGTGCTCTGTAGGGTAAAGGTAGGTGTTTTGGGCATGTTTACGTCATCTGCAATAAAGGTTCTGTCTGTATTAGCACATTTTAGTAGTGGGTAAAATAAGGGGACTGGGTTGGCAGGAACCACAGCTGGGACTTGAACCTGTGACTGTCTGCTTCTGAATACACTGGTTTTGTGCACTGCGCCACCATGTTCTCACAGAGTCAGCATATTCCCTGGTGATACCATGACTGTTCGTCAGACAGGGCCTGTCTGTTGCAGTGCATGGCACCCACCTACACAGGGCTAGGCCAAGGTCTGCTCGGGGCAGCTGCCACTGCCCCCTCCACCACCAGTGACCCTCTGCCATCATGCTGACAGTCCCTTCTGCTGGTGGTGCTGGTGGAGCACAGTCTCAGGCCATCCAGTGTGCGGGTAGGTGGCTGCCTATGGTGCGGGTTCTGGGGTAGGGTTGCCTGCATAGGTGTCCACGCTACCCCCCAGCACCGCCTGCCAATGTTCCGTGCCCTTGGGGGTAGCTGCTGGGTACTATCCCCTGTGACACTGTGGGAAGCACAGTCATGCCCATTTTGGGCCTTCAGCAGTTGCTGTCTGGCTGCTCTGCTGTTTCAGCATTCGTATCACCCTAGTCCGCACTGTGGCCCAGCTGCACCACAGCATGTGCGGTCTGCGGCACTCTGTATCCCCTTTTCCGGCATCTGTGCAGTTGCCGTTCCGACATGTCCGCCCTGCTGTTGCCACACATGTGCACGCCATAGGACACCTGTCCGATGGAAAGGAAAACCCTGCACAGCGCAATTTCACTGTGGCTCATTCACCTTGTATGGGGATGGCGCATAGACCCTTCCACGATTTATATCTTTTCTATGGGGCTTTCTCGGGGGAGGGGGGGGGTGATGTTTCCCATTAATACCACTATTGGCCAGCTTGGTTATGTTTTTTTTCCAGTTTGTTGAGGCCATTTTCAATGTTTATGTGCCCTTTTGTTCTGTGCACATGTATTACACTTATCACTTTTTGTAGATTTCCCTGCCTATGCTGTACATTGCTGACACCGAAATGGTTTCTCTCCCCTGAAATGTGCATTTAACGGCAGGTTTTCATTAGCTTTAGGATTCAGCTCTTCAAATCAGCGCGTTAGTGTGAAAGGAGCCTCTCCCCGCCCACACTCCGCCCATTGACCCTTTCTCTCCGCCCTCTCTCCACCTTCTGCGGTGTTTTACCGCGCCGCGGAACTTTACGATCGTTAACTTACGTTAACGCGCGTTATGAGACATTAACGATCGTTAACGCATCATAACGCGTGTTAACGTAAGTTAACGATCGTTACCGTTACATAACGCGCGTTATGTACCATTACCGCAGTTTAGTAAACATCCCCCTTAAAGTTCCTGCAGAAGTTGCTTAGATGTTAAAAAAAGAAAAAGGAAAAAAGAAAATGTCCTTTGAATAACACGGCACCTTGGTATGAGAGTGAATGAGTTTTACATCAGAAGGAATTTAAGTGGTGGAGAAAGCTACATGTTGCTTTACAAGACTATCAAACTGCTGCTGTTGCTCAGGTTAAAATATATTATTTTAAGAATATGATCTAGTTTCTTGGAGAAGGGGAATTGGGAATTGGATATGGCCCATACGCTTCTCAGAAGTTCAAGGTGAGTTCCATTCAGGTACTGCAGGTATTTTCCTATCCTCAGAGGTCTTTCAATCTAAGAGGCATGTTTACTAAAGTGCAGTAAGCAATCTGCACCTGCTATGCAGCATATGTAAAAATGCCATGTAGTAGGTGCAAACCATGTGTGGTAAATGCAGGGTGAGTGGCCAGCATCTGCTATGGAAATACTGCAAAAGATTTCACTTGCCACACCAGCCCATGTCCATGACTTACCGTTAGGGGAAATCACCATCTTGAGCAGCGCCGGAGATGGGGCAGCAGTAGAGGGGGCCGACCCTTCCCTGCACACTGCTGACCACAAGGGAGATCCTGGTAAGGATCTGGGTAGGATTAGGAAGATGAAGGTGGCCTAGCTGACTATGAAAGAGAGTCTCAGCCTGGTTGGGTTGGTGAAGGACACCCACTGCATAATGTTGGGTGCTGTTTGGGAGGGGAGTGCTGATGTTGGGGGGTGGGGGATTGGGGTGTCTTTATAGGTGCTGCAGATCTTCTGATCTCTGGCACCGGGCTTAGGATGGAATTGGAGGGGGGGGGACAAAGGGGGCCGCAATAGCCACTGCCGCCACTACAATTGGCAGCCCAAGATGCTGCTCTGACAATAGCTCTTGAGGTGTCATTATCTTTCAATGATTTTGACAGAAAGAGCACAGTAACTGCCATCGTGCTGGCTGTCTCTGGCCACCATGTCTTTTCTCCACCCCAATCCTGCTTTTATCTGCATTTAACGCAAGAGTCCTTTTCTTCTTGGTTACGTATATTTAAATGTCTTGAGTGCTTTCCTGTCATACATTATAATTTCCTTTCCTTTTCAAGCTCATTAGCCTTTCTTGTATATTTTGCTCTTTAAACCACTGTGCTATTATTTGAATGGCGGTATATCAAACCAATAAACATAAACATAAACATTGTTGCATTATTTGCATTTCCCCTGCGTTAGCTGTCAATGTGGCCCAATAGCACGTGCTATCAGCTGTGTTGACAGCAAATGCAGTTATTTTTCAGATGTTGAATGGTATATCACTGCTGTAGTGTCATCTAGAAGTACGGTGAACCTGAATTCTTTACAGGGAAAACTGTTCTGGTAACAGAACCCATGTGGGAGAGGATGATACTGGACTTGGTGCTTACAAATGGAGAGAGTGTTTTTGATGTTGTAGTGGGTGATCATCTGGTATGAAGTGGTGTGATTCAATATTAGGACTGGGATGGAGATGGTTCATTCAAAAGTAAGGGAGATGTTTAGTCAGTCTTCCACTTGCTGCCACTCTACTGGCGAGTTTCTCCTTATGAGGAGTTTTTATTTGCATAACACATTGTAGACTCATGCATGATGAGGGGGGAGGTTTTGATCATGTGCCTGTTTCAGGATGTCTAGTGACATCCTATCATGGAGTCATTTCATTAGTGGGTGAATAGTTGTTCATCATATGGTGGATGGATGACTGCATTTGCAGGATTCCTGGGTGTACTGAAAATGCATATATAGGGGTGTCTGGTACTGGCTGGCAGTGGTGCAAGCTTCCTTTGGCCAGGAATAGATCATCTGGTTTATGTGCCTATTTGTGCTGGTGCTATGTAAGGTTCTTTGACTCTGATGGTTGCATGATCCTTATTGAGGAGCGTTCTTACACAGTGGATGGCCCTTGGAAATAGAGGAGGTGTGTAATAGTATCATTTTGCTCATCTCAAGCAATGGAAGTTGGTTGAATCAGGGAAGGGTAAACCTTTCCACATGAGTTTCATGGAAAGGGGTATGGGAGAGTTCCCCTGGAGATAAGATATAAGAACATAAGATATGCCATACTGGGTCAGACCAAGGTTCATCAAGCCCAGTATCCTGTTTCCAACAGTGGCCAATCTAGGTCATACATACTGCCACCCACCCACTCCCTGGACCTTGCGGGTTAAGGGAGGGGCTGGCCTTGAATGCTCATGAGGGTTAAGGTTGTAGTTGTGTAGGTGCTCAAGTAGTAAGGCAAGGCAAAGAAAATTTCTTTTGTGAGGTTTATTTCTCCCGCTCCGGAGTTCAAATGCAGCAGACGTAAATGAAATAATGTAGCACAAAACAAGGCTGAGAAACTTAACTAAACAAGGCTTTTCACTGCTTGGCTAAATGTCCATTACTGATCACATTCAGTTGTCCTGTGACCTCCTTTCAGTAACGTAACAGAAAACTCTGGTAACAGCAATGCTCATGAATTGCACACAATATGCTTTCACTTATTCTCTTCACATAAGCTTCTTTAGCATAGCAATCAGTAAGGTAACTTTGTTATATTCTTTCATAAACATTGGCAAGCATATCACTTAAATGTCCTTTTGAATCACACATGTAGAGCAGTCCATCGGGACTTCCTGTTCTGTAGACGGCAGAGAAATTAGAGGCATTTCTTCCTCACAGCTGCTCATAGGCTTTGCTACGTCATGAGGAGAAACTGCTCTACTTTTAAGGAACTCCCTGAATTCAGTGAGAAGTAATTCAGCCTGTATATTTTCTGAGCTAAGCTGAGAATATCCTCCTTCAGGTAAATGCTTGTTTAATGTTCTTATCTCTTGGCAATTATCAGTGCTTTTACTTGGACTAGAGTTCAGCATGTAAGCATTTCCCTTCCCCCACCTATCCCCAAATGAAAGTGCAGGGTAAAACGCTTCAGCTGTGCTTGGAGAGTGTCTCAGAGTGTTAAAAGAAAAACAGTCAGGCTTCTCTTGGCTTAACCAATTACTATCAAACTTTCTGCCTTTGTTCTGTCTTTCACAATTAAAGTTCACTCTTTCTGGCTTCCCACTGTTAAGCTTGCTAGCCGTTCCAAACCCACCAGATACCTTGTGCTGGGGCTTCTTCCAGGGTATTTCTTTCTCCCACTGCCTGCTGTTCCAAGGTTCTGCTTGGTCCTTTAAACTCCTGAGCTGCAGCCTTGGGTCTCTCAGTGCCTTTGAATTCTTCTGCTTACAGAAGTCTTTCTTTGCCCCTGAGTCTCCCAGGTCCTGTCTGCTTCTTCGTGGATCACAGCTGCTTAGTGGTTCTCTTTCCAACCGTTCCTGTTCCTGGTCATCTGACCTGTCCTCGTCCAGGTGCTTGTGTCCTGACTCCTCCTCTCCTTGCTCCACTCCTTGCCAATCTCGCTGATCGTCTCTTTGCCCTTCTCGCTCACTTTCTAACTGTTTCTGTTTCTGGGTTCTTAACAAGCTGCTTGAGTACTGCACTGCCCGCCTCCTGCATGGGCGTGCCCAATCAGAGACTTGGCTCCTCACCTGCCTTGAGGTGAGATGTGGTTCCTGATTAGCTCTGTGTTTCTTTATCTCAGAAGAGAAAATCCTGCATTCCCCTGCAGTACTGGTTCTCTCCACCGGATCACTATTAGTTTCCATTGCTTCATAAGAGTCTCCTACGTCACAGATCCCCCCCCCCCCCCTTAAGATATCATGGGCTGGCTTAGTCTTGACGGCACAGCACGTGATTCTATCTATGGGTTCAGTGCTGATGAGTTTCTGTTGAGGCTGTTGTCTCGGAGAGGCTATTGTGGCTATTTGGCTAAAGCTACTCTGTCATGCCATGGCTTTAAGACGTTGACATGGTAGACTTGCCTGCGACCTTTCCTATTCTCAACCAAGTAAGATACAGGTACTACAGCTTGTATTACCCGACATGGGCCTTTCCAATGGCTCTCAAATTTCGGTTCTGTCCCAGCCACCATTACAATAACTTTTTCTCCTACATTTAGTTGCCGTTGCTTTGTGTTCCTATCATAATAGGCTTTTTGTTTGGTCTGACTACGCTTCAGATTATCCACTGCAACTTGTGAAGTCCGGCGTAGCCGCTTCTTTAAGTTTCTCAGGAACTCGGGCACCTTTACTTCCCTGGGATCGGGTTCCACCCACTGTTCTCTCAAAATATCGAGAATGTCGCGGGGAGACCTCCCGTATAGTAGCTCATAGGGTGCTGTTCCTAATGAGGCCTGTTTTCTCTCTCGGCATGCATAAAGAACAAAGGGAAGCATTGTATCCCAGTTGTCCATTTCCCCCTCCAAACTCTTACGTAACATCCTTTTAAGAGTCTGGTTTTGTCTGTCGACTAAACCGTTCGTCTGGGGATGATATGCTGCCGTCTTAATGTGGTGAATACCAAAGGCATCCCACACTTGTCCTAAGTATTTTGACATGAAGTTGCTCCCCCTGTCGGTGAGAACTTCCTTAGGGAAACCCACTTCACAAAACAACTTAATAAGTTTGTTTGCTATTACTCTGGTAGATATGGTGCATAGTGGCATGGCCCACGGGAACCTTGTAGCGTGGTCTACCACCACTAAGATATAGCGGAAACCTCGAGGGGTTTTAATCAGAGGTCCGACAATGTCTACACCTATTCTCTGGATGGGATCCTTAATCACTGGTGATGGTATCATGGGGACATCCCTGGGATGGGCCGCTGAAACTCTTTGGCATGTGGGGCAAGCCTCACAGAACTTTGCTGTCTCTTTGAAGACACCCGGCCAATAGAATCTGGATAAGATTTGATCGAGTGTTCCCTGAATGCCTTTATGCCCCCCAATGGGATGGTCGTGTGCCAAGCGTAACACTATATTTTTAAAGGTTGTTGGCACAACCAACTGCTTTCTGCTATCTCCTGTGAAAGGATCTTTACTCTCTCTATAGAGTATTCCTGCAGTCAGGATAAATCTAGGTAAGGTATCCCTAGTAGTCTGAGCCCATTTGAATGCCTGTGTGAGAGCGGGGTCTGCTTGCTGCTCATTTGGGAATGTGGAAGACTTATTCATTAGTTCCTCTGGTACCCATGGTAGCTCTTGCCCTGCCTATACTTCAGACTTATTCTTAGAGCGAGACTGTTTCTCCTTACGCTTCTCAGATTTAGGCTTCCTGACTTTAGTGTCTGGAGTATCTATCAACGCATCATCAGAGGGGAGAACTTCTCCGAGATCCTCTGAGGTATCTTCTTTATTTTCTAAGGCTGAGGACTGGGCTCTTGTGGAGACCATTGCACCTTTCACCTGCAACTCTCTTTCCATCTCCCTAAAGAACTGCGGCCAATCCCTGTCTAGAATTACTGCGTGGGGAAGTCCTGGGACAACTGCTAAGGGGACAGTCCTTTGTGCACCTAACCCTGCTATGCGTAACTTGTATACTGGGTAGGTAGAGGTTCCTCCATGGACGCACCTTATTTTAACTGAACTAACAGGCTGAATTACTTCCTTGCCCTGCATGGCTTCTATTCTCTGCCAAAACTCTTCAGAGAGCATGCTTAACTCCGCTCCTGAATCCAGCAGAGCTTGAGTGGTAATTCCTTGTACTTCAATAGCCAGAAGAAATCCGGGTCTATCTTTCATAGGACTACCCGCTATCAAGGCAGTTTTAACAAAACAGTGTTTTTGCAAATGTCCCTCTTGCCCACATTTGTAACATCTTAGCTTATTCTTAGAGCTTTTCCACAAAGGCATGCACATTTTTATAGGGTCCTCCTGCACCCTCCCGTCCCTTTCTGATCTGCGACTGCGTGACTCCTGGGAAGTAGTGCCAGCTCTCTGGGCAGTTAGCTCTGCCTCTATATATCTTTCAGAGAGTGCAACAGCTTCTTGGGGAGTTTTGCAATTCTGCAAGATTAGGAAGGTGCGGATTCCCTGGGGTAGAGCGTTCATGTATTGCTCTAGTATCAAGTCATCAAGTATTGACTCCACCGACCTCCCTTCTGGAGTTAACCACTTGTCAATCAAGCTACGAATCCTGTGACACAATGACTTAGGAGTCTTACTCGGCCTCAGTCTCACACTCCTCAAACGCGTGTGGTAGACGAAAGGAGTGAGCCCTAGTCTCTCTCTTATCGCCTTTTTTAATTCATCATAGTTGCCGGCCATGGCAGCAGGCATGGCGCGGTAAGCGGCCATCGCTTCCCCAGTAAGGGATGCTGCTAATCTTAGCGCCCAGTGTTCTTTAGGCCAGGAGCTAAGGCGAGCTACTCTCTCAAAGCTCTCGAGAAAGTCATCCACATCATCCTGATTAGTAAGCTGACCAAAGTTAAACAAAGTTCTTGTCTGTAGACCAACAGGGTGTACAGCGGCTGTTAGAGTGGAACCTGTAGTAGATGTTGGTTGTCCAGCTGCTTGCTTCCTCTCCTTCATCCATTCCTCCATCATGGTCAGTAGAGGCTGCTGCTGTTCACGCAAACTCGCGTTGGCCTTTTCCTGTGCCTCTAACGCAAGATCTCTCTGGCGCTCCAGCTGCGTCGCAATCCAGTGGAAAATTTCCTTGGCGTCCATCGCCATCTTGGAATACCTGAAATAAAGCAAAAAGACAGACCCAAGTGCGGAATCACAGTACACTTGTCTATCTGCGCTTTTATTTCTCTTTTTTTTTTTTCCTTCCTAGTCCCCACTAGGCTGCACCCTTGCCCTGGTATCCTGGTTACCCGGGGTGGATACCCTTTACCTGGCTCAGTTGGTATACAAGCACGTCAGGAACAGAAGATCCTGTAGTCTCCTGCAGTTTCCTTCCTTGTCTGGGCTCGTCAGCTCTTCGGCTGGGCACCTTCTGGAAGTCAGCTTCTGCAGTTCTTGGTATAGCTACTTCTTGCGCCTGCGCAGTATCCTCAATACTATGCCACTTTGCCACCCACCCACTCCCTGGACCTTGAGGGTTAAGGGAGGGGCTGGCCTTGAATGCTCTTGAGGGTTAAGGTTGTAGTTGTGTAGGTGCTCAAGTAGTAAGGCAAGGCAAAGAAAATTTCTTTTGTGAGGTTTATTTCTCCCGCTCCGGAGTTCAAATGCAGCAGACGTAAATGAAATAATGTAGCACAAAACAAGGCTGAGAAACTTAACTAAACAAGGCTTTTCACTGCTTGGCTAAATGTCCATTACTGATCACATTCAGTTGTCCTGTGACCTCCTTTCAGTAACGTAACAGAAAACTCTGGTAACAACAATGCTCCTGAATTGCACACAATATGCTTTCACTTATTCTCTTCACATAAGCTTCTTTAGCATAGCAATCAGTAAGGTAACTTTGTTATATTCTTTCATAAAACATTGGCAAGCATATCACTTAAATATCCTTTTGAATCACACATGTAGAGCAGTCCATCGGGACTTCCTGCTCTGTAGAAGGCAGAGATATTAGAGGCATTTCTGCCTCACAGCTGCTCATAGGCTTTGCTACGTCATGAGGAGAAACTGCTCTACTTTGTAAGGAACTCCCTGAATTCAGTGAGAAGTAATTCAGCCTGTGTATTTTCTGAGCTAAGCTGAGAATATCAGTGCTTATCTCTTGGCAATTACACAGGTACACTACCAAAAAAATGCCTCCAGTTTTGCAACTGATTCCTATAGATTTTGGGGTGCTGAATCCAGGAAAAATAGCCAAAATGTTCCATCATGTCACGTTTTCTTGCAAAATTAGATTTCTTACCCATATAAGGAATGTTCACATAATTTCTTTTTAGCCGACTGCAGTTTATTTTCTTGGCCCAAAATAGAGGTTGTAATGGTTAACTAACTAGAAACACTCCCTCATGATATTTTAGAGTGTTTTGTATTCATTTTATACATTAACAGGACAATTGGGAGGCGGGGGGCTAAATCCAGTACTCGCGCTGGCGCATGTTCTTTCCTGTTCGCCTCACCTCGTTCGCTCGCTCAAACACGGTGGTTGCGACATGAACGTTCCTGTCAAATTTCAGTTTCTTGCAAGTTCATTATTACCTTTTGTTTGCTCAGTCGTAATCCAGCTTTATTCCGAAGTGGTTCACTACAGTTGTAGTTTGCAGTGCTGTGTATTTGTGATGGCTCACAGAGCCAGAGGTTGCATCAACTCTCCGGACAGTTTTTGTTTTATTTGTGGGGAATATACCGTGAAAAAGCGGCAGAGGAACATTTCTGCATTTATTAAAAAAGTATATTTCGCCTATTTCGGTTTGAAGTTAGGCGATCAAGACAAACCGTGGGCTCCTCACAAAGTGTGCAAGACATGTGAGGAAGATCTACGCTTATGGATGAAAGGTAAAAAACAAGCATTTCGTTTCGGAATACCTATGATGTGGCGTGAACAAAGAGACCACAGCAGTGACTGCTATTTTTGCTCTTGCATTGTGAAGGGATACAACTTAAAAAATAAGAACGTGATAAGTTACCCCAACCTTCCATCAGCAATTAGGGCTATGCCTCATAGCAACGAAGTACCTGTGCCTGAACCACCAAAATCTTTGGATCATATTTGTGTGGACGGTTCTGATCATGATGAGACTCATCAGATGGCTTTTCCCGATAAGTCCAGTTCTTCCGAGTTTGAAACTGAACCAGATCCGAAACCTGAACTTTTCTCTCAAGCTGAATTGAATGATTTAGTCCGGGATTTAGGACTCCCAAAAGATGCTGCCCAACTGCTAGGTTCTCGGCTTAAACAGAAAAATCTATTGTCAACAGAAACAACTTTTTATTGGTACCGCAACCGCGAGACACAATTTTTGAAGTATTTCAGCAAAGAGGAAGATTTGGTATTTTGCAACGATATATACGGAGTGATGGAAAAGTTTAAACTCAAGTATGATCCTGCTGAATGGCGGCTGTTCATTGATTCGTCAAAAGACAGCATAAAAGGTGTTCTTCTTCATAATGGCAACACATTCGCTTCAGTTCCTATTGCTCACTCTGTTATTCTCCAAGAAAAATACGAGAATTTGGCCCTGATTCTTCAGAAGATTCATTATGATGAGCATAAGTAGATGATTTGTGGAGACTTTAAAATTCTATCCATGCTATTAGGGCAGCAATCCGGTTTCACCAAATATCCCTGCTTCCTTTGCTTTTGGGATAGCCGGGCCCGCGACCTACACTGGGGGAAAAAAGACTGGCCAATTCGGGAGTATTTGAGACCCGGTGAGAAAATGTTCTTCATGAGAGCTTGGTACCTCGTGATAAAATTCTATTACCACCTCTCCACATTAAGTTGGGTCTCATTAAGCAATTCATCAAGTCCCTTCCAAAAGATGGTGAGTGCTTTCGGTACCTTTGCTCAAAGTTCCCCGACTTTCTGAAGCAAAGCTAAAGGAAGGAGTGTTTGTTGGCCCTGATATAAGGAAACTCATTTCAGATGGAGCATTCGCTGAAACGATGTCTGAGAAGGAAAAAGAAGCCTGGGAATCCTTCAAGGATGTTGTTCTCAAATTCTTGGGGAACAGGCGGGATGAGAACTATAAGGATATTGTTGCCAGGATGCTCAATGCCTTCAAAGAACAAGGCTGTAACATGAGCCTGAAAGTCCATTTCTTGCACTCCCATGTGAACTACTTTCCCGAAAACTTGGGGGCGTACAGTGAAGAACAAGGTGAAAGGTTTCACCAGGACATCAAGGACGCAGAGAGAAGGTACCAAGGAAGATGGAACACCACTATGATGGCTGATTTCTGCTGGTTGCTGCTGCGGGAAACCCCAGATGAAAAATACGCCAAGCAGCACACCAAGAGAAGCATTCGGGGGAAGAAGAAACGGGCCCACTAGGAGATTGATTGACCCAAGAATGACTTTAAAATCTAAACTGTGTTGACAAATATTGTGTTTTTACTAAACTTTGAAATAAAAATTTGCTAGTTATTACCACAGTGTCGGATCTCATTTATTAGAATTTTATTTTCACACCATCGGGTGTTTGTCTTCATGTATTGCAATGGTGCGGTTTGCGTTTTCTATTCTTACATACATACCTGTACAACATTTTTTGCACATTTCTTTGCTTTGCTTTGTGTCTAACCTCGCTCTTATATGCTCAATGTTTGTGCACATGTATGTGGCTGTTTTAAGTGCAGACAATTTTGCTACCATCACAGTGTGTTTTGTTGACATTATTCTTATGTGCTGCCTTGTTACAATTTTCTTTATTCTTATTTGAATAACTACTAAACAATTAGTATAAAGAATTCATCCAAGAAACTTTTATCTCGATCGCACTCAATCTGAAACGTTCACCTCAAACTGCTAACCCAATGTAGCAAAAAATCTGTACGTGATGGAGCAAATTGGTTACCAGATTTGGATTCAGCGCACCAAAAAACGTAAAAATCAATCGAAACATTAGAGGCAGTTTTAAAAAATTTTTTTTTAGTGTACCTGTGTTATCAGTGCTTTTACTTGGACCAGAGTTCAGCGTGTAAGCATTTCCCTTCCCCCACCTATCTCCAAATGAAAGTGCAGGGTAAAACGCTTCAGCTGTGCTTGGAGATTCTCTCAGAGTGTTAAAAGGAAAACAGTCAGGCTTCTCTTGGCTTAGCTCTGTGTTTCTTTATCTCAGAAGAGAAAATCCTGCATTCCCCTGCAGTACTGGTTCTCTCCACCGGATCAAAATTAGTTTCCATTGCTTCATAAGAGTCTCCTACGTCACAGTACCTAGCAGTTTCCCCAAAAGACACAGGTTCTGCATTGCTTGTACTAGGTCAAGCATTGATATCCTGGGTCCCTTCTTAATAATGGTTTATGGACCTTTCCTCCAGGAACTTGTCCAAACCTTTAATCCCAGCTAAACTAACAGCCTTTACTACATCCTCCGGTAACAAATTCTAGAGTTTGATTACACGTTGAGTGAAAAAATATTTTCTTGTATTAGTCTTAAATAGTTTACCCTGTAGCTTCATTGCATGTCCCCTAGTCTTTCTATATTGTGATAATGTAAACAGTCGATCTACGTTTACCCGTTCCACTCCGTTCATTAATTTATAGACTTCTATCATATCTCCCCTCAGCCGTCTCTTTTGCAGGTTAAAGAGCTCTAACCTTTTTAGCCTTTCTTCATAGGAGTATCCTTCCATCCCCTTTACCATTTTGGTGGCTCTTCTCTGAACCTTTTCTAATAACGCTATATCCTTTTTACGATACGGCGACCAGAATTGCACACAATATTCAAGGTGTGGTCTCACTATGGAACGGTATAGAGGCATTATAATATCTTTTGTTTTATTTTCCATTCCTTTCCTTATGATACCTAGCATTATATTTGCTCTCTTGGCCGCCGCTGCACACTGGGCCGAGGGTTTTAACATGGTATCCACAATGACGCCTAAATCTTTTTCCTGGGTGGTGGTTCCTAATGTGGAACCTTGCATCATGTAACCATAGTTTGGGTTGTTCTTCCCTAGGTGCATAACTTTGCACTTGTCCACATTAAATTTCATCTGCCATTTTGATGCCCAGTCTTCCAATTTATCAAGATCCTCTTGCAATTTTCCACAATCCTCTTGGGTTTTAACAACTTTAAATAGTTTTGTGTCATCTGCAAATTTGATAACATCACTCGTTATTCCACTTTCCAGGTCATTTATGAATATGTCAAAAAGCAGCGGACCGAGCACAGATCCCTGGGGTACACCACTATTCACCTTTCTCCATTGGGAAAATTGGCCATTTAGCCCAACCCTCTGCTTTCTATCTTTTAACCAGTTCCTGATCCACAGTAGTACACTGCCTCCTATCCCATGACTCTTTAGTTTTGCCAAAAGTATCTGATGAGGGACCTTGTCAAAGGCTTTCTGAAAGTCCAGATACACTATATCAACTGACTCACCTTTGTCCACCTGTTTATTCACACTTTCAAAAAACATAACAGATTAGTAAGACAAGATCTTCCTTGTCTAAAGCCATGTTGGCTGTCTCCCATTAGGCCATGACTATCTACATGCTGAATAATTTTATTCTTTATGATGGTTTCTACCATTTTTCCCGGTACTGACGTGAGGCTCACCGGTCTGTAGTTTCCCGGATCACCACTCGAACCCTTTTTAAAAATTGGTGTTACATTGGCGATCCCCCAATCTTCAGGTATTAGAGATGATTTTAATGCTAGTTCACAGATTACTAATAGCAGGTCTGCAATCTCATATTTCAGTTCTTTCAACACCCTTGGATGTATACCATCCGGCCCAGGTGATTTGCTACTCTTCAGTTTATCAAATAGTTGTAATACATCTTCCCGATGTATCGATATTTCCTTCAATTCTTCCGCACCTTTAAATACCACTTCAGTCATGGGTAACATCCCTACAAATTCATTCAGTCTCTCCGCTATCGCCTTGTCGCCTCTTAGTGCCCCTTTAACTCCTCTATCATCTAATGGTCCAACTGACTCTCTCACAGGTTTTTTGCTACGAATGTACTTGAAAAAATCTTTATTTTGCATTTTTGCTTCCGCAGCAAGCTTCTTCTCAAATTCTTTCTTTGCCTTCTTTATCAATGCCTTGCATTTTATTTACCAGTGCTTGTGCTGTTTCCAGGTTTCATCGTTTGGCTCTTTTTTCCATTTCCTGAAAGATGCTTTCTTGGCAACAACAGCCTCTCTGACCTCACCTTTAAACCATGCTGGCAGTTTTTTGGACTTCCTACCACTTTTCTTAAAGCGTGGAATACAGCTGGTCTGGGCTTCCAAGATAGTATTTTTCAACAACACCCAAGCTTGATGTAAGTCTTTAACCTTTGCAACTGCTCCTTTTAGTTTTTTCTTAACTATTTTCCTCATTTTATCATAGTCTCCCTTTCGAAAGTTAAAAGTTAGTACTGTGGATTTCCTTACTATCCCTCCTCCACTAATTAACTCAAAGGCGATCATGCTATGATCACTATTGCCAAGTGGCTCCAACACCCTTATTTCTTACACTAGATCTGGTGTTCCACTAAGGACTAGGTCTAATATGGCTTCCCCTCTGGTCGGTTCATGAACCAGCTGCTCCAAGAAGCAGTCATTTATGTCATCTAGGAACTTTATCTCCCTAGCATGTACTGCCGTGACACTGACCCAGTCGATACCGGGGTAATTGAAATCGCCCATTATTATTGCCGCGCTGTAACTTTTGATAGCTTCCTTGATTTCTTTGAGCATTTCATCATCCATTTGTTCATTCTGGCCAGGCGGTTGATAGTACACCCCCACCGCCATCGCCTTCTGCTTTTTACATGGAATTTCAATCCATTGAGATTCTACAGCAAATTTTGTTTCCTGCAAAACTTTAATCCTTTCGGACCCCATTCCCTCTCTAACATAGAGCGCAACCCCCTCCACCAATTTGATCAGCTCTATCATTACGATATAGTTTGTACCCAGGTATCACAGTGTCCCACTGGTTGTCCTCCTTCCACCATGTCTCTGATATTCCAATCACATCTAACCTCTCATTTAGTGCTATATATTCTAACTCTCCCATCTTATTTTTTAGACTTCTAGCATTTGCATACAAGCATTTTAGAGAATGTATTTTATTCATATTAATTTGGCTATTGGTAGACATGGGTAATTTGGGATCTTTAAGCTCTGTCTGCTCCATACTCGAGGGCATTTGGACTACTTTACTCTTTTTTTGGAAACTCTCTGCTTTTGGTAGTTTCCTTCAAGGATACATTCTTCCGAACCATCTGCTCTTGGGCGACTGTCGGCTTTCCTCTATTATCTAGTTTAAAAGCTGCTCTATCTCCTTTTTAAAGGTTAATGCCAGCAGCCTGGTTCCATCCCGGTTAAGGGGATGCCCATCCCTTCGGAAGATCCCCTCCTTTCCCCAGAATGTACTCCAATTCCTAAGAAATCCAAACCCCTCATCTCTGCACCATTGTCTCATCCACGCATTGAGACTCCAGAGCTCTGTCTGCTTTTTGGGTCCTGCACGTGGAACGGGAAGCATTTCGGAGAACGCTACCCTGGAAGTTCTGGATTTCAACTTCCTACCTAAAAGCCTAAATTTAGCCTCCAGAACCTCCCTACCACATTTTCCTATGTCATTGGTACCGTCATGTACTAAGAAAGCAGACTCCTTCCCAGCACTATCTAAGACCTTATCTAGGTGGCGCGTGAGGTCCACTACCTTCGCACCAGGCAGGCATGTTACCAGGCGATCCTCACGTCCACCAGCCACCCAGCTATCTACATGTCTAATGATCGAATCACCAACTATAACGGCTGTCCTAACCCTTCCCTCATGGGCACATGGCCCTGGAGAATCTTCCACAGTGCGAGAGGGTTTTACATCACCTGGAGGACAGGTCCTAGTTACAGGATCACTTCCTGCCACACCAGGGTGATGCTCTCTTGTCACGTGACCTCTCTCCTCCATGGCAACAGGGATGCTGCCAGACTGAAGGTGGGACTTCAGGACTATATCCCTGTAGGTCTCATCTATGTACCTCTCTGTCTTTCTTATGTTTTCCAAGTCTGCTACTCTAGCCTCTAGAGAATGGACTTGTTCCCTGAGAGCAAAGAGCTCCTTGCACCTAGTGCACACGTAAGACCTCTCACCAACTGGGAGAAAATCATACATGTGACACTCAATGCAAAAGACTGGAAAGCCCCCATCCCGCTGCTGGACTGCTGTCTGCATCTTAGTTTTAAGTTTGTGTTTAGATCTTTAAGTTCTTTACTTACTAAGGGTTGCTATGGATATTTATACCAATAAAACTGTACCTAATACATTTAATATACCTTGTTCACCTGAAGCTTAATTAATCTCAGGTCCTTAGTGTATGTCTGATTTGGGTAACAAGCTTCACCTGAGAACACCTCCTGTCTTTTAAGATGTGTAAGTACCTAGAAAGCTACGATTATCTCAGAGATGGGTGGGTGTGGGGAGGGAGGGAGGGAAATAACACTTGTGCTGCTGTGCTGCTGTGCTGCTGAGGTAAGCTATATTCTTATTTGATTTAAATTATAGCTCTTTGCTGCTGCTAGGCTCTAACTTATTATGAAATTTAAACTACAGCTCTCTGCTGGGTTCCAAATTTAACCAGAAAGCTTTCTTCTGTGTTTTAAATTTAAACTAAAAGTACTTTGCTGATGCTAGGCCCTGAGTGACTATTAAATTTAAACTACAGCTCTCTGCTGGGTTCCAAATTTAACCAGAAAGCTCTCTTCTGTTTTTTAAACTAAAAATACTTTGCTGATACTAGGCCCTGAGTGACTATTAAATTAAAACTATAATCTCTCTGCTAGGTATGAAATGTAACCAGAAAGTTTTCTTCTGTGTTTTAAATTTAAAGTTAAACTGCTGCTACTAGGCCCTGACTGATTTAACAAAAAAGAGTGGGTTCAGAGATTAAATAGCTTTAATAGAAATAATTCCTTTCAGAAAATTCCCAGAAGTATATACTCACAATTGCAAATCTCTCTCCAGAAGTAACAGTCCCTTTTCTAGTCCTTCAAGACTGAGGATCACAGAGCTCTGGTTGAGCTATTTATGCCTGTGCTGCTGAGGTAAGCTGTGACCAACTTCCTGGATGATTAAAAGTCCTTGCTTGGATAGAAGGAGTCTTTCAAAATGGCCTTTTGAACCTGGTGTTAACACCTATTGAAAACGTTTCACAGATCTCTTGCTCCCTAGGTAGAAGGCCTCTTTGTAAAGGTCTCTAGAAGACTTTATTTGCTGCTCAAAGAGTACTGACCCTGTTTTGCCTTTTGTGCTAATCTATATTCTTATTTGATTTAAATTATAGCTCTTTGCTGCTGCTAGGCTCTAACTTATTATGAAATTTAAACTACAAGCTCTCTGCTGGGTTCTAAATTTAACCAGAAAGCTCTCTTCTGTGTTTTAAATTTAAACTAAAAGTACTTTGCTGATGCTAGGCCCTGAGTGACTATTAACTTTAAACTATAAGCTCTCTGCTGGGTATGAAATGTAACCAGAAAGTTCTCTTCTGTGTTTTAAATTTAAACTAAAAACTTTGCTGATACTAGGCCCTGAGTGACTATTAAATTAAAACTATAAGCTCTCTGCTGGGTATGAAATGTAACCAGAAAGTTCTCTTCTGTGTTTTAAATTTAAACTTAAACTGCTGCTACTAGGCCCTGACTGATTTAACAACAAATAGTGGGTTCACAGATTAAATAGCTTTAATAGAAAGAATTCCTTTCAGAAAATTCCCAGAAGTATATACTCACAATTGCAGATCTCTCTCCAGAAGTAACAGTCCCTTTTTCTAGTCCTTCCTCCTTGAATCAGGACCTGGAGTTGTTCCGAAGAACATCAAGTGGCACATGTGATGCTGATGTTTAGAGCAAAAATATCATAAGAAAGGGTGGGTAGGAATGTTGTATTATCCATTAGTCCTTGTGGTTTTCATGGTGTGGGGGAGGGTGGCTAGCAGGTCCAAAATAAGTGTGCCCAAGATTTGACCATTCAGCTTCAAGTTCAGATGATTAAAACAAAAGAGGGTTTTTTTGTCATTGGTATCTAAATGTTGATGGCAGTAAGTGGAATACTGCTTGTGTTTGAGGGTTACACTGGCTGCACAGCAGGTACCTGGTGTGGAGCAGTTTCATAGATGATCTCAGTATCGTAGTCATCCAGATTTCACACCTTGGTGCTAGGAGCAGTCTTGTTTCAATGTGGATGCCAAGGCTTTGTGGAGTGACTATGCTATGTTGGTCAGGCCCTAGAGTGGTAGGATCTCCTTTTAATGTCTCTGTATTATTGGTTAGTGGACCATGGGTCAAAGTCCATGGTTATACCTTCTGCCTTGTTCTTTTGTTCAGAGACTGGTGCTCCTGAATTTTGATATGGCTGACATTCTTATGTTTTTTTCTGGCATCTACAGAAGCACAGGGAGTCAATGGGGCCACATTTTGATTTAGTGGCGTGAGGAGTGCAACTGCAATGGCTGGGCTGGTGAGGCAAACAGTGAGCCCTGCTGCTACCTCTGCTTTTGGCTGCTCACTTGTCCAACTCTTAAGGTATCCTTTGGGTGTAATGTCATTGGTTTAGTAAATGTGTGGTGCTGATCCATCTAATGAGGCTGGATTTATTTTGGATGTGGGATTCAGTTCCCCTCTGTCATCCTTATCTGTTCTTAGTTTATGCTTTGGCAAAAAACTGGGGAAGCGAGATAGTGTATATATCTAAGTTCTGGGTCCACTGGGAACTTTTCCTGCTTTTATCCAGGTGGCCATGGTTATATCACCTGGTGAGCATCTGTTTGTCAGATATTGTATAAAACATCTGACTGAACACTCTTCAGGGCTTGTTTAAGGGAATTGGCAAAGCTTTCGGTGCTGCAGTGCGGCTTTTGGGTGGTGATGACATACAGGTTGCAGTCCTCACCAGTGGCAGTGAGGAGGAATTGAACTCCCAGGAGGATGGTTTTCTTCCTGAGAAGAGTGGGGGGAACGTAATGGATGAAGGACCCTTAAACTCCAGCCACAGGGAAGTCATCATACTGTGCGGAGCAGGTTCAATGTAGCTGCATTATTTCTGAAACTGGGTGTCTTAGCCTGGCGCATGAAGGCTGAGAAATGGAGAAGCTGCAATGGTGAATGTGTATTTGCCAGACTAGGATATCACCATCTAGTCCTGTAAGGTGCTAAGCTGAGAGATCTCTGCTCAGTTCAATGGACTTAATATGGTTATGGAAATTGTTAATGGACAATATAGCTGTGGCCAAGTTTTGCCACTAATCAAGTGAGTCAATGGTGGTAATTTAGAATGTTTGGTGCGATAGTGGGGCAATTGAGTGGTGGATGATGCAAGTGCCATTGTGATTTAGGAACTATCATCTGTTGAATATTGACCACCTAGATTGTGGTTATATCTCAAGTAAAATGTTATATGATCTATGAATACCTCTCATCTGAAAGAGGACATTGACAAAAGCATGGTATACGTGAACACAGTTCTGGGACAGAGATTCAAAACCGTCTGAGGAGGAAGAATATATTTTGCTGCTTATCACACAACATTTCCTGCATAATTTTAATATCCAGTAAAATTTCCAATAGAAGTGCTAATGAAGACCAAATATTTTCTCCAATTTGTTTTAAATGTACTACTTAGTAACATCATGATATGTCCCTTAGCCTTTGTACTTTTTGAAAGAATAAACAATTGATTTGTGTCTTTTAAACTGGGGAAGATCAGAATACTCTTTCAACATTTGGAAACAGAATCTTGAATAATGATAGAATTAACTCTAAGTCCAATAGCGAGTCAGAGAAATATGGCAGAAGTTCCTTTAGTAGCTGAGGCGGTAGCAGATCAATAGCTTAAGGCCATGGGTTCATTGAGGAAATAATTTTCTCTAAGCTAACCTATTTAGCAATTGGCAGTCATTGAAAGTGCTTTGAGGAAACACCAAGGGACTCATCTGAGAAATATGTGAATTCTTTGGAGGAGAGTTATTTACTTAAAAAAGAAATATAAAGACTCAAAGGGGTATGTTTACTAAACCCTCTTAACGTGCGCGCCGCGTTAGTCTGCAGGATGCCGTAAAAGGAGTGGGCGGTCCGGTCAAAAATAGCAAAATGGGATTAGCGCGCACTGCGCTGTGCGCTCTTGTGCGCCGCGCAGATTAGCGCACGAGAAACGCGTGCGGGAAGCATAAGCAGGCGCGCTGATGTGCAAACAGAGGAACAGGGCTGCAGTACAATGGTGAAGACACTGACAGATGGTGCAGGGGTCATGGGTTCAATCCCCCACTGTGCCCAATGAATAAGGCTGGCTGAGGCACTACCATTATTTGTAATATTGCATTATGAGGCTTTTTAATTTTATTTTAATTACTGCTGCTAGAAAACGCACTCTCAAAGCACTGTAACATAAGGTGCTGCATAAGGCACCCCATAAGGTACCCCAGAGGGCACATTTTAAAGTGCACTGTCCGCCACGGCACCCTACAATGTTGCTTAAAGGGTGGCCTATAGGGCGCCATATAGGGTGCTCTATGAGGCACAGCAAGGTCATAGCACTGTTTTTGATGGCAGCACTGTGCATTTAAACACATGGAAATCTTAAGTCGGTGCGCTGACATGCAAGGAGGAACAGCAGTGTAGCACAATGGTTAAGGCACTGATGATACAGGGGTCATGAGTTTGATCCCCAGTGTGCCTAATACTTAAGGCTGGCTGAGGCATCAGCTTTGAACTGTAAGTATTGTTTCCTGCTGCACTTTATTTGTATTTTATTAATTGCTGCCAGCAAACACACCCTCACGTGCCTTAACCTATGGTGCCGCATAAGGCACCCTATAAGGCACTCCATAGAGCACATTATAAAGTGCACTGTCCGCCACGGCACGCTATAATGTCCCCTATAGGGCACCCTATAAGTCACTCCATAGGATACCGTATAGTGCACCTTATATGGACGGTAACCATAAGGTGCCCTATAGGGCGCCCTATAAAGGGCCCTATGAGGCACCTTATGGGTACAGTACGCTGAGGGTGGTTTTGATGGCAGCACTAATGTACATTAAAAATAGATAATGCTTTGGACAGCCCTATCAAATAACCCCACTGTGGGTTTGAACCCATGACCTCTGGCTCTACAGGCAGTGAAGTAACCAGTGAGCTACAGCTCTACAGCTGCTAGCAAAGTCTTGGCTGGCTGCAGAAGGACTACACGTCACCACATAAACAGTCTTCTGTGGTCACCAGGATAGGGTTAGCCCACCCGTACCCATGATGCACTGCACATGCAAATCAGCCATCTACAGATGAACACAAGATGGGGTATGCACCCCCACAGCATCTCGGCCTGGTAGGGGGAACTGACCATGTGTGTTACTGGCACAGAGTAGCCACATACCATCACATTGTGCGGGTACTGTGCTCACCCTGAGCGTGCGGTGGGGCGCCCAGCACCAGGTCCACAGCACCTTCCATGGCAGAAATAGGCCATGCTGTAGGTCCCTAGCAGTTCTAGTGTGTGAGATAGGTAGTTCCTGCAGACACACTTTGGATACATTTGTATTTCTCAGTCAGGTTTGATCCTTATGGACCCATAGGCAGATTATGTACTACCACCCAACCCACCCCCTGGGGCTGTGGGTGGGAAACAGGGTCTCCCACTGACAGATCCACGTTTTACATCCCTGCAATGGCAGCAGTAGAGAGGACCACCAACCGCAGTCCTGCTGGGGAACAGATACCCTACAGGGCAGTCAATGCAGATCTGTACCCATCTATAAAGCAATAGCAGACAGACATTAGGCCCGGAAATACTCAGCTGCACGCCACCACAATCTGATATTCTCCTGCAACAAGCCTGCAGCCACTGCACTCTGCAAGGTGTTCCAGCAAGACACATACTAGCTGCAGACGGTCTGATAGCTAGTCCATAGGGCATGTTCCTGGAGAAGATGCATGCACCCAGAACTGGGATATCAGCATACACACCAAGCAGATAAGTCAGTGATCAGGCCCCAAAAGGGAACCCATAAATATCACAAGAGAAAAATACTATATAGCACTATGGGGGAGCCTAGCCATGCCATGCCATGGTCACTGCTCAGTCAGGGTGAGAATGATCTCCCAGCAGAACATGCTGTGGCCAGGCACTACAATATCCCAGCCAGTGCCCTATGTCCTGTGCAGATGCATCCTGGCCAGGCCACCCTGTCCGGGCTATACCCATGGTACCTTGCTCCTCATAATGCGCATTGGCAGGCCAATACTGGCAACAGTGCTGGCAGTGTGGGCTGTGGAGGGTGTTTGCAGCAACCACACACTGGATAGACAGACACACACTCCCACACCTATGCCAGCATTGTGCTACTATAGAGGTGTTTAGCAGCCCTGACCACCACACAAGTCCTGGGCACAGTGCAGGCATGGATATGGTACGTAATACTGGTGGGGGTCACTCCCCAGGGTGGTAAACACTGTCAGAGACCAGACCTGAAGCACACTCCACAGACATCAGAAAGGTTGCTATGATGGAGCTCAATCAGCAAACTGTGCTTAACGTAGGAATTGCTATCTGCCAGTAATCATAGCAACCTTTTGATAACTGTGTACCGTATTCCCAGATGTAGGGTGACATTGCTAAGGTATGCAAGTGTTAGTATTGGGAGATGCACTCAGGGCCCAATGTCCTGCCTCTCCAGGGGGCATTGGCTAATGGAGTCTGTGGGTGTGGGTGTGTCTGCCCCTGTTGGCTGCTGCTTTACGGCAGAGGTTCCCAACTCCAGTCCTGGTGTGCCAAACACTGTTCGGGTTTTCATGCAGTCCCTCATGAATATGCATGAGATACATCTGCATACCATGGGGGTGGTGCATAGATATGCAGCACAGGCATCTTTATTAGAGGCAGCATGGAACCTGAATGGTGTTTGGCCCTGCAGGACTGCATTTGGGAGACTCTGCTGTAGGTAATACGCCTGTTTATGGAGTCTGTGCTCTCTAGGGTAAAATGTAGGTGTTTTGGGCATGTTTACGTCATCTGCAATAAAGGTTCTGTCTGTATTAGCATGTTGTAGTAGTGGGTAAAATATGGGGACTGGGTTGGCAGGCACCATAGCTGGCGCTTGAACCTGTGCCTTCCGCTTCCAAACACACTGGTTGTGTGCACTGCACCACTGTGTTGCCACAGAGACAGTGCATTCCCTGGTGATACCATAACTGTTTGTCTGGCAGGGCCTGTCTGTTGCAGTGCATGGCACCCACCTACACAGGGCTAGGCCATGGTCTGCTCTGGGCAGCTGCCACTGCCCCCCTCCACCACCAGTACCCTCTGCCACAATGCTGACATGCCCTTCTGTTGATGGTGCTGGTGGTGTGCAGTCTCAAGCCATCCAGTGTGCAGGTAGGTGGCTGCCTATGGTGCATGTTCTGTGGTAGGGGTGCCTGCATAGGCATCCACGCTTCCCCCCAACACCGCCTGCCAATGTTCTGTGCCCTTGGAGGTACCTGCTGGGTACTATCCCCTGTGACACTGTGATAAACACTCTCGTGCCCATGTTGGGCCCTCATCAGTTGCTGTCTGGCTGCTGTTCAGTTTCAGCATTCCTAAGTGCCACCTAGGCATCTGCCTAGTCCGCACTGTGCCCCAGCTGCACCACAGCATGTGCCGCCTGCAGCCCTCTGTATCCCCTTTCCCAGCATCTGTCCAGTTGCCCATTCCGATATGCCCGCCCTGCTGTTGTGGAACATGTGCATGCCATAGGTAACCTGTCCAATGGAGAGGGAAACCCTGATCAGTGCTATTTCACTGTGGGATCATTCACCTTGTATGGGGACGGAGCGTAGACCCTTCCAAAATTCATATTTATTTTTTGTTTATTTGCACTTTTGTTCCGTGCACCTATCACACTTATCACTTTTTTGTAGGTTTCCCTGGTTTTGCTGTACATTGCTGACAGAAATGGTTTCTTTTCCCTTTAAATCAGCTCTAATGCGAGGTTTTCACTTGCATTAGTTTTGGCCTCGGATTTCACATCGTTAGTGTGCTGGGAGCCTCTCCCCTCCCACTCTCCACCCATTGACCCCTTCTCTCCGCCCCTGGGGAGCCTTCCTCCGCCCTCCGCGAGCCTTTCCCCGCCTTCAGCGCTCATTTGCGCCGCTGCGCGCATAAGCGTGCACTAAGGCACATTTGTGCCCCGTAATGCGTCATTAGCGCGCGCTAAGGTACCTTAGCACGCTCTAATTGCACAGCACGCACGTTAAGAAGGTTTAGTAAACATACCCCAAAGTGTTTTTAATTTAATTTTCAAAGGAAGAAAATTGCTGAATTCATCTGATGATAATCATAGTTTGGTAATAAGTTTGACACTTGACTCTATTTAAAAGCATTTGGAATAAGTGATGACGGTAGTTTTCATTGATGTGGATTTGACCAGAATAATATTCATTTTTAGCTTTCCTAATTAGCAATGTATATTTAGTTTGAAGAGTCCTACATTGGTTCCAGTGAAGGGAACTTTTATCTTTCCTCAAGACTCTCTTTGCTCTATGAAGTGTTTGGTTAGGCTTTACTTCTAGAACAGGAGATTCTCAACCCAGTCCTTGGGACATACCTAGCCAGTCATGTTTCAGAATAACCACAATGAAAATGCAAGAGAGAGATTGGCTAGATGTGTTTGAAACCTAGGTTGAGAACCCCTGCTGTAGAGGAGCAAGATTATCTAGGGTCCTTATTAAGACCTAACTCCAGATACCTACTTTATCATAGTGAAATGGAAGGGAGAAATTCTAAAGGACAGGGATATTGTCAAGCAAAGTGATCTTTAGTGCTTTCATATTGCTAGAGTATCTAGTTAGAATTATTAATCTTGGATGTTCTATTTGAAATGAGGAATTGTAAGAAATGATCAGAGCATGAGACTGGAAGAATAGAGGAGTAACATTAGATGGGTAGGTCAAGGCAGTGACCCGCTGAGTGTGTGGAAATGATGAACAAACTAAAACCTAAATCAATCAACAAGGATAGGAATCCTTGCTTCCAACGAGGATAAGTCACCTGAGAGTAAGTGTGCATCAGCAAACAGCAAGCTCCCCTCATCACTTGAGGTTTGGGAGACTGGATGGGGGTGATATATGACCAGGCAGTACAGTGAAAGACTGAATAAGAATTGTACCAAGAGTGCATCAGATACTCTGATCGTTTGAAGAGGAATCTCTTTGACACAAAATGTATTTGACATAATAGAAAAACACCACCACCATGCCTAAGAGAGTGATGGGTTGCACAATTTTGAATATCAGGGGGCAAGAATGAAGTAGGCGATATTGCAGGTCCTCCTTAAGCCAGGAAATACCAGAACATTTTTTTTCAATTTATACTTTTATTAACATTTTGAATACCTGACAGGAAAAGTGATACCAATCACATCTATCATCAACATAAAAGGATCAAGATAACCTTGGCTGGTCAAGGTAGACATCAAGATTTGTTTTTTTCCTATCAAGCACTGCTACAATGGAGAAGGTCTGAGAAAAGAAAAACAACCAAAGGACATTTACAGAGAAATCATCTCTGTCACATTAGGGCATTCCTAACAGGGTCTCCATTGCAAGCAAGTTAATACTGTATGACTTTAAATGCAGACTCTTTGCCTGTGAGCTCTTCAAAGGGGTTTGGTCTTCATTTTTAATAGCTAATTATTTTTCTGGTGCTTCCATTCAAAGCCAGTTTTTGGAAGCCACTAACATCATCAGGAGTTAGATCCCTCCCTATCCAGCCCAGCTCCCACCCACCCCATGTGAGAATTCTTGCTATATAGGCAATTCCCCAATTAGCTTGTTGACAATTTATCATTCTTAAAGGTGCTTTGATTAGGCAATTTTACAAAGGGAACACATTAATCTGTAGTTTTTAGACACATACAGCCCAATTTTGTCCCGGAAGTAGAAGCCCTCTGTACATCCAATCTGAACCAGACGTACAGAGGGCATCATGATTCTGATCCTGCGGGGTACATCTAGTCCCACAGGATCAGAATAGCAATCAGACCTGTACGTGTAGGCTGGGACTGTGATTAAGCCCAGCCTGCACATACAGGCACTGCCTGATTAACTCAGTCAGGACTTTTAAATGGAGCCGCAGCGCCATGGTGTCCGATTTTCATGGCATTGCAGCTCCATTTAAAAGCCATGATCCTGGCACCCAGCTCCTATAGTTAATCCCTGCAGCTTGACCCCTGATCCGGCCACCTATGGCCAGGGTCGGGCAGCAGAGAATGCCCTCAGACCAAGTTGCCGGCCCTGGACATACAGGGCTGAAATTAGAATCAGTCCTGTATGACCAGGGCCAGTGACCACCCACTGCCCACCCTAACTCTGCCCCTGATCTGGCCCCTCTCTGTGCCCTTCTAACTTCCTCGTACAACTGGCAGGGAATTTAGACGCTGACAAGGATGGCTGTGAATAGTGAGGATGAATGTCCCATTGGGACATCTATCCCACTATTCATGGGGCAGAATAACCCTGATAATATCAAAATTTACTAATATAAAGTATTAACTGTCTTGCAAGGAAGTAGGGCTACACACAGGGACATAGAACAGTGCTATTAGAACACACATTAAAGAAGTCAACTGCTTTTTCTCTTAAAGGACAACTGAGGGGAAGTTAGGGATTTTGGTAGGTCTTTCATGTTTACTTCAACAGGTTCCAAAGCTCCACCAGCTGAACAATAGCTGGGAAAAATCACATTGCCAAAGCTGTTGCCATCATTACAGCTTCTGCCTCTGTCCAGACAAAGAGCTTGATGCCAGTTGAAGGACCAGTTCCATGTGCAGGATGCCTGAAAGTTGAAGCCCTCATGAAACAGGTAGAGGAGCTCAGAAAAGAGGTGGCGAGGTTGAGGAACATTTGAAACAGCAAGAAGTACATTGATCAGATGCTTCTTCAAACATGCAAGCTCTGACAGAGGTGAAGATGGGCTACTACAGAATGAAGAAAGTTGGACACGAGTCACCAGAGCCTGCAGATCAACAGTCCAACTCCTCCAGCCCTTGAATTGAAGAACCATTAATGCAGCCCTAGAAGTGGAGGAGGTGAAAGCATAAAGGAAAGGGAAGAACCAGAGCTCGAGCACCTTAAAGTTGCAGAATCAGTGACCATAAGGAAGCAAAGGGTAGTGGTAGTTGGTGACTCTCTTCTGAGGACTTCTGAGGGGGCGTCCATCTGCTGACCAGATTTGATGTCCAAAGAGGTGTGCTGTCTGCCAGGTGCCAAAATCCAAGATGTTATGCCAAGACTCATCAAGCATACTGACTATTATCCAATGTTGCTCATCCATGTCGGCACATATGATACTGCATATCAAAAGTGGCTTCATGGCTCTGGGACAGAGGGTGAAGCAGATAGGTGTGCACGTGGTGTTCTCTTCAATCCTCTCTGAGTAAAGGCTGAGACAGAGAAGTTTGCATCCTAGAGATTAATGCATGACTGCATGGATGGTGTCATCAAGAGTATTTTGGTTTCCTGGACCATAGGATGATTTTTGATTTTACAATGGCTACAGAGCAGAGATAGTGTCCATCTGTCTAAGAAGGGTTGAATTAACTTTAGCAGCAGAATGGCTAACGTAATGAAGAGGGCTTTACTCTAGATTCATTGGGGATGGGTGAAGAAGGCCCTCAGGTAAGTGAAAGCCCTCAGGTGAGTGAAACATTAAATACCGCTGTAGAAAATGATAAAAGGGACATCTGGAAAGCAGTGTGTATAAATACCCAAAACATGGGGAATAAGATCCCGGTTGTTGAGGCTTTAATGGAAGAAGCTAACTTGGATTTTGTAGTGATTACAGAGACATGGTTTATAGACAACTATGGCTGGAATATAATTATACCAGGCTATACTTTACTTGTGTGTATCAGTGATGCTGAGAGCTAAACTATCGGTAGTTTAACCACTGGCAGGGCCTCCCAAAATGGACAGGTCTCAGCTGAGGTGCCAGACCAAGACAAACCACCCATCTGGGCAGCGGCAGAATGAGACAGTGTTGACGGTGGAGGATCACATTTCTGTGACAACAACAACACCAAACTTAAACTGCGCTGAAGAAAGGCCTGGCAATCTACTTCTGTATCTTGCCATGAAAATCCAATGGATAGTTACAACAAAACAAATTGTGCTATAGTGCTAGAAGATGAGACCCCCCCAGGTCGGAAGGCACTCAACTAGCTACTGGGGAAGAGCTGAAGACTTTTCAGAGTAAAGCCAGCATTTATGATGTGATTGGAGCAAAGCCCTCGGGACGTCTGACTGCTGCACATGAAATGAGAGTCAGAAGCTGTAAAGATGTCTTAAACATTGGAACATGGAGCGTACAAAGCATGAACGAAGGGAAGTTGGAGGTAGTCAAGAATGAAATGGAACGTGTACAACTTAATCTGTTGGGTGTCAGTGAACTGAAATGGACTGGCATGGGGCACTTTGCATCAGATGATCACATGGTATACTATGCTGGAAATGAAAGACAAAGAAGAAATGGTGTTGCATTTATAATAAAGAAGAAACTTGCAAGAAATGCAATAAAATACAATGCAGTCAGTGAACGCTTAATCTCTAATAGTCTATGAGGAATGCCTATCAACACAACTATAATTCAAGTATATGCCCCAACAACAGCTGCAGAAGAGAATGAAATTGAAGCGTTCTATGAACAAGTACAAGCTGAAATTGACAGAACATGCAAACAGGATATCCTGATAGTCCTGGGTGACTGGAACACAACATTTGGCAACAAAGAAGAAGGCAAAGTAATTGGAAAATATGGATTTGGCTGCAGAAATGAAGCTAGAGAAAGACTGATAGAATTCTGCAAGACCAACGATCTATTCATCTCAAAACACCTTCTTCCAGCAACATAAGCTGCGACTGTACACATGGATTTCACCCAATGGATTGTATAAAAATCAAATTGACTATATCTGTGGAAGTCAACGATGGAAAAACTCTGTAACATCAACAAAGACAATACCTGGAGCTGACTGTGGTACAGATCATCAACTACTAGTATGCAAACTCAAGCTAAAGTTGAAAAAGAGCAAACCACTCATGAATGCAGCAAAATATGACCTTGAGAATATACCACTGGAATTTAAAGACTGCCTGCAAATTGATTTGCTGCTTTAGATACAAATGACAGAGCTCCAGAAGAGTTATGGAATGATATCAAGAAGGTTGTGTTGGAAGAAAGCAAGAACTCTCTACAAAAGGTGAAAAAGCAAAAACGGCCAAAATGGATGACGGAAGAAACTCTGAAAATTGCCCAGAAATGCAGAGAAGCTAAAGCCAGAGGACAAAGAAAGACAACCACAGAACTCAACAGAGATTTCCGACGTGCAGCAAGACAGGACAAGGAAAAGTACTACAATGATGCATGCAAGAAAATAGAAGCAGAAACTATTAGAGGAAGAACAAGATCGGCTTTCCTAAAGTTGTGAGAGTTAAAGAAAAAGTTCCAGCCTCAAATTGGAATGTTACAAAATGCTCAAGGTTCTATGTTGAATGATGCTGAGAAGATCAAGAAAAGGTGGAAGGAATATACAGAGTTTTTATATGATACAGATCAAGTGGACCAACAGCCGTTTCAACCTGTACCTTATGATCGGGAACCATTGGTGATAAAAGAAGAAGTTGAAGCAGCATTGAAAGCCTTATCAAAGAACAAAGCACCAAGCTTTGATAGCATTCCCATAGAAGTATTACAGCAATCTGATGCAGCTGTTACCATACTTACAAGGCTCTGCCAAGAAATATGGAAGACAACATCATGGCCAACTGACTGGAAAAGATCTGTGTTTATACCAATTCTAAAGAAAGGTGATCCAACTGACTGTGGAAATTATCACACAATCACTCTGATCCCACATGCCAGCAAGATTCTACTGAAGAATATTCAAAAGAGACTACAACCATACCTGGAACAAGAACTACCTGAAGTGCAAGCAGGGTTCAGGAAAGAGCGAGGAATGAGAGACATTATTGCGAAGGTGAGATGGATCCTTGAAAAAACTAAAGAATACCAAAAGGATATCTATTTGTGCTTTATCGACTATAGCAAGACTTTTGACTGTGTAAACCATGAGAAACTCTGGGCCACATTAAGAAGCATGGGTATACCAGAACACCTGATCGTTCTCTTGCACAATCTGTACATTGATCAAGAAGCAACAGTTCGAACGGAACAAGGAGAAACAGAATGGTTTAAAATAAGCAAAGGTGTAAGACAAGGCTGCATACTTTCCCCCTACCTGTTTAATTTATATGCAGAACAAATCATCAGAGAAGCAGGATTGTATGAAGACAACAGAGGTGTGAAGATTGGTGGAAGACTCATCAACAACCTTCGCTATGCTGATGATACCACATTACTGGCTGAAAGTGAAGATGATCTGAAACATTTGCTTCTCACAATCAAAGAACATAGTCTCAAAATGGGCCTGCACCTTAATGTAAAGAAGACAAAGATCATGACAACTGGCATAATCAACAAGTTTATCGTTGAAGGAGAAGAAATTGAAATCATGAACAACTTTAACGTACTTGGATCAACTATCAATAAAGAAGCAACAAGCAGTCATGAAATCAGATGACTCATTGCTCTTGGCAGAATGGCTATGAAAGACCTAGATAAGATTCTCAAGAACAGAGATGTCTCTCTCCATACAAAGAGTTGACTTGTTCAAGCCATGGCATTTTCAATAACATCATATGGATGTGAAAGCTGGACAGTAAAAAAGATAGGAAGAAAATTGATGCCTTTGAATTATGGTGCTGGTGGCGAATACTGTGTATATTTATCTATTTATTTAAACTTTCTTCTATACCGCGCTCTTTAAGATCAGTGCGGTGTACATATAACATATTTTGTGCAGTGCAGTCAGTCTGCACTGGACTTACAGTAAACACGGGATTATGTACAAGAATTAAACAGGGTAAACTAAACAAGATCACTCTCTGGCATATAATATGGAACAACTCTAATATTTACATACTGGCTCTGTTATGATTATGGTGTCGATTGGAGGGCGTACTCCTACTTGTCGGGGGGATCCGGGTTTGGTGGGTTGGGTTCAGTATTTGCGGGTTGGATACTTGGAGGGTGTCTACCTGGTCCCAAGGGTGTGGCTGGCTGTGGAAGGTCATCAGGTACAGTGTAGTACTGAAGGAACAGGTGGTGTTTTAATGCCTTCCTAAACTGGGAGAGGTCACCAATGGCCCTAATGGTAGGAGGTAGGGCGTTCCAACTAGCGGGTACATAAAGCGCGAAAGCTCTGTTCCTGGTTGCCTGTGAGCATTTTGTAATTGCCCTCGGGAGTTTCAGGGAATTGATAGCAGCTGATCTCCTTGCTCTGTTAAGGGGGGTGGCCTGAATGAGATCTGTAAGTGAGGTGGAGGAGCATTTCTTGATGGCTTTGTGGGTCATACCATGGACTGCCCGAAGAACAAACCAGTCGGTATTAGAGGAGATCAAACCTAAGCTTTCTTTAGAAGCTCAGATGACAAGACTTTGGGGTCTGTTTACTAAACATTCCTAATGTGCGGGGCCGCGGTAGTGTGCCTGTGCCATATAAGGAGTGGGCGGTTCAGGCAGAGAAAAGAAAAAAAACGGGAGTAAGCGATCGCACATTTGCGCGGGGCGCTATTGTGCGCCGCGCTATTGTGCGCCGTGCATAATAGTGCGTGGGAAGGCTAAGTGGCGCCCTGATATGCACACACAAAGGAGCAGAGCCATAGTACAATGGTTAAGACACTGACTGTGGGTGCAGCTGCCATGGGTTCAATTCCCCATTGTGCACAACAAGAAGGGCTGGCTGAGGCATTAACTGTAATGGGTAAAAGTGCTTTAGGAGGCATATTAATTTTGGGCGGCATAAGGCGGTGCGCAGATGCCCAAGCATAGGAACAGAGCCACAGCACAATGGTTAAGACACTGACCAATGGTGCAGAGATCAGGGGATCAATCCCCGACAGTGCCCAATGAAGAAGGCTCACTGAGGCAGTGTGTATTATGGGGATGAGTGCTGTAGGGGGCAATCTATTTTTATTTCAGTTATCACTACTAGCAAACGCACTCACAAAGCGTGTTAACATAAGGCGGCCCATAAGGCACATGTTAAAGTTCACTGTCCGCCAAGGCACCCTTGAATGTCCCCTATAGGGCACCATATATGTTGCGTCACAGGATAATGTATAGTGCACCTTATATGGACGGCAACCATAAGGTGCCCTATAGGGTGCCCTATAAAGCACCCTCAGAGGCACCTTATGGGTACAGTACACTGAGGGTGTGTTTGATGGCAGCAACATATGTACATTAAATCTAAAAAAAGCTTTGGACAACCCTATCAAATAACCCCACTGTGGGCTCGAACCCATTACCGCTGGCTCCACAGGCAGTGAAGTAACCATTGGGCTACAGCTATATAGCTGCCAGCAAGCCCCTGGCTGGCTGCAGAGAGCCTGCATGTCACCACACAGACAGTCTGCTGTGGGAACCAGGATAGGGTTAGGCCACCCATACCCATGATGCACTGCACATGCAAATCAGCTGTCCACAGATGAACACAAGATGGGGAATGCACCCCAACAGCTCCCCGGCCTGGTAGGGGGACGTGTCCGTGTGCACCCACACAGCACCTTGGCCTGGTAGGAGGTACTGACCGGGTGTTTAATTTGCACAGAGTAGCTACACACAGTCACACTGTGCGGGAACTGTGCTCACCCTGAGTGTGCGATGAGGCGCCCTGGACCAGGTCCACAGCACCCTCCATGGCTGAGAGAGGCCATGGCAGAGCTCCAAAACAGTCGTAATCTGTGAGATAGGTAGTTTCTGCAGGAACACCTTGGATATCTCTGTCTGTCTCAGTCAGGGGGAACCCCACGTGGGCTATGCACCCCCCCCCCCCCCCCCCGCGCCGAGGGTGGCAAACAGGCAGGGTCTCCTTTCAACAGATCCCCATTATACACACACCACCCACCCCCCCCCTGCAATGATGGCAGTAGAGTGGACCATCAACCCCAGTCCTGTTGGGGAACAGACACCCTACAGGGCAGTCCAAGCAGCCCCACACATACCCAGACCACAATATCAGACAGACAGTAGGCCTGGATATGCTAAGATGCACCCCACCACTATCTGATATTCCCTGCATCAAGCCATCAGCCACTGCAAGGCACTCCAGCAGGGCACATACCAGCTGCAAACAGTCTGCTGGTTAGTCCCACTGGAAATGCATGCACCCACAACTGGGATGGCAGCACACACAAGCAGATACATCAGTGACTAGGCCCCAACAGGTGACCCATATATATCACATGAGGAAAGTGCTATGAAGCACTATGGGGGTGCCTAGCCATGCTGCCATCACTGCACAGTCAGGGTGGAGTGAAAGCCCAGCAGCACATACAGAGGTCACCCTGTCTGTGGAGGTGGTGGACGGCCACTACAATGTCCCTGCCAGTGCCCTATGCCCTGTGCAGATGCATCCTGGCCAGCCCACCCTGTCTGAGCTATACCCATGGTACCTTGCTGCTCATTATGCACATCATCAGGCCAAAACTGTGGACAGTGTTTGCAGCCAACACACACTGTATAGACAGACACACACTCCCACACGTATGCCAGCATTGTGCTACTATAGAGGGGTTCAGAATCCTTGCCCACCACACCAGTCCTGGGCACAGTACAGGCATGGGTATGGTATGCAATACCGTTGGGGGTCCCTCCCTAGGGTGGTAAACACTGTCAGGGGCCAGACCTGACGCACACACCGCAAACATCAGATAGATTATTATGATGGAGCTCATAGAGCAGACTGTGCGTAACGTAGGGATATCTATCTGCCAGTACTCATAGCAAACGTTTGAGAGCTGTGTACCATATACCCTGGTGTAGGGTGACATTGCTAAGGTATGCAAGTGCTGGTATTGGGAGATGCACGCAGGGCCCAATGTCCTGCCTCACCAGGAGGCATTGGCCAATGGGGCCTGTGGGTGATGGTGTGGGTGTGTCTGTCCCTGTTGGCTGCTGCTGTACGGCAGAGGTTCCCAAATCCAGTCCAGGTTTGCAATACACTGGTTGGGGTTTCCTGCTGTCCCTCATGAATATGCATGAGCTACATCTACATGCCATGGGGGTGGTGCATAGATATACAGCACGGTTATTTGTATGAGTGGCAGCATGGAACCTGAATGGTGTGTGGTCCTCCAGGACTGCATTTGTGAGACTCTGCTCTAGGTAATGCCCCTGGTCATGGTGTCTGTGCTTGGTGGTGTAAAAGATAGGCGTATGACCAATGCGTATATCCCCAGCAATAAAGGATTGCCCTTACTAACATGGTTTAGTTGTGGGGAAAATATGTGGACAGGAATGGCAGTAGCCCCAGCTGGGCTTTGAACCTGTGACCTTTTGCTCCTGCACACACTGTCTGTGTGCACTGCACCACTGTGTTGCCACAGATGTGCTGAATTCCCTGGGAAGTCCATGACTGTACATCCGACAGGGCCTATGTTGCAGTGGATGTGCCAGCCTGCACATGGCTCGGCCACTGTCTTCTGTGGCTAGCAGCCACTGCCCCCTCCACCACCTGTACCCTACCGCCAACATGCTGGCATGTCCGTATCTTGGAAAAGCATATGACCTGATTGAGTTGTGGCACTCCAGGACTGCATTTGGGGGACTCGGCTGTTGGTAATGCCCATTGTTATGGTGTGTGTGCGGTGTTGGGTACAAAATGGGTGTGTGAACCATGCTTATGTTCTCTGCAATAAAGGAGTGTCTTTACTATCTCTGTTTAGTGGTGGGTAAAATATGGGGACTGGGTTGGCAGGAGCCTCAGCTTGGATTTGAACCTGTGACCCTCTGGTCCTAGAGGTACTGCCTCTGTCTACTGCACCACACTGTGGCCACAGTGATAGTGCACTCCCTGGGGGTGGGAAACCTGACCAAAGGAGTCAAAAACCCTGCTCTGCACATTTGTACTGTGGGCTCAGTCACCTTGTCTGGTGACAAAAGTGCAAATAAACCCCTCAACCGACCACGACGAACTGGGGATAAATATAACCAAGCTGGGCAACAGTGATATTAATGGGCAACCATAGCAAACACTCCCAGGAAGGCTCAGAAAAAATGAAATGGTTTTTGGAAGGGTCTCCGCTCCGTAGCCCCTTCCATACTTCATTTCATTTCTTTGGAGCTTTCCTGGGTGTGTTTCTTATGTTTGCCCATTAATATCAGGGTTCCCCAGCTGACTTCCTATTTTTAATATGTTTGTTTGGGTCTTTTTCTATCTTTATTTGCACTTTTGTTCTGTGCACATGTATCACACTGCTCACGTTTTGCAGGTTTCCCCGGTTTCCCTGTACATTGCTGACGGAAATGGTTTCTCTTCCCTTTAAATGCCCTCTACCGTGAGTGTTTCACTCGCGCTATTTTTAACCTGCAAATTCGTCCCCGATACTGTGCGGGGAGCCTCTCCCCTCCCCTTCCCCGCCCATTGACCCCGTCTCTCCGCCCCTCGGGAGCCTTCCTCCGCCCTCAGAATGCCTTTCCACGCCTCTATCGGACATTTGCGGGCCGGGTACTTGTGCGGGGCACGTTAGTGCGGCGCGCAATTGTGCGGGGCCCAAGCGCACTTGTGCGGGGCGTTTAAGAGCGTTTCTGAGCGTTTGAGTGCCGCGTTTCCGTGCGCTATTGTGCGGCACGCAATTGTACGGCTTTTAGTAAACATGCCCCTTTGACTTTCATACTTTGGACACTGTGATGAGGAAGCCCCTCAAGAAGAGATGGAAATAGGAGAAAATCCTGATGAGGTAAACAATACTGCATTGACAAACAGGATTTTCACCTCAGGAATAAAAACACAGCCAGTTGATGATCTAAAGCCACACCTCACCTCAGGGGAGGAGACAGGTCTGTTCACTGATTGGGCATGCCCAAGGCAGAGTCAGAGAGTGCAAGGAAGTGAAGGCTTGTTAAATACTCAAGCAATGAGGAGAGAGAGAGAGAGAGAGGAGGAGAAGCGAGTGCAAGCACGAGGCCAGGAGCAGCAGAAGGGAAAACGTTGGAACAGCTGAGAGAACTGCTTGGAGGAGAAGTCAGCCAGAATCTAAGGCCCGAGCAGAACCTGGGAGCAGTGAACAGTGGTGCAAGGATTCACCCTGGAGGAAGTCTCACTGCAAGGTAGAGCCTTTGGTTAAGGAAGCCAGCAGGCCAGATACCTGGAATAGGGGCAGCTGGGATCACAGCAGTAAAAGCCAAGACAGTTTCAGAGAAAGCTACGAGGAAACTGTTCAGCCTGACATTTACCTGCAAGGCACTGGAAGTAAGGATAAGAAAGCTGAAGTACAAAGCCTGAGAATTAACAGGAGAAAAGGTACCAATGCTTATCTAAAAGACCTTGGAAAAGGTAAAGCTGACATTTCTTGTTATAACTCCTTGTTTAGGAGGTCTCCTGCATGTGTTAACCTCCTGAGAACAAACCCAGCATATTCAGCTAATGATAAGTGGGGGAAGGGATTTACCCTTACTGAGAACTGTTCCTTTGACAAAGGCAGGATAGCTGATTACCCTGAGCTGGGAGTCCTAAGTAAACATTTGTTAGAAAAGAAGGAAGGCTATCAGCCTGAAAACGTGCACAAGCAAGCTGAATTACTTCTAAGTCAGTTTAAGGAATCTCTGGAGATAAGGGCAGAGCAGAATAATAACCCCGATCAGGATTCCAACAACTCTGAGGAAGCTATGCAACTGGACGTTTGTCAGCCTTCAGTAGAGTTTGATTCACCTATGGATTGTTCTACTTGTGTAATTGAGAATAACCAGGTTAATGAGCACTGAAAGCTCTATGAAGTAATATAGTATAAAGTTTGCCATACCTGCAGCCACTGTGAGAAAACCTTATGAGTTGTTTAATACGCTTAATCACATGGTAAAGCCGTGCCGTAAGGAAGAGCACCTGTTTCAGTTTGCTGAAGGATCACATGATTGTCTAGCCTGAGGCTAAAGGAACTGTGAAACAGCCAAGTAGAGCTGAACCGTTTTTGTTGCATCTTTTGTGTGTGTTTATTTTCAACCCTTATGTTGGAATTGGCATTCTTTTGTGTCTGAGATACTGAATCTTGATGCGCTGGAATAAACCTTCTTAAAAATAATTATTCTTGCATGCCTTTTTCTACTCGAGCTACAACTACAACTCAGTCCCACAGGAGGCCAAGCAACTACATATCCCAGAACTCCTGGGGCCAAGTGTTAGAGCTTCACTCCTAAAGGACACTTAAAAGGCCGTCCCTACCTGTAAGCTCTTGGGCCCAGGTAGCAAGGACGTCGCAACACATCATGCAAAGAAAGAGATCATTAGAGAAAGACATCATGCTTGGCAAGATAGAAGGTCAACGCAAAAGAGGAAGGCCAGCAATGAGATGGATCGATACAATAGCAGCAGCTATGGGTACCAGTCTGTCAACAATGAGCCGCATGACTGAAGACCGAACACAATTTAGGATAGCTATCCAGAGGATCGCCATGAGTTGACTCCGACTCGACGGCACTTAACAACAACATACTTTATTCAGGAAGGACAGGGTAGAAAGAAGGGGAAAAGGAGTGGCATTGTATTTAAAAAATAATATTAAAGCTATAGAATTGCAGGGCTTTAAAGGAAGCAAGGAAGCACTATGGGTTAAACTAAAAAAAAGGGACAGGGAAATGCATTTACACTGGTGTGATATACAGATCTCCCTCAGAGGGAGAAGAGGTGGACAGGGATTTAATGGAAGACATATGCAGAAGTGCTAATGATAGGTGATTTCAATATGCCAGATGTTGATTGGCACATCCCTGCTGCAGAGTCATCTAGAAGTAAAGAGAACCTAGACTCTCTACAGGGAGAACTATTCTGACAACTGTTAACAAAACCCACACATGAAGGGGCCATATTAGACTTGGTGCATACCAATGGGGAAAGTGTTTCTGATGTCACAGTGGAACATCATCTCGCATCCAGTGGTCGTCAAATGGGGTGGTTCAGTATGATGACTAGGGCTGATAAAATCCATTCAAAAGCAAAGGTCTTAGACTTTAGGAAAACTAACTTTGCTAAGATTGGACAATACCTCAAGGAGTAGTTAGAGGGATGGAAACAGCGTAGGGATGAAGAAAAGTAATGGGCAAAACTGAAAGGGGATATTTTAAGGGCAACAAACCGTTTTTGTTAGAAAGGTAAATAAATGTAAATGGAAAAGAAGTAGCTGAAAAGGTGAAGAAAAAGAGGGAGGCCTTTATAAAATATAAGAGATCACAGAGAGAGGAAGACAAGCTTCAATATTTGGGAAAACTTAGAGAAGATAGGAAAGTAGTCAGGAAAGCAAAGATACAAAGAGATGAAGAAATAGCCAATGCAATAAAATGGAGGGATAAAACATTTTTCAGATATGTTAGTGAAGGGCAAACGTGGTATTGTCAGACTAAAGGTGAAGGGGTGGAATATGTAGAAGCTGATGAGGATAAAGCAGAATTGCTTAACAAATATTTTTGTTCTGTGTTTACAGATGAAGGACCAGGAGTAGGACCTAAAAAAACACCACAAATAGGACCAGAAGTGATGGGGAACCTGAAGGATTTTCAAAGACTGTGTTTATGAGGAACTAGCTAAACCAAAAGTAGGCAAAGCGATGGAACCGGATGGGATACATCTGTGAATATTGAAGGAACTTGGAGATGTTCTAGTGGCTCCACTGACTGAACTTTTCAATGCTTCTTTAGAGTCAGGAGTGGTCCCAGAGGACTGGAGAAAGACACATGTCGATCCTTTACACAAAAGTGGAAGTAAGGATGAGGTTGAAAATTACAGACCAGTTAGTCTAACCTCTGTGGTGAGTAAATAATAGGAAACGCTGCTAAAAGAGAGAATAGTGAGGTTTCTGGAGTCCAGTGGATTGCAGGATCTGAGGCAGCATGGATTCACCAGAGGCAGGTCTTGTCAGACAAATCTGATTGATTTCTTTGACTGGGTGAGTTGGACCGAGGGAGAGCCCTAGATGTAATGTACTTAGATTTCAGCAAAGCCTTTGACACCGTTTCACCCAGGTGACTTATAAACAAACTGAGCAATTTAGGTGTGGATCCTAAAGCGACTGACTGGTTTAGAAATTGGTTGATTGGTAGGTGACAAAGGGTACACATAAATGGAGCTCACTCTGAGGGGAAGGATGTTACCAGTGGTGTGCTGCAGGAATCTGTCCTTGGTCCAATTTTTTTTTAAACATTTTTGTTAGTGATATTGCCGAAGGCTGTCAAATAAGGTATGCCTCTCTGCAGATGATACCGAAATCTGCAATAGACACCCAGGAAGAAGAAGATAACATGAAGAGGGATATAGCTAAGCTTGAAGAATAGTCAATAATTTGGCAGTTGAGATTTAATGCTAATAAATGCAGGGTCATGCATTTGGGCTGCAAAAATCCAAGGTTGTGGTACAGTGTTGGGGGCAAAGTACTTCTGTCCACGAAAGAAGAGCGGGACCTTGGCGTGATTGTTTCTGATGATCTTAAAGTGGCTCAACAGGAAGAAAAGGTGATGACAAAAAGCCAAAATGATGCTTGGGTGTTTAGGGAGAGGAATAGCCAGCAGAAAAATGGAGTTGATAGTGTCTCCGTATAAGCCTCTGGTGCAATCTCATTTGGAGTATTATCTGCAATTCTGGATACTGCACCTTCAAAAGCATATAAACAGGTCAGAGTCGGTACAGTGGGTGGCTACTAAAATAGTGGTCTTTATTATAAAGTAGATGAGGACAGACTTAAAGATCTTAATATGTATACTTTAAAGGAAAGGCGGGATAGAGGAGATATGATAGAGATGTTTAAATACCTCCATGACATAAATGCACAAGAGAAGAGCCTCTTTTGATTGAAAGCAAGCTCTGCTATCAGGGGGACATAGGATGAGGGTGAAAGGGGATAGACTCAGGAGTAATTTGCAGAAATATTTCTTTATGGAAAGAGTGGTTGATTCATGGAATTGTCTCCCAGTAGAGGTAATAGAGACAAGGACAGTATCTGAATTTAAAAAAAAAGCATGGTACAAATACAGAAGATCTCTAAAAGAAAAAAGGAGATTATTGTAGTTGATATGGAAGAGCAGACTAGATAGGCCATGTGGTCTTTTCTCTGCCATCATGTTTCTATGTCTCTATTAACAGCCTTGAAATACTATGGGGTATGTTTACTAAACTGCGGTAACGTTACATAACGTGCGTTATGTAACGTTAACGATCGTTAACGTTACTTAACGCGCATTACGTAACGTTAACGATCATAGACGTTCCAGCATTGCTGTTGGTCTGCCACTTTCCCAATCATAGTTATGGCTCTGGCCCACCAACCCTGGAGGTCTGTCTCATACAGACAGGATGGAGGTTGCTTCCCTGGGGCGGGGGGCACTGTTCTTTACCTACAAAAGGGTGATGTGGGCCCCTTTGGGGTATGTAGTGAATACCACTGTGACCTATACAGCCACTGCTACACATACCTCATACAATTCTAGGAACCCCTCTGCCCTGATAACAGCTGCCCATGTCAGCCAGACCCTCACATGGGGTATACACTACTCTGGCTGGTGTCTGGTCCCACAGGGTCACATGTGACTGCAGGATACAGATGGACACCAAATTACTTTTGGCTGCACTGCACAGAACACCTGTCACACACTGATAGCGATGGGGATGTACAACAGGACCTATCTCTAGCACCACATGTACTGCGGAGCTAGTGCTGGGCACCCATCCTATCGCTCAGGGTGACCACAGAACCTGCACAATGGCATGGTCTGTAGCTACTCTGTGCCAGTATCACACACTGTCAGTTCGTCTTTCCCAGCTGAGGTACCGGAGAGGTGCAGACCCCATTTGGTGATCAGCTGTAGACAGCTATTCAGCATGTGCATTGCATCATGGGTAATGCTGTGACATACACCATGGAGGTATAGCCTACTAGTTAATACATTGACATTCTTGGCAGTGTTCATTGGTTCAGTTCCTCATTGTTCCCTCCTCTCATGCTTGTCCTACTCAAATAGTGTGCATGCCTGTAGAGGTCATATTTTTGCAGATCTGTGCTTCCAGCCCATAATACCTTCGCCACAATTGCCAACATTCCCTCGGTCCATCTATCTGCATCTGTCAGCTGTGTAGAGTCCTGTCTGCCTGTGCAGGCTGCCAGCCCATGTCCTGCACTGCTACCCTTTCCTGCATTGCGCCTCATCATGCTTGCCTCGCCTGTTCCTGATCTGTATGGCACCACCACTCCTCTGTCCACCCATCATTGTAACTATCCTGCCACCTCCGCCTCCACTGGGGGACACGTATTCCCATCGTCTGCCACCAACTGTTTTTCTGGGACTTTACATTGCCAACATCCTGTGCTGTGGTAGAGGTGCCCCACCATGTTTGTCATCAGTACTGGCAGGCACTTGGGATGCCCGCAGATATGGCAGGTCCAGCGGCTCCCACTTCTCCCTCCTTCATTCACCTGTTCATTGCCTTTCCTGAGTGCTCTATCTAGTGTTAGGGCTACATCTGTCTCTGTTCCGCACAAGTCATGCATGTCATCCTGAGGCACCTTGCAGTCCCTAGGGTACACTAACCTAGGACACCATAACCTTGTTAGGCCACCTTAACCTATGGTTCCATAGCCCATGGTGCCTTCTGCGTTGACTTGTCCAAGGGTGCCTAATATGGTGCTTAGCCTAGGAGGCCCTATAGGGCGCCTTCTGAGGCACCTTACAGGGCACCTTACTAGGTACCTTACATGGCACCTTACTAGGCACCTTACATGGCACCGTATAAGGCACCTTACAAGGCACCTTATAAGGCACCTTACATGGCACCTTATAAGGCACCTTACAAGGCACCTTACATGGCACCTTACTAGGCACCTTACATGGTACCTTCTAAGGCACCTTACAAGGCGCCTTACAAGGTGCCTTGCAAGGCGCTTTACAAGGCGCCTTGTAACGCTCATTATTCTAAGGCACCTTGTAATGCGCGTTCTCTGTCAGCTTGCTGTAACGATGCACCACCCATGCCTTTATATGGGCATCTCTACCTTTACCGCGGAACCTACCGCAAATGACATTACCGCAGTTTAGTAAACATACCCCTATATGTTCCTCTTCATTTCCAATTATACTGGAGCTAGTCAATATTTCTTGAATGTGCAATACTCCCACTTGCTCTTGCTGCTTAATAAATTCATCGAGGTAGCTGGGATTATTAAACACAGTACATAATCCATCCCTCTAATTTTTACAAAACCTTTCCTATGAAACTTTAGAAAAAAAAAACCTTTTCCCCAGAGCTAAGGCCCAGAGACATAACTAAAAAAGTTCTGCTCTGACAGTCTGTGTATCGCAGATAAATCAGGAGAAACAAGCACCTATTTCCATGAAACTCCTGTGCTCTCTCAGTGAAAAACAATTTCAATTTGTTATTATCTGTCCACAGAGACAGCAAAGGTGGCCACCAATATAGCCAGTTAAGTTATGCTCCTCAAAAGTAATCCTATCAGAACTCCCACCCATTCTTTTCACGTAACCTGAGACATAATAAACTTGTGAAATAACTGGAAGAGAGGTGGGGTTCAGAAGTATTGAATATATATGTTCTTAACATTTTACAAGAAGTCATTTGATAGTAAAGAAAATTGGAAAATCTTAAATTGTTATAGTGAACACAGTTTTCAAGCTTCTCTACGTTGCTCTCCAAGTCCAAGTTTCCTTTGATCAGGGTATCAGATGTTGCCTGCAGAGAAATAGCCAAATGTTCTTGTAACTGCATTTTGAAGTTCATATTATTTAATTCTGATAGCACAACTGAGATCTTTACCACAGTATCCCCAGAAAAAGAACACCATATGGGTTATTATGTCGCATCCCAACTATTTGTGCCTTTCCCCGCCAGCATATAACTTCCCTGCCAGGGGTACAGGGAAGTTAGATGGGGGAAGGGAAGGGGCGGCTCAGGGGTGGAGTCTGCACGGGCAGTGGGCGATCACTGGCCCTGAACGTACAGGGACAATTCTAATGTCGGCCCTGTATGTCCAGGGCCGGAGACTTGTGCGGGGAAGTTATTCCACCTCCGAGGTGGAATAATTTCTATGGACTTTTTTTTTTGGGGGGCCCGGGGTACAGATGGGGCAGGGGGGCCCAAGGACATTCCCAGCAGCCTGACCCTGGCCTTAGGAGGCCATATTTGGGGTTGAGCTGTGGGGAAATCACCTTTGAAGTCTGGCGGCCAGGATCATGGCTTTACAATGGAGCCATGGTGCTTTGCTGGGACTCTCTTCTGGCTTCGACAGCAGTTTGCGGGTGAGGTGGGGAACCTTGTGCTGGTTGCTAGCTGCAACCACAAGCCTCCAAAGCTCCACATTTGTGACTTCCCTAGGTGAAGTTAAGAGAAGATAACATACATTACTCATTGTCCCAGGAAAAAAAACTGCCTCAGTCATCTGTTTGACTTTGTGTAAACAGCGCTTGATTTGTTTATCTGTCTCTCAGTTAGAGGGAATATTTAATCTTTCTGTGAAAAATGATCAGATGTTGAATATTCTTCTGACAACAAGTTCAAAAGTTCTCCCCCCCCCCAACATCTCTCAAGTCCACTCTCCCTAAATGGAGGCAAGGTATTTAATATAGATGGAATCTAGGTGGTGAGCGACATATAGGACTTAAAGATACCTCATCCATGAAGAATCTCCTGAGGTAAAGATAAGTTTTGTACAGTCACAGACTCTCCAGCAACTATAAAGAAATCCATGGGTTCATGTACTTCTACCACTCTACCATCAACAGCAAGAGTTCTGCTATCTGGGAGTAACAATCGACCAATGCTTGTCATGGGAAACCAACACTCAAAATATCTCCAAGACAGTATACCATAAACTAAGAACCCTCTGGCACTTACGTCCTCTCCTCGAAACCTCGGACTTCCGCTCAGTTGCTCAAGTGCTCATCCTACCTCATCTAGACTATTCCAACATCATCCTTCATGGTATGCTGAAGCACACCCTCCAGCTACTACAACTTACCATGAACACAGCTGCCCACACAATCCTATCTGCATCCAGATACGACCACATCACGCCCATTCTAATTCAGCTTCATTGGCTCCCCATAGCAAGTCGCCTGACCTACAAAGCAATGCTACTCACTTTTAAGGCCCTGCATACAATTTTGGCAACGTCATTCTCAGAACTGATACAAAGAATGCCGGAGACCAGGACCAGGAGAACATGTATAGTAAACGCTCTCATGACTCCTTCAACAGTAAGGACCTGTACCCAGTCAACCAAGAACTGCGCCTTTTCCCTATTTGCGCCAACCTAATGGAATGCCCTACCCCCAACAATACGTGATACCCAGATCTTACAACGTTTAGGAAGGCATTGAAGACTCATCTCTTCCAACTAATGTACAACCACCCACCCTAGACCAGCCACACAAACGGAAACAGCTGACGGCACACTACTGTAAATATGGGCCAGTAATGTAAATATATAGATCAGCTGACAGTCCATCACTGCGAACATACTCCGGTAATGTAAATAACTCCTGTAATGCAAACATGCTCCTGGTTACACCTCAGATGTAAACTCCTGTAATGTAAATATGTTCCTAGTTTTACCTCAGATGTAAACCATGTTAGATGTAAATCATGTAAACCATATAATCCAGTCACCATGTTATCTGTAAGTGTTATTTGCAACACACATTCATATGTTTCATGTAAACCGCACTGATCTGTAATGGCACGGTATATAAAAACAAATAAATAAATAAACAGTGTTCTTAGCCTGTCCCTAACTGTTTCTCGTGATATATAATGCCATTCACACACAATGCAAATATTACACTCTTCTTCTCCATCTAAAATTTCCACTCACTTGTAGATTCCTAGAGGGTCATTTTAACAGGATTAGTTGTGATTTGGATGTCTGAAGATGTGCACGTGGACATCAAAATCACAGAGACATCTCTGTAGCCATTCCACAAATGACCTTCGCAGCCGACTCCAGTGCAGGGACGTCTAAGTAAGCATGGGGGTGTGGCAGAAGTGTGTCTGGGGACTATCAATGTACTTACGCATCCCTGTTCAATCTCAGAAATGTCAGAGACGTCTGCAGGTGCGTCTATGTTTATACCTGCTCCAGACACAAATAAACAACAGATTACGTAAGATAAGCACTTCTTCAATGAAACAGATGACATAATATAGGAACATAGTAACTAGTAAATGATGACAGATGAAGATCAGCATGACCCATCCAGTCAGCCCAGTAATATAATTTTACTTTGAGTTGTAACTACCCATGCATGCAAGTTACCCCCACTCTGTGACTTTTTTTAAATATCAAAAGGTCATTTAAGTTTTGCTTTGAGCAGGAATGTTTTTTTCTATATATGGATCTTCTGTGTTTATCCCATGCCTTTTTGAATTCAGTAACTGTTTCTCTCCACACCATCTCCTCCATGAGGGCATTCCAGGCATCAATCACCCCTTCTATAAAAAAAGTACTTCCTGATGTTGCTTTTAAGTATACCTTCTTGTAGCTTAATTTCATGTCCTCTAGTTTTTTAGTTTTTGCATTTTTGAAAAAGGGTTGTTTGTTCATTAATACCCTTCAAGTATTTAAAGGTCTCTATTATATCTTCCCTGTCCCTCCTTTTCTCTAGGGTATACATATTCAGGTCTTCAAGTCTCTTCTCATACAGCATCTGGCACAAAGCCCATAACATTTTGGTTCAAAACTGAACACAGTACTCCAAGAGAAGCCTCACCAATGACCTGTAAAGGAACATTATCACCTCCCCTTTTTGGGTGGTTATGCCCTTCTCTTATGCAGCCTAGAATCTTTCTGGATTTACCCACCTCCTTTTCACATAGTTTTGCCACTTTGAGGTTTTTAGACACTGTCACCTCAAAGTCTTTCTTCTGGACCATGCATATCAGCCTCACACCCCATATTACATATTGCTCCTTTGAATTTCCGCACCCCAAATTCATCACTTTGCACTTCTATACATTAAATATTAACTTCAGAGCACTTCTAATTTTTGTAGATCATTTCCCATATTGTCAACTCCATCTGGGATATTCACTGTGTTGCAAATCTTTGCGTCTTCCACAAAAAGGTAAACTTATCCTTCCTACTCTTTGGCAATACAACTCACAAAGATATTAAACAGACTTGGCCCTGGTAATGATCCTTGAGGCACTTCACTACTCATTTGTCTTTCCTTTTTTTCTATCATCTATCATCCAGTTTCCAATCTAGTTCACCACTTGGGTCCTAACTTCACACTGTTCAGTTTGTTCATGAGCCTCCTTTGAGGAACAATATCAAGGCTTTTACTGAAATCTCCAGCTCATGTCCCTCATCCAGTTCTCTGGTCGCTCAGTCAAAGGCCCTATAGGGCACATTATAAGGTGCCTTGGCGGACAGGGCACTTTATCATGTGCCCTATGGGGTGCCTATAGGGTGCCTTATGAGGCACCTTAGGTTTCGGCACTGTGAGGGTGTTTTTGCTGTCAGCACTGATTTAAATTAAAAGGAAATCCCTCAGACAGCCTTATTAAACAACACCACTGCAGGATTGAAATCATAACCTCTGCCTCCACAGTCATTGCAATAACCAGTGGGCTACATCTATAGCTTCTAACAGTGCTGGCATGGACTTAAGGTTAACACACGTTAATAAGCCAAGGCACCCTCTATTGCAGGATACAGATTCTTGCTACCAGAACACCCACTACCTTATATGGCATTCCTCACATTAACGCTGCAACTAGCACCCGTAACATTAGGACGGTTTAGTAAACATACCTATTGCTAAGGTATGCAGGTGCCAGTATTGGGAGATGTTGCTCCGCACAGGGCCCATTAGCCTGACTCTCCATGATGCGTTGGATAGTGGAGCCTGTGGGTGTGGGTGTTTGTGCCCCTGTTGGCCTCTGCTCTAGGGCAGAGGTTCCCAACTCCGGTCCTGGTGGGCCAAACACTTTTCAGGTTTTCATGCTGTCTCTAATGAATATGCATGAGATACATTTGCATGCAGTGGGGGCGATGCATACAAATGCAGCACAGGCATATTTATTAGGGACAGCATTAAACCTGAATGGTGTTTGGCCCTCCAGGACTGCAGTTGGGAAACTCGGGCTCTAGGGATTGCACATGTTTATGGTGTTTGTGCTTTGTAGGGTAAAATATAGGCATTTCAGGCATGTTTAATTTATCTGCAAAAAAGGTTCTGTCTTTATTACCACGATTTAGTACTGGGTAAAATATGGGGACAAGGTTGGCAGGAGCCACAGCTAGGACTTGAACTTGTGACCTTCTGCCCCTGAACACAATGGCTGTGTGTACTGCATCAAACTGTTGCCACAGGGGAAGGTCATTCCCTGGGGATACCATTACTGTTTGTCAGACAGACCTTGTCTGTTGCAGTGCATGGCACCCACCTAAATGGGGCTTGGCCGTGGTCTGCTGTGGGCAGATGCCACTGCCCCCTCCACCACCAGCACCCCTCTGCCACCATGCTGACATGCCATTATGCCGGTGGTGCTGGTGGTGCACAGTCCCAGGCCATTCAGTGTGCTGGTAGGCCGCTGCTTATGGTGTGGGTTCTCGGGTAGGGGTGCCTACATGGACATGCATGCTTTCCCCCGGCACCGCCTGCCAATGATATGTGCCCTTGGGGGTACCTGCTGGGTAATATCCCCTTTGACACTGTGGAATACACACTGTTGCCCATGTTGGTCCCTTGTCAGTTGCTGTCTTGCTTCTTTACAGTTTTGGCATTCTTATGTGCCACCTAGGCATCTGTCTAGTCTGCACTGTGCCCCATCTGGACCACAGCATGTGCTGCCTGCAGCCCCATGTATCCCATTTACAGCATCAGTACAGTTGCCCTTTCCTATGTGCCCACTCTGCTGTTGCTGCACATGTGCATGCCCTAACAAACCTGCCCAATATAAACAACAAAAAACCCTGATCACTGCTATTTCAATGTGGGATCATTCACTTTGTAGGGGGACAGAACATAGACCCTTCCAAACATGATATCTTCCTTTTTATGCTTTGTCAATAGTGTTGCTTTATGTTTATTATTAATATCACTATTGGCCAGCTTGGTTATTGGGATTTCAGATGTGGTTATGGTCATTTTATATGTTTATTTGCCTTTTTGGTTCCTGCACATGTACCACTACTATCACTCTTCTGGGTTTCCCTGCCTTTGCTGTAGATTGCTGACTGAAATGGTTTCTCTCTCCTGAAAATGTGCCTTTAACATTAGGGTTTCACTGGCGTTAGTGTTCAGACCCAGATTTCACAGCATTAGTGTGCCTGGAGCCTCTCCCCACCCACTGACCCCTATCTCTGCCCTCTGGGAGGCCTTACTCCACCCTTCAGAGCCAGATTTCACAGCCGCTGCCAACACTATTGCACAATAATGTCACTGCTGCTACATTAAGACAGTTTAGTAAACATACCCATAAGTGTACCTGAGGCAATGGAGGGTTAAGTGGCTTGCCCAAGGCCAAGAGGAGCAGCCATAGAACTAGAGACCCCAGTGCCTCCAGTCTGAGGTTACTTGTCCCCATGTGGGAACTGAACCCCTGCCCTCCAGCCTGAGCTATCCTGTCCCAACCACTGAGCTATTCCTCCTGTATAAATTAAATGGGTAGGGGGAAAGTATGCAGTCTTTGCTGATTTTAAACCATTCTGTTTCTCCTTGTTCTGATTGAACTGTTGCTTCTTGATCAATGTAAAGGTTGTGCAAGAGAACAATCAGGTGTTCTGGTATACCCATACTTCTTAATGTGACCCAGAGTTTCTCATGGTTTACATAGTCAAAAGCCTTGCTGTAGTCAATAAAACACAAATAGATATCCTTAGTTGGTGATCTGTACCTCACTCAGCTCCAGGTTTTGTCTTTGTTGACGTTATAGAGCTTTTCCATTGTTGACTTCCATATATATAGTCAATTTGATTTTTGGACAATCCATTGGGTAAAGTCCATGTGTATAGTCGCCGCTTGTGTTGCTGGAAGAAGGCGTTTCAGATGAATAGATCATTGGTCTTGCAGAATTCTATCAGTCTTTCTCCAGCTTCATTTCTATTGCCAAGTCCATATTTTCCAACGACTTTGCCTTCTTCTTTTTTGCCAACTTTTGCATTCCAGTCACCTATGATTATCAGGATATCCTGTTTGCATGTTCTGTCAGTTTAACCTTGTATTTGTTCAAACAACTCATCAACTTCATCCTCTTCTGCAGCTGTTGTTGGGGTATATACTTGAATTATAGTTGTGCTGATGGGCATTCCTTGTAGATGAATAGAAATTAAGAGTTCACTGATTGCATTGTATTTCATCATCATTCTTGCAAGTTTCTTCTTACTTATAAATGCAACACTATTTCTTCTTTGTCTTTCATTTACAGCATAGTTGACATTGTTCCATTCTGCTGCTGCCCAGATGGGTGGTTTATCTTAGTCTGGCACCTCAGTTGAGACCTGTCCATCTTGGGAGACCCTGCCAGTAGTTAAGCTACCGATAGCTTAGCCCTCAGCATCACTGATGCACACAAGCCCTCACAGCATGACAAGTTGCAAACCAAGTGAGAGCTAAGCATTTAGCATGTGTTTTACCATGTGCTAACTGTTCTTTGATGATTAAATCTGCTGAAAATGATGCTTCTGCTGTGGCGCTGAACCACGTAGTTTATGAATCAAAGGTGAAATGTCAATTGTCTGATATAGTTTTCTGTGAAAAGATCGATCAGGATCCTACTAGTTCCACTCAAGAGCTGATTCATTATGTTTTGACCAGGGTTTCTGCAAGTGGATTTTTGATAGCAAAGGAATTGTTTTTTTCTTCAGTTGGCACATCCTAGGGTGCCATTTTTTTTTACATTTAACTGAAGATATATAACAGACTACAATCTCCCCTGGAATATCTAATTGTTTCATTAAGGGGGTCTTTGTTAGAGCCTTTGTCAACATTTGAGAACATTTGTATGACCATTTGTACAATGCTATGCCTCCTATATTAGATACTCCGTGGATATAATGTCTTTTCTTTGAAAATACTTCTTTTTCTTGTGTCAATGTGATCTTGGTGACAAGCACTCTATACAAATATATTGCAAGATTGGATTTTACATATAGTTCAGGAATTACTGAATTCCTTTCCAGCCCCTTGTAGAGTACTGACATCTTTTTATGTGATATCATCTCACTAGCACTACAAAAATGCTTTTTCTCTTTCTGATGGGGAGTATTATATGCAAATTAAGGGTATGGATATAGGGGCCAGGATGGCCCCCAATCTTGCCAATATATGCAGTTAAGTTTGAAGAAACGTCTTATCTACTTCTCATTATTATTATTATAGATCAGAAATCCTCTTTGGAGATGCTTAATAAAGCCAGCAAACGTGCTCATATTTCCTATTTAAATTTTGACTTGCTGGGCTGTTTACTTTATTTTCTATTGCTTTTTTTTTGTCACCATGGGAGGAGGGTAAGCTCCATTTTCTTCGCGATAACATCAGTTTGTGCCCTGGGGAGACGTTTAACATCACAAGCCCTGCAGTACACTGACACAGGCATACCAATGAAGGGGGCATACTTTTTTGTATGCCCCTTCATGCCAAAGTTTGGGTGATGTTGGGCAATCTTTTGGGGTTTTTTTGTTTTTATTCTGATAAACACTCTATTATTCTTATGTTTATGTTTATATGTATTCAAAATGTTCTAGACCAACCTACATCTTTCAGTATCAAAGTAGATTACACAATAAGAAAATTCTAAAAAAGTAATGAAAGGAACTAGAATTCAGGCATTCAAAGGATAGTGACAGAAAACAGTGAAGTGAGCAGATAAAATAAGGCAGAGTTGAAATTCACTGCCATCCTATCTTGATAACCCTTGAAGGCAAGAGTAATGACGTGAGTCTTTAGGAGTTTCTTAAACTGTTTGAAGGAGGGCACCATGCAAACAGGTATAGGGAAAGCTTTCCGAAGGATTGGAGCCAAGACATAAAAGGCAGCATGATGGAATTCCTCTAAGGGGTATGTTTACTAAACCGTCTTAATGCTACCGGCGCTAGTTGCAGCGTTAATGTGAAGAATGCCATATAAAGTAGCTGGCGGTCCGGCGGCAAGGTGGCAAGAATCTGTATCGTGTGATAGTGGGTGCCGTGGCGCCTTAACGTGCGTTAACCCTAAGTTCATGCCAGCGCAGTGTGAGAAGCTATAAAGATGTAGCCCACTGGTTTTTGCAAAAACTGTGGAGGCAGATATCATGGGTTTGATCCTGCAATGGTGTTATGTAAGAAGGCTGTCTGAGGCATTTGCTTTTTTAATTTAAATCAGTGCTATCAGAGGCATTTCATTTTTTAATTTAAATCAGTGCTGCCAGCAAAAACACCCTCACAGTGCCGTAACCTAAGGTGCCGCATAAGGCACCCTATAAGGCACTCCATAGGGCACATTATAAAGTGCCCTGTCCACCAAGGCACCTTATAATGTGCCCTATAGGGCGCTTTATAGGGCGCCTTATGAAGCACCTTAGGCTACGGCACTGTGAGGGTGTTTTTGCAGGCAGCACTGATTTAAATTAAAAGAAAATGCCTCAGGCAGCCTTTTTAAGTAACACCAGTGTGGGTACAAACCCATGACCTCTGCCTCCAAAGTCATTGATGTAACCAGTGGGCTACATCTCTATAGTGTCTAACACACCACTGGTTGGCTACAGAAAGACTGCAGGTCACCACACAAACTGTCTGCTGTGGTTACCGGGATAGGGTAAAGCCACCCGTATCCATGATGCACTGCACATGCAGATCAGCAGTCTACATCTGATCACAAGATGGGGTATGCTCCTCTATAGCACCCCAGCCTGGTAGGGGGAACTGACTGTGTGTGTTAGTGGCACAGAGTAGCTACAGACCATGACATTGTGCAGTTCCTGTGCTCACCCTGAGGTTGAGGTGGGGCGCCCAGCACCAGGTCCGCAGCACCTTACCTGGCTGAGGTAGGCTATGCTGCAGGTCCCCATTAGTGCTAGTGTGTGATAGGTAGTCCTTGCAGGCACACCAAGGATACATCTGTGTCCATAAGTATTTCTCAGTCACGTCTAGCCCTGTAGACTATGATGCACCTGGAATAGTGCATATCCTGTGTGGTTGCCATGGTCACATGCTATAAGAGAAAGGTGGCGTTTGGACCCAAAAGCGGATTATGAAGCACCACCCAACCTGCTCTCTGGGGATCAGGGTGGGGACAGGATCTCCCACCAACAGATCCACATTCTACATCTCTACTATGGTGACAGTAGAGGGGACCATCAACCCCAGCCCTGCTGGGAATAGGCACCCTAAAGTCAGTGCAGATCTGTACACATCACATAGGGCACTGTCAGACAGGCAGTAGGACTGGAAAAGCTCAGCTGCCCCCCACCACTATCTGACATTCACCAGCAGAGGGCAGTCAGTCTACACCCACTGCAAGGTGCTCCAGCCTTACACATGCTAGCTGCAGACAGTCTGCTAACTAGTACATAGCACATAATCCTGGAGGAACCGTGTGCACCCAAAAATAGGATGTGAGCACACGCACACCAAGCAAATATGTCAGTGATTGGGCCCCAGAAAAGAAAATTCATAGATATCACTTGAGAGAAACACTGTACAGCACTTTGGGGGAACCTAACCATGCCATGGTCACTGCTCAGTCAGGCTAAGAGTGACCTCCCAGCATGACATGCTGTGGCCACCCTGTCCTTGCAGGTGGTGGTCGGGCACTACAATGTCCCAGCCATTGTCTTATGCCCTGTGCAGATGCATCCTTCCTAGGCCGCCCTATCTGGGCCATACCCACAGTACCTTGCTCCTCATTATGCACATTGGCAGTGTAACACTGGAAACAGTGCAAGCAGTGTGGGCTCAGTAAGGTGTACGCAGCCACAAAACACTGGACAGACATACACACACTCCCACACCTATGCCAGTATTGTGCAAATATAGAGGTTTTTGGCAGCCCTGGCCATCACACCAGTCCTGGGCACAGTGCAGGCATTGCTATGGTACGCAATACTATTGGGGTAACTTCCCGGGGTGGTAAACATTGTCAGAAACAAAAACAAACACACTCGACAGATATCAGAAAGGTTGCTATGATGAATCTCTGTCAACAAATTGGGTTTAATTTAGGATTTGTTATCTGACATTAATCGCAGCAACCATTTGATATATGTGGAACGTGTCCCCAAGTTTAGGACGGCATTGCTAAGGTATGCAGGTGCCAGTATTGGGAGATGCTGCTCCGCGCAGGGCCCAACAGCCTGAATCTCCATGAGGCGTTGGAAGGTGGAGCCTGTGGGTGTGGGTGTTTGTGCCCCTGTTGGCCGCTGCTCTAGGGTAGAGGTTCCCAACTCCAGTCCTGGTGGGCCAAACACGGTGCAGGTTTTAATGCTGTCCCTAATGAATATGCATGAGATACATTTGCATACAATGGGGCGGTGCATACAAATGCAGACAGGCATATTTATTAGGGACAGCATGAAACCTGAATGGTGTTTGGTCCTCCAGGACTGCAATTGGGAAACTCTGCTCTAGGGATTGCACATGTTTATGGTGTTTGTGCTCTGTAGGGTAAAAATATAGGCGTTTATGGCATGTTTATTTTATCTGCAATAAAGGTTCCATCTTTATTACCACAGTTTAGTACTGGGTAAAATATAGGGACATGGTTTGCAGGAGCCACAGCTGGGACTTGAAGCTGTGACCTTCTGCCCCTGAACACACTGGCTGTGTGTACTGCACCAAACTGTTGCCACCGAGGTAGCTTGTTCCCTGGGGATACCATGACTGTTCGTCAGACAGACCTTGTCTGTTGCAGTGCACGGCACCCACCTAAACGGGCTTGGCCGTGGTCTGCTGTGGGAAGATGCCACTGCCCTCTCTGCTACCATCACCCCTCTGTCACCATGCTGACATGCCCTTGTGCCGGTGGTGCTGGTGGTGCGCAGTCCCAGGCCACCCAGTGTGCCAGTAGGCAGCTGCCTATGGTGTGTGATATGGGGTAGGGGTTCCTGCATAGACATACACGCTTCCCACCGGCACCGCCTGCCAATGATATGTGCCCTTCGGGGTACTTGCTGGGTACTGTCCCCTGGGACACTGTAGGACACACACTCGTGGACATGTTTGGCCTTGGTCAGTTGCTGTCTTGATGGTTTTCCGCTTCTACATTCCTATGTGTCACATAGGCATCTGCATAGTCCACCCTGTGCCCCAGCTGCCCCACTGCATGTCCCACCTGAAGCCCCCTGTACCCCATTTGCAGCCTCACCGTAGTGCTCTCTCGTACTTGGGCACTATGATGCTGCTGCACGTGTATCACTACTATCACTTTTCTTGGTTTCCCTGCCTTTGCTGCACATTGCTGACTGAAATGGTCTCTCTCCCCTGCAAATGTGCCTCTAGCGCGAGGTTTTCACTGGCGCTAATTTTCAGAGCTTCATTTCACGGCATTAGTGTGCATGGAGCCTCTCCCTGCCCACTCTCCACCCATTGACCCCTTATCTCCGCCCCTGGGGAGCCTTACTCTGCCCTCTGGGGAGCCTTACTCCACCCTCTGTGTGCCTAAACGCTCGATACATGATGTTCTCGCACGGTAATGCACCATTATCGCATGATAACGTCACTTATCACACGATAACGTCACCGATGCGACATTAGCGCTGTTTAGTAAACATACCCCTAAGTGTGCATGAGATACTGGGGAAGTAGTCAAAAAATTAGTATTCTGGGAGTGCAAAGAATGAGATGGGCAATAAGGGACTGGCATTGCAAACAGATAAAGGGGCAGACCAGAATAGTATGCCTTATGAACAAGATCCAGAACCAGAACCTTAAATTGGAAATGATAAGTGAGGGGAAGCCAGCCATGTTTGTATAGACGAGATGTCACATGGTCATATTTCATAGTGTTTGTCAATAGACAAATGGCCATGTTCTGAATAAGCTGTAGTTTTTTTAAGGTTTGTGGACCGAAGGCCACAATTGACCAAATTACCATAGTCAAGATGGGATATAACTAAAGCGTGAATAATGATATGTAGAAACTGAAAGGAAAGGTTTAATTGATTGGATTTGATGTAAGGAGAAAAAAGTAGAATGAACAGTCGTGGTAACTTGAAAATCAAAGGCTAGCTGGAAGACGAAGATGCTGCCTAAATGAGTCAAGGATGAGACAGTAAAACTGGTGTATCACAAATCATAGGGCTCATAGTGGAAATGGAAGAGCTTTTTTGTTATCCAAATGGCCTATGGTTTCTTTGGGTTTAATTTGAGATGGCAAATGAGTCTGAACAGCTATTAAGAGAGGACAGGTCAGGGGAAACAGGGGAGGTGGAGTAATGTATTAAAAGTACTTCATCTGCATAACAGAAGCAGGTGATCCTGAGTGTTCAAACAGATGAAAGAAAGTTATTAAAAAGAGGTGGAGAGAGAATCGATCCCTGCAGAACTCCACATGGGAGAGTACTGGGATGAGAGTAGGCATCGCTGTCCAATAGAACCCAAAAATAATGCTCTGCTAGAAAAGAGGTGAACCACCGCAGAAACTGTCCTTCCATGCCAACTTCTGCTAGATGCTGAAGAAGGAGAGTGTGATTGATGACATCAAAGGCAGCTGATAAATCCAGTGCAATTTTATGGAAATGAAGATGACTATAAAGATCACTGCAATTTTGGTTACAATGGTTACTGCAGTTTCGGTAGTATGGTGGATCCCAGATTGCCTGGAATGCAGAAGATTAATTTTGGATATAAAATCTGTAAATTGCTGAAAAATGGCTTGTTCAATCACTTTGGGGTATGTTTACTAAAGTCTCCTAACGTGCGCGCCGCGGTAGTCTGCAGGATGCCATATAAGGAGTGGGCGGTCTGGTCAAAAATAGAACAAGGCGGGATTAGCGCGCACCGCGCACAGTAGCGCACGAGGAACGCGCGCAGGAAGCATAGCAGGCGCGCTGATGTGCAAACAGAGGAGCAGGGCTGCAGTACAATGGTGAAGACACTGACACATGATACAAGGGTCATGGGTTCCATCCCCCACTGTGCCCAATGAAGAAGGCTGGCTGAGGCACTACCATTTATGTGTAATATTGCATTATGAGGCTTTTTAATTTTATTTTAATTACTGCTACTAGCAAACGCACTCTCTCAAAGCACTGTAACATAAGGTGCTGCATAAGGCACCCCAGAGGGCACATTTTAAAGTGCACTGTCCGCCACGGCACCCTACAATGTGTCTTAAAGGGTGGCCTATAGGGCACCATATAGGGTGCCCAATGAGGCACAGCAAGGTCATAGCACTGTTTTTGATGGCAGCACTGTGCATTTAAACACATGAAAATCTTACGTAGGTGCGCTGACATGCAAGGAGGAGCAGCAGTGTAGCACAATGGTTAAGGCACTGACTGATGATACAGGGGTCATGAGTTTGATCCCCAGTGTGCCTAATATGTAAGGCTGGCTGAGGCATCAGCTTTGACTGGCAACAGTGCTGACAGTGTGGGCTGTGGAGGGTGTTTGCAGCCACCACACACTGGATAGACAGACACACACTCCCACACCTATGCCAGCATTGTGCTACTATAGAGGAGTTTAGCAGCCCTGGCCACCACACCAGTCCTGGGCACAGTGCAGGCATGGATATGGTACGCAATACTGTTAGGGGTCACTCCCCAGGGTGGTAAACACTGTCAGAGACCAGACCTGAAGCACACTCCACAGACATCAGAAAGGTTGCTATGATGGAACTCAATCAGCAAACTGTGCTTAACGTAGGAATTGCTATCTGCCAGTAATCATAGCAAACGTTTGATAGCTGTGTACCGTATTCCCAGGTGTAGGGTGGCATTGCTAAGGTATGCAAGTGCTAGTATTGGGAGATGCACGCAGGACCCAATGTCCTGCCTCTCCAGGAGGCATTGCCTAATGGAGCCTGTGGGTGTGGGTGTTGGTGTGTCTGCCCCTGTTGGCTGCTGCTTTACAGCAGAGGTTCCCAACTCCAGTCCTGGTGTGCCAAACACTGTTTTGGTTTTCATGCTGTCCCTCATGAATATGCATGAGATACATCTGCATACCATGGGGGTGGTACATAGATATGCAGCACAGGCATCTTTATTAGAGGCAGCATAGAACCTGAATGGTGTTTGGCCCTCCAGGACTGCATTTGGGAGACTCTGCTCTAGGTACTGCGCCTGTTTATGGTGTCTTTGCTCTGTAGGGTAAAATGTAGGTGTTTTGGGCATGTGTATGTCATCTGCAATAAACGTTCTGTCTGTAGTAGCACATTTCAGTTGTGGGCAAAATATGGGGACTGGGTTGGCAGGCACCACAGCTGGGACTTAAACCTGTGACCTTCTGCTTTCAAACACACTGGTTGTGTGCACTGCACCACTGTGTTGCCACGGAGACAGTGCATTCCCTAGTGATACCATGACTGTTTGTCTGGCAGGGCCTGTCTGTTGCAGTGCATGGCACCCACCTACACCGGGCTAGGCCATGGTCTGCTCTGGGCAGCTGCCACTGCCCCCTCCACCACCAGTACCCCTCCACCACCATGGGTCTACGCACTGATCAGGGTTTCCCTCTCCATTGGACAGGTTACCTATGGCATGCACATGTTCCACAACAGCAGGGCAGGCATGTCGGAATGGGCAACTGGACAGATGCTGGGAAAGGGGATACAGAGGGCTGCAGGCGGCACATGCTGTGGTGCAGCTGGGGAACAGTGCGGACTAGGCAGATGCCTAGATGGCACTTAGGAATGCTGAAACTGAACAGCAGCCAGACAGCAACTGATGAGGGCCCAACATGGGCACGAGAATGTTTAGCACAGTGTCACATGGGATAGTACCCAGCAGGTACCCCCAAGGGTACAGAACATTGGCAGGCGGTGTTGGGGGGAAGCGTGGATGCCTATGCAGGCACCCCTACCCCAGAACACGGACCATAGGCAGCCGCCTACCTGTACACTGGATGGCTTGCGACTGCACACCGCAAAGCACCACCAGCAGAAGGGCATGTCAGCATGGTGGCAGAGGGGTACTGGTGGTGGAGGAGGGCAGTGGCAGCTGCCCAGAGCCGACCATGGCCTAGCCCTGTGGGGCCATGCACTGCAACAGACAGGCCCTGTCTGACGAACAGTCATGGTATCACCAGGGCATGCACTGTCTCTGTGACAACACAGTGGGGCAGTGCACAAAACCAGTGTATTCAGAAGCAGAAGGTCACAGGCTCAAGTCCCAGCTGTGGTTCCTGCCAACCCAGTCCCCATATTTTACCCACTACTAAAACGTGCTAATACAGACAGAACCTTTATTGCAGATGACGTAAACATGCCCAAAACACCTACATTTTACCCTACAGAGCACAGACACCATAAACATGCGCATTACCTAGAGCAGAGTCTCCCAAATGCAGTCCTGGAGGGCCAAACACCATCCAGGTTCCATGCTGCCTCTAATAAAGATACCTGTGCTGCATTTCTATGCACCGCCCCCATGGTATGCAGATGTATCTCATGCATATTCATGAGAGACAGCATGAAAACCCGAACAGTGTTTGGCCCACCAGTACTGGAGTTGGGAACCTCTGCCCTAAAGCAGCGGCCAACAGGTGCAGACACACCCGCACCCACAGGCTCCTTTATCCAATGCCTCCTGGAGAGGCAGGATGTTGGGCCCTTCGTGCATCTCACAATACTAGCACTTGCATACCTTGGCAATGCCACCCTAAACCTGGGAATATGGTAAACATCTATCAAACGATTGCTATGATTACTGGCAGATAGCAATTCCAAAGTTAAGCACAATTTGCTGATTGAGCTGCATCATAGCAACCTTTTTGATGTCTGTGGAGTGTGCTACAGGTCTTGAGTCTGACAGTGTTTATCACCCTGGGGAGTGACCCCAACAGTATTGCATACCATAGCCATGCCTGCAGTGTGCCCAGGACTGGTGCGGTGGCCAGGGCTGCCAAACACCTCTATAGCTGCACAATGCTGGCATAGGTGTGGGGAGTGTGTGTCTGTCTATCCAGTGTGTGGTGGCTGCAAACACCCTCCACAGCCTACACTGCTAGCACTGTTGCCAGTATTGGCCTGCCAATGTGCATAATGAGGAGCAAGGTACCGTGGGAATAGCCAGGATAGGATGGCCTGTCTTGGATCCATCTGTATATAGCATAGGGCAATGGCTCGGACATTGTAGTGGCCGGCCACCACCTGCACGGACAGGGTGGCCACAGCATGTCCTGCTGGGAGGTCACTCTCACCCTGACTGAGCAGTGACCACGGTATGGCTAGGTTCCCCCATAGTGCTATGTCATATTTCTGTTATGGGGTGTTTATGGGTTCTCTTTTGGGGCCCAATCACTGACTTATCTGCTTAGTGTGTATGCTGACGTTCTAGTTCTGGGTACTCGCATCTTCTCCTGGAGCATGCACTATGGACTAGCTAGCCGACTGTCTGCAGCTAGTATGTGTTTTGCTGGCGCACTTTGCAGGGTGCAGCGGCTGGAGGCTTGCTGCTGGAGAATGTCAGATAGTGGTGGGGGGCAGCTGTGCATTTCCAGGCCTGCTGTTGCTTTATGGATGTGTACCGCTCTGCATTGTCTGGCCTGTTGCGTGTCTGTTCTCCAGCAGGACTGGGGTGATGGTCCCCTCTACTGCCCCCATTGCAGCGGGGGTAGAATGTGGATCTGTTGGTGGGAGATTCTGTCCCCCACCCTGAGCCACAGAGGGTGTGTTGGGTGGTGGTAAGTAACCCGCCTGTGGGTCCCAACACCCCCCTTCACTTAAATCATGTGACCATGGCACCCACTCAGGGTATACACTTTTCTGGTGCATCATAGTCCACAAGGGCTAGATGTGAAATATAGATGGACACAGGCATATCCTAGGGGTGTTTGCAAGGACTACCTATCACACATTGGCACTGATGGGGACCTGCAGCATAGCCTATCTCAGTAAAGCCAGGTGCTGCGAAAATGGTGCTGGGCACCCCACCTCACCCTCAGGGTGAGCACAGGACCCACACACTGTGACGGTCTGTAGCTACTCTGTGCCACTAACGCACACCGTCTGCACCCCCTACCAGGCTGAGGTGCTGTGGGGTGCATGCCCCATCTTGTGATCATCTGTAGACTGCTGATTTGCATGTGCTGTGCATCCTGGGTACGGGTGGGTTGACCCTATCCTGGAAACCACAGCAGAATGTTTGTGTGGTGCCTTGCAGTCCTCCTGTAGCCAGCCAGGGGTTTGTTGGCAGCTGTAGCCCACTGGTTACTTCACTGCCTGTGGAGCCAGAGGTCATGGGTTTAAAACCCACAGTGGGGTTCATTGATAGGGCTGTCTGAGGCATTGTCTATTTTTATTGTACATTAGTACTGCCAGCAGAAACACCCTCAGAGTACTGTCACCTTAGGGTGCCTCATAGGGCGCCTTTTACGGCGCCCTATGAAGCACCTTATAAGGTGCCTTATATGGTGTCCTATAAAGCACCTTATAAGGTGCCTTATAAGGTGTCCTATAGGGGACATTATAGGGTGCCTTGGCAGACAGTGCACTTTATAATGTGCCCTATGGAGTGCCTTCTAGGGTGCCTTATGCGGCCCCCTGGGTTATGCCACTGTGAGGCTGTGTTTGCTGGCAGCACTAATTAAAGTAAAACTAAAATTCCTCACAACCCAATACTTAAACATAATGCCTCAGCCAGCCTTATTCATTAGGCACACTGGGGAATCAAACCCATGACCCCTGTACCATCAGTCAGCGTAGTAAGCATTGTGCTACAGCTCTGTTTCTGTGCTTGCATGTCTGCACGCCTTCTTAAGATTAACATGCAGTAACGTGCCACGGCTCCAGCATGTAACACTCGTTAATTTATGGCGCCTTGTAACGCACGTTATCGGTAACGATGTACCGCCCATGTCCTTATTTGGGTATTTCTGCCTCTACCGCAGATCCTAACGTGAATGGCATTACTGCAGTTTAGTAAACATACCCCTAAGTTTGATTCTAGTGCATACAGGACAGAGGTGTTGTGTCTGTTTTGAGGTAAATCCATTAGAAGCATTGTTATGAGCAAGGCCCCAGAGCCAGTGCAGGGACTGGAGGCCCCCTAGGCAGGCCCTCCATTCTGCCACCCACTGCTGCCCCCCTCTCTGAGGCTGGCAGTGGCGGCAATGGCTCCGAAACCATGACACAGCAATTACCTACAGTCTCCAGGGATGCTTCATGGTTTCCCTTTTGCACTTTCTGATGCTTCCATCCCCTCCAATGACGACTTCTGGTTTTGCATAAACCAGAAGTCTGCATCACAGTGGGTAGGAAGTATCAGATTGTGCAAGAGAGAAACCATGAAGCAGTACCGGAGCTAGTAGGTAAGTGATGCTTCACATTTTTGGAGCCATTACCACTATTGCTGGCCATAGAGAGGGGGGCAGCAGTAGCAGCAATGGGCAGTAGCGGACAACCCCCCCCCCCCCCCACGAGGGCCGGTGTGCCAGGTGACCACCTAATTGACTAAAGGTAGCCCCAGCCCTCCATGGAGCACTGGTGTTAGTTACAGCAGAAGTGTCAGTGTTTCTGATAATGAAGATTTTGCATTTAGGAATGTAGAAATAAAATGTGCTTATTTAAATGCATGCTTAGTGAAGTTGAACGTACATCTGATTGCTGATTTAATTATTGATGAAGGCTGGAATATCATTAGTATTTCAAAACCTGGCTGTTGACATCAGAAACAATTCTTTTAAAGCAATTGTGTAAACCAGGATATTTGGAGCTTTTTCTCATAGAAACATGGAAAGCTCTAGAATAGAAATATTTTCATCAGTTTGAGGTCTCTTTCTCTGAATACTTTGAGGTAACGTTAGTGTAGAATGGGTATGTGGTCTACGTACTGCATATATTCTGCTCAATAGAGCTTCATCTACTTTATTTATTGATATGAACTTAATCTCCCCCCCCCCCCTTTGCATATCAAACATCAAGGTGGTTGCAGAATTAACAATAAATGCAATGGAAGAGAGAATATTAGTGTTTACCTTCTTCAGGCAAGTGGTTCATGCCAACAGTCTTCCTTGTTTCGTGCATGCGCGGGCTGACCAGGGGCACTTTTTGTGCTGCCTGGAGCCGGGGGAGAGCAGTGGCAGCCCTGGTCACATGGGGACTGTAATTGGAGAGGGTGCTCAAGTGAGCACTGATGAAACAGAGACAGTCATAGGCCCAAACTTTCTTGAAGTCCCAGAAATCATGGTGAGTGCAGGTGGGAGGGGCTGCATTGGAAATCTGAGCACGGGGGTCTTCAATGAGCCAGAGGGCTGCTGGGTCCAGAACTAAAGGAAAAAATATGCTTGAAAGATGGCCTGCAAACACAGGAGTATTGCATATGTGCACTAATCATGCATGCACATTCAGGAAGGATTCCAGGGGGGAGGAAGGGAGAATGGCATGGATGGCATTTGAAGGGCATGTGGTAGGCTAGAGGTACAGGTAGCAGTGGCGGGAAATTCTATATGGTGTAGGCTGGCACCAGGGCAGATCAAAGGCATCGGGCCAGAACTGGAGTGAATCAGGGGCTCAGGCTGAAGATCGAGCCATAGGGGGACTTCTGGTCTTGGATAGTGGGAGCAAACTGAAAAACAAAAGGAGTCTAGAGTAGTTTACAGTAAAAGGAGAAGAAGCTGATAAAACATAGGCACATCTTAAGATGCCTTGAGGTGCCTTATCTCCTGGTAAGGCACCTTATCATATCCTAAGTCACCTTGTCTCTCCTTAGGACGTCTTGTCACCTTACCACACTTGATCCTGTTAACTCACGTTAAATGGCCCAAGGCACCCTAACACCAGCACCCTAACACCAGCATGCCCCCTATCTGCCCACTGCCTTATATGGCTTTAGGCACCTTAACACTGCCCTTACTGCCAGTGACTTTACCACGGTTTAGTAAACGTATCCCTTAATATCACAATATACCTAAGAAATTGCTGGCAAAGCCCACATTACAGAAAGCAAAACGATCTCCCATCAGGAGACAAAGATATTAACATTTTGTTCCAAACAACAACAGCAACAACAAAATCCATCACTTTGTACAAAAGATAAAGAAACATTAAAAAAAATTGCAAACCACCATGCAAAGCCAAAATATCTTGTCTTTGCTAGCTGGGGCATCAAGAATGCACCTTATCTGCAAGGAAGGTTTCTAACTATGCAGAATCTTGAAACACATAATTAATCCCCTGATAAGTCACTATGCACTTACAGGGAAACTTTAAATAAAAGCTTGCCCCTAAGGTGAAAACTCTCACTTTCAGCGAGAGAAGCGCCTTTCGCCGTTGTTGAGTTTCCCTAACAACATCAGGGAAAATCAAAAGTCTAGCTCCACAGAATAATTAACTTTTCTTCCCAAAATACAATTTTAAGATAGTTTATTTATCCTTCATAACTGAGAAGGAGACCACCAAAGTAGCCCAGGAAGGTATGAAGTCCCCAGATAATTAAAGGAACTCAGATATATTCAGTCTCAATGACCTTGCCCTCACCCGGAGAACTCTCCCTTGGTAAAGAAAGAACATAATACAAATTTGCAACCAAAATTCATCCCGGATCTGGAACATATAACATTTTCTTAAAGTACTTCCTTAGAAGCTCAACTGGGGGCAGATAATGAGTCTTTGGAAAATTTAAAAAACATTAAAAAACACAAGTTACAAGAACAAGCGCTATTTTCCAGACTCTAACTCAGTGGTTCTGAACCAGTCCTCCTTGAACCCCTAGGCCAGTCAGGTGTTCAGGATAGCCCTAATGAATATGCATGAGATATATATGCATTAGAGATATCCTGCCAACCTGACTGGTTTGTGGCCCTCTAGGGCTGGATTTGGAGACCCCTGCCTTACACCTCTGTCATTTAAGAATGTGAGTGGGCAAGGTGCAGATCTCCAAGACATCAAAAAGGTTAGATAGAATGTATCACATACCTCTTTGCTTCTCACCACCACCAAAATATTGTCTATTAGACAACTTTTTGGTGGTGGTGAGAAATGAGGAGGCATGTGGCACATTCTATCTACCCTTTTGATGTCTAGGGCATCTGCACCTTGCCCACTCACAATCTTAAATGACAGAGGTGTAAGGCAGGGGTCTCCAAATCCACCCCTAGAGGGCCACAAACCAGTCAGGTTGGCAGGATATCTCTAATGCATATATTACTAAACGGCGCTAACGGTGGGGGAGACAGCTGAGCTGAGCTTTTCCAGCATTCTGCCTGTCTGCCATTGCCTTATTAATGTGTACAGCTCTGCATTGACTGTCCTGTAGGGTGCCTATTTCCCAGCAGGATTGGGGTTAATGGTCCCCTCTACTGCCACCATGGCAGAGATGTACAATGTGAATCTGTTAGTGACAAATCCTGAGCACAAAGAAGGAGGAAGTAGTTGGTGCTGCACAATTTGCCTTGGGGTCCAAACACCCCCCTTCACTTATAACATGTGACCATAGCACCCACACATAACATGCACTATTCTGGGTACATCATAGCCCACAAGGGCTATACATGACTAAGAAATACAGATAGACAAAGTGTATCCTAGGTACATCTGCAAGAACTACCTAGCACACACTGATACTGATAGCAACATGCCTATCTCAGTAAAGCCAGGTGCTGCAGACCTGGTGCTGGCCGCCCCACCTCACCCTCAGGGTGAGCACAGGACCCACACAATGTCACAGTCTGTAGCTACTCTGTACCAGTAACACACACGGTCAGTTCCTCCTACCAGGCTGAGGTGCTGTGGGAGTGCACACGGTCAGTTCCCCCTACCAGGTCGAGGTGCTGTGGGGGTGCATAGCCATCTTTTGATCAGCAGTAGACTGCTGATCTGCATGTGCATTGCATCATGGGTATGGGTGGGTTTACCCCAGGGGTGTCCAAACTTGTCCTGGAGGGCCGGAATCCTGCCAGGTTTTTGGGATAGCCCTAATGAATATCCATGAGATATATATGCATTAGAGATATCCTGCCAACCTGACTGGTTTGTGGCCCTCCAGGGCTGGATTTGGAGACCCCTGCCTTACACCTCTGTCATTTAAGATCGTGAGTGGACAAGGTGCAGATGTCCAAGACATCAAAAAGGTTAGATAGAATTTGTCACAGTCCTCCTCACTTCTCACCACCACCTAAAAATTGTCTATTAGCCACCTTTTTGGTGGTGGTGAGAATCGAGGAGGAATGTGACACATTCTATATACCCTTTCGATGTCTAGGACATCTGTACCTTGCCCACTCACGATCTTAAATGACAGAGGTGTAAGGCAGGGGTCTCCAAATCCAGCCCTGGAGGGCCACAAACCAGTCAGGTTGGCAGGATATCTCTAATGCATATATATCTCATGCATATTCATTAGGGCTATCCCAAAAACCTGGCAGGATTCCGGCCCTCCAGGACAGGTTTGGACACCCCTGGTTTACCCTATCCTGGTAACCACAGCAGAGTTTGTGTGGTGACCTGCAGTCTTTCTGTAGCCAGCCAGGGGTGTATTAGTAGCTATAGAGATGTAGCCCACTGGTTACATCAATGACTGTGGAGACAGAGGTCATGGGTTTGATTCTGCAGTGGTGTTATTTAATACAGCTGTCTGAGGCTTTTCCTTTTCATTTAATTTTAAATCAATGCTGCCAGTAAAATGCACCCTCACAGTGCTGTAACCTTAAGGTGCCTCATAAGGCGCCCTATACAGCGCCATGTGAAGCTCCCTATAGGGCACATTATAAGGTGCCTTGGCAGACAGTGCACTTTATAATGTGCCCTATGGAGTGCCTTATAGGGCACCTTATGCGGCACCTTAAATTGGGGAAGTCAGGGATGACCTCCATAACCGACGTGGAATGCACACTAAGCTGAAATGGTGGAGATTTGGATATGGAGCTTAAAGAAGCTCCAAAGAGGAATGGGGAAACAGAACCCTCAAACGAGTGTTGAGGCTCAGGTGCAACAAAATACCTGTCCATTAGCATCTGAGTCTTTTCAGCAACCCCCATTTTGGGGTAGAGCCTTTGTTCTTCCCCTTACCCCTAAGCATAACACATATATAACACAGCCAGTACCTTTTGTTGCTCCAAGCTCACACCGGTGTCCTTTGCACAACTCCATGATCATACTGAAGTTGCACCAAAGGAGCACCAAAGAGGACATGCCCCTTTGGTCACATGCTTCTTTGACCGTGTCCGCGGCCGCAGGGCACTACAGTTTTTTAAATTCAGTCCTCGAGGACACTCCTAGATGATGTCAGGAAAGGGGCGGTCTCTCCTCCAGTGCTCTTCTCCCCACAATCAGCTCACTGGGCCCCTCATGCAGCGATATAGCCTCAGGGAAATCTCTCCGCCCTCCGGTAAGTAATCAGGACTGCCTCCCCCAACCCCTATTTCACTTAACCGGGCAGATATGTCTGTTTGTGTTGATTTTTGGAAAGTGCAATTCTCAGATTTCAGCTTAAAAGTTCTCAGACACTGTGTTTGCAGGGCCAGCCTAACCATTAGGTAAACCAGGTGGTCACCCATGCAGCAGCTTCTGAGGGGCAGCAGAGATTAACAGCAGTGTAGGCAAAACAACAACCCGACAAAACCAAAGCCATCAGCACATTCTTTTACCTACGTGGAGATCAGACACACACATACATATAAAACAGTTTAATAATTAAAAGTATGGTGCATTTTTACTAGATTATGGTGGTGGTTGCGGTGTTGTGATGATCTCGTGGAATGGGGGGGCGTAAGGATTAAAGCTCATCAAGGACACTCAATGACTTTGCACCGGCCCTGGCTGTCTGTTTAAATGTAATCTGTGCCTCACCTCAGTTTTTAAAAGAATATTGAGTGAAAAATGTGTGTTTGTTGAGAATAAGAGAGTGACTGATTAAGTAACTGGTGAAAAAAAAACCAGTTTGCAATTGCATATTCCTGATACAATTGGCTTAGTGAGATGCTCTATTTGTGATTTGAAACATCTGCAAATGGGCATTCAGATGTACAAATCACAAAGATATATATCTAGAGCCATTTTAGAAAGCCAGGTACATTCCATGGGGGCATGGCCTAGATCAGTGTTTCCCAACCCAGTCCTACGGGGCACACCGGCCAGTCAGGTTTTCGGGATAGCCCTAATGACTATGCATGAGATATATATGCATTAGAGATATCCTGCCAACCTGACTGGTTTGTGGCCCTCCAGGGCTGGATTTGGAGACCCCTGCCTTACACCTCTGTCATTTAAGATTGTGAGTGGGCAAGGTGCAGATGTCCTAGACATCAAAAGGGTATATAGAATGTGACACATTCCTCCTCGATTCTCACCACCACCAAAATATTGTCTATTAGACAACTTTTTGGTGGTGGTGAGAATTGAGGAGGAATGTGTCACATTCTATATACCCTTTCGATGTCTAGGACATCTGCACCTTGCCCACTCACAATCTTAAATGACAGAGGTGTAAGGCAGGGGTCTCCAAATCCAGCCCTGGAGGGCCACAAACCAGTCAGGTTGGCAGGATATCTCTAATACATATATATCTCATGCATAGTCATTAGGGATATCCCGAAAACCTGACTGGCCGGTGTGCCCCGTAGGACTGGGTTGGGAAACACTGGCCTAGATAGTCCTGTGGAAATGCATCATTACACAATTTCAGAAAAGCCCAAGCATGTCTGGTGTCCATGCCTGTACTCGCTCCTTACCATGAACAAGTTGCAGAAAAGTCCTCATTTCATGGCAGAAACATTTGCAGACGGAAGAACAAAATGTGCTCCCACTGTCACAGTAATTTTCTCCGGGTCAAAAAAACCTGCATGTTATTTAACAGTCCTTTAATTTTACTGCCCTGCTGCCATGTATCTGAAATGCCAGGCTGGGACATGCATGTAGCATAGCATAGACTCCACAGTTCTGAAATACCTCAGCCGGCACATCTATGTATCCTTTTCTCTGGTTGTGCATTTTGGAAACATCCACATTTCGAAAAATGGCCTGCAAACATGCATGTACACGGCTTGGCCATTTGCACACCCCTACCTCCAGAAATGGTTGCAAGGGAAATGTATCTTTAGAGGCAGAGACAGAGTGATTTCAGAAAGCACTTAAATGTGTTTCCCTTCATTCCGCCACTCCCCCGGTATTTTGGGCATTGTGATCTGGACTCCCAGATTCTTACTAGATAGAGCATCCCTTCTAAAATGCTACTTTAAGGGTGCAGGGCATTAGAGATTTACTCTGACACTGACTAAATTTAAAAACAAAACAAAACAAAAACTCTGGGCGGGACTAGTTAGGGTTTTCTTGGGGGTATGTTTACTAAACCGTCTTAATGTGCGCTCTGTGATGTTATCGCATGATAAAGTACCTTATCACGTGATAATGGCGCTTTATCAGGCACACAGGTACCTTATCACGCGATAACGCACGCAGTGGCGCAAACGAGCACCGAAGGGGGGGAAAGGCTACCGGAGGGCGGAGGAAGGCTCCCCAGGGGCGGAGAGAAGGGGTCAATGGGTGGAGAGTGGGAGGGGAGAGGCTCCCCACACACTAACGCTGTGAAATCCGAGGCTCAAAACTAACGCGAGTGAAACCCTGGCGTTAGAGCTGATTTAAAGGGAAAAGAAACCATTTCTGTCAGCAATTTACAGCAAAACCAGGGAAACTTACAAAAAGTGATAAGTGTGATACAGGTGTACGGAACAAAGGGGCAAATAAACCTTGAAAATGTACAGAGGAAAATGTAAAAATAAAATAACCAAGCTAGCCAATAGTAATATCAATGGGAAACATCACAAAACACTTCCAAGAAAGGTCCACAAGAAAGATATGAATTTTGGAAGGGTCTATGCTCCGTCCCATACAAGGTGAATGAGCCCACAGTGTAATTGTGCTGAGCAGGGTTTCCGACTCCATTGGCCAGGTTTCCTATGGCGTGCACATGTTCCACAACAGCAGGGCAGGCATGTTGGAATGGGCAACTGGACAGATGCTGGAAAAGGGGACACAGAGGGCTGCAGGCGGCACATACTGTGGTGCAGCTGGCCCACAGTGCGGACTAGGGTGATGCCTAGCTGGCCCATAGGAATGCTGAAACAGTAGAGCAGACAGACAGCAACTGCTGAGGACCCAACATGGGCACGAGAGTGCTTCCCACAGTGTCAAGGGGATAGTACCCAGCAGGTACCCCCAAGGGCACAGAACATTGGCATGCGGTGCTGGGGGGAAGCGTGGACAGCTATGCAGGCACCCCTACCCCAGAACCCGCACCATAAGCAGCCACCTACCCGCACACTGGATGGCCTGAGACTGTGCTCCACCAGCACAAGGGCATGTCAGCATGGTGGCAGAGGAATACTGGTGGTGGAGGGAGCAGTGGCAGCTGACCAGAGCAGACCGTGGCCTAGCCCTGTGTAGGTGGGTGCCATGCACTGCAACAGACAGGCCCTGTCTGATGAGCAGTCATGATATCACCAGGGAATGTGCCACCACTGTGGCAACACAGTGGTGCAGTGCACACAGTCAGTGTGTTCAGAAGGTCACAAGTTCAAGTCCCAGCTGTGGTTCCTGCCAACCCAGTCCCCATATTTTACCCACTGCTAATACAGACAGAATCTTTATTGCATAAGATGTAAACATGCCCAAAACACCTACATTTTACCCTACAGAGCACAGACACCATAAACATGCGCATTACCTAGAGCAGAGTCTCCCAAATGCAGTCCTGGAGGGCCAAACACCATCCAGGTTCCATGCTGTCTCTAATAAAGATGCCTGTGCTGCATTTCTGTGTGCCGCCCCCATGGTATGCAGATGTATCTCATGCATATTCATGAGGGACAGCATGAAAACCCGAACAGTGTCTGGCCCACCAGGATTGGAGTCGGGAACCTCTGCCCTAAAGCAGTGGCCAACAGGGGCAGACACAATCGCACCCACAGGCTCCATTATCCAATGCCTCCTGGAGAGGCAGGATGTTGGGCCCTGCGTGCATCTTCCAATACTAGCACTTGCATACCTTAGCAATGCCACCCTAAACCTATCAAAAGGTTGCTATGATTTCTGGCTATCAAAAGCTATGATTAGGCTGCTATGAATTCTGGCTTTCAAAAGTTTGCTATGATTTCTGGCAGATAGCAATTCCGAGGTTAAGTACAATTTTCTGAGTGAGCTGCAGCATAGCAACCTTTCTGATGTCTATGGAGTGTGCTACAGGTCTTGTGTCTAACAGTGTTTACCACCCTGGGGGGTGACCCCAACAGTATTGCATACCATAGCCATGCATGCACTGTGCCCAGGACTGGTGCGGTGGCCAGGGCTGCCAAACACCTCTATAGTTGCACAATGCTGGCATAGGTGTGGGGAGTGTGTGTCTGTCTATCCAGTGTGTGGTGGCTGCAAACACCCTCCACAGCCCACACTACTAGCACTGTTGCCAGTATTGGCCTGCCAATGTGCATAATGAGGAGCAAGGTACTGTGGAAATAGCCAGGATAGGGTGGCCTGGCCTGGATTCATCTGTACATAGCATAGGGCAATGACTCGGACATTGTAGTGGCCGGCCACCACCTGCACGGACAGGGTGGCCACAGCATGTCCTGCTGGGAGGTCACTCTCACCCTGATGGAGCAGTGACCACAGCATGGCTAGGTTCCCCCATAGTGCTAAATAGTTTTTTTTTTTTGCAATATTTTTGGGTTCTCTTTTGGGGCCCAATCACTGACTCATCTGCTTGGTGGGTATGCTGACGTCCCAGTTCTGGGTACATGCATCTCCTCCAGGATCATGCACTATGGAGTAGCTAGCAGACTGTCTGCAGCTAGTATGTGTCTTGCTGAACACCTTGCAGGGTGTAGTGGCTGGAGACTTGCTTCTGGAGAATGTCAGATAGTGGTGGGGGACAGCTGTGCATTTCCAGGCCTACTGTCTGTCTGCTATTGCCTTATGGATGTGTACAGCTCTGCATTGTCTTCCCTGTAGGGTGTCTGTTCCCAAGCAGGACTGGAGTTGATTGTCCCCTCTACTGCCACCATTGTAGGGAGGTAGAATGTGTATCTGTTGGTGGGTGATCCTGTTTCTTTTCTGAGCCCCAGAGGGTGGGTTGTGTGGTGGTACATAATCCACCTATGGTTCCAAACACCCCCCCTTCATCTATGTCATGTAACCATAGCACCAACACAGGATATGCACTATTCTGGGTACATCACAGCCCATAAGGGCTAGACATGACTGAGAAATACAGAAAAACACAGATGTATTGCAGGTGTGTCTGCAGGCACTACCTATCACACACAGTAGCACTAATGGGGACCTGCAGCATGATGCATTTCAGTTATGAAAGGTGCTGTGGACCTGGTGCTGGGCGCCCCACCTCACCCTCAGGGTGAGCACAGTACCTGCACAATGTGACGGTCTGTGGCTACTCTGTGCCAGTACCACACATGGTCAGTTCCCCTTACCAGGCCGAGGTGCTGTGGGGGTGCATACCCCATCTTGTGCCCATCTGTTGACTGCTGATTTGCATGTGCAGTGCATCATGGGTACGGGTGGGTTAACCCTATCCTGGTAACCACAGCAGACAGTTTGTGTGGTGACGTGCAGTCCTTCTGCAGCCAACCAGGGGGTTGTTGGTAGCTGTAGCCCACTGGTTACTTCACTGCTTGTGAAACCAGAGGTCATGGGCTCAAACCCATGGTGGGGTTATTTGATAGGGTTGTCTGAGGCATTGTCTATTTTTAATGTACATTAGGGCTGCCAGCAAAAACACCCTCAGAGTACTGTAACCTTGAGATGCCCCATAAGGCACCTTATAGAGCGCCTTATAAGGCGCCCTATCAAGCACCTTATAAGGTATCCTATAGGGGACATTATAGGATGCCTTGGCAGACAGTGCACTTTATAATGTGCCCTATGGAGTGTGTTATGGGGTGCCTTATGCGGCACCTTAGGTTACGCCACCGTGAGGGTGTGTTTGCTGGCAGCACTAATTAAAATAAAAGTAAAATGCCTCAAAAAGCACTACTTAAACATAAAGGGTGATGCCTCAGCCAGCCTTATGAATTAGGTACACTGGGGGATTGAATTCATGACCCTTGTACCATCAGTCAGTGTATTAACCACTGTGCTACACCTCTGCTTCTGTGCTTGCATGTCTGCGCCCCTACTTAAGATTATCGCGCGTTAACGTGCTTAGCGGCGTTTCGTCCGATATTGTGCGTGATAATCCTGTTTTGCTATGTTAAGACCGAAATGTCCACTCCTTTTATGGCATCCTGCACACTATCGTCGGGCGCACGTTAAGACGGTTTAGTAAACATACCCCTTGGTTATCCTTTATTTTTTTTAATGAGATAGCTTGTTACAATTTTAGTGAGCCCCAAACCTAGGAACATATACACACACATATAAGGCAGGGAGGCACACTCTTTTACTGATTTATTTAAAATTTAGTAGTAGGGACCTGCGGTAGAGAATCCTGCTGCTGTCTGCAGTTGAAGAGGTTCTAAGGTACCCAGCATCCAAGAAAAGCTGCAAGTACCAATGTCGAAGGGAAGAAAAATGAGATAAGTGACTAACAACATCACTCTAGAGCACTAATTAAAGTTATTGTAAAAATTAACATTCACTTTAGAGAAAAAAATGAGATTTTAAACAAAAGTTATGAGTGAAAAAAAACTGTACCTCAGATGCCTTCTGTATTTGAAGCATGTTTCTAAAGAGAGAGGGTTTACAGAAGACGTTACAGAAAGAAAATTAAATTATGAAAAAAATGTAATGCTTTAATAGTTGAACTGCACTTATCTGATGTTCCTAAAGTTGTGGAAGAAATTGAATTTCAATTTCATCTGCAAAAATAAAAGAGTTTGTCTGAATATTTAAGTTGTACTTTATTGAGCACAGTATTACTAAAATTAATTGTTTTTAAAGAATATTGTTAGCTTTTTATTGACACACACTGCAGTGCAATTTTAATTAGAGTTCATTCAAATTGAAACTATCTGCCTCTTTACTATCTCTCCCCTCATTCCTTTTTTCCTCTTTTCTTTGATAAGTGTAGTTCCTTTCTATCTCTTATTAAAAAATTGTTTTATTGTAAACCACATTGCTTTAATGAAGTATATCAAATAAAGACAAACATAAACACAAACACAAACTTTACCAAATCATCTTTAACTATTTATTGCAGCAATCGACACCTTTCCAGTAGTAGTTCGAAATAAGTTACCTTCAGGTACAGTAGGTATTTCTCTGTCCCCAGATAGTTTACAATTTAATGGGCCTTTCCACTTAAGTGCGCTAAGCAGTTAACATGTGTATTTACATGATAACTGTACACAAGAGCCCACAGTAACTGTTACCACATGAGCATGACAGAAATCACACGCTAATTCCCATGCTAACTGCAAATTGCTCATTGCAGCGGAGAATGGGTGGGCTGGGGTGGAGAGTCTGCATAGAGAGCACATTGCACTTAATGTAGGGAAACATCATGCCCTGTCAATGTTGTAGTTAGTGTGGGTACACCAAATGCCATCTCAAAGGCCGGTTTTAGGTGCACCTGTGGTAACTGCACCATGCATGAGGGAATGTGTTCCCGTGGTATTTGCCAGGAACATGCTGGCATATCCCCAACAGTTACCATAGAGGCTTTGCACCTAACACATTTTGGTTTTTGCGCTAAATGCCCATTAAGTGCAAAAGTGTAATGCATTTTAGTTAAAGGGCCTCTAACTTTGCACCTGAAACAATGGAGGGTTAAATGATTTAGCCACGGGGGGTGTCAGTAGAATTGAAACTTAGGGGTATGTTTACTAAAAGCCCAGTAAAGTGCGGGCCGCGGTAGAGTGCGTGTGCCGTATAAGGAGTGGGCGTTCCGTCCTGAAGAAGAAAAGCCGTGATTGACAGATGCGCTAAGGTGCGCAGCGCCCGTGTGCGCCCCGCACCTTACCGCAACTGAGAGCTGAACGGGAGGCATATGTGTCACGCTGATCTGCAAACAGAAGAACAGAGCCACAGCACAATGGTTAAAGCACTGACCAATGGTGCGGGGGATCAGGAGTTAAAACCCCCAGAATGCTCAATGGCTTGCTGAGGTGTTAGTTTATGAGGCAGAGAAATACTGGGCTGAATAAAGCAGCACACTGATTTTTTTTGGCGGCACATCAATACTGGACGGCATAAGGCGGCGCGCTGATGTTTTTATGTGGCATATTAATACTGGGCGGCATAAAGCGGCGCGCTGATGTTTCTGATGGCATATTACTACTGGGCGGCATAAGGCGGCGCGCCGGTTTTGGCGGCAATCGCATACTGGAAGGTATAAGTGGGGCGCTGATGTGCAAACAGAAACACAGAGCCACAGCACAATGGTTAAGGCACTTACCAATGGTGCAGGGATCAGGGGTTTGATCTCCCACTGTGCTCAATGAACAGGGCTTGGTGAGGTGATATTTTAGGAGGCATACAAATAATGGGCGGCATAAGGCGGCGGGCAGATGGGCATTAGGCTATTGCTTAAGGAGGCTATTTAATAATAGGAGGCACAAGGCGGCGCGCTGATGTGCAAACACAGGAATAGAACCACAGCACAATGGTTATGACACTGACCAATGATGCAGGGAGCAAGGGTTCAATTCCTCACAGTGCCCAATGAACAGGGCTAGCTGAAGCATTACATATTATGGGGAAGGTTGCTTTAGGAGTCAATTTATATTTATTTTAATTTACAGTACTAGCAAACGCACCCTTAAAGCGTGTGAACATAATGCGCCCCATAAGGCACATTGTAAAGTGCACTGTCTGCCACGGCACCCTAGAATGTTGCTCACAGGGCGCTGTAGAGGGTGTCGTATGAGGTACCGCAAGGTCAGAGTACTGTTTTCGATGGCAGCACTGTGCAGTTTAAGGAATGAAAAGCATAGGTAGGTGCGTTGACATGCAAGGGAGAGCAGCAGTGGAGCACAATGGTTAAGGCACTGACTGCTGATACAGGGGTCATGGGTTTGCTCCCCATGGTGCCTAATACAGAAGGGTGGCTGTGGCAGCAGGTTTGCAATGTACATATTTTGTCCTGCAGCACCGTATGTTTATTTTATTAATTTCTGCCAGAAAACACGCCCTCACGTGCCGTAATTGAAGGTGCCGTATAAGGCACCCTATACGGCACTCCATAGGGCACATTATAAAGTGCACTATCCGCCACGGCACCCTAATATGTTCCCCATAGGGAACCCTATAAGTTGTGTCACAGGATAATGTATAGTGCACCTTATATGGACGGAAACCATAGGGTGCCCGATAGGGCGCCATATAAAGCGGCACCCTATGGGTACAGTACGCTGAGGGTTTGTTTGCTGGCAACAAAATATGTACATTAAAGACAAATAATGCTTTGGACAACCCTAACAAATAACCCCATGACCTCTGGCAGGGACGTAACCATTAGGCTACAGCTCTATAGCTGCTAGCTAGCCCCTGGCTGGCTGCAAAAAGCCTGCACGTCACCACACAGACAGTCTGCTGTGGTCACCAGGATAGGGTTAGCCCACCCGTACCCATGATGCACTGCACATGCAAATCAGCTGTCCACAGATGGACACAAGATGGGTAATGCACCCCCACAGCACCTCGGCCTGGTTGGGGGAAGTGACCGGGTGCACCCACACAGCACCTCAGCCTGGTAAGGGGGTACTGACCAGGTGTTTTACTGGCACAGAGTAGCTACACACCGTCACATCGTGCGGGTACTGTGCTCACCCTGAGTGTGCAATGAGGCGCCCAGGACCAGGTCCACAACACCTTCCATGGCTGATGGAGGCCATGCGGGAGGTCCAGAGCAGTGTTAATGTGTGAGATAGGTAGTGTCTGCACAAACCCCATGGATATCTCTATCTGCCTCAGTCAGGTGCCACGTGCATGTGCCCCCCCCCCCCCCGCCACGGGCGGCAAACATGGTTTTCCCCCCCCATCTAATAGATCCACTCTACCTTCCTGCAAAGGTGGCAGTAGAGGGCAACATCAACCCCAGTCCTGCTGAGGAACACACACCCCACAGGGCAGTCAGTGCAGCTCTATACACAGCCATACCACAATAGCAGACAGACATAAGACCAGGATATGGTAAGCTGCACCCCACCACCATCTGATATTCCTCTGCAGCAAGACACATACCAGCTACAAACAGTCTGCTAGTTAGTCCATAGGGCATGTTCCCAGTGGAGATGCATACACAGCAAGCAGATAAATCAGTGACTGGACCCCAAATGGAAACCCATATCTATCACATGAGAGAAATACTACATAGCACTATGGTGGTGCCTAGCCATGCTGTGGTCACTGCACAGTCAGGGTGAGAGTGATCTCTCAGCAGGACATACTGAGGTCACCCTGTCTGTGTCGGTGGTGGCCGAGCACTACAATGTCCCAGTCAGTGCCCTATGCCCTGTGCAGATGCACCCTGGCCAGGCCACCCTGTCCAGCCTATACCCATGGTACCTTGCTCCTCATTATGCACATTGCCAGCCCAATACTGGCAACATTGCTGGCAGTGTGGGCTATAGAAGGTGTTTGCAGCCACCACACACTGGATAGACAGACAGCCACCCCCACACCTATGCCAGCATTGTGCTACTATAGAGGGGTTCAGCAGCGATACCCACCACACCAGTCCTGGACACAGTACTTGCATGGATATGGTACGCATTACTGTTGGGGGTCACATCCCAGGGTGGTAAACACTGTTAGAGACCAGACCTGCAGCACTCACCGCAGACATCTGTTTGTGTTATGGTGGAGCTGACTGAGCAAACTGTGCTTTACGTAGGACTGGAGATCTGCCAGTTATAATGGGAAACGCTTGATAGCTGTGTACCGTATACCCAGGTGTAGGGTGGCAGTGCTGAGGTATGCAACTGTTAGTATTGGGAGATACAGGCAGGGCCCAATGTCCTGCCTCTCCAGGAGGCATTGGCCAATGGGGCCTGTGGGGGGTGTCTGGCCCTGTTGGCTGCTGCTTTACGGCAGAGTTCCCCAAATCCAGTCCTGGTGTTCCACACACTGTTCTGGTTTTCATGCTATCCCTCATAAATATGCATGAGCTACATCTGCATACCATGGGGGTGGTGCATAGCTATGCAGCACAGGCATCTTTGTTTGAGGCAGCATGGAACCTGAAAGGTGTGGGGCCCTCCAGGACTGCATTTGGGAGACTCTGCTCCAGGTAATGCGCCTGTTTATGGTGTCTGTGAGTGCTGTGGTAAAATATAGACGTATTAATCATGCATATGTTCCTAGCTATACAGTTTTGTCCTTACTATCACGGTTTAGTTGTAGGAAAAATATGTGGGCTGGATTGGCAGTAGCCCCAGCTGGGCTTTGAACCTGTGACTGTCTGTGTGCACTGCACCACCGTGTTGTCACAGATATGCTGTGTTCCCTGGGGAGTACATGACTGTACATCCGACAGAGCCTGTCTGTTGCGGTGGACGGTGCCAGCCTGCACAGGCCTAGGCCACTGTCTGCTGTGGTTTGCAGCCACTGCCCCCTCCGCCACCTGTACCCTTCCGCAAACATGCAGACATGTTCCTATCTGGGAAAAACATATGACCTAAGTGAGTTGTAGCACTCCAGGACTGACTTTGGGGGACTCGGCTGTAGGCAATGTCCATTGTTATGGTTTGTGTGTGGTGTAGGGTAAAATATAGGTGTTGGGACCATGCTTATGTTCTCTGCAATAAAAGAGTGTCTGTATTCTCACTGTTTAGTGGTGGGCAACATGATGGGGACTGGGTTGGCAGGAGCCCCAGCTGGGCTTTGAGCCTGTGGCCCTTTGGTCCTGGCTGTGTCTGCTGCACCACACTGTGGCCACAGAAACAGTGCAGTCTCTGGAGATGTGATACCTGGCCGCACGAGTCAGACACCCTACTCTTCACAATTTTACTGTGGGCTCGTGGACCTTGTATGGGGACAAAGGTGCAAATAAACCTCACAAATACCCTCCAAAAAAGGGGAAGAAAACCATAACCAAGCTGCGCAACAGTGATATCAATGGGCAACCTGGAAAACACTCCCAGGAAAACTCCATTAAAATGCAGTGCTTTTGAATGAGTCTACGGAGCGTAGACCCTTCCAAAAATCATTTCTTTTTTTTGGAGCTTTCCTGGGAGTGTTTTGTGTGGTTGCCCATTAATATCACTGTTGCCCAGCTGGATTATAATTTTCTTAGAATTTGTTGTGGTCATTTTCATATCATATTTGCTATTTTGTTCTGTGCACATGTATCACACTGCTCACGTATTTTAGGTTTCCCCGATTTTGCTGTACATTGCTGACGTAAATGGTTTCTCTTCCCTTTAAATGCGCTCTACCGCGAGTGTTTCACTCGCGGTATTTTTTCATTGTAAATTTGGGCACGCTCCTGTGCGGGGAGTCTCTCCCCTCCCACATTCCACCCATTGACCCCCGTCTCTCCGCCCCTCGGGGGCCATCCTCCGCCCTCATTTCGCCTTTCCACGCCTCTATCGCACATGAGCGCCCCGCAAACGTGCGCGTTTTTGGCGCACGCGTACGGGACCCGTTAATGTGACACGCACGCGTATGGGGCGCTTAAGAGCACTTAAATGCGTCATTTTAGGGCGCTCAAGTGCGCCCCGCACAAGTGCGCCGTTTAGTAAACATACCCCTTAGGCTTTCTGACTCCTAGGTTACCGTCCTAGACTGGTCTACCCCTTTACTTCAATATAAGCATGCTCATGTTTATTTGAGAGGTTCTGAATATTAATTAGAGGTTATCTAAAATTAATTAAACCTATATGTTCATGGTTTAATTGGTGTAAAGTCCATGGTACTCACTTTGTTCACTTGTGATAATTCAGAGCATTAGAGAATGGTAGGATTTTTCTCCAAGAGAACCCTAAGTTTAAATTAATTTCCCTAAAACTAATACATAAAATATCTAAAATAACCTCTTCCAATCCCTATCTCCCTCAGATACCATTCCTTGCCACTTTACCCACATCCCATCGGATCTCTTTTCATAGCCTAAATTGACCACTCTCCAATTTCTTGTGAAAAGGAATTCCACAAATAAGGGCCAATATAATTAAATGTTTACCATCTCCATATTCAAAGAAGGTAAAACAAAAAAGTCTGGCTGTTCAAATGTAAAGGACTAAACAACAATTCAGTCAAATATTCTAGCTGTCCATGTTGAAGGCCCTTAACTCCAGAACCCAAATTGTAAACGGAACCTTCAGTTCCACTGGCAATTAGTGGAGATGGTATAAAACCAGGGTAACAAACATCATATCACCTTGCCCCAAATATCAGCTTTGCCACTGTGCTCTGAAGAAACAGAAGATGTTTCATAGTCACCTGAGAAATGCCTTGATATAAGGCATTGTGATAATCTAATTTTGTGAGGACTAAAGCTTGCACAATCATTCTAAGCAACTGAGAACAGTAAGGTGCAATTTTCAGATTTGCTGTAAGCATCCCATATTTTTTAGAATGGGTAACAACTTTAAATTTGACTTTAAACAAATTGATAATTATAGGTTATTTTAATTTACCTGTTGATTAATCTGGCTCCGGCCCTATGGTTGAATATTTTCTGGGTTTTGTCTGAGGCAGTTTCCTGAGCACCACATATTTGAGGCCATTTGTTGGACTTAATATTCTTGCCCGAGCACATTCTATTATTAGATCCTACTTTGGTTGTAAACAATTGCCGTGTGCCCCTTGGACAGATCACCATATTTTGGTGGTAAATTTTGTAATGCCAATGATAATAATATCTACTTGTAAGGAGAAATGTGTGCCATGATCCCATACGATTAGAAAGACATGCTTGAAATAAATTGGGATCATAAAGAAGGTGCATTAGAGGTGGCTAATATTTTTCTCAGGAGTCTTCCTTACACCCTTCTTTGAAAGGTTGCCCACGGGAGAAAACTATACTGTAAGTGGAGTAATCCAAAAACATCAAGCCACTCGGTACTCAAATGTGCTGTTGATTGCTGAACATTTGTTGCTAGATATGAACCGTGGTGGCAGAAGAATAAGAACATAACATAAGAACATAAGATATACCATACTGGGACAGACCAAGGTCAATCAAGCCCAGTATCCTGTTTCCAACAGTGGCCAATCTAAGTCATATGTACCTAGCAGTTTCCCCAAAAGACACAGGTTCCACAATGCTTGTACTGGGTCAAGCATTGATATCCTGGGTCCCTTCTTAATAATGGTTTATGGACCTCTCCACCAGGAACTTGTCCAAACCTTTTTTAAACCCAGCTACACTAACAGCCTTTATTACATCCTCCGGTAACAAATTCCAGAGTTTGATTACACGTAGAGTAAAAAAATATTTTCTTTTATTCGTCTTAAATAGTTTACCCTGTAGATTCATTGCATGTCCCCTAGTCTTTCTATATTCTGATAACATAAACAATCGATCTACGTTTACCCGTTCCACTCCGTTAATTAATTTATAGACTTCTATCATATCTCCCCTCAGCCGTCTCTTTTCCAGGTTAAGAGCCCTAACCTTTTTAGCCTTTCTTCATAGGAGTATCCTTATATCTCCTTTACCATTTTGGTGGCTCTTCTCTGAACCTTTTCTAATAACGCTATATCCTTTTTAAGACACGGCGACCAGAATTGCACACAATATTCAAGGTGCGGTCTTACCAAGGAACGATATAGAAGCATTATAATATCTTTTGTTTTATTTTCCATTCGTTTCCTTATGATACCTAGCATCCTATTTGCTCTCTTGACCTCTGCTGCACACGGGGCCAAGGGTTTTAACATGTTATCCACAATGACGCCTAAATCTTTTTCCTGGGTGGTGGTTCCTAATGTGGAACCTTGCATCCTCTTGGGTTTTAACAACTTTAAATAGTTTTGTGTCATCTGCAAATTTGATAACCTCACTCGTTATTCCACTTTCCAGGTCATTTATGAATATGTCAAAAAGCAGCAGACCCAGCACAGATCCCTGGGGTACACCACTATTCACCTTTCTCCATTGGGAAAATTGGCCATTTAGCCCTACCCTCTGCTTTCTATCTTTTAACCAGTTCCTGATCCACAGTAGTACATTGCCTCCTATCCCATGACTCTTAAGTTTTGCCAAACGTCTCAGATGAGGGACCTTGTCAAAGGCTTTCTGAAAGTCCAGATATACTATATCAACTGACTCACCTTTGTCCAATTTCCCAATGGAGAAAGGTGAATAGTGTGAATGCAAGGTTCCTTCCACATTAGGAACTATAAATTAATGAACGGAGTGGAACGGGCAAACGTAGATCGATCGTTTACCTTATCAGAATATAGAAAGACTAGGGGACATGCAATGAAGCTACAGGGAAACTATTTAAGACTAATAAAAGAAAATATTTTTTCACTCAACGTGTAATCAAACTCTGGAATTTGTTACCGGAGGATGTAGTAAAGGCTGTTAGTGTAGCTGGGTTTAAAAAAGGTTTGGACAAGTTCCTGGAGGAAAGGTCCATAAACCATTATTAAGAAGGGACCCAGGATATCAATGCTTGAACCAATACAAGCATTGTGGAACCTGTGTCCCTTGGGAAAACTGCTAGGTACATATGACCTAGATTGGCCACTGTTGGAAACAGAATACTGGGCTTGATGGACCTTGGTCTGACCCAGTATGGCATATCTTATGTTATTATGTTCTTATCCATGCATTAAAACTCCGGAGCTCTGCCTGCCTTTTGGGTTCTGTGCGTGGAACGGAAAGCATTTCGGAGAACGCTACCCTGGAAGTTCTGGATTTCAACTTCCTGTCTAGCAGCCTAAATTTATCCTCCAGAACCTCCCTACCACATTTTCCTATGTCATTGCTACCGACATGTACCAAGATAGCAAACTCCTCCCCAGTACTATCTAAGACATTATCTAGGTGGCGCGTGAGGTCCGCTACCTTTGCACCAGGCAGGCATGTTACCAGGCAATCCTCACGTCCACCAGCCACCCAGCTATCTACATGGCTAATGATTGAATCACCAACTATAACGGCTGTCCTAACCCTTCCCTCATGGGCACATGGCCCTGGAGAAACTTCCCTGGTGCGAGAGGGTTTTACATCACCTGGAGGACAGGTCCTAGTTACAGGATCACTTCCTGCCTCACCAGGGTGATGCTCTCCTATCACGTGACCTCTCTCCTCCATGGCAACAGGGATGCTACCAGACTGGAGGTGGGACTTCAGGACTGTATCCCTGTAGGTCTCGTCTTTGTACCTCTCTGTCTTTCTTATGTTTTCCAAGTCTGCTACTCTAGCCTCTAGAGAATGGACTTGTTCCCTGAGAGCAAAGAGCTCCTTGCACCTAGTGCACACATAAGACCTCTCACCAACTGGGAGAAAATCATACATATGACACTCAATGCAAAAGACTGGAAAGCCCCCATCTCGCTGCTGGACTGCTGTCTGTATCTTAATTTTAAGTTTGTGTTTAGATCTTTAAGTTCTTTACTTACTAAGGGTTGCTATGGATATTTATACTAATAAAACTGTACCTAATATGTTTAATATACCTTGTTCACCTGAAACTTAGGGGTATGTTTACTAAACTGCGTTAGTGCGATTCGCGTTAGGAGCCGCGGTAGAGACAGAAATCCCAAATAAGGACATGGGCTGTACATCGTTACCGATAACGCGCATTACCAGGCGCCATAAAAGAATGAGCGCTACAGGGCACGTTACCACGCGTTAATCTTAAGAAGGCGCGCAGGCATACAAGGACAGCAACAGAACTGTAGCACAATGGTTACAACAATGACTGATGGTACAGGGTTCATGGGTTCAATTTCCTAGTGGGCCTAATGTATAAGGCTGGCTGAGGCAGCACCCTTTACATTTAAGTAGTGATTGTTGAGGCATTTGACATGTATTTTAATTAGTGCTGCCAGCAAACACACCCTCACGGTGGCATAACCTAAGGTGCCGCATAAGGCACCCCATAACACACTCCATAGGGCACATTATAAAGTGTACTGTCCGCCAAGGCACCCTATAATGTCCCCTATAGGACACCTTATAAGGCTGTGAACAAAGCCCTGGCTGGCTGCAGAAGGACTGCACATGACCACACAAACTGTCTGCTGTAGTTACCAGGATAGGGTTAACCCACCCGTACCCATGATGCACTGCACATGCAAATCAGCAGTCGACAGATGGGCACAAGATGGGATATGCACCCCCACAGCACCTCGGCCTGGTAGGGGGAACAGACCGTGTGTGGCACTGCCACAGAGTAGCCACAGACAGTCACATTGTGCGGGTACTGTGCCCATCCTGAGGTTGAGGTGGGGCGCCCAGCACCATGTTCACAGCACCTTTCATGGCTGGAATACGCCATGCTGCAGGTCCCCAGCAGTGTGTGATAGATAGTTCCGTTAGACATGCCTAGGATACATCTGTGTCCTGCTGTATGTCTCAGTCATGTCTAGTCCATATGGGCGATGATGCACCCAGAATAGTGCATATCCTGTGTTGGTGCCATGGTTACCAGCTGTAGGTGAAAGGGGAGGGGGAGGGGGAGGGGGGAGGGGGGAGGGGGGGGGGGGAGGGGGGGGGGGGGGGAGGGGGGGAGGGGGGGGGGAGGGGGAGGGGGAGGGGGGAGGGGGAGGGGGGAGGGGAGGGAGGGGGAGGGGGGGAGGGGGAGGGGGAGGGAGGGGGGAGGGGAGGGGGAGGGGGGGGAGGGCGGGGGGGGGGTGGGGGAGAGGGGAGGGGGGAGGGGGGGGGGGGAGGGGGGGGGGGAGGGGGGAGGGGAGGGGGAGGGGGGGAGGGGGGAGGGGGGGAGGAGGGGAGGAGGGGGAGGGGGGAGGGAGGGGGAGGGAGGGGGGAGGGGGGGAGGGGGAGGGGGGGGGGGGGGGGGGAGGGGAGGGGGGAGGGGGGGGAGGGGGAGGGGGTATGGACCCATAGGCAGATCATGTACCAGGACACAACCCACCCTCTGGGGCTCAGGGTGGGAAACAGAATCACCCACCAATAGATCCACAGTCTACCTCCCTGTAATGGTAGCAGTAGATGGGACCATCAACCCCCAGTCCTGCTGGGGAACAGACAGAGCAGTACACATCCATAATGCAATAGCAGACATACAGCAGGCCTGGAAATGCTCAGCTGTCCCCCACATTCTCCAGCAGCAACCCTCCAGCCACTGCACCCTGCAAGGTGTTCCAGCAAGACGCATACTAGCTGCAGACAGTCTGCCAGCTAGTCCATAGTGCATGTACCCAGAAAGAGGATGTCAGCATACACACCAAACAGATAAGTCAGTGATTGGGCCCCAAAAGAAAACCCATAAATATCACATGCAAAAAGATGCTATATAGCACTATGGGGGAACCTAGCCATGCCATGGTCACTGCTCAGTCAGGGTGAGAGTGACCTCCCAGTAGGACATGCTATGGCCACCCTATCCGTGCAGGTGGTGTCCAGGCACTACAATGTCTGAGCCATTGCCCTATGCCGTGTGCAGATGCATCCAGGCCAGGCCACCCTATCCTGGCTATTCCCACAGTACCTTGCTCCTCATTATGCACATTGGCAGGCCAATACTGGCAACAGTGCTAGCAGTGTGGGCTGTGGAGGGTGTTGGCAGCCACTACACACTGTATAGACAGACACACACTCCCCACACCTATGCCAGCATTGTGCAACTATAGAGGTGTTGGGAAGCCCAGGCCACCACACCAGTCCTGGGCACAGTGCAGGCATGGCTATGGTACACAATACTGTAGGAGTCACTCCCCAGGTTGGTGAACACTGTCAGACACAATACCTGTAGCACACTCCACAGACATCAGAAAGGTTGCTATGATGCAGCTCACTGAGGAAATTGTACCTAACCTAACCTAGGAATTGTCTTGAAGGACTAGAAAGGGGGACTGTTACGTCTGGAGAGAAATCTGCAACTGTGAGTATATACTTCTGGTAATTTTCTAAAAAGAATTCTTTGTATTAAAGCTACTTAATCTGTGAACCCATTGTTTTTTTGTTGGATCAGTTAGGGCCTAGTAGCAGCAATTAAAGTTTGAATTTAAAACACAGGAGAGCTTTCTGGTTACATTTCATACCCAGCAGAGAGCTTGTAGTTTCAATTTAATAGTCACTCAGGGCCAAGTAACAGCAAAGTACTTTTAGTTTAAATTTAACACACAGAAGAGAGCTTTCTAGTTAAATTTAGTACCCAGCAGAGAGCTTGTAGTTTAAATTTCATAAGACGTTAGAGCCTAGCAGCAGCTAAGAGCTATAATTTAAATCAAATCAGAATTTAGCTTACCTCAGCAGCACAAGACAGGGTACTGTGTAGCAGCCCTCTTTTAATAAGTGTCATTTCCCTCCCTCCCTCCCCTGGGATAATCATAGCTTTATAGGTACTTACACATCTTAAAAGACAGGAGGTGCTTTCAGGTGAAGCTCATTACCCAAATCAGTCATACACTAAGGACCTGAGATTAATTAAGCTTCAGGTGAACAAGGTATATTAAACGTATTAGGTACAGTTTTATTGGTATAAATACCCATAGCAACCCCTAGTAAGCAAGAACTTAAAGATCTAGACACAAACTTAAAACTAAGATGCAGACAGCAGTCCAGCAGCGGGATGGGGTCTTTCCAGTCTTTTGCATTGAGTGTCACATGTATGATTTTCTCCCAGTTGGTGAGAGGTCTTACGTGTGCACTAGGTGCAAGGAGCTCTTTTCTCTCAGGGAACAAGTCCGTTCTCTAGAGGCTAAAGTAGCAGACTTGGAAAACATAAGACAGACAGAGAGGTACATAGACGAGACCTACAGGGATATAGTCCTGAAATCCCACCTCCAGTCTGGCAGCACCCCTGTTGCCATGGAGGAGAGAGATCACGTGACAGGAGAGCATCACCCTGGTGTGGCAGGAAGTGATCCTGTAACTAGGACCTGTCCTCCAGGTGATGTAAAACCCTCTCGCACCGAGGAAGTTTCTCCAGGGCCATGTGCCCATAAGGGAAGGGTTAGGACAGCCGTTATAGATGGTGATTCGATCATTAGGCATGTAGATAGCTGGGTGGCTGGTGGACGTGAGGATCGCCTGGTAACATGCCTGCCTGGTGCGAAGGTAGCGGACCTCACGCGCCACCTAGATAAGGTCTTAGATAGTGCTGGGGAGGAGTCTGCTGTCTTGGTACATGTCGGTACCAATGACATAGGAAAATGTGGTAGGGAGGTTCTGGAGGCAAAATTTAGGCTTTTAGGTAGGAAGTTGAAATCCAGAACTTCCAGGGTAGCATTCTCTGAAATGCTTCCTGTTCCACGCGCAGGACCCAAAAGGCAGGCAGAGCTCCGGAGTCTCAATGCGTGGATGAGACAATGGTGCAGAGATGAGGGTTTTAGATTTGTTAGGAACTGGGGAACATTCTGGGGAAAGGAGGGGCTCTTCCGAAGGGATGGGCTTCACCTTAACTGGGATGGAACCAGGCTGCTGGCATTAACCTTTAAAAAGGAGATAGAGCAGCTTTTAAAACTAGATATTAGGGGAAAGCCGACAGTCGCCCAAGAGCGGATGGTTCGGAAGAATGTATCCTTGAAGGATACTACCAAAAGCAGAGAGGTTCCACAAAAGAGTAAAGTAGCCCAAATGCCCTCAACTATGGAGCAGACAGAGCTTAAAGATCCCAATTTACCCATGTCTAACAATAGCCAAATTAACATGAATAAAATACATTCTCTAAAATGCTTGTATGCAAATGCTAGAAGTCTAAAGAATAAGATGGGAGAGTTAGAATATATAGCACTAAATGAAAGGTTAGATATGATTGGAATATCAGAGACATGGTGGAAGGAGGACAACCAGTGGGACACTGTGATACCTGGGTACAAACTATATCATAATGATAGAGCTGATCAAATTGGTGGAGGGTTGTGCTCTATGTTAGAGAGGGCATTGACTCAGAAAGGATTAAAGTTTTGCAGGAAACAAAATCTGCTGTAGAATCTATATGGATTGAAATTCCATATAAAAGGGGGAAGGCAATGGCAGTGGGGGTGTACTATCGAGCACCTGACCAGAATGACCAAATGGATGATGAAATGCTCAAAGAAATCAAGGAAGCTAACAAAAGTTACAGCGCAGTAATAATAATGGGTGATTTCAATTACCCCGGTATCGACTGAGTCAGTGTCACGTCAGGACATGCTAGGGAGACAAAGTTCCTAGATGAAATAAATGACTGCTTCTTGGAGCAGCTGGTTCATGAACCGACCAGAGGGGAATCCATATTAGACCTAGTCCTTAGTGGAATACCAGATCTAGTGCAAGAGATAAGGGTGTTGGGGCCACTTGGCAATAGTGATCATAGCATGATCGCCTTTGATTTAATTAGTGGAGGAGGGATAGTAAGGAAATCCACAGTACTACCTTTTAACTTTCGAAAGGGAGACTATGATAAAATGAGGAAAACAGTTAAGAAAAAACTAAAAGGAGCAGTTGCGAAGGTTAAAGACGTACATCAAGCTTGGGTGTTGTTGAAAAATACTATCTTGGAAGCCCAGACCAGCTGTATTCCACGCTTTAAGAAAAGTGGAAGGAAGTCCAAAAAACTGCCAGAATGGTTTAAAGGTGAGGTCAGAGAGGCTGTTGTTGCCAAAAAAGCATCTTTCAGGAAATGGAAAAAAGAGCCAAACGACGAAACCTGGAAACAGCACAAGCACTGGCAAGTCAAATGCAAGGCATTGATAAGGCAGGCAAAGAGAGAATTTGAGAAGAAGCTTGCTGCGGAAGCACAAACGCGAAATAAAGACCTTTTCAAGTACATTCGTAGCAAAAAACCTGTGAGAGAGTCAGTTGGTCCATTAGATGATAAAGGGGTTAAAGGAGCACTAAGAGGCGACAAGGCGATAGCGGAGAGACTGAATTCTTTGCTTCGGTCTTTACTGAGGAAGATGTAGGGATGTTACCCATTACTGAAGTGGTATTTAAAGGTGCGGAAGAATTGAAGGAAATATCGATACATCGGGAAGATGTTTTACAACTATTAGATAAACTGAAGAGTAGCAAATCACCTGAGCCGGATGGTATACATCCAAGGGTGTTGAAAGAACTGAAATATGAGAACGCAGAACTGCTATCAGTAATCTGTGAACTATCATTAAAATCATCTCTAATACCTGAAGATTGGAGGATCGCCAATGTAACACCAATTTTTAAAAAGGGTTCCAGGGGTGATCCGGGAAACTACAGACCGGTGAGCCTGACGTCAGTACCGAGAAAAATGGTAGAAACCATCATAAAGAATAAAATTACTCAGCATGTAGATAGTCACAACCTAATAGGAGACAGCCAACATGGCTTTAGACAAGGAAGATCTTGTCTTACTAATCTGTTATGTTTTTTTGAAGGAGTGAATAAACAGGTGGACAAAGTTGAGTCGGTTGATATTGTGTATCTGGACTTTCAGAAAGCCTTTGACAAGGTCCCTCATCAGAGACTTTTGGCAAAACTAAGGGGGATGTTTACTAAACATTCTTATCATGCGGGGCCGCAGTAGTGTGCCTGTGCCATATAAGGAGTGGGCGGATCATGCTGAAAAAAGAAAAAAACCGGGAGTAAGCAACCGGACGTGTGCGCGTCGCGCTAATGTGCGGGGGTCGACATTAGCGCGTGGAAAGGCAAAGTGGCGCGCTGTTGGGTATAGAAAACAACAGAGCCGTAGTACAACGGTGAAGACACTGACCAATGATGCAAGGGCCATGGGTTCAATCCCCCATTGTGCGTAAGGAAAAAGGCCAGCTGAGGCAGCAACTGTAATGGGTAAAATTGTTTTAGGAGGCAAATTAATTTGGAACGGCATAAGGCGGCGCACAGTTCTTTTTGGGCGGCATAAGGCAGCGCACAGTTCTTTTTGGGCAGCATAAGGCGGCGCACAGCTCTTTTTGGGCGGCATAAGGCGGCGCACTGGTCCTCGGGCGGCAGAAGGCAGTGCGCTGATAGGCACAAGGTGGCGCGCTGATGCACAAGCACAGGAACAGAGCCACAGCACAATGGTGAAAACACTGACCAATGGTGCAGAGGATGAGGGGTTCAACCCCTCACAATGCCCAGTGAAAAATGCTTGCTGAGGCAGTATGTATTATGTTGTGGAGTGCTGTAGGAGGCATGATAATTTTATTTTGTTACCATTACTAGCAAACGCACTCTCCCAGCATGTTAACATACGGCGGCCCTTAAGGCACATGTTACAGTGCACTGTTCACCAAGGCACCCTTGAATGTCCCCTATAGGGCACCATGTATGTTGCGACACAGGATAATGTATAGTGCACCCTATATGGATAGCAACCATAAGGTGGCCTACAGGGCGCCCTATAAAGCACCCTCAGAGGCACCTAATGGGTATAGTAAGCTGAGGGTGGTCTTGCCGGCATAGACATATGTACAGTAAATAAAAATAAAGCAGTGGACATCCCTATCAAAGGGCCCCACTGTGGATTTGAACCCATGACCTCTGGCTGCACAGGCAGTGACATAACCATTGGGTTACAGCTCCATAGCTGTAAGCAAGCCCCTGGCTGGCTGCAGATAGCCTACATGTCACCTCACAGACAGTCTGCTGGTGTAAACAGGATAGGGTAGGCCACCCGTACCCATGATGCACTGCACATGCAAATTAGCTGTCCACAGATGGACACAAGATGTGGAATGCACCCCCACAGCACCTCGGCCCTGTTGGGGGAAGTGACCAGGTGCACCCACACAGCACTTTGGCCTAGTAGGGGGCACTGACCGGGTGTTTTACTGGCACAGAGTAGCCACACACCGTTACATCGTGCGAGTACTGTGCTCACCCTGAGTGTGCAATGAGGCGCCCAGGACCAGGTCCACAACACCTTCCATGGTTGTTGGAGGCCAAGCGGGAGTTCCAAAGGAGTGTTAATGTGTAAGATAGCTAGTTTCTGCACAAACACCATGGATATCCCTGTTTGCCACAGTCCCCATTGGGGGCCCCCCCCCTTCCCGGTGGCAAACATGGTTCCCCCATCAAGAGATCCACACTCTACCTCCCTGCAAAGGTGGCAGTAGAGGGCAACAGCAACCCCAGTCCTGCTGAGGAACACCCCCCCCCCCCCCACAGGGCAGCTCCATACACAGCCATGACACAATAGCAGACAGACATAAGCCCAGGATATGGTAAGCTGCACTACCCCACCAGATATTCCCCTGCAGCAAGCCAACAGCCACTGCACCCTGCAAGCCAATCCAGCAAGACACATACCAGCTACAAGCAGTCTTCTGGTTAGTCCATAGTGCATGTTCCCAATGGAGATGCATGCACCCAGAACTGGGCTGCCTGCATACACAGCAAGCAGATAGATCAGTGACTGGGCCCTAAATAGAAACCCATATCTATCACATGAGAGAACTACAATACAGCACTATGGGGGTGCCTAGCCATGCTGTGGTCACCGCACAGTCAGGGTGAGCATGATCTCCCAGAAGGACATGCTTTGGCCACCCTGTCTGTGTAGGTGGTGGCCGGACACTACAATGTCCCAGCCAATGCCCTATGCCCGGTGCAGATGCATCCTGGCCAGGCCACCCTGTCCTAGCTATACCCATGGTACCTTGCACCTCATTATGCACATTGGCTGGCCAATACTGGCAACAGTGCTGGCAGTGTGGGCTGTGGAAGGGGCTTGCAGCCAACACCCACTGTATAGACAGACACACACTTCCACACCTATGCCATCATGGTGCTACGATTGAGGGGGTAATTAGCCTTGCTCACCAAACCGGTCCTGAGCACGGCAAGGCATGGATATGGTACGCATTACAGCTGGTGGTCACTCCCCAGGGTGGTAAACACCGTCAGAGACCAGGCCTGGAGCACACCCCACAAACACCTAACAGATTGTTTGGATGGGGTCAACTAGCAGTATGTACGTAACGTATGGATATCTATCTGCCTGTGCTCCTAGCAAACGTCTCAGAGCTGCTTACCGTATACCTCAGGTGCAGGGTGACATTGGTAAGTTAGCAAGTGCTAGTTTTGGGTGCTGCATGCAGGGTCCAATGTTCTGCCTTTCCAGGAGACATTGGCCAATGGGGCCTGTGGGTGTGGGTGTGGGTGTGTCTGCCCTTGATGGCTGCTGCTTTACGGCACAGATTCCCAACTCCAGTCCAGGTTTGCATCACACTGTTCGGGTTTTCCTGCTGTCCCTCATGAATATGCATGAGCTACATCTACATGCCATGGGGGTGGTGCATAGATATACAGCACAGGCATTTGTATGAGTGGCATCATGGAACCTGACTGGTGCGTGCCCCACCAGGACTGCATTTGCGTGATTCTGCTCTAGGTACTGCCCCTGTTCATGGTGTCTGTGCTCCGTGGGGTAAAAGATAGACGTATTGCCATTGCATATGTCCTCGCCAGGAAAGGTGTGCCCTTACTATCACTGTTTACTTGGGGGGAAAATATGTGGGCAAGATTGGCAGTTGCCCCAGTTGGGCTTTGAACCTGTGGCCTTCTGCTCTTGCATGCAGTGTCTGTGTGCACTGCACCACTGTGTAGCTACAGATTGGGTGGATTCCCTGGAATGTCCATGACTGTGGATCCGACAGGGCCTGTCTGTTGCAGTGGACGGTGGAAGCCTGCACATGGCTAGGCCTCTGTCTTCTGTCGCTAGCAGCCACTGCCCCCTGCACCACATGTACTCGTCCGCCAACATGCTCCCATACAAAGCAGGTGACCTGATTGGAATGTGGCAGTACGGGACTGCATTTGGGGTACTTGGCTGTGGGTAATGCCCATTGTTGTGGTGTGTGCGCGTTGTTGGTTAAAATATGGGTGTTTTCCCCATGCTTCTGTCCCCTGCAATACAGGGGTGTCTGCGCTATCTGTGTTTAGTGGTGGGCAAAATATAGGAACTGGGCTGGCATGTGCCCTAGCTGGGCTTTGAACCCCTCACCCTCTGGTCCTAGAGGTACTGACTCTGTCCGCTGCACCACACTATGGCCACTGAGACAGTGCAGCCCCTGGATGTAGTAAGCCTGGCAGGATGGAGTCACAAACCCTGCTCTACGCAATTTTACTGTGGGCATATGCACCCTGTCTGGTGGCAAACATGCACATAAACCCCGGAATTGACCACGGGAAATGGGGTACACAATATCACCACGCTGGGCAACAGTGATATTAATGGGCAACCATAGCAAACACTCCGAGGAAAGCTCCAAAAAAGGAAATGTTTTTCGGAAGTGTCTCCGCTCCATAGACCCTTCCAATATTCATCTCTTTTTTCTGGAGCTTTGCTGGGTGTGTTTTGTATATTTTCCCATCACTATAACTGTTACCCAGCTGGATTTCTATTTTTAATATCTTTGTTGTGGTCATTTTCGGGTTCTATTTGCAATTTTGTTCTGTGCACATATTTCACACTGCTCACGTTTTTTAGGTTTCCCAGGTTTTCCTGTACATTGCTGACGGAAATGGTTTCTCTTCCCTTTAAATGCCCTCTACCGCGAGTGTTTCACTCGCGCTATTTTTTACATGAAAATTCGGGCCCGATACTGTGCGGGGAGCCTCTCCCCTCCCACTCTCCACCCATTGACCCCGTCCCTCCGCCCCTCCGGAGCCTTCCTCCGCCCTCCTTTAGCCGTTCCACGCCTCTATCGGACATTTGCGGGCCCGCACTTGCACGGGGCCCGTTAGTGTGCCGCGTACCTGTGCAGGGGTGACACACACGTGTGCGGGGCGTTTAAACACGTTTCTGCGCGTTTCAATGTCGTGTTGCCGTGCGCTATTTTGCGGCGCGCAAATTTGCGGACTTTAGTAAACATCCCCCTAAAGAGTCATGGGATAGGAGGCAGTGTACTATTGTGGATCAGGAACTGGTTAAAAGATAGAAAGCAGAGGGTAGGGCTAAATGGCCAATTTTCCCAATGGAGAAAGGTGAATAGTGGTGTACCCCAGGGATCTGTGCTGGGTCCACTGCTTTTTGACATATTCATAAATGACCTGGAAAGTGGAATAACGAGTGAGGTTATCAAATTTGCAGATGACACAAAACTATTTAAAGTTGTTAAAACACAAGAGGATTGTGAAAAATTGCAAGAGGATCTTGATAAATTGGAAGACTGGGCATCAAAATGGCAGATGAAATTTAATGTGGACAAGTGCAAGGTTATGCACCTAGGGAAGACAAACCCAAACTATGGTTACACGATGCAAGGTTCCACATTAGAAACCACCACCCAGGAAAAAGATTTAGGCGTCATTGTGGATACCATGTTAAAACCCTCGGCCCAGTGTGCAGCGGCGGCCAAGAGAGCAAATAGAATGCTAGGTATGATAAGGAAAGGAATGGAAAATAAAACAAAAGATATTATAATGCCTCTATATCGTTCCATGGTGAGACCGCACCTTGAATACTGTGTGCAATTCTGGTCGCCGTATCTTAAAAAGGATATAGCGATTTTAGAAAAGGTACAGAGAAGAGCCACCAAAATCGTAAAGGGGTTGGAAGGATACTACTATGAAGAAAGGCTAAAAAGGTTAGGGCTCTTTAACCTGGAAAAGAGACGGCTGAGGGGAGATATGATAGAAGTCTATAAATTAATGAACGGAGTGGAACGGGTAAACGTAGATCGATTGTTTACGTTATCAGAATATAGAAAGACTAGGGGACATGCAATGAAGCTACAGGGTAAACTATTTAAGACTAATAAAAGAAAATATTTTTTCACTCAACGTGTAATCAAACTCTGGAATTTGTTACCGAGGATGTAGTAAAGGCTGTTAGTGTAGCTGGGTTTAAAAAAGGTTTGGACAAGTTCCTGGAGGAAAGGTCCATAAACTATTATTAAGAAGTGATCGAAGATATCAATGCTTGAACCAGTACAAGCATTGTGGAACTTGTGTCTCTTGGGGAAACTGCTAGGTACATATGACCTAGATTGGCCACTGTTGGAAACAGAATACTGGGCTTGATGGACCTTGGTCTGACCCAGTATGGCATATCTTATGTTCTTATGTTCTTATGCTATCTGCCAGTAATCATAGCAACCTTTTGATAGATGTGTACCATATTCCCAGGTTTAGGGTGGCATTACTAAGGTATGCAAGTGCTAGTATTGGGAGATGCACGCAGAGCCCAAAGTCCTGCCTCTCCAGGAAGCTTTGGATAATGGGGCCTGTCGGTGCGGGTGTGTCTGCCCCTGTTGGCTGCTGCTTTACGGCAGAGGTTCCCAACTCCAGTCCTGCGGTGCCAAACACTGTTCGGGTTTTCATGCTGTCCCTCATGAATATGCATGAGATACATCTGCATACCATGGGGGTGGCGCATAGAAATGCAGCACAGGCATCTTTATCAGAGGCAGCATGGAACCGGAATGGTGTTTGGCCCTCCAGGACTGCATTTGGGTGACTCTGCTCTAGGTAATGTGCATGTTTATGGTGTCTGTGCTCTGTAGGGTAAAATGTAGGTGTCTTGGGCATGTTTACGTCATCTGTAATAAAGGTGCTGTCTGTATTAGCACGTTGTAGTAGTGGGTAAAACATGGGGACTGGGTTGGCAGGAACCACAGCTGTGACTTGAACCTGTGACCCTCTGCTTCTGACTACACTGGTTTTGTGCACTGCACCACCTTGTTGTCACAGAGTCAGTACATTCCTTGGTGATACCATGACTGTTTGTCAGACAGGGCCCATCTGTTGCAGTACACGGCACCCACCTACACAGTGCTAGGCCATGGTCTGCTCTGGGCAGCTGCCACTGCCCCCTCCTCCACCAGTATCCCTCAGCCACCATGCTGACATGCCCTTCTGCTGGTGGTGCTGGTGGTGCGCAGTCTCAGGCCATTCAGTGTGCAGGTAGGCGGCTGCCTATGGTGCGGGTTCTGGGGTAGGGATGCCTGCATAGACGTCCAAGCTCCCCCCGGCCCCGCCTGCCAATGTTCTGTGCCCTTGGGGGTAGCTGTTGGGTACTATCCCCTGTGACACTGTGGGAAATACACTCGTGCCCATGTTGGGCCTTCAGCAGTTGCTGTCTGGCTGCTCTGCTGCTTCAGCATTCATATGGGCCACCTAGGCATCACCCTAGTCCGCACTGTGGCCCAGCCCCACCACAGCATGTGCCGCCTCTGGCCCTCTGTATCCCCTTCTCCGGCATCTGTCCAGTTGCCATTCTGACATGCCCGCCCTGATGTTGCGGGACATGTGCTCGCCATAGGAACCCTGTCCGATGGTGGGGAAAACCCTGAGCAGCGCTATTTCACTGTGGGCTCATTCACCTTGTATGGGGACGGAGTATAGACCCTTCCACGATTTATATCTTTTCTATGGAGCTTACTCGGGGGGGGGGGGGGTTGATGTTTCTCATTGCTACCACTATTGGCCATCTTGTTTATGGATTTTTTCCAGTTTGTTGGAGTCATTTTCAGTGTTTATGTGCCCTTTTGTTCTGTGCACATGTATCATACGTATCACTTTTTTTAGGTTTCCCTGCCTGGGCTGTACATTGCTGGCACTGAAATGGTTTCTCTCCCCTGTAATGTGCATTTAATGGCAGGTTTTCATTCGCGTTTGGATTCAGCTCTTCAGATCAGCGCGTTAGTGTGAAGGGAGCCTCTCCCCACCCACTCTACGCCCACTGACCCCTTCTCTCCGCCCTCTCTCCACCTTCTGCGGTGTTTTATCGCGCCGCGGGGCTTTACGATCGTTAATGTTGGTTAACACGCGTTATGTAACATTAACGATCGTAAGCGCATCATAACGCGCGTTATGATACGCTTTCGATCGTTAACATTACATAACGCGCGTTATGTACCGTTACCGCAGTTTAGTAAACATACCCCTTAATCTCAGGTCCTTAGTGTATGACTGATTTGGGTAATGAGCTTCACCTGAGAGCACCTCCTGTCTTTTAAGATGTGTAAGTACCTATAAAGCTACAATTATCCCAGGGGTGTTGGGGAGGGAGGGAGGGAAATAACACTTATTAAAAGAGGGCTGCTACACAGTACCCTGTCCTGTGCTGCTGAGGTAAGCTATATTCTTATTTGATTTAAATTATAGTTCTTTGCTGCTGCTAGGCTCTAACTTATTATGAAATTTAAACTACAAGCTCTCTGCTGGGTTCTAAATTTAACCAGTAAGCTCTCTTCTGTGTTTTAAATTTGAACTAATAGTACTTTGCTGATGCTAGGCCCTGAGTGACTATTAAATTTAAACTACAAGCTCTCTGCTGGGTTCCAAATTTAACCAGAAAGCTCTCTTCTGTGTTTCAAATTTAAACTTAAACTGCTGCTACTAGGCCCTGACTGATTTAACAAAAAATAGTGGGTTCACAGATTAATTAGCTTTAATAGAAAGAATTCCTTTCAGAAAATTCCCAGAAGTATATACTCACAATTGCAGATCTCTCTCCAGAAGTAACAGTCCCCTTTTCTAGTCCTTCAAGAATACAATTTCTGAAGCAACTGAGACTCAGAATCAGGTAATGATTCAGCAAAAGAATAGTTTGAACGATGCCAGGAGAAATGCCTATATTAATAAAACTGAAGGATCTCTCTCACTTCCATGGGAGTTACAGTAGTTGCAATTATTGTTGAAGGGAGTAGTTGAACAGATGCCACTAGCAGATGAATTCTCACAGTTTTTCTGATTAAAATTGAAAACTTACCAACAGTCTTAGGAGTTGACTTTATATATGACTTGAGTTTGCAAAGAGATGAAAATTGGACACTTCATTTAATAGAAAAAGAGATGACTAATGGCATTGTAAGTAAGATGAATCCAAGTACTAGTCAATTGGATTTCATATCTGTGCATTCTATAAAAGTTATTTGTCAGTCTGTTAGCCCTTTTTTGCGAAATACAGTAATCTCCTCACTTAGGGTTAAGAAAGGCTATATTCCAGGGCTTTCAAAACCCGCAATTGTGTGCCCAATCTTTCTTTTTATGTAAATTGATTCATCAGTTAGTACTTCAGAAGTTGTAGAATTAAATTTAAACAAACAAATGTTTAGACAAAAATCCATATGATTTCAGATTTTATCATAGTGCCGAAACATTGCTGTTATGAGTCATAGATACAGTGTTATGTGGTCTGGAAGGTTCTCTTTCTACTCTAGTTATTGCTGCCATGTTCAGTACCATGCATCATAACAAATCGTTAGGACCACTGCAGCAGTTGGGGCTTGGGGGCTCTGTTTTGTCCTGATTTTGATCTTTTTCCCAGCAGGTAGTCATAGATACAGTGGTTTCTGTTTGGGCATTTGTAACCCTTGATGTCCTGCAGGGATGTGCATTTTCTACATCCCTGCTCATCATGTATCTGTCACCTTTGTCACCATTTGAGGAATTTAAATTGTGATTTTTAAATTTATTCTAATGGCATACTGTCATTTGTAGCCTCTCAGCTATTGTAAAGGAACAATCTGACACTCCGTTGAAAGGATTTGCCAAAGTAAAGTTATGGTTTGCTCAAAACAGTCTTCCATTGAATATAACAAAAACCGAGGAAACTATAGATTGTTTACAGAATGGTTTTAATTATCCTTCCATTGTGAGTATAAATGATGTGCTTACTCCAGTACACTTTGAAATTAATTACATGCTAAATTATCTATGTAACCAGAGATTTAGAGGACTGTTCAGAAGATATTTTCAAAGTTACACTTAAGACATTTGAAACATCACTGCCTTTCCTCTCTTATCTCACTTTACAGCCCTCCTTGGGAACTCCATTTCTCTGGCAGATCCCTTTTATCTGTGCCCTTCTCTGCCACTGCCAACTCCAGACTTTTGTTCATTCCACCTTGTTGCTCCATATGCCTGGAACAAACTACCCGAATCAGTAGGTCAGGCTCCCTCTCTAGCCCTATTCAAATCCAGGCTGAAAAAACACCTCTTTGAGGCTGCTTTTGGATCCTGATGGTCCTCATTCCCTTTTTCACCACTGATGTGTATCTTTGCATACTCTAGTTCCCAGTTTTGTGACGTTGTTTGTCTTGATTAGATTGTAAGCTCTGATGAGCATGGACTGTCTCTTACATTTATGTGCACAGCGCTCCATATGCCTTGTAGCATTATACAAATGACACGTAGTAATAGTAGTAGTAGCATCCCTGAGGTTGCAAGACATTAACTAGAAATGGCTACAAATACAGCAGCATGTCTAATTTTGAGCTTCACATTTATAAGCATATACGTAACTCCAGTGCGCACACAATTTTTTTGGTGACTGTTTTAAAGTTTTTCACGCAGTTCAAATTGCTGGTTGGCATTTATAAGGCTCCTAGATTTAAGAGTCTCTCTGGTTATTTCCTCATTGCAGAGATGTTCTAGTGAGTGTAGGTCACGCTCAAATTGCCAAGAGAGGCTAGTTTTACCATCTACATAACTGGTTAGGAAAACCTCAAATCAGGCTAGGATCTTTTCTATAGGAAGCTCTTATATTAGGACCCCGAAATGTAGAATAATCTGCCAGCTGTTATTAGAATAGAAGTGGATTTGCAGAATTTTGGAAGAGGTTAAAAACACATCTGTTTACTATTGCCTATCCAGATTTATGATAAGAGGAAAGACTCTATTTACTTTTTGAAGATTATTTTATTTGGAATCTGTTATTTGAATGTTTCATTATATGTATCTACTGTTTGTGTTTTTATTGTACATGTTGACTGCAACCCACCTAGAAGGGCTTAAATGGGCATCTTATAAACAATTAAATTAAATTAAATTAAATTCTTATACTATGGAATGGATTTGGGGTGATTTAGAACAATTTTTGTCTGGTTTAATCAGTGTGACCTTATTTTGAAGTTTACTTATACAGCTAGCAAACAAGAGGCTTGTTCTGGATATTTTGAGGTAAGTGATTATAAAAATGTGAATGCTGAGTATGGTAAGAGTGATTAAGGGCTTAGACTCTAGCTCAGTAATGATTTATGATACCTCAAAAATTAATTTTCACTGAATATGAGTGTGTCAGTTATATCGATTGGTACAAGCTTATGGTTTGGTCCAGTTTGATCTTCAGTGCAAGTTTTGTATTATAGATGGGAAGCATTTGAAAAATGTTTGAAAAGAGATTTTTATTATATATCCATAAATTTTGTTCTCTGAGAGTAGAAAGTATGAGTGACTCTGGGGATTTTTGGGGGGGTTTATTGTAGAATAAAATTTGTAAACCATTGTAGTATATCAGGACAAATTTAATTAAATAACATTTGGGCATTGATCAAGAATATTATTACCTTTGGCAAACTTGTTGATTAATTTATGAATTTGGAATTCTAAAACAGAGTTAAAATGAGTCCAAAAACATTCTGCTTTAATGCCTTGCAGTGAACAGCTACCTATGGTGTTTTCCTGCTCCTGTACCAATATGTCAAGATTTATCAGAGCCATCTCTTTTAGAAATGTATCCCTAATACTTGAGATTTTGCTTTTAAAATGTGAAGCAAAATCTGTAACTTTCACTGAATCAGAATCAATAATTTGGAGCTCATGTTTAAATTTTATATATACCACTTTAATAATTATCTTGATGTGATTTGGAGCCTTATAATTATCTTGAGTAATAACTGATTTTAGCGTCAGCAATAGCTAATTTGTAAAGCTATATCTGTTTTTTGCTGCTGCATTTTAAGGGAAGGGTAAACAAGGCTACTTACCTGGAATGGGGGTTCCCCATGGACAACAGGATATGTCAGCCACACCTGGTGCCATCATCTGATGGCGCCATAGATGGAAGTGCTCTCCTATCCCTATCTGACTCAGTTCGTCACAAGCAAGAACATTTTAGGTGGGCTGGTGGGCGTGATGTGTCTTTTTTTTTTTTTTTGCATGTGTTTCTTTGTCTGCAGGGGAGGTGGGTGGGAATGTGTGCCTGACTTATCCTGCTGTCCTTGGAGAACCCCCGCTATAGATAAGTAACCTCACTTTCTCCATGGGCAAGCAGCCACTCCTGGTGACTCTACAGCCATGGCCTTTGGCCACTTGCGCTGCAGTAGCATGAAGCTAGCAACTTGACTGAAACAATCTGGCTGGTATCATGAGGCAAAATGTTTTATTTGCTATGACCAGGAGGTAAGCAACAGGCAACAATCAACTAACATTCAACGAACAAGCAGCATGCCAATAGTGAATATGGTGTGGAACACACACGGCAATTGAGACTTGCAACAAAATAAGGGTAATACAGTTGAGGTTTGTAACAAAACCAGGCTAACCCCAGTAAGAAGGCATCAATCAAATGCTTAACAATAAAATGCTTAACTGCCAAGGTCAAGGCCTCAGTGACCCAGGAGGTTAGAAGATTAGAGTCAAGGATTTGCTGCACAGCAAAGCAGCCAGTAGACTGGAGTTACCCAGGTTCTGTGCTGCACAGTTCTGCTTATTGCTGCCCTGGTGCAACAGCCGTGGTCAGGACAGAGTGGCCGAAACAGCTGTCCAGTAGTGCGAGCTGGTCTAGGCAGTAGTGCCGTTGGAAGGTGTGTACCAAGGACCAGGTTGCCACTTTGCAGATGTTCCTCATTAGGATGGTATTGAGGTTCACCAGCAGGGCTACTAGGGCCTAAAGCTGGTGCACTCAGATGGAGACTGTAGGCTGAGCACCAGCCTGAGAGAAGCAGAAGACAATGCAGGCAGAGATCCATTGCGAGAGTGTCATTTTTAAAACAGGACATCCCAGTCTGTTGGGGTCAAAGAGATGAAGAGCTCTGCTCCGATCTGATGGGGCTTGGTCTTCTTAACGTAGATGTTCAGTGCTTGAACAAAGTCAAGAGTGTGCAGGTATTGTTCTTTAGGCATGCAGTAGGGATCGGGATAGAAGGTAGGAAGTTCAATGGAAGTTCAACATAGTGATAATGGGTGATTTCAATTACCCTGGTATTGACTGGGTCAGTGTCACTGCAGGACATGCTAGAACATAAGAACATAACAAGCCCAATATATTGTTTCCAACAGCGGCCAATCCAGGCCACAAGTACTTGGCAGGTTCCCAAAAAGGCACATAGATCACACAGTGCTTGTCCAGGGGCAAGCAGTAGATTTCCCGAGTCCTCTTTAATAATAGTTTATGGACCTCTCCTTTAGGAACCTGTCCAAACCTTTTTGAAACCCAACTACACTAATAGCTTTTACTACATCCTCCGGTAACAAATTCCAGAGTTTGATTACGCGTTGAGAGAAAAAAATATTTTCTCTTATTAGTCTTAAAAGGGTTACATTGCATCTCCATTGTGCATCCCCTAGTCGTTCTACTTTTTCATGGCATAAACAATCAATCTACATTAACTTTTTCCACTCAATTCATTAATAAATAGACCTCTATCATATCTCATCTCAGCTGCCTCTTTTCCAGGTTGAAGAACCTTAGCCTTTTAAGCCTCTCCTTATAGGGGCATCCTTCTATCCCCTTTACCATTTTGGTGGGTCTTCTCTGTACCTTTTCTAATTCTGCTATATCCTTTTTAAGATACGGTGACCAGAATTGCACACAATATTCAAGATGTGGTCACACCATGCAATGATACAGAGGCATTATAATATCCTTTGTTTCATTCTTCAGGTTCCTAGAGGAAAGGTCCATAAACCATTATTAAAGAGGACCCAGGAAATCCACTGCTTGCCCTAGGGTGGGCATTGTGGGACCTGGGTGTCTTTTGGGGAAACTGCCAGGTACTTGTGACTGGGATTGGCCACTTTTGGAAATAGGATACTGGGCTTGATGGACCTTGGTCTGACCCAGTATGGCTTTTCTTATTTCCTTATGTTCTTGATTGATTTGAAAATGCGAGGCCACCTTGAGGAGGAATTTGGGGTGCTTCTGCAATCCAGGTACAGCAGGATGTAAGGTGAGTGGTGACCAATGCCTGTAACTCACTCACGTGTCTAGTTGAGGTGATGGCAATGGTAAATAGGGTCTTCCCGGTGATATGTTTGAGAGATGCATCTCTTAAGGGCTCAAAGAGGTGCTGAGTGAGTTGTTGCAGGATGATGTTGAGGTTCCAAGGGGGTACAGGCTGGCAGACTGAGCGTCGAAGGTTGGCGAGGCCTTACATGAACCGTGACAAAAGTAACATGACAGTGTTTAGGGCAGTCAGCTTGGTCTCCTGCAGTGATAGGGCAGAGATGAGCCAGTCATCCAGGTAGGGAAAGCCACATACCCTGAGACTTGTGGAGGTGCACAGCGGCCACAACAACTCACTTGGTGAAGAACCTTCGGGTGGAGGAGAGGCCAAAGGGGAGTAGTTGTTCATGATGCAGAAATACAGGTGCTCTCTATGTGTTGGGTGGATGGGGATGTGGGTGTATGCATCGAGATCTTGTGAGGCAGGTCAGTCATTGTGTTTCAGGAGCTAGAGGATGGACCTGAGGGAGTGCATGCAGAATTTCTCCTTGTGGATGAAATTGTTGAGGCAGCAGAGATCTAGGATGGAGGAATAGCATGGAGAGTGTAATAGCACTAGTGCCAGAGCTATTGCCATGTGCTCTGTGGATAGCTCATAATGCAAGTTTGCCTAATAACCTCTCTATGTGAGTTGTTAAGTGAAACTGCTTTGCAGGAGTGCATGTTAGATTGGGACCAGATTGGTTAGCCGCTGGGACCATATTGGTCATAGCCCTGACAGCTACCAATTAATGTGCGTTTGTTTGGTGCATTAATTGTCCCCCTCCATTCCTTCCTTTGAAGTCCACGCCATCCACCTCTTCACTCCACTACCTCTCCAGATAGCAATCATTTATTGACTCCCTGATAAGTCCACCTCTACCTTTCTCACTGACTTTGACTTGTGGCTTTCCCGCTTTCTAGATGCATCTCCCCCTCCCTTATTATTGGGGATTTTGATAACTCCTCTGACCCTCATATCTTAAAACTCTTTTCCCTTACCACTTCATTCAATCTTCAGCTGCTGTATGCTCTACTGCCCCTACTTATTAGCTAGACCACTGCTTTTACCTTCTTTTTCTATAACTGCTTGCCCTCAAATTTATGCACCTCATTTCTTCCCTTATCTGACCATCATCTGCTAAGTTTCACTCTTCATCACCCCCCACCTCAGTCTTGCACAATCTCCTTCAACATTTTTAGGAATCTTCACCCTATAGATCCACTGCTGGCTCACGTTCTCTTTCCTCCACTATGTTATCTGAGTCTGTTGATGAGGCAGTATCTTCCTATAATACCATGCTCTCCTCTGCTCTGGATGCTCTTGCTCCTCATACTTCATGTCCAGCCCTGGCTTTCCTCTAAAACCCGCCACCTATTTCCTGTGCCTGCTCAGCTGAGCATCTTTGGCTCAAATCCCTCACCCTTGTGGACTTCTTACATTTCAAATTTATGCTAGCCTCTTTCCAGTCTGCCATAGAACGCGCCAAGCAAGAGTACTATGTCCATCAGCTTAACTCTCTTGCCTCTAATCTTTGCCATCTCTTTACAACTCTAAACTCTCTCCTCAAAGTTCCTCCACCTCCGACCCTTCCTTCCCATTCTGCCCCCACTTTGGCTGACTACTTCCATGACAAAGTCCACAAGATTACTCTTGAGTTCCCCTGAAGATCATCTATATCCCCCTCCTCTTCATTCCCTAATCCTTCCCTCAGCTTCTGTCATCCTTTCATCCTTTTCTAAGATCTAAGAAACCACTCATCTTCTCTCCTCCTCTAACTTAACATCTGCTGCTCTGATCCAATTCCCACCTATCTACTAAAATCTCCATCTCCTCCGCTGTTGTCCCTTCCATCTGTCATATCCTCAACCTATCGCTATCTACCACAGCTGTACCTGCAGCCTTCAAGCACGTGATGATTACACCTTTCCTCAAGAAGCCATCCTTTGACCCTATCTGTCCTTCTAATTATCGACCCATCTCCCTCCTTCCCTTTATTTGTAAACGTGAAAGTTCACCACTGTGTCTTGACTTTCTCTCTTCTCTGCCCATCTGGATTCACTGCAATCTGGCTTTTGCTCTTTACACTCTACTGAGCCTCCAATGACTTGTTCCTCGCCAAATTCAAAGGCCTTTACTCAATCCTCATCATTCTTGACCTTTCTGCTGCTTTTGACACTGTTGATCACCACCTTCTCCTTGATACCCTGTCCTCGTTTGGATTTATAGGTTCTGTCCTGTCCTGGCTTTCTTCTTATCTTTACCACCACACTTTTAGTTTATGTTCTGGTGAATCTTCATCTAATGCTATCCCACTTTCAGTCAGTGCACTCCAGGGCTCGGTTTTGAGACCTCTCCTTTTTTTCTCTACACTCAGTCCCTTGGTTCACTCATCTCCTCCCATGGTTTTCAGTACCATCTCTATGCCGATGACTCTCAGATCTACCTCTCTGCACCTGAAATCTCTTCTGGAATCCAGGCCCGGATCTCTGCCTGCTTATTTGACATTAGTGCCTGGATGTCTCACCGCTATCTGAAATTGAACATGGCCAAAACTGAGCTCCTTATCTTTTCCCCTAAACTCTCCTCCCCCCTTCCTCCTTTCTCTGTTTTTGTAGATAACACTCTGCTCCTCCCTGTTTCCTCAGCTTGCAACCATGGAGTCATCTTTGACTCCTCCCTCTCCTTCTTCACACACATCCAACAGATACTACTACTACTACTACTACTACTACTACTTCTACTAATCATTTGTATAGCGCTACAAGGAGTACACAGTGCTGTACATATAGATATAAGACATGGTCCCTTCCCATCAAAGCTTACAATCTAATCAAGACAAAACACATAGGGCCCGATTCTATCCTGCACACCCTGGCCCTCTGTGCATCCAGTCATAACTGGACGCACAAAGGGAGTCGCAATTCTGATTCTGTGGGGCATATCTAGCCCTGTGGGATCAGAATCACAAATAGGCCTGTACATGCAGGCCGGGACCCTGATTCTGTATGGCCTGCACATATAGGTTTTGCGCAGCTAGCTCACTCAGGGCTCTTCAATGGAGTCACAGCATCATGGCATCCAGTTGCCATGACACTATGGCTCCATTGAAGAGCCGCAATTCCCAGCCACCAGCTCCAGCATCGATTTCCCCGCAATCCGCAGCCCAACTCCCGGTCTGGCCTCCTAAGCCCCTCCCCCAGGGCTGCAATTGCTAACGGAATTCCCCGAGGGAGACAAGCAAGGCATGATCACCCCCTTCTTCAGCCAGCTCCTGAGCCACCTGAGAGCACCAGAGATTGCCTATAATGAAGCAGGGAGGTGAGACTGATATGATCTCTTTGGCTTTGCCTTCTACCACAACTCTCCTCTGTACAGGGATTTCCCCCTGCTGCATGTGCCTGAAAACTCCACCCAAGAAACACCTCCACAGGCGGCTACAGATCTCCCATAAAAGCCAGTGTGCAGAAGGGAAGGCCCTTTTACCATCCCAGGGCTCTGATCGCTAACGGAATTCACCAAGGGAGACAAGCAAGGCACGATCACCCCCTTCTCTAGCCAGCTCATGAGCCACCCGATCTCTTTGCCTTTGCCTTCTACTGCAACTCTCCTCTGAATGGGGATTCCCCCCTGTTGCATGTGCCTGAAAACTCTGCCCAAGAAACACCTCCACAGGCAGCTAGAGATCTCCCATAAAAGCCAGCATGCAGTAGGTGCGCTCACACCTGGTAGGCCCGCGCCTGAGGGCCCTTTGGCATGGCCCTTAGGCGGGGAACATTGGCGGGAGTCGGAATGACAATTACTGCTTCTGGACAATCCGTATGAGCCTAACCTACTGAGCAAGATCCACCAACCTAAAAGAGACCGAACAAGGTAACTCCCTCCTATAACCAATAAAAATCCCACTACAGCCATACTATCATGTTAAAAGTGTCTATAGAATCGCTGCAAAGATCCATAACCACATACATCACACTGCACATCTACGAAACAGTCACAGTCTCATGTGTGTAACTTTGAACCAGCTCTTGCAACTCTCCACAGAACCACTTGTAACCTGCATAATGTACTTGTTAAATTTCCTACATTGTTATGTGTTTCTCCCAGTGTTGTAATACGTGCCATCACCAAGGTTAAAACATTGAAACAGCTCTTTCAACTCTTCATTAAACCACTGTAAAACTGCATAATACTACTTGTTAAATGTACTACATTGTCCTATGTTTCTCCCTAATCCCACCATCAAGATTAAAACTCCTCAAATTATCCTGTTTATGTTGAGTACCAACCTAAATATCAAATGATTCAACGCTCAAATCATGCAAAGTCTACCAAAGTTAAGCTACACCCCCACCCACAATGGACACCAGAAAAACCTGCATTTACATACTCCACCTCCTCCTCCTATCATCTCTGTTAACAAATGCTCGCATATACAACCATGATACAAACCCATATAACTCAATCCCCATCATACATAACCCCATAAGAAACAATATAAACTACCAAATAAACCACTATCCACATACTCATAAGCCACATCAGAAAAACATCAAATACTGAAACAGATTAAAATAGATCCAATCCTTACAGACACATCAAAAGCCAGACACCCACAATCCCCCCATCCAACTAAAATGCATTCTTATCAATGTAAGATCCATAAGAAATAAGACACCAATAATTACCAATCTACTCAGGGATGAAAAACCAAACATCCTTTGCGCCACTGAGACATAGCTCTCACCCGCTGACAATATCCTAATAAACCAACTGAATATACAGGGGTATGACCTATTTGACTGCCACCGTTACTCCAAAAGAGGAGAGTGGGTTCTCGTATTAAGCAAAACAGAATTCAAAATTACTTCTACAACTTCCAGCAACTTAGAAGGAATGGACATCCTTGAAGAAGGGAACAAGAACCTCTTACTATGTCTCACCTATAGACCACCATCACCCGATCACAACAACCTAACCACTATTCTTGATTCAGCATGCTCGACCTCGCTTAGGAAACCTCACATCATCCTAGGAGACCTTAATCTCCCATCCCTCAATTCTACCCATACCTCCACCTTCTTAGACTCAGTGACGGACATGGGTTTCCAACAAATTATACATTCACTGATGCACACAAAGGGAAATTTGCTTAACCTTGTCTTCCTATCATACACATCCATGAATCGCTACATGTACACTCCCTCTGTAATAACCAAGGTCCCCTGGTCTGATCACCATCTAGTAACTTTTGATATACCTCTAAATACCTCCCTTACCACAATGCTGGACACTAAACTACAAACTAGGTGTTTTGCCCACTTCAATAAAGACACCTTCCTAGACAACACACTGTCCCAGCTTACAGTTGACTCCCCTGACATCAGCACCTCTTTAAATAAATGGAGCTGTTCTATTCAAAAATCTGCTTCTCCCCCCATCAAACACCTTAAGAAAGCTTCTAAAAGCACTGAAAAATGGTACACACATAAGCTTACCAAACTAAAAAGACAATTAAGAAAACAAGAAAAAAAGTGCAAGCTAACCAAAACATAAGAAAACAAACAACTCTACCTTCAACTACTCACTAACTGCAAAGACACAATTAACAAAAAGAGATTATCACACAAGAATCTTAGGGGTATGTTTACTAAACCATCTTAATGTGTGGCCGGCGACGTTATTGGACGATAAAGTACCTTATCGCGCAATAATGGCACTTTATCAGGCGCAAAGGTACCTTAGCGCTCGATAATGCGCACAGCGGCGCAAACGAGCGCTGAGGGTGGAGAAAGGCTCCCTGAGGGCGGAAGAAGGCTCCTCAGGGGTGGAGAGAGAGGGTCAATGGGCAGAGAATGGGAGGGGAGAGCCTCCCCGAACACTAACACTGTGAAATCCGAGGCTCAATACTAATGCCAGTGAAACCCTGGCGTTAGAGCCGATTTAAAGGGAAAAGAAACCATTTCCGTCAGCAATGTACAGCAAAACCAGGGAAACCTACAAAAAGTGATGTGTGATACATGTGCACGGAACAAAAGGGCAAATGATCATTGAAAATGAACAGAAGAAAATGTAAAAAAAAACATAACCAAGCTGGACAATAGTGATATCAATGGGAAACATCAAAAAACACTCCCAAGAAAGCTCCAAAAAAAAGATATGAATTTTGGAAGGGTCTATGCTCCGTCCCCATACAAGGTGAATGAGCCCACAGTGAAATTGCGCTGATCAGGGTTTCTGACTCCATAGGCCAGGTTTCCTATGGCGTGCACATGTTCCGCAAAAGCAGGGTGGGTATGTCGGAATGGGCAACTGGACAGATGCTGGAAAAGGGGACACAGAGGGCTGCAGGCGGCACATGCTGTGGTGCAGCTGGGCCACAGTGTGGACTAGGGTGATGCCTAGCTGGCCCATAGGAATGTTGAAACAGTAGAGCAGCCAGACAGCAACTGCTGAGGGCCCAACATGGGCATGAGTGTGCTTCCCACAGTGTCATAGGGGATAGTACCCAGCAAGTACCCCCAAGGGCACGGAACATTGGCATGCGGTGCTGGGGGGAAGCGTGGACAGCTATGCAGGCACCCCTACCCCAGAACCCGCACCATAGGCAGCTGCCTACCCGCACACTGGATGGCCTGAGACTGCGCACCACCAGCACCACCAGCAGAAGGGCATGTTAGCATGGTGGCAGAGGGATACTGGTGGTGGAGGGGGCAGTGGCAGCTGCCCAGAGCAGACCGTGGCCTAGCCCTGTATAGGTGGGTGCCATGCACTGCAACAAACAGACCCTGTCTGACGAACAGTCATGGTATCACCAGGGCAAGCACTGTCTCTGTGGCAACATGGTGGTGCAGTGCACACAACCAGTGTGTTCAGAAGCAGAAGGTCACAAGGTCAAGTCCCAGCTGTGGTTCTTGCCAACCCAGTCCCTATATCTTACCCACTCCTCATACAGACAGAACCTTTATTGCTGATGACATAAACATGTCCAAAACACCTACATTTTACCCTACAGAGCACAGACACCATAAACATGCGCATTACCTAGAGCAGTCTCCCAAATGCAGTCCTGGAGGGCCAAACACCATTCAGGTTCCATGCTGCCTCTAATAAAGATGCCTGAGCTGCATTTCTATGCGCCGCCCCCATGGTATGCAGATGTGTCTCATGCATATTCATGAGGGACAGCATGAAAACCCGAACAGTCTCTGACCCACCAGGACTGGAGTTGGGAACCTCTGCCCTAAAGCAGCGGCCAACAGGGACAGACACACCCGCACCCACAGGTTCCATTATCCAATGCCTCCTGGAGAGGCAGGATGTTGGGCCCTGCGTGCATCTCCCAATACTAGCACTTGCATGCCTTAGCAATGCCACCCTAAACCTGGGAATACGGTACACATCTATCAAAAGTTTGCTATGATTACTGGCAGATAGCAATTCCGAAGTTAAGTACAATTTTATGATTGAGCTGCATCATAGCAACCTTTCTGATGTCTGTGGAGTGTGCTACAGATCTTGTGTCTGACAGTGTTTACCACCCTGGGGAGTGACCCCAACAGTATTGCATACCATAGCCATGCCTGCACTGTGCCCAGGATTGGTGTCGTGGCCAGGGCTGCCAAACACCTCTATAGTTGCACAATGCTGGCATAGGTGTGGGGAGTGTGTTTCTGTCTATCCAGTGTGTGATGGCTGCCAACACCCTCCACAGCCCACACTGCTAGCACTGTTGCCAGTATTGGCCTGCCAATGTGCATAATGAGGAGCAAGGTACTGTGGGAATAGCCTGGATAGGGTGGCCTGGCCTGGATGCATCTGCACAGGGCATAGGGCAATGGCTCGGACATTTTAGTGCCCGGCCACCACCTTCACAGACAGGGTGGCCACAACATGTCCTGCTGGGAGGTCAGTCTCACCCTGACTGAGCAGTGACCACGGCATGGCTAGGTTCCCCCATAGTGCTGTGTAGTATTTTTACCATGTGATGTTTATGGGTTTTTATTTGGGGTTGAATCACTGTTTTATCTGCTTGGTGTGTATGCTGACATCCCAGTTCTGGGTACATGCATTTTCTCCAAGAACATACACTATGGACTAGCTATTAGTCTGTCTGCAGCTAGTATGTGTCTTGCTGGAACACCTTGCAGGGTGCAGCAGCTAGTGGCTGGAGAATTGGAGGTGGAGGTGGTGCAGTGGCAGCTGAGCATTTCCAGGCCTACTGTTTGTCTGCTATTGCTTTATGGATGTGTACAGATCTGCCTTGACTGACCAGTAGTGTGTCTGTTCCCCAGCAGGACTGGGGTTGATGGTCCCCCTCTACTGCCACCATTGCAGGGAGGTAGAACATGGATCTTTTGGTGGGAGATCCTGTTTCCCACCCTGAGCCTCAGAGGGTGGGGTGGGGTGGGGTGGGGTGGGGTGGGTTGGGTGGTGGTACATAATCTGCCTATGGGTCCAAACATGCCCCCCTTCACCTACATCATGTAACCATGCCACCAACACAGGATATGCACTATTCTGGGTGCATCATAGCCCATAAGGGCTAGATATGACTGAGAAATACAGATGGACACAGATGTATCCTAGGTGTGTCTGCAGGAACTACCTATCACACGAAGTAGCACTGATGAGGACCTGCAGCATTGCATATTTCAGCTATGAAAGGTGCTGTGGACCTGGTGCTGGGCGCAGCAGGAGAATATCAGATAGTGGTGGGGTGCAGCTTAGCATATCCAGGCCTAATATCTGTCTGCTATTGTGTTATGGATGTGTACAGAGCTGTTCCTCAGCAGGACCAGGGTTGCTGTTCCCCTCTACTGCCACCTTTGCAGGGAAGTAAAATGTAGATCTATTGTTAGGAAACCCTGTTTGCCATCCTTGGCCCTGGGGGACGGGGGTGGTGGTGGTCCATGGGGGCTACACCTGACTGAAACAGCCAGAGATATCCAAGGTGTTTCTGCAGAAGCTACCTATCTCACACATTAACACTACTTTGGACCTGCACCATGGCCGGTGCTGTGGACCTGGTGCTGGGCGCCCCACCTCACCCTCAGGGTGAGCACAGTACCCGCACAATGTGATGGTATGTAGCTATTCTGTGCCAGTAACACACACGGTCAGTATCCCCTACCAGGCTGATGTGCTGTGGGGTTGCATATCCCATCTTGTGCACATCTGTAAACTGCTGATTTGCATGTGCAGTGCTTCATGGGTTTGGGTGGGTTAACCCTATCCTGATAACCACAGCAGACAGTTTGTGTGGTGACGTGCAGTCCTTCTGCAGCCCACTAGAGGATTGCTAGAAGCCATAGCCCACTGGTTATTTCACTACTTGTGGAGCCAGACGTCATGGGTTCAAACCCATGGTGGGGTTATTTGATAGGGCTGTCAGAGGCATTGTCTGTTTTTAATGTACATTAGTGCTGCCAGCAAAAACACCCTCAATGTACTGTAACCATAAGGTGCCCCATAAGGCACCCTATAAAGCACCTTATAAGGTGCCTTATCAGGTGTCCTATAAAGCACCTTTTAAGGTGTCCTCTAAAGTGCCTTATAGGGTGTCCTATAGGGGACATTATAGGGTGCCTTGGCAGACAGTGCACTTTATAATGTGCCCTATGGAGTGCCTTATAGGGTGCTTTATGCGGCACCTTAGACTACGGCACGTGAGGATGTGTTTGCTGGCAGCACTAATTAAAATAAAAATACAATTCCTCAAAAAGCAATAATTACACATAAAAGCTAACACCTCAGCCAGCCTTATGCATACTGGGGATCAAACTCATGACCCCATACCATCAAATCAGTGTATTAACCATTGTGCTACACCTCTGTTTCTGTGTTTGTATGTCTACGCGCCTACTTAAGATTACCGTGCGTTAAAGTGCTTAGCGGCATCTCGCCCAATAATGTGCGCAGTGCACGTTATCGCGCGATAATCCCATTTTGCTACATTAAGACCGAAACGCCCACTCCTTTTATGGAAGCCTGCACACTATTGCCGGGCGCATGTTAAGACGGTTTAGTAAACATATCCCTTAATCTGTTCTCGCAACCATCCTAGAGAGCTCTTTGCCATCGTTTGATCGCTAACCAAGACAAGCCAAAATGAATCAGAAATACATAACATAAACCCACAAACACTAGCTGCTTATTTTGCATCCAAACTTCAAAATAAAAACTCTAACCGTACTCTCCCTCCCCCTAGACCACCCAACAAATCTTCCAACATGGGATAATTTCTACCTAATAGATTAAAAATGTCTACCGAACATTATAACAAGCATCTACACCACAACCTCCCCCTTGGATCCATGTCCAATATCAACTATCAAATCCACCAAAACAGAACTCACTCCATATCTCCTTCTCTCCCAAGGCATTATGCCCTCTGAGCTCAAAATTATGTCTATCCATCTTATACTTAAGAGTAAGACACTCGATGAAAAAGACCCAAGCGCATACAGATCTATAGCCAGTACACCATTTGTCGCCAAAATAATAGAGAAATTCATCCAGTTACAACTCCAAGATTACAATGACTTCAATGCCCCTTTAGACACTCACCAATTTGGATTTCGACCATAACCTTAATGGACAAATTCATCAGAGGCATAGATAATCCTATTCGCATATTCATTCTTCTTTTTATTGATATGGTGTCAGCATTTGACAGCCTTAGTTATGACACTCTCATCTTGAGATTAGCAAAATTGGCTTAGGCGGCACAGTCTTACATTGGTTCAAATTGTACATCTCAAACCGTAAGCTGCGTGTCCAAAAAGGCCAAGAAACATCAGATACATTCCCCCAAGACCAAGGGATACCCCAAGGATCTGCTCTCTCAGCCCTTCTTTTCAACCTATACCTACAATCAAGTACCAATATCTTCAGAAAATTTAACATTGGGTACTACATCTATGCTTACAACATAATATTGTCTCTCCCCATGGACATAAACAACCCTATCTATCACAATTTATCGGACTGCATTAGTGAAATGGAATCCTGGTTGAATTCCAACAACCTTAATATCAACTACAAAAAACGGAAGCCTTATACATATCAAGGAATCAAAACCATGCCCCCCCCCTCGAACCATCACCGTTAACAACATTGTACTCCCGGTTAAGCAAGAGGTGAGATACCTCGGCATAATACTAGACCAATCCCTCAGCATGTTCCCTCATTTAAAACAAACAGCAAGGACTATCTTCTTCACCTTGAAAACTGTACAACACCGAAGACCCCTGCTAGACATTAACGATTTCAAATCAGTAGTACAGGATCTTATTACTCCACATTTTGACTACTGTAACAGTCTGTTACAGGGTCTACCATTCAAAAACATAAACATACTCCAGATAGCACAAAACATCACTGCTAGAATCGTCTGTAAGGTTCGCCTAACTGACCATATAACATCCATCCTTTATGACCTTCACTGGCTCCCAGTCTTAAGCTGGATAAAATACAGGAGATTGATGATAACTTTCAAATTGCTCAACAACATCTCCCTGTCCTTCCTATCAACCCTCCTCCACACAGAACAAGATACCAGATCTTGCAGGCAAAATGCTAATCACTCTCTTATAATCCCCCACTCTATCCGCAAGACAAAACAGACTATGAGCTCCAGAGCTTTCACATTTGCTGCCCCCAGTCTCTGGAATTTGCTCCCATTACCACTATGTTCGATCAAAGACCTCCAGATATTTAGGAGAGAAATCAAAACATACCTCTTCCATGCTCACTATGGAAATACAAACAAAACCTCCTCCTCACAAACATCATCCCAACACACCCTCTGAATGACAGTCATAACATGACTTGCTCCCCCTTGCCTCTGAATGACAATCATACATGACTTGCTCCTCCTTGCCACATCCTCTTCACCCTCAAACTCGAAGAACTTCCTCTAGTCAGAAATTATGTACATAGTTTGTTATCTTCTTGTTTTGTAAGCAAAGATTATGCACTAGTACAAACCTAGTTAAATGTAACCTGTAAATTGTTCTGTTATAAATGCCAAGGTTTACTATGTAAAAAGTTCAACCACCATTTTATGTAAAATGTTCTGTTATTTGTAAACCATCCCTGATCTCTGGAAGAGGCGGTATAGAAAAACCTAATAAACAAATAAATAAATAAAATGGCACCGTGGATCCATTGAAGAGCCGCGATCCCTGGCCGCCAGCTTCAGCATTGATTTCCCCGCAGCCCGACCCCCAATCTGGCCTCCGAAGGCCCCCGCTGAATAAGGGAACTTATTCCACCTTGAAGGAGGAATAAGTTCCCCATGCAAGTCACTGGCCCTGGATGTACAGGGCTGACATTAGAATCAGCCCTATACATCCGAGGCTGACAACTGCCCACTGCCCCCCTGATTTGCCCCTTTACCACCCTTGTCTACCTTCCCCGTACAAGATGCGAGGAAGGTATACGGCACTGGTAAGAGGCATAAATAGTGAGGATGGACATCCTAACGGATGTCCATCCCCGCTATTCGTGCCTTAGAATGACCCTGATAGTGAAACTGGGTACTAGAGTATGGTAAGATACACATAAGTAGGGAACAAGAGAGAGAGGAGCATCAGGATCCAAAAGCAACTTTGAAGAGGTGGGTGTTTAGCCTGGATTTGAATAGGACTAGAGAAAGGGCCCAACATACAGATTCAGGTAGTTTGTTCCAGGCATATGGAGTAGCAAGATGGAATGAACTAAGTCTGGAGTTGGCAGTGACAGAGAAAGGCACAGATAAAAGGGGAAGGATTGCAGCTCTTGAGGAGGGGGTGTAGAATGTGATGAGGGAGGAAAGGCAATGAGGAGCTGCAGAACGAATGCCCTTGTAGATCAGTAGAAGTTTGGACTGGATGCAGAAAATGATAGGGAGCCAGTGAAGTGACTTAAGAAGAGGGGTTACATAAGCATAGCAACACTGGCAGAAGATAGCTAAAATCTGCTGTTTCTCTATAATATTGCCAAAATTTGCCCCTTCCTTTCTGAATTCACTACTAACACCCTTATTGATTCTCTTAGGGGCATGTTTACTAAACTGCGATAACGTAGCAGCAGCTATGTTAAGGCGCGTTATGTAACATTAATGCACGTTAATGTAACGTAACGTAACGTTAATGCGCATTAACGTTACATAACGCGCCTTAACGTTCCCAGCCGTGGTAAGTCCCGCAGAGGGTGGAGAGAGGGCGGAGAGAAGGGGTCAATGGGCGGGGAGTGGGCAGGGAGAGGCCCCTTCCACACTAACACGGGGGAATGAAGGGCTGAATCCTAACGCAACTGAAAACCTGGCGTTAGCACACATTTGCAAGAGAGAGAAACTATTTCAGTGTCAGCAATGTACAGCATAGGCAGGGAGCCCAAGAAAGGTGATAGTAGTGCTCCATTTGTAGCAACAGCATAGTGCCCAGGTATGAAAGGTCACTATGGTGATGGTGCAAATGGGGCATTGGAGCTGCAGGCGGGACATGCAGGGGGCAACTAGGGCACAGAGTGGACTAGGCGGATGCCTAGGTGGCACGTAGGAATGCAGAAAATGGAAACCAGCAAGACAGCAACTGACCAGGGTCAAACATGCCCATGAGTCTGTGTTCCACAGTGTCCCATCCAGGGGACATTACCCAGCAGGTACCCCAAGGGGCACATAACATTGACAGGCGGTGCTGGGGGAAGCATGGACATATATGTAGGCACCCCTACCCCAGAACCCACACCTTAGGCAGTCGCTTACCTGCCCCCTGGATGGCCTGGGATGGCGCACCACCGACACCGACAGCATATGGTCATGGCGGAATGGCAGTGGGGATGGTTGATTGTGCTGGAAAGAGCAGTGGCACCCACCTGCAGTGGACCTAGGCCATGCCCTGTACCAGTATGTGGTGTGCAGTGCAACAGAAGAGGTCTGGCTGAGGAACATAAGGGTAGCCCCAGGAACCACTATGCTGCTGTGGCAACAGTGTAGTGCAGTACACTCAGCCAACATGTCCAGTGTCAGAAGTTCAGGTTCCATCTGTGGATCCTGCCGAGCATCTCCCCATAGTTTTAGCCCACAATGCAGCCACAATAACAACATGGGCAAACCCCAATGCAGCGGTGCACAGGGGTATGGACATCCACTCAGACGGGCTCCACTATCCACAGATTCATGGAGTGTCAGGCTGTTGGCCCCAGCACAGAGCTGCAGTTATCACCAGAGCACTACTACTACCCCCTGCACAGATTAGCAATGTCAGCACTGTGATCAGGACCAGTGCAGTGGGTAGGGTTGTCAACCAACTCCATCTCTGTATAATGCTGAGAAAGGTGTGGGAGTGTGCGTATGTCTCTCCATTGTTTTGTGTCAGACAACACCTCACTGATCCCACATTGCTCACACTGCTTCCAGCGTTAGCCTGCAAATGTGCATAATGAGGAGCAAGGTATTGTGGGTATGGCCCAGACAGGGTGGATTGGCCAGCATGCATCTGCACAGGGTGGAGGGCATTGGCTGGGACACTGTAGTGCTCGACCACCACCTGCATGGACAGGGTGGCCACAGCATGTCACGATGGGGGAGGGGGGTCACTCTCACTCTGACCGAGCAGTGACCATGGCATGTCTATGTTCCCACATAGTGCCATATATTATTTTGTTCTAGTGATATGTGTTTGTTCCTGGTTTTGGGGCCCAATCATGGAGATACTTGCTCAGTGTCTGTACTGTGCATCCCACCTTTGTGTGCATTCACTATGGACTGGTTAGTGGGTTGTCTGCAGTTTGTCTGTGCATGGTGGGAACACCTTGTAGGAAGCTGCAGGTACAGTCTGCCTGTGCTGTCTGCTGATGAATGGCAGACTGTGGTGTGGGGCAGTTGAGCCTTCCTCTGCTTACTCCAAGCACCACTGCTGGTCTGCAATGGTCACAGGTATGGAGGGCTGTTATTTGCCAGCAGGACTGTGTTTGCTGGTACCACAGCCATTCTGCAGGGGTGCAGGTACCTGTCCCACCACATACTCATCTACAACAGGGGTGATTGAGGCCCCTTGGGGTATATAGTGCATACCACTTGACCCATAGTGGCAGTGCTGCACAACCCTCATGTGAGTCTAGACACCCCACTGCCATGATAGCAGGTACTCATGGCAGCCAGACCTCAACACCAGGTACACACTAATATGGGTGGTGTCTGGTCCCACAGGACCACATGTGATTGAAGAACACAGCTAGGACAGATGTACCTTCAGTTGCACTGCTGGGAACACCTGTCATATATTGGTAGTGATGGGGATGTGCAGCAGGACCTATTTCTAGTACCACATGTACTGTAGACCTAGTGTTGGGCGCCCATCCTATCCCTCAGGGTGAACACAGAACCTGCACAATGGCATGGTCTGTAGCTACTCTGTGCCAGTATCATGCACTGTCAGTCCGTCTTACCAAGCTGCAGTACTGGAGAGGTGCAGACCCCATTTGGTGGTCAGCTGTAGACTGCTGTTCTGCATGTGCAATGCATCATGGGTGCTGGTGGGGTTAACTATCCTGGTACATAGAGCAGACGGTTTGTGAAGTGACCTGCAGTCCTTCTGTACCCAGCCATTGCTGTGCAACAGGCTGTAGAGGTATAGCCTACTGGTTAGTACACAGACATTCTAGGCAGAGGTTATGGGGTCAAGTTCTCATTGTTCTTTCTGTCTAAGGCAGATATTTTGCTTGCCTGTGACAGTCATATTTTTGCAGATCCGTGCTGACAGCCCATAGTACCCTCACCAAAGTTGCCAACAATCCTTATAAGGCATTATAGGGCTCCTAATTAGGCACAGTACAAGGCACGTTACAGGGCACCTTATTAGGCACAGTACAAGGCACGTTATAAGGCACATTACAAATCACCTTATTAGGCACAGTACAAGGCACGTTAAGGCATGTGCCTTCTACTGTGCCTAATAAGGTGCCTTGTAACGCGCCTTATAACGCGCCTTATAACGTGCGTTACCTGACAAGGCTTGCCATAATGATGCCTCGCCCACTCCCTTATATGGGCATCCGTATCATCACCACAGAACATATCGCAAATTACGTTACCGCAGTTTAGTAAACATGCCCCTTAGACTTCAAAAATGCTGGCTTCAGTAAAATGTCCAAGTACCTGAAGGAGGAGTTGGCAGGTTGGGAGGAGTTATGGGAAGTGGAATTGCAATGGGCTAAACTAAAGAAAGCAATAAAAGGTGCAACAGATACATAGGTAAGGAAAGTAAATAAAAACAAGAGGAAAATGATTTGGTTCTCCAAAGAAGTGGCTACACAAATAAAGGCAAAAAACACAGCATTCACAAAATTCAGAAGCTTGCAAACAGAGGAACACAGAACACAGAAAAGAATACATGATCAAACTAACAGAGACAGAAAGAGAAATAAGGATAGCAAAATCAAAGGCAGAAGAAAAGATGGCTAAAGATGTGAAGTGTAGTGACAAGACTTTTTCAGGTATATTCGGGAGAGGTGGAAAATCAGAGGTGGACTTGTAGGACTCAAAAGTGCTGGGAAAAGATTCATGGAAAATGACTTTGAAAAAGAGACAATTCTAAACAAATACTTCTGCTCTGTTTTCACTAGAGAAAATCCTAGAGAAGGACCACCTGTGATTGACAAATATGCAAATGGAAATGGAGTAGATATCACACCATTCATCAAATATGATGTGTTAGAACAGCTTGAAAAACTGAAAGTGGACAAGTCTATGGGACCAGATGGGACACAACCCAGGATACTGAAAGAGCTCAGAGAGGTTCTTGCAGGGCCTTTCAAGGATGTTTTTAATAGATCCTTGGAGACAGGAGAAGTTCCACAGGACTGGAGAAGGGCTGGTGTGGTACCTTTCCACAAAAGTGGTAATAGGGAAGAAGTGACGGACTACAGGCCAGTAAACCTTACCTCGGTGGCAGGAAAAGTAATGGAGGCACTCCTGAAAGAGAGAATAATGGACTTCCTCAAAACCAACAGATTGCATGATCCGAGGCAACATGTTTTACCAAAGGATGATCTTGCCAAACAAATCTGATTGAGTTCTTTGAGTGGGTGACTAGAGAACTAGAACAAGGGCATGTGATGGATGTGATCTTCCTAGATTTCAGGAAAGCCTTTGATACTGTTCTTCATAGGAGGCTTATCAATAAACTCAGCAGCTTGGGGATGGGTCCCAAGATGGTGAACTGGATCAGAAATTGGTTGACTGATAGATGATAGAAGGTGATGGTAAACAGAACTCACTCGGATGAAAGGAAGGTGATTAGCGGTGTGCCCCAGGGTTCAATCTTGCGACCGGTACTGTTCAATATATTTGTGAGTGATATTGCTGAAGGGCTGAATGGAAAAGTCTGTCTTTTTGCAGATGACACCAAAAATTTGCAACAGAGTGGACTCCACTGAGGGAGTGGGGAACATGAGGAAAGATCTACAAAAGCTGGAAGAATGCTCTAATGCTTGGCAGTCAAGATTTAGGGGTATGTTTACTAAAACCCCGGTAATGTGCGCGGCCCGCTAGTGTGAGGGTGCCATATAAGGAGTGGGCGTTGCTTTAGAAGGCATTTTAATATTGGGCGGCATAAGGCAGCGCGCTGATGAGCAAGCACAGAAACAGAGCCACAGCACAATGGTTAAGACACTTACCAATGGTACAGGGATCAGGGGTTCAATCCCCCACAGTGCCCAATGAACAAGGCTGGCTGAGACATTAAGTATTATGGGGAAGATTGCTTTAGGGGGCATTTTATTTTTATGTTAATTATCACTACTAGCAAACGCACTCTCAAAGCGTGATAACATAGGGCGCCCCATAAGGCACATTTTAAAGTGCACTGTCCGCCAAGGCACCCTAGAATGTTGCCTATAGGGTGCTTTATAGGGTGCCGTATGAGGTACCGCAAGGTCAGTGTACTGTTTTCGGTGGCAGCACTGTGCAGTTTAAGGAATGAAAAGCATAAGTAGGTGCGCTGACATGCAAGGAGGAGCAGCAGTGGAGCACAATGGTTAAGGCACTGACTGCTGATACAGGGGTCATGAGTTTGCTCCCCAGTGTGCCTAATACGTAAGGCTGGCTGAGGCATCAGCTTTGCAATGTACGTTTTGATTTGTGCTGCACTTTATTTATATTTTATTAATTGCTGCCAGCAAACAGGTCCTCACGTTCCGTAATTGAAGGTGCCGTATAAGGCACCCTATAAGGCACTCCATAGGGCACATTATAAAGTGCACTGTCCGCCACGGCACCCTAAAATGTCCCCTATAGGGCACCCTATAAGTTGCTCCACAGGATAACGTATAGTGCACCTTATATGGACGGTAACCATAAGGTAACCTATAGGGCGCCCTATAAAGCGCCCTCTGAGGCACCTTATGGGTACAGTACGATGAGGGTGTTTTTGATGGCAGCAATAATGTACATTAAAAAGAGATAATGCTCTGGACAACCCCATCAAATAGCCCCACTGTGGATTTGAACCCATGATGTCTGGTACCACAGACAGTGAAGTAACCATTGTGCTACAGCCCTATAGCTGCTAGCAAGCCCCTGGCTGGCTGCAGAGGGAGTGCACATCACCACACAGAGTCTGCTGTGGTCACCAGGATAGGTTTAGCCCACCCGTACCCATGATGCACTGCACATGCAAATCAGCTGTCCACAGATAAACACAAGATGGGGAATGCACCCCCACAGCACCTCGGCTTGGTAGGGGGAAGTGACCATGTGCACCCCACAGCACCTCGGCCCGGTAGGGGCTACTGACCATGTGTTTTACTGGCACAGAGTAGCTACACACCGTCACATTGTGCGGGTACTGTGCTCACCCTGAGGGTGCGGTGAGGCACCTAACACCAGGTCCACAGCACCTTCCATGGCTGAAAGAGGCCATGCAGGAGATCCAAAGCCTTGTTAATGTGTGAGATAGGTAGTTTCTGCAGAAACTCCTTGGATATGTGTTTGTCTCAGTCAGGTGTAACCCCCAGGTGGGCCATGCTCCACCTCCCCGAGGGCAGCAAACAGGGTCCCCCATCAACAGATCCACATTCTACCTCCCTGCAATGGTGGCAGTAGAGGGGACCATCAACCCCAGTCCTGCTGGGGAAACAGACACCCTACAGGTCAGTCAATGCAGCTCTGTACACATCCATCACACAATAGCAGACAGACTTTAGGCCTGGATATGTTAAGCTGCACCCCACCACTATCTGATATTCTCCAGCAGCAAGCCACTCCATCAAGACACATACCAACTGCAAACAGTCTGCTCACTTGTCCATAGTGCATGTCCCTGGTAGAAATGCATGCACACAGAACTGGGATGTCAGCATACACAACAAGCAGATAAATCAGTGACTGGGCCCCAAAAGGAATCCCATAAATATCACATGAGAGAAATACCATATAGCACTATGGCGGTGCCTAGCCATGCTGTGGTCACTGCACAGTCAGGGTGAGAGTGATCTCCCAGCAGGACATACTGAGGTCACCCTGTTTGTGTAGGTGGTGGCCGGGCACTAAAATGTCCCAGTCAGTGCCCTATGCCCTGTGCAGATGCACCCTGGCCAGGCCACCCTATCCGGGCTATACCCATGGTACCTTGCTCCTCATTATGCACATTGGCAGGCCAATACTGGCAACAGTGCTGGCAGTGTGGACTGTGGAAGGTGTTTGCAGCCACCACACACTGTATAGACACACACTCCGACACCTATGCCAGCAGTGTGCTACTATAGAGGAGTTCAGCAGCCATGCCCACCACACCAGTCCTGGGCACAGTACAGGCATGGATATGGTACGCAATACTGTTGGGGATCACTCCCCAGGGTGATAAACACTGTCAGAGACCAGACCTGAAGCACACACCGCAGACATCAGAATGATTGTTATGATGGAGCTCAATCAGCAAACTGTGCTTCACGTAGGGATTTCTATCTGCCAGTACTCATAGCAAACGTTTGAGAGCTGTGTACTGTATACCCAGGTGTAGGGTTGCATTGATAAGGTATGCAAGTGCTATTATTGGGAGATGCACGCAGGGCCCAATGTCCTGCCTCTCCAGGAGGCATTGGCCAATGGGGCCTGTGGGTGTGGGTGTGGGTGTGTCTGCCCCTGTTGGCTGCTGCTTTACGGCAGAGGTTCCCAACTCCAGTCCTGGTGTGCCAAACACTGTTCAGGTTTTCATGCTGTCCCTCATGAATATGCATGAGCTACATCTGCATACCATGGGGGTGGTGCATAGATATGCAGCACAGGCATCTTTATTAGAGGCAGCATGGAACCTGAATGATGTGTGGCCCTCCAGGACTGCATTTGGGAGACTCTGCTCTAGGTAATGCGCCTGTTTATGGTGTCTGTGCTCGGTGGGGTAAAATATAGGCGTATTAACCATGCGTATGGTCTCAGCAATAAAGGTTTGTCCTTACTATCACGGTTTAGTTGTGGGAAAAAAATCTGCACTGGATTGGCAGTAGCCCCAGCTGGGCTTTGAACCTGTGACCTTCTGTTCTTGCACACACTGTCTGTGTGCACTGCACCACCATGTTGCCGCAAACATGTTGCATTCCCTGGGGTGTCCATGACTGTACATCCGACAGAGCCTGTCTGTTGCAGTGGACGGTGGCAGCCTGCACAGGGCTAGGCTACTGTCTGCTGTGGCTAGCAGCCACTGCCCCCTCCACCACCTGTACCCTTCCGCCAACATGCTGCCTTGTCCTTATCTTGGACAAAGCATATGACCTGATTGAGGTGTGGCACTCCAGGACTGCATTTGGGGGACTCGGCTGTAGGTAATGGCCCTTGTTATGGTGTGTGTGCGGTGTAGGGTAAAATATAGGTGTTTGAACCATGCTTATGTTCTCTGCAAAAAATGAGTGTCTTTAATATCTCTGTTTAGTGGTGGGTAAAATATGGGGACTGGGTTGGCAGGAGCCCCAGCTGGGATTTGAACCTGTGACCCTCGGGTCCTACAGGCACTGGCTGTGTTCGCTGCATCACACTGTGGCCACAGAAACAGTGCAGTCCCTGGAGATAGGAAACCTGGCCGGACGGGACAGAAACCCTGCTCTGCACAGTTTTACTGTGGGCTCGTTCACCTTGTATGGAGACAAAAGGGCAAATACACCTCAAAAATGACCTCGAAAAAAGGGAAATAAACCATAACCAAGCTGGGCAACAGTGATATCAATGGGCAACATTAAAAAACACTCACAGGAAAGCTCCGAAAAAATGAAATGATTTGTGGAAGGGTCTACGGAGCGTTTCTGTGGTGGCAGAGGTCATGGGTTTGATCCTGCAGTGGCGTAATCTAAAAAGGCTGTCTGAGGCATTCTTTTCATTTAAATCAGTGCTGCCAGCAGAAGCACCCTCACAGTGCTGTAGCCTAAGGTGCCTCATAGGCACCCTGTAAAGTGCCCTATACAGTGCCCTATAGGGCACATTATAGGGTGCCTTGGCAGACAGGGCACTTTTTAATGTGACCTATGGGGCACCTTATAGGGTGCCTTATGAGGCACCTTAGGTTGTGGCACTGTGAGGGTGTTTTTGCTGGCAGCACTGATTTAAATTAAAAGAAAATGCCTCAGACAGCCTTTTTAGATTACACCACTGCAGGATTGAACCCATGACCTCTGCCTCCATAGTCATTTCAGTCAGGGGCGGCCCAAGGGGGGGTGCGGGGCCATGTGCGGAGACTCGATGCGGGCCTCTTTTGCATAAGGGACCTCATTTGCATAAATATTTGCATAATGTTACCATACACTAACTTTTAATAAACATGCCTCTTAATGAGTGTATCGATAAAGAAAGACTAAAAGATTTCTACATTACTATAATCCAGTGCCAACCGCCAGGCACATTAGGAACTACTACAAACACTGCCCATTTAGAACCCATAGCAAACCCGCCGTATCATAACAGCATTACCAGGACTCACAAAGCACCATACTCTACCTATCAAAAGGCAACACTGCAAATATTAAACCAATACATTTCAGAGAATAACAATACATGACCTACTGGGGAAAGAGAACAAGTGGCAATGTCAAAGAGGAATTACATAAACAGAATACCTCAGCTCAGTTACACATACAGAACATAGACCATCACCAAACAAGGAATCACAATTTAGAGACAGGAAGATGATAATTAAACTGGGAACCCCAAAAGCCAAACTTGGAATGTACAACAACACTGTAGAAATAAAACTATAAATTAATTTCCTCTTGTACTAAACAAAGCGCAGATGTTAATGATGCACATTTCCCAGAGCTGACATATTCCAATTAATAAATTCAAAATAAAGAGATATTTTTCTACCTTTTGTGCATTTTTTTTCAGTTGCAATTGCTCCAGCCACTTTCTTCTGGTTTCTTCATGTCTTCTTCTAACTCTCCATCGTCGCTGTCCATTTGTCCTTTCTTCTCTCTTCTAGTTTTTTCCCATTCTCTCTCTACATCTGCTTTAACATACTAATCTTTCTCCTTTTGATCTTTCCTCATTCCTATTTCATCCACTCAAATTTTACCCCTCCATCCTCAATCCCCACTTACTCTCCCAGTATCCGGCCAATTGTAGATTTGTCTTCCCTCCCACACAAAATATTTTTCCCCTCTCCAAGCTCCATCCCATTCTAATCCTCCCCCAACATCAGCTCCCTTCTAGTTCCAGCCCCACCCAGCATCCGCTCCCTTCTAGTCCCCGCATCAGCCCATTTCCAGTCCTAGCCCCCCATAAGCCCATTTCCAGTCCTAGCCCCCATAAGCCCATTTCCAGTCCTATCCTAGCCCCACCATCAACCCATTTCCAGTCCTAGCTCCCCCATCCATTTCCAGTCCTATCCCTCCATCAGCTCATTTCCAATCCCAGCCCCCATCATCCCATGTATAGTCCTTTCCTAACCCCACCATCAGCCCATGTCAAATCCTAGCTCCCCTCCACTCAGTCCATTTCCAATCCAAGCCCCCCATGAGCCTACTTCCAGTTCTAGCCCCTCCATGAGTCCATTTCAATCCAAGCCCCCACCACAGCCTATTTCCAATCTTAGCACCCCCATCAGCCCATTTCCAGTCCTTTCCTAGCCCCTACATCAGCCCATTTCCTGTCCTACCCCCCCACTCAGCCCTTTTCCAGTCCTAGCTCCCTCCCCTCACAGCCCATTTCCATTCCAAGCCCCCCTCCCCATCAGCTATTTGCAGTTCAAGCCCCCCTTACACTCAGCCCATTTCCATTCCAAGCCTCCGTCCCCATCAGCTATTTGCAGTTCAAGCCCTCCTTCCACTCAGCCCATTTCCAGTCCTAGCAACCCCCCCAGCCTTTTACCAGTCCTAGCCCCGCCAGAGCCTTTACCAGACCTAAACCCCACATCAGCCCATTACCAGTCCTAAGCCCCCCATCAGCCCATTTCCAGTCCTAGCCCCCCATAGCCCATTACTAGTCCTAACCCCCATCAGCCCACTTCCAGTCCCAAACCCCCCATCAGCCCATTTTTAGTCTTAGCCTCCCCATAGCCCATTTCCAGTCCTAACCCCCTCATCAGCCCATTTCCAGTCCTAGCCCCCCATAGCCCATTATTAGTCCTACCCCCCCATAGCCCATTACTAATCCTAACCCCCCATCAGCCCGTTTCCAGTCCTAACCCCATCAGCCCATTTTTAGTCTTAGCCCCCCCATAGCCCATTACCAGTCCTAACACCCCATCAGCCCATTTCCAGTCTTAGCCACCCCATCAGCCTCCAGTTCTGACCTCCCCATCAGCCCATTTCCAGTCTTAGCCCCCCATCAGCCAATTACCAGTCCTACCCCCCCCCATTTCAAGTCCTAGCCCCCAATAACCCATTACTAGTCCTAACCCCCCCCCCATCAGCCCACTTCCAGTCTTAGCTCCCCCCCCCATAGCCCATTACCAGTCCTAACCCCCCTCCCCCCATCAGGCCAAATAGATTTTTAAAAAAGCAAACCGGCTGCTGCTGCCACTGCCGCCGTGGCAGCGGCAGAATCAAGCGTCCCGCCGCGGGCCCCCCCCCCCTACCCTGGAAAGCCTCCCAGAAACATCAGCTTCGGACAGAGTCCCAAAGCGCGGGCTTTCAGAGCCGCGAGAGCTTCCCTGACCTCTCGCGGCTCTGTTAAGCCCGCCGGGGCTGATGGGAAATCCATTGAGCAAGAATGTTTTTTTGCACAGGGCCCTGCGTTTCAGGGGGCCCCGCGCAAAAAACATTCTAAATCAGGCCAAATAGATTTTAAAAAAGCAAACCGGCTGCTGCTGCCACTGCCGCTGCTGCCGTGGCAGCGGCAGAATCAAGCTTCCCGCTGCGGGGCCCCCCCTACCCGGCAAAGCCTTCCAGAAACACCAGCTTCAGACAGAGTCCCAAAGCGCGGGCTTTCAGAGCCACGAGAGCTTCCCTGACCTCTCGCAGCTCTGTTAAGCCCGCCGGGGCTGATGGGAAGACTCTTAGGGTGTCATACTGATATTACGGTACCACTACTATTACTGAGCATTTGTAAGGTGCTACAAGATGTACGCAGCGTTGCTCATCAGAGCTTACAGTCAAGTCAAGACAAACAACACAGTAGCTGTAGACAATGGGATACATCTAGGGGGAATGGTAAGGAAACAAAAAGGAGACCAGGTGAGTCAAGATCTGAAAGCAGCAGCAAAGAGGTGAGTTTTCAGTCATGGTAACAGGAAGAATGTATAAAAATAAATTGACACGTATCAGTATTGGGTTAGAGATAAATATATGAATGCATGACATCACCCATGTTATTCTGGGAATGTAAGGGATAGCTAAACAAGTCTGAGATTGTAAAATGGTGTGTGTTAGGAAAGGTTGTAGATGACAGCCAGTTTGGATTGCATAATACTTATTGTGCTAGAAGGCTTATCACTGATCTACAGCACTGCGCTTGTCCAGTAGTGCTATAAAAATGATAAGTTATAATTCAGTACAAATAATCTGAAGTATGTGCTTTTGCCGGTGAAGATATAAGGCTCCACAAATTTGCTCTCCTTTGACTTTTTTACTGGTTGACTTCTATACCTCCCTTATCTGATTTGCTCAGACTCACTAGGATTTTTGAGCAAAAAGATCCTGCACAAATAAATCAAAACATGAAATTAAAATAAAAAATGGCAGAACAGCAGACAAGCTACCAATTTGGTTTTCCCTGATCATATCTATAGCTGGCATTTGAAAAACAAGAAATGGAATAAGTGTGAAGCAAGCATCATATAAATCATTACTCTAAAGCAGAGTAATGATTTATATGATGCTTCCCAAACCTGTCCTGGGGACCCCACAACCAGTTGGATCTACAATGGATGTTCATGAGAGAGATCTGCATGCACTATTTCCTTTGTATGCAAATCTGTCTCATTTATACAGTATTCATTCTGGATATCCTCAAAATCCATCTGGCTGTAGAGTACCCAAGATAGGTTTGGAAAACCTTACACTAAAGCAAAATTCCTTCTATGCAAAAGACATTGACACTGCTAGAGCAGCTAAGGAGATCTAAAGGGCAGGAAGGATGGTATTAGGGTACAAAGAGGCAGAGTATGGTGGGGTATCTATCTTTATTTCACATTTGATATATAACACCCAGGCCATGGCATCAGGGTGGTTTACAATACTAATAAGAATGCTGCAGAGCTAAGAAATTGAAAAGAATGCCATAAATTAATAGGATAGAAGAAGGAAAGTCAAGACATCAGTTATCAGCAAGAGAAGAGTAGCAGAAAGAGTAGGAGAATAGGGAGCTAGTGTGGATTAGTACATAGAATTTTGAAGGCTTGGTGAAACAGGTGGGATTTTAGCTGTGCTTTAAATTTCTGATAGGAAGGTTCAAGGCGGAATATGGACGGTAGGGAGTTCCAGAGTGCAGGACCAACGAAAAAGAAGGCAGTGTGACGATTAATTTCTAGGTGATCTTAGGACAGTTAGGGAAGGAATAATAGGTTGGTGTGGATGGACTGGAGCTGACAATAAGGTATGTGCAAGCATATAAGATTTGCCAAATATTGGGGCATGGAAGTATTAATACCTTTATGTGTGTTGCCAGCAACTGATCCAACACTATGTCCACCCTGAGAGGTGATTTGAGGCGGTCTGGAGGGGAGGCTCAGTGTTTCTGCAGCATGAGGGTTTGCATGTGCAACACTGCCCAGTTTAGGCCCATGGCTAGGGGCATGACCTTTTTGTGGGAGTACAAGCATGGCAATATGCTCAATCCTCACTGTCAACAGCTGAGTGGGGGGACACCTTATTGGGGTTGGTGAAGGACGTAGGTCACTCTGGTTCAGCATGCACTCGCAGCCTGTCTCTGGCCCACTTTCCACTGTGTCTTGCATTGCATTAGCTGTTCCCAAGTTCAGATGGAAAGGATACATAATGAGGAGCAGAGGATTGTGGGTATTGCATGAAACAGAGCGGTTTACGTAGGATGTTTATAAGTCGGAGGCTGAGCAATCTTAGTCTTGGTCTGCCATGGCCATGGCCTGGGTGCACACATCATGTCATGCTGAAAGGTCACTCTCACGCTGATCGAGCTGTGACCATGTCATGGCTATATATGCCTGATTACCACTTCCAATAGCACATTTGCCTGCCTGGTTACTTGCCTGTGACAGTACAAAGTGCCCGCTGATACCTGCCTGTTGCTAATCAAAATTCTTGCCTAAGTTACCTGCCTGTGATTGTACACACTGCTTGCCTGATCCACCTGCCTGGCCAACAGAGGTATCATGACCACTGACAACTGAGGAGACACCAGGGATGGCGCCCTCACTCCTAGCTCTTGCTAGTTGCTACCTCCTCTCTGAATGGCTCAGCAGCACACTTGCCTTCTCCCCTGCCTGCATTCATATCCCAATTCTACAGAGCCACGGGAGGAGATGGTCAATTACCCCCCACCACACGGCAAAAGAAGCTCGGCACACACCTCACCCCCACTTACTATACATCTCCCTGCAGCATTCCAAAAAAGCCCAACTAGAGAGACACCCCTAACCTCACAACCCAAAATGTGCCCTCATAAACGCATGCTCAGTCCGCAAGAAATAGCCAGCTATCTCAGACTTGATAAACCTCCATGACCTACACATACTTGCAATCACAGAGACGTGGCTATTTGACTCTGATACGATCCTCCTCAACCAGCTTTTACCTCCCAACTTCGCAATACACACCTGCCATAGAGCCAATCGGAGAGGTGGAGGAGTCCTCATCCTCACCAAGACAGAGCTCCAATTCCAACTCATCAACGCCACCAGCACAACTCACCTCGATTCAATCACCATAGCAACAAGCAGTTGTCCATCAACCTACTCTACAGAGCCCCAGCAGCCTCCCCAGACGATCTCTCAACAATAATCGACCTCACCGGCAACCCCCGAAACTCACGCACCCCAAGCTGGATACTAGGCGACTTCAACCTGCCGGCCCTACACGACACACAGGCCACAGCCTTTCTCGAAGCACTCCAGGAGCTAGGGTACAAGCAAATAGTCAACGAACCCACCCATACAAAAGGAAACAAGCTCAACTTGGTATTCGCCCCACAGGCAGCCGTTCACTCATCCAATGACCCCATGCTGTCTATCACACCAGTACCTTGGACTGACACAGCCTTATCATATTTCAAATACCCATGCACCTCCACCTCCAAAAAAGCACCGTCAATCCGGCTGACATCCCCAAAGCACCAAAACGAAGATTCTGACCTTTTGACAAAGAGGAAATACTGAAGGAAACCCTCCCGCTCCTCAACGAGACAGCACCCTGCCTCGAAGTGATGATCTCTAGCTGGGATAATAGCTTCAGCTCCATTGCTCAATTGCCCACCACAAACACACCGCCATGAAAGCGGAAGACTGCGCCCTGGTACTCCACCGAACTGCGAACGTCACTCCTCCTCCTAAGGAAGTAGGAAAGACGGTGGCGCCGTTCATGCTCCACAGAGGACCAGAGTACTTACAACACACACTTAACAAAACACCACGAGTCAGTAACAGAAAAAATGAGGCAATTCCACATGGGCCTCCTGAAACGCTCTCTAAATAAATCACATGACTTATTCAATCTCGTCAAGGACCTAACAAAAGAACCTTCCCCAAGCCAGCCAAGCAAACTCCAACCGCAAGAATTCGCTAAAATATCTACAATCAAAGTCATGCCAAACCAACAAGACCACGTCCCTCTCCTCCTCATACGAATCCCCCTCCCCCTCATACGAGTCACTCCACTCAACCCCGCTGACCACCTTCTCCACCCCATCCAGGAAATGCATCAAAGACACCATCGCGACAATCAACACCACCACCGCTCCAAATGACCCCTGCCCGGCCTTCTGGATAAAAGCGCTACGCAGCGAATTCAGCCTGTTCCTTGCCAGTCTCTTGGAGCAGTCATTTTCAACAGGTTTGTTTCCGTGAAGGCTGAAACACACTTCCATCAGACCGCTGCTGAAAAACAACAAGCTGGACCCCCAGAAGGTCGAATCAAACAGGCCAATATCAAGTATCCCACTACTCGCCAAGATAATTGAAAAGGTAGTTCATCGCCAAATCCAACACCACATCAAGACCGCCGCTCCACTGGACCCATGCCAGCATGGATTCAGGGAATCTCATGGTGTGGAAACCCTGCTTACCACCCTCTTCAGTACCATAATCACAGGCACCGACAACACACGACAAGGGTTTGCTCTGATGTTTTTGGTTATAGCCACGGCATTCGACTCCATAAGCCACGAGCTGCTCTTGGGGAGGCTCCAGGAGAAGGGGATACATGACACAGCCCTGGGCTGGTGAAAATCATACCTGATGGACAGATGGCAACATGTTTGATACAGTGCCACAACTTTGGAACCCTTCCAGCAGAGGCAGGGTGAACCGCAGGGTTCCTCCCTCTCAGCCCTGATGTTCAACATATACAGGCAGCCCATCTGTGCCCTTATCAGATCTTTTAACATCGCTTGCCTGGTATATGCCGATGACATACTGCTCTACATGCCCTTCTCAACCGACCAGCCGGACTTCTCCCCATTAACAAGCTGCTTTGACGCCATCTCCAACTGGCTCCACACCCAAAACCTCAGAATAAACCACAAAAAGTCTGATGTCCCTTTCATCACAAGGAACCAAGAATTCATCCCTCCCGCCTCTTTAAAGGTGAAAGAAGTTGAGCTTCTAACCAGACCCACAATCCGTTACCTTGGAGTGACTTTAGATCAACGGCTTGATATGAAGGCCCACATAAGTAACACAGTCAAGGCAGTTTACCATAAGAAACGGACACTCTGGCACCTACGACCCCTCCTAGATCTAGAGGACTTCCAGACAATATATTAAGCGCTGGTAATCCCTCATTTTGATTATGCCAATGCAATCCTATAGGGACTCCCGCATACCACCCTAAATCCACTCCAACTCACAATGAATGCCACTGCCAGAATTCTACACGGAGCTTCCAGGAAAGACCACGTAACACCAATCCTGAAACACCTCCACTGGCTCCCCATCCACTGCAGACTCTCTTTCAGAATTCTAGTAATGATCTTCAAGGCCATCAACAAGCTCTCAGCCGCCTCCCTCACAGAGCTAATCCACCCCACGCCCCCTAACAGATCCAGAAGATCTGCAGCTGTCAAAACACTAGTAATTCTGAAAGCAATAACAAAAAGCAACCAAGCAATGATAAACAGGGCTTTTAGTTTCTATGCACCCAGATGCTGGAACACCCTTCCGTCCAGTATCAGGGCAATCCCCGACCTTACCCAATTTAGGAAGGCTCTGAAGCACCACCTTTTCCTCACGTATTATTCTGAGGACAGTACACAAACAGCCACCCCCCTCCACCAGGACTGCCCCACTAGTACACCCAGTGATTGATGAGGCAGTAACACCTATCATCCCCATTGCAGACCATGCATACCATATAATTATCAGAATGTACATAGTCCTCACTATTGTAAATAGTCCCTATACAAGGACAGGCCCGCCTGGGCCTCTGACCTGATCTCCAACCTGTATATAGTTACCTAATTATGTCCCAAGTTATAACACCTGATTCATTGTAAATACAGCACAGCCTAGTCTGCGATCTATAAGTTACTGTTGTATGTAAACCGCACTGATTTTAAATAGCGTGGTATATAAGAGATGTTAAATAAATAAATAAATAGCCACATTGTGCAATTTTAGCATCAAGCCGTAGTGATGTAGATTCTGTTCTTTTCTTGGCAGTTCAATCATGGTATTGACTGCTGGGTGTTTCTTCTGTTTATATCTAGCCAGAGTGTACATGCTTGCCCTGTGCACACGTGGCTTGTGGTGACTAGCAGACTGGGCACAAGTGGTATGTAAATGGCTGGCACAGCCATGTGATGGTGGCCAACCCATGCAGACTGTCTGTGCTTGCTGAAGTAGACTGGAATTCCCAGCATGTGAGGCTAGTTCCTGTGCTTGGCCTGATAAGAATGGTTGTGGCATACTCCTCCTCCTGCCTATACAAAAATCACTGCATTCAGGTTCTTTGGAAACAACTGCCACAAACTTGTGAACTGACATTAAATGTTATAGAAGAGTCCCCAGCCAACAAGGATACAAGACGCAAATATGACAGACCACACTGGCATGCAGACAACTGAGAAACAAACACTACACACAAACACTAATACAGATCTGCTCTAGAACCTGGAAAGTCCATCTAGTGTAGTGCAAGCTCTGGGGAAAAGGTGATTTGTGCGCTCCTCATATTCAAAGTGATTGCTGAAACTGGTCATTAGCCCAGTTTGCAGCTGATATGTACAAGAAGCACACAGTGTCCCTGTATATTACAAAGCTGATGTGATGAATCACTGCATTCTCTATTTGGTGATCAGTTGAATATAGCTGTTCAGAATGTGCAGTGCATCATGGGTAATGGAGAGCCTAACCTATACCAGTACACAGACCAGAAATTGCAGCCATAGTGGCGGTTGTGATCACTGGGGCATTGCCCAGTACCTGCTTGTCATCTATGATGGTGGGAGATGTATGCATGGCCCCCCGGGGAGGCCAGGATGGTTTGCAATGGACTGCATGGGTCATTGATGTGGTTTGCGTTCGGTGTATGTGCAGGTGTACCTACCTCATAGTGTGCAGCAGGACACAGGGGACTGCACGCCCTGCACATGTGCTGTCTCTGGGTTAGTGCCACACTGCAGTGCAGTAGACCCCTGCGTATGACTGTGGTTTGCCATTGGGGATACAATGGAGGGGCAGGCATCTTGACCTCACATGTGCCTTGGTCTTTGAACAAGAGATGTATCCTGCAGCAGTGTGTCTGCTGTGCAGCTACAGTATTGCGTGTTATGTGCATTATGTACTGCATGTGCACCGCTGTAAGTAAGCCCTAGGTGTGGTGTTCTGCTGTCTCAGAATGTGCCAGCCACATTGTTTCATGTCATGGATTTCACCCATTGCAGGCAGGGACCTTCAGTCTTTTTTATTCTAGACATTGCTGCCTAGAGCAGTATGGAGGTATAGCCTAATGGTTAGAGCACTGGCTCATTGTGCAACAAATGAGGGTTTGAGCCCCACTTTTTCTCTTTGTGGCTGTGAGATACTCAGTTCATTTTAATGCTAGGAAGTCTGTGGTCTGCTTTGACTTGCGGACACGTGCTCTTATGCTTTTTTATGTGTTCCAATAGCACATTGGGTCTGCAAACATGCAATTTGCGATCATGCACTTCTGTCAGCATGACATTCTTGGCTCTGCTGTAGCCCATTGCAGAGGGTCACATATGTTTACCCTACAAATGTATGGCTCCAGAGTTGCACATGATTGGACTATTTCATCATAAATGTGAATGAACATTTTGGCTCCATAAAATTTATGCATTACATGCAGCCACATCCTACCTCTGGGATGGCCACCTGCTTGGATCATCACACTTCCTTACTTGTTCCATATGGCCAGTATGAGCGACTCTTGCCCAATAGTTGTATGCACATTTGTCAGGAGTGTTATATGGTGGTTGGGAGGCTGGGATAGCTGTGAGACTCACATAGCTGGTATTGGGTCTTCCCCGTGGCCCAGCTACACTTTTTTCACACACACTACATTTGTGGGATCGCATCAGGAATATTGGAACTGCATACCCGTAACACACTCTCATCTACTACCATTCTTCCATTCAGCCCATCCATCAGCATCTGCCCATTCTGTGCAGTCATGCATTCTCCTGCCAGCTGCTACACCATGGCCTCCACAGACACTTTTTCATCATCTCAATGTATCTCTCACACCTCTCCTGTGAATGATCTGCATGTCACCACTCCTGCTCCGTCATCCTTTTGATGCACACATTGTGGTAGTTCTGGCTCTGCTGGCGGACATTTCTTCCCCATCCTAGGTGACACACTGACTTTACAGCATATTCTGTGAGCACCCTTTACTGAATCAGTACACTTGCCTCCCACATAGATGTATTCCCATAGATCTTTCAGGTCCATCAGCTCCTACCTTTCCTTCCATCCATCAGCTTTAATGTAACTTTTTCTGGGGATCCCTTATCCTGTGTTGGGGTGACAGCCGTTTTTGGGTGTTAAGGTACATACTTGTCACCTTACTACCCACTGACCTATTAGCACTGATAAGTGGAGCCGAGCGTCCTTACCACCGGAATGCCTAATCCCCGCCCTGGCTCCCTTACCGCCCTTTAGTAAACATATCCCTATATGCTTGTTTTAACAGTAAATGAAGTTAAATAGAGGTAAGAAAACTTACTTCATGTGGAGCCCGATTCCCTAAGGGGTACGTCCAGGCCATCTGGATGGCCCTGAGCAGGAAGGGCCATTTTGACCCAATTCTGCACCATGGGAGCAAGAGGGCCCCATGAGTATAGGATTGGGTCCTGTGAGATCGCCCAGTATGCCCCTGCATCGCCATGGGATCGTCCTCGTTTTCCCTCCTCCTGACCCCAATGGAGGCAGCCGGGACCCGGATCAGATGGTAGTGACTCCCCTGCTCTCCACCGTTGCTGCTGAGGGGGCCAGCTGGCTGATTTGGGAAGCCAGCACTTATTCCACCTCCAAGGTGGAGTAAGCTGGCTGCCCCCTTCGCCCCCCCCCCCCCCGGCGATCCACATGGATGTACAGGGCCCTCACCAGAATTGGCCTTGTACATCCGGGGGTTGCTTCTGCCCATGCTCTGCCCACTCTCTGCCCCTGTCCCCTGCAGCACACACAGTGGATCTGTGCATACAGGGGTGCCAGGAGGCAGCATACAGTGAAGGCAGATACCAGGACTACACATTCTGGAAGAACATGCAGCCACGCTATTCGCCTTACAGAATCGCGGACATAATGTTTCCATAAACAGCATGATTCAGCCCTTTGCATACTTCATTTCTATTCATTCACCAGAACCCCCGCTCTCAGCAATCCAGAGGAATAGCTCATTTCACAATGGTTTGTATCACAAATTTCCCTTATTTATCTCTCAAGATTTTGAACTGTTCCTGGAACTTTAACCCAACTCATTCTTGGAGGTTTCTGAGTAACCAGGGCTTTAAGTAACCACCCAAACTTCATACATTCAATTCACCTGGTTTATACCCCAATGTCTACCCAAATTGCAATGTAACAATCAACCTTAAAAAGACATATACTCTTATAAACATATCAAGCGTTAATGGTACCTACACGAATAGGCAATCAAAACACACATAATTTTATAATAATAATTCACAGTACTTTAATATGTTGTATTCACATAATCAATATCTATACACTTAAATCCTAAAATATTTTCTTATATAACCAAAACCCTTACTATCTTACATATCCAACCGTTCACTACTACATACATTCAATAAAATTTTTTTTAAAAAACCCTCCCAACCATCATACTTCTCATGGAACAAGAAAATACTTCTTTAAAATTCTACCACTATATCCTCTGGAGACTACAAAATCTCCTTGTGATTAAACTCACTGAAGCCAACGGACTTTCAATAAACTACCTCATTAACAGACAATTATAGGGATATCTCAAAAGTAAACAGATAATGTCCTAATGTAGAATAGTTTCAATTTTTTTCAAAGTTGAATAAAAAACATCAGATGACTCTTCTTGATTTTTGATTCTGATCCTCAGGAGTTTGAAGATTTAACCCAATTTTCTAAAGACTCCAGTCGGCGTCACAACAGTGAACCTTCCAAATCACATTATTCTCTTGGAGGGGAAACTGCTGTGGTTGACATTCAACCGAAAGCAACACTCCCCTTGTCTTTGCGGCAATTTCCAAGTCTCAAGTGACTGTTCCTCGATTCCTTTCTTGGAGCAATTTCAATTTCCAACATAATAACTCCACAGCATCTTTCCCACAAATCCAAGTATGGCCACATTTTCGCCAGTAAATGGCTCCTTTAGGGAATCTACAAATTAAATATATCATAAAATCAATACTAACCCCTTATTTGAAAAGTAAAACCTACCCCATGAAAGCTTTACTGACCTATACCATCTGCACCGACATCACATCTACCAAGAAAATGCCAAACGTGCTCTCTACTAAACCAATCTCCACATCCCTTTAAATACTTCTAATAGAACCAACACCATTCAATTTGGGCATCAACCTAAACAGATGTACCATATTCCAATTAAATATGTTAAACTTGGGCAGGGGGGCTGCGAAGACCATAGTGATCAGCCCCAGAAGAGCTACTAACATCATCTTCAGGGATGTTAAATCTACTAAAACAAGCACAGTCAGTCAGTCCACAAAGCTGTGTCTTCACACACTGCATGTGCATAGAGCAACCATATACACCATGGCTTGGTGAGAACAGCATGGACAGCCAAAGACTGTGCAGTGATAGGACCGCTAGGAATGGAACTGCACTCACATCAGTACAGTTTAACACTATACAGCGCAATGTGGATACATAGCATGGTCACAGCTCGGTCAGAGTGAGTGTGGCCTCTCAGTGTGAACTGATATGCGCACCTTGGCCATGCTTGTTGCAGACACATGTTGGGATGGCTCTGCCAGTTACCTGACCTCTGACTCATCTACATCCTGTGCAAACAGCTCTGTTTCAGACAATACCTAGAATCCTCTTCCCTTCATTTGTGTACCCCTTCACTCTGGACCTGTGTCACGCAAATGCAATGCTAGGTACACTGAGAATTGGCCCACAGATAGGCTGAGGGTGCGTGTTGGGTGATTTCAGACTACGTCTGACACATCCCCAAACACTGTGTCCCTCTACACAGCTTGTGCCAGTGAGCATGGCACATAGTGCCATACTTGTACAATCACATGATGTTATGTCCCTTGACATGAAGCTTGCCAAACTGACCAGTGCTGCACATGCACTCACCAGATGCTTGTACATGAAGTCTTATACAAGAGTGCATCTAGGCATGTCAGCTTGTACATGAAGTCTTATACAAGAGTGCATCTAGGCATGGCAACTTGTACATGAAGTCTTATACAAGAGTGCATCTAGGCATGGCAACTTGTACATGAAGTCTTATACAAGAGTGCATCTAGGCATGGCAGCTTGCACATGAAGTCTTATACAAGAGTGCATCTAGGCATGGCAGCTTGTACATGAAGTCTTATACAATATGTAGAAGTGCTAAAGAGCTGACCAGCAGCATGCTGTATGCACAGACACAAAGCTTAGCCATCACATGCATGGAACTGCATTGCTGCAGCTCACAGTCCTCTGTGGATACACACATACACACAAGCACACATGACCCTGCTGCCAAGAGTGATACACGTTGTCATTGTTACCTGCCCCTTAGGCCTCCTGTAATGCTCCTCCATTATCAATGCCTGCTCAGTGTGCAGCTGTTATTAGCACACTCTGCAGAGAATGGGAGCTTTCATTGCCAGCTCAGTTTGCAGGTAGTTTTTCATGCTCTGCCATCCAGTCTTACATTGTGCAGTTTCTCATCTGAGTGTGATGAGATGCTGGATGAGATGTGAGAGGTTGCACATGATGCTTCTCTACCTGAAAGGTATGATAAACTTAACACACCTGACCATAATATTCCTGAGCCATAGGCTGGCATTGAACTTATGACCTGTAGGGCTGGTACCCCTGCAATTCTACACCTGCAGTTCTCCGGCCTGCTCCGCAACTCAGGCCTGAACCAAGCTGAACAGACAAGATGGATTCCTCACTACACTTTTGCAGTGTTCAGCTACAAACGTGACCTCCAAGCAACTGCTTGCGCAGCGTTTTTATGTGTGCATACAAATGCCATTGTCCCTGGCCAATTCACTGCCCACATGCAAGAACATCTGCTTCTCCGGTGCTTATCTATAGCTAGTTCTACTGGCCTTGGACACTTGTACCTATGCCCAGAAAACTACATACTGTTTTCTCAGCATGACATCTTACTATGGATCCTTTGTCTGCAAGAAGATGCCCATCATCTACCTCCTGATTCGCTGAGAACACCTCTGACTGTTTTGTGCCAACCAGTCATCGGACCTATGATGGAGAATTCTCACAAAGAATAATACAATCTGCAAAGAAGAACTTAGACACTTTTCTGCCACAGACACGCTTTTCCACACTTTCAGAGAGACTGTTACACAGGTTTTCCGCTGTCTGTACCCTGCTGACCTGTTTCCTGCGACCTGATCTGTCTGCAAGATAGCCACACTACGTGTGGGCAAGGCTGTCATCCAAAGGTCTGAGATAAGACTTTCACAGATACCTCCGATTCTGTGTCCTACCGCGGCTCGCCTCCGAGAAGAGCTGTAGCCTGCGTTACCTAGCTCAGCTGCCTCCTTGGACTGGTGCTGTTCCAGAGTCTCCTGATGTCCGCCCGAGTGACAGGCGAAGCTAAAGGTACTGACTTATCTCTTCCCCCCCCTGGATGGGCAAGGGTTAGCTAAAACTTTTTTCCATCAATTTTCTCAGTGCAGAGCGAATCAGTGATGTCTGGTTACTAATTAGTGATGTATTACTTTGTCCACCTGTAATGCTGTGTCGTAACAAATTTCTACCTCATGTTCTAATTATATATATATATGTTTGTATATTTTTCTACCTGGCTGTCCATAATAAAATCTAATATATATAGACCAGACTTATTTCGTGGCTCATTGCCAGAATAGCTCACAGAACTTCGGGCTGGGTATCAGTAGCCAATTTCCCCTGGACAACTGAGAGTCTAACTTATTTTATGCTACTAATAATCCCGACAGACCCCTCACTCAAACACACACTAACCTTTGGTTTGGAGTCACAGAGCAGCTGTGTGGAGCTATCAGTCCATGGGTATATAGGTCATCATTGTCAGGGTACACGAGTCCATGGCTTGGGGTGTGCCTATGTCTGTGTTGCTGTCTGCCAAGGTATGTTTAGCGGGTGTGGGAATGGGACATGTTGTTAGGTTGGTATGCTGAAATGACTTGCAATGCTGCTGCCACACATGATGATCATGTTTTATACATGGGATCTATCCAGTTTAAGGGTCAGCCCATAGTACAGGCACACACACACATTGCATACCATGGTGGTACTAGCAGAATGGGCAGGGTCGCTTATACCTGGTGTGTGCTTGGGGGAAAGTAATGGCATTATCTCAGATCAAACAGACTAACATAGCCATTGTTGATTCACATGTGGCTCAGATAGTTATTCCTGACTAGATTCTTATTATGGAGGGGTCCCCAGGTCAACCACAGCTTCTTGTCATCATCTGGAAGTGGAAGGGGCTTGGGGGGAAGCATTTTACTTCTGACAAATATTATAAAAATGGGAATGAAGTAGATACCACACCATTCACAGAAGATGATGTGTTAGAACAACTTGCAAAACTGAAAGTGGACAAGGCCATGGGACCGGATAGGATACATTGCAGGATTCTGAAAGAGCTCAGAGAGGTTCTTGCAGGGCCGTTAAAGGATGTTTTCAACAGATCCTTGGAAACAGGAGAGGTTCCTCAGGACTGGAGAATGGCTGATGTCATACCTCTACACAAAAGTGGTGACAGGGAAGAAGTGTCAAACTACAGGCCCGTGAGCCTTACCTCGGTGGTGGGAAAAGTAAAGGAGGAGCTCCTGAAAGAGCGAATAGTGAACTTTCTCAAAACCAACAGGTTGCAAGACCCGAGGCAACATGGTCTTACCGAAGGACGATCTTGCCAAACAAATCTGATTGAGTTTTTTGACCGGGTGACCAGGGAGCTAGATCAGGGACATGCGATGGTGTCATCTACCTGGATTTCAGCAAAGCCTTTGATACTGTTCCTCATAGGAGGCTTATCAATAAACTCAGTAGCTTGAGGATGGATCCTAAGATGGTAAATTGGATCAGAAATTGGTTGACTGACAGACGACAGAGGGTGATGGTAAATGGAGATCAGTCGGATGAAGGGAAGGTGATTAGCAGGGTGCCCCAGGGGTCGGTCTTGGGCCCGGCACTGTTCAATGTATTTGTGAGTGATATTGCTAAAGGACTAAATGGAAAAGAATGTCTTTTTGCAGATGTCACAAAAATTTGCAAAAGAGTTGACTCCCCCGAGGGAGTGGTTAACATGAGGAAAGATCTACAAAAGCTGGAAGAATGGTCTAATGCTTGGCAATTAAGATTTAATGCAAAGAAGTGCAGAGTCATGCACTTGGGTAGCAGAAATCCAAGGGAAATGTACATGATAGGGGGCGAGAGGTTAGTATGCACGGATCAGGAGAAAGACCTTGGTGTGATTATTTCTGAAGATCTCAAGGTGGCAAAACAGTGCAACAAGGTGGTGGCAAAAGCCAGGAGGATTTTGGCTGCATACAAAGAGGAATCACCAGCAGAAAGGAAGAGGTACTTGTGCCACTGTACAAGTCACTGGTGAGGCCTCACTTGGAATACTGTGTTCAGTTTTGGAGACCGTATCTTGCAAAGGATGTAAAAAGACTGGAAATGGTTCAGAGGAAGGCAACCAAAATGATTTGGAGCCTGCGTCAGAAGCCTTATGAGAAGAGACTTGAAGACCTAAACATGTACACTTTGGAGGAGAGGAGAGACAGGGGAGATATGATTCATACCTTTAAATGCTTAAAGGGAAATAATGAACAAACAAACCTCTTCCAAAGACGGGGAAGCTGTAAAACTAGAGGGCATAACAGGAAGCTGCGAGGTGGTAAATTGAAAGGCAATGTCAGGAAATACTTTTTCACAGAGAGGGAGGTGGATGCTTGGAATGCCCTCCCGATGGAAGTGGTGGGGGCAAACACGGTGACGGAATTCAAAATGGCATGGGGCAGACACAGTGGATCCCTTTACAGCAACAGGATAAAATCAAAATAAACTGAACCATCTAATTTCTCAACAAATAGGGGTGTCCTACATGGCGTGGTGTGTTCACCCCTAAACAGGGACATGGGAAGGGGTGGCCTGCATAGAGCGGCAGGTGCACCTACACTTGCCATTGTGCTGGGCAGACTAGATGGACCATGCTGGTCTTTATCTGCCGTCATTTACTATGTTACTATGACATGACCTCTTATCCCATTGCGTTGTATTCCTTCCTCGGTGGCATTATTTTCCCCCCCCCCCCCCCATGCACATATCCACTCAATGAATGATGCTGAGAAGATCAAGAAAAGGTGGGAAAGAATATACAGAGTTATTATATGATAAAGATCAAGTGGACCAACAGCCATTTCAACCTGTACTTTATGTTAGAAACATAGTAACATAGAAATATGACGACAGAAAAAGACCGCATGGCCTATCTAGTCTGTCCTTCCATAACAACTACAACAGTCCCCTTTTTACCTTTAGAGATCCTCTGTGTTGGTCCCATGCTTTTTTGAATTCAGTTACTGTCCTCATCTCTACCACCTCCACTGGGAGACTATTCCACGGATCCACTACTCTTTCCGTAAAGAAATATTTCCGCATATCACTCCTGAATCTATCTCCCTTCACCCTCATCCCATGTTCCCTCGTAGCAGAACTTGCTTTCAATTGAAAGAGGCTCTCTCCCTGAACATTTATGTCACGGAGGTATTTAAACATCTCAATCATATCACCTCTATCTCGCCTTTCCTCTAAGGTGTACCTATTAAGATCCTTTAGTCTGTCCTCATATGCTTTATAATGAAGACCACTAATCATTTTAGTAGCCACCCTCTGCACCGACTCCATCCTGTTCACATCCTTTTGAAGGTGCGGTCCCCAGAATTGCACACTATACTCCAAATGAGGTCGCACCAAAGACTTATACAGAGGCATTATCACCTCCTTTTTTCTGCTAGCCATTCCTCTCCGTATGCACCCAAGCATCCTTCTAGCTTTTGCCGTCGCCTTTTCTACCTGTTTAGCTACTTTAAGATCATCAGACACAACCACGCCTAGGTCCCGCTCTTCCTTAGTGGACAAAAGTACTTCACCCCCTATACTATATTGCTCCCTTGGATTGCTGCAGCCCAAATGCATGACCTTACATTTTTTAACATTAAATTTAACATTAAATGTTCTGGAACTATTGGTGATGAAAGAAGAAGCATTGAAAGCACAATCAAAGAACAAAACACTGGGCATTGATGACATTCCTACTGAAGTATTACAGCAATCTGATGCAGCTGTTACTGTACTTACAAGGCTCTGCCAGGAAATTTGGAAGACAACGTCATGGCCAACTGACTGGAAAAGATCTGTGTTTATACCAATACTAAAGAAAGGTGATCCAACTGACTGTGGAAATTATTACACAATTGCTCTGATCCCTTATGCCAGCAAGATTCTACTGAAGATTATTCAGCAGAGACTACAACCATACCTGGAACAAGTACTGCTGAAGTGCAAGCAGGGATCAGGAAAGGGTGAAAGATGAGAGACATCATCATGGATGTGAGATGGATCCTTGAAAAGACTAAAGAATACCAAAAGGATATCTATATGTGTTTTATTGACTAAAGTAAGGTTTTGACTGTATAAACCATGAGAAACTCTGGGCCACATAAAGAAGCATGGGTATACCAGAACACCTGATTGTTCTCTTGCACAACTTTTACATTGATCAAGAAGCAGCAGTTTGAATGGAACTAGGAGAAACAGAATGGTTTAAAATCATCAAAGGTAAACGGCAAGGCTGCATACTTTCCCCCAATCTGTTTAATTTATATTCAGAACAAATCATCAGAGAAGAAGGCAACAGAGGTGTGAAGATTGGTGAGAGACTCATCAACAACCTTTGCTATGCTGATGATACCACATTACTGGCTGAAAGTGAAGACAACCTGAAACATTTGCTTCTCAAGATCAAGGAACATAGTCTTAAAATGGGCCTGCACCTTAATGTAAAGAAGACAAAGATCCTGATAACTGACAAAATGAATAAGTTCATCATTGTTGGAGAAGAAATTGAAATAGTGGACAACTTTAACCTACTCAGGTCAATAAGGAAACAGCAAGCATTCAAGAAATCAGACAATGCATTGCTCTTTGCAGAATGGCTATGAAGGACCTAGACAAGATTATCAAGGCCAGAGATGTCTCTTTCTCCATACAAACATTCAACTTGTTCAAGCCATGGTATTTCCAATAATGTCATATGGATGCAAATGTTAGACAGTGAAAAAGATAGGAAAAAATTGATGCCTTTGAATTATGCTGCTGGTGATGAATATTGTGTAAGAACATAAGAACATAAGATATGCCATACTGGGTCAGACCAAGGTCCATCAAGCCCAGTATTCTGTTTCCAACAGTGGCCAATCTAGGTCATATGTACCTAGCAGTTTCCTCAAGGGACACAGGTTCCACAATGCTTGTATTGGTTCAAGCATTGATATCCTGGGTCCCTTCTTAATAATGGTTTATGGACCTTTCCTCTAGGAACTTGTCCAAACCTTTTTTAAACCCAGCTACACTAACAACCTTTACTACATCCTCCGGTAACAAATTCCAGAGTTTGATTACACATTGAGTGAAAAAATATTTTCTTTTATTAGTCTTAAATAGTTTACCCTGTAGCTTCATTGCATGTCCCCTAGTCTTTCTATATTCTGATAAGGTAAACAATCGATCTACGTTTACCCGTTCCACTCCGTTCATTAATTTATAGACTTCTATCATATCTCCCCTCAGGTGGCACTTAGGAATGCTGAAACTGAACAGCAGCCAGACAGCAACTGATGAGGGCCCAACATGGGCACGAGAGTGTTTATCACAGTGTCATAGGGGATAGTACCCAGCAGGTACCTCCAAGGGCACAGAACATTGACAGGCGGTGTTGGGGGGAAGCATGGACGCCTATGCAGGCACCCCTACCCCAGAACACGCACCATAGGCAGCTGCCTACCTGCACACTGGATGGCTTGAGACTGCACACCACCAGCACCACCAGCAGAAGGGCATGTCAGCATGGTGGCAGAGGGGTACTGGTGGTGGAGGGGGGCAGTGGCAGTTGCCCAGAGCAGACCATGGCCTAGCCCTGTGTAGGTGGGTGCCATGCACTGCAACAGACAGGCCCTGCCGGACAAACAGTCATGGTATCACCAGGGAATGCACTGTCTCTGGGGTAACACAATGGTGCAGTGCACACAACCAGTGTGTTTGGAGGCAGTAGGTCACAGGTTCAAGTCCCAGCTATGGTGCCTGCCAACCCAGTCCCCATATTTTACCCACTACTACAACGTGCTAATACAGACAGAACCTTTATTGCAGATGACGTAAACATGCCCAAAACACCTACATTTTACCCTAGAGAGCACAAACTCCACAAACAGGCGCATTAGCTACAGCAGAGTCTCCCAAATGCAGTCCTGGAGGGCCAAACACCATTCAGGTTCCATGCTGCCTCTAATAAAGATGCCTGTGCTGCATATCTATGCACCACCCCCATGGTATGCAGATGTATCTCATGCATATTCATGAGGGACAGCATGAAAACCCGAACAGTGTTTGGCACACCAGGACTGGAGTTGGGAACCTCTGCCGTAAAGCAGCAGCCAACAGGGGCAGACACACCCACACCCACAGGCTCCATTAGCCAATGCCCCCTGGAGAGGCAGGACTTTGGGCCCTGCGTGCATCTCCCAATACTAGCACTTGCATACCTTAGCAATGCCACTCTACACCTGGGAATACGGTACACAGCTATCAAAAGTTTGCTATGATTACTGGCAGATAGCAATTCCTACGTTAAGCACAGTTTGCTGATTGAGCTCCATCATAGCAACCTTTCTGATGTCTGTGGAGTGTGCTTCAGGTCTGGTCTCTGACAGTGTTTACCACCCTGGGGAGTGACCCCCACCAGTATTGCGTACCATATCCATGCCTGCACTGTGCCCAGGACTGGTGTGGTGGCCAGGGCTGCTAAACACCTCTATAGTAGCACAATGCTGGCATAGGTGTGGGAGTGTGTGTCTGCCTATCCAGTGTGTGGTGGCTGCAAACACCCTCCACAGCCCACACTGCCAGCACTGTTGCCAGTATTGGCCTGCCAATATGCATAATGAGGAGCAAGGTACCATGGGTATAGCCCGGACAGGGTGGCCTGGCCAGGATGCATCTGCACAGGGCATAGGGCACTGGCTGGGATATTGTAGTGCCCGGCCACCACCTGCACAGACAGGGTGGCCACAGCATGTTCTGATGGGAGATCACTCTCACCCTGACTGAGCAGTGACCATGGCATGGCTAGGCTCCCCCATAGTGCTATATAGTATTTTTCCCATGTGATATTTATGGGTTCCCTTTTGGGGCCCAGTCACTGATTTATCTGCTTGGTGTGTATGCATTTCCATCAGGAACATGCACTATGGTCTAGATAGCAGACTGTCTGCAGCTGGTATGTGTCTTGATGGAACGCCTTGCAGGGTGCAGCGGCTGAAGGCTTGCTGCAGGAAAATATCAGATAGTGGTGGGGTGCAGCTTAGCATATCCAGTCCTAATGTCTGTCTGCTATTTCGTTATGAATGTGTACAGAGCTGCATTGACTGCCCTGTAGGGTGTCTGTTCCCCAGCAGGACTGGGGTTGATGGTTCCCCTCTACTGCCACCATTGCAGAGATGTAGAATGTGGATCTGTTGGTGGGAGACCCTGTTTACCACCCTCAGCCCTGGAGAAAGAGGAGGGTGGTGGTACATAATCCTCCTAGGGGTCCATAGGGGCTAAACCTGACTGAGACATACAGATATATCCAAGGTGTGTCTGCAGAAACTACCTATCTCACACATTAGCACTGCTGGGGACCTGCAGCATGGCCTATCTCTGCTGTGGACCTGGTGCTGGGCGCCCCACCTCACCCTCAGGGTGAGTGCAGTACCTACAAAATGTGACGGTGTGTAGCTACTCTGTGCCAGTACCACACACGGTCAGTTCCCCCTACCAGGCCGAGGTGCTGTGGGGGTGCATACCCCATCTTGTGATCATCTGTAGACTGCTGATTTGCATGTGCAGTGCATCATGGGTATGGGTGGGTTAACCCTATCCTGGTGACCACAGCAGACTGTTTGTGTGGTGACGTGCAGTCCTTCTGCAGCCAGCCAGCCAGGGGTTTGCTAGCAGCTATGGAGCTGTAGCCCACTGGTTACTTCACTATTTGTGGAGCCAGCGGTCATGGGTTCAAACCCACAGTAGGGGTTATTTGATAGGGCTGTCCAAAGCATTGTCTTTTTTTCATGTACATTAGTGCTGCCAGCAAAACACCCTCAGGGTACTGTAACCATAAGGTGCCTCAGAAGGCGCCCTATAAGGCGCCTTATAGGGCACCCTATAAAGCGCCTTCTGAGGCACCTTATGGTTACAGTCCATATAAGGTGCCTTATAAGGTGTCCTATGGAGCGCCTTATAGGGTGCCCATAGGGGACATTATAGGGTGCCGTGGCAGACAGTGCACTTTATAATGTGCCCTATGGGGTGCCTTATAGGGTGCCTTATGCGGCACCTTAGGTTACGGCACGTGAGGGTGTGTTTGCTGGTAGCAATAATTAAAATGCTGCAGGAAACAATACTTACATGTCAAAGTTGATGCCTCAGCCAGCCTTATGTATTAGGCACACTGGGGGATCAAACTCATGACCCTTGTATCATCAGTCAGTGTATTAACCATTGTGCTATACTTCTGTTTCTATGTTTGGATGTCTGTGCGCCTACTTAAGATTACCGCGCGGTAACGCGCTTAGCAGCGCTTTGCCCGATAATGTGCGTAGCAGCGCGCGTTATCGCGTGCTAATCCCGTTTTGATACTTTAAACTGAAACGCCCTCTCCATATATGGCATCCTGCACACTAACACTGGGCGCACATTAGGAAGGTTTAGTAAACATACCCCTAAATGTCACACTTATATTGATAAATTGTTCAGTTTGAAAAATGTCAACTATAATAAAACATTTTCATTTACAGTTGTGGCCACGGCTGAACCATCTATAAATACAAATCCTCTTGGCAGAGGGAAGCTTTGCTGTTGTACTGCAGACCGTGGTGATAGTGCAACTACATCACAAGTACGGACAAGAAGAAGCAGTCTTCCATGGAAAACAACTCCAAAAGACGTCCGTCAGTTTCCTTTCATTGCACAACCAGGCATAGCCAAACGTATGGGTGTCAATGCAACTAAATTGGACTTCTACAAGCTCTTTGTTACTGATGAACTAATTTCAATGACTGTTCTTGAGACAAATCGCTATGCAGCAGAACTGTGTGCTAAAATACCAGCTGACAAGCCTCATGCTAGAATGAGAAAATGGCAAGACGTTGATCATAATGCTATATGGAGAATGTTGGCGTTGACGATGGCTATGGGAATAATCAAGAAGCCTATGATTGACTTGTACTGGTCAGATCAACTACTGTTAGAAACTCCATTCTTTCTATCAGTAATGAGCCAAAATATATATAAGTGAATATTACAGGCCCTTCACTTTCAAAACAATGCCACACAGAAACCCGAGGGTGATCGCATTTGGAAGCTTCGTCCATTCTATGACATTATCACAAAGAGATTCCAAATTGTTTATATCCCGGAACAAGACATTTCAATTGATGAATCTCTACTGCTTTTCAAAGGAAGTTTATATTTCAAACAATACATACCTACAAAATGCTCAAGATTTGGCATCAAATCATATGAGCTGTGTGAGTCACGTAGTGGATACACCTGGAAGCATATGCTATACTCAGGTCAAGATGCAGTTCTAAGTGATGGTTTACATGGCAGTAGCTACTGTATTGTGCTGAATCTGATGGATGGACTGCTTGATCAAGGCTATCAATTGGCTGTAGATAACTACTACAACAGTCCAGAACTCTGTATGGCTCTGTATGACCGAGCAACATCCTGCTTTGGAACGGTACGATCCAGTCGAGTTGATATGCCTACTGACCTGCGTCTAAATGTAGATGGAAGCAAATTGAAATGAGGAGATGTCACATATCATACAACAGATAAACTGCTAGCACTTTGCTGGTATGATAAGAATTATGTAACAATGTTGTCCAACTGTCATGATGGCTTTGTAGTTGACACTGGAAAAAGAGATCGTAATGATCAGCCAATTCGAAAGGCACAAGTTTTCATTGACTACAACAACATAATGGGCGGTGTAGACAGAACAGATCAGTTATTGGAGTATTATGCTTTTCTGCGCAAAACTGTAAAGTGGTACAAGAAAGTTGCCTTTCATCTGTTGGACATAGCAGTACTCAATGCTCAGATATTCTGGAGCAAGTCCCACCCAGAGGAGAAAGTGACAGGACTTGACTTCCGTATGAAGCTTATCTTGGCTATCATTGAAGCAGTTGGTCCTGATGCTAGTGCATGTGATGCTGGTGGCCGACCAAGTACTGGTGTTTCCCCATTTCATTTGACTGCTAGACATTTCCCTAGTCTCATTCCACCAACTGAGAAGAGAACTACCATATTTCGACAGTGTTGCGTGTGCAATGAGAGTCTCGGACATCGTCATGTTGCTGGTGACAATCATAAACGTGTTGAAACTAAATATCACTGTGCTGACTGTGGAAATGTACCACTCTGTGCTGCACCATGTTTTGCATATTTTCATAATAATGAAGATCTTAAATAACTTGTGATTTTTATGATCAGTTAAAATTAAATCGAATGTATGCAACTAATAACGATTGCTTTTATAAATAAAGTGCACCTATTTTCATGTTTTTGAGCCTTCAGTTATACATATTTGTGTTGCTGTCTCATTTTTCTATCAAATGGTATATAATACATGACCATAGCAGAAAGAAAATCACTGTTATAACATATTGAATAAGACTGGTACAATTTTCCTGAGATATGGAAAAATTAACCCGGCTGCAGAATGTGGATTAGAAATTTAAAGGGAGCCTTGATAGGGTTAAGAGTAACCTGGCTAAAGCTAGCCTTTCAATTACCACATCCAGTTGCTCGAGTTCTCAGCCTCACACTGGAGCATCCCCTGGCACCCAAAGTCTCACATTGTTGTGGTGTGTACCTTTGCATGCCACAGCATGCACTTAAAGAGTTTTTGGCTGATGGAACACCTGTGATTCTCATTTGTAATTAACTTGGAACTTTTCCATTCAACAAATTTCTTTTTGGATATTTTAGTGTATAAGAGCATTCATAGCTTATTGACAACAGTTTACAGGAAACCCGTGGAAAGGAATAATTTGTAAATTACCAAAGCCATCATCTTATGAAATTAAAACAAGCTTTGCTAGTTGGGCAATGGTTGTGATTACGGAGTATTTGCCATTCTGATCAAGCATTTTTATTTCAAGCTAAGACCTTGTTGGACCAATTAAGCCAAAGAAGTTAATAAAGAACTGTTATTAAGAAAGCATTTTTCTGAGCCCATTTTGCTAACTGGGAGTGAATATATATAAAAAACAACAACCTAGATGGACTCCAGTGAACAAACGTGGTTGCTATTCATTTTTTGAGAAAGCAAATCACAAGGAGTAATTACAAAGAGTGATATGTTCTTACATTACATTCAGGTTTTTAATCAAGATAACATTAAGCAAAATACAAGTGCATGAGGAAAACAGCAATTGTAAGCAAAATGTCTATCATTAAGACTTGTGATTCAGTTGGGTTTCCCGTAACACCACAGCCCAGAGCACAACCAGCTTATAAGAGAAAGCAATATTGACATTCAAAATTCATTGCATTTTCTGCCAGACCATTTTCCAATACTTATGTAAACAAGGGCAAGAGCAAAGCATATGCTGGTAAGTACCCGAGGAACTGGAACCGGACTAGCAGATATTAGATAGCAAAAGCCCTGCCAGATGCAAGAGAAATGGTGTCCACAGTCCTCTATGAGCCAGGAAAAAAAAAGAGATTACAGAATATGTGCAGACTTCAGCATAGAAAACAGTATGCACCAAAAAATATGCAATGAGGTCACCCTCTGCCTATCCACCTTCAATATTGTGCTAACAAGTGCCCTGCCCAGTTATTGGATTCATAATAGAAGGTTTTATGTTGAAAGAGCACACTGAGTCAGCAAGTTATTATATTAAAGCTTTAGTTTCTGCAAATCCGCCATTATATAAGCAGAAGGGGCTGCTAGACAGGAGCGCTCTAATTCAGCTATTTGCTGCTCAAGCTGATAGAATGCAGTTCAGCTTGTATCTTTTTGGCAGTTGCAAAGCTAATAATCTGCCCATGGAGGACAGCCTTAAAGGCTGCCCAGACTGTGGTGAAGGGCAGAGACCCATCATCATTGTGCAGAAGAAAATCAGAGAGCATTGCTTGAAAAAAGGAGATGAACTCCGGGTCATTTAACAGCACTGGGTTCAGCCTCCAAAGATAGTTCTTACTCTTACCACCCTAGTCCCACACCCAAATTGAAACAACTGTATGGTCTGAAATAAAGATACTATGAATTTTAGAATCAATGATGGAAGAGACAAGACTCCCATAACAAGACAATGTGTGAATGAGAGGCATGTGGGGCTGAATAAAAGGTATACTCCTTAGTCATAGGCAACAGGAGGCACCAAATATCCACTAATCCCCCCCTCAAGCATTATAGACTTTAATACTTCACGTGCTCTGGATCCCACACATCAGGTCAGTGACTGGCAGTCTAAGAAAGGATCTAAGACTAAATTGAAGTCACCACCTATTATCACTGGTGCAGAGCTCAGCACCCACTATGTAGCTAGTGATCTAAAAAAGTCAGGACAGTCACCTGTCAGGACATATATATAGAAAAGGGACAAGGCTTCAGCTGGATCTATCTACCCTCAGCATCTGAAGATGACAGCAATACTTTGGTATCTAAGGATTTACTTATTGAAAAAGCCACCCAATTTTTCCCACGAGTCGCAGCAGAATAAATATATGTGCTCACCCATCCCTGCTTCAGCTTCCGAGACTCAGTATCAGTCCATAGCTTCTTGAGGTACTGTAAAACTTTGGAGCGCTTTATGGGATGGCTCAGCCTTTTAACATTCATAGACACTATGGGCCTGATATTCAGCGCTGGCGGCTTGAGGCGAGTACAGCACCTAGCTGTTGGCGCTGAACTCTAAACCCGGATATTCAATGCCAGGGTCATATGTGGCCCTGGCATTGAATATCCAGGGTCACAGCACAGCTTTCCCAGCCACAGACGCTAACCAGGTAGCGGCAATATCGCCGCTGCCCAGTTAGCGACTGTCGTCGCCCACAACACACCCTGGAACATCCATGACACACCCCGATGCAAAGTGGTTAGCATCAGGGCATTACTAGAGGATATTCAGTGGCACTAACCATGTTAGTACTGTTGAAAATCCCATCAAGCAGCATTTACACAGTTTACAGGTAAACCGTGTAAATACCTTTGAATATCGGGCGCTATATGTAAATCCCTTATGTTAGTCATGTCCCTATGAAAGCAAGTACACCATACCACAGCTGTAGCCACAAAACAGCCATGCAAACCCCAAACAACACCCTATTCATACATGCACTGCACATGTCAATACACATCATCATCAACGCACTAGAACAAATAAACCATAACAACTGTGCCCTCGAATTTAGGAATAACAGCAACAAATACAACTTGAGTCCTGATGACTGCAGTCAAGGCCAAAGAGCTTTCCACCAGGCCAAAACAACATAGGAAGTAATCCTGTACACTGGTAGAGAGTCAAAAAGATATCAGAAGCACTGGATCACTTCATTGCAGGGTCCAACCTAACACCACTCTTACGCTCAGCAAGAAAATCCATCAGCAGTAATGATACTTCAAATGTTTTGGTGGAGTTATTGAGTGTTACTCTCATGCATGTTGGATAAAATAAGCCATACGCGGCTCCTGCCACCTTATTTATTTATTGACTGCAAATCCAGAAACTGCTTTTATTCGCAACTTCTTTAGCCAAATCAGGTACAATCAAAATCTGCCCAGCCACTTGTCGAGATTTTTTGGCACGCGCAGTTTGTAAGATCAGAAGGGCCTACTGATATCGGAATGCATTTGCAACCACTGGCCTCGGAACTATCTGATTCGGAAGGGAGAGGGATGGGACGTCATGAGCATGCTCCAGCTCTAGAGGTGGGGAGAAATCAAAGCCCAAAAAAATAGGATTCGTTTCCAACTATTTAAGCATGTCAGCACCCTCCTACCCCTCCAGTAGTCCAAGCAATTGAATATTGTTCCCACGATTGTGGTTTGTTAAGTCTTATATTTGGTGCTGCAAAATATCAACCTTCTGAAATTTCCTCTATAACTCAGAAACCACGGACCTCCATGACCCCGACATGTGTCTCATTGGTAAGCAGATGCTCTTAAAAGGAGGCAAGCTGCTGTACCATTAGAGCCAACTCTGCTTGAATCTGCCTGGCACTTTCCAAGTTGTATTTCAGGAGGGCATTAAGATTCTGTAATTCTGCCATGACAGCAGCATCATGTGTGGGAAAAAATAGCAGTGGCACCATTTTCTCAGGGAAATCTGGGTTGTGCTTAACCTGCTTTACCGCGGACAGAAGTGAAAAGGATGGATCAGGCTTACTGTTCTTCCCAGATGCCATCAGTGGTGATATTCACCATTCCTGTGCCCGAACCTGAGGCAATAGAAGGTATTTATACCAGCGATCTGGTCAGAATAATATTAGGCTTGAAGAGAGCAAAACCTCAAGCTGCCATCAGCTGCGAGCCCATGAGTGCCCCCCCTAGTTGGTTTATTATTGGTTGCATACCTGAAAATGACAGTTGGGATAGAAGAGTCAGATTGGCTTGGTGTGAGTTGCAAAACTGGGCCCCACAGGGCTAAAATGAAGACATTGAATGTTTTTTGCGGCTATAATGAACATGCTAGTATGGAGGTAATGGTCCCTTTAAGACCAGAGCTAGTAATGTCATTATGTTTTGCATTATAAGCTGTGTTCTTTCCACCGTGCAGATTTAATCGCTGAAAATGACTTTGGAATGCTGAGTAGAGCAAGACTTGAGACGTTTTTAATGTCCGTCAGCTAATGAGTGCAGGCAGTGCTCTGGTCCTGTTATTTCTGTGACAAAGTTGAGATTTATCAACAAAACTTGAGATGGGAATGTTGCAAGCTGATGGTGACCAGTGAGTACATTTGCTTAAGCAAAAAGTAGATGCTGAAAAGAAGGCTGGAAGGATGCTTGAAGGACGCTAATTCAGATAAGTTTACATTTGGTTTTACGCGCACGTTAAAAAACTGAACTGCTGGACATAATACCGGGACAAGTGACTGATTTATGAGCAGGCTGTTCCAGCATCATTAATTGCTGTTAGTAAGCTGCCTTGCTGAGGCATAGCAGTCTTCCTCCTCTTCTTAGCTACCCTTTGCCATTGCTTTCTGGCCTTTCTAAAATAACAAATGGAGTTCCTTTCACCTTTTTAATGATTTGATTTTATTGCAGACCACTTTATTGGTTTGTAAAGGCGGTATAGCAAGTATAATAAAACCATAAACCATAAACAATTATAATTATTTTCCAGGCTGTCCGAGTTATATATTTATACACAGTGATTGTGCTTGGAATAAGTGTGTTCTTAGCAGTTGCAAAATGCTGCACTCATTCTGGGCTTCTGCCATCAATCTTTCCCACCTTTATGTTTGTAAGATAGCATCTTGCACTGTGCCTGGATGCCCGTTCCCAATCATTCCCGTGCTTCCTTTTTTGATTTACAGTGCTGTGAGGGGTGGAGATGTCAATGTGCCCAGCCTCTCCTCTAAAACTGACATAGATTTATTGTATGTATTTATTTATTTAGTTAGTTAGTTAGTTACTGTCTTTTTTTATACCGCACTTTTTAGAATCAGTGTGGTTTACATGCAACAAAATTTGTGCAGTGCAGGCAAGCCTACACTGGACTTACAATGAACGGGAATTCAACAGGGTAACTATGGACAGATTTGCAGACATTTTCAGTTGAACGTCACTGCAACCACATAAACGGCCTTTCTAAAATGTGCCTTCACAAGGCCAATACTATCTGGGATGAACAGTACATAATTTCAGAAAGTCTAGTTTAGACAGTTCAAATTATGCATATATTCAGCAGTGCTATCCATTTAAGCAGTGACACTGAATATACTGTACAGGCGTAAGTTGGAAGGTTTAAAGAAGAGGTTTGGAGGGTAATTTTATAAACCTGTTTTGTGAATGTGAAAGGCCTCTTATGAGATTAGGTCATGCCTAAAAGTACATGCATACTCTTGTAGAATAGGCATACTCAGGGAAGGAGTTAGGGTGGAGCATGGGCCTACTTTACTACTACTATTTATGCCTGCTCAAAAGCAAGTGTAATCTCTGTGCCTTCAGTCTAGGATCAATTTCTGCAGGATTTGTGCCCGTATTTTATAAAAACACATATAGCCATGTTTACTAAAGGTTAACATGTGTAAGAGGAGTTAAATTACCCTGGTTCCCAACCCTCCAAGTGAATGGAGAGTGGAGCAGGTAACTTGGTTGAGCTCACCATCCATTTGCTCATGGGGGGGAGGAAAAGGTCACAGGCGGGAAAGAAAGGGGAGGGTGATTAAGGAGGCAGGGTGAAAGCGGCGCAGACTCATCAAGAAGTGGGTTTTGGTGGGCTTGGCACTGATGGGATGGGAGGAGCAGGAATAATGCAGTTACGGTATTTGTATGGCGGCCTGCTCTCCATCACGGTGGCTTCTGCTCTGCGTTGGGGGGGGGGACCTCCAGCTGATAGTGGCTGGGCTTCCTGTGGACAGAGGTCGATCTCAGGGTCCTTGGTGGAGTGTCGTTAGGGTGGACAAAAAGGAGAAGGCGCTTGAGGCAGAGTGACATCTGGCTGCTGCCGCTGCTGGTGCAGGAGGGGGGGATTTTGGTGGCTGCGGGGGGTCCTAGTGCCCCTCTGGTTTGATAGGACGGCAGCAAGCTGATGTGTTGCTGAGGACTGGGAGTTTAGTTAAGGTAAAGGGGCGGAGTGTGCGGGGCAGAGTTTGTGGGGGGTCTCGAGCATGGGGGCAGGGAGGTGGGAGGAGGTGGTGCGGTGGGAGGTTCAGTGTGAGTGGGTGGGGTTAGTGATAGTGCTTGAGGAGCAGTGCCCATGGGTCCATGCCAGGCAAAAGAGGCAAAGCCTCGGTGCCACCGGTGCACGGGCTTTCCCAGCGGCAGGCTAAACGGCCAGCATGCTTGATTGCCGAGAGCTATGAGGGGGATGGTGCTGGTCCTGCCCCGAGGAAGATGGGCATAGGAGTGGGAGGGGGTGTGTGAGGAGAGGGCAGGGGGCAGGCAGCGGGTGGGGCGAGGAAGGAGGGGAGATAAAAGGTGTGGTGTGGAGTGGGCCCATGGGGGGGGGCAGTGTCCTAACAGGGGGACTGGGGGGGGACCTGGTGCTTAGTGAAGAGGACCAGATGGAGGATGGTCACCAGCAGTGTTCCAGTGTGGATCATCAGCAGAGAACAGATACTCCATCCGGGAGTGCAGGTCGGTATCTGATGTCAGATGAAGGGTCTGGGGTTGAGGGTACGGGCGCACGCTCGACAGCGCAGGTTAGAAAGCATGACAGGATTTTCACTCAGACGCTAAGGGCTAAAAAATGTTTGAGGAACTTGCGGCGGGTTGTGCATCGCATGCATCGTGAGAAGCACTTGTGTCACTCGGGGGATAAGTCAGTGGTGCATGTCTGGGGTACCTTGGACTCTTGAGACTCGTCTGATTCATCATCTTCAGAAGGCACTGAGTCAGATGATGATGGGGAGGGTCAGCAGGATTTGGAATGACCAGGGTCTAGTTCCGCAGGGTAAGTTGTGGGTGGGGTTGGTAATGACCTGCACTTGGCAGGGAGTAGACACACGTTGAGAAGGATTGTCATGCGTCTTGGAAACTTTGGGTTAAGGTGCTGCGGAGGCGGTATGTGGATATCTTTTCACTTTTGTTCTTTGATCAGGACATTGGGTATATGAAGGAGTGGGAAATTTCTAAGGACGAGGGTAAGAAGGGGCAATCTCGGGTTCCTAAGACCATTAGCAACTGGTTATTGGTGTTTCATGTGTTTTCTTCTGTCTTGGGTGGGGCCAAGCTGGCCCTCTACCTAGGGCATTTGCGATATTCGGATGTGATCTTGAAAGCTCATAGGACTTTTGGGGATTGGGCCTGGCTCAACTATGATGAGCAGTTCAGGAAGAACTTAGTGAAGGACAAGTGCAAGGCTTGGGGATTTTGGGATGTGGACATCTGGTTGACAGAAATGATTCCGTGTTGGGTGGGAAACCCAGGGGTGCGGGCTTCCTGGGATCCACTACTGGGGTGTCTCTAGGGGGTTGGTCGCAGATGGTAGGTAGTGTGTGGGTTGTGGGAAGGGTTGGGGGGTTGGGTTTCTGAACAGTGGAGTGAATTTTCCCCAGCATGGGGGGTTTTGGATCTCCGGAGTGGACAGTGCCTACTTTCAGTTCAATGCGGGTCATTGTGGCCGACCAGGGTATCGTTTCAAACATAGATGCTCGATATGTGTGTGTGTGTGTGTGGGGGGGGCACACGGCCTTATGATGCTTCACCCGAGGGGGGGCACACAAGAGCAGACAGGCCCGGTCGGGCGGTGTGCCTCTATCAATGGTCCCTGGACAAGGCCCCATCGCCCAATAACCTGATAGCCTTGGAGGACTGGTTGCAGGGTTATCCAGATTTGGCTACTGTCTGGTTGTTATGTGAGGGTTTTAAGGATGGGTTTGTGATTCCTTTTTCAGGACCATCTCTGTTTCACCGGGCCCGTAATGCTCCCTCGGTGAAGCAGCCACAGGGGATTGTCTCCAGCAAGTTGCAGAAGGAGCTGGAGCTGGACAGAATCGCGGGTCCATTTGAGCTTAATCTGGTGGTGTCCACATTGGGGGTTGTGCCAAAGAAGGAGCCGGGCAAGTATCAGCTCATTCACAATTTGTCATATCCAGCAGGACTCAGTGTGAATGATTTTATTGACCTGGCTCTTTGTTCGCTACAATATGCATCCTTTGATTCCACCGTCGGTCTGCTGCAGAGAGCGAGGCAGGGGCGCTGATTACAAAGACAGATGTGGAGGTTGCATTTCTATTGCTCTCTATTCACCCCTGTTAATTTTATCTGCTTGGTTTTCATTTCCAGGGGCGGTATTACATTGACACATGCATGCCCATGGGATGGTGGCCTGTGCCTGTTTTGAGGCCTTTTCTTCCTTCCTCCATTGGGCATTCTGGTGGGCTGCCCAGTCTGACACAATGTTGCACTATTTGGATTATTTCCTTGTGGTAGCTTCAGCGGGCTCCCTGGAGTGTGGTCAGCTGTTGGGGGTCTTCCAGCATTTGGCGAAGGTTTCAGGTGTGCCATTGGTGGAGTGGAAAATGGAGGGTCCCACTACTGCACACACTTTTCTCGGCATCAAACTGGATTCCGTAAGCATGGAATCTCAGTTGCAGGCAGAGGTTTCCAAATTGGTGGGTTTGATTCAGCATTCTCTGTCCCGATCTAAGTTGATGCTGGGCCAGGTGCAGGAACTTTTGGGGTATTTCAATTTTGCGGGTTGTGTGATACCTATGGGGAGAGAATTCACATGACAACTCGCATTCCTGACATGAGGGGTGTGGAAGAAGCAACATTTTATCTGGTTGAGTAGCGGTTTGAGGGTGGACTTGGGCATTTGGTTGCAGTTCTTGTGGGATTTCAATGGTGTGTGTGTGTGTGTGTGTGTGTGGCAATCACCAGTGGTGTCCAATCATGATCTGGAACTATATACAGATGCCTCCAGGGAATCAGTTTCAAAATTCATTTTGGAGGCACATGGTGTGTGGAGGCTTGGCTCAAGGCATGGAAGGACCGGGGTTGGTGCCGGAACATTACATTTTTGGATCTGTTCCCCATTTGGGTGGGGCTGCTGCTATGGGGTGAGTGCCTGCATAATCAGAGTTTGCTCTTGCATTCCGATAATATGGCAGTGGTGACAGCGCTCAACCGGCAGTCTGCGAGCTCTCCTTTGGTGGTGGGATTGCTCCGGCAGTTGGTACTTCGGTGCTTATAGCTCAGTGTATTGTTGGGGGTGAAACATGTACCTGGGGTCAATAATTCAGTTGTGGATGCTTTATCTCATTTGCACTGGGCCCGGTTTCATGCTTTGTCTCCAGCCACGGATGCTGCCCCTTCCCGGATACTGAAGAATTGTTGGAACATCCTTCCTTATCACTTGGAAGATTGTTGAGGCAGCTCTGGGGGCGAACACCTGGAAAGCCTATGCAGTGGGCTGGTGGCATTTCTTGAACTTGCTGCCAGCGGGAGGGTGGCAGATTAAGCATGGTGATGTCTTGCATTTTCTGGAGGTAGCATTTGCGCATCGCTTGTCGCCGCATGCTCTCTCGGGAGCATTGGTGAGTGTGGCTTTTGTGTCAAAGTTCCATGGGTATCCTGACCCTACAGGATCTTTTGTGGTCCAGAAGCTTGTGAAAGACTTCGCCAGAGCACGTTCATTCTCGGTGGGGCAGCCAGTGCAGCATCCCATTGGCATGGTATGCTATTGGCTCTGTTGGCGGTCTTGCCCCAGATATGTGCTACTCCCTTTGAAGTGGAGTTATTCAGCATGGCTTCTGCCTTTGCATTCTTCACAGCACTGAGAGTAAGCAAGTGGTGGCAACTTCCAAGTCTTCTTTGGGTGATAGGGAACTCCCAACTGATGATATGGTGCTCTTTGAGGAGGAGGTGCAGTTGTGGATATGGCATAGCAAGACTAATCAGCTGGGATGTGGCACATGGATATGCTTGCAGAGAGTTCCTGAATTAGTCTCCTATTTGTTTCATTGTGCCCGGACCTTTTTAGGGTCTCGGCCAGCGGGGGCCATGTTTTGCTTGTGCCACAAGCAAGGGGATCCGCTGACCCAGTTCCAGTTTCAGCTATTTTGAAGCGGGGATTGGGGTAGGAGGTTTCCCATCACAGACATTTGGAATGCATTCATTCCACATTGGAAAGGCCATGCTGGTTGCCATGCAGAGTCTTTTGGCACCAGCAATTCAGCGTTTGGGTCTTTGGAGTCCAATGTGTATAAGAGATATGTGCATTAAATGGGCTCCTTCACAGCCTTTTCAGTATCCTTTTCTTTCATTTTGTTTCCCCAGGATTATGGCGGCAGGAGTTCCTCATGTGGATGTGTGGGCATTCCTTCATTTTCTGGGCCAGGAAAAGAGCAGCTGAATCCAAATGGGGTCTGAATCTGGACCTCACTGAAACTGGAGTGTTGATGCAGTAGATGGGCCTCCGAGGGATGTGGTGGTCCCAACTGCTGCCCGTGTTACTGGAGATGCGGCAATATAATCAACCACATTGCATCTTTGTTCATTTGGGGGGCAATGATCTTTGTACAGTGAAAAGTGTTGACCTTATCTGACAAATGAAGAGGGATATTTTCTTAATATGGTATTACTTCCCTGTTGCGACAGTCATTTGGATGCAGATAATTCCTAGGCACCTTTGTCACGATGCCCTCCGACCACAAGCGGTAGAACATTTGAGGAGGTGAGTGAATGTGGAAGTATCCAAGTTCATCCATATATTGCAGGGGCTGTTGATGGCTCATGACTTAATTACAGTTGATTGTCCAGGGCTGTTTCACCCAGATGGGGTGCATCTGTCGGATATTGGTCAGGACATCTTTATAAATTCAATCCAGGATGTTTGGAGGGTGCAGTAAGGCATTTCAGGCTGCAGCATTGGTGGGGAGAGGCGGAGGCATGCAAGGTGCAGCCTCCGCTCTTGGCAGGATTTAAAGGTGGCTGACCTCCTCCTCCTAGGGTTAATTTCTTCCACTTCCTCTCGAAAGGTGGGGAGGAAGGCAGGGATGAGAGCACTGGGGTTTCCCGCAGCATGGGCATCACCGCCTTGTGCAGTCACAGTTACCTTAAGACTCCCATAGGGTGAACAAGTCTCAGCCTAGTGGCAATGCAGGGTGGAGAGTGGGGGGCTGGGGGGGGGGGGGTTGGAAGGTGAGAAGAGCATGGAAATATGGACTTGTGCTGGGGCTAGGATGACACCGTCTAGCCTGACCCTTTCGTGGAGCTTGATATAATTTAATTTGCAATGTTATTGTTAAATATTCAAATGTTGAATAAAACTGCGACCAATGTTTGCCAAGCACCTCTCCAGGGAGTGTTATTTCATAGTTTGCTGGTGGGCAAATGGATGGTGAGTGCAAATGCCTATGTTACGTGCATTAAGTGCTGCTGCTGACCATCATTTCACTTAACGCATATTAACCTTTAGTAAACATGCCCTGTTAACCTATGTGCCCTATTATAAAATGATCCCTTCAGTTATAACTGCTTTTTGGTTGGCCCAACTAGATGTAGAATTTATACATTAGCAGCTAAATATGACCACTGACATTTTTAATGTATACCTGTTACCGGCACTGCTCCTGGAATGCCTCACACCCCGCCCCCTTTTTGGCCACATAATTCAGGATGTACAATAACTCATAGATCTAGAATTACATATTCAGCTGCTTCTTTTTTAAAGCACTTATGAGTTCAATATTGAGACATATGTATATCACAAATGAAATTAAAGGGCATTCTTTCAATTGCTTTCTTCAAAATATGGACACAACCTATTTTCATTTCTAAAGACAGGTTAAAAATCCTAAAATTACTATTATGAGTTGTTGTTCAACTATAAATCATTGGAGTATTTTCAAACAGATAGATATTTATATAAATAAAAATAGTTGATATAGGCATGCACATACATATAAATGGTTTTTACAAACAGGCTTTGTTCTATAAGTTATAAGCTTAGTATAAGATTTAGGGAATCCCCTCCCCCAAGAGGTTTTAACATGTAGAGATTACATTTTCTCAGTACAATGGTGGCCTTAATTCTCATTATTTTAGTTATGCTTTGTTTTTATATTTTTTGGTATGTTTTATATTGTGATTATTATATTAGTTTGCATTTCTGTTATTATGTATGTTTTTTGTAAACCGGCTAGGTAATTGCTGCGTATATAAATGTTTTAAATAAATAAATAGGGGTATTTTTACTAAAGCCTAATGTGCATTGATGAAGATTAACGTGTGCTAAGTGCCACTGCACCCATAGGATTAAAATGGGGTGTGGCAGCACTTAGTATGTGCTAATATAGTTAGGGGCATGTTGAATAAAGTGTGTTAACCGCTAGCATGGTTTTTGCCACATGCTAATTGTTAGCATGGGCCTGCGCTAGTGGTTACCACACCTAAAAGCAGCCAGCACAATAAAAATCCCACCCTAAATGCTTGGTGGACAATGGGGCAGAGACCGGGTGGATTATGGGCAGAGAGTGGACGTGAGCTGCACACTGTGTTTAGCAGATGGTGCTTACCATACACTGTCAATTTTGCAGTTAACACGGGTGCTCTTAATACCTTCTCAAGAGGAAATGTTAGGTGTATTTGCATAATTGCAAATGAAGTTGATGTGCAGTAAAGTACTTTTTAGGTCAGTAAATGGCCCTGCCCTGACAGACTATCACCTTGCACTTACCTGCTTTCATTTTTACTTCTAATGCATGGTAAGGGAAAAGACTTACCACACTTACTATTCATGAGTAAACCAGCCCCTTTACATGCGTTAAAAGAAATAGAAAAAAATCATCCCCTCAAAAAAGATTCACTCTCACCATTCTTAAATAAGAGAACGGTGAAGTACCCAGAGGTATCCAAGAGCCATCCACAATTGGCTTCTAAAGCATGTGTATCATTGGTCATAAAAATAAAACCTTCTCAAAGGGAATCCAAAAAAGATATATTTGAAATATGTCATTAATCTCTTATCAATCAATCAATCAAAATTTAGTGCACACCAATTATGAATTGTCTGTTGTGAGCATGAAAACCATATAAGATAAAGGGGGATGTTTACTAAAAACCGGAAATGTGCGCGTCGCAAAAGAGCGCACGGAAACGCGGCACTGAAACGCTAATAAACGCGTTTAAACGCCCCGCACACGTGCGTGTCATCCCCGCAAAGGTGCGCGGCACACTAACGGGCTCCGTACAAGTGCGGGCCCGCAAATGTCCGATAGAGGCGTGGAACGGCTAAAGGAGGGCGGAGGAAGGCTCCGGAGGGGCGGAGGGACGGGGTCAATGGGTGGAGAGTGGGAGGGGAGAGGCTCCCCGCACAGTATCGGGCCCGAATTTGCATGTAAAAACTACCGCGAGGGAAACACTCGCGGTAGAAAGCATTTAAAGGGAAGAGAAACCATTTCCGTCAGCAATGTACAGGAAAACCTGGGAAACCAGCAAAACGTGAGCAGTGTGATACATGTGCACAGCACAAAAGTGCAAATAAAAATAGAAAATGACCACAACAGAACTATTAAAAATAGTAATTCAGCTGGGGAACAGTTATAGTGATGGGCAAATACAGAAAACACACCCAGCAAAGCTCCAGAAAAAAGAAATGAATTTTGGAAGGATTGACGGAGCAGAGACTCTTCCAAAAAACATTTCCTTTTGTGGAGCTTTCCTGGGAGTGTTTGCTATGGTTGCCCATTAATATCACTGTTGCCCAGCGTGGTGATATTTTGTCCCCCATTTCCCGTGGTCATTTTCGGGGTTTATGTGCACGTTTGTCACCAGACAGGGTGCATATGCCCACAGTAAATTTGCGTAGAGCAGGGTTTGTGACTCCATCCTGCCAGGCTTACCACCTCCAGGGGCTGCACTATCTATGTGGCCATAGTGTGGTGCAGCGGACAGAGTCAGTACCTCTAGGACCAGAGGTTCAAAGCCCAGCTGGGGCACTTGTCAGCCCAGTCCCTACATTTTACCCACCACTAAACACAGATAGCACAGACACCCCTGTATTGCAGGGGACATAAGCATGGGAAAAACACCCATATTTTACCCAACAACGCACACACACCACAACAATTGGCATTACCCACAGCCAAGTACCCCAAATGCAGTCCCGTACTGCCACATTCCAATCAGGTCACCTGCTTTTTATGGGAGAAGCTCATGCCAGCATGTTGGCAGATGAGTACATGTGGTGCAGGGAGCAGTGGCTGCTAGCGACAGAAGACAGAGGCCTAGCCATGTGCAGGCTGGCACAGTCCACAGCAACAGACAGGCCCTGCCGGATCCACAGTCATGGACTATCCAGGGAATTCAGCCAAGCTGTGGCTACATGGTGGTGCAGTGCACACAGACAGTACATGCAAGAACAGAAAGTCACAGGTTCAAAGACCAGCTGGGGCTACCAGCAATCCTGCCCACATATTTTCCCCACAAATAAACAGTGACAGTAAGGACACACCTTTGGTGACAAGGACATATGCAATGGTAATACGTCTATCTTTTACCCCACTGAGCACAGACACCATGAACAGGGACAGAACCTACAGCAGAATCCCCCAAATGCAGTCCTGGTGGGCCACACACCAGTCAGGTTCCATGCTGCCACTCATACAAATGCCTGTGCTGTATATCTATGCACCACCCCCACGGCATGTAGATGTAGCTCATGCATATTCATGAGGGACAGCAGGAAGACCCGAACAGTGTGATGCAAAACTGGGCTGGAGTGGGGAAGCGCTGCCGTAAAGCAGCAGCCAACAGGGGCAGACACACCCACACCCACAGGCCCCATTGGCCAATGTCTCCTGTAGAGGCAGAACATTGGACCCTGCGTGCATCTCCCAATATCAGCACCTGCATACCTTAGCAATGTCACCCTACACCTGAAGTACACAGCTCTGAAATGTTTGCTAAGAGTACAGGCTGATAGATATCCCTACGTTATGCACATACTGCTAGTTGACCCCATCCGAACAATCTGTTTAGTGTCTGCGGTGCGTGCTCCAGGCCTGGCCTCTGACGGTGTTCACCACCCTGGGGAGTGACCCCCAGCAGTACTGCGTACCATATCCATGTCTGTGCCGTGCCCAGGACCGGTGTGGTGGCCAAGGCTAATCACCCCCTCAATAGTAGCACAATGCTGGCATAGGTGTGGGAGTGTGTGTCTGTCTATACAGTGTGTGTTGGCTGCAAACACCTTCCCCAACCCACACTGCCAGCACTACTGCCAGTATTGGCCTGCCAATGTGCATAATGAGCAGCAATGTACCATGGGTATAGGTCAGACATGGTGGGCTGGCCAGGATGCATCTGCACAGGGCATAGGGCACTGGCTGTGACATTGTAGTGCCAGGCCACCACCTACACAGACAGGGTGACCTCTGTATGTGCTGCTGGGGGAGCACTCTCACCCTGAGTGTGCAGTGATGACAGCATGGCTAGGCACGCCTATAGTGCTGTATTGTGTTTCTCTCTTGTGATATATATGGGTTTCCTGTTGGGGCCTCCTCACAGAACTCTGCTTGTGTGTGCTGCCACCCCAGTTTTGGGTGCATGCATTTCCATCAGGGCTAACCAGCAGACTGTTCACAGCTGGTATGTGTCTTGATGGAGTGCCTTGCAGGGTGCAGTGGCTGATGGCTTGCTGCAGGTGAATATCATATAGTGCTGGGGTGCATCTTTGGATATCCAGGCCTAAAGTTTGCCTGATAATGTGTGTGGAGCTGCTTGGACTGCCCTGTATGGTGTCTGTTCCCCAGCAGGACTGGGGTTTGATGGTCCACTTTGCTGCCATTGGTGTGGGGGGCCCTATTCGCCACCCTCAGGAGGAGGAGGAGGAGGAGGGATGGGTGGTGGTGGTGGTTGTTCTTTGGCCACCTAGGGGTTCTTGGGGGTTTCCACTAACTGAGACAGACAGAGCTATCCAACATGTTTCTGCAGCACCTTCCTATCTCACAGGTTAGTACTGTTTTGGAGCTCTGTCATGGCCTCATCCAGCCATGGCTGGTGTTGTGGACCTAGTCCTGGCCGCCACATCACACCCTCAGGGTGAGCACAGTACCCGCACAATGTGACGGTGTGTAGCTACTCTTTGCTGGTAGTCCACCCGCTCAGGACCCCCTACCAGGCCGAGGTGCTGTGTGGGTGCACATGGACAATTCCCCCTACCAGGCTGGGTAGCTGTTGGGGTGCATTCCCCATCTTGTGTGCATCTGTGGACAGCTGATTTGCATGTGCTGTGCATCATGGGTACGGGTGGCCTAACCCTATCCTGTCTACAACAGCAGACTGTCTGTGGGGTGACGTGCAGGCTCTCTGCAGCCAGCCAGGGGCTTGCTGTCAGCTATAGAGCCATAGCCCAATGGTTACTTCACTCCCTGTACAGCCAGAGGTCATGGGTTTGAACCCACAGTGGGGCCCTTTGATAGGGCTGTCCATAGCTTTATTTTTATTTACTGTACATATGTCTATGCCGGCAAAACCACACACAGCTTACTATACCCATTAGGTGCCTCTGAGGGTGCTTTATAGGGCGCCCTATAGGCCACCTTATGGTTGCCATCCATATAGGGTGCACTATACATTATCCTGTGTCGCAACATACATGGTGCCCTATAGGGGACATTCTAGGGTGCCTTGGCGGACAGTGCACTGTAACATGTGCCTTACGGGCATCCGTATGTTAACACACTGTGAGAGCGGGTTTACTAGTGGTGGGAAATAAAATATAACTGGAAGGCCTCCTACAGCACTCCTCACCATGATACATACTGCCCCAGCCAGCCTTGTTCACTGGGCACTGTGAGAGGTTGAACCCCTGGCCCCTGCACCATTGGTCAGTGTCCTAACCATTGTGCTGTGGCTCTGTTCCTGTGTTTGTGCATCCGCACGCAGCCTTGTAGCCATCAGCGCGCCATCTTGTGGCGCACTAAATTAACAGCGCGCTGCCTTATGCCGCACAACATGGATATGCCCCTAAAATAATGCCTCAGCCAGCTGTCTTCAATGGGCACTGTGGGGAATTGAACCCATGATCCCTGCACGAGTGGTCAGTGTCTTAACCATTATGCTATGGCTCTGTTCCTGTTATTTGCACATTAGCGCGCCACTTCTCCCTCCCACTATTGGACTGCCCCCTCACACATCAGCGCGCCGCCTTCTGCCCACCGGCTCGCCACCTTCTGTTGCCCACATTTATCAGCGCACCGTCTTCTGCCACCCAAATTTACCAATGCGCCGCCATCTGCCGCCCACACTAAACAGTGCGCCGCCTCATGCCGTAATAAAAATAACAGTGCGCCGCCTTCTGCCGCCCAAAATTAATATGCCTCCTAAGCACTTTTGCCCATAAATGTTGGTACCTCAGCTAGTCTTTTTTGTTGAGCGCAATGGGGGTTTGAACCCCTGGCCCCTGCACCATTGGTTGGTGTCTTCACCGTTGTACTATGGCTCTGTTGTTTGTTTTTGCAGCAGCACCCCACTTAGCCTTCCCACGCGCTAATGTGGGCCCCGCACATTAGCGCGACGCACACACGTACGGTCCGGTTTTTTGCTTTTTTCTGCCTGGCCCGCCCACTCCTTATATGGCACCAGCACACTAACGGGGACCCACACAGCAACGGAGTTTAGTAAACATACCCCAAAGTCTCTTATCTTGTTATGGAATATAGTTTATCATCCAAAATGCCAAAACCTACTCCACAGCCCCATTTCACAAATGACTGCTTCAGGGAGTATTGATATTATATACAATATTTTTAAATAGAATGGTCTTCGTGGCATCGGCTGTCCAAAGTCTGCAAATCAGACAGACACTCCTCAGTGCATTACACAGTGCCCCACTGGTACACAGTAATTATAATTTCTCCTATAGATCATACTGCCATGACACAAAAACTATCAAAAAATGAACAGGATTCCATAATAATCCTGATTAAAACACAGAATGCAGAAATGCTGACTTTATGACTCACCAATACTGAGCCTTTCTCTGGGCTTCTCTCCAATGCTGTACCACTGTTGGAAAATGGTGGTAGCTTTCTAAAGCCCATGTTGTTCATGTGCTCCTAATATGCTACATGAATGCCAATGGCAATCCTATCTGCCGTTAGTACTCCTGATCAATCGTACACCAAGTTATCCATAGAAATCAAGAAGCTCCCTTAATATAAAAAGGGAACCAACTTCCCATGTCTTTAGACAGGACCTTGGCCTCTTAGTTAATCATAACAAGGCTGAAAATTCTAAACAGTTTTTAAGACCATTCGGTTCAATAGAGTCAAGCCAAAAAAATCCATTGTGTTCCCTCCTAATGAGTATCCCCTTGTGATCTCTCCCAGGCGATTGTTGGAGAACATATGTGTGTTAATGACTAAAATAGACTGTTAGAAGAACGAAGCAACCGAGAGGGGGTGTAAGGAGAGATGAGAGATGAAAGGTACTGGGGGGCAGAAGAGTGAATACATTTATAGGTCAGGAAGAGAAGTTTAAATTGGATACGGAGACAGATGGGAAGCCAATGAAGTGACATGAGGAGAGGAATGATGTGGGAAAAACGAGACTGGCGGAAAATGAGTCAAGCAGCGGAGTGTTGAATTGACTAAAGAGGAAAGAGGTGGCTTGCAGGGAGGCTGGCAAGGAGAACGTTACAATAATCATGACTGGAGGTGATTAAGGAGTGGACAATCAATTTAGTGGTGTCAACAGAGAGGAAGGGGCAAATTTTGGAAATATTGTATAGAAAGAAACAACAAGTTTTAGCAATGAGCTTGATATGTGAAGAGAAAGAGAGAGAGGAATCGAAGATAACACCAAGTACGTGATGAAGAAACAGGGAGGAGTACAGAGTTATCAACAGAGAGAGAGAAAGGGGAAAGAGGAGGGGAAGCATTCGGGGGAAAGATAAGAAGCTCAGTTTTGGCCTTGTTCAGTTTTAAGCGGCGGTGGGACATCCAGGCAGCAATGTCAGAGAGGAAGAGTGAGATCTTAGACTGGATATCAGGAGAGATAGCAGGTGCAGAAAGATAGATTTGAGAGTCATTAGCATAGAGATGATAGTGAAAGCCATGGGAAGAGATAAGGGTGCCAAGGGATTGGGTATAGAGAGAGAAGAGGAGTGGACCTAAGACGGAACCCTAAGGAACTCCTACAGGTAGTGGGGTTGAAGAGGAGGAGGAGCCATCGAAGCACACACTGAAAGAGTGATGGGATAGATAGGAAGAAAACCAAGATAGTACAGACTCTTTGAATCCAAGTGAGGATAGGGTGATAAGAAGAAGGTTATGGTCAACAGTGTCGAAGGCAGCAGAGAGATCAAGAAGAATGAGGACAGCGTAAAAGCCTTTGGACTTTGCCAAGAACAATTCATTTGAGATCTTAGTAAGAGCAGTTTCAGTGGAGTGTAGGGGATGGAAGCCAGATTGTAAAATATCCAAGAGGGTATGAGAGGAGAAGAAATCATGACAATGGTGATAGACTGCACGCTCAAGTAGTTTAGAGATGAAAGGAAGGAGAGAGATGGGACGATAGTTAGAAGGACAAGTGGGATCAAGTGAAGGTTTTTTGAGGAGGGGTGTAACCACAGCATGCTTGAAAACAGAAGGGAAGGTTGCAATGGAGAGAGAGAGGTTAAGAATATGAGAAATCGAAGGGACAAGAGATGAAAAGATGGAGCTAAGGAGGTGGGTGGTGAAGGTGTCAGAAGAGCAGGTAGTAGGTTTGGAGGAAGAGAGAAGGAGCGACGTTTCCTTGTCAGAGACCATAGGGAAGGAAGAAAGGGTGACAGAAGTTTGGGGAGGAGAGAAATGGGAAATAGGGGGGGAAGAGGGGGAGGAGGGGAACTGGAGGGTGATTGTGAGGATTTTGTCATGGAAGTAGTTAGCCAAGGTTTGGGCAGAAAGGGAGGGAGGAATCAGGGCTGGAGGCACATTGAGGAGAGAACTGAGTGTGCTAAAGAGATGACGAGGATTAGAGGAAAGAGAGTTAGTCAGATTGAGGAAGTAAATTTATTTGAAAAGCGCAATGGCTGATTGGAAGGAGGAGAGCATGAATTTAAAGTGGAGAAAGTCAGGATAAGAGCGGGATTTGAGCCAGGCACGCTCAGCAGAGCGGGCATAAGAGCACAGAAAGCGGGCAATAGGGGAGAGACAGGGCTGAGGAGAAGAACACCTAACAGGACGGGGGATGAGGGGGGCAAAAGTATCAAGGGTGGAGGAGACTGCAGTGTTATAAGAGGTCACAGCCTCATCAATAGAATTGGAAAGCAGAGTGGATGAAAGAGATAAGGAGAGAGAGGAGGAGAGAGCTAAAGGATCAATGGAAAGAAGGTTTCTAAATAGGTTAGTGCAGACAGGACGATGCTGGGGTGGGGGATGATGAATAGTAAGGCTTAAAAGGTGGTGGTCAGATAAGGGAAGGAAAGAGTTACAGAAATTGAAAAGTGAGCAGTAAGAGAAGAAAATGAAGTCAAGGCAGTGACCATGTCAATGAGTGGGGGCAGTGGAACAGAGTTGAAGGTTATGTGAGGAGGTAAGGGAGAGAAGCTTTAAAGCAGGGGGATCAGAAGACACCAAGAATAAGAGTGGTGAAGGAAGGGTGAAGAAAGGTAGAAAGCCAAGAATCAAAATCAGAAAGAAAAGTAGAGACGGAAATGTCAGGAGGACGATAGATAACAGCGACTCAGAGTGGAAGAGGAGAGAAGAGGCGGATGGAGTGGAATTCAAAGGAGAGAGGAAAATGAGAGTGAGGTGGCATGAGGGTCTGGAAGTGACAGGAGGGAGCCAACAGAAAGCCAGTACCCCCACCGTGACCAGTAGGACGAGGAGTGTGGGAAATCTTATAGCTGCCATGACATAGAGCGGCAATGGATGCAGTGTCATCAGAAAGAAGCCAGGTCTCAGTTAGGGCAAAGAGGTGAAATGAGCGGGAAATAAAAAGGTCATGAACAAAAGCAAGTTTATTAGAGATAGAATGAACGTTCCATAAGGCACAAGAGAAGGGGAGGGCAGACGGGGAGAGAAGAGGAATCAGAACAAGGTTAGATAAGTTGAGAGAAGGCCTAGACCTAACGTGAGAGAAATAACTAGGGAGCGCAGGAAGCCTAAGAGAGCGAGAAGTACATCTAGGAAGACCAGAACTAGGGAAGACATAGATAAGGTTTGCTAGATTACGTAAAGGCCTCATTATAACAATATAAGACTTGGGAGTAACGTACCCGAAATGAGGAAGAAAGGAGGAGCAGAGTACAAAAGAGACAAGAAGGGCAAACCAAATGTAAATAAGGAATCAAATATAGGGATGGGAGCATATAGAATCAGCAGGTTAGGGAACACGAGAAAGTCACAAAGTAGAGAGAGCATAGTTCAAGTTGCCCAGCATACCAGTGGAGTAGATGTTGCTGGAAGCGGCTAAGGTCCCGCGCCTAAGGGCCACGCAAAAGGGCCCTTTGGCGTGACCCTTAGGCGCGGGCACGCCCTCTGGCGCTGCAGTTCAAAAGATGCCGATCAGCTGGGCTGGGGGAGGGGACTCTCTTCCGGCTCCCGATCAGGCGATCAGCTGGTGTGCACGTATGGGCTGGATGTATATATTGAATAGGATGAACGAGAGTGCTGATCCTTGGGGTATGCCCTGAATGATGGGGAACTGTGTAGATTTTCTTTGGTCACATTTGACTTGCAGTGTTCTGTTTGTCAGATAGGATGTGAACGTGGAGGTAATTACTGAGTCTTAACTGTTAATCTGGTGAATAAAGCAGAGCAGTTAACATCCTTTCCTCTACATTAACTGAACTGAAAACTGCTAAAATAATCCCAACAGTTAACACAAAGGTTATGAAATTACCAAATTCTTAATTCCAACATTTAACACAGGTTAAATGCAAAAACATTAGTAAATAGGGCCCAAAACAACATATATTAGCTAACAATAAATTACACTTCAAGGAAATATGTAATACCTCAATCAATGGGTACAACAATGGCTAGCAATAAAGTGTGGTACTGAATGCTTTAAACCAGAGATTCACAACTCTTTGGGACCCCTAGGCCAGTCAGGTTTTCAGAATATCCACAATGAATATGCATGACATAGATCTGCATACAATGGAAACAATGCATGCAGATCTATCTCATGCATATTCATTGTGGATATCCTGAAAACCTGACTGGCCTGGAGGTCCCAGAGGACTGGGTTGAGAACCACTGCTTCAAACTATTTTAATAAATATGTGAAGAGACATTTTAATAGTTCCGTGGAGATCAGAAATAAGATGCTGAGGATGCACTCACTTCCAACAGTATTTAGGAGGAAATGGAGGAACACATGGGGCTATGTATCTATATGCAGCAGAAGGAGCCACTTCACAAATATACACTTGGGAGAAATAAATGGAGGAAAACTGGCAACCCTACATGTGTACATGTCTGCACTTACACATGTATCGGAGTCATTTTGCAAACTTAGCCACATAAATTCTGCTTATTAACAACAGAAGATTCTATCTTTACCTTCTTTCAATTTGGGGTGGAATAGAAACATTGGGAGATTAAGGAATATGTCCCCCTTAATCCCTCCTGTCAAGGAATTGCCAAAAGGGGGACTTTTAAAATACTTATACGTGGCAGGCTGCGGGTAAAGCCAGACATGGACAAATTTGAGCTCACATGTGCATTCCCCTATATGAAATGGGGAGACACAGGTAGATTTCTGACCAACCTCACGCCACACCTCTGAAATACCCCTTTGAAATTTTAACATGGCATGAACATCCACATGTAAAATGAGCTTGAAGGACTACTAAGCGGGTTGATACTGCTGGGAAGAAATCTGCACTTGTAAGTACTTAACTGCCTGAGAAATTTTCTGAATCATGGGAAAAGGGAATCCTTTGAGTTAAAACTGATAAAATCGGTATATTTTAAAGTTCAGTGTTTTATTAAGTGAGTTAGGGCATAGTACTACAAGCCAGCTTTCACTTAAATTAAAGCCAGGTAGGATATATCTTAACAGATAGAATAGAATAGAGAAAACAATTCTTTGAGTATATAAAGAGAAATAGTTTTCTAGAGACCTTTTACAAACAGGCCCTAAAGTTAGAAGACAAGAAAACTGTGAAATTGTTTTAAATAGGTGTTAAAGTCCAGTGATAGATCAAAGGGGCGACTTCAAAAACTTCCTCTATCAAACCTAGGGCAGTGTGAATCACCCAGGAAATTAAGAGATTGTCTTAGAAGCACAGATACAAATAAGTCAACCAGAACTCAGTGACTTTCAGTTTTGAAGGACTACAAAAGAGTTTCTACTGCTGGGAAGAAATCTGCACTTATAAGTATGTATTTACTTCCTGAGAAATTCTCTAAATCTTGGGGAAAATAGAATTATTTGGGTTAAAATAGACAAATCTGTGTATTTTAAAATTCAGTGTTTTATTAAGTGACTTAGGGCATAGTACTACAAGCCGGTTTTTAATTAAATTAAAGCCAGTTAGGGCTTAGTATTGCAAGCCAGCTTTCACTTAAATTAAATCTAGTTAGGATATACTGTATCTTAACAAAGAGAATAGAATAGAGTAAATATTCTTTGAGTATGAAGAGAGAAATTGCTTTCTAGAGACCTTTTACAAAGAGGCCTTCCAGCTAGGATGCAAGAAAACTGCAAAATTGTTTTAAATAGGTGTAAAAGTCAAGTGACAGATCAAAGGGGCAACTTGAAAGGCTCCCTTTATCAAACCAAGGGCAGTGTGAATCACCCAAGAAATTAAGAGATTGTCTTAGAAGCACAGATACAAACAGGTCATCCCTCTTACCCACAGCAGGCATAATCATTGATTTATAGCCTCCTAAACTAGTTAAGGGGAAGGGGATGATCTTATGCAATTTCAGGTTTAACTGATTATCTTCATCAGAAGGCTATTAGGAGTAGATTATTAAGTCCTTGCTGTTCACCTTGAGCTGAACACTAAAGCCTGATATTTAGTGGCGGAGGCTAGTGTGAGTACAGTGCCTAGCCTTCACTGCTGAAGAGTTAACCTGGATATTCAATACCAGGACCAGCATTGAATATGTGTGAAACAGCGCTGCACGGCACAGAAGCTAACCAAGCAGCAGCAATATTTGGCATTTTTGAAGGCATTTACATGGGTAACTGCCCTAGTTATCATTGTAAATGCCTTATCCGGGATTTTCAAAAGGCATCAACAAGGGTAGTGCCTTTCAAAAATCCCAGATGCTATGTGCCCAGATGCTATGGTGTTAGCATCGGGGCGTGTTGGGGGCATTCTGTGACAGAGCAGGTATGGAGGAAAGGGCTAAGTGGGTTTTTCCTTGCCTATCTTTAAGGCACAGGGGCTAAGCAGGTAGTATCAAAAATCGCTGCTACCTGCTTAGTTTTGGCAGCTGCCAGCACATCCAGCAAAACCCGGATTGTCACTTCTGTCACCACAGAAGTGAAAATATGGGTTAAGGGGGGGTCGGTGGGCAGGCTATGCGCCGACATGGTGCATACCCTGCCTAAATCAAAATTGGGCCCATTAGATATAATTGTATTGGTTCAACTATCCCTATTCCCCTAGCAACTATACATAACTCAACCACTTTAGCGAAGATACATTTTTAAATGTAAGAAGCAAACAGCAGTCCAGCAGAGAGATGAGGGGTATCCAGTCTTTTGCACTGAGTGTTACATGTATGATTTTCTCCCTGTTTTTTATTTAACATTTCTTATGTACTGTCTTTCATGATATCAAGGTGGTTTACATTGAACAGGGCATTATAACTTGGAGATAACTATTTTACAGGGAACATGGGCAATGGAGGGTTAAGTGGCTTGCCCAAGACTACAAGGAGCACCTGTGGGACTAGAAACCCTAGCATGAATGATCTTTGGAGCCCCTTGCCAGGCTCACATCACCCCCATACTGATGCAACTTCATTGGCTCCCCATCATCGCAAGAATCAGATACAAGGCTCTCACCACAGTATTTAAAGTCTTACATAAGGAATCCACCATCTGCCTTCAGAGCTTGATTTTCACCCTCAAGAATGAAAGACCATGAAGAAACAGTGCCCTCAACCTACTCAACACCCCAACTCAGAAGATTTGAAGCATGTAATCCATCTGCAATTGGGCATTCACCCTATTTGCTCCTTCATTATGGAACTCCTTACCCCCAAATCTAAGAGGATGTTTAGATCTAACTGAATTCTAGAAACATTAAAACATATCTCTTCCAAGAGCAATAAGGCACAACCTTGGACCCAGAGACACAACCACTCTAGCAGCATCTTGTGAGAGCAACCATTTCCACACACTGATAACAAATCCATGCTCCAGTGCATTGTATAAAGGTTGAATAACTAAAATCCTTAGCTCCATTGTATGTAGTTTCAGATTTACTTCAATGTTACTGTTTCCACTGTTGACACTGTCTAGTTCCCTGTAGAACAAAGTGCCTCCTCAGGCCCTGTTACACTTGTTGGTTATCTGTAAACCACTTTGAATAGTAGAAAGGGGGTATAAAAATAAGTTTAAATAACTAAAACAGAATAAATTATTAAGGAGGACCATGGAAATCCACTGCTTACCCCAGAAAAGCAATGTAGAACCTGTGTACTTTTTGGGAACCTGACAGGTATTTGTGACCTGTATTGGCCACTGTTGGAAACAGGATATGGGGTTTGATGAACCCTTGGTCTGACCCAGAATGGCATATCTTATATTCTTATGTTCCTTTTCTAAAATGGCCATTTACATGTGGATGGAATTTACACTTGTAAGCAGTCATATTAGCATGTGGAAATGATATATAAGGCTTCTAAAATAATCCCCATAATAATTGTTTTAATTATTTTAATTTTTTAAATAATCTCTATTTATTCAAAATAAATCTATAAGGGGGCTAGGTACTAAGGTGCACTATTATTAACATGCATTAAATCACCATATCATGTGCTATTTTACCATAAGCTCCATGCTATTCAATGGGACCTAGTTACTAATTATGCAAAGGGTCAGTGCTACCATTAGGCAAACTAGGCATTCACCTAGAGCACCAACCCTCCGGGGATGCTTCTTGCCACTGCTGTTGCCTCTCACCATGATCTATAGTGGCAGAAATGCCTTGAAACCACCCCAAGGCGCTTACCTTCAAACTTCAGTGCTGTGGAGCTGTTTGCTTCTGCCCCCACCAATGCCAACTTCCTGTTTGCGTGGGGGTGGAAGCAGTACATGAGGGAGGAGTTGGGGCAAGTTACCTCAGGCCAGAAGGTCAGGGGTTGAAATCCCACTAGAGGACAGCAACATTGTGCCAGAAGAACTGGGGTTTCTAGTCCCACAGGTGTTCCTTGTGGTCTTGGGCAAGCCACTTAACCCTCCATTGCCCATGTTCCCTGTAAAATGGCTAACTCCAAGTTATAATGCCCTGTTCGATGTAATTTCAGTTTGTTCAATGCACACCACCTTGATATTATGAAAGGCAGCATATAAGAAATTATAAATAAATAACCTCCATGAAGAAAAGCTGGAACACACCCTGAAGATATCTCTGGCCTTTTGCGGCTATTGCCCCACAGCTTAGGAAATATGCCCCTATGACTCTGTCTGTTCTAATCTTACTAAAGTCTGAGAAGGTATTCTTTCAGCTGTGGTATAAGAAGATATTACTAAAATATAGTTCTGAACATACAGGTGCTGTATCTCTTTATCACAGAGGATGTGCCAATTTCTTTATTTATACCACTTTATCAAATAATCCAATTAAGTTGTTTGAAAATGTAATTATGTTATCCATGCTTAAGGTCATACAATTATAAAAAAGGGAAGCTTATGTTTAGATCGACCAAGCTCTCGGCAAAAACAAATGACAAATTAGGTGTCCTCTAATAGCAGTTCACCCTAGGACTGCCATAAATAACATGATTCTAGAAAAAAAATTGAAAATAATTTCAAAAAAGCTAAGCTCATAATATTACAACAAGCCAATAAATCTCTGATAGAAGATAAATGCTTAATATTACAATCAAAGTTGGCTACCACTCAAGATTATATTCCTATTTCATTGGTTACAGGGCAGTAGGGCTACCCTGCCACAGCACTGGCATTAATGACATGATATTAAATGCACTTCCTTAACAAAGCAGGTCTCCAGTCTAGAATAATGAAACTTTTGAATGTTCTTTAAAGAAGCAGAGAATATGAGAGCAAATGAGAAACATTAGCCATATCTAGTCTGCCATCTCCCTCCTGTTACAATACTGTATAATGGACTGTATTTGATCTCCAGCTTTTCCTTTCCTTCTTCTTCTTCTAGTATATGATGGCAGATAAAGACCAGTATGGTCCATCCAGTATGCCCAGTAATTAACCAGTGAGCATTGGGGCTTGTAGCGGCAGTACTTGCGGATATTCAGCAGCACTAACCATGTTAGTGCCAATGAATATCATGCTTAGCAGCATTTACATGGTTTGCCTGTCTTGTACATCTAAGGGTAGCAAATAGTTACAGGCCTGAAAACTGAGCGGAAGAGATGAACATCAACCTCGTGAGGAGTAATATTGTAAAAGGACAACTACAGTATGTGAGAGGTTCAAGAAAAAGGCATCTAATTTATAAAGGCAACTGAATCACCTGTCTTTATAAAATTGGATCCTAGAAAAATGTATCACCATCAATGTTCCCTCCTGGGGATCAGAGTCCACCCCAGGAGGAGTATGTTGACTGTTATATTTTTTTGTTTGGTTATAAATAAACTTAAAAAAAAAATTTGGCTCCTAGGACCACCAACAAATATACAAATACTTCATTTATTTATGTTATTTATTTAAAAGACATCTCTACAATTCAAAGCAGTTTACAATTAACAAATGTGTAACAGGGCCTGGTCAACACACTGTTTTACATGAAAAAGGAACAGTGAAAACAGTATAACAATAGTTTAACAGTTTAACATCCAACTATTTACAGTTATGGTTCTACTGGCTGGATTGATCAACTTATGTATATATTGGTGTATTTGTCTGTTGTGTATTTAGAATGTATTTTAAGGTGGCTGAGTTTGAGTTTGTGACAAGTTGTATTCATTGTGAAAGAGGTATGTATGTTTTAAGCTTTTTACCGAATTCCAACAAGTCTGGGTTTTCTCTTAGGGGTATGTTTACTAAACCGTCTTAACGTGCGCCCGGCGATAGTGTGCAGGCTGCCATAAAAGAAGTGGGCATTTCGGTCTTAATGTAGCAAAATGGGATTATCGCGTGATAACATGCGCTGCGCACATTATCGGGCGAGATGCCGCTAAGCACGTTAATGCGTGGTAATATTAGGTAGGCGCGCAGACATGCAAGCACAGAAACAGAGGTGTAGCACAGTGGTTAATACACTGACTGATGGTACAGGGGTCATGAGTTCAATCCCCCAGTGTGCCTAGTGCACATGGCTGGCTGAGGCATTAGCTGTTAAGTGTAAGTGTTGCTTTTTGAGGCGTGTTATGTATATTTTAATTAGTGCTGCCAGCAAACACACCCTCACGTGCCGTAACCGAAGGTGCCGCATAAGGCACTCTATAAGGCACTCCAAAGGGCACATTATAAAGTGCACTGTCTGCTAAGGCACCCTATAATGTCCCCTATGGGGCACCCTATAAGGCGCTTTATAGGGCACCTTATAAGACACCATAGAAGGTGCTTTATAGGGCGCCTTATACGGAGCCCTATGGGGCACCTTATGAAGCACCTTATGGCTACAGTACTCTGAGGGTGTTTTTGCTGGCAGCACTAATGTACATTAAAAATAGACAATGCCTCAGACAGCCCTATCAAATAACCCCACCGTGGGTGTGAACCCAGAACCTCTGGCTCCACAGGCAGTGAAGTAACCAGTGGGCTACAGCTGCTAGCAAACCCTTTGCTGGGTACAGAAGGACTGTAGGTCACCACACAAACTGTCTGCTGTGGTTACCAGGATAGGGTTAACACACCCGTACCCATGATGCACTGCACATGCAAATCAGCAGTCTACAGATGATCACAAGATGGAGTATGCACCCCCAAAGCACCTCGGCCTGGTAGGGGGAACTGACCGTGTGCACCCCCACAGCACCTTAGCCTGGTTGGGGGTACTGACCATGTGTTACTGGCACAGAGTAGCTACAGACCGTCACATTGTAGAGGTACTGTGCTCACCCTGAAGGTGAGGTGGGGTACCCAGCACCAGGTCCACAGCACCTTTCATGGCTAATGTATGCCATGCTGCAGATCCCCATCAGTGCTACTGTGTGATAGGTAGGTCCTGCAGACACACCTGTGTCCATCTGTATTTCTCAGTCATGTATAACCCCATGGGCTATGATGCACCCAGAATAGTGCATATCCTGTGTTGGTGCCATGGTTACATGAAGTAGGTGAAAGGAGGGAGGAGGGAGGAGGAGAGAGGAGAGAGGGGGGAGGGAGAGGGGGGAGGGGGAGAGAGAGGGGGGAGGGAGAGGGGGGAGGGGGAGGGGAGGGAGAGGGGGGAGGGAGAGGGGGGAGGGGGAGGGAGAGGGGGGAGGGAGAGGGGGGAGGGGGAGGGGGAGGGGGAGGGAGAGGGGGAGGGGGGGGGGGGAGGGGGAGGGGGAGGGAGGGGGGAGGGGGAGGGAGGGGGAGAGGGAGGGAGGGGGAGGAGGGAGGAGGGGGGGAGGGGGGAGGGGAAGGGAGGGAGGAGGGGGAGGGAGGGGGAGGGGGGAGGGAGGGGGGGAGGAGGAGGGGGAGGGGGGGAGGAGGAGGGAGGGGGGGGGGGAGGGAGGGGGGAGGGAGGGAGGAGGGAGGGAGGAGGGAGGGAGGTGTTTGGACCCATAGGCAGATTATGTAGGGGGGGAGGGGGGTGTTTGGACCCATAGGCAGATTATGTACCACCACCCAACCCTCTGGGGCTCAGGGTGGGAAACAGGATCTCCCACAAACAGATCCACATTCTACCTCCCTGCAATGGTGGCAGTAGAGGGAACCATCAAGGGAACCATCAACCCCAGTCCTGCTGGGGAACAGACACCCTACAGGACAGTCAATGCAGATCTGTACACATCCATAAAGCAATAGCAGACAGTAGACCTGAAAATGCTCAGCTGCCCCCCACCACTATCTGACATTCTCCAGCAGCAAGCCTCCAGCTACTGCACCCAGCAAGGTGTTCCAGCAAGACACATACTAACTGCAGACAGTCTGCTAACTAGTCCATAGTGCATATTCCTGGAGAAGATGCATGTGCCCAGAACTGGGATGTCAGCATACTCACCAAGCAGATACATCAGTGATTGGGCCCCAAAAGAGAACCCATAAATACCACATGATAGAAACACTACATAGCACTATGGGGGAACCTAGCCATGCTGTGGTCACTGCTCAGTCAGGGTGAGAGTGATCTTCCAGCAGGACATGCTGTGGCCACCCTGTCCGTGCAGGTGGTGGCGGGGCACTACAATGTCCGAGACATTGCCCTATGCCCTGTGCAGATGCAGCCAGGCCAGTCCACCCTATCCAGGCTATTCCCACAGCACCTGGCTCCTCATTATGCACATTGGCAGGCCAATACTGGCAACAGTGCTGGCAGTGTGGGCTGTGGAGGGTGTTGGCAGCCACCACACACTGGATAGACAGACACACACTCCACACACCTATGCCAGCATTGTGCAGCTATAGAGGTGTTTGGCAGCCCTGGCCACCACACCAGTCCTGGGCACAGTGCAGGCATGACTATGGTTCGCAATACTGTTGGGGTCACTCTGTCAGACACCAGACCTGAGGCACACTCCAGGGACATCAGAAAGGTTGCTATGATGCAGCTCAATCAGCCAATTGTGCTTAACATAGGAATTTCTATCTGCCGGTTATCATAGCAACCTTTTGATAGCTGTGTACAGTTTTCCCATGTTTAGGGTGACATTGCTAAGGTATGCAAGTGTTAGTATTGGGAGATGCATGCATGGCCCAACATCCTGCCTCTCCAGGAGGCTTCGGATAATGGAGCCTGTGGGTGCGTGTGTGTCTGCCCCTGTTGGCCTCTGCTCTAGGGCAGAGGTTCCCAACTCCAATCCTGGTGGGCCAAACACTGTTCGCGTTTTCATGCTGTCCCTAATGAATATTGTCACACTTCAGCACCCTCTGGTATATATAGGCGGTTGCCTAGGAGGGGTTGGCATGTGATGCATAGGGGAATACATATTTATAAACCTTCTAAGTGCTGCAGCCTGGTGTCCGTTGTAGTTGTGGTCCAAGTAAATACAGCAAAGGCTTCCGTGGGTTTAACAATACCTTTATTGCCGCACAGGAGTTTGGTGAACTACTTCCCCAAGCACAGACAAAAGATGGTGCTACGCAATTGTGTCCAATAAAAGTCCAAGAATCCCCTGATGCTTCTCAGGTACAAACTCAAAGCAAAACATTCAGCTTTCAAACTTCCTTCAGCTTCAAATACAACAGCTGTTTCTCTCCACTGGCATTGCTTTCATATACATGCTTTAAACACAGGAAAACTTTCACAGCCTTGTACTTCTCTTCACAGCTGAATTAATTAGGCTTGAGTTTCCCACAGGCAGAACGCTGCCTTTCTCCGTGGAAACTCCGGTTATAGCAAATAGGCTTTCTCCGCACTTCTATAGGATATCTTTGTACAGCTTTCACTCCTTTTACAGGATACACTTATATGGCTTTCAGTCCTTATAACAAACCCCACAGTCCATAGCTGATCCACTGCTATCACTTAATGGTGCATCAGTTTGCATGTCCTCCAGCTCTGGGTCTGATATGTCCTTAAGACCTGGGTTAAGGGGGTCTACAGACTGCCACTGCTTAATTAGTGCTTTATGCTGCTTCTGTTTGTTATCTCTAACATACCTAGGCACTTGCAAGGATTCCAAATCACCAGCACCTTTTAAAACATCATAAAAAGGGCTCACCTTCCTTCTGGTCTGCCTAGTACATGCTTTCTGGTTGAGAGGCAAATATTTCCCTTGATACTGCTTCACTAGTTCTTTTAACACAGCGTGCTCTTCAGAGTCTAACTCTTGCCCGTGTCTGTGCTGCCTGCAATTTGTAACATGCTGAAAGGCACCTGGGCTATACTCAGAGCTAGAACTCCTGTCACGTTCTCTGTAGTATGAAAACTTTTGCAGTCTTTTGAATGGGACTTTCTCTCTTCCCAATCTCTCCTTTATAATTCTGGCTTTGAGAGAAGATTCCAGAGAACTACTCCTGTCCCTTCCAGGCAAGGTATCTGACCTTTTCCCCTGAGGTTTAAAATAGTCTCTGACCTGTTTTTGTTTGCTGTGCAGCTCACGGTAGTTCCTTCCTGGAAGCTTTTTCAGACGGCACTCCTGAGACCTGGCTGTCTCTCTGCAGTCTGGCCAGCAACTCCCCAAGCACCTTGTGCCAACCGGGTATCGGTTGCTCTTGGCTTTGCTTCTCCTGGTCCCCAGATCTCTCCCTGGATCTGACTCTCCTGGACCTTCCTGGAACTGCTCTCTTTCTCCTTGCTGCTCATGGAACTCCACGTAGTGTTCTCTCTCTCCTTCCCCCTCTCGCTCTCTTTCCAGTTCCTGTTCTCGTGCTCGTTCTCCCTCTCCTTGACTAACAGTTACTTCCTGGTTATGTGAACAGGGCTGCCCTATCAGGTGTGACTCCGCCCCTTTTCCTCCCACGTCAGCTCCCTGGGTTTGCCTGAAGCTGGGGTGTGGCTCTCTTTCTGCTTTCCTGTGCAGAACAGCTTTCAGGGCTGAATCCTTAACCCTTTCCTGACCTGTTTTACTGACAGCTTCTGAGGACAAAAAGTGTTTTAAACCCCTATTTTTAGGTTCTGCAACCTCTGCCTTGTCACATAACCCCCCATTTAAGATATTCCGGGCTGACTGGACCTGTCCAGAACAGCACGGAATCTTACTCTGTTGATTGTAGCTAGCAAAACTATCATCTATTATGGCTAACCGAGCTAAAGCTACTCGCTCGTGCCACGGCCGTAGAACATTTACATGGAAATTTTGTTGTTTCCCCTTCCTAGTCTCTACGGTGTATGTGGCTGGCCCCACCTGTTTGATGACCCGACAGGGTCCTTTCCAGGCACTCTCAAACTTTGGGCTATGACCGGGCACCATTACAATGACCTTTTCTCCAATGTCTAAGTGACGCGGTCGGGTACGACGGTCATAATATTTTCTATGACGCCCCTGACTGGTGGTCATATTTTCCTCTACTACCTGCGATGTGCGTTGCCACCGCCCCCTTAAGTCCTTTAAGAACTGGGGTATCTCTATTATTTTCAGCAGGGCTCACTGCTGATGCCAAGAGATTTCCTCCTCTACCTCGGGTAGTGGCTGGGCCTCCCCGTCAACCAACTGAGGGACAAAGTCCTCTTTGGCCTTTTCCCCCTTACTAGTGGCTGTTAGGCCTGTCTTCACAGGCGATCCTATGGCTCCAGACCCACCTAATCCCTCTAAGGTAGTACTTAATTCAGTAACCTCCTCTATAAGTGGGAAGCCAACTCTCTCCATGATGAGCTTCGCTACCCTATCACCTAGGGTTACTTTATAATCTTTTCTGGAACAGTTTATCAGTAAGACTTTAACAGCTCCCCTAAAGTCCGGGTCTATTACCCCTGCACCTACATCAATGCACTCCTTGACCTCTAGACCTGATCGGGGAGCGATCCGACCATAGCAACCGGGCGGTATTTCAAGCTGGATACCGGTTTCCACTAAGGCTCGCCCTTGATGTGGTATAATAGTGTCCTCTGCACTATATAGGTCAAAGCCTGCAGCTTGCTCTGAGGCTCTCTTAGGGATCCTAGCATTTGGTGTAAGTCTACAGCATTTTAGGAGGAACTTTCCCTTACTTGGAGGGTCCTGGATAGGGGCTTTCTCCCTACCTGGCTTCTCTCGGGGTTTCTCAAATAACGGGGCTGGTACCATCCCTAGCCTGGATTTACCCCTTGGAGAGGATGTTGCGTATCTTACTTTTTCCTCCCTCCATCCTGATTCCTTTCTTATCTTATTAAGGTCAGGGACTTTGGCTTCTGCAGTGGCGGCTAGTCCTTTAACTAGGCCGTTTTTAAATTGAGGCCAATCCCTACCTAAAACCATGGGATGTGGTAACCTAGGTACCACTGCTACTGAGATGTTCTTTCTCAAACCTAGCCCTTCCACAGTTACCGTGTGCAAAGGATATGACGATGACGCGCCATGCACACAACGAATTCTTATTTTATCCTCAGGGTACCTTACAGAATCTCCTCCCTGAGCCTCTATCTCCTGCCATAGGGCTTTTGAGACCATTGATTGGTCGGTGCCCGAATCTAAAAGGGCTTCGACCTGGATATTGTTGACCAGCACCGTTAGTAAAAATCCCTCCCCAACCTCCTTGGACTGGGTGGTTACTAACACCAGCTTATCCCTGTAATTCTTCTTCAAGTGACCCTTCCGTCCACATGCAAAGCATTTTCGCTCCTCCCAACCAGGTTTTGGCAAGGGTTTCTTAGATATAAACTCATTCATCCTAAACCTCTCCTTCATTCCTGGCATTCCCAAGACTGCTGTATCCGGAACACCCATCCTCTTCTGACCGATGGCTTTTGCCTCAAAGAAGCGGTCAGCAAGCAAGATGGCGTCTTTCGTGTTCCTACAGTCTTGTAGAATAAGGAAGGACTGTATTTCACCTGGTAATGCTTCTACAAATTGCTCTAGCACAATGTCATCCAATATCGTGTCAATGCTCTTTCCCTCTGGAGATAGCCATTTGTAAACCAAGGTTCTGACTCTATGGCATAAGGCCTGTGGTGTTTCGCCCGGGGTTAACTCGCACCCTCGCAAACGGCGGCGATATACCACTGGAGTTAGGCCTAATCTTTCCTTAATGGTTTTGACCACTGCGTCATAGTTGTTGACTTGGTCATTAGGCATAGCCCGGTAGGCTGCGAGAGCCTCGCCTGTTAATGATGCAGCTAGCCTGATGACCCACTGTTCTTTCGGCCAACTGCTCATGAGCGCGATGCGTTCGAAAACCTCTAGGTAATCGTCAACATTTTCATCCTTAGACATTTGGCCTAGTGAAAATATACCCTGGCCCACAGTTCCCAGTTCTGCTACAGCTCCTAGTGAACTGGACACAGTCTTTAACACTTGCACTGTTTGCTTTTGTTCTCCCATGTATGATCCCAGCAGATCCAACAGCGGCTGTTGTTGCGCCCGAAGCATCTCGGCCGTCCTCTCCTGGGCCTGCGCTGACATCACCTGCTGCTGCTGAAACCTTTCTGCGACCCAGCTCATTAGCTGTGCTGGCTCCATCCTGATGTATTACTGCAAGGAAACAAAAAAGCAACACCAAGTGCGATACACACACAATTGCACCCCCTCAGCTTCCAGTCCAACCCTGCAATCTTACCACCCCCTTGCAGCAGTATCCCAGTTAACCCGCTTAGCTACTGGTTACCTGCCACAAGTGGAGTGTCTCGCTCATCAGCAATGCGGTATCCCTGGTACAGGTACTCCGTTCCGCCTCCGCCGATACTCCACTCCGAGATGCAGTCTTGCAGACCTGGTAAGCTCTTCCTGGGTACTTTCTTTGTGTTGACAAATTTCTTCTTTTTTTTTTTTTTTTCAAAAACTTTCAATAATGTTCCTTCTTCAGGACTTTATTGGCAACGATGGTAAGCGACTCTTCTTCTGTGGGAGGCCGTAGTTTAAAAATCTGAAAAACTACGCCAGTTTCCCTCTATGTCACACTTCAGCACCCTCTGGTATATATAGGCGGTTGCCTAGGAGGGGTTGGCATGTGATGCATAGGGGAATACATATTTATAAACCTTCTAAGTGCTGCAGCCTGGTGTCCGTTGTAGTTGTGGTCCAAGTAAATACAGCAAAGGCTTCCGTGGGTTTAACAATAACTTTATTGCCGCACAGGAGTTTGGTGAACTACTTCCCCAAACACAGACAAAAGATGGTGCTACGCAATTGTGTCAAATAAAAGTCCAAGAATCCCCTGATGCTTCTCAGGTACAAACTCAAAGCAAAACATTCAGCTTTCAAACTTCCTTCAGCTTCAAATACAACAGCTGTTTCTCTCCACTGGCATTGCTTTCATATACATGCTTTAAACACAGGAAAACTTTCACAGCCTTGTACTTAATTAAGCTTGAGTTTCCCACAGGCAGAACGCTGCCTTTCTCCGTGGAAACTCCGGTTATAGCAAATAGGCTTTCTCCGCACTTCTATAGGATATCTTTGTACAGCTTTCACTCCTTTTACAGGATACACTTATATGGCTTTCAGTCCTTATAACAAACCCCACAGTCCATAGCTGATCCACTGCCATCACTTAATGGTGCATCAGTTTGCATGTCCTCCAGCTCTGGGTCTGATATGTCCTTAAGACCTGGGTTAAGGGGGTCTACAGACTGCCACTGCTTAATTAGTGCTTTAAGCTGCTTCCGTTTGTTATTTCTAACATACCTAGGCACTTGCAAGGATTCCAAATCACCAGCACCTTTTAAAACATCATAAAAAGGGCTCACCTTCCTTCTGGTCTGCCTAGTATATGCTTTCTGGTTGAGAGGCAAATATTTCCCTTGATACTGCTTCACTAGTTCTTTTAACACAGCGTGCTCGTCAGAGTCTAACTCTTGCCCGTGTCTGTGCTGCCTGCAATTAGTAACATGCTGAAAGGCACCTGGGCTATACTCAGAGCTAGAACTCCTGTCACGTTCTCTGTAGTATGAAAACTTTTGCAGTCTTTTGAATGGGACTTTCTCTCTTCCCAATCTCTCCTTTATAATTCTGGCTTTGAGAGAAGATTCCAGAGAACTACTCCTATCCCTTCCAGGCAAGGTATCTGACCTTTTCCCCTGAGGTTTAAAATAGTCTCTGATCTGTTTTTGTTTGCTGTGAAGCTCACGGTAGTTCCTTCCTGGAAGCTTTTTCAGACGGCACTCCTGAGACCTGGCTGTCTCTCTGCAGTCTGGCCAGCAACTCCCCAAGCACCTTGTGCCAACCGGGTATCAGTTGCTCTTGGCTTTGCTTCTCCTGGTCCCCAGATCTCTCCCTGGATCTGACTCTCCTGGACCTTCCTGGAACTGCTCTCTTTCTCCTTGCTGCTCATGGAACTCCACGTAGTGTTCTCTCTCTCCTTCCCCTCTCGCTCTCTTTCCAGTTCCTGTTCTCGTGCTCATTCTCCCTCTCCTTGACTAACAGTTACTTCCTGGTTATGTGAACAGGGCTGCCCTATCAGGTGTGACTCCGCCCCTTTTCCTCCCACGTCAGCTCCCTGGGTTTGCCTGAAGCTGGGGTGTGGCTCTCTTTCTGCTTTCCTGTGCAGAACAGCTTTCAGGGCTGAATCCTTAACCCTTTCCTGACCTGTTTTACTGACAGCTTCTGAGGACAAAAAGTGTTTTAAACCCCTATTTTTAGGTTCTGCAACCTCTGCCTTGTCACAATATGCATTAGATACATCTGCATACCATGGGGACGGTGCATAGAAATGCAGCACAGCCATATTTATTAGAGGCAGCATGGAACCTGAATGGTGTTTGGCCCTCCAGGACTGCATTTGGGAGACTCTGCTCTAGGTAATGCTCATGTTTATGGTGTCTGTGCTCTGTAGGGTAAAATGTAGGTGTTTTGGGCATGTTTATGTCATCTGCAATAAAGGTTCTGTCTGTATTAGCACGTTTTAGTAGTGGGTAAAATATGGGGATTGGGTTGGCAGTAACCACAGCTGGGACTTGAACCTGTGACTTTCTGTTTTTGAGCACACTGGCTGTGTGCACTGAACCACCGTGTTGCCACAGAGATGGTGCATTCCCTGGTGATACCATGACTGTTCATCAGACAGGGCCTATCTGTTGCAGTGCATGGCACCCACCTACACAGGGCTAGGCCATGGTCTGCTCTGGGCAGCTGCCACTGCCCCCTCCACCACCAGTACCCCTTTGCCACCCTGCTGACATGCCCTTCTGCTGGTGGTGCTGGTGGAGCACAGTCTCAGGCCATCCAGTGTGTGGGTAGGTGTCTGCCTATGGTGCGGGGTCTGGGGTAGGGGTGCCTGCATAGCTGTCCACGCTTCCCCCCAGCACCGCCTGCCAATGTTCTGTGCCCTTGGGGGTACCTGCTGGGTACTATCCCCTGTGACACTGTGGGAAGCACACTCATGTCCATGTTGGGCCCTCATCAGTTGCTGTCTGGCTGCACTACTGTTTCAGCATTCCTATTGGCCACCTAGGCATCACCCTAGTCTGCACTGTGGCCCAGCTGCACCACAGCATGTACCGCCTGCAGCCCTCTGTGTCCCCTTTTCAAGCATCTGTCCAGTTGCCCGTTCCGACATGCCCGCCCTGCTGTTGCGAAACATGTGCATGTCATAGGAAACCTGCCCAATGAAGAGGGAAAACTCTGCTCCACACAATTTCACTGTGGGCTCATTCACCTTGTATGGGGACGGAGCATAGACCCTTCCAAAATTCATATCTTTTTTTTGGAGCTTTCTTGGGAGTGTTTTTTGATGTTTCCCATTAAAATCACTACTGACCAGCGTGGTTATGTTTTTATTACATTTTGTTCAGGCCATTTTCAGTGTTTATTTGCCCTTTTGTTCTGTGCACATGTATCACACTTATCACCTTTTGTAGGTTTCCCTGGTTTTGCTGTACATTGCTGACGTAAATGGTTTCTTTTCCCTTTAAATCAGCTCTAACGCCAGGGTTTCACTGTCGTTAGTTTTCAGCCTCGAATTTCACAGTGTTAGTGTGCAGAGACCCTCTCCCCTCCCACTATCCGCCCATTGACCCTCTCTCTCCGCCCCTGGGGAGCCTTACTCCGCCCTCCGGGAGCCTTTCTCCACCCTCAGCGCTCGTTTGCGCTGCTGCGCGCATTATCGCATGCTAAGGTACCTCTGCGCCCGATAAAGCACCATTATTGTGCGATAAGGTACATTATCACGCAATAATGTGCCAGAGCGCACATTAAGATGGTTTAGTAAACATACCCCTTAGTGTTGGCGGGAAGGAGTTTCATAATGTGGGGGCAAATAATGGGAAAGCGCGATTGCAAATGAACTGCTTGCTCTTGATTTCTGGATTGGGATTTTTAGGAGGTTGAGAGTGGAGGTTCTTCGGGACACTCAGCTATGGATTTGGAGATGAGAGGCAGAATGCAGTTTGCAGATTCCCTGTGTAGGATCTTAAATGTTATGATAAGGGCTTTGAATTTGATTCTGGCAGTAATCGGAAGCCAGTGAAGCTGTACAAGTAATCGGCTGATGTGGTCTCAACAGGGGGCTCCAGTGATGCAGCCATGTTCTGGGCCATTTACAAGGTATGGAGGGTGTGTTTGGGGAGGCCCTGGTAAATGATGTTACAGTAATCCAGAAGAGGTGTAACAATATCTTGGCAGATGGTATGGAATAGGTCTGAAGAGAGTAGGGGGTGGAGATTCTTCAGGGTTTTTAGATTTTGGTAAACAGTGGATGTTGTTCTCTTAGGTACTGGTTGAGTGTTATGCCCAGGTATTTTATTTCAGATTTGACTTTGATTTTTGCATCAAGTCTCAATGTTGGTGGTGAGCAGAAGATTGGGTCAATGGTTATATATAAGCTTTTCATCTTTTTGTTGTTGATGTGTAAGTTGTGTCAGGTGATCCATTCCTTTGCATCCCTGAAACAGTTTCAGAGGCTAGTGAGGTCGGGAGAAAGGAGCTTAATTGGTGTGAATATCATTATATCATCTGCATAAATTTGCTACTGGATTTCATATTTGTGGAAGACCTGGCTATATGAAACCAGCTATATGAAAATATTAAAGAGAAGGGCTGAGAGGCTTGAGCCCTGTTGAGTGAATGGGGTTGAGGCTTTTCTGCTGATTCTGACTTGCTGCTTTCGGGAATCTAGGTAAGAGTGGAACCAAGCGAGTGTTATCCCCTGGAGCCTCTGAAGTAGCAGATGGTGAGGAATGAAGTCAAAAGTCAGAGGCAATGTTGAGGAATAGCAGAATGAAACAATTTTTATGGTTTTGTGATCCTGTTATGAGCATATTTAGCAGAGAGGTGATAAGAGTTTCTACCCCATGATGCCATCTGAATCCATGTTGAAATGGGTCAGGTGGGGCATTTTCTGTAAGGTGATCTTGAAGTTGTGTGAGTATGATTTTCTCCAGGATCTTTGTGACAAATGGGATGCTTGATATACAGTAGGTCTATAAGATTTTGGGCAGGCTGGATCAAGCTCGGCACTTTTTATGAAAGGTTGGATTGATGATTGCTTCAGTGCAGTGGGTACCTGCCCTAGGGACAAGGAGGTATGAACAGTCTTCATTAGATAGGTGCTGAAGTGAGGATGGGTGATTTTTACTCATGATACCAGACATGGGTCAAGTGCGGAGGTTATTGTGTTATTTTGTTGAGGGCCTGTATTATGTCTTCTATGTTTCGGAGTGATGGGAGGTCAAATTGTGATCAAGGCTTCTGGGGTGTTGTAGTATGGTCAACTTTCATTGAGGAGTGGATCTTTGAGGGTGTGAATAGCTGTTTTAGAGATTAGATAAGTGGTAAACCTATCTGGACATATGTCCTCCCGTGGTCTTCCTTTGGATGGTTCCTTTAAGAGTGATTTTGCTATGGTGAATAGTTCTCTTGGTTTATTTATTTCCTTGTTGATGAGATTGGTATGGTATTCCTTTTTCTGTTTGAGTGTTTCTTTGTTGTATAGTTTAAATAATTGTAAATAGGTTGTGTGGAGAAGTGGATATTTTGAGTTTCTTCATTTGCATTCCAGGCATCATAATTCACTTTTTTGCTTCTGCAGAGGGGCTGAGAACCATGGGGCCCTAGTCCTGGGTTTCTATGTATATCGTTTTGGATGGGCAAGGGCTGCATTTGATAGGATTGTGTTCTAGCCTTGGAATAAGTTGTCAAGGTCAGCATTTGAAGCTGCTATAGCATCAAGTTACAGGATGACAGATTCTATAAAGTGTTCATTGTTGAAGTCTCTGAATCTTCGGGTAGTGTGTGATGAAGGATCTTGGGTGGCTTGCTTTAAGGTGAGGTAGATAGGAGAAAGGATGGCTGCATTGTCTGAGAGGATTGTGGTAGATGGATGGTGAGACAGAGGGGGAAGGTTTGAAGGCATAAATATGAGGTCTAGGATGTTGCCCTTCATGTGTGTTGGACTGTTTAGGATCTGGGTGTAGCTAAGAGCTGCCATTGCATCTAGGAATGCATTGGCTTGTGAGTAGGAAGCAGAGGCTAGGTTGAAATCTCCAAGTAATATAAGAGGTTTGTGACTGGTTGGAGTGGAGCAAGCAGCTTCAAGAAGAGTCAAGAGTTCAGATGCATTGCTGTGGGGCTCTCTGTATGTTAGACAGAGTGAAATGGAGCTATTAGCCACTACTAAGGTGTCAATTTCTGTAGTGGAGTTGGTTTCAACAACTTTGAGTTTAAGGTTTTCTTTAGAGATGATTCATACCCCTCCGCCTCTGCTGTATATTCTATTTGAGGTGAGTATTGAGTATGAAAGAGGGCAAAGATGGTTTAAGAGGACTGTGTCTGAGTCAGTGAATCAAGTGAACTTTGAAAAAGATGTAAATCTGTGCATCTACATAAGAACATAAGATATTGCATATACTGGGTCTGACCAAAGATCCATCAAGCCCAGTATCTCGTTTCCAATGGTGGCCAATCCAGGTCTCAAGTACCTGTCAGCATCCCAAAAGGTAACTGATTCCATGCTGTTTATCCTAGGGGAAAGTAGGGAATTTCCCTAGTCCACTTTAATAATGAATTATGGACTTTTCTTCCAGTTTTAGAGGGCCTCTATTGCAAGCAAGGTAAATACATGGATCTAGATATAATTTCTCTACCTGAGAGTTCTTAAAACGGGTTCATTTCATTTTAATCACTTTTTCTGCTCTTCTGCCAAATGACTACTTTCTTTAGTTGTATTGCAGAAGGGGATTTTTTTTTCTGTTGCTATTTTTTTTTCTCCCATCTAACCTGCAGGTTCAAAGAAAAAGGAGTAAGATTCTACTGAAGATTTTTCAGCAGAGACTATAGCCATACCTGGAACGAGAACTGCCTGAAGTGCAAGCAGGGTTCAGGAAAGGGCGAGGAATGAGAGACATCAGCACAGATGTAAGTTCGATCCTTGAAAAGGCAAAATAATACGAAAAAGATATCTATATATGTTTTATCGACTACAGCAAGGCTTTTGCCTGTTTAAATCATGAGAAACTCTGGGCCACATTAAGAAGCGTGGGCATACCAGAACATATGATAATTCTCTTGTACAACCTTTACATTGATCAAGAAGCAACAGTTCAAACTGAACAAGGAGAAACAGAGTGGTTTAAAATCAGCAAAGGTGTACAACAAAGCTGCATACTTTCCCCCTACCTGTTTAATTTCTATGCAAAACAAGTCATCAGAGAAGCAGGTCTGTATGAAGACAACTGAGGTGTGAAGATTGGCGGAAGACTCAGCAATCTTTGCTATGTTGATGATATCACATTACTGGATGAAAGTGAAGACGATCTGAAACATTTCATCTCAGCATCAAGGAACACAGGACCCAATATTCAAAGGGCATTTACACGGTTTATAGCCCAGTAAACTATGTAAATGCCTTAAACGGTAATATTCAATGGCACTTACACAGTTAGTGCCATCAAATATCTCTGTCTATATCCCCTACATGCCCCCATGCTATCCGGTTAGCATCGGGGTGTGTTGGGGCATTTCGGGGTGGAATGGGAGCAGAGATTGCCGGTAACTGGGTGGCGACGATATTGGACTGCTATCCGGTTAGTGATTCACGCCCAAAATTAGGCAAGCTTTTGGCTTGCCTAGTTCTAGCTGTGGATGCTAACCTGGTAGCAGTCCAATATTGTCACTACCCGGTTAGACTCTGCAGGTGACTCCACTCAGCGCCAAACCCAGATATTCAATGCCATCACCATGGCATTGAATATGCAGGTTTAGAGGTCAGCAGGCAGGGCTATGCGCCGACGCGGCACATAGCCCATCCAAATGAATATCGGGCCCCTAGTCTTAAAATGAGCCTACACCTTAATGTAAAGAAGATAAAGATCCAGACAACTGGCAAAATCAGAAAGTTCATCATTGATGAAGAAATAATTGAAATATTTGACAACTTTAACCTACTTGGATCAACTATTAATAAAGAAACAACAAGCAGTCAAGAAAGTCAATGACACATTGCTCTTGATAGAATGACTCTGAAGGACCTAGTCAAGATTCTCAAGAGCAGAGATATCTCTCTACATGCAAAGATTCAACTTGTTCAAGCCATAGTATTTTCAATAGCGTCATATGGATATGAAAGTTGGATAGTGAAAACGATTGATAGGACAAAAATCGCTGCCTTTGAATTATGGTGCTGGCGATGAATATTCTGTATACCATGGACTGCTAAAGAGCAAACCAGTCAGTACTAGAGGAGATCAAACCTAAGCTTTCCTTAGAAGCTCATATGACAAGACTTCAACTTTCATACTTTGGACATATCATGCAAAGAGTGAGATCATTAGAGAAAGATATCATGCTTGGCAAGGTAGAAAATCAGCGCAAGAGAGTAAGGCCAGCAATGAGATGGATCAATATAATAGCAGCAGCTATGGGTTCAACTGTATCAACAATGATCCGCCTGACTGAAGACTGAACACAGTTCAGGACAACTATCCAGATAGTTGCCATGAGATGACACCGACTTGATGGTACTTAACAACAACATTGTAAGGGCAACAAACCTTTTTCTTAGGAAAGTAGAGGGAAACAGAGACCATTATTGTTATTGAAAGAAGTAGCTGAAAAGGTGAGGAAAAAGAGTGTAGCCTTCATAAAATACAAGAGATCACAGAAAAAGTAAAGCAAGCACCAATATGCAGAACAGCTTTTAGAAGCTAGGAAAATAGGAAAACAAAGATACAAATCGAAAAAAAATAGCTGATGTAGTAAAATGAGGGAAGAAAACATTTTTCAGATATCTTAGTGAGATGAAGACGTGCAAAAGTGGTATTGTCAGACTAAAGGGTGAAGGGAGGAATATGTAGTAGCTGATGAGGATAAAGCAGAATTGCTTAACAAATATTTCTGTTCTGTGTTCATAGATGAAGGGCCAGGAGCAGGATCTCAGAAAACACTGACAAATAGGTACAGAAGTGAACTTGATCTTGAAATAACACTAAATGAAAGGTTAGCTATAATTGTCATCTCAGAGACCTGGTGGTAGGAGGACAATCAATGGGGTACCATGATACTTAAGTACAAACTATATCACAATAATAGGGTAGATCAAATTGGTGGAGAGGTTGCTCTCTATGTTAGAGAGGGTGCATTGAGTCACACAGGATTAAAGTTTTGTAGGAAACTTAATACACTGTAGAATCTCTATGGATAGAAATTTCATGTAAAAAGGGGAAGACAATGGCAGAGGGAATGTACTTCGCCTGGCCAGAATGAGCAGATGGATGATGAAATGCTAAAATAAATCAGGGAAGCTAACAAAAGTTACAATACAGTAATAATGAGTGATTTCAATTACCCCGGTATTGGCTGGGTCAATGTCAGAGCAGAACATGCTAGGGAGATAAAGTTTCTAGATGAAATAAATGACTGCTTCTTGGAGCAGCTTATATATGAGCTGACAAAAGGGGAAGCTATTTTGGACCTAGCCCTTAGTGGAACACAGAATCTGGTGCAAGATGTAATGGTGTTGGGGCCACTTGGCGACAGTGATAATATCATGATCACATTTGGTTAATAAATGGAGGGAGGATAGCAAGGAAATCCACAGTACTTCCTTTTAACTTTCAAAAGGGAGATTATGATGAAATGAGGAAAATAGATGATAAAAAACTAAAAGGAGCAGCTGCAAAGATTATGGTTGTGGTTAAGTTTATTTACTATACCACCTTTTCTACAAAAATGAAAGTGGTTTACAAAAATTTAAAATAAGAGTGGAGACTAGAAATGAATGCCAATCAATGAAGAGTAAAGAGGAAAATGGATACTAACAACAGAGCACAAACATTCAAGAAGAGTCAGGCAAATATTTGTCTGAACAGGCATGTCTTCAGTTCAGACTTAAAATATGGAAATGTGGTTTGAAGGCAAAGCTGAAGAAGTAGTCCATTCCACAGTGGTGGGGGGAGGGACTAAGAAAAAGATGACTGAGTGTCTTGTGGACTCATAACCTTGTTTGGAGAAGGTATTGTCACCACCAGGGGGCTCTCTACACCAGGTATACTGTAAACTCTAGTCCAAGTGGTGCCGGTAAGCTGGCCATCACCTCAACCAGCTGGTCCAATGCTAGAAGTCTCACAGCAGTTCAGTTCAGTGATTATTTTAATTAAGCAGACTAATCGTTATTATTCCAACCTTTTACATAAATTCTCAGTGCTTCATACTGCTAACGATAGTCATGTGCCACACTCTGTGCATCCTCAAGCAACAGTTCCAAATGGCGCAGTTCATGCATTCACCCTTGGGTATTTAACAGTCACAAAGGCATCACTTCACCTGCATGCACCTCCCTCTTCTAGGCTGGTAACATCTTGGCTGCCCCTAATCTAGTCTACTGTTTCCAGTCATTATTATCCCTCTCTGGTCACACTGCTCCTGCAATGAGAGAAACAGCTCCCCGTCTCCTCACCTCTGGGGTTTATGCTGCACACAACAGGGCAGCAATCATCAAGGTAAGTTCAGCAATGGTCACTGGGTTTTATCCCCGAAACAGCCTCTGCACTTTTATCCTCAGCCTTTAAAAGCACATAAAGGAGCATGGGAGTTGTTTAAAAATACTATCCTGGAAGCCCAGACTACATTTATTCCAAAATAATGACAGCTCTTCGTGGCTCTGGGAGAGAGGGTGAAGCAGATTGGTGTGTAGGTGATGCTCTCTTCAATCCTCTCTGTTGAGGGTAAAGGCCGAGGCAGAGAAGCTTTCATCCTGGAGATAAATGCATTAATTATGTCAAGTTTGTTTTGGTTTCCTAGACCATGGGGTGATTTTCCAAAGGCTGCAGAGCAGAGATGGCATCCAGTCTGCATGAGCTGTGGAGCCTCACAAAACCAAAAGCTAAGACTATAATTTTCTTACTTATCTCTGCTGGTTTCTAACTACCAATATAGAGTTTAACTGTCTGTTTTGGGGATATTGCTAATATAAAGTTTAACTATTGGATTTGGGGATATTGCTAATATAAAGTTTAACTGAGGCTATACATTAAAGCTTGGGGATATTCAGCCTACTGGGACCTGAGTATCCAGATAACAGAGGTTTAATTCTTTTGCTCTGTTGGAGAAAGATTGCTCTCAGGGAGGGGGTGAACATTTGTTCTCAGGGAGGGGCTAATTTTAGACCATCTTACACCTGGCCACACATACTGGTCTGAGGCAGTCTGCATAAGCTGTGGAGCCTCACAAAGCCAAAGCTAAGACTATAATTTTCTTTCTTATCTCTGCTGGTTTCTAATTACCAATATAGAGTTTAACTGTCTATTTTGGGGCTATTGCTAATATAAAGTTTAATTGTGTTATAAATTAAGCTTGAGGATATTCTGACTAACTGACTGCTTTCCTGGGTAGTCTTGGAACAGATATCTGTGGGTGCCCTCAGTTCAGGAACAACCTACTGGCCAGAGACACTTAGGTTCCCACCGACCCTACCCCTCACCCCACCCACCCCAGGGGCTTCATTGCCTATATAGTGATCACATATGTTGCTATCTATCCTTTAAACTTGGGTTAAAGCCCACATCTTCTTCTTCCTCTTCTCCTTCTAGAACTGCTTATTCAGCATGCCATGTATTCAGTACAACAACTGCAGTATATTCATTCCAAGACAAATCATTTGGAACCTACAAGTTTGTCCTCTGTGCCTCAGGTCAGCTGCCATGCATAAAGAACTGACTCTACTAATGGAAGACCTAGCTGCCATGCATAAAGTGGTGAGCCTACTGAGGGAGGAACTGGCTGCAATGAAGCACACCTCTTCTAGGATACAAACTGAACAATGTCCACCACTGCTCCAAGAAACAATCAAACACCCCAGGAACAAATGGATCACAGTGGGTTCTGGTAGATTGCAACCTGTGACACAGAAACATCCTATGCATCAGGAGATATCCCTGTCTTCTCTGCCTTGGCAAATGAGGATGCCCAATCCAAAGAAACTGAAGAACCCTTAAATGAGACAGACAATGCCCAATCTCCGGCTAAAGGACCAAATATGAAGAAAACCTCACCAAACAGAAAACTACTACTACTTGGTGATTCCATCATCAGTGGCACCAACTTGGGAGCACAGTTTAGTCAAGTGCCTCCCAGGCTCTTCAACCAGCAGGAATACAAAACAAGTTATTGAAGTACTTAGCACAGAAAGTGAACACTCCAAATTTGATGTTGTTATCCACTTGGGCACAAATGACCTGGCTAGAAACAGTGTCTTAACAGTCCAAAAGGACTTCCAATCTCTGGGAGAGAAACTCAAGCCCATTATTAACACTGTTGCATTCTCAGAGGTTCTACCTGTTTTTGGTAAGGGGGAAAAAGGCTGTATTGCATTAGCAGCTTTAATACATGGCTCCAGACCTGATACAAACAAGAAGGATTCAGATTTATTGGCGACTGGGGTAACAGATGAAACAATAACAGACTATACTGTGCTGATGGACTACATCTCCCTGTCGCAGGGAAAAAAAATCCTAAGTGAAAAATTCAAGCAGTATGTGGATATGCATTAAAACTAGGAAAAAGGGGTGACGGATGTGGAAGGTCAAGCCCTGGATGTCACCCCCTGCAAAAGCAGATTAAAATCAGAAACAGCCACACCCTTTAAACCACACATCAAAAACAAGTGGGAAGATGTGGGCAGAACAAAATCAATGCAAAATACCACCAGCCAGTTAAATGCTGGAAAGCAATGAGCACAAATGCTCGAAGCTTAGCCAACAAAGTTCTGGACCTGGAAGCCCTAATGGTGGAAAGGAATTTGGACATTGTGGCCATTACAGAAACATGGCTTAATGAATCGCATGAATGGGATGTAGCCATAGCTGGCTATAATCTATTCAGAAGAGACAGAGCAAATGGAAGTGGAGGAGGAGTAGCCTTGTATGTCAAAAGCAATATTAAAGCTACAGAAATGCAGGGGGCATTGGGAAAAGAAGAAGCACTCTGGATTGTGTTGGAAAGAGGAGATGCAGCACTGTCATCCATACTGCTGTAGTCTACAGACCTCCAACACAAATTGAAGTGATAGACAATGAATTGATTATAGATACTGCCAAGATAGCCACAAAGGAGGAAGCGATCATATTGGGTGACTTTAATCTACCTGATGTGGATTGGATTACTCCTTCTACAAATCTGGAAAGAAGCAAAACAATTGTGGATGCTCTCCAAGATATGTTACTTAGACAAATGGTGATGGAACCAACCAGTGAAAGCTCAACGCTGGATTTAGTGCTCACCAACGGTGATAGCGTGTCGAATGTCTGGGTGGGTGCCGCTGTGAGCAGCAGCGATCACCACATGGTGTGGTTTGAGATAAAAGCCATGGTACAGGCCAATCATAGCAAGCTCAAAGTCCTAAACTTCAAAAACACCAACTTCAATAAAATGGCCGAGTACCTAAAGGAAGAGCTGACAGGGTAGAAGGAGATAAGGGAAGTGGAATTGTAATGGACTAAACTAAAGGTGGCAATAAAAGGGGCAACAGATAAATATGTAAGAAAAGTAAACAAAAACAAGAGGAGAAGAAAACCTATTTGGTTTTCCAAAGAAGTGGCTGCTCAAATAAAGGCAAAAACTACAGCTTTCTCAAAATTCAAAAGCTTACAAACAGAGGAACACAGAAATGAATACAGGATCAAACTCAAAGAGACAAAGAGAGAAATAAGGATAGCAAAATCAAAGGCAGAGGAAAAGATGGCTAAAGATATTAAGTTTGGCAACAAAACTTTCTTCAGGTATATTCGGGAAAGGAAGATGATCAGAGGTGGAATTGCAGGACTCAGAAGTGCTGGGAACGGACTTGTGGAAAGTGACATTGAAAAAGCGAAATTGCTAAATGAATACTTCTGCTCTGTTTTTACTAAAGAAAGTCCTAAAGAAGGACCACCTGTGACTCCCAAATATAAAAATGGGAATGAAGTAGACACCACACCATTCACAGAAGATGAAGTGTTAGAACAATTTGCAAAACTGAAAGTGGACAAGGCCCTGGGACAGGATGGAATACATTCCAGGATACTGAAAGAGCTCAGAGAGGTTCTTGCAGGGCCGTTAAAGGATGGTTTCAACAGATCCTTGGAAACAGGAGAGGTTCCTCAGGACTGGAGAATGGCTGATGTTGTACCTCTACACAAAAGTGGTGACAGGGAAGAAGTGTCAAACTACAGGCCTGTGAGCCTTACCTCAGTGGCGGGAAAAGTAATGGAGGCACTCCTGAAAGAGCGAATAGTGAACTTTCTCAAAACCAACAGGTTACAAGATCCGAGGCAACATGGTTTTACCGAAGGATGATCATGCCAAACAAATCTGATTGAGTTCTTTGACTGGGTGACCAGGGAACTAGATCAGGGGCATGCGATGGATGTCATTTACCTGGATTTCAGCAAAGCCTTTGATACTGTTCCTCATAGGAGGCTTATCAATAAACTCAGTAGCTTGGGGATGGATCCCAAAATGGTAAATTGGATCAGAAATTGGTTGACTGACAGACGACAGAAGGTGATGGTAAATGGAGCTCACTCGGATGAAGGGAAGGTGATTAGCAGGGTGCCCCAGGGGTCGCCATAGGTCCAGCACTGTTCAATGTATTTGTGAGGGATATTGCTGAAGGACTGAATGGAAAAGTCTTTATTTTTGTAGATGACACAAAAATTTGCAACAGAGTGGACTCCCCCGAGGGAATGGTTAACATGAGGAAAGATCTGCCAAAGCTGGAAGAATGGTCTAATGCTTGGCAATTGAGATTTAATGCAAAGAAGTGCAGAGTAATGCACTTGGGTAGCAGAAATCCAAGGGAAATGTATGCGATAGGGGGTGAGAGGTTGGTGTGCACGGATCAGGAGAAAGACCTTGGTGTGATTATTTCTGAAGATCTCAAGGTGGCAAAGCAGTGCAACAAGGTGGTGGCAAAAGCCAGGAGGATGTTGGGCTGCATACAAAGAGGAATTACCAGCAGAAAGGAAGAGGTACTTATGCCACTGTACAAGTCACTTGGAATATTGTGTTCGGTTTTGGAGACCGTATCTTGCAAAGGATGTAAAAAGACTGGAAACTGTTCAGAGGAAGGCGACCAAAATGATTTGGAGCCTGCGTAAGAAGCCTTATGAGAAGAGACTTGAAGACCTAAACATGTATAAGTCACCCCCTAAGACGCTAACCATGTGTGCTGTGACCCCAGTTCTTTGTTCATACCACCCCCCCCCAGTCTTGATTGACAATCCCCGAACATAAATCAAACCGCTGCTGATCGCTGGAAGTAGCGGTATATAAATGTGCAGTAAATAAATAAATAAATAAATGTACACTTTGGAGGAGAGGAGGGACAAAGGAGATATGATTCAGACCTTTAAATTCTTAAAGGGAAATAATGAACAAACAAACCTATTCCAAAGACGGGGAAGCTGTAAAACTAGAGGGCATAACAGGAAGCTGCAAGTTGGTAAATTGAAAGGCAATGTCAGGAAATACTTTGTCACAGAGAGGGAGGTGGATGCTTGGAATTCCCTCCCGATGGAAGTGGTGGGGGCAAACACGGTGACGGAATTCAAAATGGCATGGGACAGACACAGTGGATCCCTTTACAGCAACAGGATAAAATCAAAATAAACTGAACCATCTAATTTCTCAACAAATAGGGGTGTCCTACTTGGAGTGGTGGGTTCACCCCTAAACAAAAACAAAGACATGGGGAGGGGTGGCCTGCACAGAATGGCAGGTGCACCTACTCTTGCCATCGTACTGGGCAGACTAGATGGATCATGCTGGTCTTTATCTGCTGTCATTTACTATGTTACTATGTAACTGACCATAAAGGGTCAAAGTGCCTTACGCAGCAGACTGATTAATCAACTGAAGAGGGCTTTAAACTAGAAACATAGAAACATGATGACAGAAAAAGACCACATGGCCTATCTAGTCTGTCCTTCCATATCAACAACTACAATAGTCCTCTTTTAGAGATCCCCTGTGTTTGACCCATGCTTCTTTGAATTCAGATAGTGTCCTCATCTCTACCACCTCCACTGGGAGACTATTCCATGGATCCACCACTCTTTCTGTAAAGAAATATGTTTGCATATCACTCCTGAATATATCCTCTTTCACCCTCATCCCATGTCCCCTCGTAGCAGGGCTTGCTTTCAATCGAAAGAGACTCTCCTCTTGTGCATTTATGCCACGGTGGTATTTAAACATCTCAATCATATCACCTGTGATAAGGAAGCTTGTAGTGAGCCTATGGAAATAGGAGAAACTAATGATTTTGCTTTTAAGAAAAGTGACATCCCTGCAGTGCACAGGTTTCAGCGTTGGCATAAAGAAAGCAGAGAGAAACTGAACCTAGGCTGCCACATCCAAGCTCTGCTGATATAGTTGCAGGCTTGGAAGGTAATTGCAAGCACCTGTCCAGAGAGGGAGAGACACTGCCCGGGAAGCAGGGATATAAACCTTGGCTAGAGAGAAAGCAAGAGAGAGAGCCTGGAGGAGGAGAGCCCGGAGGAGGAGAGCCCGGAGAGGGAGAGCACGGGAGGAGAGAGCCCAGAGAGAGAGAGCACGGGAAGAGAGAGACTGGAAGGAAAGAGCAGAGAAGGCTTCAAACCCCAGTTCCTGATCAGAAGGTTCAGAGAATTCAGAGGTGGGAGCCCAGGACTCAGCACAGGAGTCAAAGGAGCCAAGCCTGGAACAGGGAGCCGTGGCAGAGCTCCAGGAAGGAACTCAGGGAAGTGAACCAGGGACTGTTTCCCAGAAGCTGGAGGGAGACTGGTGAACACAGCCAGGGAGAAGTGTCCTCAGCTTCAGGTACAATTTATCCTTACCGGGTGGAGCTGTGCTCAAGAGAGACACAGGGATCCTCAGAGAGAATAGACCCTGAGACATACGTTAAAAGCTCAGAGCAGGGCACTGCATTACCGGAGCCAGAGGAAATGCAGGTTGAGCCTATTGAGCAGGAATTATTGCCTCCAGAAGTACTCATGGGCTGTACTCTATGTCAAGCTGTTAGCATTGAGTCCCTTTGCTAAAGAATAGCTGAAAAGATAAAGTCTCCTGAAAAGTAGAGTAATGAAACCTAGCCTGAACTGAAGGTAGGAACTTGCTTTTTTTAATGGGAAGATACCTGTTGCATGTACATTTGAATGCTTAATGAAGACAAAGCTAAAAAGAAGATATTTTTACTTTGTTGAATGAAGAAGCTGTGTTTTCTTTATCCGTTATATTGGTAAGCAGCTGCATATAATTAATGACTGTGAAGCTCATCCAGCCGAAGTTGTAAATAACCTTGAGTGAATGAATTGAGAAGTATCCTGTTACAGTCTACATGGACTTTGTTTGCGTTTGGGGAATAAATTTTGTCATTTGCCTTTACTTTCGGTTTCATGACTACACTTCATCTTAGAAGGCCAAAACTACAACTCCCAGCATGCTTCACTGGAGAAAAATAGTTTATTCAACCTTTTATAAGAGAAGTTAATGGCAACCCTACCCCTCTAAGCATTAGGCAGAGGGCTGGGGCGTGACACACCTCTATCCCGCCTTTCTTCTAATTAAGATCTTTAAGTCTGTCCTCATATGCTTTATAAGGAAGATCACTAATGATTTTATTAGCCACCCTCTGTACTGACTCCAGCCTGTTTATATCCTTTTGAAGGTGCGGTCTCCAGAATTGCACACAATACTCCAAATGAAGTCGCACCAAAGACTTATACAGAGGCACTATCACCTACATTTTTCTGCTGGCTGTTCCTCTCCCTATGCACTCAAGCATCCTTCTAGCTTTTGCTGTCACCTTTTCTACCTGTTTAGCTACTTTAAGATCATCAGACACAATCACACCTAGGTCCTGCTCTTCTTTAGTGGACAAAAGTACTTCACCCCCTATACTATATTGCTCCCTTGAATTGCTGTAGCTCAAATGCATGACCTTGCATTTTTTAACATTAAATCTCAGCTGCCAAATTCTAGACCATTCTTCAAACTTAGCTAGATCCCTCCTCATGTTATCTACACCTTCCTGGGTGTCTACTCTATTGCAGATTTTGGTATCATCTGCAGAGAGGCAAACCTTACCCGACAGCCCTTCCACTATATCACTAACAAAGATGTTAAAAAGAATTGGACCACAGACAGATCCCTGGGGCACACCACTGGTAACATCCTTCTCAGAGTTGGCTCCATTTACCTGTACCCTTTGTCACCTCTCACTCAACCAATTTACAACCAAAGCAGTAACTTTAGGGTTCATCCCTAGGGTGCTCAGTTTGTTTATAAGTTGCCTGTGAGGAACGGCGTCAAAGGCTTTACCTAAATCTAAATACACCATATCTAGGGCTCTCCCTCGTTCCAACTCCCTGGTAACCCAGTCAAAGAAATCAATCAGATTTGTCTGACCTAGACCTGCCTCTGGTGAATCCTTGCTGACTCAGATCCTGTAATCCGCTGGACTCAAGAAACCTCACTATTTTCTCTTTCAGCAGTGTTTCCAATAATTTACTCACCACCGAAGTTAAACTAACTGTCCTTTAGTTTTCAACCATATCCTTACTTCCGCTTTTGTGTAAAGGGACCTCATGAGCCTCTCTCCAGTCCTTTGGCACCAATCCCTACTCCAAATGAGGCATTGAAAAGGTCAGTCAGTGGAGCTGCTAGAACATCCCCAAGTTCCCTCAGTATTCTAGGGTGTACCCCATCCGGTCCCATCGCTTTGTTTACTTTAAGTTTAGCTAGTTTCTCACAAACACAGTCTTTTGAAAATTGTTCAAGATGCCCCTGGCTTCTTTTCCTGTTTGTGGGTCCTGCTCCTGATTTTTCATCTGTGAACACAGAACAGAAATATTTGTTAAGCAATTCTGCATTATCCTCATCAGCATTTACATATTCCGCCCCTTCACCCTTGAGTTTGACAATACCACTTTTGCCCTTCCTTTTCTCACTAACACTTCTGAAAAATGTCTTATCCCCCCATTTTATTGCCTTGGCTATTTCCTCCTCTTTTTGAATATTTGCTTTCCTGACTAGTTTGCTAGCTTCTCAAAGTTTTTCCAAATATAGATGCCTGTCTTCCTCTCTCTGTGATCTCTTGTATTTCATGAAGGCCTCCCTCTTTTTCTTCACCTTTTCAGCTCCTTCTTTTGAAAACTATAGTGGTCTCCTTTTCCTTTTACCTTTATTTACCATTTTAACAAAAAGGTTGATTGCCCTTAAAATGTCACCTTTCAGTTTTTCCCACTGTTTTTCTACATCCCCCAGCTGTTCCCATCCCACTTACGACTTCCTGAGGTATTGGCCCATCTTCGCAAAGTTAGTTTTCCTAAAGTCTAAGACCCTTGCATTTGAATGAATTCTAACAGCCCAAGTCCTAATACTGAACCACAGCATCTGTGGTGATCACTGGATGTAAAATGATCTCGCACTATAACATCAGAAATACTTTCACCATGGATAAGCACCATTCTGAGGAGAAGAATCTTACCAGTGCTATGCTGCAGGGATCTGTCCTTGGTCCTATTCTTTTTAACATTTTTGTAAGTGATATTGCAGAAAAGCTAAAAAGCAATGTTTGCCTCTTTGCAGATGACACCAAAATCTGCAATAGAGTGGACACCCAGGAAGGTGTAGATAACATGAGGAGGGATTTAGTGAAGCTTAAAGAATGACTAAGAATTTGGCAACTGAGATTTAATGCTAAAAAATGCAGGATCATGCATTTGGGCTGCAAAAATCCAAGGGAGTGGTACAGTATAGGAGGCAAAGTGCCTTTGTCCATGAAACAAGATCTGGATCTTGGGGTGAATGTTTATAATAATCTTAAGGTAGCTACACAGGTAGAAAAGGTGACGGTGAAAGCCAGAAGGATGCTTGGGTGCATAGAGAAAGGAATAGCTAGCAGGAAAAATGGAGACGATAGTGCCTCTGTACAAGTCTTTGGTGAGATCTAATTTAGAATATTGCGTGCAGTTCTGGATACCACATCTTCTAAAGGAAGTAAACAGAAAGGAGTTAGTGCAGAGGGTAGCTACCAAAATGGTCAGTAGCTTCACCGTAAGGCATATGGAGACAGACCTAAAGATCTCAATATGTATACTTTGGAAGAAAGACGGGAGAAGGGCAACATGATAGAAATGTTTAATTATGTCCATGGCATAAATGCACAGGAGGAGCCTTTTTCAATTGAAAGAAAGCTCTGCAATGAGGGGGCATAGAATAAAAGTGAAAGGAGATAGACTCAGGAGTAATTTGCGGAAATATTTCTTTACAGAAAGAGTGGTAGATGCATGGAATAGTCTCCCAGTGGGGGTAATAGAGACAAAACTGTATCTGAATTCAAGAAAGCATAGGACAAACACAAAGGATCTCTAAAGGAAAAAAGGTACTGTAGATTTTAACATAAGAACATAGGATATGCCATACTGGGTCAGACCAAGATCCATCAAGCCCAGTATCCTGTTTCCAACAGTGGCCAATCCAAGCTGAAGTACCTGACAGTTTCCCAAAAAGACACACAGGTTCCACATTCTTGTATTGGGGCAAGCAATGGATTTCCCAGTTCCCCTACTAAAGGTTTATGGAAGAGTAGACTGGATAGGCCATATGGTCTTTCTCTGTCATTATGTTTCTATGTTTCTATGAACTTTACAAATCATTTTTAAACCCAGCTACACTAACAGCTTTTACTACAGCCTCTGACAATGAATTACAGAGCTTAATTGTGCATTTAGTTAAGAAATATTTTCTTTGATTAGTCTTAAATGTATTACTTTGTAACTTCATTGCATATTACCTAGTCTTTATACTGCACTTTTTGAAGGAGTAAACAACCATTCAGGTTTACTTGTTTACTGTGCTCTTTATTTTATAAACCTCTGCCATATCTCCCCTCAGCTGTCTCTTCTCCAAGCTGAAGAGCCCTAACCTTTGAAATCTTTCCTCGTAGGGATATCCTTCCATCCCTTTTATGATTTTGGCTGCCCTTCTAAGTACCTTTTCTGATTCCATTATATCTTATTTTTAAGTTGCGGTGACTAGAATTGCACATAATACTCAAGGTGCGGTTTCACTGTGGAGTGATACTGTACAGAGGCATTAAAATTCCTTGTATTCTATGAGCTTTCATGGGTGCCGCTGCACACTAAGCAGAGGATCTCAATGTACTATCCATAGTGACACCTAGGGGGCCCTATTACTAAAGTGTGCTAGGTATTTGCACTCAATGCACATTTAGCGCAAAAATTAGTTTTTAGATTCCTAGCATTTATATGCAGCATTTCAAAGTATGTTTTTCTTCATATTGACAACCTACTTAACAGCTGACAGTGGTAATATGGAATCTTTCAACTCTGCTCTTTACTTAAGGGCACCTGAACTACATTTATCTTTATTGCAACCTTTCTACTGGGATGTCTTAGCCTCCCTGTTTTGCTAGTATACGTAAAAAGATTCATTATTCAAAACCATGTGTTGCTTGGCAACTGTCAGTTTTTCCCCCAATATCTACTTTAAACTTTCCTTTTTAAAGGTTACTGCCAGCAGCCTGTTCCTCCTTGTTTAAGATGGAGCCTACCCTTCTGGAAAAGGCCCCCCTCTTCCCCTGAAAGTTGCCCAATTCTTGACAAATATAAAACCCTCTTTCCTGGATCATTGTGGAGGAGTAGCCTAGTGGTTACAGCAGACGCCTGATGACCAAAGAGACCAGGATTTAATTCCTTGTGGCTTTCAGCAAGTCACTTAACCCCCCCTTTGCCTCAGGTACAAACTTAGACTGTAAGCCTTCTGGAGACAGGGAAATATCTAGTGCACATAATTGTAATTTGACTTGAACTACTACTGGAAAGGCATGAGCTGATAGATCCTGCCTCTTGGGTTCTGCACATGGAACAGAGAGTGTATCTAAGAGTTCTGTCCTGGTTTTCAACTTTCTGCCTAAATTTGTCTTCCAGAACCTCCCTCCTACACTTTGCTATGTTGGTGCCCATATTTACCAAGACAGCCTATCTAGGTGATGTGAGAAGTCTATCACTTTGACATCAGGCAGGCAAGTGATCAAGTCATTCTCATGCCCACAAGCTATCCAACTAGCTGCATGCCTAATGATCAAATCACCAACTGAAACTGCCATCCTAAACTTTCTCTTCTGGGCAGAAGCCCCGGGAGATACATCCTTGATGTGAGAGGATATTGCCTGCCATGAAGAGCAATTTCTGGCTGCAGGATCATTTCCTGCCACACCAAAGTCATGTGCTCCTTCCAGATGAACTCTCTCCTCCAAGGCATCACTGAGGCTGCTCGACTGGAGGTGGGATTTTTTTACTATGTTCCTGTAGGTCTCTCTAAATACCTCTCTGTCTTCCTTAGCTCCTCAAAGTTTTGTTACTCTAGCCTCCAGAGATCAGACTATTTCTCTGAGGGCCAGGAGCTCATTGTGCTGTGCCTACACATATGACCTCTTATCAAATGGCGGATAATCATACATGTAGTACCCAATGCAGAAGACTGGATAGCCACCATCTCTCATCTGGACTGCTGCCTGCATCTCTATATAAGTGAGCTTAGTTATTTAAAGTTGTTAAGAGAATAGGAAAATCTAAATTAGAATAAGGACCTTTAGGATTATTTGAAATTTTTTTTTTGCTATTGCTACTGCTTGTTACAGGGCTGATTCTAATGTCGGCCCTGTATGTCCAGGGCTGACAAAATGGCCGGGGAAGTTATTCCACCCCCAGGGTGGAATAACTTCCCTGGAGGTTTCAATTTTGCTGCTCTGGGGGGGATGGAAGGAGCTGGGGGGGCAATGCTAATTCCCCGCAGCCAAACCTTGGCCTTAGAAGGCTGGATCGGGGTCGGACTGCAGAGAATTAACATTTTGAGCAGGTGGCTGGCATTCCGGCATTGCGGCTTTTAAATGGAGCTGCGGTGCCATGGCAAAATGAGTATCTTAAGTATCTTAAGTATCACCCTCTCCCCAGACAGCATGCTAAGATAGCCTCCTTCCCGCAGACCTACAAGCCTCCCTCTGCAATCAGGTCCCCCTCTTCCCAGGCATGAACCCCAGCATCCCCAACTTCTTGAGTTTTATGTGGGGTTTCCTGATGGTCTAAGTGATGAACAAGGAAGAAGTTTCCATCTGCCCTGTTCATCATCATTTGGACAGCCAGGGAGCCCTGGATAAGACCTAGGATGCGGTTAGGTCACGGTTCATGCCTGGCTTGAGGAGGGCCTTATTGGGGTGGAAGGTTGGGGGAGGTCTTGGGAAAGGCAGCTATCTTGGCATGCCACCAGAGGGTGGGTGTACTGAAGGTGATGGGGGGGGGCTCTGATCGAGGGACACCAGAGTTATCTCTTCCCTTTGTTTTTGCTCTAGGCTTGTGTTCCCTGCCTATGCTCCCCTGCTGCCTTCTGAGGTAGAGAATGGGGACCTTGTGCTAATTAGCTGTCCTGTGTGTTAAATGTAGGGCAGATGTTGGGCACACTCTTGCATTTGCCACTCAGGCTTTGCACTTACCAACTGTCCATTGTTCCACATGCCACGTGGTTGGTGCAAACATTTACTGCTGCTTGGTAAAGATACCGCATAGTTAATTTTTAAGTTGCTGATGAGAAACAGTGTCAAAATCCTTGCTGAAATCGAAGTACACCCCATCTAACCGTTTCCCTTAATCCATTTCTCTGGTCACCTAAGAGAAATCAGTCAGACTTACGTTTAGTAAATCAACGTAAAGTTGGTTTGCATATGCTAAAACATGTTTTTGTCATGAATGTGTGAAATGAACTAAAAAAATGTTGAAAACGGAGAAAAAAGGCCACAAATCTGAAAATGAACCACAAACAAAAATTGTTGAGATTCCTAGCCATATTATTCACCAAAAAAGCCAAAGTTGGGAGTACACTAGAGTTTTGCAGCTTGCGATTGAGAGATGGGGGTCTACAAACATGTTCAGCTGTGAAATGCCACTGCAGTTCTTTTCTTCAGCTGATGGGCCCTGGGCTCCCCATTGAGTCCTCTGTGCCACTGGCTACTATTTTTTGCTCCATCTGGTGTGCCATAAGCTCAATTCTGGACAAAGAAACAAACTCAAAAGAGGGTAAAGGAAGCTTATAATAACATTGTTTATATATTTAAGGACTCACCTGATTTTTGTAAGATACTTTAAGGTAAATTGGAAAGTAATGCCAGAACAAATACGATGAAAAATATTAATGATAAATGCAAGTTCTTAATGTATCTGTGGTTCGTCTGCTTTCTCCCATGGAGCTATTTTAAATGTATTTAAAGGATATTTTGTTGTACTCTGATTTTTCAGAGTCTGCTGTCTCCTTTGTTCATTATATATCTCAGAGTGTTGCTCAAGTAGTATCTGTGGGAGATGCAGATGAGCCGGTTAATCCTGATGATTTAGGATTAACTCAGTTTTTGGAGACTGCTTTGGGTAATGTATCCCAAAGAGGTACTTTATTAGTTTCTTTTTTCTCAGAGCAGGTTAAGAGTGGTATTATGAAATTGTATTTCCTAAGGAAGGCTGCTCCTGTTTGTGGCCAGCCATTGATGATCTTTCCTGATATTGCTTGTACCACTCAGATCCGGCGTAAAAAAAGTTTTCAGTTAAAACCTAGGGTATCGGCTCTCGGAGGAACATTTTACTTGAGGTTTTCTTGCAAGGGACACATGGTTTGGAAATACTTGGTTTGGTAACACTTTCTGGCAACAGTTATGCATTTGTTGAGGCTTCCCCTCTTGAGCAATTTCTTTTGGATAAGTTGTTTTCCTTTTGAGATGTCTGCTTTAGTTGACTGGGTAAAGTTAAAAGGGGTTGAATGTCTTATTTGTTTTCTTTGTCTTCGCCTCCGTGTACCTTCGATCGTCTCTCGTAATGTGGACTTGTGTCAATTCTTGGTTTAATTGTTTCTTGAGGTTTTTCCTCTATTATTTTAAATGAATTTACTTTTCTTGTAGGCTGCTTATTATAACTGTTAAAAATTTCATAAATATAAACTTTAAAAAATATTTATGCCAAATACAGTGGCATAAGTTACCAGGCGCCCCCAAGCAAAATTTTGCTGAGGGCCCTCCATTATAGCAGGAACAGCCGCTGGGCCTGCATTCCCTGCGGTGAACTTACAAGAGTGAAGCAGCACGGCAAACATGTTAAAGTAAGTTTGTCACACTTCTGCCGCTGCCACTGTGTGGGTCCCCTTTCTGCCTGGGCACCCCCTGCATTGCGGGGGCTGCTTGGGCAGAATTGATGCCAGTGGCTAAATGTATTTAGAGCTAAAAGAAATATTTATTGCTGTCTGGGTGGTCAGACTTAGAAATAAAATGACATTAAACATAATTGAGGCATCTATTCATTGCTTATAAGTTTACAATGATTACCTACTACTGTATTTGTTGTCTTCAAATAAACCATTTCTCTTTTACCTTGTCAGTATAATATATACAATGATATAGGATACCCCATGCAAACTTTGCATGCATTCATCCATTGCAGTACCTGCAAATTGGTTACAGAAAGCAATTTATGCTCTGAAAAGTAATTTACATTACTTGCTTTTGATTTTCCATCTCCTAAACTACTTTTTTTCATTAATATTTATGTCTATGCAAGGTTTGGATTGGACCCCAGGGGAACCTGCCAGCAATTCAGAACCACTTGTGCGTGCATAAATCTTGAATTGATGAACAGGTTGGTCAATCTGAAGTTTACACAGGTGTTGCATATGCTGAACAATGCAGACTTATTGCTGGATAGGACCCAGCGGTTTACTGTTACTGATAATTAATATTCTCTTCAGGAAGCAGAGGTAAGCTGGATCCTTGGAGGACAGCATCTGTCTATGAACAAATTGGCTGCAACTGTCAACCATTAGCATTGCTTAGTGATCCTAGTGAATCGTATTATTTATTCATTGGCTGGAGCTGGAATTATTAACAGAGAGGTGATGTTTGGGTTTGATGTGTCCTCTGAAGACTTTAAAAACTTTTTTTGTATAGAAAAGTATCTATACTTATAAATCAGTTCTAGATATTGAAGGATTACTCCTCCTCCCCCTCCCCTCAAAAAAGAATGAACAAATTAAAAAGACTTCATTTAAAATAAATCAATAAGAGTATGCACAGAACTACTAGAATTTTATATCATTATTCAAGTTTGCCATTTTTTTTGCTTCACTTATGTTCTTTCTCAGGTTATGTTGTTTACTGTGTATATATTGTCTATGTTGAAAGTGATGGGGAAAGCAATATATTTACTCTTACATAGAAACATAGCAAAATGAAAGCAGATAAAGATCATACAGTCTATCTAGTTAGCCCTTCCATACCAACTATTGAGCTTTATAGTCCCTTTTTTCCCCTTAGAGATCCTCTGGTTTGTCTCTATGCTTTCTTGAATTTAGATATAGGGGCATGTTTACTAAACTGCGTTAGCGTGTTTCGCATTAGGATCCGCGGTACAGGCAGAAATCCCAAATAAGGACATGGGCGGTACATCGTTACCAATAACGCGTGTTACCAGGCGCCATAGCCTAATGAGCGTTAAAAAACATCGTGCAGAGTGCCACGCAACGCTCACCCATAAGGCGTCTGATAAGGTGTCTAGCAACACATCTAAAACTGTAGCACAATGGTTAATACACTGATTAATGGTGCATGGGATGTGAGTTCAATCCCCCTGTGGGTCTAATGAGTAAAGCTGGCTGAGACATCACCTTTTACTCAAAATCAGTGCTGTTTGAAGCATTTTGTTTGTTAATTTTAATTAGGGCTGCCAGCAAACACACCCTCACAGGGCCGTAACCTAAGGTGCCGCATAAGGCACCCCAGAGGGCACATTATAAAGTGCACTGTCTTCCAAGGCACCCTAGAATGTCCCCTATGGGGCACCCCACAGGGCGCAGTATAGGGTCCCGCATTGGGCACTGTTTCGGGCGCCTGATGAGGCATCGTAAGGAGACAGCACTGTGAGGGTTTGTTGCTGGCAGCACCAATTTAAATTAAAAAAAGAAAATGCCTCAGACAGCCCTACCAAATAACCCCACTGTGGGGTCAAAACCATGACATCTGGCTCCACAGGCAGTGAAGTAACTAATGGGCTATATCGCTAGTGTGACCAACAAATCCCGAATAACGATGCGGTCAACCTATGGAGTATAACTGTCAAATGTTCAAAAGTCGCACTCCAGATCAACAACAGTTTCTCTACGTACAAGCACAGAATGCTTGCCAATCAAACAAACCAAGGTCTCAGCAAACAAGGGCATATGGCAAACACGATCAAGACCAAGGTCAAGATCATTACCAAAAACAAAAAGCCCAATAACATCACCGACCTTGTCAAACACTGAAAGCTACTGGCAAAATCCAAGGAAACACTCAATGTACTATGAATACGTGGATACAGACTAGCCAGATGCCTGTTCCCCCAGCACTAACAAATCCCTGGCTGGCAGCTGAAGGACGTCAGGTCACCACACAAACTGTCTGCTGTGGTGGCCAGGATTTGGGTTAACCCACTCATACCCATGGTGCACTGCACATGCATATCTACAGTCTATAAATGAACACAAGATGGGGTATACACCCCCACAGCACCTCGGCCTGGTGGGGTGTCCTGACCATGTGCAACTCCACAGCATCTCAGCCTGGTGGGGGTACTGACCGTGTGTGTTACTGCCACAGAGTGGCTACCGTCCATCACAGTGGATGGGTCCTGTGCTCACCCTGAGGGTGAGGTGGGGTGCCCAGCACCATTTCCGCAGCATCTGGCCTTGCTGAGATAGGCTCTGCTGCAGGTCCCCATCAGTGCCAATGTGTGATAGGTAGTCCTTGCAAACACCTCTAGGATATGCCTGTGTCCATCTGTATGTGGACTATGATGCACCCAGAAAAGTGCATACCCTGTGTGGGTGCCATGGTCACATCGTTTAAGTGAAGGGGGGGGGGGGTGTTTGGAAAAACAGGTGGATTACATACCACCACCCAACCCATCCTCCGGGGCTCAGGGTGGGGGAACAGGACCTCCCACCAAAAGATCCACATTCCACCCCTGCAATGGTGGCAGTAGAGGGGACCATCACCCCAATCCTGCTGGGGAACAGACACCCTACAGGGCAGGCAATGCAGAGCTGTACACATGCATAAAACAATAGCAGACAGACAGTAGGCCTAGAAATGCACAGCTGCCCCCCACCACCACTATCTGACATTCTCCAGCAGCAAGCCTCCAGCTGCTGCACCCTGCAAGGTGTTCCACCAAGACACATACTAGCTGCAGGCAGTCTGCTAGCTAGTCCATAGTGCATGGTCCTGGAGGAGATGCATGTACCCAGAACTGGGATGTCAGCATACACACCAAGCAGATAAGTCAGTGATTGGGTCCCAAAAGAAAACCCATAAACATCACATGGGGGGGAAATACTATACAGCACTATGGGGGAACCTAGCCATGCCATGGTCACTACTCAGTCAGGGTGAGAGTGACCTCCCAGCAGAACATGCTGTGGCCACCCTGTCCGTGCAGGTGGTGGCCGGCCACTACAATGTCCGAGCCATTGCCCTATGCTATGTACAGATGGATCCAGGCCAGGCTATCCTATCCTGGCTATTCCCACAGCACCTTGCTCCTCATTATGCACATTGGCAGGCCAATACTGGCAACAGTGCAAGCAGTGTGGGCTGTGGAAGGTGTTTGCAGCCACCACACACTGGATAGACAGACACACACTCCCCACACCTATGCCAGCATTGTGCAACTATAGAGGTGTTTGGCAGCCCTGGCCACCACACCAGTCCTGGGCAGAGTGCAGGCATGGCTATGGTAAGCAATACTCTTGGGGTCACTCCCCAGGGTGGTAAACACTGTCAGATACCAAACCTGAAGCACACTCCACAGACATCAGAAAGGTTGCTATGATGCAGCTCAATTAGCAAATTCTGCTTAACCTGGAAGTGCTATCTGACAGTAATCATAGCAACCTTTTGATAGCTGTGTACCGTATTCCCATGTTTAGGGTGGCATTGCTAAGGTATGCAAGTGCTAGTATTGGGAGATGCACGCAGGGCCCAATGTCCTGCCTCTCCAGGAGGCATTGGATAATGGAGCCTGTGGGTGCAGGTGTGTCTGCCCCGGTTGGCTGCTGCTTTACAGCAGAGGTTCCCAACTCCAGTCCTGGTGTGCCAAACACTGTTCGGGTTTTCATGCTGTCCCTCATGAATATGCATGAGATACATCTGTATACCATGGGGGCGGCACATAGAAATGGAGCACAGGCATCTTTATTAGAGGCAGCATGGAACCTGAATGGTGTTTGGCCCTCCAGGACTGCATTTGGGAGACCCTGCTCTAGGTAATGCGCATGTTTATGGTGTCTGTGCTCTGTAGGGTAAAAAGAAGGTGTTTTGGACATGTTTACATCATCTGCAATAAAGGTTCTGTCTGTATTAGCACGTATTAGTAGTGGGAAAAGTATGGGGACTGGGTTGGCAGGAACCACAGCTGGGATTTGAACCTGTGACCTTCTGCGTCTAAATATACTGGTTTGCGCACTGCACCACCATGTTATCACAGAGTCAGTGCATTCCCTGGTGATACCATGACTGTTCGTCAGACAGGGCCTATCTGTTGCAGTGCATGGCATCCACCTACACAGGGCTAGGCCACGGTCTGCTCTGGGCAGCTGCCACTGCCCCCTCCACCACCAGTAACCCTCTGCCACCATGCTGACATTCCCTTCTGCTGGTGGTGCTGGTGGAGCGCAGTCTCAAGCCATCCAGTGTGCGGGTAGGCGGCTGCCTATGGTGCGGATTCTGGGGTAGGGTTGTCTGCATAGGTGTCCACGCTTCCCCCCAGCACCGCCTGCCACTGTTCTGTGCCCTTGGGTACCTGCTGAGTACTATCCCCTGTGACACTGTGGGAAACACAGTCATGCCCATGTTGGGCCTTCAGCAGTTGCTGTCTGGCTGCTATGCTGTTTCAGCATTTGTATGAGCCACCTAGGCATCACCCTAGTCTGCACTGTGGCCCAGCTGCACCACAGCATGTGCTGCCTGCGGTCCTCTGTATCCCCTTTTCCGGCATCTGTCCAGTTGCCATTCCGACATGCCTGCCCTGCTGTTGCCGCACATGTGCATGCCATAGGACACCTGTCCAATGGAGAGGAAAACCCTGCACAGCGCAATTTCACTGTGGGCTCATTCACCTTGTATGGGGACGGAACATAGACCCTTCCACAATTTATATCTTTTCTATGGAGCTTTCTCGGGGAGGAGGGGGGGGTTGATGTTTCCCATTAATACCACTATTGGCCAACTTGGTTATGTTTTTTTTTCCAGTTTGTTGAGGTCATTTTCAATGTTTATGTGCCCTTTTGTTCTGGTCACATGTATCACACTTTACACTTTATTTAGGTTTCCCTGCCTAGGCTGTACATTGCTGACACCTAAATGGTTTCTGTCCCCTGAAATGTGCATTTAACGGCAGGTTTTCAATCGCGTTAGGATTCAGCTCTTCAGATCAGCGCGTTGGTGTGAAAGGAGCCTCTCCCCGCCCACACTCCGCCCACTGACCCCTTCTCTTCGCCCTTTCTCCACCTTCTGCGGTGTTTTACCGCGCCACGGAACTTTACGATCGTTAACCTACGTTAACTCGCGTTATGAGACATTAACGATCGTTAGCGCATCATAACGCGCGTTAACGTAAGTTAACGATCGTTAGCGCATCATAACGCACGTTAACGTAAGTTAACGATTGTTAACGTTACATAACGCGCGTTATGTACCATTACCGCAGTTTAGTAAACATCCCCCATAGTCTTTGTTTCTACTGCCTTCACTGGGAGGTGATGTCATGCATCTACCCCTCTTTCTGTAAAGAAATATTCCCTCAAATCACTCTGAGTCTATACCCCTTCATCTTCATCTTACAACCCCTTGTTACAGATTCCTTCCAAAATATACAAATTAAGATCTGCAAGACTGTCCCCATATGTTTTATGATGAGGATCACTGACCATTTTAGTAGTTGCCCTCTGCACCAACTCCATCCTGTTTATATACTTTTGAAGATGTGGTCTCCAGAATTGCATGCACTATTCCAAATTAGATCTCACCAAAGACACACAGAGACACCATCACCTCCTTCTTCCTGCTCACCACTCCTCTACCTCTGCACCCAAGAATTCTTCTGGCTTGCCATCATCTTTTTTACCTTACAGTGGGGTTTTTCATCTAAATTTAAAAAAAAAACATGTCTAGTCAGCCAGCAGCAGCAAGGGAATAGCATCCCAATGTATCAACATTGCAAATTCTAACTTATAGTAGCATGATCTTCATATATAATTATGTCAACTCCACCAAAGATCTTTAATACACAAACAAACTGACCATCTAAGCACAACACCTAATATTCAATTAGAAGGGATACCAACAACATATAAAACTATAGTTGGTTAATACCCCACAAATATAATTGGAATCATTAATATTGCATAGTATAACAAATATTTCAGGAAGAACAAATTGAACAAGTATTGTAATCCATTGCATACTGTCAAAATTGCAAACTGGGATGCACTGCGTAGGACCAGCCCAGCCCATTTTTGAAGATGACAGACCACGAGCAAGGGTGTGTAGGCATCACTCCTGCTCATTTTGAAAGGTGCCGGGGGGGGGGGGGATTCAAGGGCCACTATGACTATTTGTTTTTAAGCTGGGAGGGGGATAGGGGGTTCAGTGGGTCTCTAGGCTAACAGGTATATATTCTCTTTTAGTCCATAGTGCATGCTCCTGGTAGAAATGCATGCACCCAGAACTGGGATGTCAGCATACACACCAAGCAGATAAATCAGTGACTGGGCCCCAAAAGGAAACCCATAAATATAGCATGAGAGAAATACTACATAGCACTATGGGGGTGCCTAGCCATGCTGTGGTCACTGCACAGTGAGGGTGAGAGTGATCTCCCAGCAGGACATGCTGAGGCCACCCTGTCTGTGCAGGTGGTGGCCGGGCACTACAATGTCCCAGCCAGTGTCCTATGCCCTGTGCAGATGCATCCTGGCCAGGCCACCCTGTCCGGGCTATACCCATGGTACCTTGCTCCTCATTATGCACATTGGCAGGCCAATACTGGCAACAGTGCTGGCAGTGTGGGCTGTGGAGGGTGTTTGCAGCCACCACACACTGGATAGACAGACACACACTCCCACACCTATGCCAGCATTGTGCTACTATAGAGGAGTTTAGCAGCCCTGGCCACCACACCAGTCCTGGGCACAGTGCAGGCATGGATATGGTACGCAATACTGTTGGGGGTCACTCCCCAATGTGGTAAACACTGTCAGAGACCAGACCTGAAGCACACTCCACAGACATCAGAAAGGTTGCTATGATGGTGCTCAATCAGCAAACTGTGCTTAATGTAGGAATTGCTATCTGGCAGTAATCATAGCAAACTTTTGATAGCTGTGTACCGTATTCCCAGGTGTAGGGTGGCATTGCTAAGGTATGCAAGTGCTAGTATTGGGAGATGCACGCAGGGCCCAATGTCCTACCTCTCTAGGAGGCATTGGCTAATGGAGCCTGTGGGTGTGGGTGTGTCTGCCCCTGTTGGCTGCTGCTTTACTGCAAGGGTTCCCAACTCCAGTCCTGGTGTGCCAAACACTGTTCAGGTTTTCATGCTGTCCCTCATGAATATGCATGAGATACATCTGCATACCATGGGGGTGGTGCATAGATATGCAGCACAGGCATCTTTATTAGAGGCAGCATGGAACCTGAATTGTGTTTGGCCCTCCAGGACTGCATTTGGGAGACTCTAGGTAATGCGCCTGTTTATGGTGTCTTTGCTCTGTAGGGTAAAATGTAGGTGTTTTGGGCATGTTTACGTCATCTACACTAAACGTTCTGTCTGTATTAGCACGTTGTAGTAGTTGGTAAAATATGGGGACTGGGTTGGCAGGCACCATAGCTGGGACTTGAACCTGTGACCTTCTGCCTCCAAACACACTGGTTGTGTGCAGTGCACCACCATGTTGCCACAGAGGCAGTGCATTCCCTGATGATACCATGACTGTTTGTCCGGCAGGGCCTGTCTGTTGCAGTGCATGGCACCCACCTACAGAGGGCTAGGCCATGGTCTGCTCTGGGCAGCTGCCACTGCCCCCTTCACCACCAGTACCCCTCCACCACCATACTGACATGGCCTTATATTGGAGACAGCATAAAATCTGAATGATTTGTGGCCCTCCAGGACTGCATTTGGGGGACTCTGCTCTAGGTAATTCGCATGTTTCTACTGTCTGTGCTCGGTGGGGTAAAATATAGACGTTTGAACCATGCGTATGTTCTCTGCAATAAAGGTTTGTCCTTACTATCACGGTTTAGTAGCGGTTAAAATATAGGGACTGGATTGGCAGTAGCCCCAGCTGGGATTTGAACTTATGGCCTTCTGCTCCTGAATACACTGGCTGTGTTCACCGCACCACACTGTGCTCACAGAGACAGTGCAGTCCTTGGAGATACCATGGTTTTTTGTCAGACAGAGCCTGCCTGTTGCAGTGCATGGCACCCACCTACACAGGGCTAGGCCATGGTCGGCTCTGGGCAGCTGCCACTGCCCCCCTCCACCACCAGTACCCCTCTGCCATCATGCTGACATGCCCTTCTGCTGGTGGTGCTGGTGGTGTGCAGTCTCAAGCCATCCAGTGTGCAGGTAGGCGGCTGCCTATGGTGCTTGTTCTGGGGTAGGGGTGCCTGCATCGGCGTCCACGCTTCCCCCCAACACCTCCTGCCAATGTTCTGTGCCCTTGGGGGTACCTGCTGGGTACTATCCCCTGTGACACTTTGATAGACACTCTCATGCCCATGTTCGGCCCTCTTCCTTTGCTGTCTGGCTGCTGTTCAGTTTCAGCATTCCTAAGTGCCATAAAGGCATCTGCCTAGTCCGCACTGTTCCCCAGCTGCACCACAGCATGTGCCGCCTGCAGCCCTCTGTATCCCCTTTCCCAGCATCTGTCCAGTTGCCCATTCCGACATGCCCGCCCTGCTGTTGTGGAACATGTGCATGCCATAGGTAACCTGTCCAATGGAGAGGGAAACCCTGATCAGTGCTATTTCACTGTGGGATCATTCACCTTGTATGGGGACGGAGCGTAGACCCTTCTAAAATTCATATTTATTTTTTGGGGCTTTCTTGGGATTGTGTTTTGATGTTTCCCATTACTATCACTATTGCCCAGCTTGATTATGATTTTTTTTTATTTTGTTGGGGTCCTTTTCAATGTTTATTTGTACTTTTGTTCTGTGCACATGTATCACACTTATCACTTTTTCGTAGGTTTCCCTGGTTTTGCTGTACATTGCTGACAGAAATGGTTTCTCTTCCCTTTTATTCGGCTCTAATGCGAGGTTTTCACTTGCGTTATTGTTGGCCTCGAATTTCACCTCGCTAGTGTGCGGGGAGCTTCTCCCCTCCCACTCTTCACCCATTGACCTCTTCTCTCTGCCCCTGGGGAGCCTTCCTACGCCCTCCGGGAGCCTTTCCCTGCCTTCAGCGCTCGTGTGCGCCGTTGCGCGCATGAGCGTGCACCAAAGCACATTTGTGCCCCGCAAAGCATCATTAGTGTGCGCTAAGGTACCTTAGCGTGCGCTCATGCGCGCCACGCACGTTAAGAAACTTTAGTAAACATACCCCTTAGAGTCTTCCTTCTGTTTCTTACACAATCCCTGATTTTCCACATCCTATGTCCCTAGTACTGGCCCTTCTGCCTCATACTCCTCTTCCCCGATATCTACCCATTTGCTTTTTGCTCCAATATTCATTAACCTTGTCTTTCCTCCTTCTTAGAAAGCAGGAGAAGGAAGCCTTCCTCAAAAAATGAACCTGCACTACTCTTTAGACATGTAACACTATCCATTGTCAGTAAGCATGACGTTTTCCCAATGGGAGAAGCTACTGCTGTGTTTGTATGCCTCCACTGCTCCTGTGCGGTGTTTCCCGTGTCTGATCGCATCCACAGGTACAGCTCTCCGTCTCACATTCTTCTTCTTATTGCATTATGTAGCATTTATTTGTTTTCTAAATCTTTGGACTAGTTTGTTTATACTTTACTTTTTGAGTCTGAGCCTTTTACAACTATTATATCTGCACAGTCTCTCACTATTCCTTTAGCCTACACATAAGAAGACATTCCCCCCACTATTTTTTACTTTAGTGCCTCCCAGTGCACATCCTACAGATGGGTGTTCTTTTCTGTTCCATGTATAGTGGATTATTTTTTATTTTTTATTACAATATCTGATGACCAACCACCCCTTTTTTTGGCCCACACTTGGATCCTTTTAATACCACAGTCATTTTATGGCGACACACACAATTAGTTTTCATTTGATAACCTGCTCACATTATTCCCCATTGTGTTCTCCACTCACTGCTAAATATTTATATATTAGTGATTCCACAAATGTTTTTCTATATTGGTGGTTACATATATATGATTGGTCACTTCTCTTTCTTTTGGAGGGGCTACCTCAGCGCTTTTGATGTTTTTATAAGTAATCTTCATGCGTTACGTTTTTATTCCTTAGGGTACATTCACAACCCCACATGCTTTCATATTTATTCATTTTTACACATTGCTACTGTTTTTAGATGTTTGCCTATTTACATCTAATGTCTCATGATCTTGAAAGTTCACTACCGTACACACTATAATTTTGTAGTGGAAAATCTGTAAATATTATTTTTCTCATTGGGTTCTCCGCTCTTTAGTGAATGTTTTTACATTTATGACATATATATACGACTGGCTTTTTGTTTTCCACTTTCTAGAGCTGTTACCCTCAGTGTTTTTGAAGTATTTAATTGTATTTTACAATGTGTTATATTTCCATTTTTAACGGTGTGTTCATAATTTCATACACATTTTTTATTCCACTGTGTCCCATGATTTTTTATAAATTGTTTTTGCCTTTGAATGTTTGTCTTTTTTATATGTAATGTTTTTATATTTATAGTTCATTAGTACACTGTTCCCATGTTTTTATATTATTTTTTAATTCACTGTTAGCAATTAGATATGCCTACTGCTATTTATGGGCTGTTTTGTTTGCTGTTTTTACTCTTTGTATACACATTTTTGTTGGTATATGATTATTTGCCATTTCCTTTCCCCCTTTTTTCCCCTCCCCTCTCCCCTCCTCTCCCCTCGCTCTTCCTTTCCCCTCTCCCCCTCTCCACCTCTCTATGATCGGTCATGCATTCATCATTTTCTCTTTGTCTGTTTATCACTTCAGATTGGGAAGAGTGGTATTGTTCCACCTTTTAGGACGGACACTACGCTCAGTTATTTGTACTCTCCTGGTAATGTATTTTGATTTTGTTCTTCTTTTCAATTTTAAAATTTGTCACGTTTTATTTTGTCTTTGGTATTATCATTATTATCATTTATATTTTAACTGTGTCTTTGTTGTTGTTGTTAAGTGCCGTCGAGTCGGAGTCGACTCATGGCGACCCTCTGGATAGCTATCCTAAATTGTGTTCGGTCTTCAGTCAGGCGGCTCATTGTTGACAGACTGGTACCCGTAGCTGCTGTTATTGTAGCAATCCATCTCATTGCTGGCCTTCCTCTTTTGCGTTGACCTTCTATCTTGCCAAGCATGATGTCTTTCTCTAATGATCTCTCTCTTCGCATGATGTGTCCGAAGTATGAAAGTCGAAGTCTTGTCATCTGAGCTTCTAAAGATAGCTTGGGTTTGATCTCTTCTAGTACTGACTGGTTTGTTCTTCGGGCAGTCCATGGTATACACAGTATTCGCCGCCAGCACCATAATTCAAAGGCATCAATTTTCTTCCTGTCTGTCTTTTTCACTGTCCAGCTTTCACATCCATATGATGTTATTGAAAATACCATGGCTTGAACAAGTCGAATCTTTGTATGGAGAGAGACATCTCTGCTCTTGAGAATCTTATCTAGGTCTTTCATAGCCATTCTGCCAAGAGCAATGCGTCGTCTGATTTCTTGACTGCTTGTTGCTTCTTTATTGATAGTTGATCCAAGTAGGTTAAAGTTGTTCACGATTTCAATTTCTTCTCCTTCAATGATGAACCTGTTGATTATGCCAGTTGTCATGATCTTTGTCTTCTTTACATTAAGGTGCAGGCCCATTTTGAGACTATGTTCTTTGATTGTGAGAAGCAAATGTTTCAGATCATCTTCACTTTCAGCCAGTAATGTGGTATCATCAGCATAGCGAAGGTTGTTGATGAGTCTTCCACCAATCTTCACACCTCTGTTGTCTTCATACAGTCCTGCTTCTCTGATGATTTGTTCTGCATATAAATTAAACAGGTAGGGGGAAAGTATGCAGCCTTGTCTTACACCTTTGCTTATTTTAAACCATTCTGTTTCTCCTTGTTCCGTTCGAACTGTTGCTTCTTGATCAATGTACAGATTACGCAAGAGAACGATCAGGTGTTCTGGTATACCCATGCTTCTTAATGTGGCCCAGAGTTTCTCATGGTTTACACAGTCAAAAGCCTTGCTATAGTCGATAAAGCACAAATAGATATCCTTTTGGTATTCTTTAGTCTTTTCAAGGATCCATCTCACATCCGCAATGATGTCTCTCGTTCCTCGCCCTTTCCTGAACCCTGCTTGCACTTCAGGTAGTTCTTGTTCTAGGTATGGCTGTAGTCTCTTTTGAATAATCTTCAGTAGAATCTTGCTGGCATGTGGGATCAGAGCGATTGTGCGATAATTTCCACAGTCAGTTGGATCACCTTTCTTTAGTATTGGTATAAACACAGATCTTTTCCAGTCAGTTGGCCATGATGTTGTCTTCCATATTTCTTGGCAGAGCCTTGTAAGTACGGTAACAGCTGCATCAGATTGCTGCAATACTTCTATGGGAATGCTATCAATGCCTGGTGCTTGTTCTTTGATAAGGCTTTCAATGCTGCTTCAACTTCTTCTTTCATCACCAATGGTTCCTGATCATAAGGTATAGGTTGAAACGGCTGTTGGTCCACTTGATCTTTATCATATAAAAACTCTGTATATTCCTTCCACCTTTTCTTGATCTTCTCAGCATCATTCAACATAGAACCTTGAGCATCTTGTAACTGTGTCTTTATGTGTCTATTTTTAGACCCCTGACGAAGGTCTAGGGCCAAAACTTGTAAAGTTGGGTCTACAATAAAGTTTTCCTGTTTTAATATAGGGGTATGTTTACTAAACTGCGCTAATGTGCGGGGCACACATTAGCGTGCGCTGAGGTACCTTAGCGCACGCTAATGATGCATTATGGGGTACAAATGTGCCCCGCACAGGTGCACGGCGCACTAAAGTGCACACTCATGTGCGCAGCACGCTAATGTGCGATAAAGGCGTGGAAAGGCTCCCGGAAGGCGGAGGAAGGCTTCCCAGGGGTGGAGAGAAGGGGTCAATGGGTGGAGAGTGGGAGGGGAGAGGCTCCGCACACGAGCGGGGCTGAAATACAAGGCAAAAAATACCGCGCGTGAAAACCTCGCGGTAGAGCCGATTTAAAGGGAAGAGAAACCATTTATGTCAGCAATGTACAGCAAAACCAAGGAAACCCACAAAACAGTGATAAGTTTGATACATGTGTGCACGGAACAAAAGTGCAAATAAACATTGAAAATGACCCCAACAAAATAAAATAAAATTATACTCAAGCTGGACAATAGTGATAGTAATGGGAAACATCAAAAAACACTCCCAAGAAAGCCGCAAAAAATAAATATGAATTTTAGAAGGGGCTACGCTCCGTCCCCATACAAGGTGAATGATCCCACAGTGAAACAGCACTGATCAGGGTTTCCCTCTCCATTGGACAGATTACCTATGGCATGCACATGTTCCACAACAGCAGGGCGGGCATGTCGGAATGGGCAACTGGACAGATGCTGGGAAAGGGGATACAGAGGGCTGCAGGCGGCACATGCTGTGGTGCAGCTGGTGCACAGTGCGACTAGGCAGATGCCTAGATGGCACTTAGGAATGCTGAAATTGAACAGCAGCCAGACAGCAACTGACGAGGGCCCAACATGGGCACGAGAGTGTTTAGCACAGTGTCACAGGGGATAGTACCCAGCAGGTACCCCCAAGGGCACAGAACATTGGCAGGCGGTGATTGGGGGACGTGCGGACAGATATGCAGGCACCCCTACCCCAGAACCCGTACCATAGGCAGCCGCCTACCCGCACACAGGATGGCCTGAGACTGCGTACCACCAGCACCACCAGCAGAAGGGCATGTCAGCATGGTGGCGCAGGGGTACTGGAGGTGGAGGGGGGCAGTGGCAGCTGCCCAGAGCAGACCATGGCCTAGCCCTGTGTAGGTGGGTGCAATGCACTGCAACAGACAGGCCCTACATAAGAACATAATATGTGCCATACTGGGTCAGACCAAGGTCCATCAAGCCCAGTATTCTGTTTCCAACAGTGGCCAATCTAGGTCATATGTACCTAGCAGTTTCCCCAAGGAACACAGGTTCCACAATGCTTGTATTGGTTCAAGCATTGATATCCTGGGTCCCTTCTTAATGTTGGTTTATGGACCTTTCCTCCAGGAACTTGTCAAAACCTTTTTTAAACCCAGCTACACTAACAGCCTTTACTACATACTCCGGTAACAAATTCCAGAGTTTGATTACACGTTGAGTGAAAAAATATTTTCTTTTATTAGTCTTAAATAGTTTACCTTGTAGCTTCATTGCATGTTCCCTAGTCTTTCTATATTCTGATAAGGTAAACAATCGATCTACGTTTACCCGTTCCACTCCGTTCATTAATTTATAGACTTCTATCATATCTCCCCTTAGCCGTCTCTTTTCCAGGTTAAAGAGCCCTAACCTTTTTAGCCTTTCTTCTTAGGAGTAACCTTCCATACCCTTTACCATTTTGGTGGCTCTTCTCTGAACCTTTTTAAGATACGGCGACCAAAATTGCACACAATATTCAAGGTGCGGTCTCACCATGGAACGATAAAGAGGCATTATAATATCTTTTGTTTTATTTTCCATTCCTTTCCTTATCATACCTAGCATTATATTTGCTCTCTTGGCCGCTGCTGCACACTGGGTCCTGGGTCCTGCCGGACAAACAGTCATGTTATCATCAGGAAATGCTCTATTTCTGTGGCAACACAGTGGTGCAGTGCACACAACCAGCATGCTTGGAAACAGAAGGTCACAGGTTCAAGCCCCAGCTGGGGTTCCTGCCAATCCAATCCAATATTTTACCCACAACTAAATCGTGATAGTAAAGATGAACCTTTATTGCAGAGAACATAAGCATGGCTCAAACACCTCTATTTTACCCTATAGAGCACAAAAACCAGAAACATGCACATTACCTAGAGCAGATTCCCCCAAATGCAGTCCTGGAGGGCCACAAATCCTTCAGGGTTTATGCTGTCTCCAATCTAAGGATGGAGCGGTACTGGTGGTTGAGGTGGCAGCAGCTGGTGGCCACAGCAGACCATGGCTTAGCCCTGTCCAAGTGGGTGCCGTGCAATGCAACAAACAGGCCCTGTCGGATATACAGTCATGGACTCCCCAGGAAACACAGCATATCTGTGGCAGCACAGTGGTGCAGTGCCCACAGACAGTATGTGCAAGAAAATAAGGTCACAGGTTCGAAGCCCAGCTGGGGTTACTGCCAATCCAGTCCACATATTTTTCCCACAACTAAACCGTGATAGTAAGGGGAAACCTTTATTGCAGAGAACATACGCATGGTTAATACGCCTATATTTTACCTCACCGAGCACAGACACCATAAACAGGCGCATTACCTAGAGCAGAGTCTCCCAAATGCAGTCCTGGAGGGCCAAACACCATTCAGGTTCCATGCTGCCCATGGTATATAGATGTATCTCATGCATATTCATGAGGGACAGCATGAAAACCCGACAGTATTTGGCACACCAGGACTGGAGTTGGGAACCTCTGCCGTAAAGCAGCAGCCAACAGGGGCAGACACACCCACACCCACAGGCCCCATTAGCCAATGCCTCCTGGAGAGGCAGGACATTGGGCCCTGCGTGCATCTCCCAATACTAGCACATGCATACCTTAGCAATGCCACCCTACACCTGGGTATACGGTACACAGCTATCAAACGTTTGCTATGATTACTGGCAGATAGCAATTCCTACATTACGCACAGTTTGCTGATTGAGCTCCATCATAACAATCTTTCTGATGTCTGTGGTGTGTGCTTCAGGTCTGGTCTCTGACAGTGTTTACGACCCTGGGGAGTGACCCCAAACAGTATTGCGTACCATATCCATGCCTGCACTGTGCCCAGGACTGGTGTGGTGGCTAGGGCTGCTAAACTCCTCTATAGTAGCACAATGCTGGCATAGGTGTGGGTGTGTGTATTTGTCTATCCAGTGTGTGGTTGCTGCAAACACCCTCCACAGCCCACACTGCCAGCACTGTTGCCAGTATTGGTCTGCCAATGTGCATAATGAGGAGCAAGGTACCATGGGTATAGCCCGGACAGGTTGGCCTGGCCAGGATGCATCTGCACAGGGCATAGGGCACTGGCTGGGACATTGTAGTGCCAGGCCACCACCTACACAGACAGGGTGTCCTCAGCATGTCCTGCTGGGAGATCACTCTCACCCTGACTGTGCAGTGACCACAGCATGGCTAGGCACCCCCATAGTGCTAGACAATGTTTTTTTTCATGTGACATTTATGGGTTTCTTTTTGGGGCCCAGTCACTGACTTATCTGCTTGTTGTGTATGCTGACATCCCAGTTCTGGGTGCATGCATTACCACCAAGAACATGCATTATGGACTAGTTAGCAGACTGTTTGCAGCTGGTATGTGTTTTGATGGAGTGCCTTGCTGGGTGCAGTGGCTGAAGGCTTGCTGCAGGAGAATATCAGATAGTGGTGGGGTGCAGCTTGGCATATCCAGGCCTAATGTTTGTCTGCTATTGCGTTATGGATGTGTACAGAGCTGCATTGACTGCCCTGTAGGGTGTCTGTTCCCCAGCAGGACTGGGGTTGATGGTCCCCTCTACTGCCACCATTGCAGGGAGGTAGAATGTGGATCTGTTGATGGGAGACCCTGTTTACCACCCTCAGCCCTGGAGGAGGAGGGTGGTGGTACATCATCCTCCTAGGAGTCCATAGGGACTACACCTGACTGAGACAGACAGAAATATCCAAGGTGTTTCTGCAAAAACTACTTATCTCACACATTAGCACTGCTGGGGACCTGAAGCATGGCCTATTTCTGCCATGAAAGGTGCTGGGCGCCCCACCCCACACTCAGGGTGAGCACAGTACCCGCACAATCTGACGGTGTGTAGCTACTCTGTGCCAGTAACACACATGGTCAGTTCCCCCTACCAGGCGAAGGTGCTGTGGGGGTGCATACCCCATCTTGTGTTCATCTGTAGACAGCTGATTTGCATGTGCAGTGCATCATGGGTACGGGTGGGCTAACCCTATCCTGGTGACCACAGCAGACTGTCTGTGTGGTGACGTGCAGTCCCTCTGCAGCCAGCCAGGGGCTTGCTAGCAGCTGTAGAGCTCTAGCCCACTGGTTACTTCACTGCTTGTGGAGCCAGAGGTCATGGTTTCAAACCCCCAGTGGGGTTATTTGATAGGTCTGCTCAAAGCTTTATCTCTTTTTAATGTACATTATTGCTGCCAGCAAAAACACCCTCAGCGTACTGTACCCATAAAGTTCCTCAGAGGGCGCTTTATAGGGCGCCCTATAGGGCACCTTATGGTTACCGTCCATATAAGGTACACTATACGTTATCCTGTGGAGCGACTTATAGGGTGCCCTATAGGGGACATTATAGGGTGCCGTGGCGGACAATGCACTTTATAATGTGCCCTATGGAGTGCCTTATAGGGTGCCTTATGCGGCACCTTCAGTTACGGCACGTGAGGGCGTGTTTGCTGGCAGCAATTAATAAAATACAAATAAAGTGCTGCAGGAAACAATATGTACATTACAAAGCTGATGCCTCAGCCACGCTTACACATTAGGCACACTGGGGATCAAACTCATAACCCCTGTATCAGCAGTCAGTGCCTTAACCATTGTGCTACACTACTGTTCCTCTTTGCATGTCAGCGCACCTACTTCAGATTTCCATGCATTTAAATGCACAGTGCTGCCATCAAACACAGTGCTATGACTTTGCTGTGCCTCATAGGGCATCCTATATGGCGCCCTATAGGCCACCCTTTCAGCAACATTGTAGGGTGCCGTGGTGGACAGTGCACTTTAAAATGTGCCCTCTGGGGTACCCTATGAGGCGCCTTATGCAGCACCTTATGTTACAATACTTTGAGGGTGTGTTTGCTGGCAGCACTAATTATAATAAAAATAAAATGTGTGATAAGGAAGCTCATCATAGTTCAGGAAGGAGCTATAATAGAGGTGAATTGGCACTGAACAAGCAACCTGTCTTGCTGGTAGAAATAATAAAACAGAATGTTTTCATAAAAGACTACCAGTCCCAGAATGCACCAGGTTTCAAACAGCCTCTAGAGGAGCTGAAGTGGGGAAACGTGTGTTCAATCAGGAGAGCTATGAGGTAATCCCCAGTCACTCATCTCCAAGGGCAGGGCTTGATTCAGCACAGCTGAGCTGTGCTAGGGTGGAGTATCCCTCTAAACAAGTTAAAAGTAAAACATATTCTACACAGAATCAGTTGAGGAACTCAGAGCTCAAGGACAGAGAGAGGAAGCAGCAGCATCAACGTGGAAGGAAGAAGAGGAAAACATCTTGGAGGTCTAAAGAAGGAGCCCATAGCAGTACGTGTGTTGGGAGTCATTCCAGAGGCAAGCATACTCCATTGGACTGGAGGAAGCCAGAGGAGTGGGGTTACCGAGCCAGGAATTCCCGGACGGCACCTGTGAAGGAGACGGCTGCATTTGGAAGGGGCCCTAAGACCAGTGCAAGAAGGTATGTGAAGAGAAACCCAGTGTCCAGGGATCTTGATTGGAAGGCTGGACATAAAAGCTGGACTACTTATTGGCCAGGATATCTGGAGAGGAAACCTAACAGTAAAGGAAGCTCAGGTATGAACGCTGATCTATGCCCTAGCTCTTCATCTGGAAGACAGCAGGGAAACAGATGTTTTCCTGAGAGTGCTTCATTAAGGAATTCCTCTGAGCCAGACCATGATATTGATTCTTTGATAGTTGAAGAAGAAGGAGATATTTTAAATGATCAGAATGAATACATGGATTGCTCTCTGAATAAGCTGCTGTGGTAAAATACTTTCACAAATACAACAACCATCAAAAGGAAATATAACTTGTTCTTTTATCTACCCAGAAAAGTTTACAAGAAAGCTTTAGGGTAGGATTTGAGCCACGTAGAGAAAGTGAACCAGCAAAGGGGTTTGCAGCTGGCTAATTATTGGTAATTAAGCCATGCACAGTTGCACGTGAGCTCTGAAAGGAAACTACTGTTTGTGTGTGAAAATACAAAAAAGTTATCCTTGAAAAAGAACAGTTTTTGGTTACTTTTTGGGTTTTGTTTTTGCTTTTGGAGCACTGCTAAAAGGTATTAGCAGGAGCCCTCAGAAAGACCTTTCTGTTTCCCATCAAGGTCTTTATTGTTTGATTGATTGCTTAAGAAGCTCAGTTGCTTATATCATGATTTGTTTTTCTAAGTACAATACTGAAAGCAAGTGTCCTTTTGTGTTACCAAGTAAATCTGTGTGAGAGAATTAACCCCATGAATAAAATATATTTTTTCTTTGCTTACACTCGAGCAACACAACTCATTATTTTGTGAACGGTTGATTCTGGTATGAATGGACTACATTCCCCACAATCCTTTGCAAGTCATAATAGTATTTTGCCTTTGCCAAGACTGTGGACATTCATGCCCAGTGCCCCTGTTTACAAATGCCTCCTAAAGCAACATTAACTTTAACAGGTAATGCCTCAGCTGGCCTTCTTCATTAGGCACAGTGGGGGATTGAAACCATGACTCTTGCATCATTGGTCAGGGTCTTAACCATTGTGCTACACTGCTACTCCTCCTTGCATGTCAGCGCACCTACTTATGATTTTCATTCCTTAAACTGCACAGTGCTGCCATCACAAACAGTGCTGTGACCTTGCGGTACCTCATACGGCACCCTATAAAGCGCCCTATAAGCAACATTCTAGGGTGCCTTGGCGGACAGTGCACTCTAAAATGTGCCCTCTGGGGTACCTTATGGGGCACCTTATGTTACTGTGCTTTCAGAGTGTGTTTGCTAGTAGCAGTAATTAAAATAAAATTAATATGCCTCAGACTTCAATATTACTTTTAACAGGTAATGCCTCAGCCAGCCTTCTGCATTGGGCACAGTGGGGGATTGAACCCATGATCCCTGCACCATCTGTCAATGTCTTCACCATTGTACTGTGGCTCTGTTCCTGTGCTTGCACATCAGCGTGCCAATTATGCTTCCCGCGGAAGTTTCTCATGCGCTAATGTGCGCGGCGCACATGAGCGCACAGCACACATTAGCGCATGATTAATCCCGGTTTTCTTTCTCAGACTGACACGCGCACTCCTTATATGGCATCCCGCACACTAACGCGGCGCGCACCTAACGGGGTTTTAGTAAAAATACCCCATAGTGTTTAGCCATGGTCTTTGTCCCCCGCTGGTTTCCTCCTTCTTAGCCCAACATGAACATAAGAACATAAGATATGCCATACTGGGTCAGACCAAGGTCCATCAAGCCCAGTTTCCTGTTTCCAACAGTGGCCAATCTAGGTCATACGTACCTAGCAGTTTCTCTAAAAGACACAGGTTCCACCATGCTTGTATTGGGTCAAGCATTGATATCCTGGGTCCCTTCTTAATAATGATTTATGGACCTTTCCTCCAGGAACTTGTCCAAAACTTTTTTAAACCCAGCTTCACTAGCAGCCTTTACTACATCTTCTGGTAACAAATTCCAAAGTTTAATTACACGTTGAGTGAAAAAAATATTTTCTTTTATTAGTCTTAAATAGTTAACCCTATAGCTTCATTGCATGTCCCCTAGTCTTTCTATATTCTGATAATCTAAACAATCAATGTACATTTACCCATTCCGCTCCATTCATTAATTTATAGACTTCTATCATATCTCCCCTCAGCCGTCTCTTTTCAAGGGTTAAGGAGCCATAACCTTTTTAGTCTTTCTTCATAAGGGTATCTTCCATCCCCTTTGCCATTTTGGTGGCTCTTCTCTGAACCTTTTCTAATAACGCTATATCATTTTTAAGATACGGTGACCAGAATTGCACACAATATTCAAGGTGTGGTCTCACCATGGAACGATATAGAGGCATTATAATATCCTTTGTTTTATTTTCCATTCCTTTCCCTATGATACCTAGCATCCTATTTGCTCTCTTGGCCAGCGCTGCACACTGGGCCGAGGGTTTTAACATGTTATCCACAATGATGCCTAAATCTTTTTCCTGGGTGGTAGTTCCTAAGGTGGAACCTTGCATCGTGTAACCATAGTTTGGGTTGTTCTTCCCTAGGTGCATAACTTTGCACTTGTCCACATTAAATTTCATCTGCCATTTTGATGCCCAGTCTTCCAATTTATCAAGATCCTCTTGCAATTTTCCACAATCCTCTTGGGTTTTAACAATTTTAAATAGTTTTGTGTCATTTGCAAATTTGATAACCTCACTCGTTATTCCCTTTTCCAGGTCATTTATGAATATGTCAAAAAGCAGCGGACCCAGCACAGATCCCTGGGGTACACCACTATTCATCTTTCTTCTTTGGGAAAACTGGACATTTAGCCCTACCCTCTGCTTTTTATCTTTTAACCAGTTCCTGATCCACAATAATACATGCATTTTTATACCCCTTCCTCTCAACCTTCCCTTGGTTGAATGCTTCTTCCCCACTCCCCACAATATATTTTCTCCTCTCCCTTCTCACTCCCTCAGCATCTCTCTCTTTTTCCTACTCTGACTTTAGCATCTGCCAGCATTAGCCCCTTTTCAATCCCAGGACCCTAGTCCTAGAATTAGTTCCATTCCAGTCCCAGTATTATCTCATTTCCAGTACCAACCCCCAGCACTATATCAGCCAATTTCTAGTCCCCTCAGCTTCCCCATCTTTGTAAGAGGTTTGTTTGTCCATTAATACTCTATAGCCACTGAAGCATTTGCTTTTGCTCCCACAGCTGTATTAATGCTCAGCACAGTCACAGGAGCATTTACTTTTGCTTCTGAAGCTGAGCTATACTCAAGTCGCGGTGCTGGTAGCTTGAGTATAGAACACCCATGGAAGCAAAAGCAAATGCCCCCATGGCTATGCCAAGCATTGCTACAGCCATGGGAACAAAAGCAAATGTGTGGGTGAACCCATGCTATTGCAGTTAGAGTACAGTTTGAACATAGTGCTAACTGCACCAAGTTTACAATGTGCATTCTGTACCCATAAACTACCAATTTGTGACCCTAATGTGGGTTGCACAGTTAGCACAGGAATCATCCTGCACAGCCATGGCCTTGTGCTAGCTGGCAACATGTGTTCCATCACACTGCCAGCTAGTGCTCGTCAATAAAAGACCCCCTTTGTGTTTGGTTCAGATGAGTTTCCCAGTCAATACTGCAGATCACAATATCATTCAAGTAAGCTGGTACATAATTGCCATGGGGCTACAAGAGGCAGTTTGCCAGGTACTGAAACATAGCAGGACCTTTGTGAATTCCAAATGGCAGTACTGTGAAATGGAACAGACTTTCAGGAATGGAAAAGGTTGCCTTTTCTTTGGTAGCTGTATGAGGGGCACTTGCCAGTACCCTATGGTTAGGTCCAGTGTATAAATTAATTGGACTACTCCAGGTTTTTCAATAAGTTCATCATCCATGTTATTGGGTAGGTTTCAAGCTTGGAAACCTCATTAAGCTTCCTTAGACCTATGCAGAACTAGAGACTTCTAATCAGTTTAGGGACAAGTATGAAGGGAGATGACCAGTTACTACTGAACTCTTCAATCACTCCAAGTTTAAGTATCCCCTTTACCTCGGAGGCTATGGATTGTCACTGGCCTTCAGAATTTAGTACAGATTCTGTCAGATGACTATTCCTGAATCCATGATAATATCATGACAAGCTAGAAGACATTCACATTTTGTCTCACTGTTTCTAAATCAGTCTTCTGGGTAGCCAAGGCTAGTTACCAAATGGGATGTGTAGTGGCTCAAGGTTCAATGGAACTTCATGTCTAAATTATTCCCCCTGCACTAGAGCAGTAAGTGAGCTAACTATCAGCTTCAAGAAGTTCACATGGAAAATATTGGCCTTTTTCCACTTGTCATTTAATTCGCAAGCCCCGCATTCTTGATGATCTTGTAAAGGCCTTGCACTAACAGTAGTTTACTGTCTGATGATGGTAGCAGCACCAAATCTTAGTCTGCTGGTTAGAATACCTGTGAGACTGCAGAATGATTGCATTCTCAGCTTTGTGCAGACTGAACGCATCCCAAATGCAGCCTGGTGGTCTCTCTGACCTTTATCAGGTCCTCTTGCATCTGCAGGACATAGTCCAGTAGTTTCCATCCTGGGATTTTCTTTTCTTCCCATGTTTCCTGAACTATATCCAGGATCCGCCTGGTGGTCCTCCCATAAAGTAACTCAAAAGGGGCATAATACAGTGAAGTCTGGGGCACCTCTTGGATTGCAAACAATACACACAGCAGCAAGAAGACTCAGTTCTGGCCATCCTCAGAGATAAACTCCTCAACATCTGTTTGAAGGTTTTGCTGAAGTACTCAACAAGCTCATCTGTGGCTTGTATATTGAGATACAAAGCTTTTTCACATTCAACAATGCATGAACTTGTTTCATTACCTGAAAGACAAACAGAGTTCCTTGGTCCATCAGTACCTACTTGTTTAAGCCCACTCATGGAAGATTTCTACCAGAGCAGTTGAAGCTGCTGTGGTTTTCTTGTTACACAGCGGTACTGTTTCTGGATATTGTATGGCATAATCAAGAATTGTAATCACAGTTTTTCTCAGTTGAAATGGCAGGTTATAGACCATGTATCCCTTTCTATTTGGGGTGGTGATCGAGAGGGCCATTTTAATTACAAGGAACAATCCTGGATTTTTCATTTAAAAACTGTTCACCAATGAGTCTCAATATGGAAATAGACTGGATGTCTCTCATTTAAGTGTGTTTGCATTTCGGTGTATTTTGGTCAGTAAGGACTTCTGTACGATGGGTCACCAATGGTGTGGTTTGGTGCAGTCGGCATTTGTTCATTTTCTCATCACTGTGCTTAAAGTGAGCTGAATGTGAAGTCTGGTGATGAATTTGACTAACATTCATCTGGATTACAGATAAATTTTCCTAAGCCCTGATGCAGAACTATTTAACTTTGCTTTGGTTTGAAACATAGGCTGTCAGCATTATTTTGGCAGTATTCTTGATTTATGGGGAAAGCAAACATATTTTTATTTTTTCAAATTTACAATTAAATTAGACTATTTGGTGCCAGCCATTCATATATTGGGTGACCATATGTTAATATAATCTGACAAAAATATAAAGTTTTCCACTCTTTTATATGGAAGATTTGGGTTAGCTTTAGTATAATCAAGGATGGTGCGTGGCGTTTTTTTACAACCGCTTAGCAGTTCAGCAATTTTTGTGAATAGAACGCCAGTGTGTGCAAGAGGTATGGATACATTTTTCACACTAATTGCGCTATACATCTTTATATATTGAAGCTTTCTTGTGATGAAAGTATAAGTCTAAAGGATCTGTTTTTATGTTTTAGGGCTTAGCTATCTCCCCTGATGAAACCTTGATTGGTGAAACGCCTAGTGCCTGACAGCGTTGGGAAAGCCATCTAAAGCTAAGCATTTTGAGAAAGTCATTCAAAGCTAAGCATTTTTTTCATTATTTAATGTTGGGAAAGTTATTTAAAGCAAAGAATTTTTCACTGTCCAACATTGTTATATATAAAAAATCCGGGAGCTGCATTGTGGTGGTCTTTGATGTTACTTCTCGGGCAATAAGTCAGTTAGCTGACGTTAGCCCATGGATACTGAGACCATGCAGCTACTCGATAAGAATTTTTAAACGTTTAAAGTTTAAGAAATATAAGTATCGCCAGTCCAGAGTTTGACTAGTATTACTTTCTAGTTGCTATACAGAGTTTATTGTATTTCTCTGGATTTAACTACTCTGTGAAAGAAGACCGATTGAGCAAGTTGTAATCAAGGATGGTGACAATGTAGCAGTTGACCCAGGTGTTCCTCTCCAATGGTCCTATCAAATCTATGGCAACCTGCTCTAAAGGTGTTTCCATGACTGGCATTGGTATTAAGGGTACATGTTAGATCCCAGCAGGCTTAGTTAACTGGCGTGTAGGCAGGACTGACAATAAAGTTAAACTTGCTTATTATATAGACCTGGCCAAAAGAATTGTGCTAATATTTGCTCATGGATTTTCTCTTCTCTCAAATGGCCCCCTCACAGATGGCTAAGATCTAACTGAAACACTTATTGACAGTAAGGCAAAGCTACTAGGAACTGTTCAGGGAACCTTACTTCTGAGTTTCTATTCACTACCCTGTATACTATGTCCTTTCTAATTATAAAGAAATGGCAACGACAATCTTTAGGTTCCCATGCCAGGGACAGGTTTCCCTTCTATTACTTGGACCTATTCCCATGTGAACCTAAGGGCCTCATCATCCATTTGTACTCTCTTAAAGTTTCTTCGGTTACCCTCCCCAACCCATTCAAACATAACAGTTAAAGGTTCTCAGAGTACTTGAGTGTCCTCAGCTGTATCCAGGTTCTTGTCTACTGCCACTTCTAGGTTCTTAGAAACTAGGCCTTCTTTAGCCACTATTGTCAGCAAGACTTAGTCATCTTGGGGTCTTTAATATACAAGTTCATGCTCTCTAAAGACTTCAGGAATGACTCTTTCTGTGAGCCTGCCATTTGGACAGTCATCTGAGCCGATGGAGTCCCAAAGTCCAGGAAATCCTATCCCAGAATCACTGAATATCAGAGCCAAGGTAAAACTTCAATGTCCATATTGGAATATCTTAGTGTTGCCTTTATTGAAACATGGGCATTACAGTATTATCTCTGGTCTTCATGAACACAAGACAAAATCACTCTTTGTTCATATTTGATCTAGATTCTTTTAACAAGCTCTCTTCAAATAAGTTTTTAACTCTTCCTGATTCTACTAAGGCTTAAGTGGTAAATCCATTCAATTCTACCTGGATCATGAAGTCTGCCTCCCAGGTTGAGGGACATAAACCAAGTTGCAGGCTATTGTCCATGGCTTCATCTTCAACTCCCAGACATTTTCCGGCATACAACCCTATTTCCTTCCTGAAGCTGGTACATAGCCTGCTTTAAGGTGGGTTATAGCTGGTTCATTTTCTGATTACTGTTTCCAGAGTCCTGAATTGGTTTTTATTCCTTTGGCCTGGGACAGAATGGGCATGTTGCCTCTGTGTGGGAAACAGTTCTGTACTAGCAGCAAGATGGGGGTCTTGCGCTAATCATGTGAACAAGCTCGGGAAATGGAAGAGTGCCCTTATAAAAACCTTGTGTGATAGAAAGTTCTTACAGAATTTGCATCAAGTCACGATGGAGTTCCGCGGTCAGAGTATGGGGTTCATCTGACTCTTGGGACTCCTCTGATTCAGGCCAGGGACAGGTTTCCCATGTATTGCTTTGACATATTCCCATGTGAACCTAAGGGCCTCATCTTCCATTTGGACTCTCCTAAAATTCTTTGGGTTACCCTTCCCAACCAATTAAAATATAACAGCTAGAGGTTCTCAGAGTACTGATTCTTAGGAGGGCTTGGGGGATTTGGTGAAAAGGCAGCAAGAGAGGTATTAGCCTCAGTCCAGGGGGCAGTGTCGCTGGATTCAGAAGTGGTTTGGAAGCTGAAGCTTAGAGTGGGCATATGTTGAGCCTGATCACTCCGCTCAACTGTCATGTGTCCAAAAAATTGTGAGCTAAGGTGTTGTGAAGGAGATATAGTGACATTTTCTCTTTGCTAGCCAATGATCAGGAGGTTGGGGATAGAAAGAAGGGGGAAGGTAGTAAGGATGAAGGAAAAAGTATGTCATAAGGTTATAAAGACAATCACCAATTGGTTACTGGCCTTTCATGTTTTTTCCAGCATCTTGGGTGAGTCTCGGTCGTGTCGTTATCTGGGGTTCTTGCAGTATTTGGACCTTATTTTTATTTATTTATTTATTTATTTAACAGGACTTTTATACCGCTTTTTCCTAAAATCAAAGCGGTTCACAATGAAGTTCAAAATCTTACAATAAACAGGGAAGAAAACAGGGATTAAATTAAATAAACTTATTTACAAAACTAAGGGGTATGTTTACTAAAACCCCATTAGGGTGCGCGGCGCGCTAGTGTGCGGATGCCATATAAGGAGTGGGCGTTTCAGTCAGAAAAAAGCAAAACCGGGATTAATCATGCGCTAATGTGCGCTGCGCTCAAGTGTGCACAGCACATTAGCGCATGAGAAAGTTGCGCGGGAAGCATAAGTGGCGCGCTGATGTGCAAGGACAGGAAAGGAGCCACAGTACAATGGTTAAGACACTCACCAATGATGCAGGGATCATGGGTTCAATCCCCCACTGTGCCCAATGAAGAAGGCTGGCTGAAGCATTACCTATTATGGGGAAGATTGCTTTAGGAGGCATTTTATTTTTATTTTAATTATCTCTACTAGCAAACGCACTCTCAAAGCGTGTTAACATAAGGTGCCCCATAAGGCACATTTTAAAGTGCACTGTCTGCCAAGGCAACCTAGAATGTTGCTTATAGGGCGCTTGATAGGGTGTCGTATGAGGTACCGCAAGGTCACAGCACTGTTTTTGATGGCAGCACTGTGCAGTTTAAGGAATGAAAATCATAAGTAGGTGCACTGACATGCAAGGAAGAGCAGCAGTGTAGCACAATGGTCAAGACCCTGACCAATGATGCACAAGTCATGGGTTCAATCCCCCACTGTGCCTAATGAAGAAGGCTGGCTGAGGCATTAACTGTTATAGGTGATATTGATGTAGGGGGCATTTTATTTTTATTTTAATTAGTGCTGCCAGCAAACACACCCTCAAAGTATTGTAACATAATGTGCTGCATAAGGCGCCTCATAGGGTACCCCAGAGGGCACATTTTAAAGTGCACTGTCCGCCATGGCACCCTACAATGTTGCTGAAAGGGTGGCCTATAGGGCGCCATATAGGGTGCCCTATGAGGCACAGCAAGGTCATAGCACTGTGTTTGATGGCAGCACTGTGCATTTAAACGCATGAAAATCTGAAGTAGGTGCACTGACATACAAAGAGGAACAGCAGTGTAGCACAATGGTTAAGGCACTGACTGCTGATACAGGGGTCATGAGTTTGATCCCCAGTCTGCCTAATACATAAGGCTGGCTGAGGCATCAGCTTTACAATGTATGTATTGTTTCCTGCAGCACTTTATTTGTATTTTTTAAATTGCTGCCAGCAAACACGCCCTCACGTGCCATAATTGAAGGTGCCGCATAAGGCACCCTATAAGGCACTCCATAGGGCACATTATAAAGTGCACTGTCCGCCACGGCACCCTAAAATGTCCTCTATAGGGCACCCTATAAGTCGCTCCACAGGATAATGTATAGTGCACCTTATATGGACGGTAACCATAAGGTGCCCTATAGGGCGCCCTATAAAGCGCCCTCAGAGGCACCTTATGGGTACAGTACGCTGAGAGTGTTTTTGCAGGCAGCAATAATGTACATGAAAAAGAGATAATGCTTTGGGCAGCCCTATCAAATAACCCCACTGTGGGTTTGAACCCATGACCACTGGCTCCACAGGCAGTGAAGTAACCAGTGGTGGTTTCCAATGTGGAACCTTGCATTGTGTAACCATAGTGTGGGTTGTTCTTTCCTAGGTGCATAACTTTGCACTTGTCCACTTTAAATTTCATCTGCCATTTGGATGCCCAGTCTTCCAATTTATCCAGATCCTCCTGCAATTTTCCACAATCCTCTTGGGTTTTAACAACTTTAAACAGTTTTGTGTTGTCTGCAAATTTGATAACCTCACTAGTTATTCCCTTTTCCAGGTCATTTATGAATATGTCAAAAAGTAGCGGACCCAGTACAGATCCCTGGGCTACTCCACTATTCACCTTTTTCCATTGGGAAAATTGGCCATTTAGCCCTACCCTCTGCTTTCTATCTTTTAACCAGTTCCCGATCCACAATAGTACACTGTCTCCTATCCCATGACTTTTTAGTTTTGCCAAAAGTCTCTGATGAGGGACCTTGTCAAAGGCTTTCTGAAAGTCCAGATATACTCTATCAGCCGACTCACCTTTGTCTACCTGTTTATTCACACTTTCAAAAAAACATATCAGATTAGTAAGACAAGATCTTCCTTGCCTAAAGCCATGTTGGCTGTCTCCCATTAGGCCATGACTATCTACATGCTGTGTAATTTTGTTCTTTATGATGGTTTCTACCATATTCCCCGGTACTGATGTCAGGCTCACCGGTCTGTAGTTTCCCAGATCACCCCTGGAACCCTTTTTAAAAATTGGTGTCACATTGACATAAGAACATAAGAACATAAGATATGCCATACTGGGTCAGACCAAGGTCCATCAAGCCCAGTATTCTGTTTCCAACAGTGGCCAATCTAGGTCATATGTACCTAGCAGTTTCCCCAAGGGACACAGGTTCCACAATGCTTGTATTGGTTCAAGCATTGATATCCTGGGTCCCTTCTTAATAATGGTTTATGGACCTTTCCTCCAGGAACTTGTCCAAACCTTTTTTAAACCCAGCTACACTAACAGCCTTTACTACATCCTCCGGTAACAAATTCCAGAGTTTGATTACACGTTGAGTGAAAAAATATTTTCTTTTATTAGTCTTAAATAGTTTACCCTGTAGCTTCATTGCATGTCCCCTAGTCTTTCTATATTCTGATAAGGTAAACAATCGATCTACGTTTACCCGTTCCACTCCGTTCATTAATTTATAGACTTCTATCATATCTCCCCTCAGCCGTCTCTTTTCCAGGTTAAAGAGCCCCAACCTTTTTAGCCTTTCTTCATAGGAGTAGCCTTCCATCCCCTTTACCATTTTGGTGGCTCTTCTCTGAACCTTTTCTAAAATTGCTATATCCTTTTTAAGATACGGCGACCAGAATTGCACACAATATTCAAGGTGCGGTCTCACCATGGAACGATATAGAGGCATTATAATATCTTTTGTTTTATTTTCCATTCCTTTCCTTATCATACCTAGCATTCTATTTGCTCTCTTGGCCGCCGCTGCACACTGGGCCGAGGGTTTTAACATGGTATCCACAAGGACGCCTAAATCTTTTTCTTGGGTGGTGGTTCCTAATGTGGAACCTTGCATCGTGTAACCATAGTTTGGGTTGTTCTTCCCTAGGTGCATAACCTTGCACTTCTCCACATTAAATTTCATCTGCCATTTTGATGCCCAGTCTTCCAATTTATCAAGATCCTCTTGCAATTTTCCACAATCCTCCTGGGTTTTAACAACTTTAAATAGTTTTGTGTCATCAGCAAATTTGATAACCTCACTCGTTATTCCACTTTCCAGGTCATTTATGAATATGTCAAAAAGCAGCGGACCCAGCACAGATCCCTGGGGTACACCACTATTCACCTTTCTCCATTGGGATAATTGGCCATTTAGCCCTACCCTCTGCTTTCTATCTTTTAACCAGTTCCTGATCCACAGTAGTACACTGCCTCCTATCCCATGACTCTTTAGTTTTGCCAAAAGTCTCTCATGAGGGACCTTGTCAAAGGCTTTCTGAAAGTCCAGATACACAATATCAACCGACTCACCTTTGTCCACCTGTTTATTCACTCCTTCAAAAAAACATAACAGATTAGTAAGACAAGATCGTCCTTGTCTAAAGCCATGTTGGCTGTCTCCCATTAGGTCATGACTATCTATATGCTGAGTAATTTTATTCTTTATGATGGTTTCTACCATTTTTCCCGGTACTGATGTCAGGCTCACCGGTCTGTAGTTTCCCGGATCACCCCTCGAACCCTTTTTAAAAATTGGTGTTACATTGGCGATCCTCCAATCCTCAGGTATTAGAGATGATTTTAATGATAGTTCACAGATTACTAATAACAGGTCTGCAATCTCATATTTCAGTTCTTTCAACACTCTTAGATGTATACCATCTGGTCCAGGTGATTTGCTACTATTCAGTTTATCAAATAGTTTTAATACATCTTCCCGGTGTAGCGATATTTCTCTCAATTCCTCTGCAGTATCACCTTTAAATACCACTTTAGTCTTGGGTAACATCCCTACATCTTCCTCAGTAAAGACCGAAGCAAAGAATTCATTCAGTCTCTTCACTATAGCCTTGTCTCCTCTTACTGCCCCTGTTACCCCTCTATCATCTAACGGTCCAATTGACTGTCTCACAGGCCTTTTGCTATGAATGTACTTGAAAAAGTCTTTATCTTGTGTTTTTTCTTTCGTAGCAAGTTTCTTCTCAAATTCTCACTTTGCCTGCCTTATCAATTCTTTGCATTTAACTTGCCAGTGCTTGTGCTGTTTCCAGTTTTCGTCGTTTGGCTCTTTTTCCATTTTCTGAAAGATGCTTTTTTGTTTGCAACAGCCTCTCTGACCTCACCTTTAAACCATGCTGGCAGTTTTTTGGACTTTCTTCCACTTTTCTTAATGCGTGGAATACAGCTGGTCTGGGCTTCCAGGATAGTATTTTTAAACAACACCCAAGCTTGATGTAAGTCTTTAACCTTTGCAACTGCTCCTTTTAGTTATTTCTTAACTATATTCCTCATTTTATCATAGTTTCCCTTTTGAAAGTTAAAAGGTAGTACTGTGGATTTCTTTACTATCCCTCCTTCACTAATTAAATCAAACACGATCATGCTATGATCACTTTTGCCAAGTGGCCCCAACAACCTTATTTCTTGCACCAGATCTGGTGTTCCACTAAAGACTAGGTCCAGTATGGCTTCCCCTCTGGTCAGTTCATGAACCAGCTGCTCTAAGAAGCAGTCATTTATTTCATCTAGAAACTTTATCTCCCTAGCATGTCCTGCCGTGACACTGACCCAGTCGATACCGGGGTAATTGAAATCACCCATTATTATTATTGTGCTGTGACTTTTGTTAGCTTCCTTGATTTCTTTGAGAATTTCATCATCCATTTGTTCATTCTGGCTGGGCGGTCGATAGTACACCCCCACTGCCATCACCTTCCCCTTCATACATGGAATTTCAATCCATAGAGATTCTACAACAAATTTTGTTTCCTGCAAAACTTTAATCCTTTCTGACTCAATGCCCTCTCTAACATAGAGCGCAACCCCTCCACCAATTTGATCAGTTCTATCATTATGATATAGTTTGTATCCAGGTATCACAGTGTCCCACTGGTTATCCTCCTTCCACCATGTCTCTGAGATTGCAATCATATCTAACCTCTCATTTAGTGCTATATATTCTTACTCTCCCATCTTATTGTTTAGGCTTCTAGCATTTGCATACAAGCATTTTAGAGACTGTATTTTATTAATATTAATCTGGCTATTGGTAGGCATGGGTCATTTGGAATCTTTACACTCTGTCTGCACCATACTCAAGGGCATTTGGGCTACTTTACTCTTTTTTGGAACCTCACTGCTTTTGGTAGTATCCTTCAAGGATGCCTTCTTCTGAACCATGCGCTCTTGGATAACTTTTGGCTTTCCCCTATTTTCTAGTTTAAAAGCTTCTCTATCTCCTTTTTAAAGGTTAATGCCAGCAGTCTTGTTCCATCCTGGTTAAAGTGAAGCCCATCCCTTCGGAAGAGCCCCTCCTTTCCCCAGAATGTTCCCCAGTTCCTAACAAATCCAAAACCCTCATCCTTGCACCATCGTCTCATCCACGCATTGAAACTCTGGAGCACTGCCTGCCTTTTGGGTCCTGTTGGACATGCCTGATGTACACGATTACTATGAGGATGAGAGGGTGTGTATTGGTTTATGTGTTTTGTATGTGACTGCAGTCCTTAGTATAAATGTGGCTGATGGACAGGAGAGGGTACTTTCTCTGAATATATGTCCCTGTTAAGTAGGGGAGTGAAAGGGGTTACCTAATGAATAGTAATGGGATTCTTGTGTGGCTGCTTTGCAATAATATTGATTCACCCAATTGTATTGTTCCCTCTAGTTGGGGTGGGTTTTGCTCTTTGTTGGTCAATTACTTTGCATAACTGGTTCATATCTAGCTTTTTTCTTTAGCAGCACTCTGGGTATTCTGGTTCTCTGGTGGATCTTGGTCTAACCTTGTCTTATGGGTCCCTTTAAACTTCTTTCCCTGAATGTTAAGGGCATTAAAATTGTGATAGAAAGGAAAAAAATTCTTACATATTGCCAGAAACATCTATCCACTGAAGAAACAAGAAAGATGGGCGCCAGACAGTATGTCCTGGTCGGACACTCTGCAGCCTGTCATAAAAAAAATGGGGTTGCAACATTAGTTCAAAAAGTACTGACACCAGTGGTTGAGCACGCATGGGCTGATTTAGAGGGGTGATGGGCCAAAGTTCTTCTTCGAGTGGGGGGCCTTAGTCTGTCAATAGTTAACATCTATGCCCCGAATTGAGATAGTCTCAGCTTCTTCCAGACTCTGGCGGAGCAGGTACTTGAGGTTGCTCCCTACTTGGCTATTCTGGGTGGAGACTTTAACCTGGCTCTCAACCCCCTGCTGGACTGTCAACCTTGTAAATAGAGTAAACTGCTTAAAGTACCCATTGTAGTGGCATTCCTCATACAAAACATTGGCCTAGAAGATATTTGGCATCTAAGACATCCCACAGAACGGGATTATACTTTCTTCTCCTTGCCCCATCCTACTCACAGGAAATAAAAGAATATTTCACAGTCAGTCTACCAGAGGATACGTCTGGTTGGGCATGGTGGGAAGCCTTTAAAGCCTCTATCTATTCTGTGATTACCAGCTATACTATTAGAGTATCTCACCAGGAAAAGCTTAAGCTTCGCGCTTTGGAAGGTCATATCCGGGTGGGTGAGAGACTGTTGCAAATCTGTGCAGACCCTAGTATTTTACTCCACCTGCAGCAGTTGCAGTGTCAATATAATAGCATCCTTAGCTCAGAGGCAGAACAGACCATGTATTCTCACCATCATGGTACTATGCAGAACAGGACAAGGCAAGTAGGTTTTATGCTACAACCCTCAAAGCGCGGTCAGCTAAATCTAGAATAGCAGCTCCTTGTTAGCAATACATAAATTGTAGATGCCTTCTAGGCCTTCTCCCACTTATACTCCTCTGAAGTGGATCTGGAGCCAAAGGCTTTTGAGAGGCTTATGGAACACTTGACCCACCCGTGGGTTATCGGCTGAGAGAGCTGCCGATCTTGACAAATTTATGCAGGAGGATGAACTACATTCAGATCTTGCTGCCTTGAGCTCAGGAAAGGCTGTGGGTCCCGATGGGCTGCCCATCGAGTTTTATAAAGTCTTTGCATTGGATCTCTCACCCTATATGCTGAAGTACTTTTACCTCTTACACTCACAATTATAGAATACAGAGTCGTTTTTAGGGGTGACCATAGTTGTCCTTGAGAAACAGGCCAGAATCTGCAGAAAGTTGAGAATTATCGGCCAATTTCGCTGTTAAATTCTGATTATAAACTATACTCCACCATTTTGGTATGTAGATTGTTGTTGTTGTTAAGTGCTGTCAAGTCGGTGTCGACTCATGGCGACCCTGTGGATAGTTGTCCTAAATTGTGTTCGGTCTTCAGTCAGGTGTCTCATTGCTGACAGACTGGTTCCTAGCGACCGTCATTTCTCTCTTGAGACATCCAGATAAGTGTGGCTTCATGGTGGGTTGTTCTACAGTGGATAATGCCTAACTGCTCTGCAATGTGCTATCTGTTACAGAACATCTGGATCTCCCCTATGTTGGTCTTTCATTAGAAGCTGAAAAGGTCTTTGACAAGGTTGAATGGTCTTTCCTTTTCTTTTTTTTTTTAAACTTTTATTTTCATTTTGCAACAAACAAAAGAAACAACACACCAAAAGAGACAAAACAAGTATACAATAAGGAAAAGTAAACCCATTACCCCCCACCCCGGTGCTTCTTCTCTACCCGTTTGTATCAGCATGTGAGCGCTTCCAATTAACAGTGATTATACATCAAACGATCAAAAAAGTATCCACAATACAGCATGATCATGAGACAGAGATATATACAAAGTTAGACAGTCAGATGAGAGCTTTTAGCAAAATGTACATATTCATTGAGCATCTTCCATTGAGACCAATGAGAAGGAGTCTGAACGGAGGAAGCGAACAGACGAGGTATTTGTTCATATTTACTGTAGAGACAGGCATGATTCCACCATTCATTGAGGCTCAGATGGGAACTAATTTCCCAGTATTACTTAATTAGGGAAATAGCAATGCCAAGCATAAAGTTCGAAAGGAGATAAGCCATTTTTGGGAGAGAGGGGATCCCCGCAACTGGGCGAAGTCCCACTATCCTCCAAGAAAGGGACTCCGGAGTGCGATATAGACTAAATACGACCCCAGACCCGACGCCAGCAATACTGTAGTGCGGGATATTCATGCATAACATGAAGCAATAAACCAATGGCCGCAGGACGTGTCCAGCAACCATTACCCTGAGTAGTGTTCCATTTGTCTAATCTGTGAGGAGTGTAAAAACACCGGTGGGCTAGAAAGAAGAGGGTCTGAGTGAGTGAGGCGGGTCGGGGACCCGTGTCCCTCTGCTCCAGATAAGGCTCCATTGCTCCGAGGTCAAAGTCACATGCAATTCTCTCTCCCATACTTTCTGCGCTATAGAGGTATCTCTAGTGATAGCATTACATAAGGTTTAGTAAAATTGGATGCTACACCCGGTGAACTACCGAGAGATCGGAAGTCTCCAATCAACCCTATGCAGAGAGTGCCGATGGCGGGAGTACTCTAGTGCTCCGAATGCAATGCTGAAGTTGCACTGACCAGAGTCGGGAGTCGAAAGGTTGCATAAGAGTATTAGAGGCACCTAAAGTGTCGAAAAGCATTGGTGGATAGTGGGAGTCTAATGGGAGAGTCATACCAGGGAGTAAGGTAAGAGAAATCGGTTAGCAAAGGCCCGCTACTATATCTAGCCACACAGGTCTGCTCGGTACTGGATCTTCCAACCAACGAGCACCTTGTTTGAGAAGAAAAGATTGAGGGGACACTTGAGTAAAATCGCCACCAAGTATTAATGGAGCATTGGCGGAGGCCGAGGCCAACTGCGCAAAACTTGCATAGTAAGCAGGGTTGTCCACATTCGGGGCATAGTGCAAATACACGTGAATTCACTATCTCCAACCTCAAGGTGTACACGGGCCCATCTACCCTCCATGTCAGCGCTAATATCAGGTACAGTAGCGTGCAAAGACTTCTTAACCAGAATGGCTATCCCGTACCATTTGGAAACGGTGGGAGAATAGGCAGCGACCATGTGAGGCCTAGCATTGAGTTTCAGTGTTTCAGCAGAATGTAATGCGTTTCCTGAAGAAACACCAAATCAACATGCTCGTGGCTAAGATAGCTAAGGATTTTCTTTCCTTTGAGTGGACCAGTAATGCCTTTGACGATGAATAATAAGATTTTACATAAGGCCATTCAGAAAAGTTAAAATTCTGAGCATGATAGCACACATAATTTCACTGTGTCCCTCAAACTGACTGTATCTGGCTGTACACATGACATAGGAAAAATAAGCTAATATAATACAATGAAGCGCCCCACATTAACAAAGAAAACCACAGTACGGTAGAGGAGAAGCAAAACCCCAAAATTACTGGCGACCATGTGTCTGCGGGGAGAAACCCCAGAGAAGGCCGAAATTGAAAAAACACATAACCTGTAGGACTGTGCGTGCTCCGAATCCGACCGAGGCACACATCATGAAGGGATAGGAGACCAGAGACAAAAGTCATACAGAGAAAGAAAGAAAGTCCAGGCTATTTCTGTGCTGGGCTATGACCGCCGCATCGGGCCCTTCAAAATGGCGGACAGAGCCGGCAGATAAGAGTCCAAGATTTGGGATTAGCGCATCTGCTCTGCTTCTTTGGAGTCCAAAAATGTTGATAGTAGATCAGGATCCTCGAACGTCCTGGTCTGGTTGTGGAGAGTCACTCGGAGCTTCGCTGGATACAACAGGCCAAAGCGAGCCTGTAGCTGTTGAAGTCGAGGGCGAAGAGCAAGGAGTTTCTTCCGACGGTCAACGGTAGGTTTTGCCAAATCAGGAAAGAAGGAGACCTTACGACCTTCAAATTCCAAATGATGATTCGCTCGGGCAGCATGTAAAATTTGTTCCACTTGTTGATATCATAGCAAGCTAAAGATAATAGGCCGGGGGGTCGTGCGGTTGAGCGCCATGCGGGCAGAAACACGGTGTGCTCGATCGATTTCCAGTTCTCTGTGAAAAGTGATCTTCAGCAAGGAGGGAAGAGTTTTGAGCAAGAATTCTCTTATATCTCCTGCTTCCACCCCCTCCGGCATTCCGAGGAGCCTCACATTGTTGCGACGGGCTCGATTATTGCTATCTTCCAACTCCTTTTGAAGATTCTGTATCTGGCGCTCAGCCTTGTCCAGTTTGCCCAAGCGCACCTCGTGCGAGTCGAGGACCCCCGCCATATTGTCCTGCCGTAATGAAAGACCTTCAAGTCGGTCCTGGAGCACTCCAAAGTCTTCTCGCATGGCTCGAAGCGCTTCTCCATTGGACTGCACCAATTCCTTCACGCCGCGTATTTCCTCCAAAATCTCCAGGTGCATTGCGGGGTTTTCACAAAATGGAACCATCTTCTGTGGGGAGGACACCTCTGTTTTGGAGCGTTTTCCGTGAGAAGAAGAAGGAGACCTGAAGTCCAAGCGCGCTGGTTTATGGGCCGCCATCCCCCCCGAGGTGCCCCGGTCAGCTCGGAGCGAAATAGTAAATTTATATAGGTATTAAGTCAGGATTCTGAGTAGGCCTCTCGGGAGCTTCAACGCAAAGCGTCCTACCCGCTGGACATCAGGCTCCGCCCCCGGTCTTTCCTTTTCAAGGTCCTGATAGTTTGGTTTGGTGAGGGATTTGTGCGAATGATCTGAGTTCTGTATGCTCACCCGGCTGCCCAAATCTATGCCAATGATGTGTTGTCACAATCCTCCCTCCTTCATCATGGAACTCGGCAGGGCTGCCCTTCCTCCCCCCCCCCCTCCTCTTTAATCTTGCCTTGGAACCCTTAGCCTTACTACTATGGACATTATCTGAGATACAGGGCATCACAATAGCAGATAAGCACATTAAGCCTTCTGCATATACAGTTGACCTCCTTCTATTTGTTCAACCATCATCTAACTACATGGTACTCAAACTGATAGATCAATATTTTAGCTACTGCTTGGGTTAGAAACTGGTTGAGTGGAAGGTAACAAAGGGTACAGGTAAATGGAAGTCAATCTGAGGAGAAGGAGGTTACCAGTGGTGTGCCCCAGGGATCTGTCCTTGGTCCGATTATTTTTAACATCTTTGTAAGTGATATTGCAGAACAGCTGTCGGGGAAAGTTTGCCTCTTTGCGGATGATACCAAAATGTATAATAGAGTAGACACCCAGGAAGGTGTAGATAACATGAGGAGGGATCTAGCTAAGCTTGAAGAATGGTCTAGAATTTGACAGCTGAGATTTAATGTTAAAAAATGCAGGGTCATGCATTTGGGCTGCAGCAATCCAAGGGAGTGATATAGTATAGGGGGTGAAGTACTTCTGTCCACAAAAGAAGAACAGGAACTAGGCGTGATTCTGTCTGATGATCTTAAAGTAGCTAAAAAGTTCTTAAAGTAGCTAAATAGGTAGAAAAGGTGACAGTGAAAGCTAGAAGGATCCTTGGGTGCATAAGGAGAGGAATGGCCAGCAGAAGAAAGGAGGTGATAGTGACTTTGTATAGGTCTTTGGTGAGACCTTATTTGGAGTATTGTGTGCAATTCTGGAGACCACACCTTCAAAAGGATATAAACAGGTTGGAGTCAGTATAGAGGGTGGCTTAGTATTGTAAAGAAACATTTTTCCACTGGTGAAGATAAACGCCAACCATGTGAGTTGCCATTCCTTTGTAGAATTCTTAATTTAAAAGCTTAATAATATTATAGCAAGTTTTGATAAGTTCTCTGTGCCTAATTTAGATAAGATGGTCTCAGATGAATTAACAGGGGATACATTTTCTGATGTTTTATCCTCTGAAATTTTGTAAGTTATCCTTTCTTTTGTCCATTGAACGTATGTTCAATTGTGATTTTTAATGATTAAATGAGGATCTTGGGGAGTCCATAGCAATAGTTTTTTTAATAAATCTCTGGTGGAAGGAGTTTTGCCAGATATGTTTAAAAAAAATTTGTGTGCAACATTTTTAAGAAGCCACACATGGATGCATTAAATCTTGAGAACTATTAGCCAGTTTTTTCCTTTAGTTTTTTAAAATCTAAATTGGTTAAGAATTTAATATTTTGGCAAGTTTGGGATTTTGTTAAGTCACACGACATTCTTGATTCTGGTGTTCTAAGCATAGAGCTGAGATACTATTGATGTCTTGTCTAGAAGGGATTCGTAAAGGATCTGAAGATGGGGAACAATCCTTGATGCTTTTGTTTATTTATTTATTTATTTATGTATTTACCACTTATCCCAAGTTTCTAAGTGGGTACAAAGCAGCATACATAATCTTACAACACAGACTACATAACACAATAAAGATAAGCCAACTGGCCTGTGTATTAAGTGTTTCCTGGAAATATCCATGTCATGCCTGCTGAAATGTGGAATAAGGGCAAGTCTTGTAAAAAATTCTGTTCTTCTCTGCAATGCATCCCATGTTGAAGAATGGTTGTAACAAGTATGTTTTGAACTGGTGTGACTACAGTCTGCGAAAACAAAAGATGCAGTTTTAAGGCATAGAGAGCAGAGGTGAGGAAATGTTGTAAGGTATAGACTGTCACGGGCCTCGTAGTAGGAGACTCCACGTGTCCACTAGGCGACTGCCTAGGGTGTTGTGAATGCCTTGATCTGCTTTCTCTTTTGTATATAGAGTCAGTCAGTCAGAGTGGTAAATTAAAGTAGGGTTTATTCCCGTTCCCTGGCGGATATCATTTCTTTGCAAACATATACAGAACGATGAAACAAACTAAACAAAAAACAGCTGGAATACTTTTTCCTTCTCTCTTGTTCCTTTTACTAGACAGTTCAGCATAAAGATGTTATCTCATCAGACAAGCATATCGTACAGTCCATCGGTTCAGGATCAGGGTAAATATTATTGCTTTCTCCCTGTATTACATCAGGATGGTGACTGTTACAGCCCGGCTCACATTCATAGCATGTGCTGGGTTCACTTGCTGGTGGACGGTATACTCTCTTCTCCCAAACACTTGTCTAGCTCAGGGTTGTAAAAACCTCTTGTATAATAAGTCTCTTTATGGCCAGCCTCCCCTGGCTCTCTTACAGGGAAGTCTGTACACTTTCCTATGTTAAAACTTTGCTCAAAACATGGATTGTAAAAACTCCCAGCTTCTCTTCTCTCCCCAGCATAAGGCTTTAACCCTGTTACCTTCTGTGTGCTTCTGGAGTCAGCTGTGGGGTTTCTTTCTCTCAGCAAAGCTTTACCGGCATGTAGAAAGTTTCTCCGTGGTTTGGGTAACCCTCGGAGTTAGTGTCCCACTTCCTGCTTGAAGGGAAATCCTCTTGGGGACTATCTCTCCAGAGATTCGTTTCTCTACTGCTCCACTGCTCTTGCCTGGAGCTTCCCTTACAAGCTCTTGGTCCTCCCAGACCTCCAAAGCTTCCCCGGGAGTTGTAACGTCTCCTGGGACTCTGTGACTCTTTCTGCCTCGGAGACTTGCCTGCCTGATGCTGGAACTCCACCTGCATCTGACTGCCACTCTCCTCCTCAGAGTCCTGCTTGCTTTCTTTCAGGTAACTGCTTGGACTTCGTCTCGTGCTCTCCTTCCTGCACTTTGCATGAGTCTCTGCATGAGTCTGAGACTGAATCCTTGTCTCGGTCTTGGTCTGAATCTGACTTCCTGGTTCTAACCAGGGCCCTTTGTACCTCCCCTCTCTGCACGTTACGTCAGCTTCTGGGGACAGGTTTTTGTGATGAGGTTCCTGAATTCTATCTGCGTCACTGCTCAGGAAAGGAAACCTCATTTTAAACCCTTTCTGTTCTATCTGTGCTGACGGCGCCGGCTGCTCAGCCCTTCCTAGCCATGCTGAATCCTTCTGCCTAGCCAAGTTTGAGGTGAGTTCTTCACTCCCACTAACCCCCATTGGCTCCACTGTATCACATATCCCCCCTCTTAAGACATTCCGGGATGGGGAACTATCCTTCTCACAGCCCGGAATCCTGGACAACGCATCGGCGTTTAAATGTAGCTTACCTGCCCTATGGTGAATGGTAAAACTGAAAGCCTGCAATGCGAGATGCCAGCGGGTGAGGCGAGGGTTGTGGTTATGCATCGTGCCTAACCATTTAAAAGGCGCATGGTCAGTAATGAGCACAAAATGCCGACCAGTGAGGTAAAAGCGGAGTGCTTCAACCGCCCACTTAATAGCTAGGCATTCCTTTTCAATAGTGGAGTAATTGCCTTCCGCTTTGGACAACTTTCTACTTAAGTATAACACGGGATGTTCGGAACCCTCAAATTCCTGGGAGAGTACTGCACCTAGCCCAGACTCTGATGCGTCTGTCTGTAAGATAAACGTGCGCTCAAAATCCACCCCATACAGGACCGGAGCCTTACACAACTTTCCCTTCAGCAGTGTGAAGGCGGCCTCCGCTTCCGATGTCCATCGCAAGTTATTGGGGGCGTTTTTCCGCAGCATCTCTGTCAGCACTGCGCTCTCCTCAGCAAACCTGGGTATGAAGCGCCGGTAGTACCCGATCAAACCCAGGAAACTCCTGAGCTGCTTCTTGTTCACAGGCCTCTGAAAACTTTGTACGCTTTCGATCTTATTTTGTAAGGGTCGGACCATCCCCTTTCCCACCATGTGTCCCAAGTATTTTACTTCTGTTCCTGCGAACAGACACTTCCCCGGATTCAAGGTCAATCCGGCTTGCCTTAAGGCCTTTAGCACCGCTCCCACCCGTGGAAGATGTTGCGCCAATGTGGTACTATGGATAACGATGTCATCCATGTAAGCCACCGCATAACTCTGGTGGGGCGAAGGACCTGGTCAACCAACCGCTGACATGTCGCGGCGGCGCCATGCAGGCCAAAGGGCATGCGCTTGAATTGAAATAAGCCCAGCGGCGTACTGAATGCCGTCTTGGGCCTGGAGGCACGGGTAAGCGGTACCTGCCAGTACCCCTTGGTGAGGTCAAGGGTAGTCAGGTACCGGGCCTGCCCCAGTCTGTCTAGCAGCTCTTCGATGCGTGGCATCGGGTAGGCATCAAAGAGCGATATGGCATTGACTTGCCGGAAGTCGATGCAGAATCGAAGACTGCCATCAGGTTTCGGAACCAGGACCACTGGGCTACACCAGGGGCTTTTCGACTCCTCAATGATGCCCATGCACAACATGTCCTGAACCTGAGACACGACCTCCTTCTTACACGCTTCCGGCAAGCGATAAGGTCGTTGCTGCACGATCTTCCCGGGAGGGGTGAGAATTTCGTGGGCTACTAGTGTTGTTTCCCCCGGTATGGGCGTGAGAACGTCCTTGAATTGTGCAAGCAACTGGGTTAATTGGTACTGTTGTTGCAATGACAATTCTGTTCCCATCTTTGGAGCTACCTCTGCCTTGCAGTCCTCCACCTGGGGGCCTAGATCATCTTCTAGCGGCTCTTCTGAAGTGGCGGTGAGTCCCTGAACCTCCCTTTGGCCTGTGGAGCCAAACCCGCTACCTCCCCGCCTTGTAGGGGACAGTTGCGGTACCTCTTTCACCTCAGGTGACCCAAATCGCTCACATATAAGTTGGGCAATCCTATCCCCACTTTTCACCTCAAATTCCTGCTCTCCAAAATTAAACAATAGCACCTTGACCTCTCCCCTATAGTCAGGGTCAATAACCCCGGCCCCGACATCAATGAAATATTTTGACGCCAGTCCGGACCGGGGAGCAATCCGCCCATAACACCCTGCGGGCAGTTGGATTTGTATCCCTGTAGCGATTAGGGCTTTTCCCCCTTTTGGCACTATTGTTGTTACGACGCTGCAGAGGTCAAAACCTGCAGATGCTGCTGTCGCTTTTTGGGGGCTTTGAGCATTTGGGGACATTTTACAAAATTTCAACGTGAAACCCTCCTTAGTGGGTGTTCCTACCTCTGTCTGCTGCTTGGGACAAAGAGTTTTCTTTGGGGGTTTTCCAAACAAAGGCCCAGGTACTAAAGTCACTAGGGCTTCCCCTCTCTCTCTGCTTACTGGCTGAGACTTTTCTTTTAACGTTTCTCTGCGGGGACCCTCACTGGACCCTTCCCTATCCCTTAGAGGTTTTTCGGGGTTCGTGAGCGGGGCTCCTTTTGATGTCTTGTCTTGTCTTCCACTGGGTGCAGACCCCCCTTTAGCCCTTTGTCAAACGGGGGCCAATCCCTACCTAAGACCAAATCAAACGGTAGCTTTGGTACTAGGGCTATCAGTGTTCTCCTGCGTGTTCCCAAACCTTTTATCATTAGGTTGAACAAGGGATAACATGTGGAAGAGCCGTGAATGCATCTTATTTTCGCAACCCCTTCAGGTTGACTCGGGGGAAAATCATTTTTGGCCTGTATGCTGTCCCAAAATTTCCGGGAGACCATACTTTGATCGGCCCCCGAGTCTAACAAGGCTCTGGCCGGGACCCCTTCCACCTCCACATCAAGGCGGAACCCCTGCTGTGCCTGCTCATTACCTTTTGTTATCAAGGCTGTGCGGTCTGGGCAATACCTTTTTACATGCCCTACCTTTCCACATTTAAAGCATGTTACAACAGTATTATTACTACTTCTTTTAAGCAAACATTCTTTCATACAATGTGTGTCTACTGGCAAACCTTCCTTTAACTTTGCAGGACTGGTGCAGCCCAACTTCCACTCAGCGCTTTTGGGCATCTTGTTAGCCAGCTCGGCTTCAAGAAACCGCTCGGTTAGCTGCGCTGCCTTTATGGAGGTTGTGCAATCTTGCAAGGTTAAAAAGGTTTTTATATCTGAGGGAACTGCCTCAAAATACTGCTCTAAGACAATTTGGTCAATCAGGCTATCCACAGTTTTACCTTCAGGCTCTAACCATTTTAACACTAAACTGCGCACCCTATGGCACAGTGCTTTAGGCGTTTCACCTGTTTGTAACCTTGTGGATCTAAGCATTCTACGGTACACAGCTGGTGTTAGGCCTAGCCTATCCCTTACTGCCTTTTTGATTTCTGCGTACTCATCTGCCAAAACGGCAGGCATTGCTCGGTACGCTGCCTGAGCTTCTCCCTTTAGGGATGCGGCGAGTCTAACCGCCCACAGCTCCTTAGGCCAGTGTGCGTGGAGAGCTACTCTCTCGAATGACTCTATAAAGTCATCGAAATTTTCTTTATCTGTCATGTGTCCAAATGTCCATATCCCACACTGTGGTGGGCCTACCCCACTGAAGCCTTCTGGTGTCTTCTTTTTCTTGTGGTTCTCCCAACAGTGTCTGCACGAGGTCTGTCAGGGGCTTTTGCTGCACCTGGAGAGCAGCCAGAGCCTGTTCCTGACTCAGCTGAGCCAGCTCCCTTTGCTTCTCGAATTGGGCGCTTATCCAGCGCAGAACCTCCTGGACATCCATCTTCAGCTGTTACTCTGCAAAACACAACCACAACAAACACCAAGTGCGGTACCGCTGGACAAAAGACTTTTTCTGCCCTTTTCATTTTTTTTTTTTTTTTTTCAAAGAGCACCCCTCCTCACTCCGGATCCTCCCCAGCCTATGCCCAAATACCTTTTACCTGGACTAGGTGGAGGGTCTCGCTTTGAGAAGGTGCTTGTGCGCTGTAGTCCACTCCGGCTCCTTCTGGATCCTTCCGGGCGTGGCAACTTCCGCTCCTCCTGCTGAGCTTGTGCACGTCCTGGTGGCTTGCTTCCAGAAAGAAAAAATCCGCCCCAACTACGCCATTTGTCACGGGTCGTCAAGGTAAGAGACTCCGCGTGTCCACTAGGCGACTGCCTAGGGTGTTGTGAATGCCTTGATCTGCTTTCACTTTTGTATATAGAGTCAGTCAGTCAGAGTGGTAAATTAAAGTAGGGTTTATTCCCGTTCCCTGGCGGATATCATTTCTTTGCAAACATATACAGAACGATGAAACAAACTAAACAAAAAACAGCTAGAATACTTTTTCCTTCTCTCTTGTTCCTTTTACAAGACAGTTCAGCATAAAGATGTTATCTCATCAGACAAGCATATCGTACAGTCCATTGGTTCAGGATCAGGGTAAATATTATTGCTTTCTCCCTGTATTACATCAGGATGGTGACTGTTACAGCCCGGCTCACATTCATAGCATGTGCTGGGTTCACTTGCTGGGGGAAGGTAGACTCTTTCTTCTCCCAAACACTTGTCTAGCTCAGGGTTGTAAAAACCTCTTGTATAATAAGTCTCTTTATGGCCAGCCTCCCCTGGCTCTCTTACAGGGAAGTCTGTACACTTTCCTATGTTAAAACTTTGCTCAAAACATGGATTGTAAAAACTCCCAGCTTCTCTTCTCTCCCCAGCATAAGGCTTTAACCCTGTTACCTTCTGTGTGCTTCTGGAGTCAGCTGTGGGGTTTCTTTCTCTCAGCAAAGCTTTACCGGCATGTAGAAAGTTTCTCCGTGGTTTGGGTAACCCTCGGAGTTAGTGTCCCACTTCCTGCTTGAAGGGAAATCCTCTTGGGGACTATCTCTCCAGAGATTCGTTTCTCTACTGCTCCACTGCTCTTGCCTGGAGCTTCCCTTACGAGCTCTTGGTCCTCCCAGACCTCCAAAGCTTCCCCGGGAGTTGTAACGTCTCCTGGGACTCTGTGACTCTTTCTGCCTCAGAGACTTGCCTGCCTGATGCTGGAACTCCACCTGCATCTGACTGCCACTCTCCTCCTCAGAGTCCTGCTTGCTTTCTTTCAGGTAACTGCTTGGACTTCGTCTCGTGCTCTCCTTCCTGCACTTTGCATGAGTCTCTGCATGAGTCTGAGACTGAATCCTTGTCTCGGTCTTGGTCTGAATCTGACTTCCTGGTTCTAACCAGGGCCCTTTGTACCTCCCCTCTCTGCACGTTACGTCAGCTTCTGGGGACAGGTGTTTGTGATGAGGTTCCTGAATTCTATCTGCGTCACTGCTCAGGAAAGGAAACCTCATTTTAAACCCTTTCTGTTCTATCTGTGCTGACGGCACCGGCTGCTCAGCCCTTCCTAGCCATGCTGAATCCTTCTGCCTAGCCAAGTTTGAGGTGAGTTCTTCACTCCCACTAACCTCCATTGGCTCCACTGTATCACAAGACACATTAATAAACACAGAGAAATATTAAGAAGAGCAATAATGTGTATTATGGCAATGCTGAAATGTGCTATTTGTGCTAAAGGAGCCAATCTAGGGGACTCTAACAATTCCCATGTTCTTAAAAATGGGACTGCAGATGTAGGGATAGTATGGGCATGAGTAGGGAAAGGATTCTTGTTTGGGTCAGAAACAGAGACCATATTTTTAGTCCTATTATCCCATACTATTATGTTATCTAATAGCTGTTATGTATATGTCATAGCTGTTATGTATAGGTTCAGAGCATCTTTTTCACAGAATTATGTTTTAGTGACTGAAAATGAGACTGTGTGTGTGTGTGTGTGTGGTTTGAGAGATGCATGGGAGGATCTGTTGTGCTCATCTGCAATTCAGGGGGGACATGAATGCCTGGCCTATACCTGGACAGTATGGATGACCACAGCGTCACCTGGTGCCTGTGTGATCGGGCAAACAAAATCAGAGAAGGATCTCTATAGCAAAATGTCAAAACTTATTCCTATCAATAATAAGGGATCCACAGAATAAGAGCATTCAATGGTGAAAGCAGCACTAATGCATGCCCACAATACACATTTTTTGAGACCAACGGTGTTGCTGTAGAGCATGTATTAGGGCTGTTTTCACTGCTGAATTCTCCTATTCTGATGGTCCTTTCAGATATGTTTTGACATTTAGCTATAGGGAACCTAAGCAGATTCCTTCTGGATTATTTTTCATGGGATACTTTAATAAGGTCATATATTGTTGGCAGTATAATAGGGCAGCCATATATCTGCTGTGTCAGGTACTTGGAGACATGACTGATGTTGTGCCAATATTCCCCAGATTGTACCATGAAGCCTGCATCCCTACTCAGTCCAGACATATGAGAGCTGGAGTCTGGCCTGACCAGGGGAGCAGTGCTACAAAGCAGACTGTGTGAAGGCAGATAGGGCTGCCCCACAGATAGCAGAAGTATACAGACCAACACACGCCACGAAGGGCAGAAGTAGCTGCTGTGAGGTGTGTCAGTACCCAGATAGGTGGGATTCAGATGCCGTAGCCAGAAGGCCCTACTGCCACTACTACTACTACTACTGATCATTTGTATAGCACTACAAGGTGAAAGCAGCGCTGCACACACACAAGTAAAAAATGGTCCCTGCTGAGCAGAGCTTACAGTCTAGTCAAGACAGTCAACACAGCAACTGTGGACTGGATACATCCAGGCGAATGGTAAGGAAACACAAGGGGGGTGTAGGGAGGCATATGAGAGGAACGATATTGCAGAGCAGTTGAATGAGTGCACTAATAGGCCTTAGTCATGAAAAGGGCATACATTTGTTGCTCAGCAATATTATGCATCCTTTGGGGAACTACAATGTTAGTTTTGGGTTTTGTGTACTTGGATGGGTCCATCTTTAACAGTGTAAAGCATGTTTGTAGAGATGACCAAGGCAGGAATCACTGGGGCCATTTTAAAATGCCAGGTGCCATTTGATGCAAGGTATGTCCTGACATACATGTTCATATTTACATTCTCTTATACCATACTAGGGACCACTGGGAATATCTAGCACTTTTCAGGACCATAGAGGACTGGTATGTGGTCTAGATTTCAGCAGCAATCATTTCTCATTGATATTCATGTCTAACTTGCATCAACAAACTACTGTCAGTGTGAGGAGCAGCTTAGGAGATGCATGTTTTTCCTGGGGAGGTGTGGTGTTCGCGGGTATATCGCTGAGACGAGCAGGATCCAAGACGAGAAACTTTTCAGAATACGGTGAGCATGGGGACATCCAAAACATTTACTCAAATCTGATAATATTGACAGGGGTTGTGTTTCTCCATTATAGCGCATGACCCGTGCCTGCACCATGCGTGGGCCATGTGCTGGATGTGTGCATGGGCTGGCTGAATGGCGCTTTGCACATCTAGCTCCTTGATTTTGGACCTGCCAGCATGTCTGGACCCATAGATGTGGAATTAGGTACAAACGGGGCCCATTGTTAATTTAGACGTGTCCGCGGGCCCGACATGAATGTTATGGAATCGGGCTCTTTAGGAATGGCCTGGAGACCCTTTAGGAATTTATCGCAAAACTGTAAGACAGCAGCCAATGCCAAATGGAATCAAAGGACTGAACTAGCTACCATGAGGACAAACATTCAGACAACTGAAATTTCTCAAAAATAAGAATACTGTCAGCATAGATTTGAATCTCCAACTGCAGAGAACATAAAAACTGACTAAAAGGAACTAAGTATAAATTAAAAAGAGTAGCAGAAAGGGCGAAACTCTGAGGAAGCCCACAAGAAAATAAATACCAAGAAGAAGTTGTACCACCTGAATAAAACTCGCTGCTCCCTACCATGCAAGTAAGAATCAAACCAATCAAGAACTACTCCAGACAATCCTAAGGCTGCCAATAATTTTTGCACCGAAATTGTGGATACAACAGAATCAAATACTGAATGTACATCAATAAATAACAATAAAAATCCATTGTTATGATTAGCCAAACCTAGCAATAAATGCCCCAGCAACGAAATTAACAAAGCCTCTGTGAAAATCATGCTGCCATTCATCCAAAATAAATTCAAATTCCCAAATTAACTACCCAACTACTGTTGCACCACCTGCTCTATAAGCTTCAACAAAAATGGAAGAGAGGAAATGGGATATAAAATATTCACATCAGACAAGGGCAGATAAGATAGGCCATGTGATCTTTTTCTGTTGTCATGTTTCTATGTTTCTATGTTTCTTTACCAATGGGCAAACGGCAGCCTTCTTGAAAGAAAATGATGAGACACCAGAAGACAAAGAAACATTCAAAGCAGCACATAAAACAGCATCTACAGGGCAATAAGTACTATGCATTCTCCCAATCAAGCACTCCACATTGGTCACTGTCACTAAAGAAAAAGCATTCCAAGAAGATGAAATACCCTCAAGACCCAACAAGAATGGCATTTTGCAAGCACCAGAATAAAGCAGGACTCACTTTGTTTCTAAAATAACATAAAACTATCTGCGTCCAACTCTACCCAAACACGCTGCATAACAGAGCCCCTCAGTAAAAACTGAATGATAGAAAACAACTCAGCATAAAACAGTCACAATTTTATCCAAAAAATAAACTCACTTAGCCAAAACAAGTGTTTCCCTACACTGCCTGTAAATGCAAATGTAACTACTGCACGCATCTTCAGTCATCACCCTGCGCTGGTAATGCTCAGTTCTGTGCAACTCGCACTTCAACTCCCGCAATAAATCTGAATACTGAGGAGCTTGATTAACTCAGCCCCAAGAGTGATCTACACCCTGAGGAACACATGCAGCATGCAATGTACCATCCCAAATGTCAACTAATTGTTCCTCTTTAAGATTGGAGGAAACCTCTAAACCTCCAATGTGATCAAAATTTATCTGTATCAAAAATAGGAGGCTGCACATTTCCACCCACTTTAGACACTTTCTAAACAGAAAACTTAACTTGTAAACAAGATTGAAGCAGAAAATGATCAATGCCAACATTTTAAAAGGCTTACACTCTAAACTATAAGCAGGTACAAAAAACAGATCCAAAATGTAACCATGACGGTGCAAGGAATGCTGCACTTCTTGCTCAAACCCCAGCAACTCCATAGCAAACAAAATGCATCCACAAAAACAGATTCACCTCTCTTGTCAATACAAATATTAAAATCACCCATAACCACTGTTTATGAATAATCACATTCCACATTAAAAAACTAGTCAATAAATGCAAAAACATCAGAAGCAGTATAATTAGGAGGCATATAAACCGAAACACACCTGCCACTGACCGTTAGTAACTACAAGAGCATCTGACCCAGCAATGTGAAAAGAAGCAATTTCACAAAAAGCATAATAAAACTCTCCAAAATATAAAGACACCCCCCCCCACCCCAACCTCCGCATAGCAGACAAACTCCCTTACCCAGATGGTACCAATTCATTCACCAAAACAATATCTGCAAAGCTAAGCCAAGTCTCAGTCAAACCCAGCACATCCACAGACAAGGTAAAGAATAAATCTACAACCAAAGGTAACTTGTTATGACAAGAGTGAACATTTACACAAGCCAGATGTGTCTGCATAAAAGCTGGCACTTCTAACCTAACTTAGGACTCTGATAATAATGAAATTGCATATGAATTAGATACACCATGACAATAAGAGGAATGAGACACACCCCATAAATTGCCATAATGATCCTGACCCACAATTGTAGGGATTACAGACATTTGCAAGAAACAACAACCACAATAAAAATATCGTGAAAAAGCTAAAAAACCACAAATGGCAACATCCTAACTCGGCTTAAAACAAATAAAGCACACTATCATCTGGCATGCAGTGGAGCACATCAAAGGGCACGCTAAGGGGTAGGATCTGTCCCTTAGGTGCATCCCTTTGGCAAAATGTCTTAGTGCCGCATGCAGATTTAAAGGTCTCGGTGGGTGACATCTCAAACTTTATTGTGCAGATGGAAAACATGGAGGTCCCAAAGTTCCACTGGTCAGCTGGAAATTGCTGGAAATACAGGATCACAAAAGAACAGGCTCACCACATAGGCAACGCTGCCACAATTAATAACAATTAAACATGAAATTTTGCTTGGTTGATTGAGTTTGACTGGTCTTTGGGGTACAGTTTAGAAAGATTTCATTCTTTTTTAATGGGACTTTCATTTCAAGGAAAGATAAATGAGGAATATTCAGCCTAGATTCCTGTGCCTGCTGGTGATCCACAGGGCACTATTTTAGCGCCTTTGTTGTTTAATACTTATATTGCTCCAATTGATCAACTTTTAAATTGCTTAGGAGTATAATATTGTTTGTATGCTATTGATTTGCAGTTCTTTTTACCTGTGGAACATATCATTGCTGTTACTTTGAATTACATGCTACTTTCAAATTCCCCAGTGGGAGACTGTCCTCAGAATCTAATGATATCCCAATTAAGAATGAGCTGAATACTTTAAGCGTATTCTTAGATTCCTCCTAATTTATGACATCACATATTAGTCTATTTAAACAAATCATTAAGTTATGGATGATGTGTTGTTTTAAATCATTTTTAAGTCCAGATAATTTTCAGATAGCAGTTTAAATTTTAATTCTGCCTCATTTTGATTATTGTAACACTTTATATCTAAGACTATTTAAAGATAATATTCATACCCTACAGATAGTTCAGAATGTAGCAACTAGGATAGTGAGTGGAGATAATCAGACGGACTATATTATAGCAAAGTTGAAAAAGCTAAACTAGTTGTCAGTATTCTAGCAAATCCAGTTCAAAATAATAGTATTGATCAATTGGGATCTAAGTAACACTACTACTACTACTACTATTATTATTATTATTATTATTAAAGACTTATAAAGCGCCGCAACATACGAAGCGCTGTACAAACATAGAAGAGAGACAGTCCCTGCTCATCAGAGCTCACAATCTAATAAGACAGAAAGCAAAATAAGTTACATAATACAAATAAAAATTTACAGGACAAAGTAAGCAAATGTTGATAGAGAGATCAAGATAGGGTAAGACAGGAACGGAAAGCAATAGTGAAGAGATGGGATTTTAGTCTGGACCACTGTTCCCTCTAAGCTGTGCGCGCGCACACACACCTCGCCGAGTGAGCGCACATACTTTACAACAGAGCGCACAAAAATTACAGTTCTGATTCTGATAGAAAACAACACAGACGTCCTTAAAATTGAAAGTTGTTGTGTATTTATGGTTTTCACAAGTTCTACAATATTTTCTAGTACAATCAATGTGGTGTACATACTGTATTCTGACGTATAGTCAAATTTTAAAGTATATAACTCCGAGTGTCGTTATGTGGCGCACAAAAATGTAACCTTCCTTCAAAAGCTGCACAGCTGATATTTTATGCGCACACAGCCTACAGAAAATTAGAGGGAACATTGGTCTGAACTTGAAAATGGCCAGGGAGGACGCCTGGCGCACAGAGATAGGAAGGCTATTCCAAGCAAAGGGTGCTGCCAGTTGGAAGGAGTGAAGTCTGGAATTGGCAGTACGAGTAAAGGGCACAGATAAACAAAGACTATTAGAAGAGCGAAGCAACCGAGAGGGGGTGTAAGGAGAGATGAAAGATGAAAAGTACTGGGGGCAGAAGAATGAATACATTTATAGGTCAGGAGGAGAGGTTTAAATTGGATACGGAGACGGATGGGAATCATGTAGATAGCATAAGTTGCACAATAGCGCTACAAGATGTAAATAACAACCTTCCACGGGTTATTTCAACCTCACTAAGATTTTTAAGAATTTATTGTTCATCATGAACTCTGAGATCACAGAAGCAATATTTGTTGGATATCCCATTGCTCGAAGAGGTTAGATTTGCTGAAGATATGTCACAGACGTTTTCTATTGGAGGCCCAACTTTGTGCTATGCTTTTTCTCTGCAACTGATATTAACTGAGCAAGTAGATCAATTTACACTCAATCTTAGTGTTTTTAGTCATTGGGGGGAGGGGGGTTATTCCAAGGCATTTACATGATTTGCAGATCTGCAAACCATGCAAATGCCGCTCGACTGGATAATCTGTGTCACTAATATGGTTAGTGCCGCTGAATATCGATGGGTGCCACTGCTACATACCTCAATGCTAACCGATTAGCATATGGGCATATGGGAACATTCCAAGATGGAGCAGAGGTGGCATCTATTGCTAACCAGGCAGTGGTGATATTGAGCTGCTACCTGGCTAGCAATATGCAGCAAAAACGAGGTGCACGAAACCCGGGCATAACTTTTGACGCATAATGCTAACTGGGTAGTGGCTCAATATTGCTGCTGCTGCCCGGTTAGTGATCAACAAATGAGGCCAACCTGGATATTCAATATTGGGGCTGGATATGACCCCAGCATTGAATATCTGGTTTTAATGTTCAGTGCCAGCGGCAGGCCACCAGGGATAAATATTGGGCCCTACTTTTTTTTTTTTTAATATTTCGTAAGATGTTTTGTGTTTTTCATTTTAGTTTGATATGTTTTATGTTAATATTTATTTATATTTTATGTAATTGTAATGTTTATACATTTGCAAGGTATTTCTCTTATGTAAATATGTTTGTAAACTTTTAACCCTCTCAGATTGTTAGATAATGTGGAATGCAAATCTTTCTAAATAAATAAATAAAGCCCCTCTCTCTAGTGTGCCTTGTAATATGAGATTTGGATATTGGAATCCCACTGTTTCAAAAGTGGACTTAAGCCATCTAGAAACTGTTCTAATAGATCTATTTTGGAAAATTTGGAAAAGATACATGTGTGTGGCTGAATTCAGAATGGGGCAGCGCATTTGAAACCAGTGGCAAACACACCCATGGTTTACCTTCTCCTGGGCACGAAAAGACATTTTAAAAGTGCTCATTTCTGCCACCTATCAACAGTACAGAGACGAGGAAAATGCCATCTCACAAAAACCTCATGGGTACATAGCGGGGCTTCACATTGTCTGTTATTGCTCCTCTGCAGGACTTAAAATAAATAAAACACACACTATCATCTGACATGCAGTGGAGTACATCAAGGAGCACGCTAAGGGGCAGGATCTGCCCCTTAGTTACATCTCTTTGGTACGACACCGACCTAGGTCTTCGTTTCTGAAATGGTAGGCTGGGTCATATATGTGGTAAAATATGCATGTGTGTGTGTCCCAAAATACTGAAGCAGCATGCCTTTGTGGTCGGTACTGCCCACTTTCACTGCTGCTCTTACAAAATTTAAGTATTTTGACATGGGCATCTGAGATGCCACTTAAACAGCCTTTCTAAAATGCACCTTCACATATCTTAATTATGTATAGTGTTTTAATGTCCTATTTTATTTCTCAGATTTTTAAAATAAATCACTATGATGTCATAAACATGTTCAAATGACAGTATATATGAAATCTATAGCAAATATATAAATGAAGATGACGACATTTACACCTGCCCATCAGTAGTCATACATGTTAGAATGTAAAGTACATATATGCACACTTATTTTATAACATATGCATGTAAGTCTTGACTCTGCTCATGCTCCACCCAAACATGTCCTCTGAGCACCCCTACACTACAGAAATGCATCTATTTGTACCACACCCACTTTTAGACATGATCTAATTTTATGCGAAATTTTACACCTGCAAACCATCATTTTATGTATGAAAAGATTCAGAAAGTTACCTTCTTAATGCACATTAATCAGCTAATAACTTATAGCATTGTCATAAAGCAGATTAGTAAAAAGGATTCTTAGATTACAAGTTGTCTTGAGTAGGGGAATATCTGTAGTATGTGGGTAGGGAAATATCTATAGTACTTGAATTGTAGCACCTTGACCTCATATTTGGAAAGGAGAGTAATTAAATGTAAAATCCAAATATCCCTGAAAACTATTTGAAGGATTAATCATACAGATATGAAGAGGACAAAAACTATTGGTTCATTTTTAGTTCATGGGGGGGTAGCCTTTTTCATTTTTTTGTTTGTTTCAAATGTATTTATTTATTTTTACATTTTATTCTTTATTAGCATTTATAATAACACTCAGATATTTACATAAATGAGATTAAGAAAATACATGTATGGGAACTACACAATATATCAATTACTATAACTCATACATATTAAGAAGGAAAAAAAATACATCCTATCCCAAAAATTAGTCTACAATTAAAGTTAGAGGGCTACAGGAAATAAACCATTCACCAAAATTTACTCCTCTCGAAGAGCGAAAAAAGGCCTAAGAGGAAAAAAAAAAACCAATTCAGCAGGTTAAGACTTATGCGTCAGCCGTAGTGGGCCCTACCTCCACCCCAATCTCTTCCCTTGCACAAATAAATTCTAAGAGCTGCTTAGGTTAAAAAAAAATGAAATTCTTCCCTTGATAGGAAATATAACATCTAGATGGATATTTTAACACAAAAGTAGCACCCAAGGAAATAGTCCTGGGATGATAAGCCAGGAAATCCTTCCTCCTTAATTGGGTTACTCGAGACAAATCAGAAAATATGCGAATATTTGAACCAAAAAACTTCTCATTAATAAGAAAGACCGAAGAATTAAAGCTTTGTTGACCTCTAAAGTCAGAGTCACAAGCATAGTAATCTTTCTGCAATCACGACCAAAGAACTTTCCAGGAATCCTGTCAAGTCCCCCATCCCACTCACTGAAACCTCCACATTTCTCCCCCTTGCTGACAGATATTGTGCCCTAGTAAGTGGAGGTAAATGTTCCGCTGGAATCTTGAGCACTTCCTTCAGATATTTCCGGACCATTTCCAACAGAGACATGAGTGGAAACCTTGGAAAGTTCAACAGACGAAGATTATCTCATCGGGCAAGATTTTCAAGGTGCTCAGTTTTTTGTGTCAGCACAGCCCTTTCTTTCATCAGGGCCATATGCTCCTCCTTAAGATGAGCTATATCTTCCTTCACCTGCAGCAAAGAACCAGCTTGCAACTCCTGAAACTTAATCGCCTCCGATTTCACAGTAGATATCTGCCCACAACTATAGAAAGGGTATCTTTATCTTTATCTTTATTTGAAGGCTTAATATACCGCTCAATGCAACAGCGTCTGAGCGGTTTACAAAATATACAAAAGCTGCTAGGAAAAGGAAAAGAACGCCAATTAAATTATAGGACAGACAGAAAAAAAGGTTCAGGAACTAAGGGAGAATCAAGAGTCGGATAGATTGAGAGAGATCACCGGGGAGGTGCGGAAAGAGGGGAGGGTGTTGGGGGAAGATCAAAAGCTAAGCAGAAGAGGAGAGTTTTCAGGTGGGCCTTAAAGGTCTTCAGAGAGGGTTCCAGGCGGAGGTCCAGGGGAAGCGAATTCCAGAGGCAGGGTCCAAGGAAGTAGAAGGCAGAGGAGCGTGTGGATTCAAGGTGGGCTTGAGAGGGGGAGGGTAAGGTCAGATGATTAGCATGGATTGAACGGAGAGAGCGGTGAGGAGCATGGAGGTGGATCAAATCAGCAAGATAGAGAGGGGTGCCAGTGTGAATGGATTTGTGGGTGAAGGTGAGAAACCTATATTGTATGCAAAAAGGAATAGGAAGCCAATGTAGTAGTTAAAGCAGAGATGGCATCCCACAGCGCTTCTAATATAATTACCGCAGGCTTTTCCAACACCCGACTCACTGTCATCAGCCCTCCTCCAAGCTCCAACTGCGATGAGACCACAACATGAGAAAGCGGATCACCCACATCACGCTTCTCTAGCAGAATCTCCCCTATGGAGTCTACGGTCGACCGTTGCAGCACTATTCCTTCACCATCCGACAAAGGAGTGCTCACCTGGGGAGCTGGCGACAGAAGAGAAAAAACGCCATCCAGAGAAGCAACCCTTCCAGGTTGTGTCGGGGGCGCCCGCTGATCAGGAGAGATACATACTCCTGATCCGCTCAGCAGTCTCCAACTCCTCCTGCTGTGCTATCGAAGACGCCACTCCTGACCCAGCTACTGCAAAACTGCAATGCTCTAGAGTTCTCTGACCAGAGACAGAAGCTTGTGGTGGAGCAATGGGATAGCCTGTTTGTTTCCTTTCCCTCCACCCCATACTAGACAGAGCGGAGTTCACCAGCAGGGCGATCTCACGGAGCAAACGCGGAGCAGCCGCAAAAGGACAGATACCCACCGCCATCTTGCCCCCCCTCAAACATTTATTTTAATAAAAAATCTAAGAATGTTAGAACTTTTTTACATCCACAAACCAACTTAAGGCACACTAATTTATAGATTAACATGCATTACATTGATTTTGCATGCACTAAATCCAAAATTTATTTCTCACTAAAATTTTTAATGAGCATCCCTGCTTTTCACATGAACGGAAATCCATTTATCTGGATCCTCTAATATCCTATTGATTACATAATTTCAGACCTTTTCATGACTGAAAACAATGCCTCTCTGGTTATATGAACTTGTAAGCTTGTTCTATAATCGGCACTTTGGACATTGCATTGGTACTTCTAAACTTCAACCATTGTAAGAATGTAAATAATCCTCTTAGTGCAGTGCTATTTTCTTCCTGAAGAATGGAGTTAGAAGCTACATGAATTAAGCATAAACTCTGAAAGCTTTTGCTATGGTTACACTATTGTTCCATAACCATAGTACAAAGCAACATCAAACAGATGTTTTATGACAAATACTGAAATGGTATTCTAACAGCCTCCAAGCACATTAGCTTCCCATTTGCAACAATAGATCCTGATGGAAACTGCATATTTCAGCTAACGTTTTGCATTGTTTCCCATTCAGTTATTTGCATTTTTGACACTATGGTTTGAAAAGATACACTATGTAGTCATGAAAATAAGGCTGGTTTGTTGAGTTAGCCTTTAAAATAAACAGGTGTTTGGTATGCCTTTTAAACACAGGAAATGAAACATAATAGTTTGATGACATCTGCTGCAGAAAGAATACAGAGAAGGTCTGCATTCCCTCTTTGCTGTGCAGAAACGGAGTGAGCCGATGTTACAGTATGTGTTTTACCAGAAAACTGAGCAACCATGGCATACAAATCAGAATAACCTTAAGCAGGCAACCCATAGGTCCTAGTTTTAATCTGTGATGTTATATCACTAGAGTTATGTTTTAACATATATTGCACTGGACAGGCTGCATTATTTACGAAGTGTGATCAAAAAATATTAAGACTTGTTGTGTAGCTATATAACAAAACATTGCACCACGATGCTATTAAGTATGCAGTGACCTGCTTATGTGCTCTGCATGTGCAGAGTGTAGCATAACTGCAGCACACTTCTACTTTTTTTAATCACGTCATGTTTGGTATTGTGTAAAGGCAGTTTGTCAGATTTACGATGAGTGAAAACATTGAACAGCGAATTCGCATTAAATTTTGCCAGAAACTTGGAGATTCGTGCAAAGAGACTTATGACAAGTTACAGCAAGTGTTTGGCAATGAAAACATGAGTCATGCTTGAGTTTATGACTGGTACAAATGTTCCAAGAGGGCCGCCAAAGTGTTGACAGTGACAAACGTTCTGGGAGATTGCCAAGGACATGGACATCAGTTTTGTGTTGGTTCAGTCCATTCTTACTGTCTATTGGGGATGAGATGTGTGTCTGCAAAATTCATGTCAAAACTCTTATCTCCTGACCAAAAAGAAGATCGGCTGTCTGCAGCAGGAAGTTGTTGGAATGCATTGAAAATGACTCCGATTTCATCAAAAAGATTATTATTAGTGATGAATCATGGGTTTATGGTTATGACCCAGAAATTAAGACTCAATCCTCACAATGGAAGACTCCAAACTCTACCAGACCCAAGAAAGTCCGTCAGGTGAGGAGCCTGGTCAAGGCCAGGGTCATAGTTTTCTTTGATTACCAGGGCATTGTTCATCATGAGTATGCTCCAAAAAAAGAAATGATCAATAAGGAGTACTATGTCCAAGTTCTGATTTGTTTGAGAGATGCAGTTCATCGTAAGAGGCCAGAGTTGCATAGGAATGGTGAATGGTTTCTTCATCACGATAATGCCCCAGTTCATGCATCACATCTTGTCCAGCAGTTCTTGACCAAACACCAAATTGATCAAGTTTGTCAGCCTCCATAATCACCTGACCTCGCACCCTGTGACTTTTTCATGTTTCCAAAACTGAAATTACCACTGAAAGGAAGGAGGTTTGATGACTTGGAGGCCATTAAGCAAAATTTGACACAGCAGCTTCACAGCATAATGAAAGAGGAATTTCATCAGTGGCAGGAGCACTGGAGGAAGTGTGTTTTATCGGAAGGGGACTACTTTGAAGGAGATTGAGTGCAATAACTGTCAGTGTTATACTTCTTGTGTTATTGTACAAGTCTCGATACGTTTTGATCGCACCTCGTATACACATTGCCAGACAATACCAACTAATTACATGGTAATTACATGTAACATAGTAACACAGTAACATAGTATATGAAGGCATATAAAGACCAACATGGTCCATCCAGTCTGCCTAGCAAGGCGGCAAAAGTGGGTGCATGAAGTCTTTGGAATTCTCTCTCTACAAATCTAGAGTCATAGCACAACAAGTCCAGCGATGAGCTAACGATCTGAATAGCGACCAATAGGTATTACCCTTTAAAAATGAAAATCAGCTTAAAAGCCATACACAAAGGTTAAGACTTATTAGCAAATGAATCACATGTAATTCTTCCTCACATTAAGTACATTATGTTCTTTGTTTTATATGTTAGATTCTCATGCAAGCAGCATTGATTTGTGTAACTCATTTTTTAAATTATATATGCTATATGTATCTTTAAAAATTATGCTTGAATGTAAACAGCTTTGATCTAAGGCAGTGGTTCTAAACCCAGTCCTCCGGGACCCCCAGGCCATCCATAACGAACAGGCATGAGATAGATCTGCATACAATGGAAGCGGTACATGCAGATCTACCTCATGCACACTCACGTGAACACCCCGGAAACCTGACTGGCCTGGGGGTCCCAGAGGACCGGACTGAGAACCACTGAGATAAGGAAAAGCAGTATATAAAAACTTTCAAATAAATAAATTCAAAGCTAAACCATAGATTTTGACAGCCAAGTCTTGAGGTCTGCCTAGTGCGCCAACATCTTGAACCAACTATCCCAGTAGAGATCAATGTTTCCGTGAAGTTGTGTGGGAGTCCTCCACCTGCACAGCCACCAGTGGTGAGAGGTGCTGCTATATTGCATCATTCCCCCCCCCCCCCCCCAACCCGGCAGCAGTGCAGAAATGAAGACTAGGTGCAATCTGGGACACCCAGATAAAAATATCTGTAAAACGGTCATTCATGTGCAAATTTTGACCTGGTTTTAAAAAGCTTCCACATACCCAAAATGGATGATGGAAGCCCTGCCACATAAATGTTCCCAAGATAAAAGGTTATGATAGGGACATCTATCCCATGCTGAATGCACATCCCTGCCTGTTATTTTGCAGGCGGAGACATGCATCAGAGTGCCGACTAGAAACAAGTGCCCACGTTTCCCTTCTGTTTACTTTTTAGAAGTGAAATGTGTTACTGCTATCAGAGTACCCTTTTCTCTCCTCCTGCCAGGTAATTTGGTGGTAGAGAGAGAGCTTTTCAGATGCTTATTCATGCCGTGGAGCAGAGACAGACAAGGACATTACTGTTGGAGGATGATAAGGTGCTTGCCATTTTTGAAATAGGACATGCATGTCTAACTTTACTGGAATGCCTCTGGACATGCCCCCACCATGCCCCTGTGCAACATGGATTAATGGCCTCTGCCACTCCCTTAATCTGGCCCCATTTTATACAGTATGAGTAATATCTGGCCTTGAGTTAGTTATATAGCCTGATATTATCCAAATAAGTTTCAAAAATGCAAGGATAAGCAAGATATGCATTTGTCAACCACAACTGAATGCATAACTTGCTCTGAATGATGGGCCAAAATTTATATTTTAGTACCTCTTTTTCAATTTTTCAATTTCAATTTTATTTTATTTATTTATTTATTTATTTATATACCACTTTATCATTTCAATCAAAGCGGTTGACATTGAAACATAAACTTGGTAATGTACATTAAACAGGGACATTTTGGATCTGATGGTCACGTGATTGGTTTTTGGCCTGATAGTTTTCTACATTTTTATAAGCAATATAACAGAAGGGCAATTAGGAAGAGTTTGCCTTTTTTCAGATGATATAAGCATCTGCAATGGGGTACACACCTTGGAAGCTTGAGGAATGGTCTAGAGTTAGGCAGATAAAATTAAGGCTAAAAAGCTAATGAGGTCACTCATTTGAACTAAGCACCAGTAGAATAGTAGAGCATAAATGGTGATATTCTGTATACAGAACAAGAGCAGGATCTAGGGTGATAATTTCTGATGACCTTAAGCTGACCAAACAGGCAGGAAAGACAATGGCAAAAGTCACAATAATGTTTGGGTACAAAAGGGAAGGAATGGGCAGGAGGCAACAGGAGGCAATGTTACCTATAACTAAATCTTTGGTGAGATCTCATTTGGAGTACTGTATATAGTTTTGGCAGCCATACCTCCAAAATTATTTAGTTGACCACTCACCATTTTCTCCATAATTTTCCTTAAAAATGAACATTTGAAATGGGCCCGTAATTATTCAAAACTCTTTGATGTAACCCTTTGTTTTTTTAACTGTGCACTAATCTTTTTTTTTTCAGTTCACCTATGAAGACTGCTTGTGCTAAGGAGTCATTAACCAATGTAATCAAAAATTCAGCTAAACCCCCCTTTTGGTATTATCAGTACTACTGGGCTTAGATCACCCAAGCAGTTTGTTGGCCTCAAGATCTTTAACCATTGCTCTACTGATACTAGATCAAAGGAATTCCAACAGTGTACCACTATTTTCTATGATACAACAATTCACTCATTCCTCACATCCCTCACAATCTCTTCAAAGATAATTAATCCTCCCACCACACACCCTTCACACTGCCTTGGCGCCAAACATTATAAAGGATTGCAACCTTATTCATAAAAAAAGGCTAAAGAAGAATGACTGGTTAAGGTAATTGCTACTACTTGTAAGCTCATGAACTATTACAAGTAACTCCCTAGGTTTTTTCATTTACATTTCATGTATTATGGGGTCTATTCTGTACCACGAAAAGCGAGGATGAATGTCCCGTTGAGACATCCATCCCTGCTATTCACCCTCCTTCCACCCCCTGCAAAAGTCTCCCCATATGAACAAGGAGTTTATATGGGAGACTTAGATGGGGGGCGAGAGGGGGCGTTGTGGAGGCGGAGTGAAGGTGAGCAATGGGTGGTCTGAAGCCCCGGACATTCAGAGCCAATTCTAAAGTTGGACCTGTATGTCTGGGGCCTCAAATCTAGACAGGGGACTTATTTCACCTCGGAGGTGGAATAAGTCCCCTGGGACATCGGGGGATGGCAGGCCAGCAGCGGCAAAGAGGTAAGGGGTACAAGGGGTTCCCACAGCCATGGAAGGCCAGAATGGGGATCGGGCCATGGGGAATGAAGATTGTGGTCAGCAGCTGGCAACAGGATGCCATGACAACACAGTTCCATTCAGGAGCTTGACTGAGTTAGCCAGACAGAGGTCTGTATGTGCATGCCGATCTGAATCTGCACGTACAGGCCCAGACCCAATTATGATCCCTCAGGGCACGTCTAGCCCCAGCAGGATCAGAATCGGGTCTGCCTCTGTGTGTCCCGATTATGATCGGATGCACAGGGGCCTGCACGCATTCATTGGAATGTGCCTCCACATGTATTGACCACAAAACACCATAAATATCTATGTGGTTCACATAAAAACATTCTTAATACAATATAGCAAGCTAAAATCAGAATAAAATCACATGCAATTCAAAAGACATACATATGTTCCTTTACAGTAGCCATCACAACTACTCTACACCCTCACTCTCCCAGGTCTTTCACAATATCAAACAATACCCACTTTCCAAACATTATAGTTTCAAAATACTCTGATAATCTACATGAATAGATTTGATTTTAATTTTCTTTGAAAACATAAAACATAGTCAGTGAATACATTCTAAAGCCTGGGGGCAATGACTGAAAAAGACCTATTTGTTGATCAAGTTAATCCTCCCTCAGACAATAATGGGATCTGTAGAAACTGGAATGACCACTGTTGGAAACAGGATACTGGGCTTGATGGACTCTTGGTCTGACCCATTATGGCATATCCTGCTGAGCATATTAGAATAAGAATACATGTTCAATTAATGTATTATTTAATTTTCCAAATTTTGCCATAAAATAAAGCCTCTAATAAAGACTGAAGCAGAGTCCTTGAGGTTCTGGACTCGAAACGTGCCACATTGCCACATGCCAGCCGAACTCAAAAAATCCCTCATAAGACCCATACTAAAAAACAAAACTCTAGAAAAGGATAACCCAGCCTCTTACCAACCAATCTCAAGTATATAATTCCTAGCCAAAATTATTGAAAAAGCAGTACAGCAGCAATTATAGGACCACGTTGACACCATGAACGCACTCAATGAGCAACAATACGGATTCCGCCAACACCATGGTGTCGAAACCTTACTACTAGTTCTACTAGATAGACTGATCAAAGGCTTGGAAGATAAAAAGAAGATGTACATTCTAATATTCATAGATATATCTGCTGTATTCGATACAGTAAACCACAGAACCCTCATCAACAGGCTGGAATCCATAGGAATAACAGGAACCCCCCTAAACTGGTTCATATCCTATATAACGAACAGAATGAAACAAGTCCAATTCAATAAGGAAAAAGCGAAGGCATTCCCCCAAACTCAGGGAATACCACAAGGCTCAGCATTGTCCTCCTTACTGTTCAACCTATACATTAAACCGGTCTGCACAATATTTCAGAAGCACAAGGTCACTTACCACATTTATGCAGATGACATTATGATCTACACCCAACTGGACTCGACCAATCCAAATTACAACCAGCTAGAGGAATGCCTTAATGAAATGCAAACCTGGCTACAGCAAAACAATATGTCCATAAACCACAAGAAAACAGAAGTAATGTACATCTCCAAAAAAACAGATTTCAACCCTCCATCAGCAATCACCATGAACAACAACACCTACAACCTAAAGAATGAAATAAAATACCTAGGAGTAATACTCAACAAAAACCTAAGGATGGAGAAACATCTTCGGATGCTTAACCGGGCAATATTCCATAAACTAAGGGTCCTCCAACCTTTACGCAACATCATCGAACACTCTGATTTCAGAACAGTAGCACAAGCACTCATAACTCCCCACCTAGACTACTGTAATGCCATTCTCCAAGGGTTGCCAAAAAAAACCCCTTAACATACTGCAAATGGCGCAAAACGTCACGGCCAGGATTATCCTCAACAGAAAACTCACTGAACATATTACACCTACACTAATTGAGCTACACTGGCTTCCCATTACAGCCCGCATAAAATACAAACTATTAGTAACTGTATTCAAGCTGATACATAACATAGCACCATCCTACCTCTCCAACCTCATCACCACACAACCCCCTAACAGAAGCAGAAGGACTCACAACTTAAACACCCTTCACGTCTCAACTAACATCCGAACTGTAAAAGTTTGCACAAGCAACAGAGCATTTACCTACTCAGCACCCACATTATGGAATCAGCTACCAAACGAACTAAAATCGAACAGCGACCTACAGGACTTTAGGAGAAAACTAAAGACTCACCTCTTCCAGGATCATTACAACTTAACATAATCAATCCAGAATGAACATAACCTCGCAACCCAAACAGACAAAAGTATTAAGAACCAATTTGTTGTAACCAAAATGTATATATTGCAACCACTGAAACAAAACTGTACATGGCCCATACTGTTTAAATACTATATAGATGCCTTACACTGTATAAATGAAAACAAAATTTCAATATTCAAATCTGTAAAAAAGCAAGCAAAACAATATAAAATGTAAATATGTATAAATGTACAGTCAAATGAAAATGTAAATTGATGATTCTTACCATATGTAACCAATGTTTGATGTGTAGAGTAAACCGCTGCTGATTGCTGGAAGTAGCGGTATACAAATGAAACCAAATAAATAAATAAATAAATTGTGTTTTTTGGGGGGCTTCCTTAATGCTTTTTCAGATAAGTACTGTATTTTTTTACTCCTTGAGTTGTTAAATAAATATAGTTTAATAAAAATGATTAAAATAGAACTCAATGTTTTAGTGGGTTGATACATGTTCTTTCTTCTCGCTATCTTAGGGTTCCAACATTTAAATGTGTTATTATTTTTGGCAGCCTAGTTGCTGGTAGCCTTTTTGGTGTTTAATATAAATTTATGGGCCAACAGAAAACCCTGAAATTCACTACATTGTTTTACTGCCAACCAGTGTAATTCTTGCAAGTCTACATATATTGAATTACAGTAATCCAAATGTGGTAATATTATGGCTTGCACCAAATATCTAAGTAAGTCATGGGTTAAACAAGACTTCAACTTATGGATCACATGCATATTATATAAAAGGCATTATGAATTACAGTATTAATTTCTGATTTAAATAATAGGGGCACATCAACTATGATTCGTGAAGGCCACGGGGCAACGTCCATGCCGGCCGCCCGTAACTGGGTGGTGCGGCGAGAGGTGAGGCGGCAAGAGTCTGGAGGAGGAGGGGGTGTGGGGGGATGAGGCAGCATTATTTAAAAGCATTGGCTCCCATTGCGCAGGGCATGCGAGGGAGCCAATGAGCAAAGGGGAGGAGGAGGGAAGAGAAGGAACGGCCTCAGCTGTCCCTGCGCAAGGCGAGGAAGTGGTCTGTGGTTGGTGTGAGGGGGATCGTGGCGAGGAGGAGCAGAGTCCTTTGCGGTGAAAAAGAAAAGCGGGCGGGCAGGGAAGTGAGTGAGAGGAGGCGCAGTGGAGGGCGGAGCAGGAGAGCTTCGGGCGGCGGCGGCTATGGTCTCCGGCAGCAATGGCACCATGTGGGAGAGAGTGGCCACGAGATCGGGCCCGGCAGGGCAGCAGCCGTGAGTGTGAGGCAAATGCTTCAAATTACTAGCACAGGAGGGGTTGGGATGTGGGAATTAATTTAAAAAAAAAAAAGAACACAGGAAAGGACGATGGGCCACGTGGGTAATGCCGGCGTGCAGGAGGTAGGGAAGGGTGAGGTGAGGGCCTGTGAGGGCAAGGGGGACCATAGGAAGGCAGATAAGGAAGGCAGGGGAGACTGGGGCCTCTGATCCGTTGAGGGGGGCAGGGGAGGAGGAAGGACATAGGGGACAAAGAGCAGTAGGGGGGCAGGTTGGGGGGTCCTGGTCCCGGGGGGGGGGGCCCGGGAGGGGGTCAGGGTCCCCACAGGGGGCAGGGAGGGGGGAAGTACAGGCACAGGGGTCCCATTTGCGGGCCAGGAAGCGGGGGGGGGGAGAGCAAAAAGGAGGGGCGAGTGTTCCTCCTGGGGCAGGGCTTGGGGGCAGTGAGGTGGGGGATGGACTGGAGGGTGTGCCCAGGGGGACTGTGGTGCTGAGCAGTCCCAGGGTACTGGGGGAGGAGGTGTGGGGGGGCCAGAGTGCGGGGGATTAGGCCACGGGTATTTCCGGGTGACAAGGGCAACAGCGGCGGGCAGGGGGGGGGAGGGCAAGGGGGTTATCAGCCAGAAAGGGGGTAGGGGTCCTGGGAGCATTGGTTGGGGTGAGGACAGAGTCCTTCGGGGGCAGAGTGGCTCAGGACTTAGCAGCCGGCATGGCATACGGCGGTCCCTCCCCCGGATTTCCATTTTGTCTCCACAGGTACCGGCGCTGGGGTGTTACCCTGCAATGCCAGGTGCAAGAGGGCAAGTCGGAGCGGATCAGCCAGAAGGTCAGCCGACGGGGCGCCAGAGTGCAGGAATGGTGATGTCGGGGAGACCAGGGAGCTGCAGCAGGATGGCGGAGACCAGTGCCAAGCAGTGATGGGGGTGCCAGTGGTTGGTGCAGTGGAGACGAGAGTGACAGCTGAGTTGTGAGCAGACCAGGGCGAGGTGGCATGTCAGATGGATGAATCGGCAAGATCAAGGGGGAAGGCACCCAAGAAGCGAAGGCACGTGTGTAGGAGGCGGCGTGCGTCAGATTCCTCCTCGTCTACGTCATCCTCGTCGTCGCCATCCTCCACGGGTGCCAGAGGCGCAGGTCTCGAGCTGGGCAGGAGAGGTGAGGGGCCGAGCATGCAGATTGGGGTAGCTCCGTCTGTGGCCGTGTACACGGAGTTATGGGAAAGTGTACCGAAGAACTTGCATCGGAAGATCAAAAAACGGAAATATATATTCCGATTGTTAGAGGGGCAGAGGAGGTCGGGGGACAGCAGGAAGAAGAGAATGGAAGATGAGAAGGCAGGATGGATAAAAAAGGTATCTCAGAATGTGTTGAACTGGACCAGAGCGTTTCTTCGTCTGGCGAGCGTTTGGGGGCATCACTACCCTGGGCAGTATGGGATGTTGTTAGCTTATGCGGATGCTATTTTAGAGGCGGTGCAGATGCACGAAGGATGGTCATGGTTGAACTATGACGAGAAGTTCTGGGATAAAATGGAGGAGAATCAGTTCTTGTCCTGGGGCGCTCAGGATATTAATTTATTGTTGACCCAAATGGCGGCTAGGTCGGGTGCGGGGGGGGGGCTTGGGGGAGGTAAGTTGGGCATGCTGCTAGGAAGTGCGGGTTGTTACTTTCAGCCTACCGGAGCCACGATGCCACAGAGAGGGGGAGGTACCAGAATTGGGGACGTTTGCTGGAAATTCAACAAGTCTTTGTGTCCCTTTCTGGATTGCAAGTTCAGGCACGCATGCTCAAGTTGCGGTGGGGGACATGCAGTGGCATAATGCGTCAGGAAAGGGGCCGTCCCGGCTAGTATGCCTGGCATGAAGTAAGACAGGAGTAAGCGGTCTTGCCCCTACCCCGATAAGGGTAGAGGCATTGCAGGCTCATCTGCATCAATACCTGAGGCGAGGGGACTGGGGGGGTGTTAGAAAAGGGGTTTTGGGAGGGCTTTGTGATACCAGTGTTGGCCAGGGTAGTAGGTAGTATAGTGCGCAATTCACCCTCGGTGCGGCGTTTAGCAGCCATAGTGCGGCATAAATTGTGCAAGGAGCTGGAGTTAGGAAGGATCGCAGGTCCATTTGAGGAGAGGCCATTCCCAAATTTAGTGGTTTCTCCGCTGGGGGTTATACCGGCAAAAGAAGTTGGGACGTTTCGGATAATTCATTATTTGTCCTTCCCGGAAGGGACCTCGGTCAATGATTATATACCTCGGGACAAGTGTACGGTGCGATATGCCTCATTTGATAGAGCGGTGGAATTGGTGAGGTGGGCGGGGAGAGGTGCATGGATGGCCAAGGTGGATATTGAGTCAGCTTTCCGTTTGTTACCGGTGCACCCGTCTAGTTTTCCACTGTTGGGGTTTCGGTTTGAGGATAAGTTTTATTATGATAAGTGCATGCCTATGGGATGTTCTGTGTCCTGTGCTTACTTTGAAAAATTTAGTACCTTCCTGCATTGATCGCTGGTGCAGGAAGTAGGTTGTGGGAACGTGGTACATTACTTGGACAATTTTTTCTTTGTAGGAGCAGCGGAGTCCATGGAGTGCCAGAGCTTATTGAGCAGCTTCTTAGACTTGGCAAAGGAAATTGGGGTACCATTAGCAGAGGGGAAGATGGAGGGCCTGGCCAGGCAGCTAGCATTTTTAGGGGTGGAACTGGACTCATGGGATATGGTAGCGTGGCTCCCGCAGGATAAGGTCGAGAAGTTGCGAGTTTTGGTGGCTAATGCGATGGCGTCCAATAAGTTGAATTTGAGGGAGTTGCAGGCTTTAATTGAGGCGTTAAATTTCGCTTGCTGAGTCATTCCGATGGGTAGGGTGTTTCTGCGATGGTTGACGGGCGCAACAGCGGGGGTGCGAAAGCCGCATCATAGGATTCAGGTGTCAGTGGTGATGAGGGCAGATTTACGAATTTGGGACATCTTTCTGAGGGATTTTAATGGGACAGCAGTGCTAATGGTGGGAGAGGTGTCCTCGGTGGACTTACAGTTGTACACAGATGCCACAGGGGGGTCTGGTTTGGGCATTTATTTTTTTTGGGGGGGCCTGGTGTGTGGATCACTGGCCACAAGAGTGGGATGACTCGCGTTTGGTGAACAATGTGGCATTTTTGGAGCTGTTTCCTATGTTGGTGGCATTGGAGTTGCGGCCAGAGCGACTTCGTAGCAAATGGGTATTGTGGTGGTGTGACAATGCAGCGGTGGTTAGCGTGATCAATCATTATTCCCCGCACTGTGTTCTGGTGGCAGAGCTGATGCGGGAGGTGGTGCTAGTTTGCTTATGCCTGAGTGTGGTGATCAAAGCGAGACATATCCCGGGGAGTACTAATGAGGTGGCTGATGCTCTTTCTCATTTTCAGTGGGACCAGTTTCGGAAACTGGCGCCAGGAGCAGACACAGTTGGAGTGATGGTCCCAAAGCGCTTATGGCACGTTGGCCTGAAGAGATGCTGAGTTTGTTGCAGAGCTCGGTGGCGAGAAGAACATGGTCGGCATATCATCGGGGTTGTCACAAGGTTGAGGGGTTTTTGGTGGCACAGGGGTGGCTGTTAGACTCGGGGTCTGACCAGATGTTGGCCCAATATGTAGTTGCTGCCAAAGAACAAGGGAATTCTAAGTCAGCGGTCCGGGGCCATTTGGCGGGGTTCATGTTTTTTGTGAGAGCGGTGGGATGGATTCAGACAGCTGGTGGGTTTTTAACCAGGCGGTTATTGCACGAGTGGGGACGGGCAGAGCCAAGGGCTAGGGACAGCAGACGGCCGATTATGCACGACTTGCTGGTGCGGCTTTGTGTAGCTCTATCGCTAGTGGAGTCATCTAGTTATGAAGCGATATTGTTTAAAGCAATATTTTGCTTGCCATTTTTTGGCGCATTTAGGATTGGTGAGCTGGTGGCTGACACAGGGAGGAAGGGGGATTCGGGGGTTTGCTCCAGGAGCATGTCCAGGTGGAGGGCAGGCGAGTGCGGGTGTTATTGGCTCGGTCGAAGATGGACCAGCAGGGGCAAGGGTGATGGGTAGTGCTCCGGGAGATGGAGGGGGTCACCACGTGCGTGGTGGTGGCCTTGCGGAACTACCTGCGGTGGCGCTCGGCAGTAGGGAGAGTGCTGTTCCTCCATGCGGATGCAAGGGTGGTGACACAATTCCAAGTGACAGCGGTGTTACAGTTGGTGCTGCAGCGGATAGGTGAGGATCCGCTGCAGTTTATTTATTTATTTATTTATTTATTAACAATTCTTATATACCGCACTATTAGACATCAGCGCGGTTTACATTGAACAGAAAACATCCGACAGTTTACATATGTCTGGTCAGTTACATTTAACAGGAAGTATAACTTGGCGAAAATAGGGGAAACTAAATACAATGGAGGGTTATCTGATAAGGGATATCATGGTTAACTATATACAAAGGTGGTACAATAGTACTTGGAACTGCTTGTTATTTCATTGAGAAGTTGGCCTGTTATGAGGGTCTGTTTGTTTGACCACTCAAGCTATTCGCCTGGGGGTTATGTTCGGAGCTGTCATTGAGATATTTAAGGAAGAGGAAATGTTTTAGTGCCTTTCTGAACTGACTCAAGTTGGGTACTGCTCTGATTTGTGCTGGTAAGTTGTTCCATAAAGTCGGGGCGCAGAGTCGGAAGGCTCTGTTGGCTGTTGATCTAGTGCATCTTGTGGTGTCATTTGGGATAACTAGTGTGTTTAATTCTGCTGTTCTTCGTGGCCTGTTTGGTGCAAGTGGTTGTATGAGGTTGGAGAGAGAGGAAGAGGTGAGCCCCTTAGCCGCTTTGAATGTTAGCAGTAAGGTCTTGAAACTGATCCTTGCTTGAATGGGGAGCCAGTGTAGCTGTTTTAGAAGGGGTGTTAGGTGATCTCTCCTGGATGCCCCGAGGAGTACCCTCGCTGCACTATTCATGGCTAATTGCAGGGGGTTCAGGGTGGACCGGGGGAGTCCTTGTAGTATGGAGTTTGAGAAGTCGAAATGGGGGAGTATAAGGGCTTGATAAATGGTACGGAAATCATCCGGTTCAAGTAGCATGCGTAGGTGTCTGAGGGATCTGATTTTAAAGTAGATTGCCTTGACTGTGTTGGCTATGTGGTTCTTCATGTCAAGGTTTTGGTCCAGCGTTACTCCCAGGTAGCGTATCGCCGGTTTAACTTGGAGTTGGGCATCCTTTACGTTAATACAACTAGGAGGGGTGAAGTTGGTGTTCCTCGAGACGAACAGGACTTCTGTCTTTTTGTGTTGTATTCTCAGGTTTTGTGATAGGAGCCACTCTGATATGGTGTCAAAGCAGTTAGTCAGCGGGGTAAGGTCTAGGCAATCCAATGATATTTTGCGGTGCATACCAATTACAAGGTCATATAGATAGCACAAATGCACTGGATGCTCAACAATATGGTTTTCGACAATCTCATGGAGTAGAAACACTCCTACTCGTACTATTTGATAAACTTCATAGAGGCATTGAAAACTGCAAGAAAATGTTTGTCCTAATTTTCATTGACATATCAGCAGCCTTTGATTCAGTGAACCGTAAGACCCTTATAAAGAGATTGGAATCAATTGGAATAAGAGGAACCCCCTTAAAATGGTTCACTTCATATATATCTAATAGGATACAACCAGTATCCTTTGATAAAAATCTATCTAATACCTTCCCACAGACACAAGGTATTCCACAGGGCTCAGCATTATTTGCCACACTATTTAACCTTTATCTAAGACCCATCTGCACAATATTCCAAAAACACAAAATTGACTATCATCTATATGCAGATGATATAATACTTTATACACAACTGGATATATGTAACCCAGACTACAGCCACATAGAATCTTGCCTCAAAGAAGCACAACTATGACTCCAACAAAACAATATGTTTATTAATCATAAAAAAACAGAAGTAATGTTTATCTCAAAAAACCCGGAATTTAAACACCCTCCCACAATCACACTAAATAATACAACCTACAACACTAAACAAGAACTAAATACCTAGGTGTTACCCTTGATATGACACTCAACATGGAAACCCATCTAAGACTATTAAACAGAACTATATTCTACAAAATAAGAACCCTACAGCCCTTATGCAATATCATTGAACTATCAGATTTTAGATCAATAATACAAACAATAATAACGCCACACATAGACTATTGTAACGGCATACTACAAGGACTTCTGAAAAAAACAACAAACATACTACAGATGGCACAGAATGTAACAGCTCGAATTTTGATAAACGTACCTTTCTCAGATCACATCACACCTATTCTAAGAGAACTTCACTGGCTACCTATACATGCACGCATAAGATACAAAATATTAATTACAACATTCAAGTTAATACACAACATTGCCCCATCATACCTTGCCTCACTCATTAATACACAACCCCCTAATCGGAAAAGGCGTACACACAATCTAAATACACTACAAACCCCTCTCTCCATTTGCAAGGTAAAAGTAAACACTAGCAATAGAGCATTCACATACATAGCTCCCACACAATGGAACAAACTCCCTGATACCCTAAGAGCCAACAAAGACCTTGCATCATTCCGTAAAAACCTTAAAACACATCTATTCCAAGAATACTACAATCAGACAGAAATAACATAGAGCAAATTAGTACACAAAACAATACGATGGAGATTAACCCCTCCATTACCATATGAATCTCTAAATCCACAAAGAATTTATTTATTTATTTATGTATTATTTATTTAGTATTTCTTTTATACCGTGCTATTGACATCAGTGCGGTTTACATCAAAACATAACATGTGCATTTCAGGGTCACTGAGATGCATTTAAATTTGAACAGGGATTAGAAACTTGGATAACAGGGTACATTAACAAGAGTTATAAAATAAGTATCTACATTATATACATCATGAGGGTAATTTCTTGTCGGGACTAAGCTGGGAAGTATTTGGTGAATAGGTGATGTTTTAGGGCCTTTCTAAGTTGGGTTAGGTCTGTAATAGCTCTGATGTCGGGAGGGAGGGAGTTCCAGGCTTTCGGGGCATAGAAGCAGAAGGCTCTGTTGGTTGTTGACGTTTTGCATCTTGTTGATTGTTTCGGGACTGTTAAAGTGTTTACAAGTAAATCAAGTAAACGGTAAACCTACATACAAGTACTTCATCATGAACACTGTATATAGTTAAATTATAACACGTGTTTTAACATGTATTCTTCTATTATGTAAATAGTTTGAGTTAATTTATTGAGTTACGAGTTATTTGAAATTAATGTTACCTTAAAATGTTCAAAGTTATTTTCTTACCAGGGCCGGCCCGTCCATTGAGCGAGAATGTTATTCGCACAGGGCCCCGCGCTTCAGGGGGCCCCGCGCGAACCACATTCTCGCTCAATAGACTGCTGCAGAGGGAGCCGGGGAAGCCCATGCGAGGCCCCGGCTCCCTCTGCACAGCCCGTCAGCGTGAAGAGCCTTTACCTTCACGCTGGCGGCTGTTTCAATGAAGCCGCGAATGCCGGGAGAGGTTAAAGGGCATTGCCTTTAACCTTTCCCGGCATTCGCGGCTTCATTGAAACAGCCACCAGCGGGAAGGTAAAGGTTCTTCACGCTGGCGGGCTGTGCAGAGGGAGCCGGGGCCTCGTGCGGGCTTCCCCGGCTCCCTCTGCAGCCCCTTAGATGGCGCGGGGCTCTTCGGGGGGGCAGCTAGGACTGGATGGGCTGTGATGGGGGGGGGGATCAGACTGGAAATGGGCTGTGATGTGGGGGAGAAACGGACTGGAAATGGGCTGGGGGGGAACAGACTGGAAATGGGCTGTGATGGGGGGGGAGACTGAAAATGGGCTGGGATGGGGGAAACAGACTGGAAAAGGGCGGTGATGGGGGGCAACAGACTGGACATGGGCTGTGATGGGGGGGGGGAAACAGACTGGAAATGGGCTGTGATGTGGGGAGGGAGAACGGACTGGAAATGGGCTGTGATGTGGGGGGGGGGGAGAACGGACTGGAAATGGGCTGTGATGGGGGGGGAATGGACAAATTGGGCTGGGATGGGGGGAAACAGACTGGAAATGTGCTGTGGTGGGGGGGGGGAGAACAGACTGGAAATGGGCTGTGGTGGGGGGGGGGAGAACAGACTGGAAATGGGCTGTGATGGGGGGAATGGACTACAATTGGGCTGTGATGGGGGGAGGACTGTAAATGGGCTGTGATGGTGGGGGGGGATAGGACTGCAAATGGGCTGTGATGGTGGGGGGAATGGATGAAATGGGCTGTGATGGTGGGGGGGATAGGACTGCAAATGGGCTGTGATGGTGGTGGGGGGGGAGGACTGCAAATGGGCTGTGATGGTGGGGGGAATGGACGAAATGGGCTGTGATGGGGGGGAACTTGGACTGGAAATGAGCTGATGAAGAGCTGGATTAGGACTGGAAATGGGCTTATGGGGGCTGGAATAGGGCGAAGTGGGCTGACGAGGGGGCTAGGATTGGAAATTAGCTGATGGGGGAGCGTGGAGGAAATGGGCTGATGAGGGACTGGAATGGAACTGGAAAAGAGCATATGGGGGCTAGGACTGGAAATGGGCTGATGAGGAGCTAGGATAGGACTAGAAATGGGCTGATGGGGGGAACGTAGACTGCAAATGGGTGATGGGCTGGAATAGGACACTGGAAATGGGCTGATGGGGGCTGGAATAGGACTGGAAGTGGGCTGATGGGAGTTGGAAAAGGGCTGGAAATGGGTTTATGGGGAGCTTGGAGTGGAAATGGGCTGATGGGGGGGCTGGAATGGAACTGGAAAACAGCATATGGGAGGCTAGGACTGGAAATGGGCTGATGTGGAAGCTTGGGAGACTGGGACTAGAAGGGGGCAGATGCTGGGTGGGTCTAGAACTATAAATGAGCTGATTTTGGGGGAGGACTAGAAAGGGATGGGAAATGAGAATGGAGAGGGGAAAAGATATTTTGTGTGGGAGGGAAGAAAAGTCTACGAAGGGCCGGGTATTGGAAGAGTAAGTGTAGATTGAGAATGGAAGGGTGAAATTTGAGTGGATGATAAAGCAATAAGGAAAGAAATGGAGGAAAGAGCAAAAGGGGAAAGATCAGTATATTAAAGCAGATATAGAGAAAAAATTTGGAAAAAAAATCTAAAAGAGAAGAAAGGAAAATGGATTGCTCGCAGAAGACACAAAGAAACCAGAAGAAAGTGACTGGAGCAATTGCAACTGAAAAGAAAATGCACAAGCAACAAAAGGTAGAAAAATACTTTTTTATTTTGAATTTATTAACTGGAATATATCAGCTCTGGGAAATGTGCATTGTTAACATCTTTTGTGCTTTGTTTAGTACAAGAGGAAATTAATTTATAGTTTTATTTCTCTAGTGTTGTTGTACATCCCAAGTTTGGCTTTTGGGGTTCCCAGTTTAATTATTGTCTTCCTATTTCTAAATTGTGATCCCTTGTTCTTTGGTGATGGTCTATATTCTGCATTTTAACCAAGCTGAGGTATTCTGTTCATGTAGTTTCTATTTGACCATGTCACTTGTTCTCTTTCCCCAGTAGGAGATGCATTGGTATTCTCTGAGATGTACTGGTTTAATATTTGCAGCGTTGCCTTTTGATTGGTAGGGTTTGGTGCTTTGTGAGTCCTGGCAGAGCTGTTATGATATGGTGGATTTGCTATGAGTTCTAAAAGGTCAGTGTTTATAGTACTTCCTAATGGGCCTGGCGGTTGGCACTGGAATATAGTAATGTAGAAATCTATTAGTCTTTCTTTATCCAGACACTCATTAAGAAGCATGTTTACTAAAAATGCATGTTAACATTATGCAAATATTTATGCAAATGAGGCTCCCTATGCAAATGAGGCCCCACAATTAATCTCCGCACATGGCCCCGCACCCCCCTTGGGCCGCCCCTGCTTCTTACTGTTACATGTAACTGCTAACTGTGCAGAGTTTAACTGTTAAATGTAAACCGCTGCTGATCACTGGAAGGAGCGGTATAAAATTGTGTTCAAATAAATAAATAAAATTCCTTCCGCACTGGGGCAGCAACGAGTGCAGCGGCAGAAGGATTGTCCGAACAGGAGGTGCAGCGCATCAGGAGATGACGTTCAAATGCCTTTTTGGGTTATGTCCATTTGTAAGGGGTGGGGGAAAAAACAGGAATTCTGTGGCTAATTTTGTTTTCTTTTGCAGATAGCGGCCGAAATCCGCAGGGCTGTTGGCTGATTGGCCGTTCGTTTGTGCATTGGGAAGCTCAGCGAGCGGTAGTGCGGCCTTTGGGGGCTAATCTGGGCCTGGATCCTAGGTGGTGTCTGTCTCATGGCTGGGTGAGCAAGGTCTGCGATGGACACAGCTGCTCCCCTTGCTTCGGCACCACGGGTGTCTGCGGAGGGCACCTGACCTAATTGTAATACATTTGGGGGGCAACAATTTGTCAGCTTGGACCTGCAAGCAACTGATCAGAGCGGCCCAAAAAGATATGGGGGAAGTGCTTCAATTATTTCCAGGGGTAATATTGATGTGGTCGGACATTACCCCAAGGCCGGGTTTATGGAACCAGCGACGCTGGTCGAGGGGATTAACTAAGATTAACCGGCAAATCGGACGGTGGGTGTGTGCAAAAGGGGGTTACCAAATAATGCATTCATGGGCGGAAGTGGGCTGTGCGGGCTTGTACGGCAGAGATGGGGTACACTTATCCCTGGTGGGATGGGATTTATTATTGAATGACTGGCAGGAAGCATTAGAAAGGGTAGTGCGGGGGACGCTCGCTGGTCGCAGCTTGGGGGGGGGGGGGCGGCACAGTGACGCTGAGGTCACCTGCGCCGGTGGCGGGATCCCGGAGGTTTACGGGGTCCGGAGACAGATGAGAAGCTTGGGACAGGGGTGGGGTACTCCTGACCCGGACAACCCCTGGCTGGCTTTTGCTAATCATATGGCGAAGTCGGGACTAAGGGGGGGAGGGGGGGAAGGAAGTTGGCCAAGCGGAGGCGAACTCACCTTGCTAGTAATATGGCTGGTGAGGTATCATTCTGCTATGGTATGCCTATGGATTGTTATGGGAGTTGATTGTTAATTGTTAATGGTTAATAAAGCTGAGACCAGATGTTTACCAAAATAATTGGTGTCAGAGTTTTTGTGTCAAATAGCGGGAAAGGAGGGGGAGGGGAAGCTGAGGGGAGGTAGAGCATCGAGTCCGCCTTACCCGGTTAATGAAGGACGTGGGGCAACGTCCATGCCGGCTGCCCGTAACTGGGTGGCGCGGTGAGAGGCGAGGCGGCAAGGGTCCGGAGGAGGAGGGGGTGTGAGGGGACGAGGCAGCATTATTCAAAAGCATTGGCTCCCATCGCGCAGGGCGTGCGAGGGAACCAATGAGCAAAGCGGAGGAGGCGGAAAGAGAAGGAACGGCCCCAGCGGTCCCTGCGCTAGGCAAGGAAGAGGTCTGTGGCCGGTGTTCCACCCGTCCGCCTCTTAACCAGGGTGGGGGAGTTGGGGTGTCGTAGTTGGGGGGGGGGGGGTAGGCGGGATCCCAGAGGTTTCCGGGGTCTGGAGCCGGACGAGAATCTTGGGACATGGGTGGGGTACCCCCGACCCGGACAACCCCTGTCTGGCTTTTGCTAATCATATGTAATGTTAAATCTCGTTTGCGCTCCAAAATCTTATACCCCTATAAGTCAAAAACTTTCCTCAATATAACTGTTCAATATAAAATTGGCAAGGTCTCAGACTTCCCGGCGCTATCTTGGCTATCTGTCAGTGAACCAACAGAGCCGCGCCAACTAGCATCAACGACCTGCCAAATTAATGACCAGTTTTACAGTGCAAAGAAGGCTTTCCCAACTATTTAATACAGGTAATAATGAAAATCATGTCAATTATTTTAACCATCACCCTACCAAAGTGTATAAGTAAATATTATTAAAAAGAAATCACATTTGTAAAGATAACTCCTAAATTAATCTGAAAAGATGTCTTTGAAATCTCTAAATATAATCTCTGAGTCCAAAGAAATGTTCCCAATCTCTACATATGTTATCTAAGTCTTCCCAACGCTGTCTTGATCGCACTCCAACGCGTTTCTCCCACTCGGGATTCTTCAGGGGAAATTTAAGCAAAAATGCTTTCTGGGAGATGTCCAATTATTTTCTTCAGAGAAGATGTTAATCTGTCTTCATAACAGATTGAATTAACTCATATTCCGAAACCACTAGCTCCGCCAGTTAGAATCTCTGAGAAAAGATCCTGCTTCTCGTGGTCTTCTCGTGGTCACACACTCAGAACATGAATAGGGCTTCTAAAATAGCCCCCATAATCTTGTCAAGACAAGCATACATAACAAAAAAGGGTTGTCAGGAAATGTGCTTTTTAACCCTTTCAGACCTGAATTTTTTCACAGACTCCATATATATATACATGAAATCTAATGAATAAACATGATGTCCATTACAGTGGACATTCGGTCTGAAAGAAAGAAAAGTTTTAAAGATTCAGATGCAGCGTAAAAAAAAAAAATCTTGCTCAGCTTGTCCACCAACCCTTTAAAATGAGACTTGTTTCAAAAATGAAAGCAGAAAGCAGTACCACCTTAGTTTATTTCAAGCAACATGATTAAAAAGCTTTGAATCCTTTAATCACAACGTAGAATTCAGGCAAACATTCACACTGCTAATGCAGTCTGTTTTATGCTCCTTCCTACTGATATTCAACATAGGTAGCATTCACGCTTAGGATAATTTCTCACTTACCCAGTTCCATAAAAGCTGTGCTATAATTCAAGGCTATATGCATGTAGGTCTAGGATATTTTTCTTAGCATATTCATTTGCACTTCCAGCTTCCATTAGCAGTTTAGTTACATTTTAGGTTGAAATCAAAGGGGTGGTGGCTTGCTTTTCTAATACAGCTAGCCATCACGACTGAACTCTGAACCCGGACATTCAATACCAGGGCCATATATGGGCCCCAGCACTGAAAATCTGGGTTGGTCGGGTTAAGCAGCACCGACCTGGCAATCGGGCCCGGGGATCCCCGTCGCCCGATCCAGGTCCTGGCTGGCCAGCCAAGGTTTGTGTTGCAGGGAAGAGGGGGAGCCAAGGGGGGCAGCCAAGGGAGCCTGCGAGTAAGACGTCCCCGCAGACAGGAAGGGGCATGCCAGGCCATCCACGGGTCTGATTCCATGTACCGTGGGAACGTTTTGTTCCCGTGGTCCATAATTGTATCCTAATAGGCCCGACCTGCACGGGGACTTCCAGATGGCCCAAATGTGCCCCTTTCGGAAACAAACTCAATGTGTGACTAACATGATTTGCAGGTCTGCAAACAGTGTCATTGCCTTTGAATATGCTCCTCATGTTTACTAAAGGTTAACATTTGCGTATGAAACCCGCAGTCCTTTTATTAGGTGCATTTCACTTGAACATACAGTAGCAGCTATTGTTGAAGTTGCAGCCAGCTGCAAAGATTTGTATCTCTCTGTATGCATGCTTGCTCATGCATAACCATGCTCAGACATGCATATGCTCCCCCGTAGCTGCGCCATATAAGATGGTGCCATGCTTTTCTTTGTTGATGCTGCCATAGGTTCCCATAAGCAGCAGTGTCAGAGGTAATACTGGGGTATTTGTAAGCAGTAGCATTAGAATGAGCGTGAGGGTGAGTGCCAGCATCGGAGATAGCATGGGGGATGTGTATGAATGGCAGCATTGGAAGTAGCATCAGGTGTGTGTGTAAGTAGCAGCAGCAGAGGTATTATTGAAGGGGTGAGTTGCAGCATCATAGATGGCATCATGGGGTTGTGAGTGACAGTGTCGAAGACAGCATGGGGGATGTGAGTACCAGCATTGAGGTAGCTTTGGAGGAGGAGATTGTGAACATCAGAAGCAGCATGGAAGGATGAGCGCCAACAAAGGAAGTAACATGGGAGGGTGATGTTGGATGGAGTGGGGGAAAGAGAGAAAGGAGAAGCTGGATGGCGTATGGCGGAACAGAATTAAATTTGAATGGATAGAGAGGCAGTAAAATAAATGGAAAAAACTGAAAGGAATAGATCAATGTCAGAGATCAGTGTAGAAGAGGAAGTGAATAAAACAGCTGAAAAGAGAAAAATGACGAATAGGAAACTCTAGAAAGAGAGTTGAGTGAACCTAGAGAATAGCAGAAACGAGAGACTGAAACCAATACTATCAGAAAAAGAAAGAGGCCAGGCATTCTGATAGAAATGAATGTCTGTGTAGAATTGATCTGTAGTAATTGGGCTTCTTTAGTTTTCCCAATAGGTGTATTGCTGTTTTAGTGCCCACTGTAGTGTTTGCAGTGCTAGCTAGGGCCCTTTTTGTGTGACTCTTCGAAGTTAATGCTATTATCGAATGGCAGAAGTGCTCTACAGGTCCTAAGCAACTTTTGTAGGGTTTTGTATTATTACTTCACAATATGTCTGGTACTATATTAATATGATTTGGTACAACTAATACAGACCAGTCACTTCGGCACCATGCAGGAAGGAAGTCTACATCGGAGGAGGCTGAAGCAGGAACAGCACCGTAGCACTGAATTTAGGTAAGCACTGAGATGCTGTTTAAAATGATTGCCACCATTGCTGGGGTGTGGCAGCAGCACAAATGGGCCACCCTTTCACCATTGGAGCTCTAGACAACTGCTTAGTTCACCTCTTGGTAGAGCCGGCCCCTGGGGATGAGTTAAGTTATTGAGTAGTTATGGGCTAAGATGGTCTAAACCCTTCCTATCTTACCCTTCCCTAAGATATTTTTGGGTTAGTTTGTATTTTTATGTCAGCTAAGATAATATCAATGGGAAGAGATGTGATGTTCCTTCAGTACTATCATCAGTTGTATGAATCATCTGTAAAGTAATTCTTACCCTAGTCATGGATCTATACACATGTAGATTAATTCTTGTTTTAATCAATATCAAAAAAATGCATAAATCATTCAGATTGTATGCGATTAATGTAACATTTGGTGTGCCATTTGTACATTTGGCAAAACTCAATCAGAAATGTAAATGCAATTATCATAAGGCAGTCAAACATTCTGAGGGGTGAATATGAGAATAGTTAAAAGCCTATGAAAATAAATCAGTTCTTGTAACAAGGGGATCATAGTTTTTTTTTAACAACAAAGTATTACACATGTCTTATGATTTGATTCAACTAAAGAAATTTAAATCTCTATTCAAACTGGAATAATTTCAGTAGGTGCAGGGAAACATTTAAGAACAAGTTTAAAACTGCCCCCGTAAGTTGCACAGAATAGTAAACCCTCCAACCCCTCCACCCATCTTCTTCCAACTAATCTTAACCACTCAAAATTCACATCTTCTTCCACCAGGCCTAGAAACCTCCTCATGACGCATCCAAACTCTCCCTCTTCCTCTGCCACATAGCAGTTAAGCACTGCACCTCATAATTTTATTTATTTATTTAACAGGCTTTGCTATACCATTTTTCTTCTAATCAAAACAGTTGACATGCAATGAAGGTTTGTAATTACAATAAACTTCTAACAGTAAAAGGAGAAACAGATCATAGATTGATGGACGGAGGCTGGCACAGTAAGGGGAAGATGTTAGACAGTACGAGGGATAGGATTAGACAGTAGGTTTTGTAAGGTATTGCAGTTACTGTATGATGGGGTGGGGTATTCGGCATTAAGGAGGGTGGGTGTGTGGTAGTCTGTCTTGCGAATCTGAGCATAATACTCTCAGAAGAGGTAAGTTTTTAGATGTTTTCTGAATTCTTGATGGGACTGGATGTTTTGCAGGGTATGGGGCAAGCCGTTCCATAAGGTAGGGGTGTAGAGTGTATAAGCTCTTAGGCGGGCATACTGGTTGCTTTTTCGTATTTGCAGTGGCAAATTGAGGAGATTTTGTGTGGTCTGCCTTCTTGATCTGGTAGTGCTTGGTGTGCTGATGAGTGTCTGTAGGCAATCAGCACTGAGACTATTGAGGGCTTTGTGAATGATTGTGAGGACTTTGTGTTTGACTCTGGATGCAATGAGAAGACAGTGGAGTGATTTTAATATGGGTGTAATGTGTACATGGTTTGTGCAGCAGTGTTCTTTGCTAGTTGAAGAGGTAGGATGGTTTGTTAGGGTAGCCCCTGGTAGATGATGTTATAGTAGTCAAGGAAGGATGTGATGGTGGCCTGGCATACTGCTCAAAAATTGTCTATGGAGTGGAGGGGGCATAGGTTGTGTAGTGTTTGGAGTTTTTAGTATACTGTTTTGGTGGTGTTACATATGTGGGGTTGGAAGTCGAGGTACTTGACCTGTGTTTTGACCTGTAGATCTATGTTATGGATTCTGATATTTGTCAGTGGCGTGAAGGCTGGGTCTTTGGTGATGTGTAGGATTTCTGTCTTGCTATAGTTGATTGCTAGGTTGTGAAGCTGAAGTCAGTTGCTTATTTCTTTGAAGCAGGCCAAGATACTGGAGTAATCGGGAGATGATGAGGTGAAAGGAGTGTATAACGTGATGTCTTCTGTATAGATCTTGTAGCTGAAGTTGAAATTCTGGATGGTTGTGCATAATAGTCTGATATAGATATTAAAGAGCAGGGAGGAGAGTGCAGATCCCTGGGGTACTCCTTGAGTCAGAGTGTATGAGGAGGATGTGTAGTGTCCAACTTTCACCCACTGGTTGCGTTGTATAAGGTACAAGTGAATCCATTTGAGTGGAGTGCCCTGTATTCCGATGTCATGGAGCTGGATGAGTAGTACTGTAGCTGGTGGGGCAGTGTGTCGAATGCTGAGGATGTCAAGGAAGAGTAGTATACAGCCATTGAAGCTTTTTTTTGGTCTCTGTGACAGTGTTGCCAGGGGGAGGTCAGCAGGGTTTTGGCACTGTGATTGGGTCGAAACCCATGTTGGTGTTGGTCCAAAGGTGCGTATTGGTTGATGTGCTCCTGGTGTTGGATTTGGACTGCCTTTTCTGTGATTTTTGCTAGGAAGGGTATGCTGGTTAAGTTCAGGTCCAGGTTAGGCTTTTTCAGAAGTGGTTGGATAGAGGTTTGCTTGGGGGGGGGGGGGAAGACTGTGACAGTGAAGAGTGGAGGATGGTTGATATGATAGGGAGTATGCCTTGGTGGTTTTTATTCATGATACTGGACATGGGCCAATCAGGGATGTGGTTGTGTTGATGCGTGATATTATTGCATTGAGTTCTTCAGGGGGTATGTCTCTGAATGTGGTCCAGACCTGGGTGGGTGAGGTTGTGCTGTCAGGAGTGGGTAGGATAAGCCTGATGGAGTTGGTGGCGTTATGTTTTGTCTGAAGGTAGTCTGCAATATCTTGAGGGTTCATGATATTGTCTTGTCTTGTTTGTGTGGGGTCCCTGGTGAGGGATATGACAATATCAAAAAGCTCCCTGGGTTTGTTGAGAATGCAGAGAAGGGTTTTGTTGTAGTATTCTTGCTTTAAGTCGAAGGTGTTGTTGCAATAGGTTTTAGGTTTGTCTAGGTATTGGATCCACAGTTCTGCGTCCTTGGTTTTTCTCCACAGGCGTTCAATACGGCAAAGTGCTTTTTTTTTTGCCTCTCTCAGCTCAGTAGTGTACCAGGGTGCCTTGTGGCATCATTTAGGAGTTGGAGCTTGCACAGTTGTGGTAGAGGCTGCAGATATGATGGAGTTCCATTTGCTGATCATAGACTCCAGGTCCGTTTCCAGTGGGATGTCCTTTACAGTAGGGAGCATTTTGTGGAAGAATGTCTGTTCATCAAAAGCGGAGAACCTTCTTGTAGCAGGGGTCATATGATGTGGGGGGTAAGTCAGTTGCGGGTACGTTAGTGTGAATGATATGAAGTGATGGTCATATTAGGGAACAGGTTCACAGTTGATGGTGCATACTGAGGCACAATTACCAGGCTGCTGGGGAGGAAAACCAGATTGAGGATTCCGCCTCTAGTGTGAGTGAAGGTGGTTTTGAGCTGTGTGTAGTGTAAGTCATCCATTGCCTGAAGAAAAGTGGTGCTTTGGCTACTATTAGCTGAAGGGAGGTTCAGGTCACCAAGGAGGACGAGGTGCTTTTGGTGGGATGAGTGTGAGCAGGCAGTTTCGAGCAGTGTATTCAGTTCTTTGGCTTTGCTGAGGGGAGCCCTGTAGGTGAGGCAGACAATGAATTGTTTGTTAGAGATCATGAGGATATTTATGCCCTGGTAGAGATGGAATTGGTTGTGCTGCATCCCAATTTCTTATTTGCAGGGATGCAGACACCACCCCTCTGTTGTGGGTTCATGGACTGTTGTGGATGGTGTGTGTGTCTATGCTCAGCTGGTTGAGCAGGACAGTGTTGTTCTGATTGAACCAGGTTTCTGTGATGCACATGAGGTCTACTTTATAGTCAGTAGTGAGGTCAGTCAAAATTTGTATTTTGTTATGCATGGAACATGAGTTGATCAGTGCTCAGCAGATGGCAATGCTGGTGTTTGCTTGAGTAAGGGTTGTGGGTGTTATGGTGATGGGAAGTAGGTGCTTTGGCCTTCTGCTGTGGTAGTGGTTCCTGTGTAGGAGCCATGTTCCTGGGGGCTTGGGCCGAGCAATGTGGATGATGGGGTAGAGCAGGAGTGGAGGACTTGGGTTGTGTGTGAAACTGCAGGTAGCAGGGAGAGGCACAAAAGTATGATCCAGAGCAGAGTGTAGAACATGTTGAGAGTCTAATGTCCGTGTGTTGCCTGTTGAGCTTCCGTGAGCCTGTGTCATTGTAGGTCATACTTGGTAACTTGGTGGCGAGCTTTTCTCTGGTGTGCTGTTGCTGTGTCTGATGGCTGCAAGGTTGTGGCTGATTTCAATGGCAGTCTACACCTAAGGGCCACACCAAAGGGCCCTGTGGTGAGGTCTTCAGGAGTGGGCTTGCCAGGCGTGGGAGCACCTTGAGTGAATCTGTGCTTTATGGAGGTGAAGGGGGGGCATAGAGAGATAATGTGGAGCACAGAAGGGAGGACTTTACCTTCCCGCTGCTAGCACTGCCCGTTTTTTGTCTGAGCTATCGAGTCTCGTGGGAGCTGGAGGATCAGGTGGCAAAAATAGGCAGTATGGAAGGCAAAAGCAGTCTGGAGGCAAGTATAGTAAAATCCCTCCAAAAAAGGCAGGCCCTGCTGCTTCCAATGAGCTGCTATTTTGCAGCAAGTTGCCACCATTGCATATTTCAAAAAGTTCAATATTTAAACTGTATTGTTCCTACATAAGTGTGCAAAAGAAAAACTTTGGGGTCTATATCCAGAATAACAGAAGAGCTGGAATGCTGTTCTCGTTGGAGGGGAGGAGGGGCAAACTCCACCCCTTGGCCAGCCAAACTCAGCGATCACCGGCCTTTCTCTCCTGTCTGCCCACTGGGACCCGATCTCTTGTGGGCAGACAGGAGGGGTCTTTGCCATGATTGTTACCTGGCACGCAGAGGGTTTTTCCCCCATCTTCTGCCGGCAGAAGAGTCCCATAATTGCGGATAAGACCCCTCCTGTCTGCCTGCAGGAGATCAGATCCCCATGGGTAGACAGGAGGGGAAGGTCAGCAGTCGTGGCAGTGAGGCTTTGGTGGGGCCAGGACTGGTGGGACCAACCCCTTTTCCCTGCCTCTGCAGAGAAAACCCAACCACCTCATCCATGATCCTAATACACCACTCCCAGTATTCTTTAACTGTATCACATCCCCACTACATATGAATAAAGGTGCCTCTCCTTCCACAACCAGCACAAATCCCCACTTCCCTTATTTTCCCCAGATGCTGAGGAGTAAGTTACTACCTGTATAATAATTTAAGTCCATTCTGAACCAAATGAGTAGCCAAGGAGATCCTACGAATATTTGCAAAAATGTGTTTCCACTCCCTCTGATTCAAGACCACCCCAAAATCCTTCTCCAACTGTCACATAAATCTTGGGAAACCTTCCCTGCTGTAAAGCCTGATATATCCTAGATATTATCCACCTTGTCCCCATCTACCCTCACATACAGCTCCAAAATAGATTTTCTCCGCACCAAAATCCCTCTCCACATGACCTGATTTTAAATAATGTCTGATCTGAAAGTACTCAAACCTCTCCCTCCAGTCTACATCATACTGCTCCCTCAATTTTTCAAAAGACAACATCTCTCCTTCTTCCCACAATTGTCCCACTATCCCAATCCCTTCTTCTCCCAAAAAAACAGCCCTACTAATCCAGATAGGAAGTCAGCATTCCTCCAATTAAATGATAGATATGATATTATTCACCCCTAACAGATTTCTCCACCATACCCTCCATATTAACACTGTACACCTAGTAAAAAAGATACATATACTCCCTCCCATCCCCAGTCCTAATGGATGCCACACTCATTCTCCCAGACACCACTGCCCAAGTTGCTCCTACTCAAATTTTTTTTGTGCCATCAAGTCATTGTTGACTCATAGTGTGGTAGGCTATGGCCTATATAATAGCCTGTACATGTATGAGCCTGCAAGCTAGGCCTGAGTCCCCACCCCCACTTCTAGTAGTGCTGAGAAAGACCAAAGTCAGTGAAGGCTGAGGATCTGCCTTAAACCGCTCTAAACTGCTTTTGATAAGTCTGTATTAATCCTTTATTCAATGCTTTTATGCTGATGCAATGACCTTGTAGCAGGAATGTATTATGTCTAGAAACTGAGCCTGTGTTAGCATAGCCTGAGAAGGGGGAACAGGGCCCAGTGAGGGTCCCCGATTGGATAGGTGCAGGGGGCGTTGGGACCAATAGAAAGTCTGCCTGTATCAAACTGGTGCAGGGGGCGTTGGGACCAATAGAAAGTCTGCCTGTATCAAACTGTGAAACTTGTATATAAGGAAGTTGTTCCTGTTCGCCATTGCTCAGTCCTTTGATGCTTGGGCCTTGTGCACAATAAATTGGTTTGGATCCTTGCACTGACTCCGGGTATTATTTATTGCATGCTATCAATGCTGCCACAATAGCAACCCAGCTACCTCTGGGTTTTCTTGGCAATGTATCACTGGAAGTAGATTGCCAGCCTTTTCTTCCATGACAATGGAGGGTAAAGTGACTTGCTGAAGGTCACAAGGAGTGCCAGTGGGAATCAAAACCTTGATCTTCTGGGTACTAGGCAGTTGCTCTAACCACTAGGCTACTCCTCCACAACAACAACCACCCACAATTTCTCAAGGTTCTGCATCCAGTCCCATATTGCTCTCAATTGGGCTGCTAAACAATATCTTTTAACATTTGAGACCCCTAACCCTCCCTGGTTCTTCCTCAACCCCAAGACCTCCCTTGAAACCTGGAGTGGTCAGTCCTGCCAAGTATACTGATATACTTTCTTAGTCAACCTCCTCTAAATCCCCTCTGGAATGCCTACTGGCAACACTTAAAAAAGATATAGCTGTGCTAATAACACCATGGCAAATTATAACCCACCCACTGATCCAAAGATCATGCCATCTAACCCCACATTACCTCATAATTAGCCTGACACAATTTAGCTGTGTCCCCCGTAATCCATACCCCTAAGTAATGCACCCACTTCTTAGTCCATTTAAAGGTAAACCTCTCCCTTAACCTTTGTTCCAAGCCCTCTGGCACTCCCAGCCCCTGGAATTTTTACTTCTGCATATTAATTTTAAAGCCAGCCAACTGCCCAAATTCCTCCAGTTCTAGGTAGGGAAATCTGCGGCCTTGCCACCTTAAACATAATATTATCTGCGAACAAACTGATCCGGTAATCTCGTCCTCCTACCTCAATGCCCCATAAATCAGCACTTGCTCATATCCGAGCTAGCAGAAGCTTGATATAAAAAGCAAATAGCAAGGAGGACATTTGACATCCCTATCTTCTCCCTTTGTTTTAATGTCAAAAAAATCCCGAATAGGCCCCATTAACCTTAATACAAGCCTGTTGTTGGCAGCGCATCACTTCTATCCATCCCCCGATAAACCAGCCCAAAACCCATCTTTTCCAAGATCCTAAATAAAAAGGACCAGCTAATCTGTTCAAAGGCCTTTTATGCATCAATAGAAACTAATAGATGAGACTGCATCCCATACTGTGCTGCACAAACCAGGCTTAAGATCTTATGCAAGTTATTCTCCGCTTGTCAGTCCACAATCCAGATACACCAGCCTAACAATCACCGCATTCAGCCTATTTGCCAAAATGTTTGCTAATAGTTTTACATCTAAATTCAGCAAAGATATAGGTCTATAAGTCCCACATGCTTTAAGGTCTTTCTCTTCCTTAGGGAACACCGAGATTCCAGCTGCTCCATGGTGTCTGCCAACCCCCCTCCCTCCTTGACCTGATTAAATAGCTTCATCAAAGGATGCTTCAAAACAATCCCAATTTACAAAACTTGCCTGTAAACCCATCTGATCCTAGGGCTTTACCCAATTTAAGCTCCTGAATTACTTGCGCCACCTCCTCCTCAGTAATATCTTTATCTAACTCTTCACACATTTCCTCCCCTGTGCCCGGCAGTTCTGCAGAATTTAAATAACTATCAACATCAGCTATTGGCACCCTTCCATAGAAGCATACAATTCCTCATAGAACTGCTGAAAGCGCTCCCTAATTTCTTCCCCTGAAACATTATATCCACATTCTTGTTCCTTATCCACTCAGTCATGATTCCCTGCGTCTCCTCAGCTTATTTGCCAACATATTCCCAGCCCGGTCGCCCTGCTCAACAAAGGTTTGTCTCAATTGCAATAACTCCCAATAAATTTTAGCTACCAGTTCTCCCCCACAACTGTGTCCTTATGCCTGCAAGTTCAGCTTGCTTCATTCCCGGGGAGCCCAGTGTTTCAATATCTCCAACCAGGTAATCTCTACCCTCAATCTCCGTATCCTCCCCCCTCTTTCCCTCTTTTTCCTTGCCTCCCCATCCCACTAATTTCCCATGAACCACTGTCTTTAACCCATCCCATATCTACTACTAATACTACTGAACATTTCTATAGCATTACAAGACGAATGCAGTACAGCACAGACACACGTAAAAGACGGTCTCCTTGCACTCATCTCTTCCCATGGCTTTCAGTACCATCTTTACACTGATAACTCCCAGATCTACCTCTCTACACCTGAAATCTCTCTTGCAATTCAGGCCCAGATCTCTGCCTGCCTTTCTGACATTGCTGCTTTGATGTCTCACTGCTGCAGGAAATTGAACATGGCCAAAACTGAGCTTCTTATTTTCCCCCTAAACCCTCCTCTCCTCTTCCTCCTTTCTCAGTCTCTGTGGATAGCTCTCTACTCCTCCCTGTTTCCTCAGCTTGAAACCTTGGGGTTGTCTTTGACTCCTCTCTCTCCTTCTCCACACACATCCAACTGATAGCTAAAACCTGCCATTTCTTTCTCTATAACATCAACAAAATGCACCCATTCCTTTCTGAATGCACTACTAAGACACTTATCCACTCTTTAGTCACTTCACATCTAGACTATTGTAGCATTCTCCTTGCTGGGGACTGGGTATCATCTCCCCCAACCTTTCAATTATCATTCCAAGCAAAATAATCTTGAATACACTAATTTCTCATTCCACCCAGACATCCCTTATTAAGGTGTCATTCATTCTACAGAATCTGCACCCCTCCCTCCCCCCCCCCCCCACCATCCCAAACTGCAATTTCATCCATACTGGGGCATGGTCAGACCATGTAAAACTTCCCACTTCCACTTTCCTACCCCCTCCAGCAGAGACTAAGACCCAAACAACAAATTAGTCCATGAGTAAGTACCGTGCGAGTTTGAAAAAAAAGAGAACTGTTTCCAACCTGGATAATATTCCATTCAAAATTCACAGATCCCAATATGCCATAAAGCCATTCAATTTGAGCCCATCTCTCATACCCCCATCCCCCATCCAATACTTTCCCACACTAATGATAATGTTATATTGAAATATTCCCCAATCATAATTTGTCCTCCCCTTTAGGCCTTCCAATTTCCCCAACACAGCCCAAAATAAAAGACCACTGGGATCCATTGGGTGCATATACATTAACTAAAATAAACTCCTGATGGTTAATTTTCCTCCGTACCATTATATATTGACTTTTCTTGTTCCCCACCACCCTCTGAACCTGAACATTCAAATCTCTAGAAAATAAAATTCCCACCCCCGCCACTTTACTCCCTGGTACCCCAGAAATCAAGTACATCTCAGGGTATCTTCTGTCATTCAGCAAACTCTCGTTACCCTTTTGCAGGGGTGTCTCCAGTATCAGAACCACGTCTGTGCCTAAGTGCTCCAATTCTGTGAATATCATACGCCGTTTATATGGGGAACTGAGCACCTTTGTATTTAATGTAACAATTTTCAAATCATACTCATTCCCAAACATTCACCCCCGCTCTATCCCCACCCCACACTCCTCTCTCCCTCCACCCATTTTCACCCCCTTTCCCAATCTCACTGACCTCATATTGAGTCAAAGAGGAATTCCTTTTTCCCAGAAATGGAAAAAAGAGCCAAATGATGAAACCTGGAAACAGCACAAGCACTGGCAAGTCAAATGCAAGGCATTGATAAGGCAGGCAAAGAGAGAATTTGAGAAGAAGCTTGCTGCGGAAGCAAAAACGCGAAATAAAGACCTTTTCAAGTACATTCGTAGCAAAAAACCCGTGAGAGAGTCAGTTGGTCCATTAGATGATAAAGGGGTTAAAGGAGCACTAAGAGGCGACAAGGCGATAGCAGAGAGACTGAATGAATTCTTTGCTTCGGTCTTTACTGAGGAAGATGTAGGGATGTTACCCACGACTGAAGTGGTATTTAAAGGTGTAGAAGAATTGAAGGAAATATCGATACATCGGGAAGATGTCCTACAACTATTAGATAAACTGAAGAGTAGCAAATCACCTGGGCCGGATGGTATACATCCAAGGGTGTTGAAAGAACTGAAATTTGAGATTGCAGACCTGCTATCAGTAATCTGTGAACTATCGTTAAAATCATCTCTAATACCTGAGGATTGGAGGATCGCCAATGTAACACCAATTTTTAAAAAGGGTTCGAGGGGTGATCCGGGAAACTACAGACCGGTGAGCCTGACATCAGTACCGGGAAAAAATGGTAGAAACCATCATAAAGAATAAAATTACTCAGCATATAGATAGTCATGACCTAATGGGAGACAGCCAACATGGCTTTAGACAAGGAAGATCTTGTCTTACTAATCTGTTATGTTTTTTTTGAAGGAGTGAATAAACAGGTGGACAAAGGTGAGTCGGTTGATATTGTGTATCTGGACTTTCAGAAAGCCTTTGACAAGGTCCCTCATGAGAGACTTTTGGCAAAACTAAAGAGTCATGGGATAGGAGGCAGTGTACTACTGTGGATCAGGAACTGGTTAAAAGATAGAAAGCAGAGGGTAGGGCTAAATGGCCAATTTTCCCAATGGAGAAAGGTGAATAGTGGTGTACCCCAGGGATCTGTGCTGGGTCCGCTGCTTTTTGACATATTCATAAATGACCTGGAAATTGGAATAACGAGTGAGGTTATCAAATTTGCTGATGACACAAAACTATTTAAAGTTGTTAAAACCCAGGAGGATTGTGGAAAATTGCAAGAGGATCTTGATAAATTGGAAGACTGGGCATCAAAATGGCAGATGAAATTTAATGTGGAGAAGTGCAAGGTTATGCACCTAGGGAAGAACAACCCAAACTATGGTTACACGATGCAAGGTTCCACATTAGGAACCACCACCCAAGAAAAAGATTTAGGCGTCCTTGTGGATACCATGTTAAAACCCTCGGCCCAGTGTGCAGCGGCGGCCAAGAGAGCAAATAGAATGCTAGGTATGATAAGGAAAGGAATGGAAAATAAAACAAAAGATATTATAATGCCTCTATATCGTTCCATGGTGAGACCGCACCTTGAATATTGTGTGCAATTCTGGTCGCCGTATCTTAAAAAGGATATAGCAATTTTAGAAAAGGTTCAGAGAAGAGCCACCAAAATGGTAAAGGGGATGGAAGGCTACTCCTATGAAGAAAGGCTAAAAAGGTTGGGGCTCTTTAACCTGGAAAAGAGACGGCTGAGGGGAGATATGATAGAAGTCTATAAATTAATGAACGGAGTGGAACGGGTAAACGTAGATCGATTGTTTACCTTATCAGAATATAGAAAGACTAGGGGACATGCAATGAAGCTACAGGGTAAACTATTTAAGACTAATAAAAGAAAATATTTTTTCACTCAACGTGTAGTCAAACTCTGGAATTTGTTACCGGAGGATGTAGTAAAGGCTGTTAGTGTAGCTGGGTTTAAAAAAGGTTTGGACAAGTTCCTGGAGGAAAGGTCCATAAACCATTATTAAGAAGGGACCCAGGATATCAATGCTTGAACCAATACAAGCATTGTGGAACCTGTGTCCCTTGGGGAAACTGCTAGGTACGTATGACCTAGATTGGCCACTGTTGGAAACAGAATACTGGGCTTGATGGACCTTGGTCTGACCCAGTATGGCATATCTTATGTTCTTATGTTCTTATGTAGATGGCTTCCCCTGGCCCAGCCAGACCCCATCATCTATCACCTCTTCCCTCTACATAGCAACCTTACTGCCTCCCACCACGCCCTCCCAATCTAGCCTCAAGCAAACCACTCACTCTCCTTTATTCATTCACAATCTCTACAGCAAAATTCAGTGGTTCCTCAAAGTCCAATACATAGATTCCTCGGGGATCCTCCATCCCCTATCACCATGGATCTTCTCACTGAATTCCCCTATCACCCTCCAGTTTACTCAGCTAGGCATCCATCTACCTTGTTGATGTCCTCTTCAGATGCTCGCCTCCACTCGATGCTGTCTGCCATTTGGAAAGTTTCTGCTGATCCTTGGGTGCTCCTGCTGATTTCAGCCTCTTGCCAGTGATGGAAAGTCCCACTTCCTCCAGGGTTTCCAAGCCTCTTCCACTGTTTTAACCCTTCAAGATGTATCCTTTACACTCATGAGTAGTGAATGAAAATAGCTACTGATAGCAAATCTCCTCAATGTGTAGATACTGTACTACTTCATGAAGTTCCCTCTGGCACTGTAATGTGGTAGCTGATAGAACCTGAAAGAGCTCTATCTTGTGGTCTTTCCAGTCCATGTTTCCGGGCCTGTTGTATCACTTTCTCTTTTTCCTTAATTATGCTGGCACACCAAATGTCTCAGAGTAGGTTGTCTCTGCTCTGCCCCAGACTCCGGTGTGCATAATCTACCTTAAACCTCTGAGTTTCCACCAGTCTCAGCCCCCTCACGCAATAGCTCTTCACATAATTCCTGCACAACCTTTTCTATATCCACAAATGCTTCTGTCTCAGGAACTTCATGAATTCTGACATTATTTCTTCTGAATCTATTTTCCAGATCCTCGAGTTTATCTCTCCATCCACTCTGCGCTTCTTTCATCTGCTCCACTTGATGCTATACAGCCATAATCTCCTCTGCCTTCTCCTCCAAGTGTTCATTCAATTCCACATATAGCTTTCCAATATCAACAACCTCCTGTCTCAAATCAGATACTGCATGATGCAATTCGTTCTTAACTAAGGCTAGTTCTTTATGTATGCCACACTTTATTTTAACTAACTAGTGCCACTGCCACAACTTCATTTAAGTAAGTGGCCCAGCATCATCAAGGCACTCCTCACTGTACTTGCTATCCGAGTCAGAAATCACGGCTGCCATTTTCTCCCATCTCCGCCTCTTCGCTCTTATCTGCTTTATATTGGAATCATTGCAGCTTCTTCCTCATTGACATCACAATCAACAATCAGCATGTACTGGAACAAGCTCTCATCCCTGGGGGGTTACTGTTACTGGGGGGTTACTGTGTAATCGCTCAATTTATAGCAATCCACTCTACTCCAGTTTCACCACTTAATTCAATAGCATTGATGTTCCATGAATTACATTCCTACCCATTGTAACTATCCACACCTAACCACGCTGCCTACAAACTGCTCTTCTCTTTAGCTCTATGACTTGACCTGTAAATAATGTTTATGTAAATAGTTCATGTAAATAGTTTTTGGAAACAGTTTACTGGAAGTTAACATTGCATTGTAATCAAAAGTTCTATGTACTGTGAATTGGATTGTTATATTGTAAACCGCCCTTGATCTCAGGAAGGGGCGGTATAAAAATACTTGCAAATAAATAAATAAGGGAAGGATAGAAACAGGACGATAATTATAATTAGCAGGAATAGAAGGATCAAGGAAAGAGTTATTTAGGGTAGGACGAATGATGGCATGCTTCCAATTGAGGGGAATGGACCAGAGAAAGGTTAGGGATAGATTGGCAGCCAGGATCAGGAGTCAGGATGGAGGTGGGACTAAGAGCATGAGGAACACAGGAAGAAGAGGAGGATGAGGCCAAGGTACGCAGCATTCACAAGATATCACCATGAACAAAAGCAGGGTCATGCTGAGATTGGCGAGGCCCAAAACTAACCAGGGGCACCTCAGTGTGGCTGCATGCCATTCGAATAGGCAAACTCTGTCCAGTGAGGGCTAACGGAGAATACGTCCTGGTGCGGTCGGCATGCAGGGGCCCCTTATTGTGGCACAGGGACAGTTCATGTTTGTCCCAGTATCAGTTTAAAGCGATGTGACTTCAGGCTCTGATGAGAGCCAGTTTCGAAATGGCAGGTATGACTCTACATTCATTCAGAATAGGGGCGGCCACCACGGCACACGGCATGTAATTCGGGGCTGCGCAGATTCAGAGGATTAGGAAGTGGCATCCAGCAGGTTCAGGTTATACATCAGGTAACGAAAAGAAGTTGACGTGCTTAACAACCCCCCTCCTTTTCTTTTTTTTCCATAGGCAACGGTAGAACCACAGTTTGGATAGTGGGTCACTTGTTCATTTTCTGGGCCCGAAGGAGAGCGATGCACAGATGGTATGGTATACAACTGGGCTTCCCAAGGGACTCCATGGTCATCAAGTGGCTAGGCGAGCGAGGGATGTTGTGGGACCAGTTGAGGTCCATGCTGTGACAACGCCTTGGTACGAGTCGACCTCCAGATGACATTGCACTGCAACTGGGCGGCAACGACTTGACAGCCACCAAAGGTGTCAACCTGATCATCAAGATCAAGAGGGACCTAGCGTGGATTCATTCTGATTTGGGGTTGGTCATCATCTGGTCCTACATGCTGCCCCAGCAGAGGTTGGTGGGACAATATGGCATGAAGGGATAGAAAAAAGCAGAAAAAAAGTTGAACACAGGTGGGGAATTTTGTGCGGGTCCTCGGGGGGTGGGGGGGGGGGTCAAGCATGAGGGCATAGTGGCCGGGGCCTTGGCAGTGTACAGGGGGGGATGGAGTACATCTCAACAATATTGGTTTGGATGTTTTCAATGACAGCCTGCGTAAAGCAGTCAGCTCGGTTCGCACAATGGGGTTGGTCAGGCAGCAGCCCTCCCGGTGGCGGGACCTCATTGACAAAAGGGGGGAGTACCAAGAGCTAAGGGTATGGGCACAGGTACCAGTTTGGTGTGCCTGGGCCCAGTGACGGGAAGTCAAGTACCAAGGAGCCGGGTGCCTGGTTTTGGGATAATTTACAAGGAGAGCATAAAGGAATCTGGCCGTCTACACAGAGCGGTCGACAGTGGGGAGGAAAATAGCTATGCTTAGGTTATGGAGCGGGCCTAGGCAGAAGTTTATAATGCTCGTCTGGTACTTCCCAGTGTGAGGCGGATTTTAAGTTGTTAAGCGAAAAGTCGGGGTATTTTTATGTAAGCTGTGACCATTTATTCCCACCAATAAGTGTTTGTTATGAAAATGGAATGTGTGTCTAATTCTTGGGGGGGGGGAGGGGGAAGGAGGGAATGAGAGAAAAGGAGGAGACCGAAAGAAGTGTGACATGCCTGGGTTGTGGGTGTATTCATTGGGTGTGTCTCCTTAAGTATTTTCAATATATTTTTATAATCATACTCTTTTTTCCTCACTGAGTTTTTGTTAATTTCCTTCAAATTGAGTTGTATGAATTTGTTTCTTATAGTATTTCCAGGGTCCTTTATGATTTTGTGACATTCAGTGTATAGTCACATGGAGATATACATTTCTTAGCATGCATTAAGGTCATTAGCATGTCTTAAAAACCTAGGAGTACCTGAAGAAATCACATCAGCTGTGCTAATAGCAGTCTAGCCCACAAGCTCTGTAGCCCATCCATCTAGTTATAGGTATAACTATCTCATCCTGAGGCTGGAATTACAGTATTTTGGTGCTCTGGATTTGTTTACTGTAGCCGCAGATGAAGGAAAATCAAAAATCTTGGGCTGTAAAGAGAACTGTTCCTCAGTGCACCAAACTGATAAGGGCCTAGCATGTGCTTCTGCTGCTCGTACAAAGATAGTGTCAACTGAAAATAACAGTGATGTGGCCAGTATGAGCATGGGTGGAGGGGACAGGGCATGGCAACTTCAGAAAGAATTTTGCCACTTTTCTGCTGATCTGGCATGGGGACTTTGAGATAAGAAAATCAGATTTGTTTGGCAAGATTGTCCTTTGGTAAAACCATGTTGCCTTGGATCACGCAATCTGTTGGTTTCGAGGAAGTCCACTATTCGCACTTTCAGGATCACCTCCATTACTTTTCCCACCACCGAGGTAAGGCTTACTCTCCTGTAGTTTGTCACTTCTTCCCAACTACCACTTTTGTGAAGAGATACTACATCAGCCCTTCTTCAGTCCTGTGGAACTTCTCCTGTCTCCAAGGATCTACTAAAAACATCCTTTAATGGCCCTACAAGAACCTCACTGAGCTCTTTCTGTATCCTGGGATTTATCCCATCTGGTCACATAGCCTTGTCCACTTTCAGTTTTTCAAGCCGTTATAATGCATCATCTTTTGTGAATGGAGTGGTATCTACTCCATTCCCATTTGTATATTTATCAATCAGAGGTGGTCTTTCTCCAGGATTTTTTCTAGTAAAAACAGCAGAAGTATTTGTCTAGCATTGTTGCTTTTTCAATGTCACTTTCTACGAATCCGTTCCCAGCTCTTTTGAGTCCTGCAATGCCACCTCTGATATCCCTCCTCTCCCGAATATACCTGAAAAATGTTTTGTTGCCACACTTCACATTTTTAAACATCTTTTCTTCTGCCTTTAATTTTGCTATCCTTATTTCTCTTTTTACAGATCTAGTAAGATTTAGTTTGATATTGTATTCTTTTCTGTGTTCCTCTGTTTGTGAGCTTCTAAATTTTGTGAAAGCTGTGTTTTTTGCCTTTATTGTCCAGCCCCTTCTTTGAAGATCCAAATAGGTTTCCTTTTCCTCTTGTTTTTATTTACTTTCCTTACGTATGTATCTGTTGCCCCTGTTATTGCCTCCTTTAGTTTAGCCCATTGCAATTCCACTTCCCTTATCCCCTCCCACCCTGCCAACAACTCCTTCAGGTACTTGGCCATTTTACTGAAGTCAGAGTTTTTGAAGCCTAGGGGGTATGTCTACCAATCAGCTGCAGCAGGAGAGAGGGGTTCTCACTCAGGGAAACCAGACTAAGTAGCAAAAGTGCATAAGTGGTGAAGAGTGGAGTAACTATTCAGCTTAAGATAAGGAGTATTTGAAGGGAGTGCAGGAACATACCAGACTGAGAGGAAAAAAGGAGTAATCTGTGTATAACCAATTTTGACTAAGGAGGAGTCAACTGTATATAACTTGGTTTTTATTTGTTGCTTCTGCCAATTGTTGTAGTTGTTGTGTGAAAGGTATGAACTCTGAAGCTTAACTCCAAGAGCCAAAGACTGAAAGACTACAAAAAAGCTCCTGGATTAGTGTTCCACCTTATCTACCAGAGGTTCCCAACTCCAGTCCTCGGGGAACCCTAGGCCATTAGGGTTTTCAGGAATCCCACAATGAATATGCATGAGAAAGATTTGCATGTTCTGCCTTCATTGTATGCAAATCTATATTATGCATATTCATTGCAGGAATCCTGAAAACCTGACTGGCCTAGGGTTCCCCGAGGACTGGGTTGAAAACCCCTGATTAGGGAATAGTGCCGCTGCCTGGACCATACAGAAAGGATGTATGCTGATCACAGTCATGAATTCAAAGGACCCTTTGCTAGCAATATTTAGGAACTCATAAAAATGTCAACTCCTTGATTTTATCAGCAGGAGGGGGTTACACCTGCTTGGCAAGCAAAGAACATCTTACCTCATTTTCATAAAATTTTGAGTTAACAATAATGCAAATGTATTAATACCAAATTAGCATGTGTTACATGTCTGCATTACTTTGATTAGAATGTTTTGATGAATAGAAATGTAGTTACTGCTATTTGCTGAATAGATGATATATACACACTTCCAGAAAAATAGCACAAGAGGCAAACAGAGAGCACACACAGAGACACAATTAAAAGGGGGAAATCAAGGAATGCATGCTCTTGCAGGAGTGGCTCAGTGGTTGGGACAGGTTACCTCAGGCCATAAGGCCAGGGGTTCAATTCCTGCATGGGGACAAGCATCTTCAGACCAGAGGGACTGGGGTCTCTAGTCCCATGGCCACTCCTTGTGGCCTTGGGCAAGCCACTTAACCCTCCATTGCTCAGGTACACTTAGGGATATGTTTACTAAACTATGTAAATGTTACCGTTGTTAGTTGCAGTCTTACTGTAACAAATGCCATATAAGGTAGTGGGCATTCCAGTCTTAAGGTAGCATTTTGGGTTATGACGCGATAGAGGGAGCCATGGCACGTTAAGGCGCGTTAGCCTTAATTAGGCGCGCTGACCTGCAATCACAGCAGCAGAGGTGTAGCATGCTGGTTAATACATTGACTGCTGATACAGTGGTCATGAGTTTGATCCCTCAGTGGGCTCAGTTAAAAGGCTGTCTAAGGCAATCCCTTTTCCTGCTTGTAACAGTCAGACACATCCCAACAATCTGCACTGCCAGCCAAAAAAGCCTCACCCCAGTGCCGCAACCTAATGCACCTTTTAGGTTGCACCATAAGGCTCATCATAAAACACCATGTCATCCAAGGCAGGTCATAATGTGCCCCAGAGGGTGGCAGGAAAGGTTGGCACTCTCCAAGGCAGCATATAAGGTGCCCCATAAGCTGGCCAAACCTAAGGTGCCGCGAAAAATGCCCAGGGATGCTAAGGTGACACAGAAGATGGTGCCCAGGGGCACAAAGGTGCCCCAAGGTCACAAGCATAAAATGTATGGCTCAAACACAGATGTAACCATAACACTGCACAGAGCACCAAGGAAAGGCAATGAACAAGTGATGTAAGGAAGTAGATGACGGAGCTCATGGAGCAGCCAAATCTGAATGCAGTCCATATGGCAGCAGTTATTTAATTTATTTATTTATTTTATTTACATTCTCTTATATACCGCACTATTCAGCATCAGCGCGGTTTACATGGAACAGAAACGCTCAGTACAGTTAACATGTATGAGTTTACAGATAACAGGGCAAGTAACTTAGATAACAGGGGTAAACTATTTACAAAAACTTGCTACATAAGCTTGTAAACTATTTACAAATATTGCTACATAAGGTTGTATGATCATGAATTCTATAGAAACAAATGCACCACTAAGGGTTAGAGAATCTTTCTTGGCATGTTGTTGGGAAACCATATATTTGCTTAGTGGGTTGCATCTCTGTCTCGGTGGGTGAGGTTGGGTTCTATGAGGTACTTATTGAAAAGATGGTACTTGAGGGCTTTCCTAAACTGCGTAAGGCCCTTAATAGCCCGGATATCTGGAGGTAATGCGTTCCAGCATCTTGGTGCGCTGATACTAAACGCCCTGTTGGCTGTAGATGAAGTGCAAACTGTTAATGCTTTCGGGACTTTTAGGGTGTTTGTAGCTGTGGATCTCCTTGCTCTATTAGGAGATATGGTATGGATGAGGGCCATTATTGATTCAGGGGAGAGCTTGTTAATAGCTTTAAAAGTGAGTAACAGAGTCTTAAAAACGATTCTAGCCTGGATAGGTAGCCAATGTAATTGTATCAACAGAGGTGTCACGTGGTCGCTTCTGGGGGCTCCATGGATGACCCTTGCTGCAGCGTTCATGGTCAGTTAAAGTGGACAAACATATTGGGGGCAGCTGTACTGATGTACAGGGTGACAGTGTGTGGCAGAGGATGGGGATACGTGTCCACCAGAGGAGATAGAGGTGGCAGGATAAGTGCAATGAAAGGAGGACAGAGGAGAGCAGTGCCATGCAGAGCAGACACAGGAGAGGCAAGCATGAAGAGCCACAATGCAGAAAAGTGTGCCAGTGCAGGACATGGGGTATCAGCCTGCACAGTAGGGCAGGATGCCCAGAGCTTGCAGACACAGATAGACTAACAGAAGGATGTTTGGCAACAGTGATGAGGGTATAATGTGTCAGCAGCACAGATCGTCACAGATAGGACTGTAACAGGAAAGCAAAGTATGTATGGACAAGAGGCATAATATAATTAGAACAGAGAGGAATCAAACCCATGACCAGTAACACAAATGGCAATGCACAAACCAGTAGGCTACAACACCAACATGAGTGTCATAGCAAAGGCTGCATACAAGAACACTGGAGGGCACCATAACAAAACACATCTGGCTGCCAGGATAGGGCAACACCAACAGTCACGAAGATGCAATGCACAGGCAGAACCGGTGTGTACAGCTCATATCACAGTCAGTAATTGGGACGACAGCCACATATAAACACATGCACACACACACAATGAAATGTTATGCAGTGGACATAGCATGCAAAAGAGCAAAGAAGCTAAACCCAATGGGCAGCAGGGGATGCTCTGTGGAGCAGGGCAAAATGGGGAACAGAACGGAAAACGAGCATGTGAGACATGAACGTACAGACAGACATGGACCACATCAGATCAACAACAACAATGCCAATCCCCCCAGCCGACATGGACAGTACAAAGAAAAAGCCATATGTAACAGCTAATATGAGACGGATAGGCTGCATCGAGGGCATACTGTGGTGTAAGGTGAAGAGATGGAAGGGTGTGCAGAGAGGTGACCAGTCGTCAGGCAGCTCATGGTCAGGTTAGCACCAAAAAAGGGCACAGAGAAGGAACATGTGGGACTCAAACCTGCAACCTATGGTGCACCAATACATGTCTGCAACCACTACCCCAAACAACCACAGCAAGCACATCCCAAATATGTCCCCTCAAAGGGAATGTCAGTATGGAAACACGTAGCACCCTGTGATGTGTCAGACGGCTGCCACATAGCCAGCTGCCACCGTACAAGGATGTGAGCACAGGTGGGCCATGTACATTACCAGAACATAACGAAAGACATGTGTCAGTGTGGTCAAGCAGTAGCAGAGAGAAATGTGGGTCAAACACATAATTTTATTGTGGTCACCAGTAGACATAACGTATATACTGCCTGTCATCATATCAAGGTGGTTGGTTTACAGTGAACAAACTGAAAACACATTGAGCATGCAAGCTACCCACATGTCATCCCAAAGTCGCTAGCACGTCTACAGATGATGGGCAGGAGAGATAATGTGCCGTAGCTGCATGGTGTTCACTATGCAGTATCCCCCCACCCCCCACTTGTTGCTGCATGTCCCAGATGCCCTAGTCGCATGTAGACACTAGGCAGTGCATAATGAGGGATCAACACACATCAGTCAGGAATTGTCCCCAAAAACATATCTGTCTGCCAATACAGGTGGCAAAAGTCTGAAAAAGCATAAGTAGCAACATGTAAGACAGTGAACACACAGATATAGATATATATTTCAAAGCTGCCCCAGAATGCATAATATAGCAATGAAAGTGTCAACAATGGAACCCAAAACAAAGGCCAAATGCAAAATGAGGATAAGGTAACAGGTACAAGAGGCACATGATCCCAGAGAAGACCAAAAAAGGAACCTCACAGACGTGCATAGATATCACCATGCAGCAGGTCCTCTGCAATGGGTGGTGTGGATACATGAACCGTACACATAGATCACAGTACATGGGATGCACAAATGAAGGACGAAAATGGACAATCACACTGCCATGCTGCAAATGTCATGGGCGAAGGTGAGTGGCGGAACGTCAGGGGACAAAATAAAGACTTTTTCAAGTACATTCGTAGCAAAAGGCCTGTGAGAGAGTCAATTGGACCGTTAGATGATAGAGGGGTAAAAGGGGCAGTAAGAGGAGACAAGGCTATAGCAGAGAGACTGAATGAATTCTTTGCTTCGGTCTTTACTGAGGAAGATGTAGGGATGTTACCCATGACTGAAGTGGTATTTAAAGGTGATACTGCAGAGGAATTGAGAGAAATATCACTACACCGGGAAGATATATTACAACTATTTGATAAACTGAATAGTAGCAAATCACCTGGACCGGATGGTATACATCCCAGAGTGTTGAAAGAACTGAAATATGAGATTGCAGACCTGCTATTGGTAATCTGTGAACTTTCATTAAAATCATCTGTAATACCTGAAGACTGGAGGGTCGCCAACGTAACACCAATTTTCAAAAAAGGTTCCAGGGGTGACCCGGGAAATTACAGACCGGTGAGCCTGACGTCAGTACCAGGGAAAATGGTAGAAACCATCATAAAGAACAAAATTACACAACATGTCATGGCCTAATGGGAGACAGCCAACATGGCTTTAGACAAGGAAGATCTTGTCTTACTAATCTGATATGTTTCTTTGAAGGTGTGCATAAACAGGTAGACAAAGGTGAGTTGGTTGATATAGTGTATCTGGACTTCCAGAAAGCTTTTGACAAGGTCCCCCATCAGAGACTTTTGGCAAAGCTAAAAAGTCATGGGATAGGAGGCAGTGTACTATTGTGGATCGGGAACTGGTTAAAAGATAGAAAGCAGAGGGTAGGGCTAAATGGCCAATATTCCCAATGGAAAAAAGTGAATAGTGGAGTACCCCAGGGATCTGTACTGGGTCCGCTACTTTTTGACATATTCATAAATGACCTGGAAAAGGGAATAACTAGTCAGGTTATCAAATTTGCAGATGACACAAAACTGTTTAAAGTTGTTAAAACCCAAGAGGATTGTGGAAAACTGCAGGAGGATCTGGATAAATTGGAAGACTGGGCTTCCAAATGGCAGATGAAATTTAATGTGGACAAATGCAAAGTTATGCACCTAGGAAAGAACAACCCACACTATAGTTACACGATGCAAGGCTCCACATTAGAAACCACCACCCAGGAAAAGGACTTAGGAGTCATCGTGGATAACATGTTAAAACCCTCCGCCCAGTGTGCAGCGGCGGCCAAGAAAGCAAATAGAATGCTAGGTATCATAAAGAAAGGGATGGAGAATAAAACAAAGGATATTATAATGCCTCTGTATCGCTCCATGGTACGACCGCACCTTGAATATTGTGTGCAATTCTGGTCGCCGTATCTTAAAAAGGACATAGCGTTATTAGAAAAAGTACAGAGAAGAGCCACCAAATTGGTGAAGGGGATGGAAGGCTACTCCTATGAAGAGAGGCTAAAAAGGTTAGGGCTCTTTAACCTGGAAAAGAGACGGCTGAGGGGAGATATGATAGAGGTCTATAAATTAATGAATGGAGTGGAACGGATAAACGTGGATCAATTGTTTACGCTATCAGAATATAGAAAGACTAGGGGACATGTAATGAAGCTACAGGGTAAACTATTTAAGACAAATAAGAGAAAATATTTTTTCACTCAACGTGTAATCAAACTCTGGAATCTGTTACCGGAGGATGTAGTAAGGGCTGTTAGTATAGCTGGGTTTAAAAAAGGTTTGGACAAGTTCCTGGAGGAAAGGTCCATAAACCACAATTAAAAAGGGACCCAGGATATCAATGCTTGACCCAGTACAAGCATTGTGGAACCTGTGTCTTTTGGGGATATTGCTAGGTATGTAGGACCTAGATTGGCCACTGTTGGAAACAGGATACTGGGCTTGATGGACCTCGGTCTGACCCAGTATGGCATGTCTTATGTTCTTATGTTCTTATGACTGTGCAGACATGCAATGCTATGTTTGTAAATCAATGTACAGCAGCACAGTTGTACAGTAGCCAAACACAATGACCTGTATATGGCGTGTTAAAGAAAGGTCAAACATGGGCCAGTACCCCACACAGAAGCCACACTGCCACATACCCTTGTGTACCAACATATGCAGTCACATGCACATGCACCGTGTAGGGTGAACCATGACACAGTGATGCCCCACATGCACTGTAACTCCCTTGGTGAGGGCAAACATTAATCCAAACCGTTGGCGGCCATTAAACTGGTATGGTGGTAACAACTGTGTCATGTCCAAGTGCAGGGTAGGCCGACATATATAAGAGTACGTATACAATGTTGCCCCTGTGCCACACGCATGGCTGTATGCCCCCGTGACCTCAACAGATGAGGATATCTTGCAGTGCATTTTACACACATGGCCAACACACACTAACAAAACGTCAGATGGATGTAGAACATACAGCGACTATTCCAGTCCATGATGCACACATACGGACCAGTACACAGTGTCCACAGTGGAAAGGGAGTCTGCAACCCCACATGTCCCATTAAGACTGTCCGTGAATCACTGGGCATGCATAGTCAAGTGCGATATCTCAATGTGCCACAGTACAGGGTTGCAGAGCAGAGATGGCATTCATCTGTCCAAGAAAGGTCAACGTGTCTTTGGTAGTAGAATGGCTAATCTACTGAAGAGGGCTTTAAACTAGATTCGTTGGGGTTGGGTGAAGAAAGCCCCCAGGTAAGTGAAAGCCCCCAGGTAGGTGATACATTAAATAACTTTATGGAAATGGGTAACAGGGGTAACATATGGAAAGCAGTGTGTATAAATGCACGTAGCATGGGAAATAAGATCCCTGATGTTGAAGCTTTGTTGAGAATGGTTGACTTGGATTTAGTGGCAGTTACAGAAACATGGTTCACAGAAAACCATGATTGGGATGTAACTATACCTGACTATACTTTATTCAGAAAGGACAGGGTAGGAAGAAGGGGAGGAGGAGTGGCACTATATGTAAAAAATACTATTAAAGCTTTGGAATTACAGAGCTTAAAAGGGAGAGGGGAGGCATTGTGGGTTAAACTAGAAAGAGGGAAAGAGAAATCTATTTACATTGGTGTGATATACAGACCTCCCTCACAAGAGGAGGAGGTGGTGGACAGAGAGTTAATTGAAGACATGCGCAGCATTGCTAGGAAAGGGGAAGTGCTACTAATAGGAGATTTCAATATGCCAGATGTCGATTGGCACATTCCTGCTGCAGTATCATCTAGAAGTAAGGAGATCCTGGATTCTCTACAGGGAGAACTATTCAGGCAATTGGTAACAGACCCCACACGTGAAGGGGCCATACTGGACTTGGTGCTTACCAATGGTGAAAGTGTTTCTGATGTTGTAGTGGGAGATCATTTTGCAACCAGTGATCACCAGATGGTGTGGTTCAGTATTAGGACTACGGCTGTTAGAATCCATTCAAAGGCGAGGATCTTAGACTTTAGGAAGAGTAACTTTGCGAAGATGGGCCAATACCTCAGGGAGTCGTTAGTGGGATGGGAACAGCTGAGGGATGTAGAAAAACAGTGGGCAAAACTGAAAGGGGATATTTTAAGGGAAACCAACCTTTTTGTTAAAATGGTAAATAAAGGTAAAAGGAAAAGGAGACCGCTATGGTTTTCAAAAGAAGTAGCTGATAAAGTGAAGAAAAAGAGGGAGGCCTTCATGAAATACAAGAGATCACAGAGAGAGGAAGACAGGCATCTGTATTTGGAAAAACTTAAAGAAGCTAGCAAAGTAGTCAAGAAGGCAAAGATTCAAAAGGAGGAGGAAATAGCCAATGCAATAAAATGGGGGGGGGGGGGGGGGATAAGACATTTTTCAGATATATTAGTGAGAAGAGGAAGGGCAAAAGTGGTATTGTCAGACTCAAGGGTGCAGGGGAGGAATATGTAACAGCTGATAAGGATAAAGCAGAATTGCTTAACAAATATTTTTGTTCTGTGTTCACAGATGAAGAACCAGGAGCAGGACCTCCGAAAACACCCACAAATAGGAACAGAAGCAAAGGACATCTTGAACAATTTTCAAAAGACTGTGTTCGTGAGAAACTATCTCAACTTAAAGTAGACAAAGCGATGGGACCAGATGGGATACACCCGAGAATACTGAGGGGGGCGTTCTAGCAGCTCCACTGACTGACATTTTCAATGCCTCGTTGGAATCCGGAGTGGTGCCAAAGGACTGGAGAGAGGCTCACGTGGTGCCTTTACACAAAAGCGGAAGTAAGGATGTGGTTGAAAACTTCAGGCCAGTTAGTTTAACTTCAGTGGTGAGTAAATTATTGGAAACACTGCTGAAAGAGAAAATAGTGAGGTTTCTGGAGTCCAGCGGATTACAGGATCCGCGGCAGCATGGATTCACCAGAGGCAGGTCTTGTCAGACAAATCTGATTGAGTTCTTTGACTGGGTGACCAGGGAGTTGGACCGAGGGAGAGCCCTAGATGTGGTGTATTTAGATTTCAGTAAAGCCTTTGACACTGTTCCTCACAGGCGACTTATAAACAAACTGAGCACCCTAGGGATGGACCCTAAAGTTACTGCTTGGGTTAGAAATTGGTTGGGTGGGAGGCGACAAAGAGTACAAGTAAATGGAGCTCACTCTGAGGAGAAGGATGTTATCAGTGGTGTGCCCCAGGGATCTGTCCTCGGTCTGATTCTTTTTAACATCTTTGTTAGTGATATAGCAGAAGGGCTTTCAGATAAGGTTTGCCTCTTTGCGGATGATACCAAAATCTGCAATAGAGTAGACACCCAGGAAGGTGTAGATAACATGAGGAGGGATCTAGCTAAACTTGAAGAATGGTCTAGAATTTGGCAGCTGGGATTTAATGTTAAAAAATGTAAGGTCATGCATTTGGGCTGCAGCAATCCAAGGGAGCAATATAGTATAGGGGGTGAAGTACTTTTGTCCACTAAAGAAGAGCGGGACCTAGGCGTGGTTGTGTCTGATGATCTTAAAGTAGCTAAATAGGTAGAAAAGGTGATGGCAAAAGCTAGAAGGATGCTTGGGTGCATACGGAGAGGAATGGCTAGCAGAAAAAAGGAGTTGATAATGCCTCTGTATAAGTCTTTGGTGCAACCTAATTTGGAGTATAGTGTGCAATTCTGGAGACCGCACCTTCAAAAGGATGTGAACAGGATGGAGTCGGTGCAGAGGGTGGCTACTAAAATGATTAGTGGTCTTCATTGTAAAGCATATGAGGACAGACTGAAGGATCTTAATATGTACACCTTAGAGGAAAGGCGGGATAGAGGTGATATGATTGAGATGTTTAAATACCTCCATGGCATAAATGTTCAGGGAGAGAGCCTCTTTCAATTAAAAGCAAGTTCTGCTACGAGGGGACATGGGATGAGGGTGAAGGGAGATAGATTCAGGAGTGATATGCGGAAATATTTCTTTACGGAAAGAGTAGTGGATCCATGGAATAGTCTCCCAGTGGAGGTGGTAGAGATGAGGACAGTAACTGATTTCAAAAAGGCAAGGGACAAACACAGAGGATCTCTAAAGGTAAAAAGGGGACTGTTGTAGTTGCTGTTATGGAAGGACAGACCAGATAGGCCATATGGTCTTTTTCTGTCATCATATTTCTATGTTTCTATGTTTCTAGTACTCGAATGGTCATGTGTATCTTGCGCAATCAACAGGACACCCAGCCAGATCACGGTAGCAACGATGTGTTGGACAGGCATGTTATACGGAAAGTAGCAGTCCAACAGTAATGTTCATCATAGGCATGTGCAGGGGCGGCCCAAGGGGGGTGCGGGGCCATGTGCGGAGACTCGGTGCGGGGCCTCATTTGCATAAGTGGTCTTATTTGCATAAATATTTGCATAATGTTACCATTCACTAACGTTTAGTAAACATGTCTCTTAATGAGTGTATGGATAAAGAAAGACTAAAAGATTTCTACATTACTATAATCCAGTGCCAACCGCCAGGCACATTAGGAACTACTACAAACGCTGCCCATTTAGAACCCATAGCAAACCCGCCGTATCCTGACAGCATTACCAGGACTCACAAAGCACCAGACCCTATCTATCAAAAGGAAACACTGCAAATATTAAACCAGTACATTTCAGAGAATACTGGGGAAAGAGAACAAGTGGCAATGTCAAATAGGAATTACATAAACAGAATACCTCAGCTCAGTTACACATGCAGAACATAGACCATCACCAAACAAGGAATCGCAATTTAGAAACAGGAAGGCAATAATTAAACTGGGAACCCCAAAAGCCAAACTTGGAATGTACAACAACACTGTAGAAATAAAACTATAAATCAATTTCCTCTTGTACCAAACAAAGCGCAGACGTTAATGATGCACATTTCCCAGAGCTGACATATTCCAGTTAATAAATTCAAAATAAAGAGATATCTTTCTACCTTTTGTGCATTTTTTTTCAGTTGCAATTGCTCCAGCCACTTTCTTCTGGTTTCTTCATGTTTTCTGCTAACTCTCCATCGTCTGCTGTCCATTTGTCCTTTCTTCTCTCTTCTAGTTTTCTTTCCATCCTCTCTCTCTACATCTGCTTTAACATACTAATCTTTCTCCTTTTGCTCTTTCCTCATTCTTATTTCATCCACACAAATATTACCCCTCCATCCTCAATCCCCACTTACTCTCCCAATACCCGGCCAATTGTAGATTTTTCATCCCTCCCACACAAAATATTTTTCCCCTCTCCATTTTACTCTCCCAGCCCCATCCCATTCTAATCCTCCCCAACATCAGCTCCCTTCTAGTTCCAGTCTCACCCAGCATCCATTCCCTTCTAGTCCCTGCATCAGCCCATTTCCAGTCCTAGCTCCCCCATCCATTTTCAGTCTGAGTCCCTTCATCAGCTCATTTCCAATCCTAGCCCCCCATCAGCCCATTTCTAGTCATTTCCTAGCCCCACCATCAGCCCATGTCAAATCCTAGCTCCCCTCCACTCAGCCCATTTCCAGTCCAAGCCCCCCCATGAGCCTACTTCCAGTTCTAGCCCCTCCATGAGTCCATTTCAATTCAAGCCCCCACCACAGCCCATTTCCAGTCCTATCCTAGCTGCTCCATCAGCCCATTTTCAGTCCTAGCTCCCTTCCCTCACAGCCCATTTCCATTCCAAGCTCCCTCCCCATCAGCTATTTGCAGTTCAAGCCTCCCCGTCCACTCAGTCCATTTCCAGTCATACCAATCCCCCAACCCATTACCAGTCCTAGCCCCCCATCAACCCATTTTCAGTATAAGCCCCCCCTATAACCCATTACCAGTCCTAACCCCCCCATCAGCCCACTTCCAGTCTTAACCCCATCAGCCCATTTCCAGTCAGCCCCCCATAGCCCATTGCCAGTCCTAACCCCCCCATCAGCCCACAGCCCATTACCAGTCCTAACCACATCAGCCCACCTCAAGTCCTAACCCCTCCCCATCAGCCCATTTCCTGTCCTAGCGCCCCCATAGCCCATTAGCAGTCCTAACCCCCCATAGCCCATTAGCAATCCTAACCCCCCATCACCCATTAGCAATCCTAACCCCCATCACCCTATTTCCAGACAGCCCCCATCAGCCCACAGCCCATTACCAGTCTTAACCACCCCCCCAGCCCATTTCCAGTCCTAATCCCCCATCACCCCATTTCCAGTCAGCCTCCATCAACCCCAGCCCATTAGCCGTCCTTACCCCCCCTAGCACATTTACAGTACTAACCCCCACACCCCATTTACAGTATGCCTCCATAAGCTCCAGCCCATTAGCTTTCTTAACCCCCACCAGCCCATTTCCATTACTAACCCCCCCAGCCCATTTCCAGTCCTAACCCCCTCCCTCACCCCATTTCCAGTCAGCCTCCATCCGCCCCTGCCCTTTTGCTGTGCTTACCCCCCCTTGCCCATTTCCAGTCCTAACCCCCCCAGCACATTTCCAGTCCTAACCCCCCCAGCACATTTCCAGTCCTAACCCCCCCCCAGCCCCCCAGCACATTTCCCGTCCTAACCCCCCCCCAGCACATTTCCAGTCCTAACCCCCCATCACCCCATTTCCAGACAGCCTCCATCAGCCCCCCAGCCCATTACCAGTCTTAACCCCCCCCCCCTCCTCCCTTCCCTTCCCTTCCCTTCCCTTCCTTCCCTTCCCTTCTGGCAAATTAAAAAAAAAAAAACCTGGCTCTGGCTGCTGCCGCTGCCGCGTCCGTCGCAGCAGCGGCAGAATGGAGTGTCCCGCGGGGCCCCCTCTCCTCGTTGAGCCCTCTGCAAGGGCTTTCAGATTCGCGAAGGGAGAGTGCTCCCTCGCGTCTCTGTAAAGCCCGCAGGGGCTAATGGGAAATTTCCCATTAGCCCCTGCGGGCTTTACAGAGACGCGAGGGAGCACTCTCCCTTCGCGAATCTGAAAGCCCTTGCAGAGGGCTCAACGAGGAGAGGGGGCTCCGCGGGACACTCCATTCTGCCGCTGCTGCGACGGACGCGGCAGCGGCAGCAGCCAGAGACAGGTTTTTTTTTTAAATGTAATTTTAAAAAAAAATAAAAGCAGAATGTTCTTTGCGCGGGGCCCCCTGAAACGCGGGGCCCTGTGCAAAAAACATTCTTGCTCAATGGACGGGCCGGCCCTGGGCATGTGTCCTACTCGCAGAGTTCAAACATCCTATGTCACCATCTCCCAGGGATATTTGAATGGTGTTGTTGTGTCTTGCAACAGGTGGGTGATGTCGCCCGCAGATTCACGTAAGTAGATGTGCTGTGTGTGTCCACTGCCCTGTGTCAGAATAAGGACAAACACTGTCATGGTATGCTAGACGCAACAGCAAGGCACATTGCAGCCAGTCAAACATCAGTACTGACGTAATTAAAAGGCACACAGGCAAACATAACATGATCACAACACAGAACACTGTGCATGTTGTGGACATTTGGAAATGCAACCGCAGATGAGTGTGTCCCATTGATATGGTCATGTACATGCCCAAGTAACACAGGCATATCACAGCTGCACCCCATGTCCATTAGCTCTGGTGCACAGAGACCCAACAGGAAAGGTCCATGAAACAAACAGCACAAAACAAACATATAAAGGCTGATGTTACACCCAAACGAGCCAAGTTGCTACCTACTGTGTGTCTGCAGCAAATGTCTGCTTGGGATCCTCACAGGCAGGCAAAGTCCACAAGATGTCTCAATAAAGGCACGAAGATGTCATCAACATGTGTCAAATAACCATGTCCCCATGTCCAGCTGCTGTTGCCGCATGTCCAAATTATGGTGATATCTGGGATACATAAATGCTGTCATGCAGTGGTCTGTCAATACACATGAGATAGGTCAACACACAACACACGCGCACACTGTGCACAAGGTTAACACTAGTAAGGTAGAGAAAGCACACTCAACACCGCTCCACAGGTGTGCAGACCCCGCCCACCACATGATAATGCAAACTGCATGCACACTGTATCATAGCAGAGCCACCCACAAACACACACACACACAGTATGAGAAGGTGAGTGTGGCACCAGTAACATACGGCTTGTATGTGCACAATTGGCAAATAGTGGAGATAAAGGCCTGGCAAATGCTATGATACACTGCTGTTGGCCGATGCTACAATGTCAGGGAAGGGGGTAAGTGCGGCCCAGCACCAGAACACCTAGGACCTGTAGACACACGCAGCTCTGTTGGATGTGTCCCAGAGACAGTGCCGGAGAAGACAAACTGCACACGAACACATGTGGATATGTGTGGCCAACATCAGCATATGGGGTACGGGGGAGCACGATGAATAGTGTGATACAGCAGACCCTCTTCTGGAGAGAAAAATAGTTTTGAAGTCTGAAAGAAAAAGAAATTGCCTGCAATTTCCAGAGGATTCACCTAGAGGGAGCAGGAGAGTTAGGACAGAGACCACAGAACCACGCCCTAGTGGGCAGGACTCATGTTCCAAAAGCTCACATTTAAGAGGAAGCAAGCAAGAGTCAGGAGGAAGCTTAGCTGCTAGGAGCTTACCGGCAAGAAGCTCAGCTGCTAAAACCTCGTCTGCTTGGAGAGCTACTACTCAGGGAGCTGTGGAAAGATCACCCTCACCAGTTGGGAGAGACCAAGCGAGTGCGTGTTCCAGAGAAGGACCAAAGAGATGCTATGAAGGTACTAGCTCAAGAGTGAGATCTAGGCCGCAAGCAAGCCTGAGTAAAAGGACAGTCTGGGAAAGGAGAACCAGTCCTGTAAGTGAGAGGACAGGCCGAGAAGGCCGAAGCCAAACCAGACCGGGCCCTGAAGCCCACAAGAGAACAGGCCTCAAAGGCCAGAGGAGGAAAGACTGGGAGAGCAGGAGGAATATACCTGAGAGCACTGATACTGAAGGCAGCAGCCAAGGTAGGCCTCCAGCCTCGCCCCAGAGAACCAAACGGAAACCTAAAGGTAAAGCTTTTAACCTTTGTTATTGTGTGCCTGAAGCCAAGCTAAGAGAAGAATCCTGGGAAGGAGATTCTCCTTATGTAAAACAAGAGCCAAAGCAAAAGTTAAAAGATAGCTTGAGCAAGAAAGGAACTTTTAGAGGAAAACATTATAGAGAGAATTTTTTAAACCTCTAGAGCAAGAAATGCCATTTTGGTATTCCACCACGCAGAACCGTGGGCCCAAACAAACTGCCAAGCCTTGGGAAGCAGTGAGACGAACTCACATGAAGGACACTTATCTTGATCCCTCAGAGCAGTCAGAGGAGGCCATGCAGGTGGAATCTGTACAGGAGGACATTGATAGTCCTATGGAATGTATATACTGTGCTGGAAGTGATATAGAGGTATTCCAGAGTTCATTGAGTGAATGAAGCAATTTGCTATTGGATGTTTTTGACACTGTGAAGTTAACAGTTTTTGGTTATTCCATCTCTTACTTTCAAAATCTGCTGTAAAGACTTGTTTTGCTACGTACCGGAGTGTTTATCCTATGTTATGAACCCTTAGTGCTAAAAGGGGAAAATAAAGCCTTTTTCTTTTCCCTCCACTTTTGTGCAAGACTGTAGTCTCTTTGGGAGTTGGCAACGAGGCTGGCACAAGGCTCTGGCCCTTGACCCTCGCACCTGGCCAACCTTGATCACAAACATCTTGGTGACCCCCGGTCCCAGCCCTTCGGTGGAACCACTACGCCGCCACCAGGGGGTGCTGTGCGAGCGGGGTGCGTCACAAGTGGCGTAGTTGGCAGGATAAACGCCAACGCAACGGACGTGCCAAGTTAACCCACAGCAGTAAAATTGAAAAGGCGAAATTTTTTTTTTTCTCAAAAAAAAAAAAAAAAAAAAAAGAAAAAAAAACCCAAGGAAAATCCGGAACGGAACAGACAACTCACTGGATTGGACTTGCGAAAACCTGGAACGGAGTTTCTGGAAGTACGGATCGGATCCGAAGGGAAATCCTGTGACCTGACAATCCTGAGACCGTCCAGGAAAAGCAACAAGGCCGTGAATAACAGCGTACCTTCCTCTAAGCTGACTCAACACTTAAACAAGTGATTAAACCTGTATTGTGTTGGATACTGGGGAAGTGTGCTTGACAGAGGTTAAGCGAGGTTAAGTGAAAAAAAAAAAAAAAAAGTAGCATTTTTTTTTTGAGGGAAGTGCCGCACTTGGGTTTGCTTTCTCTTCTGTTTATTGTTGTTTCAGGGATCATGGAACCCAAGGAGCTATGTGCCTGGATGGCACAACAGTTCAACAAACAAGTGGAGTTGGCGCAATTAAGCCAAACGCAAGCACTGCAGGCAATGCAACAGCAGCAACAGCCGTTCATACAGACCATGAATACATGGCTTGCACAGCAGCAAGAAGAACTGGCAAGGAGCAAATCTGAGAATCAGGCGACAACTGGACCTGTGACTCCAGACCATGGCCAATGGGCATGTAATGACTTGGTGATGGGAAAATTGTGTGCAGAGGATGACATAGATGATTTCCTAGATACCTTTACTGGAATAGCTACTTCTGCTAAATGGCCGAGCGAACAGTGGGCAATTCGACTAGCTGCGTCCCTTACGGGCGAGGCCCTAGCCGCCTACAGGGCAATGCCTCCAACCTTAGCTGATTCCTATGAGGAAGTAGTATTGGCTATAAGGGATCGCTTAGGCCTCTCCTCTTTCACCTATAATAAAATGTTTAGGGCTACCTGTTTGAGGGCTAATGAAACACCTAAGGCACTAGGACATCGAGTGCGTAGTCTAGCTCATAAATGGCTACAGCCTGAGAGGAGAAATATAGACACCCTAATGGATGTTATAATCCTTGAACAGTATATGGCTGCTCTGCCCAATAGAGTGCAGAACTTTTTAATACTACAAAATTGCTGCACTACGTCTGACGCTATAACCCTTACTGAAAGGTATTTAGAAGCTGAAAAAGTTACCCAACCTAGGATGAGCTCCAAGATAGCGATAGGGGCTGAGGTACAAAAGCTGGAGAACCCTTCTTGTCCTCCATTTGTTGGTGAGAAAAATGTTAAAACCCAGGCAAGGGGGAATGTAAAGAAATGTTTTACATGTGACAAGAGAGGACACCTCCAGTATGAATGTTTTTCACGAATTGCTTTGGTGGGAGAGTCCCCCAGTGCAATACGTGAAGGTCTGGTCCTGGATGTAAAGATACAGGGCATAAAGGTGAAAGCGTTGTTGGATTCTGGAGCCGATCAGACCATGGTCTCTAAAAAATTATGGTCGCTGATCCAGGCTCAAGGCCTATCGGTTCCAGAATCTCCAGTAGGACAAGTAAAAATTAAGTGTGTGCATGGTGCAGCCACTAGATATCCTGTGTACAAATTACGGGTAAAACGATTGGGCATTGTAAAGGAAATGCAGATCGCTGTGGTACCTAGGTTACCACAGGAATTGGTCCTGGGCCGTGACTGGCCACAATTTAGGAGGACCCTAAAAGAAGGTTTATCGCCAGTGGCGAGATCAGATTCCACGCGCATGTCCTCTAACTCTGCTGTTAATCCCGCTGGACAGCGGGAAAGCTTAGCTACCGCTGCAGGTTCTGTAATTCCAAGCCCACTTTGGGAAAAATCCAAGAAGACTACCATAAAGGAACGCTCGCGGTCAAAACAAAAATTTGTGCTGAGGTATTGTAAGACCTCGGAGAGAGCACGTAGTCCTCAAAGGGCATCAACCCAAGCTGCCGGCTATGACCTCCACAGTGCAGAAGATCTGGTTATCCCAAAGCAGGGGCGAAAGTTGGTTACCACGGACTTACAAGTTGAGATACCTCCAGGGTGCTATGGAAGAATAGCACCACGATCGGGGCTTGCCGCCAAGCACAGCATCGATGTAGCTGCAGGAGTGGTAGACCCCGACTACAGGGGTATATTAAAGGTACTTTTATGTAATTTCTCGCATGAAGATTTTGAAGTTCAGATAGGAGACAGAATAGCACAAATAATCTGTGAATGTGTTGGTTTTCCCGACCTCGAAGAAGTTGACATGCTGACTCCTACAAGCCGGGGAACAGGGAGTTTCGGCTCTACTGGAAGGGCGGAACTTGAAGGTTTAATGGCCATAGGGAATGAACCCCCAGAAGAGGATCTAGGACCTCGTGTGGAAGATTGTAAAGAAATCTCCACTCCCCAGGTAGGAGAGGAACTCTCCCTGAGACAAAAGGAAGAGTTAGCTAAGTTGTTAAGCAGCTATCAAGATGTGTTAACTCCACTACCCGGAGAAACTTCATTGGTAGCCCATGAAATACTCACTCCTCCAGGTAAAATTATACGACAGCGACCGTATCGGTTACCGGAGGCGAAAAAACAAGAGGTGGTCAACCAAGTACAAGAGATGCTGCAAATGAATATTATAGAAGAGTCGCATAGCCCATGGTGCAGCCCGGTGGTACTGGTTCCAAAACCTGATGGGTCTATGCGTTTCTGCATAGACTTCCGGCAACTCAATGCGGTGTCCACGTTTGACGCTTACCTGATGCCTCGGATTGAGGAATTATTAGACCGGCTCGGGCAAGCCAAGTACCTGACGACGTTGGACATGACCAAAGGCTACTGGCAGGTCCCTTTGACACAGGATGCCAGACCCAAGACGGCCTTCAGTACACCTTTGGGTCTCTTCCAATTTCGGAGAATGCCATTTGGCCTACATGGAGCAGCGGCCACATGCCAGCGTCTGATGGATGTCATTCTGCGGCCGTATCAGACCTTCGCTACGGCCTATATGGACGACGTAGTGATCCACAGCGCCACATGGCCGGAGCATCTCCAGCAAGTGGGCACTATACTGGAAGCCATGAAGAGAGCCGGCGTCACGCTAAATCCAAAGAAGTGTACTTTCGCCGCTAAAGAAGTTAAATATCTCGGTCATCTTGTGGGCCGGGGAACGGTACGACCCTTGTTAGATAAAATAGAAAGCGTCAGGAAATTTCCCGTTCCCCAGAACAAGAAGCAGTTGAGAAGCTTCCTTGGCCTTATTGGGTACTACCGACGCTTCATACCCCACTTTGCGTAAGAAAGCAATGTGTTTACGGAAATGCTACGGAAAAATGCTCCGACTGTAATACACTGGACACCCGAAGCAGAGACAGCCTTCCAAAAGTTAAAGGGGAAGTTATGTCAGGCCCCCGTATTGCGTGGGGTAGACTTTCGCCAAACATTCCTGTTGCAAACAGATGCCTCGGAGACGGGTCTGGGAGCGGTCCTGTCCCAGATACAGGAAGGAGCGGAACACCCCATCATGTTTCTTAGTCGGAAACTGTCTCTGGCTGAGAGAAAATATGCTACCATTGAACGAGAATGTCTCACAATCAAATGGGCCGTTGAGGCTTTAAAATTCTATCTCACCGGGAGGAAATTTGTCCTCATAACTGACCATGCCCCTCTGAAGTGGTTGCATTCTATGAGAAACGAAAATAACAGGCTAACCCGGTGGTATATGGCCTTGCAGCCATACGACTTTAGAGTGGAGCATCGTGCCGGGAAGCTGCATTTCAATGCGGATGCCATGTCCCGTATTACGTGCTGCGGAGAAGAAGCTTTCCCAGCCCGTAATATTTTGAGAAGGGGGATGTGTGATACAGCGGACCCTCTTCTGGAGAGAAAAATAGTTTTGAAGTCTGAAAGAAAAAGAAATTGCCAGCAATTTCCAGAGGATTCACCTAGAAGGAGCAGGAGAGTTAGGACAGAGACCACAGAACCACGCCCTAGTGGGCAGGACTCATGTTCCAAAAGCTCACATTTAAGAGGAAGCAAGCAAGAGTCAGGAGGAAGCTTAGCTGCTAGGAGCTTACCGGCAAGAAGCTCAGCTGCTAAAACCTCGTCTGCTTGGAGAGCTACTACTCAGGGAGCTGTGGAAAGATCACCCTCACCAGTTGGGAGAGACCAAGCGAGTGCGTGTTCCAGAGAAGGACCAAAGAGATGCTATGAAGGTACTAGCTCAAGAGTGAGATCAAGGCCGCAAGCAAGCCTGAGTAAAAGGACAGTCTGGGAAAGGAGAACCAGTCCTGTAAGTGAGAGGACAGGCCGAGAAGGCCGAAGCCAAACCAGACCGGGCCCTGAAGCCCACAAGAGAACAGGCCTCAAAGGCCAGAGGAGGAAAGACTGGGAGAGCAGGAGGAATATACCTGAGAGCACTGATACTGAAGGCAGCAGCCAAGGTAGGCCTCCAGCCTCGCCCCAGAGAACCAAACGGAAACCTAAAGGTAAAGCTTTTAACCTTTGTTATTGTGTGCCTGAAGCCAAGCTAAGAGAAGAATCCTGGGAAGGAGATTCTCCTTATGTAAAACAAGAGCCAAAGCAAAAGTTAAAAGATAGCTTGAGCAAGAAAGGAACTTTTAGAGGAAAACATTATAGAGAGAATGTTTTTAAACCTCTAGAGCAAGAAATGCCATTTTGGTATTCCACCACGCAGAACCGTGGGCCCAAACAAACTGCCAAGCCTTGGGAAGCAGTGAGATGAACTCACATGAAGGACACTTATCTTGATCCCTCAGAGCAGTCAGAGGAGGCCATGCAGGTGGAATCTGTACAGGAGGACATTGATAGTCCTATGGAATGTATATACTGTGCTGGAAGTGATATAGAGGTGTTCCAGAGTTCATTGAGTGAATGAACGAATTTGCTATTGGATGTTTTTGACACTGTGAAGTTAACAGTTTTTGGTTATTCCATCTCTTACTTTCAAAATCTGCTGTAAAGACTTGTTTTGCTACGTACCGGAGTGTTTATCCTATGTTATGAACCCTTAGTGCTAAAAGGGGAAAATAAAGCCTTTTTCTTTTCCCTCCACTTTTGTGCAAGACTGTAGTCTCTTTGGGAGTTGGCAACGAGGCCGGCACAAGGCTCTGGCCCTTGACCCTCGCACCTGGCCAACCTTGATCACAAACATCTTGGTGACCCCCGGTCCCAGCCCTTCGGTGGAACCACTACGCCACCACCAGGGGGTGCTGTGCGAGCGGGACGCGTCACAATAGGACACCCACAACATATGTGCAGGAGACAGATAACCTGTGACATGTGTTGCTCCTGACTGTCCTCACACACAAATCACCTGTATGTCCACCTACCCCAGTGTCCTGCACGTTGAATGAGGTGCACACAGCTGCCACTGCACTACAGCAACATGAACGTCACCAAGCATGTCCTGTGGATTGAGAAACAGAAGGGAAACATACATATGTCATGTTGGAGCTGTGCAACAAACACACCCGCTTCACATAAGAACATAAGATATGCCATACTGGGTCAGACCAAGGCCCATCAAGCCCAGTATCCTGTTTCCAACAGTGGCCAATCTAGGTCATACGTACCCAGCAGTTTCCCCAAAAGACACAGGTTCCACAATACTTGTACTGGGTCAAGCATTGATATCCTGGGTCCCTTCTTAATAATGGTATATGGACCTTTCCTCCAGGAATTTATCCAAACCTTTTTTAAACCCAGCTACACTAACCGCCTTTACTACATCCTCCAGTAACAAATTCCAGAGTTTGATTACATGTTGAGTGAAAAAATATTTTCTTTTATTAGTCTTAAATAGTTTACCCTGTAGCTTCACGTCCTCATCTCTCATAACCCCCTAGATCCGTCACAGTCTGTCAGTTTGTCATGACACTGTAACAAATTGTCCCCTCCCAAACACGCCACTGACGTGTTCCTGGCAAGGTCCAAGGGCCTTCAGTCTGTCCGTCCCCTTTGGGACCTGTCTGCTGCCCCTGAGACCGTCGACCACAACTGTCACCGCGCTACCCTGTACATGCTTGGCCCAAAGGTCTCGGTACAAGCCTGCCTCGCCCATATGTCTCCCATAGCACCTTCAGTGTGTGTTCCTGTGGGTCCACCTCCCCTGCTAACCTGCTCCCAGGTGCTGTACGAAAGGGATATATGCAGGGGCTGCTACATTCCCCTGGCCCCATACCCAATTCCCTGGTGCAGCAGGCACATCCCCTGGCTATCACCAGCAGATGTACGCTGATGTGTCCCAAAGATATCTCTCCACGCATGAACTATGTTGGGCAAACCACACCCTGACCTCAGCTTGCTCCATGACATTGGTGGCTGCAGATACCCCCGCTGCATGAATTGAGCATGGCCAAGACCGAACATCTGGGCATCACCCCTAAACCCTCTCCAACCTTTACAGAGTCTGTGTATAGGTTGGATACACCTTCTGTCTATGTGTTCATCAAGGTAGCAGGTCTCTATGATCCCTCGCTCCCCTTCCCCACACATACTGTGATAAGTAAGCTTATCATAGCTCAGGAAGGAGCTATAGAAAAGGTGAAGTGACTCTGAACAAGCAACCTGTCAGTTCTGGTAGAAATAAGAAAACAGAATTTTCCCATAAAAGACTACCAGTCCCAGAATGCACCAGGTTTCCAACAGCCATTAGAGGAGCTGAAGTGGGGAAACGTGTGTTCAATCAGGAGGGCTATGAGGTAATCCCTAAGCACTCATCTCAAAGGGCAGGGCCTGATTCAGCACAGCTGCGCTGTGTTAGGGAGGAGCACTCATCTAAGCAGAATAAGAGTAGAGTTTCTTCTACAGATGACCATCTTCATGATCACCCTTATCCTGAGAAGCAGCTTGAGCTTGATCATCAGTTTCATCTGAAGGATCATCAGAAGCAGAAGCCAAACTGGACGGATAGAGAGGGAAAGAGACACTCTGGAAGAAAGAAGAGAAAAGCCTTTGAGAGGTCTAGAAGAGTCCAAAGCAGTACGTATACTGGGAGGTATTCCAAGGGCCAGCATACACCATTGGACTGGGGAAAGCCAGAGGAATGGTGCTGCAGAGCTAGGAATCACCAGAGGCTACCTGTGAGGGAGACGGCTGCACGTGGAAGGGACCCTAAGACCTGTGCCAGAAGGTATGCGAAGAGAGATCCAGTGTCCAGGGATCTGGATTGGAAGGCTGGACATAAGAACTGGACTACATACTGGCCAGGCTATATAGAGAGGAACTCTAACAGCAATGGAAGCTCAGGTATGAACACTGATCTATGCCCTAGCTATAACCTTGAAAGACAGCAGGGAAACAAGTATTCTCCTGAAAATGCTCCATTGAGAGATTCATCTGTGCCAGTCCATGATATTGAACCCATGCTTGTTGAACAAGGGGGAATAATAGCAGATGAGGATCCTGTTTATATGGACTGCTCTCTATCTAAACTCCGTTGGTAACTTTCTGTTATAAAGTACATCAACCATCACAAAGAAATACAAATTTGTTCTTTAATCTACTCAGAAAAGCTCCTGAAGCAGGATTTGACCCACACAGTGGAAGGCAAGCCAGCTAAGGGGTTTCAGCTGGTAACTGCTAGCAATTAAGCCTTACCTAATTGATTGTGAGCTAGGAGAGAATCACTTCTGTATCTATGTGGGAAGTAATCAGAAGTTAACCTGAAAAGAACAGTTTGTTTCTTGCTTTGTGGCTTTTCATTTGTTGTTTTCCTGATTTTGACTTTGTTTTTCCAAGTTAACACTGAAAGCAAGTAACCTAATTTATGTGCTACCAAGCATATCTGTGTTGGGAGAAATAACCCCATAAATAAATATCTTATTGGCTTTACCCAAGAGCACAACTAAATTATTGTCAGCAGCTGTGTCTGGTGTGAATGAACTACATTGCCCACAATACCTTGCAAATCATATAGACATATGCACTTGACGAGACTGTGAAGATTCTCACCCAGGCAGCCGTCTGACAATACCCATCATGTAGCTAAGGCCTGCAGTGTCCCCCTAGATAACATCAGCAAGACTCCTGCTGTCACCCCAGAACACACAAATAAAGCGCTAATGCCCCCCTCCATCACCCGCCATCCTGGTCATTGTAACTCACACCTTGCTGGTCTGCCTCAAAATCATCCCTGTCCGCCACAATGTATGCAACACTGCGCTGCATGGCTAATCTACCGACAGCCTCAGTATGACAATAACTACTGCTACTGAACATGTAAACAGTGCTAACACCTGTATGCATCGCCATACCAAAACATGTAACACACAGTCCATGCTCATCAGAGCATACAATCCAAGCAATCCCCTCATATCCCCAAAATGTCATCCCCACACGTCAAGCCAACTAGTCCTATCTATGGGCCGCTCCCCCACTGTTAATGCGAGACCACACTCCTGTCACCTTGTAGCACCCAACGCCTGGAACTAACTACCTGTGGCTACAGGGCAGGCACCCTCACCAACCATTTCAAAATCCTGTGTGACAGCCCACCACATCACCTAAGCCTAATAATCCTGACCACATTAGTCACCTCCACCCGCTGTTGTCCCCTGCCCACACCTTCTGTGTTAGCGGTTGGACTACATTGTAAGCTCGGATGGCCAGGCATTGTGTATGACTGGTAGTGCGATACCAATGCTCAGTAGTAGTAGGAGTACAGATATCTATACAAATGTTTCATTCAGAAGCATCCAGTACTCACATGAAAATAGCTCCTCAATCAGCTGGCGCCTGAGTGCTGCGCCCTCACGTGTGTCACCACGGGCATGTACAGGAGGGCACGTTGGATCGTCTTCCAGATCCCCATTAATTTTTACATCGGTATTGTGCCTGAGAGCAATGTTGTGCAGGATGCAACAGGCAATAATGATCTCTGACACTGTCACGGGTTGGTATTGTAAGGCCCCACCGGTCCTATCCAGGCACCTGAAACGACTTTTCAAAACACCAAAGGTGTGCTCGATGATGGAGCGACTGGTGGCATGTGCCTCATTGTACCTCATCTCTGCACGTGTCCGTGGTAGACGCACAGGGGTTAGCAACCAGGGCCGACACCCATATCCTGCATCACCTGCAGAAAGAAATGTTCAACGTTAAAACAGTAGCTGATGTCCACATACATGAACACATGAATGTAGATGCAGACCCACAGCACCTACAGACAGAAACATAGGGGAACACATGATGGGACACAACACCTATGCGCCAGTGTCTGGAGGTGTGAGATACAGAGCATGGGGGAGGTAGAAGGAGTGCAAACAACATTAACCTGAACCACAGCGGACACATGGGCAGACACCAGAGGCTGAAAGGTAGTAGCGCCAGGCCTGAACACATCAGAGACACACATGCAATGCACCCTGGACAATGGTAGAAATGCACACATGTGCAAGCATGTGATGGTCATGCTATTCCCCACACACATATGATGCGACAGGAACAGTTACCCCACCATGGCAGGCAGGATGGCATCGACACCACCACACTGTTGATACACAGGAAGCATACATGTGTGTCGTACCATACCAACCTAAACACACAATGCCAAATGGTGTGAAACATCAAATGTCAGTGTGCCACCAACACACAGCACCGCAGCACAGAAGACCTGGCATATTCCCCCCCCCCCCTCCCCAGCAGCTCCCACACACACATAACTCGGGACACACATCAAAGACAGACATGTGTGCAGACGGATAGCAGGGGTATACGATGTGCATGTCAGAGATAACAAATACCTACCCAGCAGTATACAGTCCTCAAATTGACTGGCCTCAAATTGTCTGTACAGTGCCGAGTGATACAGGATATAGGAGTCATGGGCAGTGTTCCCTCTAATTTTCTGTAGGCTGTGTGCGCATAAAATATCAGCTGTGTGCAGCTTTTGAAGGAAGGTTAAATTTTTGTGCGCCACATAACGACACTCGGAGTTATATACTTTAAAACTTGACTACATGTCAGAATACAGTATGTACACCACATTGATTTTAATCAAATTAAATGAAAATAGATGATTACTAAATGAAGCAGGAAATTTCTAGTAATTACAATCATAACTTTTAAATTTTAAGACGTCTGTGTTGTTTTCTATCAGAATCAGAGCCATAATTTTTGTGCGCTCTGTTGTAAAGTATGTGCGCTCGCTCGGCGAGGTGTGTGCGCGCGCACACGCGCACAGCTTAGAGGGAACAGTGGTCATGGGTGGACCCTGCAAACTGCAGGACCACATTCAGAATACACATATCTGCATCACATACAACCTGAACATTCAGGGAGTGGTAGTGTTTGCGCTTGCGGACACTGCCTCCCTGTCTCTGGGTGGGACCAGGGCAACATGTGTGCAATCAATAGCTCCCATCATGTGTGGTAACCTGTCAAATGCCTCAAAGGCCTGGTTCAGGGTCCCCCACTGTTGCCTAGTGTTGGGAAATGCAATGTAATTCCCAAACTGGCTTATCATGGCATGCAGTACTTGATGGAGACAGCGTGAGAAGGTGGGGCGGCTCATGCCACCCACTGCGGCCACAGATGACTGGAAACAGCCAGAGGCAAAGAAATGTAGGGCACCAAGGAGCTTGACCAAACCCGTTATGGCATGTGACCGACCAGTCAGGGGCTCGAGGTCAGGTCTTAGATCCTCATAGAGCTCCCTAATAGCCCCTGTGCTCAGGCGGTAGAGGGAGATGACCTTGTCTTCATGCATGCCCTGGAGCTGGGCCCTGGACCTGTAGAGGCGAGGCTGGTGAGCCTGAAACTCGGCACGCCTCCTGCGCCGTGCCAGCACAGGCCCTGCCTGGCCTGCCCCACAGCTGCAGGTCGGTGTTGGAGCGGGCCTGCACCCCCGCCACGTGCCCCAGCCCCATGGACACCATCTCCCTTGTCAGGCAACTGCAAGCCCTGCACATTCCCCAGTGTACAGGAAGCAATCACAAAGGCCGCCATAGCGGATACTATTAACCCAACCCCCCTCACCTCCCCATCTCACACTAACCCTGCCACTCACCTCCCCCACCACACACCAACCCAGCCACACACCACACCCACCACCCACCAACCTTGCCACACACCACCAACTACCTGTGTCATCAACATCCCCCAGAACACACCAACCCAGCCACACACCTTGGCCAGCACTCACCAAGGCCGCCGCTCGCCTCTCCCACCACCCACCAACCCAGTCACACTACACGCCTAACCTGCCTCTGACCCTCCGTTCGCTACACCACCAAAAATGCATGCCGTCAAACTCGCTCGCCTGCACTAACCCCTCAGCGTGTACCAGGTGTACGTGTTAATTTATGGACCTTTGGATGTCTGCGCGTGTGTGCATGCATTGTGCATGCACACAGTCAATGCGCAGGGTGCGTACATGGAACCGTGCGCTGCACATGCACCAGACATTTATGTATCTGCGTATGTGCAGCACACAGTTTCACTGACATCTGTCGCCTGTGGTACGGATGCGGAACCAACCACTGCACATGTGCATGTAGACTTCGTATTTGCATTGTGGAGGCGTACGCATATGAGGCGTCAGCTCACACCATGCCATTTGTTACGGCCTGCAAATATCCTGGCGCCGCAGATGCGCAGATACGTACACGTCTTGCGCATGTGCGGCGCATGGTTCCGCTAATCCTTAGCACCTGTGGGACGGCCACGGAACCGTGCGCCACACATGCGCAGATACGTACATGTCTGGCGCATGTGCAGTGCACAGTTCCGTGTACACACCCTGCGCATCGACTGTGCACATGCGCAACACGCGCACACATGCGCAGATGTCCAAAGGTCCATAAATTAACACGCATACCTGGTACACGCTGAGGGGTTAGTGCAGGCGAGCAAGTTTGATGGCATGCGTTATTGGTGTTGAAGCAAAAGGAGGGTCAGAGGTAGGTTAGGCAGGGAGAGTGGCAGGGTTGGTGACCGGTGGGGGAGGTAGGTAGCTGGGTTGGTGAGTGGTGGGGGTGACAGGAGGCAGGGCTGGTGAGTGGCTAAGGAGGTGAGGGCTGGTGAAGGTTACGGGGGAGGGGGCAAGGGCCACACAAGGTAAGACAGCTCCGGGATGCAGAGAGAGGACAGAGAGAGCAGGCACATGCTGCGGCTGGACATGATAGGTGGGGTGTCTGGGGAAACGGCAGGGCCACAGTCCCCAGAGATGGGAGGGTTGGTTCACCCTGGGTCTGAGGTTGCCAGCCCATTGGGTATGTCTGACCCCACCCAGGAAAAGCCTGAGGGGCATACCACAGGCAAGTGTAGGCAGACACTTGTGCCGGATGGGGAGAGGAAGAGGGTGATATGATTTAGCCAGCAGGAAAACCACAGACTGCTGGCAAGTGTCCTCGAATACTATGAGGAGCTGTATGGGTGCAAGAGCTCATGCACAACTGTTAGTATATGGAACCAGGTGTGGGTGGAGGTGCAGGGGCCCATGGCACAGGCTGGGGGGGCCACCAAGGGACCTTGACAGCCTCCGTAAGAGGTTCAATGATATCAGGAGGGGGGTCCATGCACACATGACTGCAGAACACCGACATGCTAAAGGCACTGGCGGGGACGGCCCCTTCATCCCAAGCCTCACGTCCCTGGAGCAGCAGCTAGCTGAGCGCCTAGGTCCCATCTATATCCATGGCCTCTCACCGGCGCTGGACACGGCTGACCCACAAGCAGGTATGTTCGAGACATGCAGCACACATACAGCTATCTACCACGCACACACTGGGCATGCCACGGGGGGTAGCGGGCCCATGTCCTGGAAGCAGGTGTGTCCAAACTAGGAAAACATATACCTGAGACCACACTCCCTGTTAGTGTTTGCATGTGGAAACTATAGGGGATAGAATCAAACCTCCTACCCAAAACCTTCCACATATCTGTCTGACAATATGAGCTCTCTCCTAATACCCATTCATGCCTTGGGCAGATGTAGGCGTGGATATAGGTCAGGATGCCCTGTACATATCTGAGATGCGGTGAGGACATTCAAGGTCTGGGAGTACCCCACACATGTATACTCCACGCTCCCAGTCAGACTTGGATGTCCGCACCCCAGATTTGGGTTATGAAATGGGGCAATTCCATCAAATGGGTTAGTTCTGTGCATACAATGTGTGGTGAAGGAGGAACAGGGGGTGAAGAGGGAGCAGGCAGAGGGGTTCCTGTCCCTAGGGCTGACCAAATAAGAGAGACAGAGGAAAGCAAGGTGTACATAAACAAATATGTGTCTACGTTACAATGTGCTCTACGTCTGTGTCTGTGACACCCCATATTTACTGTGTACCTTGTTTCCCCCCCCCCCCTGGTAACATCCAGGCCATCGAGGTGGCTGAGGAGGACAGTGGCAGTGAGCCTGAGCCAGCAGAGGTCGACAAGCCACCGCATGCAGAGGTTGCCATCAGCAATGCCCCAGACACTCCATGGACCAAGGTGCTGTCTGAGGAGGTGGCCACCCAGGAGGATGAAGGGTCACCCCAGCAGAGTGGGTACACATGCACCACAGTGACTGGGGAGGGTCCTGAGGATGTGGGGGTGAGCCCCGCATTGCCACTGCCAGGGCCATCCACTGCAACAACGGGCGCAGTGCTTGTTGTCCTCCGGGAGCTGCAGGCACATACGGCGTCAGCACGCAGGGATGCTGCAGGTAGGCAACTGGCAGGCTGGTTGCATGTGCTGGTGTGGCACACCAACCCCCAGACTCAGCATTGGGGCCACACACACGCATGTTGACAGTGGCCCTCCACACATACATATGCCCCCCCTAGCCATGTCTGGGGTGCTTGGTGTGACTCAGTGGGGAATGGACAGGTCATTCAAGTTGGAGTCTGAGCAACAGATGTCTCACAGGTCACCTTAATCCCCTCCCACAGACACTCGCAAGGCGCTGATTGGTATACCGGTGGAGATGCATGGCCAGCAGCAGCTCCAGTGTGCCTAATGCCAGGCGGTGCGGGCCCTCATGTGGGTGGTGTATGGGCTCCACTTGGACATCCACTGGAGACACGGCAGCTATGAGGGACTGCTGTGGATATCACAGCTGGCATAGGCCGGGTGGCAGATGCCCGTGAGGCCATGGTGGAACATATCTTGCGGCCTACAGCGGCACCAGAGGCAGCGGCAGCAGCAGTGGCAGCAAGGGGTGTGGGGGTCATTGGAAGGGGCGTGGGTGTGGGCGGTCATGCAGGCCATAGGTGTTTGACTGTAAGTTGGACTGACCCCCACATTAATGACACATTACCTTTGTTCACCGATGTGCACGTGTCCTTCTTTGGTGTTGGGGGTTCCCTGAGTGTGCAGACTCAATCGGGGTGCCATAGTCACATGTGCCCTACCATGTTACAGGCTGATAGGGTGTGTACACCAGAGGCAGTTATGACATAGTGGTCCACACATGCCCTATGTTCCATGCACTGTGCCATGTGTTAATGACCATACATATGCCTGGGGATACACCCCCTCCCCCTGCCACCTGATGTATATGTCTGCTTGTTCAGCCCACATTGTAGGGTATAACCCCCCTCTGTCCCCACATATCATCCACATCAGGCTATCTACATGGATGACCCATCTGTCAGAGAAACACCAGGGTCACGGTGGCATACTAAACACACATGTTTGCCGCGCAGACATGACATACAGATATACCTAGCTGCCATCAGTTGCTTACCCCCTCCAGCACCTCTAGTGTGCCGCTGCTCCTTCACCCCACCAAATCTCATCTTAGTGAATCCCACCGACTAACGCACTGACTGACACGTGGATCCCCACATGCATAACATCTACGCTGCATCATGGGTATCACATCTGCACCTACTCACCATCCTATCATGTGCTCATCCCTGCTACAGACTGACTATCTGTACCAACGTGCATGTGTCCATGTCTGTTGGATGGTGCAGCACATGGTTACATCACGATGTCAATAGGGGATACATCCGTCAGCGCACATGTGCTCCACATAGCCTATTGTGGGGCAGGGGCAATGTATGTTGCACAAATACACACTGGGACATGCACACAGGAGTCACACTTACCACTACAGCATGTATCTACAAAGGACACATTACCATTGCATAATTTAGCTGCCTACACAGAGTTTTAATAAATGTTTTTGTTGGTAGGTGCCATACAAACATTATAACGTTAAACACAACAACAGCCTCCCATAGGCAAGTCAACTTTAAAAACGGGTTCACATTTGGCATTAGCACAGCATGGACATCCATCTAACACATTAATGGGGATACATCTTGCTATTAGGGTTGCCACTGGGAGATGACCACAATTGTATATCTGGGTCACACACCCGGGGACCCGCCATGGGGGTATGGCTGGGGATGTGCCGTGAACATGCCATGGTAATGCTGGCAGCACATCACCTCAGCCATACCCTGCACAGAAGCTGTCAGCTGCCTGATGGCATGGTCATGGTCACTCAGGGTCCGCATAACGGTGCCCATCGCCACACACAGGAGACCCACACATTTGCCACCACATCCACACCATGTGTCTGTGGTCTGGGTGGTGGCATCTGCGTGGGCCCTGTGCATGGCAATGTGTGGGGGGTCCCACACCTGGCCTGACACCGTGGCCATGCACATGGGGCAGGTGGCAGGGGCCCCCAGTGCCCTGTGGTGGTGTGTGGCTGCCCTCAGGCACAAGCTCCCCATCCCCGCCCGCCATGGCACACCCGCCCTGGCTGGACCCATCACTCTCCATGCCACCCTCCCCCTCACCCTCCTCGCCCTCCCACTCCACCTCCACAGCACCCTCTGCCATCCCCTCCACCCACCCCTACCCACGCTCCATGTATTCGTCCCCCACATCCATGGCATCCTCCGCCACTGCTGGTATGTCCTCCACCTCCATCTCTCCAGTGGTCATGGGGGTGCTGCCACCAGGTGGTTTGGGGGCAGTGGTCGCCTCCTCAGCATCTGCAGCCTCTGTGGAGAAGGCAGGAATGAACAGGGTGTCATGTATTCGTTACGGCACAGACACATTGTATGTGGCATCACAGGCTGCTGTGTCACTGGGACATGGTGTGGTGCAATGCATAGGCTGGGACACTCACCGTCACCCCTGGCCATTGCCTCCCGCCGCATGCAGCGGAAGTACCCCGGGCAGTGTAGCCGCATCTCTCTGCCCTTCTTCCGTAGGTCCTCTACCTGGGGGGATAAGCAATGTTTGCAAACATTAGGGCCCTGTATCCCTGCCCATGGCGAACCACATGGCACACGTGTCTGCGTGCAATGGTGGCTGCTCCTGCTATGGGCAGCAGGTCCCATACTAGCTGTGGGCAGTGCCGCCTGCATGTGTGGGCATGCGGCTGGGCATTTGTGTTGTGACACCTACGTGCCCTGTGGGCCGCCTCACAGCCACCCCATGCCATATCCCTGCCATCTCCTGCCATGACATGAGAGCAACATGGCATGTGGGGTGTTCAAATTGTGGTCTACAGGGGGTGTGACTCCATACCCTCAGTGCAGTCTAGCACACACCTCGGTGTTGGGCAGACCGTCCCACATCAACAGGATTCATCACCATGTCGCCTGGACGCTGATGCAGCTTTTGTGGTGCGTGCTCGGATACCTGGGGGTGTGGGGGAGCTGGTTACCTGCACCAACATCAGCTACCATTACACCGGGATGCTTGGTGGACCACTGGAATCTGATGTGCTGCCTCCTGGGGATGTGGCAGAACCGGGAACTTGCAACAACATCAACTACCATAACACCAGGCTGTAGAATAGACATGTGTAGTCATAAGAACATAAGAACATAAGAACATAAGAAATGCCATACTGGGTCAGACCGAGGTCCATCAAGCCCAGTATCCTGTTTCCAACAGTGGCCAATCTAGGTCATACGTACCTAGCAGTTTCCCCAAAAGACACAGGTTCTGCAGTGCTTGTACTAGGCCAAGCATTGATATCCTGGGTCCCTTTTTAATAGTGGTTTATGGACCTTTCCTCCAGGAACTTGTCCAAACCTTTTTTAAACCCAGCTATACTAACAGCCCTTACTACATCCTCCGGTAACAGATTCCAGAGTTTGATTACACGTTGAGAGAAGAAATATTTTCTCCTATTTGTCTTAAATAGTTTACCCTGTAGCTTCATTACATGCCCCCTAGTCCTTCTATATTCTGATAGCGTAAACAATTTATCCACGTTTATCCGTTCCACTCCATTCATTAATTTATACACCTCTATCATATCTCCCCTCAGCCGCCTCTTTTCTAGGTTAAAGAGCCCTAACCTTTTTAGCCTCTCTTCATAGGAGTAGCCTTCCATCCCCTTCACCAATTTGGTGGCTCTTCTCTGTACTTTTTCTAATAACTCTATGTCCTTTTTAAGATACGGTGACCAGAATTGCACACAATATTCAAGGTGCGGTCGTACCATGGAGCGATACAGAGGCATTATAATATCCTTTGTTTTATTCTCCATCCCTTTCCTTAGGATACCTAGCATTCTATTTGCTTTCTTGGCCGCCGCTGCACACTGGGCGGAGGGTTTTAACATGTTATCCACGATGACTCCTAAATCTTTTTCCTGGGTGGTGGTTTCTAATGTGGAGCCTTGCATCTTGTAACTATAGTGTGGGTTGTTCTTTCCTAGGTGCATAACTTTGCACTTGTCCACATTAAATTTCATCTGCCATTTGGATGCCCAGTCTTCCAATTTATCCAGATCCTCCTGCAGTTTTCCACAATCCTCTTGGGTTTTAACAACTTTAAACAGTTTTGTGTCATCTGCAAATTTGATTACCTCACTAGTTATTCCCTTTTCCAGGTCATTTATGAATATGTCAAAAAGTAGCGGACCCAGTACAGATCCCTGGGGTACTCCACTATTCACCTTTTTCCATTGGGAATATTGGCCATTTAGCCCTACCCTCTGCTTTCTATCTTTTAACCAGTTCCCGATCCACAATAGTACACTGCCTCCTATCCCATGACTTTTTAGCTTCGCCAAAAGTCTCTGATGGGGGACCTTGTCAAAAGCTTTCTGAAAGTCCAGATACACTATATCAACCGACTCACCTTTGTCTACCTGTTTATGCACACCTTCAAAAAAACAGATCAGATTAGTAAGACAAGATCTGCCTTGTCTAAAGCCATGTTGGCTGTCTCCCATTAGGCCATGACTATCTACATGCTGTGTAATTTTGTTCTTTATGATGGCTTCTACCATTTTCCCTGGTACTGACGTCAGGCTCACCGGTCTGTAATTTCCCGGGTCACCCCTGGAACCCTTTTTAAAAATTGGTGTTACGTTGGCGACCCTCCAATCTTCAGGTATTACAGATGATTTTAATGAAAGTTCACAGATTACCAATAACAGGTCTGCAATCTCATATTTCAGTTCTTTCAACACTCTGGGATGTATACCATCCGGTCCAGGTGATTTGCTACTATTCAGTTTATCAAATAGTTGTAATATATCTTCCCGGTGTAGCGATATTTCTCTCAATTCCTCTGCAGTATCACCTTTAAATACCACTTCAGTCTTGGGTAACACCCCTACATCTTCCTCAGTAAAGACCGAAGCAAAGAATTCATTCAGTCTCTCTGCTATAGCCTTGTCTCCTCTTACTGCCTTTTTTACCCCTCTATCATCTAATGGTCCAATTGACTCTCTCACAGGCCTTTTGCTACGAATGTACTTGAAAAAGTCTTTATTTCGTGTTTTTGCTTCCGTAGCAAGTTTCTTCTCAAATTCCCGCTTTGCCTGCCTTATCAATGCTTTGCATTTAACTTGCCAGTGCTTGTGCTGTTTCCAGTTTTCATCATTTGGCTCTTTTTTCCATTTTCTGAAGGTTGCTCTTTTGGCAGCAACAGCCTCTGACCTCACCTTTAAACCATGCTGGCAGTTTTTTGGACTTTCTTCCACTTTTCTTAATGCGTGGAATACAGCTGGTCTGGGCTTCGAGGATAGTATTTTTAAATAATACCCAAGCTTGCTGTAAGTCTTTAACCTTTGGAACCGCTCCTTTTAGTTTTTCCGAACTATATTCCTCATTCTATCATAGTCACCCTTTTGAAAGTTAAAAGGTAGTACTGTGGATTCCTTTACTATCTGTCCTCCACTGATTAAATCAAACATGATCATACTATGATCACTATTGCCAAGTGGTCCCAACACCCTTATTTCTTGCACCAGATCTGGCGTTCCACTAAGGACTAGGTCCAGTATGGCTTCCCCTCTGGTCAGTTCATGAACCAGCTGCTCCAAGAAGCAGTCATTTATTTCATCTAGAAACTTTATCTCTTTAGCTTGTCCTGCTGTGACACTGTCCCAGTCGATACCGGGGTAATTGAAATCACCCATTATTACTACTCTGTTGTGGCTTTTGTTAGCTTCCTTGATTTCTTTGAGCATTTCATCATCCATTTGTTCATTCTGGCCAGGTGGTCGATAGTATACTCCCACTGCCATCACCTTCCCCTTCATAAATGGAATTTCAATCCATAGAGATTCTACAGCATATTTTGTTCCCTGCAAAACTTTAATCCTTTCTGACTCAATGCCCTCTCTAACATAGAGCGCAACCCCTCCACCAATTTGTTCAGCTCTATCATTACGATATAGTTTATATCCAGGTATCACAGTGTCCCACTGGTTATCCTCCTTCCACCATGTCTCTGAGAGTGCAATCATATCTAACCTCTCATTTAATGCTATATATTCTAATTCTCCCATCTTATTGTTTAGACTTCTAGCATTGGCATACAAGCATTTTAGAGACTGCATTTTATTAATATTAATCTGGCTATTGGTAGGCATGGGTAATTGGGAATCTTTATGCTCTGTCTGCTCCTTACTCAAGGGCATTTGGGCTACTATACTCCCTTTTGGAACCTCACTGCTTTTGGTAGTATCCTTCAAGGATACCTTTGTCCGAACCGTGCGCTCCTGGGTGACTGTCGGCTTTCCCCTATTTTCTAGTTTAAAAGCTTCTCTATCTCTTTTTTAAAGGTTAATGCCAGCAGTCTGGTCCCATCCTGATTAAGGTGAAGCCCATCCCTTCGGAAGAGCCCCCCCTTTCCCCAGAATGTTCCCCAGTTCCTAACAAATCCAAAACCCTCATCCTTGCACCATTGTCTCATCCACGCATTGAGACTCCGGAGCTCTGCCTGTCTTTTGGGTCCTGCACGTGGAACAGGAAGCATTTCGGAGAACGCTATCCTGGAAGTTCTGGATTTCAACTTCCTACCTAAAAGCTTAAATTTAGCCTCCAGAACTTCCCTACCACATTTTCCTATGTCATTGGTACCAACATGTACCAAGACAGCAGACTCCCCCCCAGCACTATCTATGATCCTATCTAGGCGGTGCGTGAGATCTGCTACCTTCGCACCAGGCAGGCATGTTACCAGGCGATCCTCACGTCCACCAGCCACCCAGCTATCTACATTCCTAATGATTGAATCACCAACTATAACAGCTGTCCTGACCCTCCCCTCATGGGGACATGGCCCTGGAGAAACGTCCTCGGTGCGAGAGGGTTTTACATCACCTGGAGGACAGGTCCTAGTTACAGGATCACTTCCTGCCACACCAGGGTGATGCTCTCCTGTCACGTGACCTCTCTCCTCCATGGCAACAGGGATGCTGCCAGACTGGAGGTGGGACTTCAGGACTATATCCCTGTAGGTCTCGTCCATGTACTTCTCTGTCTTTCTTATGTCTTCCAGGTCTGCTACTACTCTAGCCTCTAGAGAACGGACTCGTTCCCTGAGAGCAAAGAGCTCCCTGCACTTAGTGCATATGTAGGACCTCTCACCAACTGGGAGATAATCATACATGTGACACTCGATGCAAAAGACTGGAGAACCCCCATCTCGTTGCTGGACCTCTGACTGCATCTTAGTTTAAAGCTTGTGTTTAGGTCTTTTAAATCGGTATATAATAAGGATTGGTGTAGATGCTTATACTAATAAAAGTGTATCTAATACCCCTAATACACCCTGTGTACCTGAAGCTAATTAATCACAGGTCCTCTGTGTATGACTGATTTGGATTAAGAGCTGCACCTGAGAGCAGCCCCTTTCCTCTAAGATGTCCAAGTACCTATAAAACTACAATTTCCCCAGGGGTGGGTGGGTGCTGGGGAGGGAGGGGGGAGATAAGTCCTATTAAAGAGGGCAGTTACAAGGTACCCTGTCCTGAACCCTCAGCAGGGGGATGGGGGTACCACACAAGGCCCAGTTAATTGAGAGAGGCAAGGTAAGTACAGCTGAGAAGGCTGAAACTTGCACACCACTAAGACAAACACTAAATAATTAAACAAACAAAAGTTAGACAAAAAGTAAATAATTAAATAAACAGCTAGAACTCACAGTAAGATGTCCCAGGAGGCAAAAATCCACTCACTAGCAGAGCTCTGTAAAAGTTCAGCCTTTCTCTGATCAGAGAAAAGCAAACTAAAACAGCCTATGCACACGTGGAGAAAACAGGAACAAGGTTACAGGATACCTCAGGGGGAGGGGGTCAGGGGGAGGAGTCACTCAGGCAGGCAAGGACAGGAAAAAGCTTAACAACAGCAGGCTCTGGGGAGAGAGATTAATTCAAAATGGCTACCACACACACAGGGGGAGGAGTCACTCAGGCAGGCAAGGACAGGAAAAGCTTAACAACAGCAGGCTCTGGGGAGAGAGATTAATTCAAAATGGCTACCACACAAGGCCCAGTTAATTGAGAGAGGCAAGGTAAGTACAGCTGAGAAGGCTGAAACTTGCACACCACTAAGACAAACACTAAATAATTAAACAAACAACAGTTAGACAAACAGTAAATAATTAAATAAACAGCTAGAACTCACAGTAAGATGTCCCAGGAGGCAAAAATCCACTCACTAGCAGAGCTCTGTAAAAGTTCAGCCTTTCTCTGATCAGAGAAAAGCAAACTAAAACAGCCTATGCACACGTGGAGAAAACAGGAACAAGGTTACAGGATACCTCAGGGGGAGGGGGTCAGGGGGAGGAGTCACTCAGGCAGGCAAGGACAGGAAAAAGCTTAACAACAGCAGGCTCTGGGGAGAGAGATTAATTCAAAATGGCTACCACACACACAGGGGGAGGAGTCACTCAGGCAGGCAAGGACAGGAAAAGCTTAACAACAGCAGGCTCTGGGGAGAGAGATTAATTCAAAATGGCTACCACACAAGGCCCAGTTAATTGAGAGAGGCAAGGTAAGTACAGCTGAGAAGGCTGAAACTTGCACACCACTAAGACAAACACTAAATAATTAAACAAACAACAGTTAGACAAACAGTAAATAATTAAATAAACAGCTAGAACTCACAGTAAGATGTCCCAGGAGGCAAAATCCACTCACTAGCAGAGCTCTGTAAAAGTTCAGCCTTTCTCTGATCAGAGAAAAGCAAACTAAAACAGCCTATGCACACGTGGAGAAAACAGGAACAAGGTTACAGGATACCTCAGGGGGAGGGGGTCAGGGGGAGGAGTCACTCAGGCAGGCAAGGACAGGAAAAAGCTTAACAACAGCAGGCTCTGCTAAGTTCAGCCTTTCTCTGATCAGAGAAAAGCAAACTAAAACAGCCTATGCACACGTGGAGAAAACAGGAACAAGGTTACAGGATACCTCAGGGGGAGGGGGTCAGGGGGAGGAGTCACTCAGGCAGGCAAGGACAGGAAAAAGCTTAACAACAGCAGGCTCTGCTAAGTCTACTCTGCTGCCTCCTGGGGTTAGGGCAGAGCTGAGACACTGCAACAAGAACAACCACCATAACACCAGGATGTAGAATAGACCTGTGAAGTCTGCTCTGTGGCCTCCTGGGGTTAGGGCAGAGCTGGGAAACTGCAACAAGAACAACCACCATAACACCAGGATGTAGAATATACCTGTGTTGGCTGGTCTGGGGCCTCCTGGGGTTAGGGCAAAGCTGGGAAACTGCAACAAGAACAACCACCATAACACCAGGATGTAGAATAGACCTGTGAGGTCTGCACTGCTGCCTACTGGGGTTAGGGCGGAGCTGAGAAACTGCAAGAAGAACAACCACCATAACACCAGGCTGTAGAATAGACATGTGTTGGCTGGTCTGGGGCCTCCTGGGATTAGGGCAGATCTGGGAAATTGCAACAAGAACAACCACCATAACACCAGGATGTAGAATAGATCTGTGTCGGCTGGTCTGTGGCCTCCTGGGGTTAGGGCAGAGCTGTGAAACTGCAACTGGAGCACCCACCCTGACATCAGGATGTTTGATACACCCCTGTGCGCAGGTCTGTGAGCGTTCGGGGCCAAGGGTGCTGTTCCACAGATCAACAGTACCAACTAACACATCACCAGGATGACTGCTGGACCTTTGTCATCAGATCTGATGCCTCCTGGGGATGGGGCAGGGCTGTGGTACTCCGACTGCAGCAGCTACCAGTGCACCATGATGACTACTTGACCTCTGTGATCAGGTCAGATGTCTCCTGGGGATTGGCCAGAGCTGGTAATGTGTCATAGCATCAGCCACCATGGCACAGGGATGCCTAATATAGCCCTGTCATGGGGGCTTCAAATCCTGGGGGTTGGGCAGAGGTGTGCACTGCAACAGGAGCAGCTTACATCACAATGCGCTAACCTCTGCACCTCTGCTTTCATGTCTATGGCTCTTGGGGATGGGCATACGTGCACACAGCAATATACACAGATAGTTTGATCACAGGTTTGCCCACATACATGTGTCTCGCACATGTGGTGCATATCTTATGTGTTTTGACTGCTGGATATTGTGTTTCACACCTTCCCTTTAGTGACCTGTCCCCATACACTTACCTCACGTGGGTAATCCGCTACACGGTTAAAACACCTTGTGATGCGCACCCACGCCCTCCTGATGCATTCCAAATCCTGGTGTTTTGAGGTGCCTGGGAAGAGCTGCGGCTGCCTGGTGCATATTAGGGCTGCCAGCTGTCGTAGGTCGGAGCAGCTAAAGGCTGGCTTGCGGGATCGCGTTGGCATTTTGGGGGATGCCCATGTGTTGATGATGCACGCACGCACACTGCGCATGAGCTGTATCATGCATATGCTGTGCTGCAGCCTACTATGCCACGCACACGACATGTGCGTGTCACGGATGCCACATGGAAAACTATCTCTGGGGCTGCATGACTACATGTTGAATACTGTGATTGGCGGCTACAATGGCTGCCTTTAGTTTACAACATCGCATTACTTACGCTGGTTGGCCTGAACCGCATCTGCTGTGCCGCAGCTTTGGGCGCCTTATGACGTGCTTTTGGAGACGCAACGCCACACCACGCCTCTATTTAGAGGCACGGGACAAAGGTTATATTGTATTAGGCTTGTTTCACTGTTTGTGGAGATGTGTCTGACTGTTACTAACACTCATCTTGCTGTTGGTGCAGTGGGTATTCAAACCCATAAGCAGTGATTCTGAGGGCATCATATTAACCAGTGTGCTATGCTTTTTCTTATAGCACAGGCTGACTACACAGCAACTGCAGGTCAACCCAGTAAATGTCAGCTGTGCTTACCGGGATCGGGTAGACCCACAGCTAAGGCACTTTACAGGGTACCTTAGGTTTTCCAGCTGAGGTGATGGTTCATTTTTGGTGGACACACTGATATTTGCTATGGGGTATGTGTACACCATCCTAATGTTGCCGGTGAAACCCCCAGCGATGCCATATAGGGAGGTGTGCGTGCCAGTGTCCATGTAGCAGGCACTGTGTATCGCCCAATAGGAGGCGCATTGGCTGTTTCCGCGTGGTAACCTTAACTTCGTGGCAGCACTAGGAGAAGGTGTATAGAGCTGTAGCCTACTGGCTAATACAATGACCAACAAGCCAAAGGACATGAGTTCAATCTCTCAGGGGTCTCATCTGATATGGCTGTCTGGGGCAATCTCTTTTGCTGCATGTAACAGTCTGCACATCTCTACAATCTGTGCTGCCAGCAGAAACACCCTCGCCTCATTGCCATCACCTACTGCGCCCTATAGGGCAGGGGGGTGTCTGGACCCACATGTGGATTGGGGGCAGCGCCTACAGACCCGCCCTCTCATGGCCAGGGTGGGGGGACAAGATCTGCCACCAACAGCCCCACACTACATCTTTGCAATGGCGGCAGTGGAGAGACATGATGAAGGGCTGTGGGACCAGCTACCCCGGTCCTGCAGGGGAGAGGGCACCCTCCAAAGCACTGGATGCAGATATGTTTGTATCACACAGGGCACTGGCAGACAGGCAGTAGGCCTGTATACACTCAGATGCCCCCCACCACCACCTGACATTGACCAGCAGTGGGCACTGTCAGTCTTCACCCTGCAAGGTGCTTCAACCATACACATTCTAACTGCAGACAGTCTGCTAGCTAGTACATAGTGCAAGTTCCTGGAGGAACTGTGTACATGCAAAAATGGGATGTGAGCACTCACACAAGCAAGTATATCAGTGATTGGGCCCCAGAACAGGAAACCCATAGATATCACCTGAAAAAAATACTGTATAGCACTATGGGGTAACCTAGCCATGCCATGGTCACTGCTCAGTCAGGGTGCGAGTGACCTCACAGCATGACATGCTGTGGCCACCCTGTCTGTGCAGGTGGTGGTCAGGCACTACAATGTCCCAGCCATTGCCCTATGCCCTGTGCAGATGCATCCTGCCCAGGCTGCCCTGTCCGGGCCATACCCACAGTACCTTGCTTCTCATTATGCACATTGGCAGGCTAACACTGGAAACAGTGCAAGCTTTGTGGGCTCAGTAAGGTGTAGGCAGCTACAACACACTGGGTAAACATATACCCACTCCCACACCTATTTCAGCATTGTGCATGGATAGAGGTGGTTGGCAGCCCTGGCCGCCACACCAGTCCTGGGCACAGAGCAGGCATGGCTATGGTACTCAATACATCTGGGGTCACTCCCCGGGGTGGTATACACTGTCAGGAATAAACACTGAACCACAATCCACAGATATCAGAAAGGTTGCTATGATGAATCTCTGTCAACAAATTGTGTTTAACATAGGATGTGCTATCTGACATTAAACAGAGCAACCTTTTGATATATGTGTAACGTGTTCCCAAGTTTAGGACGGCATTGCTAAGGTATGCAGGTGCTAGTATTGGGAGATGCTAGTCTGCGCAGGGCCCAACAGCCTGACTCTCCATGAGATGTTGGATAGTGGAGCCTGTGGGTGTGGGTGTTTGTGCTGCTGCTCTAAGGCAGAGGTTCCCAACTCCGGTCCGGGTGGGCCGAAAACGGTTCTGGTCTTCATGCTGTCCCTAATGAATATGCATGGTTACATTTGCATACAATGGGGGTGGGGCATGTAATTACATCTCATTCATATTTATTAGGGACATCCTGACAACCTGAATGGTGTTTGGCCCTCCAGGCCTGCAGGTGGGACACTCTGCTCTAGGGATTGCACATGTTAATGGTGTCTGTGCTCTGTAGGGTAAAATATAGGCGTTTATGCATGTTTCATTTATCTGCAATAAAGGTTCTGTCTTTATTACCACAGTTTAGTACTGGATAAAATATAGGGACATCGTTTTCAGGGGCCACAGCTGGGATTTGAACCTGTGATCCTCTGCCCCTGCACACAATGGCTGTGTGGACTGCACCACACTGTTGCCACAGAAACAGATCATTTCCTGGGGATACCATGACTGTATGTCAGACAGATCGTGCCTGTTGCTGTGCATGGCACACACCTAAATGGGGCTTGGCCGTGGCCTACTGTGGGCAGCTGCCACTACCCCCTCTACCACCAGCACCCCCCCCCCCCCGCCACCATGCTGTTATGCCCTTATGCCGGTGGTGCGCAGTCCCAGTGTGCCGGGAGGGAGCTGCCTATGGTGTGGGTTCTCGGGTGGGGTGCCTACATGGACATGCGCACTTCCCCCCGGCACCATCTGCCAATGTTATATGCCCTTGGGTGTACCTGCTGGGTAATATCCCCTGGGACACTGTGGGAAACACACTTGTGCCCATGTTGAACCCTCGTAAGTTGCTGTATCGGCATTCCTATATGCCACCTAGGCATCTGCCTAGTCTGCATTGTGCCCCAGCTGCACCACAGCATGTGCCGCCTGCAGCCCTCTGTATCCCATTTCCAGCATCAGTACAGTTGCCCTTTCCTATGTGCCACTCGGCTGTTGTGGCACAAGTGCACGCCATAACAAACCTGCTCAATATAAACAAGACAAAACCCTGATCACCGCTATTTCAATGTGGGATTATTCACTTTGTAGGGGGACAGAGAATAGACCCTTCCAAACATGATATCTTCTTTTTTTATGCATTGTCAGTAGTGTTGCTTTATGTTTATCATTAACATCACTATTGGCCATCTTGGTTATTGGGATTTCAAATGTGGTTCTGGTCATCTTATCTCTTTATTTGCCTTTTTGGGTCCTGCACATGTACCACTACTATCACGTTTTGAGGTTTCCCTGCCTTTGCTATACATTGCTGACTGAAATGGTTTCTCTGACCTGCAAATGTGCCTAGCGCGAGTTTTTCACTGGTGCTAATTTTCTGAGCTTCATTTCACGGTGTTAGTGTGCAAGGAGCCACTCCACGCCCACTCTCCACCCATTGACCCCTTCTCTCCGCCCCTGGGGAGCCTTCTCCACCCTCTGGGGAGCCTTGCTCCACTCTCTGGGGAGCCTTGCTCCACCCGCGGCGCACCTTACCGCCACAGCAGACGTTATCGTGCGACACATGACGTCATTGCATGATAATGCACCATTATCACCCGATAACATCATGTATCACACGATAACATCGCAGCTGCGCCGTTAGCGCAGTTTAGTAAACATACCCCTTAGATTGTGAACCCTTCGGGGACAAGGGAATAAAAAGTACCTGTTAGTATACATGTAAACCGCACTGATTCTAAAGAGCACGGTATATAAAATAAATGATCCCGGCAATGTGTAAGAGCATCCACATTCTGGGAAAATTTATTACTTTATCAACAATAAAAAGATTTGAATATAAAAGGGAGAAATCCATGGAATCTGCAAAGACAAGTATGGAAGAGTTTTACTTCAGGAAGGTGAAGGGGATCATATACTCAAACAGATACAGTGACCAAAAGCACACTGGAACTAGACACAGACAGGCAGGGCTGGTGTTAGGGTTTCTGGCTCCCCCTTGCAACCTATAGATTGGTGCCCCTCCTTTATTAATGTTGGCTACACCCCACCCCCTTTTACTCAAAACTCTTTTGTGAACTCTTTTCACATGATGCTAGTATTTCTCCTTCAAATCCAGTGTTGTAAGAAATTGCAGTGCAGGAGCAAATGCATAGCCAGAATAAAAATAATGTGCCGTCAAGTCGGTGTCCACTCATGGCGACACTCTGGATAGTTGTTCTAAACTGTGTTCGATCTTCAGTCAGGCAACTCATTGTTGACAGAGTGGCACATTGCTGGTCTTCCTCTTTTGTGTTGAACTTCTACCTTGCCAAGCATAATGTCTTTTTCTAATGATCTCTTTCTTCGCATGATGTGTCCAAAGTATGAAAGTTGAAGTCTACTGAGCAGTAAATACCTAGCATCATATGAACAGGCTGTGATAATCCAAGAGCATGCTAAATTTTAGATATGGATCAAAAGAAAAACACTCAGCTGAACGGACAGCTCGGGAATATTTTACTCACTGATAAAATAGGCAGGAGAAAGATTTTGTACAGAATATAGGAATCAACAACATGATAGCCATGCAGTCAATGTACATCTAGAAACTATAAGCAAAATCGGTATACTGTTGATGCAAAGAATAGTCACAAAATAGTCTGTCACAGTAGGAAGACAGTGGCAACATTAATATATTGCTAATTTAAAGCACATGTTTTAAGCAGGTTTCAACGACAAACCAATAGGTTACAAGTTATAGCACTGTGAAGAATAATTAGTAAAATAGGCTAACAGTATACAAGCATGTCATTAGACTGCTGTAAAATAAGAAAATATACTCTGAATATATTATTCATATGCCAGCATTTCAGAATGCTTTGCTGTGCCCAGACAATTCACTGTTTAATAAATTGGAACGGAAAGCCCAAACATTAGTGTCCATAAAATATGTTAAAGTAATCTGATTACTATTTTTCCCTAAAATCTTTTACTGTGCCATGCTTTGATAAGACAAACAGCCTTCCGCAGACTCCCAAGCATGAAAGTCACATCCTTAAACAGCCAATCGGTATTGCAAAAGATGACCATTTAGGGCCATCCTGATCCAGTATCTTTTAAACAGCTCCCAAACTCCAATGGGGGGTCACAAAATCAGTTGCCCATATCTCCCCAATAAATCCATGCTTTCTCCTGAGCAGAACTAATATGTAGTACTTTAAATAACTAAGACAGTCTATATAACAAATTTTGTAATAACTCAAAAGCATATCAATGACTACACAAACATAATATGGCCAATTATAACCATAATATGGGCAAATGTAAAACTATTATACATAAAAAGGATACTGAGCCACAATGCAGGATGAATAGCACAGTAAACCTACAAGAGCATATTGTGAAAACTGATTAAACATTCAGGATATCCATTCCTACAGTGTTTTTAATGATTTTTACTACTTATTATTCTTTTATGCTATTCTATTGATTTTTAACAAGTATGATTTTTAACAAGTGTGTTTAATAATTTATTCATGTGTTTGATATGTACAGAGACCCACAACCCTGATGAAGGATAGTCCCGAAACATGGCCATGTTGGGTTCTGTGGCCCACAGCGTTTCCCCTTAATAAAGATTACACTGATCAACATTGAAATCGTTACTGACTTTAAAAGGACCTAATCTGTAGTATCTTGGTGAGCTGAACACGAATATAAGATTAAAAAATTTTTATTGGCTCTCGTTTTGTTTTGTTTTTTAAACTTTTATTTTCATTTTGCAACAAACAAAAGAAACAACACACCAAAAAAGACAAAACAAGTATACAATAAGGAAAAGTAAACCCATTGCCCCCCACCCCGGTGCTTCTTCTCTACCCGTTTGTATCAGCATGTGAGCGCTTCCAATGAACAGTGATTATACATCAAACGATCAAAAAAGTATCCACAATACAGCATGATCATGAAACAGAGATAGATACAAAATTAGACAGTCAGATGAGAGCATTTAGCAAAATGTACATATTCATTGAGCATCTTCCATTGAGACCAATGAGAAGGAGTCTGAACGGAAGAAGCGAACAGACGAGGTATTTGTTCATATTTACTGTAGAGACAGGCATGATTCCACCATTCATTGAGGCTCAGATGGGAACTAATTTCCCAGTATTACTTAATAAGGGAAATAGCAATGCCAAGCGTAAAGTTCAAAAGGAGATAAGCCATTTTGGGAGAGAGGGGATCCCCGCAACTGGGCGAAGTCCCACTATCCTCCAAGAAAGGGACTCCTGAGAGTGCAATATAGACTAAATACGACCCCAGACCCGACGCCAGTTATACTGTAGTGCGGGATATTCATGCATAACATGAAGTAATAAACCAATGACCACAGGACGTGTCCAGCAACCATTACCCTGTGTAGTGTTCCATTTGTCTAGTCTGTGAGAAGTGTAAAAACACCGGTGGGCTAGAAAGAAGAGGGTCTGAGTGAGTGAGGCGGGTCGGGAACCCGTGTCCCTCTGCTCCAGATAAGGCTCCATTGCTCCGAGGTTAAAGTCACATGCAATTCTCTCTCCCATACTTTCTACGCTATAGAGGTATCTCTAGTGATAGCATTACATAAGGTTTAGTAGAATGGGATGCTACCCCCGGTGAACTACCGAGAAATCGGAAGTCTCCAATCAACCTTATGCAGAGAGTGCCGATGGCGGGAGTACCCTAGTGCGCCGAATGCAATGCTGAAGTTGCACTGACCAGAGTCGGGGGTCGAAAGGTTGTATAAGAATATTAGAGGCACCTAAAGTGTCGAAAAGCATTGGCGGATAGTGGGAGTCTAAGGGGAGAGTCATACCAGGGAGTAAGATAAGAGGAATCGGTGAGCAAAGGCCCGCAACTATATCTAGCCACATAGGTCTGCTCGGTACTGGAACTTCCAACCAACGAGCACCTTGTTTGAGAAGAAAAGATTGAGGGAACACTTGAGTAAAATCGCCACCAAGTATTAATGGAGCATTGGCGGAGGCCGAGGCCAACTACGCAAAGCTTGCATAGTTAGCAGGGTTGTCCACATTCAGGGCATAGTGCAAATACACGTGAATTCACTATCTCCAAACTCAAGGTGTACACGGGCCCATCTACCCTCCATGTCAGCGCTAATATCAGGTACAGTAGCGTGCAAAGACTTCTTAACCAGAATGGCTATCCCGTACCATTTGGAAACGGTGGGAGAATAGGCAGCTACCATGTGAGGCCTAGCATTGAGTTGCAGTGTTTCAGCAGAGTATAATGCGTTTCCTGAAGAAACACCAAATCAACATGCTCGTGGCTAAGAGAGCTAAGGATTTTCTTTCCTTTGAGTGGACTAGTAATGCCTTTGACGATGAATAATAAGATTTTACATAAGGCCATTCAGAAAAGTTAAAATTCTGAGCATGATAACACACATAATTTCACTGTGTCCCTCAAACTGACTGTATCTGGCTGTACACATGACATAGGAAAAATAAACTAATATAATACAATGAAGCGCCCCACATTAACAAAGAAAACCGCAGTACGGTAGAGGAGAAGCAAAACCCCAAAATTACTGGCGACCATGTGTCTGCGGGGAGAAGCCCCAGAGAAGGCCGAAATTGAAAAAACATATAACCTGTGGGACTGTGCGTGCTCCGAATCCGACCGAGGCACACATCATGAAGGGATAGGAGACCAAAGACAAAAGTCATACAGAGAAAGAAAGAAAGTCCAGGCTATTTCTGTGCTGGGCTATGACCGCCACATCGGGCCCTTCAAAATGGCGGACAGAGCCGGCAGATAAGAGTCCAAGATTTGGGATTAGCGCATCTGCTCTGCTTCTTTGGAGTCCAAAAATGTTGATAGTAGATCAGGATCCTCGAACGTCCTGGTCTGGTTGTGGAGAGTCACTCGGAGCTTCGCTGGATACAACAGGCCAAAGCGAGCCTGTAGCTGTTGAAGTCGAGGGCGAAGAGCAAGGAGTTTCTTCCGACGATCAACGGTAGGCTTTGCCAAATCAGGAAAGAAGGAGACCTTACGGCCTTCAAATTCCAAATGATGATTCGCTCGGGCAGCATGTAAAATTTGTTCCACTTGTTGATATCGTAGCAAGCTAAAGATAATAGGCCGGGGGGTCGTGCGGTTGAGCGCCATGCGGGCAGGAACACGGTGTGCTCGATCGATTTCCAGTTCTCTGTGAAAAGTGATCTTCAGCAAGGAGGGAAGAGTTTTGAGCAAGAATTCTCTTATATCTCCTGCTTCCACCCCCTCCGGCATTCCGAGGAGCCTCACATTGTTGCGACGGGCGCGATTATTGCTATCTTCCAACTCCTTTTGAAGATTCTGTATCTGGCGCTCAGCCTCGTCCAGTTTGCCCAAGCGCACCTCGTGCGAGTCGAGGACCCCCGCCATATTGTCCTGTCGTAATGAAAGACCTTCAAGTCGGTCCTGGAGCACTCCAAAGTCTTCTCGCATGGCTCGAAGCGCTTCTCCATTGGACTGGACCAATTCCTTCACGCCGCGTATTTCCTCCAGAATTTCCAGGTGCATTGCGGGGTTTTCACGAAATGGAACCATCTTCTGTGGGGAGGACACCTCTGTTTTGGAGCGTTTTCCGTGAGAAGAAGAAGGAGACCCGAAGTCCAAGCGCGCTGGTTTATGGGCCGCCATCCCCCCCGAGGTGCCCCGGTCAGCTCGGAGCGAAATAGTAAATTTATATAGGTATTAAGTCAGGATTCTGAGTAGGCCTCTCGGGAGCTTCAACGCAAAGCGTCCTACCCGCTGGACATCAGGCTCCGCCCCCATTGGCTCTCGTTTTGAAGATATTGCATGTAGTTCATTTTTGACGTTTCACTGTGTAAATTTATCCAGTAGGACATCAACAACATCCCAAATAAGCCTTGAATGATGTAATATTGCATCACATTGCATAATACCAGCATGCACACATCATCCAGAGTTGATTGCATCATTTTCTGATGCAATGCAATACTAGTGCTAGACGGCTGCTTAAGCCATCTGATGTCAGCAGTGTACTATACGCAGTCGGAAAGGAAAGTAATCTGGTATTCTGTTCCGATATTGAAAGCCTCATGAATGCCTTAAAAATCACTCATGACCCATAAGACTGGAGACTATTTATAGACTCTTCGAAACTGAGTCTGAAGGTATGCTTTTGAACAATTGAAATCTTCTTCCATCTATTCCAGTAGCACATGCCGTCCACATGAAAGAGACATATGATAACTTAAAGCATCTACTGACTTCCATTAACTACAAGTACAGCTGGCACCTCTGTGGTGACTTGAAGGTAGTTGCCCTTTTAATGGGACTGCAGCAGGGATATATAAAATACATGTGTTTCTTATGTGAGTGGGATAGCCGAGCAAGGGATTGGCACTACTTGCGGAAGGAATGGAATCGTAGACAAAATGTAACAGTTGGAGAGAAGAATATCCAGCACCCAGCTCTGGTTGAGGCTCACAAAATCATGCTACCACCCGTTCACATCAAACTAGGTTTGATGAAAAACTTTGTGAAAGCCATGGACCGCACTTCGCCAGTTTTCCGATACCTACATGGAAAATTCCCTCGACTCAGCGAAGCAAAGATTAAAGAGGGAGTTTTTGTGGGTCCTCAGATTCGAGAGCTCTTCAAAGATGACCAGTTCAACAACTTGCTGCAGGGTGATGCAAAACAAGCATGAAATGCTTTTCACCTAGTGTCAACAAACTTTCTCGGGAATGTTAAGGCAGAAAACTACAAGGAACTAGTACAAGACATGCTGATGCAGTATCAGAAAATTGGCTGCAATATGTCTCTAAAGATCCATTTCCTTGATTCCCATCTCAATTTCTTTCCTGACAGCTGTGGTATGGTTAGTGATGAACAGGGTGAACGTTTTCACCAGGATATTGCAACGATGGAGCAAAGATACCAGGGAAAATGGTCCACTACAATGCTGACTGACTACTGCTGGACACTCCCCAGAGAAGCTCCCAAACAGCTGTACAAGAGACAAGCGAAAAAATCTAAGAAGTAGTCTATGACTTGGTTTTTTACAGGTATTAACCGAAGGCCTATTATATTTACTATTGACATGCCTTTTGTGATGTAAACATTAATTCTTGTAGATTACAAAAAAACTAGAGCCAACTGCAATTTCACTGTCATATTCGTGTTCAGCATATAAAAATTGATAAGAAATGACAATTTTTATTTCAGTAACATGACTTTTGTAAAACGTTGTTCACCAGTGTTACCTGTGGTTCACACTTCACACTTTGCTCCTGACTCCTGGTTTCTTGGTGATTTCCTGTGAGTGTGGTTCTGCATTTCCATTTAGACTTTCTGACAGGCCCTACAACATCCATATACCTATTTGAAAAGCTGAATAAGTCAGATTACTACAGTGCAGATCACTACGTGCAAACTCGGTCACACGCTCACAACACAGACCATCACCAAGTACAGAATAAGTGACCACAACCAAAAATAAAACTATGCATACAAAAGTTAAACTGAAACCCCAAGAAGCCACTCTGCATGCTGTTTAAAATATAAAGATAGCGTTAAGTCCGATGTCTAAATTAAAAATAACATTTTTTCTACCTTTATTGTCTAATCATTTTATTCTCTGATCATGCTGGTTCCAATCTCAAGATTCTGTTTTCCTCTCTCTTTTCTTAACACTCTTTCTGTGGTCTCTAGTTCATCTGCCATTTCTTGTCTCTCCTTTTGTTTTCTTCACTTCTTTCCAACTTGGATATTGATCTTTTCCTTTCATCTTTCTTCCATTTTTTTTCTCTCTCTGTCCACTCAGATTTCACTTCTACTTCTTACTATCCCGTCTTCAATCCCCCCTTTGTTTACTCCATCTACCTACCACTTTTCCACCCTCACCCCAGTCCTCCCATTCCCCATCTCTTCTTCCCTGGTCCATTGTTCCCCAGTCTTTCACTCACTCTATCTCCTCCCCCATTCAGTGTGTGTGTCTCTCTCTCTCAATCTTTCCCTCCATCCAATCTATCCACTCACCCTCTCTCTCTCTCTCTCTCTATCCTTCTGTGTCCCCATCCCCTTTCCTATCCCCATTTGTCCAGCATCTCCCCCATCTCTATAACATCCCCTCCCTATTACTCACAGACCCATCGTCTCTCTGTTTCTTTTGCACCCTACTTACAACCATGTTATTCTTCTCCCCCTCTCTCCCTATTACCCCAGTGCCCTTTATCTCCCATTTTTCTCTGTTCCACCCCTCATGTCCAGCATCTTCCCATAGCCTCCCTATACTTCCCCTCATACCCAGCATCCCCACTCCGTTTCAGAAATCTCCACTCATTGCTTCTCCCTGTACCCACTTCCCATGTTTAGTATCTCCCCTTGATCTCCCTAGCCCTCACATCTAGCATGTCCCCTCCACCTCCCTATTCCACTCTGCATCCAGCATCTCCTCTCTGTCTCCCTGTGCCCCTCCATGTCCAGCATCTCCCTCCATCTGCCAATGCCCCCCGTGTCCAGCATCTCTCCTGTTTTCCTTTGACCCCCCCCCCATGTGCAGCATCTGTCCTGTTTTCCCTTGATACCCCCGAGTCCAACATTTTCTCTGCAACTTCATTTCCCCTCCATCTCCCTATGCCCCCATGTCCAGTATCTCCATCTCCCTATGCCCCCCATGTCCAGCATCCCCATCTCCCTATGGCCCCATGTCCAGTATCTCCATCTCCCTATGCCGCCTGTCCAGTATCTCCATCTCCCTATGCCCCCCATGTCCAGCATCTCCATCTCCCTATGCCCCCCATGTCCAGCATCTCCATCTCCCTATGCCCCCATGTCCAGTATCTCCATCTCCCTATGACCCCATGTCCAGCAACTCAACATCCCAATGCCCCCAATGTCCAGCATCTCCATCTCCCTATCCCCCCCAGGTCCAGGAGCTCCATCTCCCTATGCCCCCATGTCCTGCATCTCCATCTCCCTATGCCCCCATGTCCAGTATCTCCATCTTCCTATGCCCCCCATGTCCAGGATCACCATCGCCCTATGTCCCCGATGTCCTTCATCTCCATCTCCCAATGCCGCCCATGTCCAGTATCTCCTTCTCCCTATGCCCCCCATGTCCAGCATCTCCATCTCCCTATGCCCCCATGTCCAGTATCTCCATCTCCCTATGCCCCCCATGTCCAGAATCTCCATCTCCCTATGCCCCCACTTTCCAGTATCTCCATCTCCCTATGCCCCCATGTCCAGTATCTCCATCTCCCTATTCCCCCCATGTCCAGTATCTCCATCTCCCTATGCCCCCCATGTCCAGTATCTCCATCTCCCTAGCCTTCCATCCCCTGCTCAGTATCTTCCTTCCACTCTCTGACTATTCTCTGTTTCCCTTAACATACTCCGTGCATTTTTCACTTCCCCTTTGTACTCTCACTCCCCCTGCTCGCCATCTTGCACTCTTGCTTTGGGCCCTGCAGCAGGAGCAATCTGGCTGGCAGCTCTTCTGCCCACGGGACCTGTTACTCCCAGGGTCAGGATCTTCTGTTTGGAACTGTGATTGTGGCCTTGCTGCTTCTGCAGGCAGAAGAATTGTGTAAGTCCCGTGACCAGGATACTTCATTCGTGTGGCTTTGCATAATTCTTTTGCTCACTGGAGCAGCAAGTCCCACGGGCAGGATCTTCTGTTTGCAGGGTGGGAGAGAGAGAGAAAGAGGGTGGGGGATAGCTAGCACCGGTGTCCCCTGTTGCCAGCACCCCCCTTACCTCACTTACCGGGTAGTGATGGCCCTGCAGACAGATTCAAATGCAATTCTCTTCAGCAGAAAGCTTAGGGAAGAAACTGGCAGACACTTCAGGGGCCTTTCAGACAGTCTAGAAACTGAAAAAGATAGCCAGAGATAGAGTCGTCTTCCTTTTTCTTTGTTACCTAGCAACACCTAGCTTATGTCAGATTCAAAGTGGCAGTGCCAGGGAGGATGGGTGGAAACCAAAAACTACAAAATCATAAGCAATGACAGCTGCTTAAATATGAGGATCCCTTATTCCAAATCAAAAACATTTTAGGAATTTCAACATTTAAATATATGTGACTTTTTCCTGGGGGAAGAAGGGGTACTTCTGGAATAACGTTATGTGTAGTCAGGATCACCTGTCACTGAGCAGTGGATTTGGGATTTTGTCTTATCTGAAGGTGCTAAGGTCGATGTCGCCAGCAGGGCATACCTGTGTTGAATATGGTGTGCTGTGTGGCTTGGATCTGATATGAGTATAGTTAGCACTGTGCTTTATTCTTGCACTCACTGAAGGAAGTCAAGCAGAGCAGTTCTGAGGGATAGGTATGTCTGTGATATAGGAAACCCGAATACTGAGTAAGCATACATTACGAATGTGCATTTGTTAGTGTGCTTTTGATTCATTAATGACTTTAGGCATTTACTGTATGCTAAATTGAAACACAAATTAACCTATGAATTAGTGCATGGATTTAAAAAAAAATCTTACTAACATGAATGTCAGAACTAACCCAAAAATGTCTGAACATCATAGGAAAACACAAAAATGAACCAAAAGGTTTTTCCATGGACATCCCAAGAATATTTATAGTATGAAAAAATGAGCTCATAACATTACATGTTTAAGATCAAAATACATTGCAAGATAACAGTTGCCTATACTGGTAGAAAACCAGGGATGGTTCTATTGCTGTAGCAAAGTGCAATCAATGAATAAGTCCAGGAGTCAATAGACAGGGTCCAAGTCAGTTTATTGTGCACAAGGCCCAGTCAGTCAAGCTTCAAAAGGTACTGAGCGGAGGTTTATACAGAGACATAACTTTTTATACCGCTTTTTCAGTTTGATACATGAAAACGTTCTATTGGTTCTAGCTCGAAACATACAAACTTCTCATTGGTTATACATTCCCTTCATTGGTCCAATTAGAAATCCCTCCGGAGCCTAGCAACCGGCCCCCTCCTCTAGGATTGCTTGAACAATGGTATAGTCTTGACTTGGTAACTTTTCTACTGCAAGGTTAACTTCGGCTTCTGAAATGCATATACTGTTACTTTTACTGTTACTTTCTGGTTCTTTCACATACAAGAGAATAATAGAAGACTTATGCATTCATAAAAACTCCTTATTAAGCATTTTAAAACATCTTTTTCATTTTTCATAGATTTATGGTTCTTTTCTAACTGTAATGGAAATTAGGATCCAGGCCTAACTTACAGGCCTTTCATGGTAGCAGGCTATGCTAGGCCATAGCCTACCTCATTCCCCCCTTTGATTATTCTCACCCGCAAGTGAGGAAGGGTGAGAATTAAATCACTCATTAGTCAATTTGTACATTATACAGGTGTAATAGCATTAGCATTTTGGGGTATAGGGTGATATCGCCACATAGCTAAGACTTTTGTAGCTGCCTTCCGCTCAATAGTATTATCAAGTGATGATGTTATCATGCGTAAGCAAAGGGGTAAGAGACAAGGGAGCAATAGGCAAATAGCTAAAATGAATAAGACAATCAACATAAGGGATTTCAATCCACCCATCCAGGAAAACAATGACCTAAACCACCCATCCATCTTTAAACTGTGCCATGTCTGGACAGGCACAAAAGTCTGCTCTCTCATCTGGATGGCTAAGTCTTCAACTATATGTCCATTATTATCCATCTGCAAACAACAATTACTTAGATTCAGTTTCCCGCATACTCCACCTTCAGCTGCTCTCAAATAATCTAAAGCTAAATGATTCTGATAAATGGCCGTGTGCATTTGCGTACTTTGCTTTGCTAGAAGGGTTAGTGCTTTGCTAGTTTCATTGGTTATTATTTCAACAACAGCTTGCAAACGTATTATTCGATTAATCATATAAACAGGGGTTTGATATCCCCAAGTCCCATCCTGCTCCCAAGTAGCAGGTCCATAGTATGCAATGATTCTCTCTGGTGGCCATTCATCACCTTCCCATTTGTCCCATTGGCCTATTTTCAAGGCCTCTTTCAGTTGTCGACTCCGGTACACAGGATATCCCAGCTGCTCTCCTTGGGATGTAGGCAGAAGGAAAAAGGAAGGTTGTATGGTTCCCAATACACATGCACCTCCCCAGTGATGAGGAAGCCTAGCATATGCTCAGGTTCCGCAAATCCAGTACAGTCCAGGTGGTGCTTGTCAGGAATTATATGCTGCTAAGTTAGTCCAAATACTGGCAAGCTTGGGGAATTGAATAAGAGGATTGGGAGGTTCAGTAGTGTTGACACCTGACCACCAAGAAGTCTTCTTAGTGGTACTGTTGTAAAACTTCTGATTGAGACAGACCAGCTGCCCCACTTCCATATTAAACATAGGTCCATAGCGAGAAAAACATAAGTTACCTACAATAGAGTGAGCCAATACACATTCACTTGTGGTATTGTGTATATTAGTCTGATTATATGGAACAGAATAGTTCAGTTCTTGTGCCTCCCAAGGCCATTGGTCTCCCATTGTTGTCCCTCCACAAAACAGACAGTCCGTCACATGGAGACTAGATGCAACTGCTCCTGCTAATTCAAGAAATAAGTTCTGGGAGGCAGGAGGAATTTCAAACTCTGATTTCATGGCTTCATAGAAAGAATGATTTATAAGATAGGGTGAGGATACATGGGTGTTGGTGTTTAATCGTAGATATAAAATAGTCCCTGGATCTACACCTCCTCCTGCTATACGCAACACAAACTTGTATCCTTGCTTCCATTGGCTAGGATCGGCTATGAAAAGTTGGAGAGGATTACAAGCTCCTCTTTGACATTTCGTAGGCTCTGACAGTTTAATCTTGGTTAGACTGCCTTTCTGATGATCTTCATCTCGTCCCATAGGTGCATTCTTCCAGGTAGCAAAATATACGCACTCCCATTTTGGGCAAAAGTAATCATGTCATGATGCAGTGGAGTAGATGGTGGCCGCTGTACTTTTTCCAGTACATTTTCCCCATCCATAGGCTCCCTCTGGACACATATACTTATCATCATGGTAATATGTTCGCTCCCATGACCAGGACGCACATCTGTGGTAAACATTTTTGTTGATGGCCCCACAAGCATCAAAGTTCAAGATGATAGGTTTGATGGGATTGGTGAGAGGTTTAGTTATATTCAAGATGACTCCATCCTCATCATTCCAACGTATCTCGAATGTATAGAAGGATGGATTTTGTCGGGGGTTATAACAAGTCTTACTTTTCCCCTTCGTACAAATGTTCAATTCAGTACCATTGTAGATATACCGGCTGACTGTACCAGTGCAAGTATAGTAGGAATGATAGAGCAGAGTCTGAGTAGTCTTCTGTCCAGTTCGGGTGGTGGTTATGCATGCTGCACAAGGGGGTAGAGCCAAAGTCTTTTCCAGAATTCCCAAGATCAGTACTCCCACAAAGCAATAGTGGAAGAACATTATGATTACAGTCTCTGAAAGTTAACTGGAAAGTTGAGGATGATGAACTTCGCTGAGTTTTCTTCTACTTCTGCTGCGACGGCCACTCTTGCATGACGTAAATGGTCTCTATAAAGCTGATTGTCTCCTCAAGGTGAGTCGCAATGGAGTCTCAGGATCATTTACTGACGTCCATTGGCCAGGATCAGGAGCAGCTGCCGGCTTCACTCAACTGTGATGGATCCAAGGTTCGAATTCTGCAACTTTCACTGCGGTGGGTGTTGACAGGATGATGACATATGGTCCCTTCCAATGCGGTGCCAGTGGGGTTTTTCTCCACTCTTTCACCCACACGGACGTTCCTGGCTTGAAGGGATGCAGAGGTTCAGTCAGGTTGATGGGTAGTCGGTCTTGTACCCACGTTTGGAGTTTCTGCAAAACAGAACCTAAAGCTAATAGTTCTTGTCTAGTTATTTCAGATCCTATCTGTCTCATGTCTCCTTTTATTCCGTGCACTATGGGTGGAGGTCGCCCATACAAAATCTCAAAAGGGGAGACTCCCAAGGATCTGGTGGGAGCTGAACGTATCCTAAGAAGGGCTATGGGTAAAACCTGGAGCCACTTCAAGTGTGTTTCTTGGCAAAGTTTGGATAACTGAGCTTTCAGGGTTCTGTTCATGCGTTCTACTTTCCCTGAACTCTGGGGTCTGTATGCAGTGTGTAATTTCCATTTTATTTGCAAAGCTTGAGCTAACTGTTGGGTCACTTGGGATACAAATGATTGGCCATTATCTGACCCTATAGTCGACGGTATTCCAAATCGAGGAATAATCTCATGGAGCAATGCCCTAGTGACTTCTCGGGTTTTCTCAGTTCGGGTAGGGTAGGCTTCTACCCACCCTGAAAATGTGCAGACTAACACTAACATATAGTGATATCCATTTGCACAAGGCATTTCAGCAAAGTCTATCTGTATATCACTCATGGGGGTCACCCCTACTGACTGAATTCTTGGGGGTGGAACAGGACCTTGCTTGGCATTGTTTTTGGCACATGTCAGACATTGCTGTGCCACTGAAGCTGTCAGGGATCCTAGCAATGAAATACAAAAATGGGGTCTGTGGGCTTTTTCCATGGCTGTTTTTCCATAATGTGTGGCTTGATGGAAAGCTTGGACAAAGGCTGGCCCTAGTGCTTCAGGGATGACTGTAGGACCTGGTGGTGGACTATCTTCTGGAGGTGGTAACACTATCCAACCTTGTTCTGTTAAAACTCCTCCCTCTTTCTCACAATAATAGTCTAACTCTCGTGTAGTGTATCGGGGCGCCCAGGAACTAAGGGGCACAGGGAATAGGGCTGCTTGCATTACAGTATCTTGGGTCCTCACTTGTCCTGTGGTGGATGCCCTTCATGCTGTGGCATCAGCAAATCTATTCCCTCGAGCAATTTCTTCTGCTCCTGCCTGATGACCTCGACAGTGCATGACTGCCACTTGTTTGGGGGCCCAAACAGCATCTAATAACTTCAATATTTTGGACCCATACCTAATGTCCTTACCCCCTGAAGTGATCAACCCTCGCTCTTTATACAAGGCTCCATGTGCATGCAAAGTGGTGAAGGCATATGTGGAGTCTGTGTACACATTTATGCGGAGTCCTTCTCCTAATGCTAAGGCTGTGGTGAGGGCTATCAATTCAGCTTTCTGTGCAGAAGTTCCTGGGGTCAGGGCTGAGGACTCAATTACCAGATCAAGGGTCACCACTGCGTATCCAGCACAACGATGTCCATTGATGATCAGACTACTTCCATCTGCAAAGAAAGTCCATTCTGGGTCCTCTAGAGGGACATCGGTCAAATCAGGGCGACTTGAAAATACAGTGTCCATGGTTTCTAAGCAACTATGATCAGGTGGCCCAGGACCAATTGGAAACAGTGTAGCAGGATTCAAAGCTTGGCTGACTTTCAACTGTATCCGAGGGTTTTCACACAACATGCTTTGATACTTCAACATTCGTGCATTGGTTAGCCAGAAGTTTCCTTTGTGCTCCATGAAAGTCAGGACAGAATGTGGCACGGTGACTTGAAGAGTTTGTCCTAGGGTATGTTTGTCTGCTTCGCCCACTAGGAGGGCTGTTGCTGCAACAGCTCTCAAACAGGGGGGCCATCCTTTTGCAACTACATCCAATTGTTTTGACAGATAAGCTACTGGTCGTTGCCAGGATCCAAGAGATTGGGTCAATACTCCCAATGCGTTTCCTTGTGACTCATGGACAAAAAGATGGAAAGGCTTCTGAACATCTGGAAGACCTAAAGCTGAAGATGACATCAGAGCCTTCTTCCAAGTTTGGAATGCTACATCTTCTTCAGGTCCCCAATCTAGTGGGGATTTTTCCATTCCTCTGGTGGCTTGGTATAGTGGTTTTGCAATCAGGGCAAAATTGGGAATCCATATGCGACAATATCCCGCGGCCCCCAGGAAGGCTCTTACTTGCCTCCTAGTGGTTGGAGTGGGAATATTACAAACAGCTTCTTTGCGTTCTGGTCCTAAACGTCGGATCCCACTGGACAACTGGAATCCTAGATACTTGACTTCAGTTTGGCATAGTTGTGCTTTGGCTTTTGAGACTTTGTATCCAGCATCTTTGAGAAGATACAAAAGTTCACTAGTAGCTTGCAGACATTCACTTTCTGAGTTGGTGGCTATGAGCAAGTCATCTACATACTGAAGAAGAACCCTTTTTCCTGGGTCCACTGGGTAACTTGAAAGATCTTGATTCAGGGCAGCACTAAAGAGAGTAGGTGAATTCTTAAATCCTTGGGGTAATCTAGTCCAGGTGAGTTGACCCCATCTTCCTGTTGTGGGGTCTTGCCATTCAAAAGCAAATAAGAGTTGACTAGTGGGTGCTAGACGCACACAGAAAAAGGCATCCTTCAGGTCCAGGACGGTGAAGTGAGTAGCCTCAGCGGGGATCAGTCCCAAGAGAGTGTAAGGATTTGGTACTACTGGGTGTATAGTTTCAACTGCATCATTTACTCGCCTCAAATCTTGTACTGGGCGATAGTCCCCTGTCCAGACTTCTTTACTGGGAGAAGGAGCGTGTTCCATGGTGACTGACATTCTCTGAGAAGTCCATACTTCAGCAGTTTCATCAGATGATGGTGAATTCCTTCAATGGCTGGGCGAGGGAGAGGATACTGCTTTACATGTACTGGTTCCACTCCTGGCTTGAGGGTGACAATGACAGGGGCTATGTTCTTCGCTAGGCCAGGTGGATTATCTTCTGCCCAAACTTCAGGTGGGGCTTTGAGATTGGTAGGTATACAGGGACTAGTTGACTTTGTTGGGTATGCGCTATAGTACTGCCATTCTTCTTCTCGGGGAACAGTAAGCACCATTAATCCAGAGGGCTTTGGGTTCACAGTCATTTTCATTTCTCCCCCTTCAGCAAAGGATATTTGGGCCTGACGCTTGGCAAGCATGTCTCGGCCCAGTAGTGGAATAGGGCACTCAGGCATATACAAGAACTGGTGTGTTATCTTCTGTCCCCCTAGTTCACACGTGCGGTTCTGCAAGAATGCTTTTGTGGCTTTATTTCCAGTGGCTCCTATTATGGTGACAGATCGTGAGGACAGTGGAGCTACTGGCTTAGCTACTACTGAATGTTCTGCTCCTGTGTCTACCATGAATTCCATGTATTGGTCCCCTATCTTTAAACTGACCATAGGCTCCTGGGGACCCAGGGTGAACTTGGAGCCCGGTCTGGCCTAGTCTTCATCTATGTCATCCAGGTCATAGCCCATTGCTACTGCCACTCCCTCAATGGCTTCTTCCATCTCCTGCTGGAACTGTGTTCGATTCATTCCTCCTCTCCTTCGGAATCTTCCTCCTGGCCTCCAGGGACTCCCTCCTCCCCTCGCAGGGGTGGAGTCCAAATGCGGGCACTCATTTCTCCAATGTCCTTCTTCCTTGCAATAGGCACACTGATTTACACCTAATGGAGGCCTTTCACTTCCGCGGCCTCTTCCACGTCCTCTGGTCCTTTGATTAGGGATACCTCCCCCACGTCGTTCGTTATTGCAGCAGCAAGAATATCTGCTTTCTTCTTCATCCTTTGTTCACTTTCTCTATCTCGTTCTTTCTCACGATTCACAAATACTTTCTGAGCGACTTCCATTAACTGAGCTGTATTCATGCCCGTAAATCCATCCAATTTTTGCAATTTTCGTTTTATGTCTCTCTGGGACTGACTAACAAATGCCGCATTTACCATGTGTAAATTTTCTTCAGCAGCAGGATCATATGGGGTATACAGTCTATAAGCTTCAGACAACCGCTCATAAAAGGCCGCTGGGCTCTCATCTGGACCCTGGAGAACTTCCGATACTTTTCCAATATTCATGGCCCTCTGGCCTCCCCTCTTCAGGCCTTGCACTAAGGCCTGGCGAAATCTGGTTAGGGCCGCCGCCCCCCTTTCGTCATTCGGGTCCCACCCGGGATCTTCATTGGGATATTCTGCAGCTGCGGCTTGCGGGGGATTCACTGCCCCCCTTTCTACAGGGTTCTCTTCTAACCACCGGAGGGCTGCTTGCCCGATCCGGCCTTGCTTCTCAGTGGTGAAGAGGGTGGACAGAAGCTGCCGACAATCGGCCCAGGTAGACTGATGGGTTTGCATAATGCTAGACATTAATTCTGTTAATTCCTGGGGCTTAGCTGTATAGGAAGCATAATGCGTTTTCCAATTTAATAAATCCATGGTAGAAAAGGGTACATAAACTAAGCTGGTTGGTCCTGGCGCCATTTGGCCCTGATCATTTAAAACAGGAATTTCAGGCACTTGGCGTAATGGCATTAGGTGCCCCACTTTCTCCTTTTTCTTGGGAGTAACACTTCTCAAGTCGTAAGGCTCCCGAGCACTAGTTTCCTTGGTGGGTGACCCTAAACTGGCAGGAGAGCCTCTGCTTTCTATCTCATCAGAAGACTCAAGTCCCCCCGCTGTGCTTGGGCCTGACCCGGAACTTTCACTCGGGGTAGGGCGCTTCTTAGGCTGTTGCTTTGGTATTTGTTTGGGTTCTTCCTCGGGCTCTACTTCAAGTTGCGGGGCTGTGGGGACTAATTTCTGTGGGTGCCGGGATAAACTATCCAGAATATCTGAAGACTCTTGGTCAGAATATTCTGGTGGCTTTGCTTCCTTAACTTTTTCTGTGGTTCCCTTAGTAGTGGCTACAAATATTTTACAGTGCTCCTCATAACAGCGCCTCATCCATGATGGCCGCCATTCACATAAACTCAACCAGGAATCTATATAGGGGAACTGCTCGGGATACCCTCTCAGTACAAGCTGATGAATTCGTAAAACTGTCTCGAAATCAAAGGTTCCCTCTCGGGGCCATGAAGCAGCTAATGCGTGCCACTCCCTTTCACATAACATTTTTAATCTAGATGAAGTCATTTGTATACCATAATCTCCCGAAAATCCTTTATGGAAATTCTTTTTTTTTTTTTTTTGTTAACATATCTTTATTCAGAAAAGAAAAGGTTATAACATAAACATACACGAGATGTGAAGTACATAATACATCTCTTTACAAGAAACCATATACATCTCCTTGTAGCAAAAATAATCAGAATAACAGCAGCAATGTAACGTAACATACAAACATAAGTGAAAACATTGAAACAACATAAGTCATGACCAGTCCATATCCAGAGTACAGCCCCGCCAATAATGTAGAGAGGCTGTGTGAGACGCTCTAATGCCTTGATCCGACATAATTATGTAATGTACTCCATTTCCTCCCCAACTTGCCTGCCCAAGGACATTTAATGGTATATAGTTCCTCGTAGCTCTGATGGAGGCACAATAAGTTCCACCATTGCTCGAAGTGCACCTGATCCAAGTTTTTCCAATGCATTAAAATAAGTTTCAGTGCCAAGCTGATCATAATATCCAAGAGCTGACTGTCAGGTTTAGACAGTTGGGGGCTAATCATCATGGATTAAAAAACAATAATTTGATAGGTGAGCTGAGCTTGTATATTGAAGATACTCGACACACGCTGCCAAACTCTCCCCCAAAACTCTTTCAGCATATCACAGTAGAAGAGCATATGAGATAAAGTTCCAATAGCGGTATTACACGACCAGCAGCGGTTGCCCTCTTGTGCCGCCCATTTCATCTTTCGTTGTGGTGTAAGATAAGCACGGTGCGCCAGAAAGTATAAAGATTGTGTTAATGACGCGGCTCTAGTGACTCTTACTTGAGAGTCCCAAAAGGAACTCCACTGCTCCGTGTCAAAACAATCCCCTGTATCGTTTAGCCACTCCAGTTGCACCTTCAAACATTCTTTCCCCCCTCTCGAGCGGAGGAGCATGAGGCATTTGGAGACTGCCCGCGTGCCCTCTTGGATCTCACGCATTTTTTGCAGGAGCGGCCATCCCGAGAGCATCAGAACTGGGGATACGCCAGCTTTGATCAAACAATGCCGAAGCTGGCACCATTGAAACATGCAGGAGGGTGGTAACCCAAATTCAGTGCACAAAGCTCCAAATGTCTTGAAAGCTTTCCCCAGCAGCAATTGGCCAAGCGTCACAATACCGTGATCTATCCACTTCATCCATCTAATTGGCTTCCCGTCTATGCAGAGGCGAGGGTTCATCCATAACGGCATGTCAGCGGAAAAGTCGTCCCCATCTTCAATGCATTTCGCGAGACTCCTACGGGCTTCTTGGGTTGCACCCACTACCACATTCTGTAGCTTACCCGGCGATTGTGTCATCCCTATCATCATCCATGTCCGAAAGGGGCCATTTAAAGCTTGCTCAACTCTCAGCCATCTAGGCCCATTGTCTTCGTCTTCCATTGAGGCCCACTGTGAACCTTGTCGTAACAGAGAGGCTTGATGCAGCCACTTAGCATCTGGAAAATGTACCCCTCCCTGGGCTTTGGGCAGTCAAAGCTTCCAGGCGGCAATACGAGGGACTCTATTACCCCATAGGAAGGAGATAAGCATACCATTGACTTGTTTATAGAAGCACGGAGGAAAGAACACAGGTATCATACTTAGGATATAGCTGATCTTAGGGGCCAGTACCATTTTTATGGTTTCTAGTCTCCCCCACCAGGTCAGATGCAACGGGATCCATTTATTTATGCAATCACGGACTATTGCTTTACAATTGGATATATTGTGGTGTAATGTCGCCTGCAGAGTGGGACCATACACCACACCTAGGTATTTGAAAGACGATGAAGCCACTTGGAAAGGGTATTCATGCAGCATCTGTGCGGATACACTTGCATTCAGCGGAATCAAAGTGGTTTTTGAGAGATTCACTTTGTATCCAGAAATTGCCGAATAATGCTGTATGACTTGTAGGACCGTTGGTAGGGTTTCTGGCTGAAGGAAGAGTAGAAGATCATCGGCATAGGCAGATAGCTTACATTGCCCATCGGCAAGTTTGGCTCCTACAATGTTTTCTTGTTGGCGTATCGCAATCGCAAGTACTTCCAGAGCCAGATTGAAGAGGAGTGGAGACAAAGGGCATCCTTGTCTGGTGCCCCTTTGAAGTTTGAATGGGGCCGATATTCTTGAATTGGCTGCAATACGTGCCGTTGGTTTGGCGTACAGCAGCATTATTCTGCTGAGACAGGTCTCTCCAATCCCAAACCAGCGTAAAGCTCGAAAAAGGAAGGACCATTCTAAATGATCAAAAGCCTTCTCGGCATCTAGGGATAGTCCCACAAGAGGTTCCGACATCTTCTGCGCTGCAAGTAATACGTGGGCCAACAGTCGTCCATTATCCGCAGTAGATCTGCCTTGTACAAAACCACATTGATCTGCATGTATCAAAGTACCGAGAAGCGGGTTCAGTCGGTTGGCAAGCACCTTCGCATAGATTTTGTAATCGGCATTTAGGAGTGATATGGGTCTGTAGTTTTCTATTTTCTGAGGGTCTCGTCCTGGTTTCGGATGAATCACTACGGTGGCTTCTGCCAAGGTACCCACCTCCGAATCGGGCACACAGAGCGCCCATTGTAGTAAATCTCCAGCATCGGAGACAGTAAATGCTGATATTTGTGGTAAAATTCCAATGGGAGTCCATCAGGTCCCGATGCCTTGCCTCGAGCCATCTGTCCAATTGCTCTGCGTATCTCTGCCGTTGAGATATCTCTTTCCAATTCCTGAGCCTGTTCTGGCTGTAGCTTAGGTCCGGAGATGTCGGACACAAAGTCAGCAAAGGCCTCCGCACTACAACCGACTTCTGTTCGGTAGAGGGTCTCGTAAAATCTCTACAGCGCCGCAGTATCTGCTCATCTTGAACAAGGAGATCTCCTCCTGCATCCTGCAAGGCTGCGATCCGTGACATGTTCTTCGGTGCTGTAAGCCAACTGGATAGTAAGGGACCCGCTCGGTTGTTCTCATGGTAATAAGTGCTGCGTTGAGTGTGCACCATGGTGTGAGCTTCCTTATACAGCATGTTATTATATCGGTATCTTAAGCGCTGCAAATGAATCAAGATCATTGGATCAGCGTTCTTGGCCAAGAGCCGCTCCCCGGCTTTGATTTGCCCCTCCAGCTCTTCACGCTCTTTCTTCTTGCTCTTATTCCTTCGTATGGTATATGTTGTGATGTGAGCTCGGAGTGTCGCCTTAAAGCCTTCCCACCACCCCCAAATGGAAGTGTCTGAAGGGTCATTACATTGGATAAAAGTCTCTATGATATTATTTATGTACATGCCGAAGGTCTCGTCCTGTAATAATGATTTGTCAAACGTCCACCGAGATGGCATTTCCCGAGAATGTTCCGGTTGCAAGACCAGGGAAACTGCGGCATGATCTGAGACAGTGCCAGCATGTATGGTAGTTGACACCACTTGTTGGAGTAGACTAGACGAGATCAGGAAGTAATCAATTCGAGTTTGAGTATTATGCGGCATAGAGTAAAACGTATATTCCCGGTCTGATGGGTGAAAAAGCCGTCATGGATCTGCTAGGCGTGATTCTTCTATAATGCCCTGTACAACTGCATGCGAATTTGGTTTCGTGATTGCTTTGTATGGGGTCCTATCCAATAAGGGATCTAATATCATATTGAAGTCGCCACCCAGGATTATATTAGTATGGGCCACTTCCGTTAATTCCATAGCCACTCCTTTGTAAAAGCTGGGGTCATCAGATGTTGGTGCATAAATATTCATGAGCGTAATCAGCACTTGATCTAATTGCAGTGTGGCTCTGGCCCATCTACCCATGGGGTCTGCTCTCATATCCTTCAGGGAGGAGTGGAACTTTCTGCGTATCAATATTAGCACCCCTCCTTTTCGTCCCACCGCTGGAGCTACCACTGCAACTTGATATGTGGAGGATGTTACTTTGAGCGATTCTCTCTCTGACAAGTGGGTCTCCTGCAGATATATTATATCAGCTTTCTTCTGTTGGCAGTATGTTAAAATTTTTTTGCGCTTTATGGGATCAGTAATTCCTTTTACGTTCAGCGTGAGTACGCTCAAATCAGATGCCATCGCGGATATAAGGTGGAGTAATGTTCAACAAGGGTCTACTGTTGCTCCACACACTTATTACTTGCCGGAGCGTAAGCGGAACAATGGGTTGGACTGGCCATGATAAACAATCAAACTTTATATACATACATTTCAAGGTGAGATCTACCACCCGTGCCAGTATTGTGCTCCTATCTCCCCCCCTCAGCTACTTTTCTGAACTTCATTTGCATACTCTATGCGAAATAGCATTACCAACTGCCTACAGTTACCATATTTTTCACCATTATATAACTGATCCCCGAACAGTTCAAACATATGCATTTACACTTTCATTTCCATATCTATTAGGCTAGTCAAAAGCTAGTATATCAGTGCAGATTACCAAGGTCAGCTTCCCAGTAGAGGCCGTAGAAAGAAAGCAGCAACATGAGAATGTGTCCAGAGAGTCCAATCTAGCTTCCCCACACCAGGTTTACTTGTTACCATAAAAAGATAAACCAACTTCCATAAGGTGTGTAGATTAGGATTCCATGCCACTATGCTCTTGCAAGAAGGATCGCAATTTGTCGGCATCAACAAAGTTTCTCGTTGCGTTATGGAGCGTAACCCTCATGGTGCCGGGGTAGTACAGGCCATACCTTGCCTGCACACTCTGCAGCATGGGCCTACACGCGAGCTGCGCTTTTCTGCGATCCATAGTTTGTTTACTAAGGTCAGGATAAAAAGAAACTTTTTGTCCTTGGATCTGCAAAGATGGGTTCTTTCTAGCTGCTTGCAAGATTTGCAGGGCCTGTACGTGACGTAAGACTTTCATGACCAGAGGTCGAGGGTACCTGACATTCTCGGCCTTGTGTGTGGGGACACGGTGTGCTCGCTCCAATTCAAAGGGTCTAGTAAAGGAAAGCTTTAGCACCTCCGGTATGATTTTCTCTAAGTAGGCGATCGGGTCGGATCCTTCAGCCCCTTCAGGGACACCCACAATTTGAATGTTACTGCGACATGCCTGGTTGTTCTGATCTTCAAGGGAGTCCTCCATGTGTTTGATACGTTTAATCAGGGGGCCGACTTGGTTGAGCAGTATTTCATGCTTCTGTACTTGGCCCTCCACAGCCGTTACTCGCGAGCTTGTTTCTATCAATTTCTCCTTCACCTCGTTCATGTCCTCTTGGATGGCCGACAAAGAGGCCGCATTATTAACAATCATTTCCTTTACAGTCTTCAGCTCCAGTAGTATCTCTCGCAGGCTTTCCGCGGCATTCTCCTTCTCCGTCACGGCCATTTTGTGTGGGGACCCAGTGTCTGATTTAGAGCGCTTTGCCGAGGACCCTGGACCCGGCTGGAATTCCAGCCGCGCCGGTTTCAAGGTAGTCATCTCAAATGGTTTACCTGGGAAGGCAACACTTAGGGGACGCAAAAGGAATAAATAATAATGCCAATTTCGCTATAGGTTATTGCAGGATTCTTCAGTAGCCTCAGGAGCTCTGAATCACGCGTCCATTCGGCACCGCGGCTAGCTCCGCCCCCCCTTTACGGAAATTCTTGATCATACATGCCAATGGAGTTTGCATGGACTCTGTCCCTGCCATAATGTAATCGTACCTGCCTACGCTGCCTACGTACTCAACGTACCTGCGTACGTTACGTACCCTGCGTCCCTACGTACACTTAATGACGTACAAGACAACGTACAATAAGGATAGGTAGTATGGCTGTAGGTAAGGGGTCCGAACAGCCCACAAAATACTGGGGGACAAACACCACTCGCTTCCTCCTGTTCGCGACCTGGGCGCGGTCGCCCAGCCAGGAACTGCGCTACTTAGGAGTCCGCTCTCGCTCGGTCCGTATTTCAAGACCTCCCACTCACACACAAGCATATTTCAACAAGATATCATATTTCAATATTTCAAGTGCCCAGATTTTCCCGACTAACTGACTATTCCAAACAAGAAGGGTCGATGGCTTCAGTTTCCGCTTTCCTTACGCGGAGCTTACTAGGACCGCCCTTATGGGAGGTGATCAGGCTCCCTTGTCTCGCGCACACTCATGTGAGATTTCCCAGATTTCTCAGTTAGTCTATACCGAATTTACCAAATTGGTCTTGCACTCACAAGACGCTGTCCCAGGCTGTTCTTTCTGACTACTTTAATCACAAAAATGTCTACTCACCGGATCCGGTCCCCGATACCACACCAGCTTCTGAGTTGGAACCTGGACTCCCCCGGGTCGGAGGTGTTGGCCAGCTGGACGCGATGACCCGCCGAGGCAGGCGGACCCCTCACCGGCACAAAGGGGCCGGCGGCGCCTGAGGTTTCCCCCGCTGTCGGACAGACACGGGTCCAACCAGGCCAAACCTCAAGGCGAATTATGTAGATTATTCACTTGAATACCATTTACCACTCGCACTTCCCGGCCAACGCACCAAGAATATGCTGTAGCAAAGTGCAATCAATGAATAAGTCCAGGAGTCAATAGACAGGGTCCAAGTCAGTTTATTGTGCACAAGTCCCAGTCAGTTAAGCTTCAAAAGGTACTGAGCGGAGGTTTATACAGAGACATAACTTTTTATACCGCTTTTTCAGTTTGATACATGAAAACGTTCTATTGGTTCTAGCTCGATACATACAAACTTCTCATTGGTTATACATTCCCTTCATTGGTCCAATTAGAAATCCCTCCGGAGCCTAGCAAGCGGCCCCCTCCTCTAGGATTGCTTGAAAAATGGTATAGTCTTGACTTGGTAACTTTTCTACTGCAAGGTTAACTTCGGCTTCTGGAATGCATATACTGTTACTTTCACTGTTACTTTCTGGTTCTTTCACATACAAGAGAATAATAGAAGACTTATGCATTCATAAAAACTCCTTATTAAGCATTTTAAAACATCTTTTTCATTTTTCATAGATTTATGGTTCTTTTCTAACTGTAATGGAAATTAGGATCCAGGCCTAACTTACAGGCCTTTCATGGTAGCAGGCTATGATAGGCCATAGCCTACCTCACTATCACTAGGCTGACTAGGTGCCAACTTAGGGAAGCAGAACATGGGGAGAGCAGCACAGTGCTGATGCAGCAGGGCAGCAATGGGTCTTCGAGCAAGTCCTTCTCTGTCCAGTCTTTTCCGACAGGCAATTTGCATTGGAAGGAGTAGGGCATGGCAGGCCTTTTTCATGCACGGGTGCTCAAAAGCCTCATGCTGTGCTGCATTTATTGTTGTTTCAAGCTCAAGTAAAGAATGGAATAGGTTGGTGGTAGTAGCAGGGGGAAAGAAAGAGGGAGATGCTGAATAAGATGGAGGAATAGAGAAAGAGAGATAGAAACACAGAAACATGACAGCAGAAAAAAAACACATGGCCTATCTAGTCTGTCCTTCCATATCAACCACTACAACATTCCCTTTTTCCTTTAGAGGTCCTCTGTGTTTGCCCCATGCTTCTTTGAATTCAGATACTGTCCTCATCTCTACCACCTCCACTGGGAGACTATTCCACAGATCTACCACTCTTTCCGTAAAAAATATTTCTGCATATCACTCCTGAATCTATCCCCTTTCACCCTCATCACATGTCCCCTCGTATCAGAGCTTGCTTTCAATCGAAAGAGGCTCTCCTCCTGTGCATTTATGCTACGGAGCTATTTAAACATCTCAATCATATCACCTCTATCCCACCTTTCCTCTAAGGTGTACATATTAAGATCCTTCAGTCTGTCCTCATATGCTTTGTAATGAAGACCACTAACCATTTTAGTAGCCATCCTCTGTACGGACTCCAGCCTGTTTATATCCTTTTGAAGGTGCGGTCTCCAGAATTGCACACTGTACTCCAAATGAGGTCGAATCAAAGAGTTATACAGAGGTACTATCACCTCCTTTCTTCTGCAAGCCATTCCTCTCCGTATGCACCCAAGCATCATTCTAGCTTTTGCTGTCGCCTTTTCTACCCGTTTAGCTACTTTAAGATCATCAGATGCAATAACACCTAGGTCCCTCTCTTCTTTAGTGGACAAAAGTACTTCACCCCTATATTATATTGCGCCCTTGGATTGCTGCAGCCCAAATGCATGACCTTTCATTTTTTAACATTAAATCTCAGCTGCCAAATTCTAGACCATTCTTCACTTTTAGCTAGATCCCTCCTATTGTTATCTACACCTTCCAGAGTGTCTACTCTTTTGCAGATTTTGGTATCATCCACAAAGAGGCAAACCTTACCCGACAGCTCTTCCGCTATATCACTAACAAAGATATTAAAAAGAATTGGACCAAGGACAGATCCCTGGGGCACACCATTGGTAACCTTCTTCTACTACTACTCAGCATTTATATAGCGCTACCAGTCGTATGCAGTGCTGTACAGCACAGTCTCCTCAGAGTGACCTCCATTTACCTGTACCCTTTGTCGCCTCCCATTCAACCAATTTCTAACCCAAGCAGTAACTTTAGGGTCCATCCCTAAGGTGCTCAGTTTGTTTATAAGTCACCTGTGAGGAACGGAGTCAAATGATGCTGGACACTTGGGGGAACGAGAAGATGAGATACTGGGCACAAAGGAAGGGAAGGGGAAGGAAAGGAAGGAGACATCCTAGACATGGTGAGGGGGGGAAGAGAAGTGGAAATGCTGGGCATATGGGTAAGCAAGGGAAGGGGAGATACTAGACTGCAGGATGGAATAGGGGAAGGGTGATGTTGGATTATGGGAGGAGGACATGGCTGAAGGTTTACCTAGGGTGTCCAATATCCTTAGGCTGACCTTGTTGAAAATAGTGTTGTTTTAAAATTGTCTGATAATTTTGCTTTATTTTTTTCTTTCACATTTCTATGTTTGGATGTATCCAAAACAATACAGCAAGGAATGCAAGCCCATAAGTGCAGATGATAATACGTACACGCCCCATGCTTATACCGACCAGAAAGATATGTAGGTTTGTTATGTTTGCCATTTTTACATGCCGCCTCTTCTGCTGTAATCTGATGCTTGCTCATTCTGATAAACGTATGCTGTAGTGAGGAAAAGGGGAAAGGAAAATGTTTCTATGATTGATTCAAACTATAATATAGCTATAGAAGCTATTCTAGGCATTTCTATGATTGTTCTCTGTATAATTGGTTTCTTATAAAAGGCCAGGCAAAGGCTTGTTAATAGCAATGTCCTAATGTTGGCAAGTTATAGCTTGGCAAAATAAGATGTTCTTTTTGTAGATTTTACAAAGAAGGTGTGTGTATTGTCACGCCCCGTCGTCCGCCTAGGCAGTTGCCTGACGTCGGATAAGGTGTGATAATTACTTTCAAGAGACTACCCAGTGCAAAGGATCCTGGGAGTCGTAGTTCAAAGCACCTGTAGTTGTGTAGCTAAATAAGCTGGAGCCGAGTTGAAAGCAAACAGGAATATTTTTTTTATTTTTAAGCCTCCCTTGGCATAGAGAACTTCAATATGAAGCTTGGCATTACATGCAAACTTGAAGTAACAAAATACAAGATAAGAAAATCAAAACAGCTTTCCTCAGCAATAGAAAAAATCCTTCTTCTGGCAAATAAGGCTTTTTCTCAAAAAATGCTCAAACACAAATGTTCCTTTTTCTTATTCAGGGTAAAATGCAAAAACTCTTCTCACAGAATAAACTTCTTCTTTGTACAAACTTTCAGAGCTTGTTCCTGGTTCTTAATTAGAGCACATGAGACTTTAAAACGTTAAGCATTCTTACGTCTCACTCAGCACAGCAAACACTCTAATTAAAACTCTTCTGGCTCTAAAAAGGTTAGGTAATCCAAACAAACTGTACCTTTCTGTAGCAGATGCAAAAGACAGTTCTTTACTTGACTACCTGTGACAAATCACATTCCATACAAATCTCTGGATCAGTTAATGGAACCTCTTCTTCAATCTCCATTGATTCACACATAGAACCGGAGAGGTCTGAGTCCTCATCAGCAGACACCTGTGCTTCTGCTCGGGGAACAGAATACCTCTGCTTCTCAATTACTTCCTGGTTCTGTAATAAACTTTGTAGTAGCTCTAACACATTAGCTCTCTCATGGTTAAAGACTTTTCCATATGCTGGCTCCTGGCTCAATGCATAAAGCTTGCTGGCTATTATGTCTTCCTGAGATTTGGCTTTGTTAAGATAATCAGTTTTACCTCTGAGACGTCCTTTCAAGAATGGCTCTCTGCTCTTGCTGAAGTCATATGGTTTCAGGATATCTGCAGCCTGATTATCTCCCCTCCAGGAATACAGCTCCTGACCTGAATAAGGTTTCTCTTCAGCCTGTTCCTCTGAGAATGGGGTCCGTCTCCCTTCCTCTCCTGGGAAGTGTGTAATGCTGGCAGCTCCTTTCCTTCCAGCTGCACTCCTTGAGCTATCCTCTGAGTTCAACGCTGAGCTCCGTCCTGAGCTCCTCAGTGCACCCTTCCATGAACTATCATCTGAACTCTGCCGTGAACTAACTTTCTCTGCCCTCATGGGTTTATAAGCATGTGACTTGCTGCTCTCCTTCCACCCCGCCCCCAGCTGAGTTGTATCAGCACCCTTAGCTATTATGGACCTGGGGCGTGGCTTCTGCCCAGCAAGTTCTAACTGACTGTTTTTTTCAATGCTGACTTTGGTTTTAAAGTGAGCCTTTTTTTCTTTTTCCCTTTGCCTAGGGGAAATTTCCTGTATTCCCTCTATTTCCATGGGAATCTGACCATCTTCGCCATCACAGTATGTAGATTCTGAGATCAATTGCAAAGTACTAGGGTACTGTCTCATGATAAGGGTTAAGGAAGTGGCCAGTCTTAGAAAAGAGCTGTATACATAATAAACAACACATTCTCTTATAAAAAGAATGGATATGCGTTTATGAGCACCGTTTGTTTCATTTGAGTGCCTAAAAATTTTAAGGGCATGCAAACTGATCTCTGCATGATTGCGCCATGCAGTAGAAGAAGTTCAGGCTGATCTCTTGGTTTTAAGTCTAGTGAGATTTGAAGCCACGAGATTAGCCCGAACTTCTTCCAGCACATAGCTCAACCATGCAGAAAGTCTATTGTGGTTGGGGAAATGTGAAATGCTGTGTTTTTGAGGAGATGTAGCCAGGCATAAAAGCAGGTGAGAGAGACAGGGAGACTGGATAAAAGGTGGAAGTACGAGAAAGAGAAAGACTGGGTGAAGCTTGGGATGGAAGTTGTGAGAGAGAAAGAGAGAGAGACTGAGTGAAGCCTAGAGAACAGTTATGAGAGAGAAAGAGAATGTGAAGCCTGGGGGGGGGGGGGGGGTTTCCATGAGAGAGAGAGATTGAGTGAAGCCTGAGGGGGCCATGAGATTGAAAAAAAGAGAGAGAGAAAGAGAGGCTGGATGAAGCCTGGGAAGGGGTTCAGCAGAGAGATGGAATGTGTGTGTGTGAGAGAGAGAGAGAGAGAATGGGTGGTCTGGGTGGTTATAAGAGAAAGACTGGAGGAAGCCTGGGGGAAGGCTAGTGCAGAGTATGAAAGAAAAAGAAACTGGGAGATGGCTGAGGGGAGGTATGAAACAGAGAGAGAGAGGATAAAGAGACTGGGAAACTGGGTGATACCGGGTAGGAGGGTCATGAGAGAGAGAGAGACTGATAGAAGCCTGGGTGGTTGTGATAGAGAGAGAGAGAGAGAGGGGAATACTGGGAGGTGGTCATAAGAGAGACAGAGACAGAGACAAAGAGATACACACACATACAAACACATGTGCATGTAAGCAACCTCCCACGACACACACAGATGCATGTACACCCCCCACTGAAACTCCCCATGACACATACACATGAAATCATCCCTTTCCACACACACACACACACACATATATATGTACGCAACCTTTGACATGCATGCACATCCTGACACTTCCTGTGAGACACACATATGAACCCCCCACATGTCTGATTCTGCAAATGAGAGAAATAGGGCATTGTGTTACATTGCAAGTGTACACGTTTCAATTTGTTTATTTTTATTTCTTTTTTTGCTCCATTTACCATGGTTTTCTTGTGCAAAGCAGTACCTAAACCCGCAACCCGTGACCTGTGAATTTTTCCCACGACCTGAGTAAAAAGGTCACCCAAATGGGTGGGAAAACCACAGATATGGCAACACTGTCTGCCATCCTCTTTCCCCTGCCTGCTCTGTCCTCTTACACTCCATCAAATTTCTTCTCCAACTGTCTGTCCTCCTCTTCTCTAACAACTACATTTCCTAGTACTACCTCCCCCTCACCTTCCTCCGATCCAACTTCCTTCTGTGTCTCCCTTCCAAGGTTCTCTCCCTTACCTGACTTTCCTCAAGAGTCTGTAGTCTCTTCCCATGCACCTCACACCTATTCCTTTCATGTTGACATACACCCTATTTGTTTTCCTGTCATTCATTAGCCATGCAAAACACTAAATCTGAACACACACTAAAATAGAAAGAGAGACACAAAAAACATACAAGAAAGGCAACAAAAACAGGTATACATCCTTTCATTCATTATGGAAGAAAAAGAACAGTAGGAAAAGAAGTCAAGGACAGAGCACAAGCATGACAATATCTAATTAAAATGGCAACTATAATCTAACCTCTCCTCGCCTATGCAAAGCCAACCCCCCTATCTGAGTCCAGCATTCCACCTCACAGTATGGATAAAGATATGTTAGCACATGGCACCCTTAATGGGGTGGGTGAGTCAAAAAGCAATAGAGAGGATATTCAATGATCCTATCTTGAAATAAATGTTATTTAATGTGCAGAGGAAAAGTAGTACACAATAATTCTGCTAAAAATCCCACACTCCTTAAATAGTACATGTCAATCATCCCTTGATAAGGACTACAAGAAGAAATAACATTAAATTTATTTCAATTAATATTTTTGGTTTTGAATTATGTAAATATTTTTGTAATTTTAAGCCCCTTTGGATGATTGTTGGACCAAGTCAATAAATAAATGAATAAAGTCCACATTAAAGGTGAGTTGTAAAGTACACCCTTACAGTGTGATACAATGAAATGTTCCTCCTTTTTATATTTGCAGACAGGGTGTGAGGTATGTGAGTGTTTGGGTTAGTGATTGTGTGGTGTATATAGAGTTGGTGTTTATGTGGGAAGGATCTGGAAAGGTTATTTGTGGGGTTCTGTGTATGGCTGGAAATATCAGGGAGTAGATGCATTTGGGGAATATGTAGCATATGGAGATGTAGAATGAGGAGCAGAGTTTGTGATATAGGGAGGTGGATATTCAACGGCATTTACACAGTTTGCAGTCCTGCAAGCCATGCAGATGTTGCTCTATGGGATATTCAGCGGCACTAAGACTGTTAATGTTGTTGAATATCCACGGATGCCGCCGCTATACATCCCGATGTGTTCCAGGGCAGCACCCATTGATAACTTGAGCAGAGGCAATATTCAGCTGCTGCTTGGTTAGTGACATGCAGTGAAAGTCAAGCACTGGAAATACTGACCTAACGTTTGCCACAGAAGGTAACCAAGCAACGGCTGAATATTACTGCTGCCCTGTTAGCTTTGCGGCAAATGGGGCAACCTCAATATTCCATGCGGGAACCCGGATATAGCCCAGCATTGAATATCGAGTTTTAAAGGTCAGTGCTGGTGGCTAGCTGCTTTAGAAGCACAAACCGCTGGCACTAAATAGCAGGCACATAATTTATAGTTTATTAAAAGCTTGATATATTACTCTTATTAACAGCAGAGTGGTTTACATAAAATAAAATAAAATCAATGAAAAAGATAGAAAGGAACTCCATTAAAATTAAGAAAAAGAGAGAGGCAAATACACAATACAGTATGAAGAAAAGTGTTCCTGAAAGAATTACCTGCTTCTGATTGGTCTACAGACCCCGCTGGTTTCCACATCAGTGTGTTGATATCAGGCAGCAAGGGCTATAAGGCTCTGCCACACTGCTGGACGCAGACACGTGTGTGCCTGTGGGCACATTCCCAAAGGGGTGTAGCCAAACGGGCAGGTCTTGTCCCTTTGGTGCATGTAGGAGTACAGAGGAAAGTTTTGCTTCTCTGCTCCCTCTTCACAGAATGCCGCAAAAGTGGTTGGACCATTAGATTCTCGCTTCAAGATTATGGTGAAAGTTTTGGGGTCTTCTTTTGGCGAGGGGGAAACTTCATCCTTAAGTACTGTTTATGCTTCCTCTTCTCCTACTTTTCAATGTTGTTCTTCCCCTCCCAGCCCAGGAAGAAACAGTTCTGGGAAATTCCCCACTCCTGTGTGTTTTCTGGGGGCTTACCCAGGTCTACCTCCTTGCCAAAGTCATTCCTGAGACTGGAAGCTTCGGTTGAACTTGGAACCCTCTTACCTCATAGCGTTTATTTATTTATTTAAATGTATTTTATACTGCTCTATTGTGTAATCAGGGTAGCTTACATTATAAACAACAGTATTACATTATAACATGTTAAACAATTAAAGGTAACAGATGTGGATGTATTAAATCACAGATATATACATGATTAATTTATAATTATTTTGATAACTAATTTACAATACACAGATGTGATAAAATATTAATGTGTACATTTTTAACTACTTTTTTGGTTTCACTGGTTTCTTAATGTAGCATTGATTTGGGGGGGGGGGGTTGTATGAAGTTTACAAAATAATCACCATACGCTACACACTATACTATATGTATGTATGGTGGATATTTTGCACCAATCAATTTTTTGTTACATAATGTAGTGGGGGGAGGAAGAAAGATCATATTCACTAATGTTGAATGGGTTTCTGGCTTTTATGTTAGGTCACTGTTTATATTTTCCTCATTAATGCCAAAGTGTTCAATGAAGAGAAACATTTTGAGTTCAGTCCAGAAGGTAGACAAAATGGTTACAGATCTAAGTCTATCTGGCAATCCATAAGGATGGAGATAAGTATTCAAAAGCCCTCTTATTGGTGTGTTGTTTCATTTTGCAGTAATCAGCTGGTATTACTAATGTATTTATCATACGACCTCGTTGTTGACTATCATTAGGCATTATCCTAATTAAATGTAATAGGGTTGAGGGAGCTATGTTTCTGATCATTTTAAAAGTGGTCATAATTATCTTGTATTGTATTCTGCTATGAATAGGTAACCAGTGAAGGGCATATAGTATTGGTGTTACGTGTTCTGATTGGTGTGCATTGCAGATAATGCATGCAGCCATATGTTGGGACATTTGGAGGCTGTGTAGGTTTTGTTTAGGTAGTCCGTGTAGTAGACTATTACAGTAGTCTATGTGTGGGAATATCATGGTCAGTAGTACTGTTCTAAATTTGTTACTTTGCAGTAGCAGTTTTAGAGGCTGTATCATTCTAATTTTGCAATATATGGCCATTGTAGTGAGTTTAATATGGGATTTAAGACTGAGGGTTTTGCCAATTGTAGCTCCCAGGTACTTTACCTCTTCTTTAACTCCAAGCATCGCTTCATTAACGTCAATGGTGGTGAGTGGTGAGAAGTTTTGGTTTCTAGTTATGAATAATATATCTGTTTTTTATAGTTTATATTAAGACAGTGAGATTTCAACCATTAAGCAATCTCGTTGAAGCATGCTATAATGGGTGCCAGAATTGATTTAGATGTGTTAAATGGGAAGTATAGCATTATGTTATCAGAGTAGATGGAATATCGTACTTGGAATTTTTTTATTACTTGGCATAGGGCTGGATATATATATTAAACAATAGGGCAGATAGGGCTGATCCTTGAGAGAGGCCTTTTTTTATTATAGGTGTTAGAACAGTGCTGGGCCATTCTAACTTGTTGTGTATGGTCTGTTAGGTATGATGTAAACCATTTTAATGTAGTGCCATATAAACCAGTTTGTTGTAGTCTTTGAATTAGTAAGCTATGGTTAACAGAAACAAAGGCCACTGTGATATCAAGACATATTAATATGAATGCCTTAGTAGAATTGTATATTCCTTTTATAAGGTTATTGAATAATACCAGTAACAGTGTTTCTACACTGTAGAATGGCCTAAAACCATATTGATGGTTATCTAGAGTAGCATGCTGATCAATATGGTTATGGAGTTGATATGGATGATTTTCTTAATGATTTTGGCCAGGAATGGCAGACTAGAAATCAGTCTGTAGGATGAGTGGCATTTTTTGTCAAGTGTTTTTTGTTTTAGTACGGGGTATACAATTGCCTTTTCAAGAGCTCTAGGCATTTGCCCATGGGTGAGGGACAAGTTGACCATCGTTAGAATGATGGGTTCTAGTTCATCATGGGTGGCTTTAATCCAAGCTGCAGGGCATGGATCAATGCTGGGTGTTATTGTATTCATATTTGAGATGATCATTTTGAGTGGTTCAAGGGAAGCCTGATGGAACTCTGGCCAAATTTCTGTCTAAGTCACCATGTTAAGAGAGGGCTGGAGGGTGGGGTCATTTGGGGAGTTTAGTTTCATCATGTAATGGTCTGCTAGAACCTGCGGGGAGATGGCTTGTGATTCAGTGATATCTTTTAGTTGGTTTGTTAATGATTTCAATATAGTAAATAGCTCCCTTGGTTTGCTTAGAGATTTCATAAGGAGCTTTGTATGAAATTCTTTCTTTATTTTTGTCTATATGTTGATAGTATATTAATAGTGCTGCCATGTAATTTGCTCTATTTTCTGTTGTTTTTGATGTGCACCAGATATGTTCTAGTTTCCTCGGATGTCTTTTTAGCAATCATTTGTCTTGTGTGTACCATTGTTTTGAGGTATTCTGCCTTATATTGGGATGTGGTTGAGGTCTAGATGCAATCTTGGAAATGCTAGTGTTCCAGTTTTGTAGCAGTTCATCAGTATCGTTTATGTTTGTGTCAATGTTGTCTAGGAGGTCTTTAGTGAAGGAATAGTTTTCAAAGAATCTAAATTTTGGGTATTGTTTTATCAGCTGTTTGCTTGATTAGTCATACTAATGCTCTGCCGGGATAAAGAATTCAACTAGATGATGATCTGATCAAGGGACTGAAGTTAATTGTGGGCAGTTATTAGACTGCATATAGACATCATATGGAAGGAATATAAGGTCCAATGTATTCCCTTGGTTATGGGTAGGTACCTTTATTACTTGTCTACAGTGGAGATCTTCCATGGCATCTAGAAAAGAGGAGGCTTGTGCCTGTTGTAGTAAGGTTAGGTTAAAATCGCTCAATAGGATTATATTTTCCATACTTGAAATAGTCTTGTCTCCTTCACTGATTAAAGTGAAAAAAATAATATTAAGTGTCTGGAGCCAATGAAGTTCCTGGTTCCTGGTATTCAGCCCAGCTTGTGTTAGGGAAGGCAGTGAGATGCCAGGGGATGCTAGTGGAGGGATCACAAATGAGACAGATGCATAAGGATATCTGGGAACTGGTGGCTTCTCCCAGCACATACAACTTTTATAAGAGGCATCTCTTCACACCATAACAAACCTCAGAGAATGTTGCATGCATGTCCTAAAGGCATTGCTGATCTACAGGACTTTATGTCTACTTCATGTAGGGGAGGAGTAAGGAATCTTTTGAAAAGGAGAAGCAACATTAGCAATCAAGAGTTCCTCAAGATGGCTGCAATAGCCATTTGCAAGGTGGTGGTGAGGGCTGGTCTTTCTCTGGAGCAAAGAACTGGGTGTAGAGGAATGTTGCCATCTGAAGTGAAGGAACTGGCCAAGAATGGGCATGCTACCATAATGCCTAGCATATGTTTTATCCTGCCTCATCAACTTGTATTGATAATTTTTACATCTTGACATCAAGCAAGTTGATAAATGGGCATGTCTCATGGAAGTCATCATGACTGTGCACTCATCATTAAAGCTGTGCTTACATGAAGGAGTAGTCTAGTAGTTAGAACAACAACCTAATGACAAAAAAACAAACAAACCAGAGTTTGAATCCCATTGCTACTCCTTGTGATTTTGGGCAAGTCATTTAACCCTCCATTGTTTCAGGTACAGGCGTTGGCTCCTTTTACTATTAGCTCCAGCTATTTGCCACACAGACTATAGGACTAAAGGGGCCAGCAGATAGCTCGAGCTAAGAGTTTGTAAAAGGGTCCCTTAGATTGTAAGTCTTCTGGAGCAAGGAACATACCTACCATAGTTGATTGTAACTCGCCTTGTACTGCTACTGGAAAGGCTTGAGCTAAATGCTAAAATAAATAAAGAGAAACATGGCATAATGGGCTGTGTTGGCTGCTGGGCATCTGTAGTTGAGATTGTTTTGCAGTTTGGAACTTCAGTAAAGAAGCAAAGATTGCTTTAAATGAATTCCTTCTTGTATTCTCTTCCCTCTCTCCTTTTGTTAGTTTCAAAGAGTCCCATCTAGTGTTTATATTAAATGAAAGGGTAACTAAACGTTTCCATTCTACTTCTCTTCTGTCATACTCAACAGCTGTTACTTCTCCACTGCTGAAGAGCCCTAACCTGTTTAGCCCTTCATCTTAGAGGACACAAGGAGTAAAAATGTTTACAAATTTCTCTGTATTGCATACAGTATGTTATTTATTTAAGGAATGATTTTTTTAACAGTGCACTTGCATAAATAATATACACATACGTTTCCCTCTGTGCTTCCAGCAACTTTTCAAAATGAAGTATGCACATATTTCCACAGGAATTTATGTGCAGAGATTTATGTTTGCTCATGGGTATGTGCACATTTTCTAGCTTAATTTGCAAACATGCCTGTCCGTCTTATAAAACATGCACAGACATGCTAACCTCTATGCGACCCTCTCTCCAGGAATACTTCTCTTCAGGCCAGGTTAACTGATGTGTGCACAGGCTGTATGTACATATGTTTATAGATATACTGGGAGGGAATTTTATAAAAGCCTATTTCTGAGTATAAAATATTCTTTTGCGTATGGAAATGTGTTTCAAAATTATCCTCTCAGGGCCTGATTTTATTACAGTATGCTTATGTGAGAAGTCCAAAAAGGTGTCTATTTTATAAAGACAACATGAGCGTCCATGAGCCCATATAAAAATAGGCCCCCAAACCAGCCTCTGGTAGCAGACAAAGGCCAATGCAGACATTTATCCCTGCTCCAAAGTTTGCGTGAATATGTATGTGTACTCTCATACTGCATAACATAACAAGGACATAACAACTCTGACCTTTTTCCCCTGGGAATGCCTACAGTGGTACATGTATAAATATGTTTTGCCACCTCTCTGTGTACTTACATGCCTGTATGCAGATACACAATTTTACACAAAGCTTTATCCTCTCTTAAAACAGGCTTTACATACATAAAACCCTTCATAGAATTATCTCCTTAATGGTCATTTATTAAACCTGCAGCAATAAATCCTGTGAGAATGTTTTTTTTTTTTTTAAACGTTTATTTTCATTTTGCAACAAACAAAAGAAACAACACACCAAAGGAGACAAAACAAGTATACAATAAAGAAAAGTAAACCCAATTACCCCCCACCCCCACGCTTCTTCTCTAGCTGATTATGTCAGCATGTGAGCGCTTCCAAACAACAGTGATTATACATCAAAACAATCAAAAGAGTATCTGCGATACAGAATAATCATGGGACAAAGATATATACAAATTTAGACAGTCAGATGAGAGCATTGAGCAGAATGTACATAGTCATTGAGCATCTTCCATTTAGACCGATGATGAGGAGTCTGAATGGGGGAAGCAAACATACGAGGTATTTGTTCATATTTACTGTAGAGACAGACATGATTCCACCATTCATTGGGGCTCAGCTGGGAGCTATTTTTCCAGTACTTCGTAATTAGGGAAATAGCAATGCCAAGCATAAAGTCCAAAAGGAAGTAAGCCGTTTTTGGAAGAGAGGGGATCCCCGCAGCTGAGCGAAGTCCCACTATCCTCCAAGAAAGGGGCTCTTGAAAGTGCAAAATAGACTGGATACGACCCCAGACCCGACGCCAGTAATACTGTAGTGCGGGACATTCATACATAACATGAGGTAGTGAACCAATGGCCGCATGACATGTCCAACAACTATTGCCCTGAGTAGTGTTCCATTTGGCCAATCTGTCAGGAGTGTAAAAACACCGGTGGGCTAGAAAGAAGAGTGTCTGAGTGAGTGAGGCGGATCGGGAGACCCGTGTCACTCTACTCCAGACAAGGCTCCATTGCTCCGGGGTCAAAGTCACATGCAATTCTCTCTCCCATGCTTTCTGCGCTATAGGGGTATCTCTAGTTATAGCATTACATAAGGTTTTGTAAAAATTGGATGCTACACCCGGTGAACTACCGATAGATCGGATAGTCTCCAACCAACCTTGTGTAGGGGAGGCCGATGGCGGGAGCACCTTAGCACTCCGGAGGCAATGCTGAAGTTGCACCAACTGAAAGTAGTGTTTCGCTGGGAGACCAAATTCAATTTGCAATTCACTAAAAGTTTTCCAGCGACCTTCATGGAACAATTGACTAGGAATCCAAATGCCCCTAGTGTACCAGGGGCTCCACGCCATCGGCTTATTTTGTATTCGAAAGCGAGTGTTGTACCAAAGTGGGAGCTTGTCCAACGGACAGAGTCGGGAGTCTAAAGAGTGCATAAGATTATTAAAGGCACCTAAGGTGTCTAAAAGCATTGGTGGAAAGTGGGAGTCTGATGGGAGAGTCATACCAGGGAGAAAAGTAAGAGGAATCGGTTTGCAAAGGTCCTCTTCTATGTCTAGCCACACAGGTCTACTCGGTACTGGATCTTCCAGCCAACGAGCGCCTTGTTTGAGAAGAAAAGATTGATGATACTTCAGGAAATCAGGGAATCTGACACCCCCATTTTCCTTATCTGCTTGTAGCTTATGTTTCGCTATCCTAGGTGTCTTGTTTTGCCACAAGTATCTAGTCAGAAGGCCCTCTATATCTTTATATATACGTCGAGGGAAGAGACAGGGCAACATTTCTAAGATATAATTCACTTTCGGAACAATCATCATTTTTATGGTTTCTAATCGACCCCACCAGGTAAGTGTTAAAGGAGTCCAGCGGTGAGTAAGCGCCCGGACTTTAGAGGTTAAGGCTTTGGCATTGAAGGAGATAGTGTCTTCCAAAGGAGAACAATAGTGAACCCCAAGGTATTTGACCATGCGAGGTTGCCATAAAAAGGGGAAGGGTTGCATATCTGCCTGATGAAGCAAAGGATTTAATGGAAAGGCTACCGACTTGGTCCAATTTATCTTATAACCGGACAGTTATGAGTATTTACCAATTTGCTCTAGGACAGCCGGTACTGAGTCTATAGAGACAAAAAGCATAAGGTCATCAGCATACGCTGAAATTTTGATTTCCCTATGGGTGAAGGGGACTCCATGAATCTCCTCCGATTGCCGGATTAGTAAAGCCAAGGGTTCGAGTGCAAGATCGAAGAGAAGTGGAGACAGTGGGCATCCCTGGCGAGTGCCGCGTTGAAGGGGAAAAGGCTGAGACTTTAAAGCATTGGCACATATACTGGCTGTAGGCTGTGCGTACATGGTGCGAAGACAACGGAGAAAAACTTCCCCGAATCCGTACCAGCGGAGGACTGCAAACAGGAAGGGCCACTCTAAGCGATCAAAGGCCTTCTCAGCATCAAGTGAGAGGCCAACAAATGGGCGATCAAGATTAACTGCGGTAGTCAGTACATGGCATAGAGTCCGAGCATTGTCAGCAGTTGATCTACCAGGAATGAAACCGCATTGATCTGGGTGTATTAAGGTAGGCATCCTATCCGAGAGCCGGGTAGAGAGAATGGTGGCAAATATTTTATAGTCCGCGTTTAGGAGGGAAATTGGACGATAATTAGCTGTTAGTTGCGGGTCTCTCCCCTCTTTCTCAAAAACTACTACATTTGCCATTGAAAAGGACCCAGAAGGAGAACCCTCCTCGGCCAGAGCAGAAAAATAAATTTTCAAAACTGGAGCTAAGTCAGCGTGAAAGGTTTTGTAGAATTCAGCAGGGAGACCGTCTGGGCCTACGGCTCGACCTGAGGCACATTTCTTGATAGCAGAATGAATTTCTGAGACAGTAAATGGTGTGTCCAAGGCCACTCTATCTTCGTCAGATAGGGTCGGTCTTTGTACCCCTGAAAGTAAGCGTTCAAATACATCTGGCTCAAAATCACATTCAGATTGATAAAGCCGAGTATAAAAATCACGAAAGAGTTCTAAGATTTCGGTATCTTTAGTGACCAAGCCCCCCCCCCCCCCCCGACGGATTACGGAGGGCGGTAACACGCTTGGCTTCTTTTTGACCTTTTAGGGCATTTGCTAATAATTTGCCAGCACGATTATTTTCCCGATAATATAGCCCTTGTTGTGATTCAATATTTTTAACAGCAGCAGTGTACAAAAGCTGATTGTATTGAAAACGCAAGCGTTGTAAACGGAGTAAAATACATGGGTCAGTACGGGACGTGAGGAGACGCTCCCCAGCTTGTATCTGCTGCTCTAGAATCAGTAAATGCTGCTTTCTTTGTTTCCCCTGCCGAATTTGATAGCTAGTTATAGTGGCGCGGATAGATGCTTTAAAACCCTCCCACCAAGCCCAGCTCGCTGTGTCATGGGGTGAGTTAAAATGAAAATAATCTTGGATAGCGGCCTTTATATCAACCTGAAAATCTTTTTGACCCAGTAGGGATCTATCAAAAAACCAAGCTCGGGGAGAATCGTCCCGCGCAGTGACACGTAATGATAAAGATATGGCAGCATGATCTGAAATATGGAGAGGATGGGTCCTAGTCGTGTCTACTTGAGAAATCAGTGCTTTGGAAATGAGAAAGAAATCTATTCTAGATTGGGAGTGATGGGGGACAGAAAAGAAAGTGAACTCTAAGTCGGAGGGGTGAAGCAGCCTCCATATATCTACCAGCGCAAGATCTTGCATCAGAGCTGTAAGGGTAGCAAGACTCTTGGGTGGACTACTCGTTCTAGGCGGCTGTCTATCTATCAGAGGGTCTAACACTTGATTAAAATCACCACCAAGTATTAATGGAGTATTGGCAGAGGCCTGTGCCAACTGCGCAATACTTGCATAGTAAGCAGGGTTGTCCACATTCGGGGCATAAATGCAAATACATGTAAATTCACTATCTCCAACCTGAAGATGTACTCGGGCCCATCTACCCTCCTTGTCAGCGCTAGTATCAATTACAGTAGCTTGCAAAGATTTCTTAACCAGAATGGCTACCCCGCACCGTTTGGAAACGGCGGGAGAATAGGCAGCCACCATGTAAGGCTTAACATTGAGTTTCAGTGTTTCAGCAGAGTTTAAGTGCGTTTCCTGAAGAAACGCTAAATCAGCATGCTCATGGCTAAGATAGCTAAGGATTTTCTTTCTTTTGATTGGACTATTAATGCCCTTTACGTTGAGTGATAAGATTTTACATAAAGCCATTCAGACAAGTTAAAAATTCTGAGCATGATAGCGCACATAATTTCACAATGTCCCTCATATTGACTGTATCTGGCTGTACATATGGCATAAAAGAAAATAAGCTTAGATAATACAATGAAGCGCCCCACATTAAAAAAGAAAAACCGCAGCGCGGTAGAGAAGAAGCAGAACCCCAAAAATTACTGGCGACCATGTGTCTGCGGGGAGAAGCCCCAGAGAAGGCCGTAATTGAAAAAACACATAACCTGTAGGACTGTGCATGCTCCGAATCCGACCGAGGCACACATCATGGAGGGATAGGAGACCACAAAACAAAAGTCATAGAAAGAAAGAGAGAAAGTCCAGGTAGTCTCTGTGATTAACTATGACCGCCGCATCGGGCCCTTCAAAATGGCGGCCAGAGCCGGCAAATAAAAGTCCAAGTCGTTGGATTAGCGCATCTGCTCTGCTTCTTTGGAGTCTAAAAATGTTGATAGTAGATCAGGATCTTCGAATGTCCTGGTTTGGTTGTGGAGAGTCACTCGGAGCTTCGCGGGATACAACAGGCCAAAGCGAGCCTGTAGCTGTTGAAGTCGAGGGCGAAAAGCAAGGAGTTTCTTCCGTCGGTCGACTGTAGGCTTTGCCAAATCAGGGAAGAAGGAGACTTTGTGACCTTCAAATTCCAAATGATGGTTCGCCCGGGCAGCATGTAAAATTTGTTCCACTTGTTGATATCGTAGCAAGCGAAAGATAATAGGCCGGGGGGTCGTTCGGTTGAGCGCCATGTGGGTAGGAACACGGTGTGCACGATCGATTTCCAGTTCTTTATGAAAGGTGATCTTCAGCAAGGAAGGAAGAGTTTTGAGCAGGAATTCTCTCATATCTCCCGCTTCCACCCCCTCCGGTATTCCAATGAGCCTCACATTGTTGCGACGGGCTCGATTATTACTATCTTCTAACTCCTTTTGAAGATTCTGTATCTGGCGCTCAGCCTTGTCCAGTGTGCCCAAGCGCACCGCGTGCGAGTCGAGGACCCCCGCCATATTGTCCTGCCGTAATGAGAGACTTTCAAGTCGGTCCTGGAGCACTCCAAAGTCTTCTCGCATGGCTCTAAGCGCTTCTCCATTGGACTGCACCAATTCCTTCACGCCGCGTATTTCCTCTAAAATCTCCAGGTGCATTTCGGGGTTCTCCCGAAAAGGAACCATCTTCTGTGGGGAGGACACCTCTGTTTTGGAGCGTTTTCCGTGAGAAGAAGAAGGAGACCCGAAGTCCAAGCGCGCTGGTTTATGGGCCGCCATCCCCCCCCGAGGTACCCCGGTCAGCCCGGAGCGAAATAGTAAGTTTGTATAGGTATTATGTCAGGATTCTAAGTAGGCCTCTCGGGAGCTTCAGCGCGAAGCGTCTTACCCGCTGGACATCAGGCTCCGCCCCCCCCTGTGAGAATGTTTTTATTGATCTTTATTTCTCATTTAACTTTAAGTAGTCCCTTGACAGAAAGAAAATACAACAGCAAATATAATTTTATAATAATCTATAGCAAGAAACATGCAAGTCCACCATCTAAGGAAGCCCAGGAGAAAAGCCCTTGAGCAAGATCATAACAAAAAATCTTTGAGAAAAAAACTTAATATACATGAGCTATAACTCCATAAATTACCTTTCCCACAAAAAGAGTTAGCAGCAATCCTACCCTAGATAAACTGTAAACCATGAGGGCTCGATTCCATTCCACATGCAAGAAAGCATCCGTCCAGAACCGGACACCTAGAGGGAGTCGCAATTCTGTTCCCATGGGGCACATCTTGCCGTGGGGGATCAAAATTACGAACAGAAATGAACATGCAGGCTGCAACTCTGATTCTGTCTGGCCTGCATGTACAGGCTTCCCCCAGCTAACTCAGTCAGGGCTCTTCAATGGAGCCATGGCGCCATGGCTTCCGGTTGCCATGGCACTGCTACTCCATTGAAGAGCCACGATCCCCAATCGCCAGTTCCAGCAGTGATTTCCCTACAGCCTGACTCCCGATCTGGCCTCCTAAGGCCAGGGTCGGCTGCGGGGAATGTCCTCAGCCCCCCCTCAAATCCATGCCCCACGCCCACCAATCCCTGGCGACGAGGGAAATTTATTCCAGCGAGGGGGTGGAATAAGTTCCCCGTGCAAGTCATTAGCCCCAGACGTACAGGGCCGACATTAGAAACGGCCCTGTACATCCGTGGCCAATGACTGCCCACTACCCATCCTAATGCCACCCCCGATCTGCCCCTTTCCCGCCCCCATCTACCTTCCTCGTACAAGACGCGGGGAACATAGATGGGACCAGGAAAAGGCACGAGTAGTGGGGATGGATGTTGGGACGTCCATCCCTGCAATTCATGCCTTGGAATAATACCCTTATTGTCCAAGAGAAAACATAATGTAACCTCGCTGTGTCTGAGTTCACCTCCACCCCTAGATATGATGGTAGTAGTCGTGGCCAAGAAGTGGCGCAAACCCAGACAACAAGGCACAAAAATAAACTAACCTCGTTCACTGCTCAAAGCAAAATGAAGGAATTAAACTAAAAGGATTTTTTAGAACTCAAATTCCAAGTGGTAAGTATAACAATTTTATTTGTTATTATAGATGGTTAGACTTAATAACAGATTTAATTTACTTTATATTCAAAATTTTGCTTTTTACTAATTATTGTTCATTTTACTATAGAACATTTGTCTATCAAAGGTTAACATTTCTGAACAACATATCAGATAAGTAGTAGCATTTATTTTCTTTGTTTCTTACTAATTTCTATATAACAATTTATTTGTTTGGTTTCTTAAAACCTGAACATTTGTATAACTTTTATCTCTACAGAAAACTTCAGAACAGCACTTCTATCAATTTCTATTCTCAGGTATGTATCAATTGTCCTTTTTCTCACAAAACACAGTCTTTACGAGCACTTAACTCTCCGTAGTTGCAGTAGTTGTTTGGTATCTGTAGCTGTATAATTTTCTTGTTAAGTTTGATGACTTTGGAATTCCTTTTATGGGAGCTCCTGTTGATGGAAACACTACTGCTGCTCAGCTGACGGTAGTCTTCTCAATCTCCAACCTGCTACCTAAGCTTTAAACAAGTCAGAAATAGAAAACCCTATCTAGCTTACCAACTAGCGAACAATCACTGTGAAATTATTCAGTATAGATTCCTGTCTAAATAAATCAAAATATAATTAAAGTCCCTAAATAATAAAGCCTAATCTTTACTGTTTTTCCCTAACTACTAACAGAGCTTCATTTATGAATTCACTTTTCCAAGACAATGCCTTCATTCATCTATTTCCTTATATGACTCCAGGCATATTTCTCATCCGCAATGACATCGGTCACTTACTGTGCAGGTATCCTATCACTTTAGAATTTCAGGCACCACATACTATAAGCTACTTAATAGCAAAGCACTCCTCACAGACACTGCCACTTCCTCTCAGCCTCCCTCCTTCAGAGAGCTCTCATGGAATTTTCAACCAGTGTCACTTGCTTTACTACCTGGCAATACTTCTCAATAAGTATTGTCCAGTGCCACACAAAATCAGGGCTGTCATTTACTTTGCCTGATTTTCATATAGTTCCAACAGCAATTCCACTCTCAAAAACAATTTTTTATCTATTGGTACCTTTGTACTAGCATAAATAGTACATCTTTCCAGGCATAGCACAACACACTTCTGCTTTCTGTTACTGTTCAAGCTCTTCTTTCTTTTCAACTATATCTTTTCTGTTGTCAAGGTTACAATGACTCTTCTGACATCACCAATTTTCATTCCAGAGCCGCTAACCAATCACAAGCAGGCTTTAGGAATATGCAGATTATATTTTTCCTGTTGTCAAGATTATGGTGACTCTTCTGACATCACCAATTTACATTCCAGAGCCGCTAACCAATCACAAGCATGCTTTAGGAATATGTAGATTAGGCATTAAAGCATGTTCTAAATTTTGCAAAGAAAAATCAGTTTTCTTTTTAACTGTAATTTCCCATTAAAGTGAATGGGAAGACCCTAATTTGGAAGGTTTACACATTAAAATCTTTCCAAAATAATCCAAAACCTATGATTCCATTCAGCTTATCTAACTTAAATATCCTATTATTTCCAATTTTAAATTTATACATTCTTTTAGGCGTTATATATTTCCCTCCATAAAATTACCTAAAACTTTGTCCAATTTAAATAACCAGTACATTAATATTCACTCAGGACTCCAAACTATCAAGTATAATTAACAACAATTCAAACCAGTCACCCACTTTAGCACAAATGCCAATTTTAACACTTGGGTTACAGTTGCCCAAGTTTAAAATCAATGTTGTCCCCAACATTGTCATCCCATATTTTCATTTTTCTCATCCATCCAGTGTTTACTACAGCCAAATTCAATTTGGTCTTCCCTATACTAATTTCATGGGGTTTCCCTACTGAACATTTACTTAGATTTTCTTCTTAATACATCCTTGTATTATTTATTTATTTTATACCATGTTAACAGTATTTTCAACAACCACATTACAATATAATTAATTCACAAATATAACAGCATTCCCCAGATTCAGAACACATACAATTCTGATTCACAATCTTACTTATCATCTAACAAGATTGCTTCAAATTTGCCAATCAGAATTGTTATCTTAGCTCCCTTGGCTACCCAGGTACGAAGGACCTAACTTCAGTATTATATTGATATCACATTTGTTTTCTCTTCTACTATCCAAAAGTTAATTCAACTTATAATTTTCTCTTAGAAATGCTGAACACATTCCTTTATTTTCTCTAGTGGACCTACGTATCACATCCAAATTCTCTTCAGGAACGCTCACGTCTTGTTGAACGGGTGTTACATTATCTAGATTGACATAGGTCCTTATCCAATATCACTTTTCAGCATTGGATGTTCTTGGATTTTTCTTCACCTCAGCCAAATCTGAATCAAGGTTTACAATAGTTTTCTGTGGTTGTATCTTGATACTAGACTCTGAATGTTCAGTTTCTACTAAATATCTCTTAAGCAAGTTCCTATGTACTATTTTAGTACTACCAGCCTCATTTTGAATTTTATAAACATTTTGATTAGTGCCAAATCTTTCAATCACCTCATAAATTTCTTTTTCCCAAAGGTCTTGTATTTTATGCCTCCCCGGAAAATTTTGTATTCGTAGCAACACCTTATCTCCTGGTATCAATTCCACCGTTTGGGCTTTCCTGTCAAAATTGCTCTTGATCTTCCAGAAATTTTTTTTTTAATTCTCTCGAGCAATTTCTTGGGCAACATTTAATTTCTCTCTTTGTATTTGGATCCAGTGTTTGGGACTATTTACCTCATAACTGTATGTCATCTCCTCTGTTATTAACGGACAGGAGGGGAGTAGTGTCTCCACCCCTAAAAACAGATACACAGGTGCGAAACCGGTTGATGAATGTATGGAGCTGTTATATATTTGATTTACTTTTGTAATATATTCTGACCACTTTCCCTTTTTATCTTCGGGAAAGGTTCGTAAGATGGAATGCATTGTTTTGTTAAAACGTTCACATCTCCCATTTCCTTGCGGGTGGTATGGAGTGGTTCTTGTCTTGGTTATATTATACCATTTGCATAGCTCTTTGATAATTTCAGATTCAAAATTTCTACCCTGGTCTGTATGTAATCGCTCAGGGATACCATACACTGATAACCACCTCGTAATTAGCATTTTAGCAGTTGTCTTTGCAGTTTGGTTTCTGGTGGGCACTGCAATAGTGAACCTTGTGAATATATCTGTTAGGATTAAAACGGATTCATATCCTCTATTATCCTTTTCCAACACTGTAAAATCAACAGCCAAGACTTATAGGGGTTTAGTTACGTGGAAACAACCTAATTTTTCTCTCTCTTGTGGACATGGCAATTTAGCAAAGCAGCATCTAGAACAATTCCCTATCCAATTTTCAATATCTTTCTTCATGTTTACCCAGAAATGTTGTTTGCGGATGTTTTTGAAAGTGGTTTCTAGCCCAAAGTGACCAGCTTTGTTATGGAAATTAGACAATATTTCACTTTTTAAAGCATCTGGTACTACCACTTGCCATATAATATCTCCATGACGGCAATCTTCATATTTCCGATATAATATATTGTTTCTTACTACCAATCTATCTCTTTGTTTCCACAGAGTTTTCACAGTTACTGGAGCCTGTCGCCACACTTCCTCAGAGGGATTGTCTTCTACCCAACCTAACACTTCTCTTATTACAGAGTCTTCTTGTTGTCTCTGAAAGATCTCTTCTTGAAGTTTTTCTATAAGCATAGATCTTTTTAACACAGATAATTGCTTTATCTGTATTACTTTGTTTGTATGCTAGGTATGCTGCCTGCCAAGTACTTAAGCCCAGCGCCTGCGGCGCTTGCCGCCGCGGCACGCGTCCTTGGCGCGCACCGAAGGAGCGCACCTAAGGAGCACGACGTGCTCCTTAGGTGTGCTCCTTGGGACCGCTCCGGTCGCGGAGGACTCCCCATGCTCCTAACGTGGTTCAGCATCTTCTTCGCCGCACTCTTCTCCCCTTCCTCACCTGGACTTGCCCCTTTCCTTCTTCAGTCCCCTAGGCCTGTCTATTTCCCCGCCCTCCTGTATCTCCCTCCAGTGCCAACTCTAGGTTTGTATCCGGCACTCACCTCATCTTTGCATACTGCTCCTTCTTTTCCCTGCTTTTGTGCCACCACGGCCTCCATTCCTGTCTTATGGGGTAGACGTTCAGTGAGACCTTCTCGCGACCGCTCCCGCTGTCTTACAAATCTACGTTTATGTTGCCCCTCTGTCTCTGTCCGTTCTCCGCCCTCTCATTCCCTCCCCCCCAGATCCTCTCATTCTCGTCTTTCCATAGGCCTTGTTAACTGTCGCTCTCTCCGCAACAAAACTCTTCTTCTCCAAGATCTCATTCTTCAATCCTCCTTTGATCTTACCCTTGTCACTGAGACCTGGCTCAAGGACGGCGAGGATGCTTTGCTTGCCCGCTTTCTGCCTCCTGGTTTCTCTGCGGTCTCTGTTCCTCGTATTGGGCGCTCTGGTGGTGGGATTGCTGCCCTACTCCATCCATCCCTTAGATTCACCCAGGTCTCTTCTGCCTTATTGCACTATCCGGAATCCCTTCTGCTTCACCTTCACACCCCTTTTCCTTTTCACGTTCTTCTCATCTATTCCCCCCCTGCTATTCGCTCAGAGCTCTGGGACGCTCTTTTACGGACAATCACCGATGTATCTCTTGAGTTTCCTCATATCATCATTGCAGGTGATTTCAACCTCCATGTTGATGCTCCCTCTTCCTCTCGGGAGCACGCTTTCCTCACTTTTCTTCACGATCTTTCCCTCACACAACATGTTGCCTTCCCCACTCACCAGGCAGGTCACACACTTGACCTATTCTTGACTCCTTCCTCCTCTGCCCTTTCCCTTTCCGATTTTAGCCCCACTCCTCTTCCCTGGTCTGATCATGTCTGCCTCTCCGTTTCCTGCTTAGGTCCAGATGTTCCTTCTTCCCCTTTATCTCTCTCCCCACCCCCGTCAGAGAAGTTGCGTCATGTTATTACCCCTCTCTCACTTCAGCAGTTCCCTGCTGCAGCAGACCTCCTCCCCTCAGACTTTCCTTTGCTATCCCCTTCTGCTCAGGCCACTCTTTGGTCCTCCTCCCTTTCTGCCACCTTTTATCAAGTTGCTCCTCTCCGTCCTCGCCCTGCCCGTCACCGTCCTTCCCACCCATGATACCATAGTGGTCTCCGGCTCCTTCGGACCCAACTCCGTAGGGCAGAACGGCTGTGGCGCAAGTCCCCCTCTCCTACCACTCTCACACATTTTCACTCCCACCACTCCTTCTACCGCTCTCAAGTACATTCTGCTAAGCACTCTTATTTCTCGACTGCAATCTCCAATGCTCCAAATCAAACCAGACATCTTTACTCTGTTCTCCGTTCTCTCACCTCTTTACAGGCACCTTTTTCCTCCTCCCCCGCTTCCTCTCTTCCTCCTCCATCACAACTCGCTTCTTTCTTCAGTGGCAAGATCTCCTCCTTAAGGGCATCCCTACCCTCCTGTCCTGCCCCATCTCCTCCCCGCCACCTGTTCCCTCCCCTCCCCCCGTCTCCTGTCTTTCCCATTTCTGGGCCTCTTTTGACCCAATTACCGCTCCTGAACTTTTCCACCTTATATCCTCTTCTAAGAAGACTTCCTGTCCTCTCGACCCCATTCCTTCTTCCTGGCTCTTGACCCCATCCTTAGGTTTTCTTCCCTTTATTCTCTCTATGTTTAACTCAAGTCTCTCTACTGGAACTTTTCCGAAATCTTGGAAACACGCTTTGGTGCGCCCCATCCTCAAAAACATCTCACTAGATCCTTTGGTCCCTGCCCACTATCGTCCTGTTTCCAACCTCCCTTTCTTATCTAAACTCCTGGAGAAATTCGTCTTTTCACAGCTTTCCCATCACCTTGACTCTACTAACTTCCTTCACCCCCGTCAATCCGGGTTCCGTCAGGGTCATAGCGTTGAAACAGTTCTCTTGGCTTTCACAAATGCATTGCATGTTGCACATGATCGTGGTGATATTTCGGTGGCGGTTGCTCTAGATCTCTCAGCTGCTTTTGACCTGGTTGACCACTCCCTCCTTCTTCAACGTCTACGGGATGCAGGTCTTTGCAGCACTGTACTTCACTGGTTTCACTCTTTTCTTTCCTCTCGGACCTACTCAGTTCTTTCATCTTCCCCGTCCTCTCCCTCTTCCAATCCTCACGGTCTTCCTTGTGGGGTCCCTCAGGGTTCTGTGCTCGCCCCCTCCTCTTCAATCTCTTCTTGGCTCCCCTAGCATCTCTGATACAGCAGTTTGGTGTTTCTACTTTTTTCTATGCAGATGATATCCTTTTGCTCCATCACACCTCTCCCTCCTCCCCCAACCTTGCTGTACTGGATTCCTGCCTTGCAGCAGTAGCTGACTGGCTGACACTCAACTGTCTCCACTTGAACCTCACTAAAACTATCATTATCTGGTTCTCTCACGGTTCTTCTCCTCCTTCCCTGGCTCCCTCTTTCTCTGGGTCTCCTGTACCTCTGGTTTCCACTTTCCGATACCTCGGTGTACACTTTGATGCTGATCTGTCTTTTCACTCTCACATTTCTCACATCACCAAAACATCCTTCTTCTTTCTTCGTCAGATCCGTTCTATCCGTCCTTTCCTCTCTCCCTCGGCTCTTTTCACTTTGGTTCTCTCCTTAGTTAAGTCACGGGTGGACTTTGCGAATTCTTTATTTCTCGGCTTCCCAAAATACCAACTTGCTCGCCTCAGTAGAATTCAGAACACTGCCGCACGCCTGGTCACACACTCCTCACCTCGGGATCATGTAACCCCTCTGCTCTTTCACCTTCACTGGCTGCCTGTCCCCTTTAGGGTCACTTTCAAATTACTTATCCTGACTCATAAAACTTTTCACACCAGCACTTCCCAATACTTGACTGATCTCCTCTTCTTCCATTCCCCCAGACACACTCCCCGCTCTTTCCACCTTAACCGCCTTACCCTCCCTTCCCCTTCCCGCGCTCACCTACAATCTACCCGTTCCTCTGCCTTCTTTTTTGCTGCTCCTGCCCTCTGGAATGCCCTCCCCCCCTCCCTCCACCTAGAACCTCAGTATGCCACCTTCAAACAGCAGTTAAAAACTCACTTGTTCTCCCTAGCCTTTAATGTTCCCTCCCCCTTCGTATGATCGTTCCTCTTCCCACCTTTTGTTTCTTACCTAGGCCCACCCTATGTTATGTTTGTTCTGTTTCTTTGTTTGCCCTGCTGTCCTATTGAACATTGTACATTTCTTTTCTTTTTCGTTGGCCTTGGCCTTCTTTTATTGAATTTTAATTGTACACCGCCTTGATTTTGTGAAAGGCGGTTTTTATCAAATACAATAAACATAAACATAAACATATGGCTTTCTTTTCCCGATTTTACTGTTTTTAACCGTAAAAAATCATTTTCTTCAGTATCTTCAACTTCGGGTTCTAGCTCTTCAGGCAGACGGGACAGGATATCTACATTCTGGTTTAGTCTCCCTGGCTTATATTCAACCATGAAATCCAACTCCGCTAACTGGACTAACCACCTTTGCTCAATGGCCTGAATCTTTGCGGTCTCCAAATACTTCAATGGATTGTGATCAGTGCGTAATATAAACTTCTTGTAGATCAGGTATTCCCGGAACTTATCTGTTGTGGCCCACTTTAGTGCCAGTAACTCTAGTTTAAAGGCAGAATAATTGCATGCATTCCGTTCTGTCTTTCTGAGGCCTCGACTGGCATACGCTATGACTCTTTCCACCCCTGCTTGATATTGACTCAGTATAGCTCCTAGCCCTCCAGAACTAGCATCTGTGGTTAGAATGAAAGGTTCGTCGAAGACTGGGAATGCCAATATAGGAGAAGATACCAGTTTTTCTTTTAGCATTTCAAAAGCCACCTGACATTCATCGGACCAGACAATTTCATTTTTCTTGTTCTCTTTTTCAGCTTTTCCCGTGAGACAATGTAGAGGTTTTGCAATCTGTGCAAAATTAGGGACGAATCGGTGATGGAAACTTATGAAACCCAAAAAAAAGTGTACTTCTGTTTTGGTTTTGGGAACCTTCCAGTGCCATATGGTTTGTATCTTTTCCAAGTCAGCTGATACTCCTTTTTTAGACACTACATAAGCTAAAAATTTTACTTCTTTACTCAGTAATTTACATTTGTTTGGTTTTAATTTAAGCCCACATTCTTCTAAATGCTGAAATACTTTTCCTAAACGTTCCAAATGTTTCTCAAAAGTTGGTGCATATATAAGGATATCATCTAAATACAAGAGTAAGATGTCAAATACGTATTCATCCAGTACAGTCTCCATTAATCTTTGGAAGCTAGCGGGCGCATTACAAAGTCCAAAGGGCATCCTTGTCCACTCGAAAAGTCCAAGTGGAGTAGTGACGGCAGTCTTCTCAATATCTTCCGAGGCCATTCCCAACTGGAAGTAACAGGAGGTTAAATGTAATGAAGTAAGCCAAGTCGAAGTTCCTAATACATCCAATGCTTCATCAATCCTTGGCAGTGGGTAAGCGTCTTTAATAGTAACAGCATTAAGTTTACGAAAATCACAGCAGAAAAGAAGACTTACATCCTTCTTTTTAATGACTACCGCTGGACTGGCCCATGGGCTATAACTTTTGCGAAGGATCCCTTGTTGCACTAGCCCATTGATGTGTTCTTTACATTCTTCAAATATATGTGGAGATACCCTACGGTAAGGCTGCTTGATGGGTAGTGTAGTTCCCATTTTTATTTTATGTTCTACTATATTTGTGAACCCAATATCACTATCACTTGTCGAGAAGACATGTCTATGTTTCCACAATAATTGTCTTAATTGCTCTGCTTGCTGTTCATTCAATGAATTCCAATCAATTTTAAGTTTTGACAAGTACTTTTCCCAATTGCTTTCACTAGTCGATTCTGAATACTTTAACTGTTTCAGCTCCACGATCTCAGCCGGCTTACTTATCTCCGCTATTCTCATCCTAGGAGGTAAGGTTATGTCTTGCTCTCCTATGTTGATCACCCGAATAGGCACTCTCCCTGATGTTTGCTGCACCAAAACTTTAGCCACCATCAGTTTGTTCGGGATACTTGCAGTCGGAGTAGCTGTTACTACCAATGGGCCATCCCATTTCCTAACACTATTACATCTCCCTAGGATAATTTTTTCAGAATATGCGGGTACCAGCTGTCCTACCCTTCCCAAGACTTTGACAAAACCCAAATTAGGCTCTATTTGTTTCTTCTGTGTGCATATTTCCATTATTACTCTTAAAATTTTCACTGGTTCAAGAGTGAAATAGGATAAGTCTCGGAATAACCCCTCTAGGTGTGTCAAAACATTCATACCCACTATTCCTTGGGCAGCACTTTCTTCCATTCTTCCTTCTTTAAAGTTATCTTGCACCACAAAAATGCATTGTTGTGATATTACTTGTCCAAGACACTGCACAGTCACATCTATATATCCTAATACTGGTAGCTCAGTCCCATTCACTGCCATCAATTTTAGTTGGGAGGCATCTTGCAATTGGTTTGGACTCGGAAAGTTTTTGTAATAAAAACTAGCCAATATTGTCGATACGCTTGATCCCGTATCCAGCATACAGGTTACTTCAATTCCATTGATTTTTACTTTTACCAATGGACTAGATCCCACAGCCTTTTCTCCAAATAATTTTGTCTTCCTGCCCATTTCCCTTACGTTCGGACTCCTCCAAACCTAACTGGCTACTAGGAGACCTTAATCTCGCTTCCACTCAACCCACCCTAGCCAAAGCCTTCCTCGAAGCAATGGCTGACCTCAACTACAAGCAGGCTATAACTGATCCCACCCACCAAGGAGGAAACCCCCTTGACCTAATATTCATCCCACATACCGCCATGAGTACATCAAACCAATTTGACCTTACTATCTCACCAGTCCCCTGGTCAGACCACAATCTAATAACATTCCATTTACCAATGCAACACTCTACGAGCCACCGCCCAAGTGCAACGGAAACATCAGGAACCACACGATTCAAGCAACTCAACAGGGAAACAATCGTTAGTGACGTTCTCCCAAAGCTTGATCAACCAGCAACCAACCTGAATGACATGATGTCCAACTGGAACGAGACCCTCTCCCATTACGCTCAACAACCTGCCAACAACAAAAAAACCGCATCGGACAGAAGAGACACCAAGAAACACGCCGCCCCATGGTTTTCCCCGGAACTACGAGCGTCCCTACTCCGACTCAGAAAACTCGAAAGGAAATGGAGAGCGACTAAAAATACCTCAGACCAAGCCATCTATCAACAATATCTGAAGACCCATCGCGAATCAACGTGGGCCAAAAGGAAACAATTCCATGCAGAAATTCTCAGCCGCTCACTAAATAAGCCAAGAGACCTTTTCCAACTGGTGAAATCCCTTACCAACCAACCTTCCCCTCCTCAACAAGAAGGTATTCAGCCACAAGCATATGCGAATTACATCCAATCAAAATCAATAAAGGTAACTACAATGGCATCATCACTTCATCTTAACCATACCACAAATCCCAAAACCACTCTTTCCCAGTCCACACTCACCAAACTCTCACCGCCATCAACAAAGACCATTGAAGAAGTAATTGCATCAATCAACGCCACGACCGCACCAACCGACCCCTGCCCAGCGCACTGGATCAAGACAATGCGCACGGAGTTCAGCCCTATCATAGCCAACATCACCAAGCTGTCATTTGAAACAGGAGTTTTCCCAGATGCGCTCAAGCACACATCCATCCGCCCACTACTAAAAAACAATCAACTTGACCCAAAGAAAGAGGAATCTTACAGACCAATCTCCAGTATCCCTTTTCTGGCTAAGATCCTAGAGAGAATAACCCTTAGACAGATCCAGCAGCATGTTGACTCCTCCTCACCACTGGATCCCTCTCAACATGGATTCAGAGAAGCACACGGTATCGAAACCCTACTGACAACATTAACCAGTTCACTGATCAATGGAATTGACAGTATAAAGAATGGCTTCGCACTAATCTTCCTTGATATATCAGCAGCGTTTGACTCCGTAGACCACCTGCAGCTTCTCACCCGGCTACATGAGAAGGGAATCCGAGATCAAGCGTGGGACTGGTGTAAATCCTACCTCGAAGGCAGATGTCAACAAGTCCGGATTCAAAGCACCACCTCCGAACCTTTCCAACAGCACCAAGGTGTACCCCAAGGATCCTCCCTCTCCGCGTTGCTCTTTAACATCTATATGCAACCAATCTGTGACATTGCCCGTTCATTTGGCATATCGTGTCTTATGTATGCCGATGATGTCCTGCTATTCACACCCATTGTCATCAATTGTCCCGACTATACAGTGCTAGTTGACTGCTTCAACACAATAACTGACTGGCTACTCACTCAGAACCTCCGGATAAACTTCAAAAAAACGGAAGTACTAATGATCACAAGGAATAAAGCCTTCTCTCCGCCACCAACACTCAAAGTCAGAGACGCGGAACTTCCAATCAAATCCAACATACGATATCTCGGGGTAATTCTTGATCAACAACTCAACTTCAAGGAACATATCAAACGCACTGTCAAGACCATCTATTTCAAGATAAAAACCCTACGGCATCTTAGGCCCATGATGGAATCCGCGGATTTCCGCACCATCTTCCAGGCACTAGTCACACCGCACTTCGACTATGCCAACATAGTTCTACATGGCCTTCCAAAGAGCTCCCTCAAACCATTACAGCTAGCCATGAATGCGGCAGCCCGTGTGCTCTACGGAACCTCAAGGGTCGACCACATCTCCCCCATTCTAAAGGAACTACACTGGCTTCCCATAAGCAGTAGAATCCTGTACAAAACCCTCCTCATTACCTTCAAGGCCTTCAACATGATAGCTCCCCCATCCATTTCCGACCTCATAACGCGTTCTCCAGACAACAGATCCAGGAGATCCCAGGCTGCCAACATGCTACTTATACCAATTGAATCCACAAAACTCAACCAGATCACCACCAATAGGGCTTTCAGGAACTATGCCCCTGTATGCTGGAACAAACTCCCCCCACACATTAGAGCTATTAGAGACCTTATTCAATTTAGAAAAGCCCTCAAACACCACCTTTTTCTCTTACATTATAGCCATCCCGATACCCCATTACCTCCCACACACCCCCACTATATCATACAGCCGCTACATGATGTAAAACACTGTAATCATACCTAATATGTAATACAATCGATTTGTACATAGTTTCCTAAGTTTGCTATAAACTTGAATGTAAATAGTTCCCCAAGTTCTCCTCCATGTTAACTCCCCGTTTTATGTAAACGACGGCCAATGTATCTGGTCAAGTGTTCTATTGTTTTGATGTAAACCGCGCTGATGACAAATAGCGCGGTATATAAGAAATGTTAAATAAATAAAATAAATAAATAAATAAATTTGTCTTCTCACGGTAACCTTCCTTTCAGTTTCTCTTTCTGCAGCTTCACCTAAATGACTTCTCCGAAGAGATTCATTATTACCACTTTGCATATTAGCATTACTGCAACCACTATTTCCACTGTCTGATGGAGCTGTACGAAGGAATTTTTCATTCTTACAATAACGGGCAATGTGTCCTGATTCATGACATTTGAAACATATTTTTTGTCCTGTTGATGAACTACTAAAAGCTTCTCTAGCCAGGAATTCACCTCTGTTCTCTCTATAACCGGTATTTTCATTGCCATTATATTCACTTCTCACATCCCTATTCCATCTTTCCCATCTCTGCATGTCGCTTTCGCGTTCTTGCCTTTCTGTCCACTGTGTAAATAATCTTGTCAACTGCCCAATCATAGCTGCAGCTGTATCTCCACCCGCTGTTCCATCTCCTGCAACTTCCCTCAGTCTCTGTAGTATTTTCTTAGGTTCTATCATTGTCGGGACTCTCTCCTCTCCGGCCCACCTTATGGCAGCTTGTAACAAATCCGCGAATCCCATATTCGGATTATCCTCATTCCTCGTTGTTATTTCTCTACGGAGTGCAGCATCCCTTAATCCCAAAATGAACTGCTCTTTTAATGTCTCTTCTGGTGTTCCCATTCTTCTTCTATCTCCCTTTAATATAATGTCCATTTTCTGCTGTAATTTATATCCCTACACTTGTATGGTCTCCTTATCTTCTTGTTTTGCATTGTAGAATTCTTGAATCCTCAGTCCCAATGCCACCTTATCCCCATACACTTGGCGTAGCATATCAAAATTTTCATCCACCATACATTCTCTCGGTAAGGAATATTTAACTGTGTCCACTGCCAAGCCTTTTAAATGGTCACAAATCACATCCACTTGGTCCTCTGGTGAGATCTTTAGAATTCTCATTCTAAATCTAACTTTCCCAATCCAATCTTCTACATTCAGATCTGACATCTCCTTCTGAAACCCCAAAAATCCTGGAATCATCTTATCTTGCGGAATCACCACTGTATTCGTAATTATCTGAGGCCTCATTCCACCATTTCTGGCTTCCGCTTCCATTGTTCAATTACTTCTTCTTTTCACCTCAGGAGATAAGTATGCTTACCAAACAAAATGTTCCCACTCTTTCCCACTAAGAATAAAACTTTAAACATAATACAATCCAATTTTTTTTTATTTCACTGCATCTCAGTGTCTGCTGAAACTTTCAATGTTGATTAATCACTGTACAATAAATATCTTTAACCAAAAATTCAGAGTCTTTAATACCTAGTACCAAATTCAACTGCTTATTTACCCTGTTCATACTTATTTACCCTGTTCAGAAAATCCTGCCGACTACGCCAAAATTTCTGTAACCTCACTGTGTCTGAGTTCACTTCCACTCCTAGATATGATGGTAGTAGTCGTGGCCAAGAAGTGGCACAAACCCAGACAACAAGGCACAAAAACAAACTAACCTCGTTCACTGCTCAAAGCAAAATGAAGGAATTAAACTAAAAGGATTTTTAGAACTCAAGTTCAAAGTGCTAAGTATAACAATTTATTTGTTATTATAGATGGTTAGACTTAATAACAGATTTAATTTACTTTGTATTCAAAATTTAGCTTTTTACTAATTATTGTTCATTTTATTATAGAACATTTCAATATTAAATGCAAAAAACAAAAATCAAGTGTGAGATTCTTCTATCAAAGGTTAACATTTCTGAACAACATATCAGATAAGTAGTAGTATTTATTTTCTTTGTTTCTTACTAATTTCTATATAACAATTTGCTTGTTTGGTTTCTTAAAACCTGAACGTTTGTATAACTTTTATCTCTACAGAAAATTTCAGAACAGCACTTCTATCAATTTCTATTCTCAGGTATGTATCAACTGTCCTTTTTCTCACAAAACACAGTCTTTACAAGCACTTAACTCTCCGTAGTTGCAGCAGTTGTTTGGTATCTGTAGCTGTAGAATTTTCTTGTTAAGTTTGATGACTTTGGAATTCCTTTTATGGGAGCTCCTGTTGATGGAAGCACCACTGCTGCTCAGCTGATGGTAGTCTTCTCAATCTCCAACCTACTACCTAAGCTTTAAACAAATCAACAATAGAAAACCCTATCTTGCTTACCAACTAGCGAACAATCACTGTGAAATTATTCAGTATAGATTCCTGTCTAAATAAATCAAAATATAATTAAAGTCCCTAAATAATAAAGCCTAATCTTTACTGTTTTTCCCTAACTACTAACAGAGCTTCATTTATGAATTCACTTTTCCAAGACAATGCCTTCATTCATCTATTTCCTTATATGACTCCAGGCATATTTCTCGTCCACAATGACATCAGTCACTTACTGTGCAGGTATCCTATCACTTTAGAATTTCAGGCACCACATACTATAAGCTACTTAATAGCAAAGCACTCCTCACAGACACTGCCACTTCCTCTCAGCCTCCCTCCTTCAGAGAGCTGTCATGGAATTTTCAACCAGTGTCACTTGCTTTACTACCTGGCAATGCTTCTCAATAAGTATTGTCCAGTTCCAAACAAAATCAGGTCTGTCATTTACTTTGCCTGATTTTCATATAGTTCCAACAGCAATTCCACTCTCAAAAACAATTTTTTATCTATTGGTACCTTTGTATTAGTATAAACAGTACATCTTTCCAGGCATAGCACAACACACTTCTGCTTTCTGTTACTGTTCAAGCTCTTCTTTCTTTTCAACTATATCTTTTCTGTTGTCAAGGTTACGATGACTCTTCTGACATCACCAATTTTCATTCCAGAGCCACTAACCAATCACAAGCAGGCTTTAGGAATATGCAGATTATATTTTTCCTGTTGTCAAGGTTACAGTGACTCTTCTGATATCACCAATTTACATTCCAGAGCCGCTAACCAATCACAAGCATGCTTTAGGAATATGTAGATTAGGCATTAAAGCATGTTCTAAATTTTGCAAAGAAAAATCAGTTTTCTTTTCAACTGTAATTTCCCATTAAAGTGAATGGCAAGACCCTAATTTGGAAGGTTTACACATTAAAATCTTTCCAAAATAATCCAAACCTATGATTCCATTCAGCTTATCTAACTTAAATATCCTATTATTTCCAATTTTAAATTTATACATTCTTTTAGGCGTTATACATTTTCCTCCATAAAATTACCTAAAACTTTGTCTAATTTAAATGACCAGTACATTAATATTCACTCAGGACTCCAAACTATCAAGTATTATTAACAACAATTCAAACCAGTCACCCACTTTAGCGCAAGCGCCATTTTTAAACCTTGGGTTACAATAATTAAGAGGGATCAAAATAAACATACGTCATGTAATCACATCTCAGAATACACTTACAAGGGAAATAAATCAGAAAAGTAGCACATAGAAACAAAGAAACATAGAAATATGATGACAGAAAAAGATCACATGGCCTATCTACTCTGTCCTTCCATATCAACAATTAAAACAGTCCCCTTTTTACCTTTAGAGATCCTCTGTGTTTGTCCCATGCTTTTTTGAATTCAGTTACTGTCTTCATCTCTACCACCTCTACTGGAGAATATTCCACGGATCCACTACTCTTTCCATAAAGAAATATTTCCGCATATCACTCCTGAATCTATCTCCCTTCACCCTCATCCCATGTCCCCTTATAGTGTGGTAGGCTATGGCCTAGCTTGGCCTGCTACTATGAAAGGCCTGTAAGTTAGGCCTGGATCCTAACTCCCATTATAGCTAGAAAAGAACCAAAAATCTGTGAAAAATAAGAGAACTGCTTTAAAATGCTTAATAAGAGGTTTTCATGAATTCATAAGTCTTCTATTATTCTCTTGTGTGTGAAAGAACAGAAATGTTACAGTATATGCATTCCAGAAGCCAAAGTTAACCTTGAAGTAGAAAAGTAACGAGATTCAGAACTGTACCATTGTTCAAGCAATCCAAAAGGAGGGGGCCGGTTGCTAGGCTCCAGAGGGATTTCTAATTGGACAGGTGCAGGGAATGTATAACCAAGGAAACGTTTGCATGTATCAAGTTGGAACCAATAGAAAATTCTCATGTATCAAACTGAAAAAGAGGTATAAATGGTTATGTCTCTGTATAAACTTTTGCTCAGTTCCTTTTGAAGCTTTGACTGACTGGGCCTTGTGCACAATAAACTGACTTGGACCCTGTCAATCGACTCCTGGACTTATTCATTGATTGCACTTTGCCACAGCATATTCTTGGTGCGTTGGCCCGGAAGTGCGAGTGGTAAATGGTATTCAAGTGAGTAATCCACATAATTCGCCTTGAGGTTTGGCCCGGTTGGAACCGTGTCTGTGCGACCGCGGGGGAAACCTCAGGCGCTGCCGGCCCCTTTGTGCCGGAGAGGGTTCCGCCTGCCTCGGCGGGCCATCAGGTCCAGCTAGCCAACACCTCCGACCCGGGGGAGTCCAGGTTCCAACTCAGAAGCTGGTGTGGTATCGGGGACCGGATCCGGTGAGTAGACATTTTTGTGATTTAATAGTCAGAAAGAACAGCCTGGGACAACATCTTGCGTGCGCAGGACTGATTTGGTATATTGGGTATAGACTAACTGGGAAATCTCGCATGAGTATATGCGAGACAACGGAGCCTGATCACCTCCCATAAGGGCGGTCCTAGTAAGCTCCGCATAAGGAAAGTGGAAGCTGAAGCCATCGACCCTTCTCGTTTGGAATAGTCAGTCAGAAAACCTGGGCACTTGAAATATTGAAATATGATATCTTGTTGAAATATGCTTGCGTGTGTGAGTGAGAGGTCTTGAAATACAGACCGAGCGAGAGCGGACTCCTAAGTAGCACAGTTCCTGGCCGGGCGACCATGCCCAGGTCGCAAACAGGAGGAAGCGAGTGGTGTTTGTCCCCCCCAGTGTTCTGTGGGCTGTACGGACCCCTTACCTGCAGCCATACTACCTATCCTTATTGTTCGTTGTCTTGTACGTCATTACGTGTACGTAGGGACGTAGGGTACGTAACGTACGCAGGTACGTTGAGTACGCAGAAAGTGTAGGTAGGTGCGTATACGTTATGGGAGGGACAGAGTCCATGCAAACTCCATTGGCATGTATGATCAAGAATTTCCGTAAAGAATTTTCGGGCGATTATGGTATAAAAATGACTCCATCCAGATTAAAAATGTTATGTGAAAGGGAGTGGCCCGCATTAGCTGCTTCATGGCCCCGAGGGGGCACCTTTGATTTTGAGACAGTTTTACACATTCATCAGCTCATACTGAGAGCGTATCCTGACCAGTTCCCCTATATAGATTCCTGGTTAAGTGTATGTGAACAGCAGCCCTCATGGATGAAGCGTTGTTATGAGGAGCACTGTAAAATATTTGTAGCTACTACTAGGGGAACCAAAAAGGCTAAGGAAGCGAAGCCACCTTTGTATTCTGACCCAGAGTCCTCAGATATTTTGGATAGTTTACCCTGGCACCCACAGAAATTAGTCCCCACAGCCCCACAACTTGAAGTAGAGCCTGAAGAGGAGTCCCAGAAAACACCGAAGCAACAGCCTAAGAAGCACTCTACCCCGAGTGAAAGTCCCGGGTCAGGCCCAAGCACAGCAGGGGGACTCGAGTCTTCTGATGAGATAGAAAGCGGAAGCTCTCCTGCCAGTTCAGGGTCACCCACCAAGGAAACTAGTGCCCGGGAGCCTTATGATTTAAGAAGCGTAACTCCCAAGAAGGAGGAGAAAGCAGGGCACCTAATGCCATTACGCCAAGTGCCTGGAATACCTGTTTTAAATGATCAGGGCCAGATGGCGCCAGGACCAACCAGCTTAGTTTATGTACCCTTTTCTACCACAGATTTATTAAACTGGAAAACGCATTATGCTTCCTACACAGCCAAGCCCCAGGAATTAACAGAATTAATGTCTAGCATTATGCAAACCCATCAGCCTACCTGGGCCGATTTTCGCCAGCTCCTGTCCACCCTCTTCACCACTGAGGAGCAAGGCCAGATCGGGCAAGCAGCCCTCCGGTGGTTAGAAGAGAACCCTGTAGAAGGGGGGGGGGGGAATAAATCCCCCTCAAGCAGCTGCTGCGGAATATCCCAATGAAGATCCTGGGTGGAACCCGAATGAAGAAAGGGGAGCGGCGGCCTTAACCAGATTTCTCCAGGCCTTAGTGCAGGGCCTGAAGAAGGGAGGCCAGAGGGCCAACAATATCGGGAAAGTATCGGAAGTTCTCCAGGGTCCAGATGAGAGCCCAGCGGCCTTTCATGAGCGGTTGTCTGAAGCTTATAGACTGTATACCCCATATGATCCCGCCGCTCAGGAAAATTTACGCATGGTAAATGCGGCCTTTGTTAGTCAGTCCCAGAGAGACATAAAGCAAAAATTACAGAAATTGGATGAATTTGCGGGCATGAATACAGCTCAGTTAATGGAAGTCGCTCAGAAAGTATTTGTGAATGGTGAAAATGAACGAGACAGAGAAAGTGAATGAAAGATGAAGAAGAAGGCAGATCTTCTTGCTGCTGCTATAACCGAACGACGTGGAGGAGGTTTTCCTAATCAAAGGACCAGAGGACGTGGACGAGGCCACGGAAGCGACAGGCCTCCATTAGGTGCAAATCAGTGCGTCTTCTGCAAGGAAGTAGGACATTGGAGAAATGTGTGCCCGCATCTGGACTCCGCTCCTGCAAGGGGAGGAGGGAGTCCCTGGAGGACCAGAGGAAGATTTTGAAGGAGAAGAGGAATGAATCGAACACAAGCAGTATCCTCTCCCTCGACCAGCCATAGAAGGAATTCACTGCCATTTGATGAAACTGCTCAAGTACGGACTTCTCAAGGAATGCCAGTCACCTTGGAACACCCCCCTTCTCCCAGTAAAGAAGCCTGGGACAGGGGACTACCACCCAGTACAAGATCTAAGGTGAGTAAATGATGCAGTTGAAACTATACACCCAGTAGTACCGAACCCTTATATTCTCTTGGGACTGATCCCCGCTGAGGCTACTCACTTCACCGTCCTGGACCTGCAAGATGCCTTTTTCTGTGTGCGCCTAGCACCCACCAGTCAACTTATTTTCGCTTTTGAATGGCAAGACCCCACAACAGGAAGGCGGGGTCAGCTCACCTGGACCAGATTACCCCAAGGATTCAAGAATTCACCTACTCTCTTCAATGCTGCCTTGAATCAAGATCTCTCAAGTTATCCAGTGGACCCAGGAAAGAGGGTTCTTCTTCAGTATGTAGATGACTTGCTCATAGCCACCAACTCAGAAAGTGAATGCCTACAAGCTATTAGTGAACTTTTGTACCTTCTCAAAGATGCTGGATACAAAGTCTCAAGAGCCAAAGCACAACTATGCCAAACTGAAGTCAAGTATTTAGGATTCCAGTTGTCCAGTGGGATCTGACGTTTAGGACGAGAATGCAAGGAAGCTGTATGTAATATCCCCATTCCAACCACTAGGAGGCAAGTAAGAGCCTTCCTGGGGGCCGCGGGATATTGTCGCATATGGATCCTCAACTTTGCCCTGATTGCAAAACCACTATACCAAGTCACCAGAGGAATGGAAAAATCCCCACTAGATTGGGGACCTGAACAAGATGTAGCATTCCAAACTTTGAAAAAGGCCCTGATGTCATCTCCAGCTTTAGGTCTTCCAGATGTTCAGAAGCCTTTCCATCATTTTGTCCATGAGTCACAAGGAAACGCATTGGGAGTATTGACCCAATCTCTTGGTTCCTGGCAACGACCAGTAGCTTATCTGTCAAAACAATTGGATGTAGTTGCAAAAGGATGGCCCCCTTGCCTGAGAGCTGTCGCAGCAACAGCCCTCCTGGTGGGCAAAGCAGATAAACTCACACTAGGACAAACTCTTCAAGTCACCGTGCCACATTCTGTCCTGACTCTCATGGAACACAAAGGAAACTTATGGCTAACCAATGTACGAATGTTGAAGTATCAAAGCATGTTGTGTGAAAACCCTCGGATACAGTTGAAAGTTAGCCAAGCTCTGAACCCTGCTACATTGTTCCCAATTGGTCCTGGGCCACCTGATCATAATTGCTTAGAAACCATGGACACTGTATTCTCAAGTCGCCCTGATTTGACCGATGTCCCTCTAGAGGACTCAGAACGGACTTTCTTTGTAGATGGAACCAGTCTGGTCATCAATGGACATCGTTGTGCTGGATATGCAGTGGTGACCCTTGATCTGGTACTTGAGTCCTCAGCCCTGACCCCAGGAACTTCTGCACAGAAAGCTGAATTGATAGCCCTCACCAGAGCCTTGACATTAGAAGAAGAACTCCGCATAAATGTGTACACAGATTCCAAATAAGCCTTCACTACTTTGCATGCACATGGAGCCTTGTATAAAGAGCGAGGGTTGATCACTTCAGGGGGTAAGGACATTAGGTATGGGCCCGAGATATTGATGTTATTAGATGCTGTATGGGCCCCCAAACAAGTGGCAGTCATGCACTGCCGAGGTCATCAGGCAGGAGCAGGAGAGGTTGCCTGAGGGAATAGATTTGCAGATGCCACCGCCCAAAAGGCAGCCACCACAGGACATGTTAGGACCCAAGATACTGTAATGAAGGCAGCCCTATTCCCTGTGCCCCTTAGTTCCTGGGCACCCCGATACACTACAAGAGAGTTAGACTACTATTGTGAAAAGGAGGGAGGAGTCTTAACAGAACAAGGTTGGATAGTGCTACCACCCCCAGAAGGTAGTCCACCTCCAGGTCCTACAGTCATCCCTGAAGCATTAGGGCCAGCCTTTGTCCAAGCTTTCCACCAAGCCACACATTATGGAAAAACAGCCATGGAGAAAGCCCTGAGACCCCATTTCTGTATTTCATTGCTAGGATCCCTGACCGCCTCAGTGGCACAGCAATGCCTGATATGTGCCAAAAATAATGCCAAGCAAGGTCCTGTTCCCCCCCCAAGAGTTCAGTCAGTAGGGGTGACCCCCATGAGTGATATACAGATAGACTTTGCTGAAATGCCCCGTGCAAATGGATATCACTATATGTTAGTGTTAGTCTGCACATTTTCAGGGTGGGTAGAAGCCTACCCCACCCGAACTGAGAAAGCCCGAGAAGTCACTAGGGTATTGCTCCATGAGATCATTCCCCGATTTGGAATACCATCAACTATAGGATCAGACAATGGTCCATCATTTGTATCCCAAGTGACTCAACAGTTAGCTCAAGCTTTGCAAATAAAATGGAAGTTGCACACTGCTTACAGACCCCAGAGCTCAGGGAAAGTAGAGCTAATCACTTGGAGGCCTCACCAGATGTAGTCTGGGGCTGCAACTCCATCAGGCCCTCAGATAAATCTGGTGGTCCTACTAAACATCACAGAGGACTACACCAGGAACAAGCCACTCCAAAATATCTGAACAAATAGGGGTGACCTACACGGAGCGGTGGGTACCCCCCTAAACAAAGTCATCGGGAGGGGTGACCTGCACGGAGCAGCAGGTGCACCTACTCTTGCCACCTTGCTGGGCAGACTAGATGGACCATACTGGTCTTTATCTGCCATCATATACTATGTTACTATGTATGAATAGAACCTTGAAAACTCAGTTATCCAAGCTCTGTCAAGAGACACACCTAAAGTGGCTCCAAGATCTACCCATAGCCCTTCTTAGGATACGTTCAGCTCCCACCAGATCCTTAGGTGTCTCCCCTTTTGAGATTTTGTATGGGCGACCTCCACCCATAGTGCAGGGAATAAAGGGGGACATGAGGCAGATAGGATCTGAAATAACTAGACAAGAACTATTAGCTTTAGGTTCTGTTTTGCAGAAACTCCAAACGTGGGTGCAAGACCAACTACCCATCAACATCCCTTCAAGCCAGGAACATCCCTGTGGTTGAAAGAGTGGAGAAAACCCCTGCTGGCGCTGCATTGGAAGGGACCCTACGTCGTCATCCTGTCACCCCCACCACAGTGAAAGTTGCAGAATTCGAACCCTGGATCCACCACAGTCGAGTGCAGCCGGCAGCTGCACCTGATCCTGGCCAATGGACTTCAGTGAATGATCCCGAGACTCCATTGCGACTCACCTTGAGGAGACAGCCAGCTTTATAGAAGAAACTTCAGCATCCACTTACGTCACGTGAAAGTGACCATCACTACAGAAACAGAAGAAAATTCAGCACAGTTCATTATCCTCAACTTTCCAGTTAACTTCCAGAGACTGTGATCACAATGTTCTTCCACTATTGCCTTGTGGGAGTGATGATCCTGGGAATCCTGGAAAAGACCTTTGCTCTACCCCCTTCTATAGCTTGCATAACCACCACCCGAACAGGACAAAAGGTTACTCAGACTTTGCTCTATCATTCCTACTATACTTGCGCTGGAACAGTCAGCCGGTGTGTTTATAAGGGCACCGAAGTGAACATTTGCACAAAGGGAAGAAGTAAGACTTGTTATACCCCTCGACAAAACCCATCATACTATACATTTGAGATACGATGGAATGATGAAGATGGAGCTATCCTGAATGCAACAAAACCCTTTACCGACCCCACCAAACCTATCACCTTGAACTTTGACGCTTGTGATGCCATCAACAGAAATGCTTACCACAGATGTGGGTCATGGGAGCGAGCCTACTACCATGATGATAAATACATGTATCCAGAAGGAGCCTATGGATGGGGAAAGTGTACAGCAAAGAGTACTGCAGCCACTATTTACACCACCGCATCTAAACATGATTACTTTTGCCCAAAATGGGAATGTGTATATTTTGCTACCTGGAAGAATGCACCGACAGGACAAGACGGCGATCATCGCAAAGGCAGCCTAACGAAGATCAGTTTACCAGAACCTAAGAAATGCCAGAAAGGTGCCTGTAATCCTCTACAACTCTTCATAGCCAACCCCAGCCACTGGAAGCAAGGATACAAGTTTGGGTTGCGTATTGCAGGAGGAGGTGTAGATCCTGGGACTATTTTATATCTGCAATTAAACACCAAAACCCATGTATCCTCACCCTATCGTATACATTACTCCTTCTATGAAGCCATGAAATCAGAGTTTGAAATCCCTCCTGCCTCCCAGAACTTATTTCTTGAATTAGCGGGAGCAGTTGCTTCCAGTCTCCATGTTTCAGACTGTTTGTTTTGTGGAGGAACAAAAATGGGAGACCAATGGCCTTGGGAAGCACAAGAACTGAACTATTCTGTTCCATATAATCAGACTAATATACACAATACCACAAGTGAATGGGTATTGGCCCACTGAATTGTGGGTAATTTATGTTTCTCTCGCTATGGACCAATGTTCAATATGGAAGTGGGGCAGCTGGTCTGTCTCAATCAGAAGTTTTACAACAGTACCACTAAGAAAACATCTTGGTGGTCAGGAGCCAACGCTACTGAACTCTCCAATCCTCTAGTCCAGTTTCCCAGACTTGCCATCATCTGGACTAACCTAGCAGCATATAATTCTTGGCAAGCACCACCTGGACTGTACTGGATTTGCGGAACACGAGCATATGCCAGACTTCCTCATCACTGGGAGAGGCGCATGTATATTGGGAACCATATGACCTTCCTTTTTCCTTCTGCCTACATCCCAGGGAGAACAGCTAGGATATCCTGTGTACAGAAGTCGACAGCTGAAGGAGGCCTTGAAAATAGGCCAATGGGACAAATGGGATGGTGAAGAATGGCCCCCAGAAAGAATCATCGCATACTATGGACCTGCCACTTGGGAGCAGGATGGGACTTGGGGATATCGTACTCCTGTTTATATGATTAATCAAATAATACGTTTGCAAGCTGTTGTTGAAATAATAACCAATGAAACTAGTAAAGCACTAACCCTTCTAGCAAAGCAAAGTACGCAAATGCGTACAGCCATTTATCAAAATCGTTAGCTTTAGATTATTTGTTAGCAGCTGAAGGTGGGGTATGTGGAAAGTTGAATCTAAGTAATTGTTGTTTACAGATTGATAATAATGGGCATGTAGTTGAAGATTTAGCCATGCAGATGAGAGAGCAGACATTTGTGCCTGTCCAGACTTGGCACAGTTTAAAGATGGATGGGTGGTTTGGTTCGTTGTTTTCTTGGATAGGTGGTTTGAAATCCCTTATGTTTATCGTACTATTCATATTAGCCATGTGCTTGCTGCTCCCTTGTCTCCTACCCCTTTGCTTACGCATGATAACATCATCAATTGATAACACTATAGAGCAGAAAGCAGTTGCGAAGGTATTAACTATGTGGCGATATTACCCTATATCCCACGATGATGATGCCATTACACCAGTATAATGTGTTGATTGACTAATGAGTGATTTAATTCTCAGCCTTCCTCACTTGCGGGTGAGAATAATCAAAGGGGGGAATGTGGTAGGCTATGGCCTAGCTTGGCCTGCTACTATGAAAGGCCTGTAAGTTAGGCCTGGATCCTAACTCCCATTATAGCTAGAAAAGAACCAAAAATCTGTGAAAAATAAGAGAACTGCTTTAAAATGCTTAATAAGAAGTTTTCATGAATTCATAAGTCTTCTATTATTCTCTTGTGTGTGAAAGAACAGAAATGTTACAGTATATGCATTCCAGAAGCCAAAGTTAACCTTGAAGTAGAAAAGTAACAAGATTCAGAACTGTACCATTGTTCAAGCAATCCTAAAGGAGGGGGCCGGTTGCTAGGCTACGGAGGGATTTCTAATTGGACAGGTGCAGGGAATGTATAACCAATGAAACGTTTGCATGTATCAAGTTGGAACCAATAGAAAATTCTCATGTATCAAACTGAAAAAGAGGTATAAATGGTTATGTCTCTGTATAAACTTTTGCTCAGTTCCTTTTGAAGCTTTGACTGACTGGGCCTTGTGCACAATAAACTGACTTGGACCCTGTCAATCGACTCCTGGACTTATTCATTGATTGCACTTTGCCACAGCAATAGCAGAACTTGCTTTCAATTGAAAGAGGCTCTCTCCCTGAACATTTATGCCACGGAGGTATTTAAACATCTCAATCATATCACCTCTATCCTGCCTTTCCTCTAAGGTGTACATATTAAGATCCTTCAGTCTGCCTCATATGCTTTATAATGAAGACCACTAATCCTTTTAGTAGCCACCCTCTGCACCGACTCCATCCTATTCACATCCTTGTGAAGGTGCGGTCTCCAGAATTGCATACTATACTCCAAATGAGGTCACACCAAAGACTTATACAGAGGCATTATCACCTCCTTTTTTCTGCTAGCCATTCCTCTCTGTATGCACCCAAGTATCCTTCTAGCTTTTGCCGTCAACGTTTCTACCTGTTTAGCTACTTAAAGATCATCAGACACAAACACGCCTAGGTCCCGCTCTTCTTTAGTGGACAAAAGTACTTCACCCCATATACTATATTGCTCCCTTGGATTGCTGTAACACAAATGCATGACCTTACATTTTTTAACATTAACCCTTTCAAGACCTACTTTAAATTTTTAATCCACATTCTGCAGCCTGGTTAATTTTTGCATATTTCAGGAAAATTGTACCCGTCTTATTCAATAAGTTCTAATAGTGATGTTCCTTCTGCTATGGTCATGTATTATATACCATTTGATAGGAATATTTAGTCAGAATTTTGGATCCCAAGAGTTTTCGGCTCGGCCTGGAAAGGGTTAAATCCCAGCTGCCAGATTCTAGACCAGTGGTTCTCAACCCTGTCCTCGGGACCCCACTAGCCAGTCGGGTTTTCAGGCTATCCACAATGAATACGAATGAGATATATATGCATTAGAAATACCCTGCCAAACTGACTAGCTTGTGGCCCTCCAATGCTGGATTTGGGGACCCCTGCCGTACACCTCTGTCAAGTATGATTGTGAGTGGGCAAGGTACAGATGTCCAAGACATCAAAAAGATTAGATGGAATATGTCACATACCTCCTCGCCTCTCACCACCACCAAAATATTGTCTATTAGACAACCTTTTTGGTGGTGGTGAGAAACTAGGAGGGATGTGACACATTCTATCTACCCTTTTGATGTCGAGGACATCTGTACCTTGCCCATTCCACATCTAGGGCTCTCCCTCGGTCCAACTCCCTGGTCACCCAGTCAAAGAAATCAATAAGATTTGTCTGACAAGACCTGCCTCTCGTGAATCCATGCTGCCTCGGATCCTGTAATCCGCTGGAATCCAGAAATCTCACTATTTTCTCTTTCAGCAGCGTTTCCAATAATTTACTCACCACCAAAGTTAAACTAACCAGCCTGTAGTTTTCAACCACATCCTTACTTCCGCTTTTGTGTAAAGGCACCACATGAGCTAGTGTCTCACAAACACAGTCTTCTGAAAATTGTTCAAGATGTCCCTCGGATTACTTTTGATCGCCCATTTGAGATTGAGAGGGTGCACAGAGTCCCTTCGCAGCAGGGCCCTCACTCATCGAGGCCACGCCCTATCATCATGAAGCTGTTAAGGTATCAGCAAGTTACTCAAGTCATGTCGGCGGCCAGAACCTTGGCACCATTGAAGTTCGAGGGATTGAATATTGCCTTCTTCCCGGACTTTAATAAATCTATGGTAGTTCATCGAAAGCAAATGTTAGCACTAAGACCGCGCCTACAAAACCTTCAAGCCCGATATGGATTGATTACTCCTGCCCGGCTCAGAGTCACTCTTCACAACCATATTTGGACCTTTGAGGATCCTCAACTTCTCCGTGCCTTTATTGAGGAGCAGGAAGCTGCGGTAATGCACTGAGGGCATCTGTTCGAGACTCTTTTGGCAAGGACTAGAGCCATGGCCCGCTGTGCTGGGACTTAAGCCTCGGCCAGGGCCTTATATTGATATATATATTGCTAGTGTCTGTTTGTGGTAGAGTGAGTGGGATCTGGTTTAAGTATGAGTGTTGACAGGAAGTATGTTTTTGGAAGCTGGGGGTATTTGTCTTGTTGGCACCCATCTTATCCACTGTCTTGAATGCTCCTCAGCCTCGCCACCTCCTCTCTGAGTTCCTCCACTTGTTTCCTCAGAGCTTCAGCATGCAGGCACCCTGCACATGGAACCGGTCCTTCAACTGGCATTATGACCTCTGTCTGGACCGAGGCAGAAGCTGTAACGGGGGCAACAGCTTAAGCAAAATGATTTTTCCCAGCCATTGTTCTGTTCGTGGAGCTTAGGTATCTGTGAAAGCAAAAGAGAGAGATCTACCAAGTACCAGCCAGTTTCCCAGCTGTCCTTTCAGAGAAAAAGCAGTTAAATCTCTTTAATTATATTCAAAATGTGCTGGTCCAAGTCTCTGTGCTTTGTTAAATGGGGAGGTGCCCCATAAAGCAAGACTGCTTACTAGGGGTGGGTGGGAGTTGGGGTGGGTAGGGAGGGAACTAGCACCTGATTAGGTGTTAGCAGTTCCCAAAGTTGGGGAAGTTACTAGAGTTCAACAACTTATTCTGCTCAAGGAAATTCCCACTAAAGCACCAAAAAGAAAGTAGCCTTGCTTTAAAAATATACAAAAAAACTTTTAAGAGCTCCCAGTCAGAGAGCTAGCAATTTAATAAAAATAAACCTTTGAATGCTTACTGTTGGTTGTCCTGTAGAGACCCTGTTAGGAAAGCCTCAAAAGGGCAGGGCACTGGAGCCTTTTATGCAGGCCTCAGCTGCTCTCAGGTAATCAGGCCCACTAACTCCTGGTTAGGTGTCAGCAGTTCCCAAAGCTGAGGAGTTTACTAGAGTTCAACAACCTACTCTGATCAAGGAAACTTCCACTAAAGCACCAAAAAGAAAGTAGCCTTGCTTTAAAAATATACAAAACCCCTTTTAAGAGCTCCCAGTCAGAGAGCTAGCAATTTAATAAAAATAAACCCTCAAATTCTTACTGTTGGTTGTCCTGTAGAGCCCCTGTTAGGAAAGCCTTCATTGAGACAACCACAAGATGCATCTCAAGAAACCTTTTCCTTTTTCATCTCTCACAACATAGATCACAGAAAATCTGTCTTATAGCCCAAAATAAAGTTTTCCGCTTTCTGATATACAGTCTCAAGATGGAGTCTCCGTCCTGCAGGAACACAAGTACATGGCAAAGTTCCATGCTGCTTATCCCAAAGATAAGCACTAGATTTCCCCGGTCCACTTTAATAATGGTTTATGTATTCTTCCTGAAAGAACTTGTACCAACCTTTTATAGAGCAAGCTGCACTAAGGGGCAGGTTTATTAAAGAGTGTGGGGTTCAGCATGCGCCAAATGCACCACAGTACTGCACAATAATAATGTGGCTGTGTTAGAAATCCTGTCAAACTTCACAGCAGAAAGCCTTCTGTAAAACACTTTTAGTGCATTTCTTACATGCAAACATGCAAAATATAGTTATTAGCACATGTGACATCTGACTTTTTGAAAGTTTGTGATATGTAACATTTTACAGTAACTGATATGGATATCTCTAAAATCTTATATGCTAGGGAAAAAGGATGATATCTCTAAAATCTTACATGCTAGGGAAAAACTAATTACAGACAGAATCAGCGTGAAAAACTGCTTTAGGAAAACTTGATTTCACTTTTGCTGAAGAAAAAAAATATTTTGGTGTAAACCTGTTTATCTTTTGCTTTATTTTCCAGGCTACCTATAGATAGTCGTCCCTCTAGCCCTTCTAGTTTCTATACCTTTCACAGTCTTACCACCTTCCACAAGAGTCAGAAGAATGGTAAACAATCATGCTAATAGAAAGGAAACTCCGACAACCCCAAAATCTCTTTCATGTAACTACAAAACAGATCAAGAAGAGAACATATTCCTTTTCAATGAACACTATGGACATTCCCACCCAGAATCCCCTACCGCAAACCTGAAAGCGCCTTAACACCACTCCTTATACCAACCTCTGCGACTTGAATATTACACAGCTTTCCCTCTGGACTTCTCCCCTCAAGTCCTAAATCAACACTGCATCCCCTAGCCCGCTCAGACCAAATAATGTAAATAGTTTTACAGTTACTCTCTTATTGTACATAGTTAATTATGTTTAATGAACCTTGTTCTGTTAATTGTAAACCTCCTTGAATGCCAGAAAAGGTGGTATATAAGAATGTGAAATAAATAAATAGATAAATAAATAAAACGGAACAGGGATGTTTAACATCCTCAGATGTAGGGATTGAAGAGTTTTCAATCATCTACAAAGTGTATCATCCCAGGCAGAACAGGCTGAAACTGTGCTGATAGTTTCTCCAATTTAACTAATTTTCACACTTTGAAGATAGGATGGCATGCCTCAAGGGTCGGTCCTTTGTCCTGTCCTTTTTAATATTTTTGTAAGCTACATTGCAGAAGATCTGTCAGGAAAGGCCTCGAGGCATGCATATGTGCCTGCTTAAAAGAGAAGACTGAGGCTAGCATCTCCCCAAATGATCCCCTGATCTTTATATGTCCTTCCTAGTCACCCAGAGCACATCATGAGACTACTGCCAGATGGAACTCTGACGCTCCGTGGTGTCTAGTGGTGAGCAGGAGAAATCCCCAATCTCTCATGCTCCATCAGAGTTCTGTCTGGTATATAAGAAATGTTAAATAAATTTTGGCACTTTTTAAAGTTCATCACTTTATTTCTTTGTATGATATGTAATCTCTGTATTTATCTATGTGATGCCTTCATGGATTTCTGAACACGATCAACACAAGTGCAATTTGACTTTTAATGATGAGAGTGAAAAAGTATGAGGAGCTTCCAAAATCTTGAGCACTGATAAATCCCCAGGAAACCCAAAACAATATGATGATAAAAGGAAATGTCAATGATTATGTCAGAATTACCCATCAACATGGAGGGTAATTTTATAACAGGATGCTTAGGCCATCAAGACAAATAGGAGCATATATTGTACCAACTTTATAATGACAGATATGTGCCTATTTGTTTTCATAGAATCACCCCAAGGAAAATAGGCGCACACATTTTCATCCGTTCCAAGACAAGTGTAATTATGTGTGATTATGTGCCACTAGACTTGGACATTTCAGTATATTTTATAAAATACATGCATAAATGCCCCATTGTCTTTATCCCCATTCTCTGCCCCCAGGAACACCAGTGCCAATTTCTCTGTGCCTACTTTTACACATGCATCCTCCCAGGAAATTTTATAAGAGCTTACTCAAGAGTGTGAAGTGCTGTTCTACACACTCACATCCCTCATAAAAATAACCCCCTAAACTGCCATAAATCGGCCTGCTGGCACCGCTTTAATAAGAGAGAGCTAGGTAAGGATGCATTAGTTCTGTGTGATCTGGAAAGCTTGTGTATCATAATGCCTATTTTGTTGCTCCTGTAAAAAGTATCACAAAGACGACTGTTTTCTGCCAGACCGTCATAGCTAATGTTACTATCTCTTTTTACCACAATTATGTGCAAAGGAATACTGTAGAGGTAGTGTAGGTATAAAATATCAGAACTATAAAGTACTGTGATGTGGCTATTTAGAGATTTTCCCTTTCAGTTATAGCAATATGGTCTACTGCATCTAAAAACATGTTTATCCTTATTGCAAGGGCGTTCCTGACTATTAAGCAGGGAAGCTCAGTTTCTAAGGGCTACAAAACTTGATGAATTGTTAAATATAGGGAACTAGTTATCCAAGGACCTTCTTGACAGAGCTTATAAATAGCACACACGTAAAACAGATTTTTGCAGAAATGTCTGAAACATATGTATTACAAAATGCTGTTTAGCTCCTAAGAGTTTACTAGATAAAACAGTTTTTGAAAAGAAACTTTAAGCTTATTCGATTTATGACAATGGTAAATGATTCTGACATTTCCCATCAACTCTCAGATTTCTAATTATCTGCAAATATCTGCATATTTCCACTGAATGTACTGTACTCTGTGCAGTAGTAATTTTTTTTTAAATTATTTTAGGATGCTCAAAGTAAAATCATGAATACTTATAACAAACTTCGTTTGTCAATCAATGTCTTGCTGAAGTAAGATAAGGTGCAAGGACAGAAGTGTGATGTGCATCCTGTATGTATTCTAACAGCAATGTCAGTCATTGGATTGTCCCAGACATTGTTGGAACCAACCCACATAGTTATCCACACCTACTATTGCCACTGCTCCTTCATAGTTCTTCCATTTTTTTTAGGCCAGTATCAGAAATGCAGAGAAGCTAAAGCCAGAGGAGAAAGAGAAGCAATCACAGAACTCAACAGAGATTTCCAACATGCAGCAAAATGAGACAAGGAGAAGTACTACTATGATGCATGCAAGGAAATAGAATCAGAACTATTAGAGGAAGGACAAGATTAGCATTCCTAAAGCTACAAGAGTTAAAAAGAAAATTCCAGCCTCGAAGTGGAATGCTACAAGATTCTCAAGGATCCATGCTGAATGATGCTGAGAAGATCAAGAAATGGTGGAAAGAATACACAGAGGCCAATTCTATTCTGGCCTTCCAGGCCCCGTGTGGCCCCTCAGAATCTGGGTATACAGCAGTAGCACCCGATTCTGATCCCGCGGGTGCTAGACATGCCCGTGGGATCAGAATCAGGTCTACCAGCCTGGAAGTGCAGGCTGGGCCACAATTCTGTTGGGACCCATGCCCAGCAGATCCCCGGCTAACTCAGCCATGCTTTTTAATGGAGCCATGACCCCTGGCCACCAACCGAAAGTGCTCTTCCCCCGCAACCCAACCCCTGAGCCAGCCTCCCATGGCCAGAGTTTGGCTGTGGGGTATCCCCTGCATCCCCTCACCGTTTTGGTCTGGGCCAGTGCTTCTGTCCCTCGTCTACATGGCAAACCCTAGATATACAGGGCTGACATCAGAATAGGCCCTGCACTTCCGGAGTCATGGCCTGCCCATGCCCCGCCCTCGCTCCTCCTCCAGACCACCCTCTCCCGCCCCCATCTAAGGTTCCCCGTACAACAGCACTGTTCATACAGGGAGCCTTTGCACTGGAGGCAGCAGGGGGACAAACAGCGGGGATATACATCATGCTTGGACATACGTATATCCCCACTATTCGTGGCACAGAATGACCTCCAGAGTCATTATGCCATAAAGGTCAACTAGACAAACAGCCATTTCAACCTGAACCTTATGATCAGGAACCATTAGTGATGAAAGAAGAAGTTGAAGCAGCATTGAAAGCATTACCAAAGAACAAGACACCAAGCATTGATGGCATTCCAATTGAAGTATTACAGCAATCGGATGTAGCTGTTGCTATATTTACAAGGCTCTGCCAGGAAATTTGTAAGATAACATCATGGCCAACTGACTGGAAAAGATCTGTGTTTATACAAATACTGAAGAAAGGTGATCCCAATAACAGTGGAAATTATTGCACAATCACTCTGATCCCAAATGCCAGCAAGAATCTACTCAAGATCATTCAGCAGAGACTACAAGCATGCCTGGAATTAGAACTGTCTGAAGTACAATCAGGGTTCAGGAAAGGCGAGGAATGAAAGACATCATCGCAGATGTGAGATGGATCCTTGAAAAGACAAAAGAATGCCAAAAGAACATCTATATGTGTTTAATTAATTAATTAATTTTTATATACCGCTTTGTCAAGGTAATCAGAGCAGTTTACAAGGAACGTTTTAACTATTGTACGAGGCAGTTTACATGGAACAATTACAGAGAACAGTTAAAAATAAGCTTAATGAAATAACAATGAAAGGCAATAACTATTTACATGAGAAATAATCATTCATGTTCAGACGTGATGTGGTATAGCTATGAGAAGAGAATGTGTAACAATAGTTAGGGTATGGAGAGTGCCACTGGGATGTTGATATGAGGTCTATGGTGGTTTATCACATTGATAGTAGTCTGTAAAAATGAATATTTTGAGATATTTTCTAAATTGCATTAGGTCCTTGATTTCCCTTAGTGTGTTAGGCAGATTATTCCATAGGGTGGGGGCATAGAATGAGAATGCTTTGTTGGTTGTTGATTGATTTGCTTTTCTTACATTCTTTGGAGTAGATAGTATGTTTTTTAGGTTGTCTCTTTTTGTTTATCACTATGCTGAGGTATGTTGGTGCTATGTTGTTTATTATTTTGAAAATGTTCATTAGGGCTTTGAATTTAATCCTTTGAAGTATCGGGAGCCAGTGGAGGTGGAACAGGATGGGTGTGATGTGATCGGATCTTTCAGCTCACATTATAGTACCCACAACCATGTTTTGAGCAAGTTGTAAGAGTTTAGGGGTTTCTTGAGAAGTCCATGGAGTATGCTGTTGCTGTAGTCAAAATGTGGGCATATCAGTGCTTGAGCTACTGAGCGGAAATCAGTGTGGGAGAGCAGAGGTCTCAAATGGTGTATCACTTTGGTTTTATTGTAAATGGCGCGAGTAGTCATGTTAATTGGTTTGGTCAAATCAAGATTTTGATCAAGGTAAATCCTGAGGTATTTTATTTCTTTTTTTATTTCAAGTAAGGCATTGTGTACATGTAGTAGATGGGGAGGATTGAATGCTTTGATCCTGTTGATAATGAGTACTTCTGTTTTCTTCAAGTTAACTGTGAGGTTAACTGAGTTGAGCCATGCAGAGACATCTTTGAAGCAGTTGGTGATCTTCATGTAGTTAGGCTCTGAGGTGTCAAAGGATGTGAATAACATTATATCATCAGCATAAATTCTGTAGTCAACATTGTGCGATAGTATGACGTTGCAGATAGGTTGTAGATATATATTGAATAGTAGTGCAGATAATGCAGATCCATGGGGGACGCCTTGAGTCTGGGTGAATAGGTTGGAGAGGTTGTTATTAAAGCATACTTGTTTGGTGTGGTTGAAAAGGTAGTCTTGGAACCATCATAGAGTAGTGCCACCTATGCCAAGGTGCTTTAGATGGTTGATTAGAATATTGTGGTTTACAGAATCAAACACCGAAGATATATCCAGAAATATGAGGATGAATGTGTGTTTCATGCTGTTGATTCCTTGTATAATCGTATCAAAGAGGGATGTTAGCAACTCCATGATGTGCTCTAAATCCATACTGATGGGGGTCAAGTGGAGTGTTTGATTCGATGAAGTCCTGGAGTTGCAAATGTACTGATTTTTCAATGATTTTGGATAGGAAGGATAGGCTAGATATTGGTCTGTAAGAGGTGGGGTGAGATTTATTTAATGCAATTTGTTTCAGGAATGGGTGTATGGATGCTCTTTTTAAGTTGTTTGGTAAATCTCCTTGGGATAGAGAGAAGCTGACAATTTTTTGGATGTATGGGTAAGTTCTGATTTTGTTCATTTAATCCAGCTGACTGGACACGGGTCTTGGATTGAAGTAGTAGCATTCAGTGATTGGATGCAGTGTTCTATCCGTTCTGTGCTTCTTGGTGAAAAAGAGTTCAAAGTTACTATGCTGGTTGGTTCTGGGTCAAAGGAAGTTGTGTTGCATGATGACTTGATTTTGGATTTTTCCATGTAATGATTTGTGAGCTGCTGAGCAATTATTTTACTTGTTGATGGATTTTCTGTTGTTTTTTTGTTAGATTGTGGATTATAAAGAACAGTTCCCTTGGCCAGTTAAGAGATTTAGATAGACGTTTTGAGTAGTATTCTTTTTTTGAGTCCAAGATGCTCTCACGGTAGATTTTTAAAGTGTTCATGTATTTGAACCTGTCTTCATCAGATTTGGTGACTCTCCATTTTTTTTCAGCCTTCCTTCTGTCTTTCTTTGTATGTTTCAGTGTTTGAGAATACCAAGGTTGAGAGTTTCTGTGTTTTTTAGGTTGGTGGCTTTGATGGTTTACTGAAGCTGCACATAGAGTTCTGTTCCATGCTGTGATGAGGACATTGATAGCGTCACTGTTGATTGAGAGATCTGGACTTATTTTGTTGATGAAATCATCTTTGTTGAATTTTGTGAATCGATTATATAATATTATTTTGTAGTTATTATTGGTTGGATAGGGGTCTGATTCAGTACTGAAATATATGAGGTAGTGATCCAAACATGGAACTGGTTGAACATTTATAATAGATATTTTTTTTTTACCAAGTTTTAGGGTAGAATATGATGTCAAGAGTGTTTCCTTTTGTGTGTGTTGCAGTATCGATTACTTGTTTGTAGCCAATGCCTTCCATTGCCTGAAGGAAGGATGTGCTCTGTGCATTATGTAGTGATGATAGGCTGAGGTCACTTTAGATGATGTGTTCTTTGCTTGGTGGAGATATGGAGCATTCAGTTTTGATTATGTTGTCCAGTGTGTTAGTTTCAGGAGGAAGGGGTCTATATACGAGTATGATAGTAAAGCTTCTTGTAGTGATTGTTAGTATATCTGCACCTACAGTGCTTGACGAGGAGATCTGTTGGGCTCCTAGTGAGGTTTTGCATAGAATAATTAATCCATCTCCCTTTTTGTTGAGCCTTGAGCAATGGTATAAGCTGTATCCTGATGCTTTCACTTGAATATGAAGAACGGGTGTCTGTGTCATCATAGAGCCGTGTTTCAGTTAAGCATATGATGTCTGGTTTTGAGTCATTCACAAGGTCTTCTTTGGAAATGTTGTGTTTATTAGGTACCAATTTAAAGGTTCAGGATGTTCTTTTTGGTGTTGCTTGAGGTTGCATTGGTGTGGTTGCGTTTTTATAGATATGAGCAGGGAAGGTCTGGAGCAATGGAGGTAGGGAGAAGTGTAGGGCCTACCTGTTTCTTTTTCTTTGAGATGGTAAGGTATTATTGGTATAGGATATTGCTGCTGGTATTGGGATAGGGAGGTGATTTGGTTGAAGAAGTTGCAGATTAAAAGAGTATGTAGGAGGGCAGCTATTTTTGCTGACATTATTACAGCTGTAAATGAGATACTAAATAATGCAATGTGTAATGGTAGTATGTGCGATACAATATGATACAATGAGTTAAGGGAGTTAAGGGGATATAAAGTGATACAAGGTTTTAAATCAGTGCTTGAGGTACAATATGATACAATGTAATCTGGAGGAACAATAAGGTCAGTGAATGGAAGAACAAGTAATGAGTGAAGTGAAGTTTGAACAACAGTTTGAGAGACTATGCAGTTATTAGTGCATTGAAGTAAGAAGGTTGTGTAATGGTAGCGTAGGGACTTACATGTGGTGGGTCAATCATCGCAAATAGCTTGTCACTCCTCAGGTCTATGCCCAAGGGCCACACCAAAGGGCCCTCTGGCGAGGCCCTCAGGCACAGGACCGAAAGGCACGGGCATGCCCAATGGTGCTTTAAATTTAAAGCAAAGGGTCCGGGCCCTGATTGGTCTTGTGCCAGGGAGCGGGGAGGAGTGTGACATCCCACTCCCTCGTCTGATGCCGGTCAGAGACCTGGTGAAGATGTCGGCAGCACAGCTTCTTTTCCTTTGTGCCCCATGGCACTTTAAATTTAAAGCAAAGGGTCTGGGCCCTGATTGGCCTTGTGTCGGGGAGCAGAGAGGAATTTGACGTCCTGCTTCCTCACCCGATGTCGTCAGAGTCCTGATGAAGATGTCAGCGGTGCAGCTTCTTTCCTTCATGCCCCATGGCACTTTAAATTTAAAGCAAAAATTGATCAGCAAGTCCTTTCACTGTGTAAAACCATGCGAAACTCTAGCCCAAATTAAGAAGCATGGGTATAGCAGAAACACTGGATGGTTCTCTTGCACAACCTTTACATTAAACAGAGAAACATAGAAACATGACGGCAGAAAAAGACCACATGTCCTATCTAGTCTTCCCTTCCATATCAACTACAATAGTCCCCTTTCTTCCTTTAGAGATCCTCTGTGTTTATCCCATGCTTGTTTGAATTTAGATACTGTTCTCGTCTCTACCATCTCCACTGGGAGACTATTCCACACATCTACCACTTTTTCCATAAAGAAATATTTCTGCTTATTATTCCTGAGTCTATCCCCTTTCACTCTCAACCTATGTCCCCTCATAGCAGAGCTTGCCTTCAATTGAAAGAGACCCTCTTGTGCATTTATGCCATGGAGGTATTTAAAAGTCTCTATCATATTGTCCCTATACCGCCTTTCCTCTAAAGTATACTATTAAGATCTGTCCTCATATGCTTCATAACAAAGACCACTAACCATTTTAGTAGCCACCCTCTGCACCAACTCTGACCTGCCAATATTCTTCTGAAGATACGGTCTCCAGAAATGCACATAATACTCCAAATGATGTCCCACCAGAGCTTTATACAGAAGAATTATCACCTCCTTTTTTCTGCTGGCCATTCCTCTCCCTATACACCCAAGCTTCTTTCTGGCTTTCACAGTTGCCTTTTTTACCTGTTTAACTACTTTAAGATCATCAAACACAATTACTCCCAGGTCCCGCTCTTTTGTGGACAGAAGTACCTCACCCCCTACACTGTATATAGGTCCTTTGGATTCTTGCAGTCCAAATACATGGCCCTTCATTTTTTGGCATTAAATTCCAGCTGCCATATTCTAGACCATTCTTTAAGTTTATCTAGATCCCTCCTCATGCTGTTGACTCCTTCCTGTGTTTCTACTCTATTGCAGATTTTAGTATTGTCTGCAATCAAGCAAACCTTATCTGACAGTCCTTCTGCAATATCACTAACAAAGATGCTAAACAGAATTGGACCAAAGACAGATCCCTGTGGCACACCACTGGTAACCTCCTTTTCCTCAAAGTGAGCTCCATTTACCTATACCCTTTATCGGCTCCCACAAACCAATTTCTAACCCAATTAGTAACTTTAGGGTCCATACCTAGGCCACTCAATTTGTTTATAAGTCACCTGTGCAGAACAGTGTCAAAGTCTTTACTGAAACCATTCATCAGGAAGAAACAGTTTGAATGGAACAAGGAGAAATATAATGATTTAAAATCAGCAAAGGTGCATGACAAGGCTATATCCTTTCTCCCTATCTGTATAATTTATATGCAGAAAAATTATCAGCGAAGCAGGACTGTATGAAGACAACTGAGGTGTGAAGATTGGTGGAAGACTCATCAACAACTTTCGCTGTGCTGATGATATTACATTATTGGCTTGAACTGAAGACAATCTAAAAAAATTGCTTCTTAAGATCAAGGAATATAGTTTTAAAATGGGCTTGCATTTTAACATTATGAAGACAACTCGTAAAATCAATAAGTTCATCAATGATGAAGAAATGACAAGCAGTCAAGAAATCTGATGACATATTGCTCTTGGCTATGAAGGACCTGGAATGGCTATGAAGGACCTAGATAAGATTCTCAAGGGCAGTGATGCCTTTCTCCATACAAAGATTTGACTGGTCCAAGCCATGGCATTTTCAATAACATCATATAGATGTTAAACTTGGACAGTAAAGAAGAAAGACAAGAAGAAAATCGATGCCTTTGAATTATGGTGCTGGTGAAGTATGCTGTGTATGCCATGGACTGGCTGAAGAACAAACCAATCAGTACTAGAGGAGATCAAACCTAAGCTTTCTTTAGAAATTCAGATGACAAGACTTAGATTTTTATACTTTGGACACATCATGCAAAGAAAGAGATCATTAGAGAATGACATCACGTTTGCTAAGGTTGAAGGTCAACACAAAAGAGAAACACCAGCAATGAGATGGATTGATACAATAACAGCAGCTATTGAAGTCACTCTATCAAAAATGGGCCTTCTGACTGATGCCTGAACGCAATTTAGGATAACTATCCAGAGGATTGCCATGAGTCAACACTAACTCATCGACACTTAAAAACAACATGCCAGTATCATCTCTAAAATCTGCTTGCTGCTCTTCCCGTCCCATTCTTCCTACATACCCTCTCATCTGCAGACTCCTACAGAATAAAAGGAGCAGACTCCTACTCAACTAAAAGGAGCAGTTGCAAAGGTTAAAGACTTACATCAAGCTTGGGTGTTGTTAAAAAATGCTATCTTGGAAGCCCAGACCAGCTGTATTCCACGCTTTAAGAAAAGTGGAAGTAAGTCCAAAAACCTGCCAGCATGGTTTAAAGGTGAGGTCATAGAGGCTGTTCTTGCCAAAAAAAACATATTTCAGGAAATGGTAAAAAGAGCCAAATGACAAAAACTGGAAACAGCACACGCACTGGCAAGTTAAATGCAAGGAACTGATAAAGCAGACAAAGGGAGAATTTTAGAAGAAGCTTGCTGCAGAAGCAAAAACGTGTAATAAAGACTTTTTCAAGTACATTCATAGCAAAAAACCTGTGAGAGAGTCAGTTGGTCCATTAGATGATAGAAGGGTTAAAGGGCACTAAGAGGCAACAAGGCGATAATGGAGAGACAATGAATTCTTTGTTTCGGTATTTATTGAGGAAGATGTAGGGATGTTACCCATGACTGAAGTGGTATTTAAAGGTGCGGAAGAATTGAAGGAAATAGTGATACATCGGGAAGATGTTGTACAACTATTTGATAAACTGAAGAGTAGCAAATCACTTGGACCGGATGATATACATCCAAGGGTGTTGAAAGAACTGAAATATGAGATTGCAGACCTGCTAGTAGTAATCTGTGAACTATCATTAAAATCATCTGTAATACCTGAAGATTGGAGGATGGCCAACGTAATGCCAATTTTTAAAAAGGGTTCTAGGGGTGATCTGGGAAACTACAGACCGGTGAGCCTTACATCAGTACCGGGAAAAATGGTAGAAACCATCATAAAGAACAAGATTGCTGAACATGTAGATAGTCATGACTTAATGGGAGACAGCCAACATGGCTTTAGACAAGGAAGATCTTGTCTTACTAATCTATTTTGTTTTTTTAAAGGTGTGAATAAACAGGTATACAAAGGTGAGTCAGTTGATATAGTGTATCTGGACTTTCAGAAAGCCTTTGACAAGGTCCCTCATCAGAGACTTTTGGCAAAACTAAAGTCATGGGATAGGAGGCAGTGTACTTTTGTGGATCAAGAACTGGTTAAAAGATAGAAAGCGGAGGGTAGGGCTAAAGGGCCAATTCACCCAATGGAGAAAGGTGAATAGTGGTGTACCCCAGGGATCTGTGCTGGGTCCGTTGCTTTTTGACATATTCATAAATGACCTGGGAAAGGGAATGAGTGAGGTTATTAAATTTGCAGATGACACAAAACTATTTAAAGTTGTTAAAACCCATGAGGATTGTGGAAAATTGTAAGAGGATCTTGATAAATTGGAAAACTGGGCATTAAAATGGCAAATGAAATTTAATGTGGACAAGTGCAAAGTTATGCACCTAGGGAAGAACAACCCTAACTATGGTTAGGAAGCACCACACAGGAAAAAGATTTAAGCGTTATTGTAGACAGCATGTTAAAACCCTCGGCCCAGTGTGCAACGGCAGCCAAGAGAGCAAATAGAATGCTAGGTATCATAAGGAAAGGAATGGAAAATAAAACAAAGGATATTATAATGCCTCTGTATCGCTCCATGGTGATACCGCACCTTGAATATTGTATGCAATTCTGGTCGCCATTTCTTAAAAAGGATATAGCGTTATTAGAAAAGGGTCAGAGAAAAGACACCAAAATGGTAAAGGGGATGCAAGGATACCCCTATGAAGAAAGGCTAAAAAGATTAGGACTCTTTAACCTGGAAAAGAGACGGCTGAGGGGAGATATGATAGAAGTCTATAAAATAATGAATGGAGTGGAACGGGTAAACGTAGATCAATTGTTTATGTTAGAAAATAGAAAGACTAGGGGAAATGCAATGAAGCTACAGGGTAAACTATTTAAGACAAATAAGAGAAAATATTTTTTCACTCAACGTGTAATCAAACTCTGGAATTTGTTACCGGAGGATGTAGTAAAGGCTGTTAGTGTAGCTGGGTTTAAAAAAGGTTTGGACAAGTTCCTGGAGGAAAGGTCCATAAACCATTATTAAAAGGGACCCAGGATATCAATACTTGACCCAGTACAAGCATTGTGGAACCTGTGTCTTTTGGGGATACTGCTAGGTACGTATGACCTAGATTGTCCACTGCTGGAAAAAGGATACTGGGCTTGATGGACCTTGGTCTGACCCAGTATGGCATATCTTATGTTCTTATGTTCACAGCACTATTAGCTTCATTCCACTGCTCCTAATCACCATACCTCCACTATACATCCTTCCTTGCAGGCCAAAATCCAATCTTCCACATGCACATGCTGTTGCTCAACATCTTCTCTTCCCACCACCTTCTTTTCACCCCCCACCTCCATGTTATTTTCTTTGACCACAGTTCACTTTCCATAAACCCTCACCTAAGGAACAATATTCACTCTTCCTGATACACTGCTAGATACACTGGGGATGAAGGCAGAAATTAAGGAGAAAGCCCAGCTAGAAATCTGATACTTTGTCTCAGTAACATCTTTGAAATTTGGGCCTCATTTGGTACTGGGGCTCTAACAATTTATTTATTATATACCACCACTTCCAAAGATCAGTGGTAGTTTACAGAGAACAAAACTGGAAATTTACATTATAACTTTAAAAAACATATTTACCGATTTCTTGACTACATATTTCTACAATTGCCCTGCTTGTCCCTTCCCCAAAAACCTGTCCTGCACACTTCCATATCGCACATGTTTTTTCCTCTACCCACAGTTCTTTCTTCATATCATTCTCCCTATAGGTACATGGCCAGTGCTACCAATAGGTGAACTAGGTGGTCACCTAGAGTGTCAGCCCTCCGTGTCCCATTACTGAGGTTGTCCCCTTCTCCAGGACCAACAGCGATGGCAATGGCTTGAAACAGCCCCATGGCACTTACCTTCAAACTTCAGCACTGCATAGGGTTGCCAACTACTGGTTTTAGGCAGGCCTAGCTGGTTTTAGGGAATGGAGGCCAGCGACTGGAAAGGCTGTAAAACCAGCCAATGAAGGGCCGGTTTTCTGCCGACTGCCAGCCTCGGATCAGCTCCCCTCTCCATGCTACCTGCCTGAATTACCCTTGCCCCGCTACCACGTTTCCTAGTCTGTTGGGGCACCAGTGGCAACAGCGGACCTCCAATTTAAAAAATAAGTGGGTCTTTGTGACTCTGCACTTGCTAGCCTGGTCTGGTCTCTTCCTCCTCTGACATATGATTGCATCAGATGTGGCAGAACAGACTATCCAGCCAAGTACAAAGTTGCAAAGACCCGTGTTTTTTTTTTCTTTTTTAATTGGAGGTCCGCTGCCACCTCTGGCTCCCCAACGGAAAAGAAAAAGTGATGGCAGGCAAGGGCAGGCCAAGCTGGCGGAGCGAGAGGGAAAGTCAATTGGATATGGACATGGTGGGGTAAGAATATGCTAGACATGGGATATAGGGACAGAAGGGGGTGCAGGCCATGGGGGGTATAGGGACAAAAGGATGGGCTTGACATAGGGACTACAGGGACAGAATGAGGTGCTGGGCATCAGGCGGATGGGGAGAGGGGGTAGACATTGGGGGATAGGGACAGAAGGGCTATGCTGGACATGGGGGTAGAGAAACAGAAGAGATACCGAACATGGGAAGGATAGGAACAGAGGGGGTATGCTGGACATGGGGAGAAGACAGAGGAAAATAAAAACCAGAGATTGGGACCAGCACCATTAGAAAAATAAAATGACCTGACAACAACGGTAGAAAAATAGTTTTATTTTGTATTTTGTAACTGGAAAATGTCAGTATTTGGAATGTGCATCTGCCAGGAGTCAAGATTGGTGTCTGACATGGCTGGGGCCTAGCCCAAGTCAAAAATCTGAGAAGGGACCCTGAAGCTCACGAGCAAGCTGTGCCTTTTTCAGTCTCAGACAAAGCTTAAGCTCTCTCTGGCTTAGGGACTCAAGGCAATTGCCCTGGTTGCTTCCTGGTTGCTTCCCTCTTAATGCCAATCCCAATATCTGCTGTCTTTTGTTTTGTACAATAACTCGTATAGGGGGAAATGCATTTCTTTCTTTCTCTGGTGTTGCACTGCATGCAGCATCTGACTTTCTGAGGTTTTAGTTGAATTTTTGTCTACATATCTATTTTCACTATGTGATCACTTATTGGCAAGGCCTGTCTGTAATGTATGTGTGTGTGACCAAGACTAGATATTCTCTTAGCATGGAATTTCTGTTTAAAAAGGTGTAGTAATCAGGCTTGTTCAGCTTTCCTAATAGTTTTATTGATGTTTTAGTGTCCACTGCAGTATTTACAGTGCTGTTTTTTTCTAGGTAGGATCCTTGTGTGAATTTTGGAAGTTAGTACTGGCTTGGTAGATTTACTCTTGGTTCCGAATGACTTTTTTGTATTATTTCCAGGGCTGGCCCAAACATCAGACAACCTAGGTGAATGCTACTGGGAGTTGGTAGAGAATAGGGCATTCAAAGCTAAACAATAAATTCTGACAGCCAGGGGGGATATATGGATTAAGATTTGCTTAGGGTGCCAGCACTTTGAATGCTTGATATTGAGAGGGATTTTTTTTCTCATGTGGTAAGTTTTATGGGGCAGGTTTTAGCTCTGCTCTGCACAGATTATTGGGGAAGGGGCTGGGGGCGGTGTTCGGTGGATGCAGAATATATGTTTGTATGTAATGCCATATGGGAGAGCATAAATGTGTTGGAGGGGCCTGAGAAGGGGATTGTAGCTGAATAGGTGCTGAACAGTCCAACCTCTTGTACCTTCCCCCTCCACTCTGACTATAACCTGCGGATGCTAAAGCCTGCACCTTTGCCCTCTTTGCAATTATTTTTTATGGGCAGGACAGGGGCAGGGTGGGCATGGACAGAGCATGGCTTAGCCACAGGTGGCAGGTTTGTCCTTTTCAAAAAGTCATCAATCCTAGTGCTACAGGGCTGTTTGCTTCCACCCCTCTGTGATGCCCGATGCCGACCGAAGTTGGCAAAAAATCTGGTAAATTTACTTCTGCTTTTCTGCTGTCTCTGCCCCCTTCCTTGACGTGTACAAAATAGCTGTGCTGTTTCAGAGTGCTGGTCATTTTTCCAGATGAAATCTTTAGAAAAATTGCCCCCATGATGTATTCTTTTACAGCAGTGTTGGTCAGTGGATTATCCCAGACAATGATGGAACCAGCTCACATTGCAGGGCATAGCCTGGATCTAAGATTTTTATTGTTGCTGTTTTTCTTTTGCTTTGGTTCTGAGGATGAGACTGATGGGTTTTGAGAAAACAGAACATTTTGCCAGTCCCGTTGATGGATCACTGTTCCTCCTTGCTGCTGAAGTCTATCACTCCTCAGTATAGCCTGCCTTTGAGCATAAACTGTGTATGATTCAGTGCATGATAGGAATGTGAGATGACTGGTGACGAGCAATTTTCCATCAATTTAAAGTAGTATGGAAGGTATGTAAGCTCATTTGTTCTGTATATGCCAGAGGTGATACTTAAATTGCCAGAACTAATTAAGTGGTTGGGAAGAAGCTAAAGAACAGGAGAAAAACAGTGAAATACTGGATCATACTCAACTGTTTGTGCACAAAGTTTTGTTTTGTTTTGTTTTTTTTTTTTGCCTTGAAGGTGCATGCATTTCTCCGAAAGAGATGAATGAATAGCTATGCTTAGTGGCAGAGCTCTGGACTACCATGTAGAAAAGCTGGGTTTGATTGGCAAGTCAAGCTTCTGCTCTTTGGACCTGTGAGGGCTAGAGAGGCGGCATTCACAGCCTCTCCAGGGAGGGCGTTTCAGTCATTGTGTAATGGTGACACCTTGTGGTGAGATTTAGGGTACAAACATTGCATATACCAGAAGGAGCCTCACTATCTGTGACCTCTAGCAAGTAATTTTACTCTGCTGGGTTAGACGAGGGAAGAAAGGTTATAAGAAACAGCACCAAAGATTCTATCTGAGAAAGAGGAGACTGTATGAATAAGATAGAGGGTGTGTGTGCTTGTAAGCTTTTGCAGATTAGACTGTAACAGATTTTTTCATGTGTAAATAAACTAGGACAAAATGCTGGAATTTTATGTATATGTTTGAGACTTTGCCCCCAGTTACTAAACCATGATAAAATAGTAGTAGGAACATTGTTTTACCACAGGGGAAGACTTTGCAAAGGGCAAGGTAGTGTATAGTGTCAGCCAGCACTATTTTGGAAAATTGTACTGATGGGGCAAGAGGAAGTAGGTATCTCTACTTCCCTTGTTAGACACCAAGGATTTAGAGGTAAAAGTAGGTGAGGGTCTAAAAAGGCAGGGGACAGAAAAGAGGGCACTTTTTATGACAAGAGCATGATTTCAGAGATGGGGGCCAGGGCTTCTATGGGACTTTATTTTATATTTATAAATCAGGTTTTGATGTTAAAGTGGAGAAAATGGGGGTGGGGGAGTGGGGGTAGAGGGGGGGGGGGACATATACACCACCAATGACTTTTCCAAAATTGAGCATAGAAAGAACCTTTATTTTCATGACAGCACATTTACAGGCCATCAGCTCATACTTACCCATACTATTTGAGATTTAGGACACTTTCTGGGAATAATACACCACGAACAGTGTTATTCCTTTGACATAGTGATGAGCTGTTTGCACTCAGTTGCCTGCAGAGCAGCTCATTTCCATGCCTGTGTCATGCAGAGTCTACTAAAACCAGAAATAGCATGTGTTAGATTGCTTTAATTACCACTTCTATGTGCTATTTCCTTTTTGGCTGTACTAATACATTTTACTGTAAATGTATACAGATTTATTGGCACACCTTAGTAAATAGGCACCTTTGTGTGCTTATTCAAAGCATTGCACATGAATGTGTTTTACCACATATAAATGCATTAACAGAGCTTAGTAAGCAAGCTCCTGTGACTTCATATTTGCCTAAAATTGAGTGAAGGACATTGTGTCTAAATCTCTATATCTGAAGCTGTATGAATGAAGGTGGAATTGCATTGCATGTTGATGTCTAATGCTTCATAATGGAGCTTGTGTTTTTGTGAGGCTAAGGGGGTTATCATAGAAGCCTTATTCATATGTTCCATCCGTAAAATCATGCATTTAGTGGAGGAGTAGCCTAGTGGTTAGAGAAATTGCCTAATAACCAGAAGATCAAGAGTTTGGATTCCGACTGGCATTCCTTGTGATCTTAGGTAAGTTACTTTACCCTCCATTGCCTTGGAAAAAAAGTCTGGCAATATACTTCTGGTGATACATTGCCAAGAAAACCCAGAGGTTGTGACTTGATGGCACTAAAAAAAAATAGAAATCAGGCATTTACACATAAAAATGACACCCATGTTTAAAGGGCGACTTTTAGAAAGGGCTGCATTTGCATATAGATGTTCTTACTACATAGAAATTGCAAGGGAGACATGTTGGGGTGTGGTTAGGGAGTGGCTTAGGCATGTCACAAATCTGTATGTGTATTTCCTTTATCACAGAGGGGAAAACACGTGTATACACTTGTTCATGTCGGCCTTCACAGCTGCTCCCTGGCACATTTCACTTTCTAAAATGTGTTTGTTCCAACCATTTTCAGGAAGATTAAAAGGGGTTTTCCTCCTTAATCTCTTGTTACTTATTTCCCCCTTCAAATCCAAATTAGACAAGTTGAAAAGTCCATGTAGTAAACATTGCAAGAAGGCTTGATGGAATGCATAGTTGCCATATGTGAGTGAGATGATGGAGACCTTAAGCCTTGCAAGAGCATTAATGAACTCATAATGTGACAAAATGGCACATTGTTTCCCCTTCCTTCCTTTGCAACTCATACATACTGGGGGGAGGGGGGGAAGAAGGGGGTGGGGGAGTGAAGAGACATGATAAAGTGTGTCTCCTTAGGGCAGCAGGGGCTGTGGAGCTGTATGAGGCATCTTTATGACTGGTGGTGTCTATATATTTGTGTCTCTCTTGAGATAGCATGTGGGTGTGTGAGGTGCAGGGTGGGGTGTTTGTGTGTGTGTATGGTGTGAGGGTATGGTGTCTGTGAGTCTTTGTGTGCTGCAGGTGTGTGTGTGTGTGTGTGTGTGTGTGTGTGGTTGGGGTACGGTGGTTCTGAGAGTGTGGTGCAGGTGTCAATCTCTGTGCGTGTGTGTGTTTGTGTGGTATAGAAGTGGGGTGTATGGTGCAGGGGTGGAGTGTTTGAGTGTGTGTGTATGTATGTGGTGTTTCTGAGTGTGTGTGTATATTTGATATAGGGATGGAGTGTCTGAGTGTATGTGTGTGTGTGTCTGTGGTGCAGGAGTGAGGTGTATGTGTGGTAGGGGGTAAGGTATGTGTGTGGTACAGATTGGTGTGTGTGTGTGTGTGTGTGTGCTTTAGCATGGGGTATGATGCTGGTGTGTATGTGTATGTGTGTGTGTGTTTGGTGCAGACATGGGGTATCTGTGTGTGGGGGGGGGGAGTCTGTGAGTGAGTATCTTTATCTTTATTTACATTTAATATACCGCCCTTGTCGAAACGTGAGGGCGGTTTACAATAAAATAATATAAAAGCGTTAAAAAGGGAAGGAAATCCATTAAAATAAGGAAAAGAAGGACCAAAGAGGTCACAGAACAAAGCAAACAATAGACAAACCAGACAAACCATGGGTAAGCAAAGACAAACAAAACAATTAGACAGGACTACTGGGAGGGGAGATCATATGCCTGTTGGAACAAGTGAGTTTTTAGTAGGTTTTTGAAGTGTTGGTAGGAAGGCTCTAGACGGAGAGAGGAAGGAAGAGAATTCCAGAGTGAGGGGCCCAAGAAGAAGAAAGCAGCGTGGCGTGTCTGTTCAAGGTGAGCTCGTGAAGGTGGGGGGAGAAACAGACGATTAGCGTGTAATGACCGGAGCTGCCGATAAGGAGTATGAAGAGAGACTAGATTTGCTAAATACTGTGGGTTAGAAGTATGGATGACTCTATGTAATAGTATAAGAACCTTGTATTTAAACCGAAAGAGCAGCGGAAGCCAATGGAGGCGAAGCAGAAGAGGAGTAACATGATCTGATTTCCGGTGTGGTGTGGTGTGGTGGTCAGTCAGGCTTTCAGGATATCCACTATGAATACGCATGAGATAGATCTATATACAGTGGAAGCAGTGTATGCAGATCTATATCATGCATATACATTGTGGATATCCTGAAAACCTGACTGGCCTGGGGGTTCCAGAGGACTGGGTTGAGAACCACTGAACTACACAGACAGAGGCATACCCCATCTTATGCCCTCATGCAGCCTGGCAATGGCCACATATATACACATGGAGTGATGTACCCACACTCCCATGTGGCTGCTAATACATGGCCACTGTGTGTAAGAGAGAAGGGTCATAGGTTCAAAACCAGACTTTATGACTGTGCATACAACATGCTTCTGCATCAATTATTCTGAAAGTCCACAAACTTTGTGAATCCGGTCCACCAAAGGAGCACCACCCCACGTCGCTCAGAAGACACCCAGTCAAAAATACGTGGTTTAAATAGGAAGGATACTTTTATTCAATAACTCAACAACCTGAGAGCCTGACACAGGCCGTGTTTCGTTTTCACTTCCTCAGGGGATTCAGGCGTGCTGCATAAATACGAACACAAATGACATAATACATACAAATCAAATCATGATAATAAAACATATAGAATATTGTCATAAATATATAAAAAGAAACCAATTAAAATGTATAAGAATAAAAACATACATAAATAAACCCACTACAGCATAATATGGGTAGAATTATTGAAAGGAGTAAAAACACATATAAACTAATATAAAACCATTGCACTATGTATATAAAACAATCATTTAAAAATTAATAAGAACAGAATCTAAAAAAATTAATCACATATTGATGTAAGTGAAAATTTATGAAAGGGTGTGTAAAATTACATGTAATTAATGTATACTCATTAGGCTATGTGTAACCACCACGTCAGAGCGGTTCTTAAAAAGAATCCAGTTTTGAGCCGTGAATACTGATCGTAAGAATGGGTATGGTGCTTCACGCCACAAACATTTTAGAAAGTGCTTAGTTATGATGCTTAAGTATTTTTACAATCGAAATACTGCAGTTGGAATTTTAAGTATTTATGTTATTTATGATCTTATTGTTTATAAATTCATTATGAGCTACGCCAGTATTTGCATACCGTGCAGATGTTTAAGGCAGTGTTTTTATACATTTATTTCTTGCTTTTATGAGTTTTACTTGTTTTTATGAGTTTATTATAGATGTGGCATTTGTATCATAATGGTGTATTTTTCATGTTATAGTTTAGGATCTTAAGTATCTATGCATTTAGGGTCTTATTTTATAATTTTGATGATTTATTTTTAGCCTTGATCCTTTTGTGTGTCCATAAGACAAGTTGTTTTCACGCACTCACTCCTTGCTCTTATTAGTCTATCATAAATGTGATTATCACATAACCATGGTGGTTACACATAGCCTAATGAGTATACATTAATTACATGCAATTTTACACACCCTTTCATAAATTCTATATGTTTTATTATCATGATTTGATTTGTATGTATTATGTCACTGAATCCCCTGAGGAAGTGAAAACGAAACACGGCCTGTGTCGGGCTCTCAGGTTGTTGAGTTATTGAATAAAAGTATCCTTCCTATTTAAACCACGTATTTTTGACTGGGTGGCACAAACTTTGTGAGCCATCACTAATGGACAGAAGGTTAGTTTCCAGTAAGTAGTTGCAACCTGTGGGAGCCACTAGCTGTGCCTGTACACATCTTGCCTTAAAGCTGTGACACTCATATGCATTCCCAGTTACACCATCATCAAGACCCATCTCGACAGCATGCTCCTACACTTATCCCATGCTCCATCCTCGACAACATGCTCCTACACTTACCCCGCAACAAGAGACTGCTGCACAGCTCCCATATTGCTTGCTGGTTTCACTGGGGTGAGCTGGGGATGGGAGGCATGGTCTCACCAGGGAGAGCTCCATCACATGTGTGTGTGTGGCAAACCTTACCTCTGACAGAGTCTCCAGGCCTCAGGGCACACCTGTCTGCACAGGTGAGAGGCCTGATTAATGCCAACTGCCATAATAGCTGCATCCGTGGCAACACTGTCAGCCCTCTTGGTGCAGCTGCAGCCTATTGAGAGCAAGGCTCATGTGGAGGACTGATCTCTGTGAATGTCCACTGGAGTCACAAAGTTGGTGAGACAGAAAAAATCTGCCATGTAACTGCATACGCCTTGCTCTAGTACAAAGCCGCAGTCACAGAGTACAGTCTGGGGGTCCAACTCCATGCTTAGGCACATCAGAACAAAATATACACTATTTCAACACTGTATATGACCTAGATTGGCCACTGTTGGAAACAGGATACTGGGCTTGATGGACCTTGGTCTGACCCAGTATGGCATATCTCATGTTCTCATGTTCTCATATAGCATTTATTGAGCACAGTATTTAGCATAACATTATGCACTACTCCATAGGAACAACCAGCCTTATGTTTACAGAGATGACATACATTGGTTTGCCTGATTGTGACACTGGGACACTGACCCTTGAATGGCGGGTGCAGGGTCCAGCAGGAGGAACGTACCACAGGACGTCATGTCAGTCTCTGCATCACCTAGCACCATGTGGGAAGGCAGTGTCTGGAGGTGAATATTGGGTGGAGGTAGGGGGAACAGTGCATACCTGTTTTGAATGTACCCCTGATAGGTGGCATTGTTCAGATGCATAGAAGCTCTGAGAGTCTACCCAGTCTATGCATGTTTCACATCAGAGGCCCTGCATGACAGCTGCACCCACTCTCCATGGGTGCCAAATGGGACAACCACAAAGACTTTGTTAGAGTACAAAGAGGCTGTGGATGGTAGCATATGTGTAGCCAGCAAATATACCGACATCGAACCACATGTCCAATCTGCCATGCTTCCACATGCTCTTGGTGGGGGGTAGAACTGCATATGATGCGAGAGAGGGCACATGTGCTGCACTGGCCATTTTTGCAGTGTCCATGGCCAGGGACATGACATGATATGGGAGTACGAGTATGCCACTATTGTCAATGTGCACTGTCAAATGCTGTGTAGGGGGACACAGTCTTCTGGTATATGATAGATGTGCGTGTACCAACATGCACCCGCATCCTGTCTCTGGGCCAGTTTCCAGTGCTCTTGGCATTGTATTAGCCATCCGTACGTTCAAATAAAAAGGGCTACACAAATGAGGAACAGAGAGTTGTGGGTATTGTCTACAAAAGAACAGTTTGCAGTGGATGTACATGAGTCAGAGATTAGGTAACTGTCTGAACCGTCAAAACATGGGTCCGGCACAAGCATGGCCTGACTGCATACAGCTGTTCATGCTGAGAGGCCACTCTCACTGTGATCAGTCTGTGACCTTGTCACAGTTATGCATCCATATAGTGGTATGTAGGCTTAAACTGTACTGATAAGGGTGTTGTTTTATTTTATGGTACTCCAGTCACTGGCTAGGCTGCTGGCTGTCCATGCTGGTTTACAGAGCCAAGATCTTCATTGTGGCTATGTATACCTGCAGTGGGTGGTAACCAGTCAACCTGGCACAGATGATGTATGGATGGCTGACACAGTCCAGTGTTGCACAACATTTATAGGCTGACTGTGATTAATCTAGTTGAAAAGGTATTGGTAATGAAAGGAGGGCTGCTGGTAACCCTGTTGGTGACTATTGTTTTGGGAAGCTGTGCTGGTTACTGTCAGAACTCCCTGCCTGTCTAGTTATCACTCACTTCATTCAAGTTCCTTAGAAGTAGCTTCCCTAGCCCTAGAATATAAAGTATGCTACTACATGAGAGTTCCTGGCCAGTGGGTACAGGATACAAGTGCCAGATGGGACATGCTACACCAATATGCTGGCAGTAGAATAGATCTGCTCCAGAACTTAGAAGGATCACCTAATGTATTGCTTGGTCTGGGGATCAGGTGATGTGTGTTTTTTCTCTCATTCAGGGTGGACAGTGAAAAAGGTCATTTGCACATGTGGCAGCTGTTATGTCCATGAAGGACACAATATTTCTGCACATTCCATAGCTGATGTGATGGATTGCTGCAGTCTCCATTGGGTAAAAAGCAGCATAGGCGGACAGATTGTGATGAGAAATAATGGGGCTAACCAATAATGGCACACATAGCCTACACATTGCAGCCACAGTGGTGATCCTGATCACTAGAGTATTGCCCAGTGCCTGCATGGCTTGTATGATGAGGGAGCAAGTGTGCATAGCCTCCCAGAGCGGGCAGGATGGTCTGGGATAAACCTCATGAGTCATGAATGAGGTCTGATTTTGGCTTATCTGAAAAAGTACTTATCTTGTAGTATACAGCAGGTCAGAAGGGAATGCATGCCCTGCATATGTGAATGTTGTTTGGCTTAGGCGGTACAGTACAGTGACGGGATGGGTAGCTTGCCCTCATAGATGGCCGGGTCTTTGCACAGGAGATTACTACTGCTGCCATGTTTCTGTTATGCAGCTGCAGTACTGAGTATCCAGAACAGTCTGTATTGCATGTATACTGCTGCAGGCAGGTCCTAGGTGTAGTTTACATTTTTCTCAGAATGTCCATGCCAGGTTGTATGATTTCCAGGGTTTAGGCCATTGCAGGCAGGGACCTGTAGTTTTGGGTATTCTAAAGTATGCTTTAGTGATCCATGTGGAGCTGTAGCTGAATGGTTAGAGCACTGTTTCAGTACAGAACAAGACCAAGATTCAAATCCCATTTGTGGCCTTAGAAAAGTCACTTCACCCTCTATTACCTCTGAAGTATGATCTGCCAGTATATTTCTTATCACACTGCCAATAAAACCCAGGAGCTGCTAGGTCATAAGAACTCAGTATTGACTTGTGGGCAGGTGCGGGGCCATGTGCGGAGACTCGGTGCGGGGCATCATTTGCATAAGGGGCCTCATTTGCATAAATATTTGCATAATGTTACCATATACTAACTTTTAGTAAACATGCCTCTTAATGAGTGTATGAATAAAGAAAGACTAAAAGATTTCTACATTACTATAATCCAGTGCCAACCGCCAGACACATTAGGAACTACTACAAACACTGCCCATTTAGAACCCATAGCAAACCCGCCGTATCCTAACAGCACTACCAGGACTCACAAAGCACCATACCCTACCTATCAAAAGGAAACATGCAAGTATTAAACCAACACATTTCAGAGAATACCAATACATGACCTACTGGGGAAAGAGAACAAGTGGCAATGTCAAATAGGAATTATATAAACAGAATACCTCAGCTCAGTTACACATGAACAGAACATAAACCATCACCAAACAAGGAATCACAATTTAGAAACAGGACGACAATAATTAAACTGGGAATCCCAAAAGCCAAACTTGGAATGTACAACACTGTAGAAATAAAACTATACATTAATTTGCTCTTGTACTAAACAAAGCGCAGACGTTAATGATGCACATTTACCAGAGCTGACATATTCCAATTAATAAATTCAAAATAAAGAGATATTTTTCTACCTTTTGTGCATTTTTTTTCAGCTGCAATTGCTCCAGCTACTTTCTTCTGGTTTCTTCGTGTCTTCTGCTAACTCTCCATCGTCTGCTGTCCATTTGTCCTTTCTTCTCTCCTAGTTTTTTTTTTCCATTCTCTCTCTACATCTGCTTTAACATACTAATCTTTCTCCTTTTGCTCTTTCCTCATTCCTATTTCATCCACTCAAATTTTACCCCTCCATCCTCAATCCCCCCTTACTCTCCCAATACCCGGCCAATTGTAGATTTTCCATCCCTCCCACACAAAATATTTTTCCCCTCTCCATTTTACTCTCCCAACCCCATCCCATTCTAATCCTCCCCCAACATCAGCTCCCTTCTAGTTCCAGCCTCACCCAGCATCAATTCCCTTCTAGTCCCTGCATCAGCCCATTTCCAGTCCTAGCCACCCATCAGCCCATTTCCAGTCCTAGCAACCCCCCAACCCAATACCAGTCCTAGCCCCCCCATCAACCCACTTCCAGTCCTAACCCCCCATCACCCCATTTTCATTTTAAGCCCCCCCTATAACCCATTACCAGTCCTAACCCCCCATCAGCCCATTTCCAGTCAGCCCCCCATAGCCCATTGCCAGTCCTAACCCCCCCATCAGCCCACAGCCCATTACCAGTCCTAACCCCATCAGCCCACCTCCAGTCTTAACCCCCCCAGCCCATTTCTAGTCCTAGCCCCCCCATAGCCCATTACCAGTCCTAACCCCCCCATCAACCCACAGCCCACTTCAAGTCAAGTCCTAACCCCCTCCATAGCCCATTACCAGTCCTAACCCCCTCCCCCCATCGGTTCAAGATACATTAAAAAAAAAAAAAGCTGGCTGCTACCGCTGCAGCTGCTGCCGCGGCAGAATGGAGTGTCCCGCGGGGCCCCCTCTGCACGGCTGAGTCCCTCCCTCCCTCCCTCTGCGACGGCTGAGCTCCTCTGTGCCGGCTTTCAGATACACGAAGGGAGAGTGTCTCCCTCGCGTCTCTGTTAAGCTCTGCAGTGGCTGATGGGAAATTTCCCATCTGCCCCTACAGGCTTAACAGAGACGCGAGGGAGACACTCTCCCTTCACGTATCTGAAAGCCGGCACAGAGGGGCTCAGCCATCGCAGAGGGAGAGCTCAGCCAGGCAGAGGGGACCCCGCGGGACACTCCATTCTGCCGCGGCGGCAGCAGCAGCGGTACCAGCCAGCTTGTTTTTTTTTTTTTTACTTAATTTTGAAAAAAAGCAGAATGTTCTTTGCGCGGGGCCCCTTGAAACGCGGGGCCCTGTGCAAAAAACATTCTTGCTCAATGGACGGGCCGGCCCTGCTTGTGGGCATACATTGTTATTAGTATTATTCCTTTTTATGTGTTATGCACATTAGTTCTGCAAGCATGCATATTGCAGTCATAGCCATCTGACAGCATGACTTTATTGCCTCTGCTGCATCACATTGCAAAGGGTCATACAAGTTCACCTTGTAGGTGCTTAACACATGAGTTGTACATGACTATCATGCTAACTATGAAGGAACATCATTTGCTGCATCACATATATACAGTACATGCAGGCACGTCATACTCCTGGGATGCCCACCTGCACAGATCATCCCACATCTTTACTTGCTCCATATGGGCAATATTAGATACACATCAGTTCAGAGATTTGAATGGATGCCAGGTATGTAGCATCATGCAGATCACCACTACTACCCAGGCATTCTTTCTATGCCTACATCATGGCCATGGTGGCTCCTCCATGGCACATTTCTCCCCACTCCTTTGCCATCCACGGACATCGCAGTGGACTAAATGTGCACCCCTTACTGCTACAATCCAACTGCCTCCCACATTCTCCTCCCATTCACTGTCTCACATGCAAGGGATATATGGATGTGACATGTTCATCAGCTATTATCTTTGCTCCCATCCAGCAGCTCAAATGTGACTTGCACCAAGGCTTCCTTATCCTACGTCAAGGCAAACGGCCTTAGTGGGTGTTAATGTGCACACTAGGCACTCTTACCAGTTGCTACCACCCTTAACGCTGGAATGCCTACTCCCCACTTCTTCCTTTACCCTTAACGATGCCGTTTACTGTTTGCAAATACTGTGCTTTTGGCGCCGTTTAGTAATCATACCCCTAAGTCCACACAGAAAAGAAGGAAACAGTTTTTGCTTCATAGACCCCAGATTTTGCAGCTGAGAGGACTGTTCTTTCTACTTTATTCATGTAAATGTTTTATTCAATTTCAAGGAGTTAAATATATTTTCATTGAACCACACCGTCAATGTTTATAGGTGTTAAATCTGTAGAGATTTGGTCCTTGGCTTTTAGACCCACTTCTCCCAGTGTGCCTATATTCCCTTTTTCATCAGGACACTTGTTAATTTGCAATGTTTGTTCTTCATTACTTTCACTTTAACTTCTTGAGCTGTTTAATACTTGCTGAGACCACTTCTTCCTAAAACACCAAACCCTCAAGAGAACATTCACGGCCCCCAGCAAGCTCTGAAGTGAATCAACTTACTTATAAAAATTATTTGTGAAATTTTGTTTGAAAATAAATATGCATTGTTGTAGTGAATGGAGACATAAACTATTTGATTACCTGAAAGTGAGGAGATTTTTTTTGGACAATGATGATTAAAATGTTTGATGCTGTAGTTGACCTTTGTGAATAATTTATGAGTGATGCTTGCAACGAATTCCTAGCTGGGAACAACAAACACAGGGATCCTTCCTCAGTCATTGGTCTCCTATCTCTGGTCCCAGAAGCAAGTGAAAAGAAATGAAAACAAAACACACACAGAATTATACCATAACAAAGTCTGCTAAAGCTTTAGGGAGTAATAAACTTGAGCAGCTCCTGTAACCCCTTAAATTAGTTTGGCCGTAGCTCCTTCTTTTATTAGTAAAAAATGCCACATTGTACAATTCTGGCTTATCACTATATGTCATGCTTTTTGCTTTACATTTTGTTTATCTACATGTTGCAAGTCAAGCTAAACACTACGGGCCCAATAGTCAAAGGACATTTACATGATTTACAGCCCAGTAAACTGTGAAAATGCCCTAAATCGAGATATTCAATGGCATTTGCATGGTTAGTGCCCTTGAATATCCCCTTCAAAACTTGCTACACGCCCCATTGCTCTGTGGTTAGCATCGAGGCATGTTGTGGGCATTCTGGGGCAAAGCAGTGGCGGAGACTGCCGCTAACCAGGTAGCAGTGATATTGCACCACTACCCGGTAAAACTAGGCCAGATTTTGGCTCACCTAGTTTTAGCCATGGATGCGAACCAGGTAGCGGTGCAATATTTCCGCTACCTAATTAGCCTTGGTGGCTCCGAGGCATGTTTGGTGATGCCAGATATTCAGTGCCGTCGCCGTGGCATTGAATAACTGGTGTTAAGGTCAGCAGGCAGGGCTATGCGCCGTAGTGGCATATAGCCTGCCCAATGCAGTATTGGGCCCTACATGTTTCAGGTCAAGCCAGGCATAAACATATTGCTCACACTTAATCAGAACAAGCTTCCTGCAACCAAAAACTCCCTGTCTTGTAAGATGTAGCCTTGAGCATCTCACTTATTCATAACCACCCCCTTTATCCCTGTCAGCACTTTTTAAGTCGCTTTCAATCACCAGACTTTCTCCATGAGACCTCAGTACTCCCCTTTGAGTCCCTTTCTATAATGAGCACATCTCTTTTTTGGATTTTTGGGTATTATGGGATTTTTAAATTGGATACTGGGAGTTAGTCACAGCCATGTAAAGTATTATGAAACAATAGTGTGGTTGACACATAACAATTTGTCTTTCCATAAAATCAATTTTCTGTTTAAAAAATGTAAACTAAAAATCTTAAAATAAACCTCACTTAAACCTTGTTATTCTATCAGGATGAAGAAAAGGCGAAAATGAAAGTTAGAAGAGAGTTTTCCTTAGAATGACAAAGAAAAAGTAGGTGAATTACTCTTTCAATTGCTTTAAATTTATTGACGTAAGAACTTACTAAAATAACATAGATATGACTGCAAATAAAAAAGAAAAAATAACTATCAGAGAGACATTGATAGACTTTGTAATGAAAACTATTTTGTCTTATTATTTTAATCCTATTTTAGCAATGGCCAACACAGTAGGGCATCCTAAACCTATCCTGGGGCCCCCGCACAGCCAGTCAGTTTTTTAGGCTATTCCTCAGTGAACATGAATGATATCAATTTATACATGCTGAGTCTTTCATACATGTTCATTGGTCTCGTACTTTGATCTAAACCTTTTCCAAAATAAAAAATCAGAAATTTATTTATTTATTTAATGTCTCTTCAGTACCGCGCTCTTTAAAAATCAGTGTGGTTTACAGGTAACAGATTTGTGCAGTGCAGACAGGCCTACACTGGATTTACAATAAACAGGGGATTATATACAGGGTTAACAGGGTACTATGTACAAGATAACTCGCTGTCATACGTTATGATTACAGCTCGACACTATTTACACGTTGGCTCAGTTATATACATGGTGACAGGGCAGGGGATTATACCTCTATCCGGGGTAGAGGGGAATGGGGTCTAGCGGGCTGGGCTGCAGACTCATGGAGTGGCTGCGTCGGGGGCGTCGATCAGGGTCCTGAGTGTGACTGACTGCGGGTTGTCATCTGTTTCGGTGTAGTGCTGGAGAAACAGATAGTGCTTCAATGCCTTCCTAAACTGGGAGAGGTCATTGATAGCCCAGATGGCAGGTGGCAGGGCGTTCCAGCATATGGGTGCATATTTGTACATGCTTTGAGAAGAAACGAGCAGTAGTTCCATTAGCTGAGGATCAATCTAGCCATTTTTAAATGTAAGAACCTGACTACAGATTGCTTAACATTTACTTCCCAATACCTGTACAGGACTTCTATTGTTGCAAGCCTCTATACTAATACTAAAGAAAATATATAGAAACATAGAAAATGATGGCAGATAAAGACCATACAGTCTATCCAATCTATCCATCCATGCTCATCCTCTCCCTCAGAAATCCTCTTTGCTTGCCTTTTGCTAGTTTGGATTCAGATACAGCTCTTGCCTTCACTACCTCCTCTGGGAGGCTGTTCCACACAGTCAACACTCTTTCTGAAAGAAATGTTTCCTTAGATTATTCCTGAATCTACCCCTTTTCACCTTCACCCTATGATCTCTCATTCTAGAACTTTCTTTACCTTAAAAAGCCTACCTCCTATGAGTTTATACATGGAGCTATTTAATGGACATATTTATTTAACAATGCTAATCATTAGCACGGGGTTTGAGACACACAAAGGGCACCACACTAAAAATATAAACATAATCAGATGGAGGCACATTTCACAATGGGATGTCCAAGTGCAATCTGGGAAGTCAAAGCCATGAATGTCTGAAAAAAAAGCAGGCACGTGCAAGTTCAGCCACTATTTCTGAAACGTGGATGTGCCTGAAATGCATGTTTATCAACCATCTATATAGATGTTCCCAGGGCAGCCTTTCAGAACCAAGGTGTCTAGAGTAGTGGCGGAAGAGCAGAATAGACAGGGTTCAAATCCCAGTGTGGGACTTTCTGATCTAAGGCTAGTCACTTAATTCTTCATCTTTTCTACACTCTCTGGCTGTTTTAAGGTGAAAACAAGCACTTTCCTGTTTCCTCTTCTTGCCTGGAGCAGGTATAAACATGGACGTGCCTGCAGACATCTCCAATGTTTCTGAGATCGAACAGGGATGCGTAAGTATATTACCCCGACCCAAACACACCTCTGCCACATCCTTGTGCCTACGTGGATGTCCCTGTACCAGAGATGTCTTTGAACATCATTTGTGGAATGGCTACAGAGACATGTCTGTGATTTCAACATCCAAATCATGACTAAAACTTTTAAAAGAACATAAGAAAATAAGATATGCCATACTGGGTCAGACCAAGGTCCATCAAGCCCAGTATTCTGTTTCCAACAGTGGCCAATCTAGGTCATATGTACCTAGCAGTTTCCCCAAGGGACACAGGTTCCACAATGCTTGTATTGGTTCAAGCATTGATATCCTGGGTCCCTTCTTAATAATGGTTTATGGACCTTTCCTCCAGGAACTTGTCCAAACCTTTTTTAAACCCAGCTACACTAACAGCCTTTACTACATCCTCCAGTAACAAATTCCAGAGTTTGATTACACGTTGAGTGAAAAGATATTTTATTTTATTAGTCTTAAATAGTTTACCCTGTAGCTTCATTGCATGTCCCCTAGTCTTTCTATATTCTAATAAGGTAAACAATCGATCTACGTTTACCCGTTCCACTCCATTCATTAATTTATAGACTTCTATCATATCTCCCCTCAGCCGTCTCTTTTCCAGGTTAAAGAGCCCTAACCTTTTTAGCCTTTCTTCATAGGAGTATCCTTCCATTCCCTTTACCATTTTGGTGGCTCTTCTCTGAACCTTTTCTAAAATCGCTATATCCTTTTTAAGATACGGCGACCAGAATTGCACACAATATTCAAGGTGCGGTCTCACCATGGAACGATATAGAGGCATTATAATATCTTTTGTTTTATTTTCCATTCCTTTCCTTATCATACCTAGCATTATATTTGCTCTCTTGGCCACTGCTGCACACTGGGCCGAGGGTTTTAACATGGTATCCACAATGATGCCTAAATCTTTTTCCTGGGTGGTAGTTCCTAATGTGGAACCTTGCATCGTGTAACCATAGTTTAGGTTGTTCTTCCCTAGGTGCATAACCTTGCACTTGTCCACATTAAATTTCATCTGCCATTTTGATGCCCAGTCTTCCAATTTATCAAGATCCTCTTGCAATTTTCCACAATCCTCTTGGGTTTTAACAACTTTAAATAGTTTTGTGTCATCTGCAAATTTGATAACCTCACTCGTTATTCCACTTTCCAGGTCATTTATGAATATGTCAAAAAGCAGCGGACCCAGCACAGATCCCTGGGGTACACCACTATTCACCTTTCTCCATTGGGAAAATTGGCCATTTAGCCCTACCCTCTGCTTTCTATCTTTTAACCAGTTCCTGATCCACAATAGTACACTGCCTCCTATCCCATGACTCTTTAGTTTTGCAAAAGTCTCTCATGAGGGACCTTGTCAAAGGCTTTCTGAAAGTCCAGATACACAATATCAACCGACTCACCTTTGTCCACCTGATTATTCACTCCTTCAAAAAACATAACAGATTAGTAAGACAAGATCATCCTTGTCTAAAGCCAAGTTGGCTGTCTCCCAATAGGTCATGACTATCTACATGCTGACTAATTTTATTCATGATGATCGTTTCTACCATTTTTCCCCGGTACTGATGTCAGGCTCACCGGTCTGTAGTTTCCCGGATCACCCCTGGAACCCTTTTTAAAAATTGGTGTTACATTGGCGATCCTCCAATCTTCAGGTATTAGAGATGATTTTAATGATAGTTCACAGATTCCTAATAGCAGGTCTGCAATCTCATATTTCAGTTCTTTCAACACCCTTGGATGTATACCATCCAGCCCAGGTGATTTGCTACTCTTCAGTTTATCTAATAGTTGTAATACATCTTCCTGATGTATCGATATTTCCTTCAATTCTTCTGCACCTTTAAATACCACGTCAGTCATGGGTAACATCCCTACATTTTCCTCAGTAAAGACTGAAGCAAAGAATTCATTCAGTCTCTCCGCTATCGCCTTGTCACCTCTTAGTGCTCCTTTAACACCTTTATCATCTAATGGACCAACTGACTCTCTCACAGGTTTTTTGCTACAAATGTACTTAAAAAGGTATTTACTTCGTGTTTTTGCTTCCGCAGCAAGCTTCTTCTCAAATTCTCCCTTTGCCTGCCTTATCAATGCCTTGCATTTATTTATTTATTTATTTATTTATTTAACAGTTCTTCTATACCGCTCTATTTTAGATCATTTGACTTGCCAGTGCTTGTGCTGTTTCCAGGTTTTGTCGTTTGGCTCTTTTTTCCATTTCCTGAAAGATGCCTTTTTGGCAACAACAGCCTCTCTGACCTCACCTTTAAACCATCCTGGCAGTTTTTTGGACTTCCTTCCACTTTTCTTAAAGCATGGAATACAGCTGGTCTGGGCTTCCAAGATAGTATTTTTCAACAACAGCCAAGCCTGATGTACGTCTTTAACCTTTGCAACTGCTCCTTTTAGTTTTTTCTTAACTGTTTTCCTCATTTTATCATAGTCTCCCTTTCGAAAGTTAAAAGGTAGTACTGTGGATTTCCTTACTATCCCTCCTCCACTAATTAAATCAAAGGTGATCATGCTATGATCACTATTGCCAAGTGGCCCCAACAACCTTATCTCTTGCACTAGATCTGGCGTTCCACTAAGGACTAGGTCTAATATGGCTTCCCCTCTGATCGGTTCATGATCCAGCTGCTCCAAGAAGCAGTCTTTTATTTCATCTAGGAACTTTATCTCCCTAGCATGTCCTGACGTGACACTGACCCAGTCGATACCGGGGTAGTTGAAATCACCCATTATTATTACTGCGCTGTAACGTTTGTTAGCTTCCTTGGTTTCTTTGAGCATTTCATCATCCATTTGGTCATTCTGGCCAGACCGTTGATAGTACACCCCCACTGCCATTGCCTTCCCACTTTTACATGGAATTTCAATCCATATAGATTCTACAGCAGATTTTGTTTCCTGCAAAACTTTAATCCTTTCTGACTCAATGCCCTCTCTAACATAGAGAGCAACCCCTCCACCAATTTGATCAGCTCTATCATTATGATATAGTTTGTACCCAGGTATCACAGTATCCCACTGGTTGTCCTCATTCCACCATGTCTCTGATATTCCAATCATATCTAACCTTTCATTTAGTGCTATATATTCTAACTCTCCCATCTTATTTTTTAGACTTCTAGCATTTGCATACAAGCATTTTAGAGAATGTATTTTATTCATATTAATTTGGCTATTTTTAGACATGGGTAATTTGGGATCTTTAAGCTCTGTCTGCTCCATACTTGAGGGCATTTGGGCTACTTTACTCTTTTGTGGAACCTCTCTGCTTTTGGTAGTATCCTTCAAAGATACATTCTTCCGAACCATCCGCTCTTGGGCGACTGTCGGCTTTCCCCTAATATCTAGTTTAAAAGCTGCTCTATCTCCTTTTTAAAGGTTAATGCCAGGAGCCTGGTTCCATCCCGGTTAAGGTGAAGCTCATCCCTTCGGACCCTCATAGTGTGTGACTGGTCATGGACTATGCAAGTTTGAGGTCCGTGTCTGTACTGATGCCATGGCCGTCTTTGTCGCTGTATTCCATAACAGATGAACTTGCAACTGCTTCATTCATCCTGTGCATCCATTCTCCCACATGTTCACATTGCTATTGTGCACTTGCACTACCCTTCCATGGATCCAGTTCTGTAATCGCCTACATTTTCTGCATGCCCTCATTTGGACATTCAGCCCATGCCAAGTGCATCCTTTGTAAATTATTCCTCTTAATAATTCATTTTTGTCACTAAATCCTTACCCAGCTTCTATCTTAACAGTAATCAGAGAAGATGTTAGCAAGTCAATACCAATGATCATTAACATGTCCTTCTCTGAAGGCCTGTTACTGTTAAAGCTTAAGAAAGCATCTGTTTGACCCTTTTTACAAAAAGCTAACCTTGATCACAGACTACTGTACACTAATTATTGACTCTTTTCTACCTTACCCTTCCTGTACTAAGACAATTACAGGATTTTACTAAGAAGCATGACATTCTTGATCATTACTAATGCAGATTTTGCAGTGTATTGTACAGAAGCATTATTAGTCTCCAGTTTAGAAACTGTTTGCTGTGGCTTTGACTGTAGTACTTGATTTGAGGTATTTGGATATCCTAGCAACATTTGACATCAACAAAGTATTATGCTGTGTGATTAATCCAACCAGAGTTAGTTCATCCACTGGGCAGTCACTGAGGGTGGCAGACCTCTGTGGGTGGCAGGCCATGTGCTTTGGCACACATGACCTGCAGACCCCTCCACTCACCCAGCTGCATCACCCTCCCCCTGTGCTGAGCTGTGCTGCCACCCCTTGCTGCTGCTGCTGATTCTGGTGGTAGGTGGCTAACCTCCACGGCAGGAGCCCACTACTGGTGAGATGCCTGCCACCAGAATCAGTGGCAGTGGGAGGGGGGCACAGCTCAACATTGGGGAAGAGCAGGTGGTGCATGGGGGGAGGGGGCAGCACGGCCAGGGCTTCTGCCTAGGATGGCAGAAGCCCTTGGGCTGGCCCTGAATCTAACATTTGATTTCAGGAAATATTCCTCACCCCCCCCCCTTCAGTATTGCCTCTCTGTGGCTTCAGCATGCAATCCTATGGGGGAATGTAACTCCAGGAGACATATATGGGGACATGATCTGCAGGAGCCACAGCTGGGACTTGAACCTGTGACCTTCTGCCTCTGAACACACTGGCTGTATGTACTGCACCAAACTGTTGCCACAGAGGCAGGTCAGTCCCTGGGGATACCATGACTGTTCGTTAGACAGACCTTGTCTGTTGCACTGCACGCCACCCACCTAAACAGAGCTTGGCCTTGGTCTTCTGTGGGCAGATGCCACTGCCCCCTCCACCACCAGCACCCCTCCACCACCATGCTGACATGCCCTTCTGCTGGTGGTGCTGGTAGTGCACAGTCCCAGGCCATCCAGTGTGCCTGTAGACGGTTGCCTATGGTGTGGGATTTGGGGTATGGGTGCCTACATAGGCATCCACGCTTCCCCCCGGCACCGCCTGCCAATGTTATATGCCCTTTGGGGTACCCGCTGGGTAATGTCCATTGGGGCACTGTGGGACACACACTCGTGGACATGTTCTCCCTTGGTCAGTTGCTGTCTTGCTGATTCTCTGTTTCTGTCTTCCTACATGGCACCTAGGCATCTGCCTAGCCCACCCTGTGCCCCAGCTGTCCCACTGCATGTCCCGCCTGCAGCCCCCTGTACCCATTTGAAGCCTCACCATAGTGCCCTTTTGTACTTGGGCACTATGCTGTTGCTGCACATGTATCACTACTATCACTGTTGTGGGTCTCCCTGCCTTTGCTGTACATTGCTGACTGAAATCATTTTTCTCTCCTCCAATTGTGGCTCTAACGCAAGGTTTTCAATCACGGCAATGTTCTGCCCTACATTTCACAGCGTTAGTGTGCCTGGAGCCTCTCCCCACCCACTCTCCGCCCATTGACCCCTTTTCTCCGCCCTATCGTGCAATAACGTTACTTTATCACGCAAAATCATTACGTATCACACGATAATGTTACGTATCGCATGCTAATTGTGCTTCTGCAACGTTATCACTGTTTAGTAAACATACCCCTTAAAGTTTTTTTGCTAATATTCCTTTGCTTGAAATACCAGCACATATATCATGTAAAAGTATATGCATAAAATATACACACATAGATGTACATGCATACTTTTCTGCAGAAGGTGTGTACTTAAGGGAGCACATAAACATATATGTTCTAAACTATGCAGTCCCTTCCACATATTTTATAAATGCAGCCATTTTTCAGATAGAGACATCTGCCTTCCAGAATTACATACTGATGACATTCCCTTTTTGGTACTTGTAAGCATATCCCCAGCTGTTGTACTTAATCAAGTATCTAGATCTGTGTGGTACATTGCTAAATTGATGTTAGTTAATAAATTAGACATTGGCAATGCAGAATTGATGGTGGTAAGTCGATCAGTATTCACAGATATTCCATCTAATTGTCTTATTGACAAATGGAACTTATCCTTTGATTTCCATGTGAGAAACCTAGGGGTTATGATAAATTCAGAAATCCCAGGGAGTTACCAAGGGGCACCTTAACATGACTAAACCCCTGATAAATGGCTTCCATTGGTGGGCGACAGATGGTCTGGTGAATGGACATCAGAGTTACTCTGAGAGCCAATTACCATGATAGGGTACTACAGGAATTTTCCCGAGGAAGCTGGATGCAGGAGCAGATAGGTGGAATCAGGGTAGGTGCAGGCCAGGGGCATGGCAGCTTGGGTAGCATTTTGGAGTTTTTAGCCATCTCCCTGAATTGGCCTAAGGAGTGAGGAGAAGTGTGAGCAGTCATTATTGCCTTTGTCCTAAAACCGTTGAGCACCACTGATGTTGGCTGGGGGAAGGGGGGGGAAGGGGGGGAAGGGGGGGAGGGGAGGGGGAAACAGCATGGTCTAACATTATTGAAGGCTATGTTCACAGGGAAGTCCTTCCAAAGGTTGCATGCATCTCGTTACAGCTGGCTTGTTATGGATTAGTTAGGTGGCCCAGTGCCGTTGTGGAAGCTGGTGATGATCTGAGGTAATGCATCTAAAAAGGAATTTGATGAGACTGGAAAGACAGAAGAGGGAGATGGGCTAGGTGAGTACTCTGTTGTTTATTCATTTGAATTTTTATTTGCAGTGCTGAAGAAATCTGTGGCCTGTTTTTGATCATCATCTCTGGTTTGTGTTTTTTGGCCTGTGGAAAAAAGTGCAAATACTTAAGCTTTTTCAATTAATCTGCAGGATAAATCCACTATTAGAAATATCTTCTTTTTTTTTTTTCAAGTTTTATTTGTGTATAAAGAAACATACAATTATAATAAAACATTCCAAAGGGGGCGGGAGATCCCAACCCACACATTTACAGCAACAAACTAAAGAAATCACATGTATTAGCTCACATCTAGGAGGAGTACAATATCAAACGATTAAATAACCACCATCCCTAAGCAGACCTGGTAAACCCAACAAAGTGGGGATAGAACATACTTTAAAGAAATAAATCAAAGTACACAACAGGTCCTAACCTTTCCCCTCTAAAAATTCCACAAGTTGCGCAACTTCCTGAAAAATGTAACGAGTACCTTGATAAATAATGTGGCACCGACATGGGAATTTCAAATAAAACAAAGCACCCAGGGCCAAAACAAGAGGGCGAATTTCCAAAAAGGCCTTCCGCCTCTGCTGTGTAGCCCTGGAGACATCGGGAAAAATCTGAATGGTGGAGCCACAAAATTTCTCAGATTTTTTCTTGAAGTATGCGCGGAAAATTTTCTGTCTATCTAAATCAGAAACTAAAGTAATAAGTAATGTGGCCCTAGTAGGAATCTCGTCCTGAGACGATTCCAAAAAATCAGAAATATTTAAAGAAGCAGGACTATGGGACTCACCAACAACTCCTACTTGAGGCACAGCTTGATAAGCTGTGTCTCTAGAGGAAAGATAATAAATATTAGAAAGGGAAATGGCATCCACATCAGGAATCAGTAATATTTCCTTTAAATACTTATGAAACAACATCAAAGGTGATAAGTAATGAGTTTTGGAAAAGTTCAGAAGACGAAGGTTCCTGGAACGAAATGAGTTCTCAAGAGCCTCATGTTGTGAACGTAATGAAATAACATCTTGTACTAGGGAAGTAATAACAGGCTGTTGGGCAGTAAAGCGAGTCTCAAAGGAGTCAACGCTTTTCTCCACAGCAGCCAAACGAGATTCCTGATTAGAAATTTTAACAACAGTTTCTTTCGTGAATGTTGAAATCCTTAGAAAGAAGAGTCCAATGCTAACTCCATTCTAGACATCATAGACCATAAATCTTTTAAAGAAACCTCTTCAGGAATATCACGAGACTCTCCAGTGCCCACGAATGAAATCACAGATGGCAGAGGAGGAGGCAATAAATCATTAGCAGAATCCATTACAGAATCCAAACGTAGAAATGAGGAAGAAAGATTAGGATCCCCATTGTTATTAAGAACCTTATCAGATAGAATAGATAAAGAAGCAACTTTATCACCCGTCGTCGGGGATATATCCGCAACCGGAGAAGACTCAGAAACCACAGTACTCACTGTCGACCTTTCACCGGGGGAGGTGTCCAATGCAGCAGTTTTAGGCAACACCTGACCAACGGAGACATGCGCATCCATGGGTCCAATAGTTTTTACCGCCTTCGGTGGGGCCGCAGAAGGCGTGCGTTTCTTCCTCTTCCCCATTCACGGAACTTGCAGCACCAAGTTGCACCGAAGGGGCGCCAAAGGGGCAGGACGTGCCCCTTTGGTCACGCCCCTTCGGGCACGCGCCATGGGCACGCGCCCGCTTCGCGTCCCGCGTCGGAGGCCAGCTGAAATAGCCCCATTCAGACCAACAGCCCCAATCAGAGCAGTGGAGGCGGGACCAGGTCACAGATAGGGAGGAAAACAAGCAGGAAACCATGAAACTCCTCAGCGTCCCGCGTCAGAGGCCAGCTGAAATAGCCCCGTTCAGACCAACAGCCCCAATCAGAGCAGTGGAGGCGGGACCAGGTCACAGGTAGGGAGGAAAACAAGCAGGAAACCATGAAACTCCTCAGAAATATCTTTTTAAACTTGGTTTGATCACGAGACTTGAGACTTAAGCCTTTTTTTAATGCCTCTTATTTAAGAACTGTGATCCATTCACTTCTGCTATCTGAACTCGATTGTGTATTTTGGGCTGCTGGAAGCTATATATGAAATGCTTTGCCTTCAGCTCATGTCCTTTCAGGGCTGCATCACACCAGTCATATCTCCTTAACATTATTTACAAAGTTACATAATTACCAGCCTACAAAGATTTTAATTTGGTTATTTTCATGTTCACTTAAATACCACTCTGGTGCCACCCTGTGTAGTTTATTTATTTATTTATTTATTTATTTAAGATTTGATATACCGCTTAATGTGGGTACAGCCTAGCGGTTTACAATAGAATACAATAAAAACTGAAGCAGAAAATGAAAAGAATGTCAGTATGTATAGGGCAGACGGGAAAATGAGATGTGAGAAGGCAGGGCTGGAGGGGGGTAGTGAGAGTGGAGGAGGGGGACAGGTAAGTCTTACCATGGACTTCCTGGTAGTCTTAGTGGTCAAATGGAAAGCAGCAGTCCTCCTCCTGTCCTGCTCCAGCTCTGACAAATCTCAAAATGGTACAGGTAACCAGTCTAGTGGTAATCTCACAGTACTATCGATCACGGTCATTCATGAGGCAGGGAACAGGGAGCACAGCTCTTGTGTGGTAAGTATTTGCTCTGTGTGGTAAATGCAAGGCAAATATTGGGAATGCCCCCTGCATTTACCTCTCCTTAACTTTGCCAACACTTACCACACTTTATTAAAAGGGTGCCGCGACATTTAAAGACTTAGGGGTATGTTTACTAAACTGTGGTAATGTTACATACCGCGCGTTATGTAACGTTAATGATCATTAGGTAACGTTAACGCGTGATATGTAATGTTAACGTGCGTTAACGTTACTTAACGATCGTTAACGTCCCCAGCCGCGGTAAACACTGCAGAAGGTGGAGAGAGGGCGGAGAGAAGGGGTCAATGGGTGGAGAGTGGGTGGGGAGAGGGCCCTTTCACACTAACACGTGGAACTAAAGGGCTGAATCCTACCGCGAATGAAAACCTGCCGTTAGATGCACATTTGCAGGAGAGAGAAACCATTTCAGTGTCAGCAATGTACAGCTTAGGCAGGTAGCCCAAGAAATGTGATAGTAGTGCTCCATTTTCAGCAACACTATAGTGCCAAAGTATGAATGGCCAGTATGGCAATGGTGCAAATGGGGCATAGGAGGCTGCAGGCGGGACATGTAGCATGGGCAGCTGGGGCACAGGGTGGACCAGGCGGGCGCCTAGGTGGCACATAGGAACATAGAAACCAGAAATCAGCAAGACAGCAGCTGACCAAGGCCAAACCCAATCCACCTATATCTACCTGGTTCACCCTAGCCAATAGTTGCTAGGGCACTAAACTGACATCCCCCCAGCCATCCCGCCCCCATGTGGAAGGGACATAATATTGGTAGGCAGTAATGGGGGGGATGTGAGGATGTCCATGTATGCCCCCTACCATGGGATCCTCTCCCTAGGCGGGTGCCTACCTACACAGTGGATGGCCTGGGACTGCGCACTACCAGCACTGACAGCAAATGGCCATGTCAGCTTGGCAGGGGGGGGGGGTGTGCCCGTGCTGGAGGGGGCAGTGCCACCTCCCTGCAGTGGACCTAGGCCATGCCCTGTATCAGTACGTGGTGTGCAGTGCAACATACAAAGTCTGGTTGAGGAAAGGTATAGGTAGCCTCAGGGACTATTGTGCATCTGTGGCAACAGTGTGGTGCAGTACACCAAGCCAGTGTGTCCAGAAGCAGAGGGTCACAGGTTCAAGCCCCAGCTATGGTTCCTGCAGAGCATGTCCCTATGTTTTACCCTACATTGCAGATACAACAGCAACATGTGCAAAGCCCAAAGCAGCGGCGAACAGGGGTACAAACACCCACCCACACAGGCTCCACAATCCAAAGATGCATGGAGAGTCAGGCGGCCCCAGCATTGAGCTGAAGTTATCACCAGAGCACTACTACTATCCCCTGCACAGTTTAGCAATATTGGCACTGTGATCAGGACCAGTGTGGCGGGCAGGGTTGCCAACCACCCCTATCTTTGTACAATGCTGTAATAGGAGTGAGCGTGTTTGTATGTCTATCCATTGTTCTGTGGCTGCCCACACTACACTGGACCCAAAATGTCCCACCGTTACCAGCGTTAGCCTGATTAGATGAATAATGAGGAGCAAGGTATTCTGGGTATTGCCCGGACAGGGCAGATTGGCCAGGATGCATCTTCACAGGGTGTGGGGCAATGGCTAGGACACTGTAGTGCCTGACCACCACCTGCATGGACAGGGTGGCCACAGCATGGCATGCTGGGAGGGCACTCACTCTGAATGATCAGTGACCATGGTAGGTCTAGGTTTCATGCTGTCCCTAATAAATATGTCTGTGATGCATTTGTAAGCACTGCTTCCATTGCTATGTTAATAATAAGATTTAGTAACCCAGTAGCCACTGCTGGAATCCACCTCCACAGATAGCCCAACAGATCTCTCCACTGCAATACAGTATCATGGTAGATGATTTGTTGAAAGAAAGCAGGATGATGTATCTAAGAATATGTGACATTTGTTCTGTAATATTTTGTGTACCTTCATTCCTTTAATTAAAATATTAACACCAAAAAGTGCAATACTCCTACATTTCTGTTCCTTTTCAAGAGGAATTATGGTTGCATTTTGCAAGAGAACAATGTTTCCACTACCTTTGAGGTTCATATTTTATGTCAATAAAAGAAATACATTGTGCTTGGATACTTTCTTGCCCATGTGAATTTACAGGAAAAAATGAAAGTAGGTAATAGCATTCTTCAAGACCATCTGGAACTCAATGCCTATTTGCCTTTAAAAATAGTATCCAAATAATAAGGCATCCTTACTCAAGCTATATCCTCTTAGACTAGACAAAAAAAAAATGTTTTTCAGGGATGGTTGACAGTTAATTAACCAGTAATGTTAAGTCTGCCTCATTAGCATTACAAAGACCATTGATTCTATGCTTTGTTTGCACTAGGGAGGGATTATGGGTAATGAGCAATGTATCTACATAAGCTTAGTACCAAAGAAAATCTTTGTTTGTGCTTAAAAATGTATTTATGGCTTCCATGATTGTACTTGAAATAATAGTTGCTTGAAAACATTACAAGTTTCAAAAAATTCCTTAGACAGAAGTGGTAATGCCTCTTTGAGTAAAGAAGTTAAAGAGTTCATATCAGAATATTTCTGAATTCAAAGGGGCATGTTTACTAAACTGCGGTAATGTCATTCATGTTAGGTTCCACGGTAAAGGTAGAGATGCCCATATAAAGGTATGGACGTTGCATCGTTACAGCAAGCTGTAGCAGCTAACGCGCGTTACACTAACGAGCATCGCAAGGCGCCTTGTAAGGCACCTTATATGGTGCCCAGCAAGGTGCCTTATAAGGTGCCTAGTAAGGTGCCTCAGAAGGCACCCTATAGGGCAGGGGTGGGGAATCCTGGTCCTGGAGAGCCGCAGACCAGTCAGGTTTTCGGGATATCCCTAATGAATATGCATGAGATATATATGCATTAGAGATATCCTGCCAACCTGACTGGTTTGTGGCCCTCCAGGGCTGGATTTGGAGACCCCTGCCTTACACCTCTGTCATTTAAGATTGTGAGTGGGCAAGGTGCAGATGTCCTAGACATCGAAAGGGTATATAGAATGTGTCACATTCCTCCTCGATTCTCACCACCACCAAAAAGTTGTCTAATAGACAATATTTTGGTGGTGGTGAGAAGTGAGGAGGAATGTGACACATTCTATCTAACCTTTTTGATGTTTTGGACATCTGCACCTTGCCCACTCACAATCTTAAATGACAGAGGTGTAAGGCAGGGGTCTCCAAATCCAGCCCTGGAGGGCCACAAACCAGTCAGGTTGGCAGGATATCTCTAATGCATATATATCTCATGCATATTCATTAGGGATATCCCGAAAACCTGACTGGTCTGCGGCTCTCCAGGACCAGGGTTCCCCACCCCTGCTATAGGGCCTCCTAGGCTAAGCGCCATATTAGGCATCCTTGGACAAGGCACTGCAGAAGGCACCCTGGACTATGGAACCATAGGTTAAGGTGGCCTAACAAGGTTATGGTGTCCTAGGTTAGTGTGCCCTAGGGACTGCAAGGTGCCTCAGGATGACATGCATGACCTGTGCGGAACAGAGACAGATGTAGCCGTAACACTAGATAGAGCACTCAGGAAAGGCAATGAACAGGTGAGTGAAGGAGGGAGAGGTGGGAGCCGCTGGGCCTGCCATATCTGCGGGCATCCCATGTGTCTGCCAGTACTAATGACAAACATGGTGGGGCAGCTGTACCACAGCATAGGGTGTTGGCAATGTAAAGTACCGGAAAAACAGTTGGTGACAGATGATGGGAATACGTGCCCTCAGTGGAGGCGGAGGTGGCAGGATAGTTACAATGAGGGGTGGACAGAGGAGTGGTGGTGCCATGCAGATCAGGCACAGGCAAGGCAAGCATGAAGAGGCACAATGCAGGAATGGGTAGCAGTGCAGGACATGGGGTGACAGCCTGCACTGCCAAACAGGACTCTACACAGCTGACAGACGCAGATAGAAGGACCGAGGGAATGTTGGCAATTGTGGCGAGGGTATTATGGGCTGGAAGCACAGATCTGCAAAAATATGACCTCTACAGGCATGCACACTATTTGAGAAGGACAGGCATGAGAGGAGGGAACAATGATGAACTGAACCCATGAACACTGCCAAGAATGGAATTGTATTAACCAGTAGGCTAAACCTCCATGGTGTATGTCACAGCAATGTCTGGATACAGAAGGACTGCAGGTCACCTCAAAAACTGTCTGCTCTGAGTGTCAGGATAGGGTAATCCCACCAGTACCCATGATGCCATGCACATGCTGAATAGCTGTCTACAGCTGATCAGCAAATGGGGTATGCACCGCTCCAGTACCTCAGCTTGGGAAGACGAACTGACAGTGTGTGATACTGGCACAGAGTAGCTACAGACCATGCCATTGTGCAGGTTCTGTGTTCACCCTGAGGGATAGGATGGGTGCCAAGCACTAGGTCCGCAGTACATGTGGTGCTAGAGATAGGTCCTACTATACATCCCCATCACTGCCAGTGTGTGACAGGTGTTCTTTGCAGTACAGCCAAAGGTAATTTGGTGTCCATCTGTATCCTGCAGTCACATGTGGTCCTGTGGGACCAGACACCAGCCAGATTGGTGTGTACCATATGTTAGGGTCTGGCTGACATGGCAGAATGGTTCCTAGAATTGCATGAGGTATGGGTAGCAGTGCCTTTATAGATCACAGTGGTATACACTATGTACCCCAAAGGGCCCACATTACCCTTTTTGTAGGAAAAGAACAGGTGCCGCCCCCCATGGGGAAGCAACCTCAATCCTGTTTGTATGAGACAGCCCTCCAGGGTTGGTGGGCCGGAGCCATACCTATGACTGGGGCAGTGGCAGACCAGCAACAATGCTAGGGTTAGGCTGGGAAAACCCCAACTGCCTCCCAGTCACCAACAGACACCACAGTCAGACTGCACCTTATAGGTGTTCTGACCAGAAACAGTCTAACTGCAGACAGTCCACCAGCCAGTGCATACTTACAGAGAAACTATGTGCAGCAAGCAGGCATTTCAGTGATTAGGACCCCAGCACTGGGGAACACAAATATATCACTGAAGGCAGATAGTGTAGGGCGCTATGTCGGAACCTAGACCTGCAATGGTCACTGCTCGGTCAGAGTGAGTGCCCTCCCAGCATGCCATGCTGTGGCCACCATGTCCATGCAGGTGGTGGTCAAGCACTACAGTGTCCCAGCCATTGCCCAACACCCTGTGAAGATGCATCCTGGCCAATCTGCCCTGTCCGGGCCATACCCAAAATACCTTGCTCCTCATTATGCACCTATTCAGGCTAATGCTGATAACAGTGGGACATTTTGGGCCCAGTGAAGGGTGGGCAGCCACAGAACAATGGATAGACATACACACATGCTCACTCCTATTGCAGCATTGTACAAAGATAGGGGTAGTTGGCAACCCTGCCCGCCACACTGGTCCTGATCACAGTGCTGACATTGCTAAACTGTGCAGGGGGTAGTAGTAGTGCTCTGGTGATAACTTCAGCTCAATGCTGGGGCCAACAGCCTGACTCTCCATGCATCTTTGGATTGTGGAGCCTGTGTGGGTGGGTGTTTGTACCCCTGTTCGCCGCTGCTTTGTGCTTTGCACATGTTGCTGTTGTATCTGCAATGTAGGGTAAAACATAGGGACATGCTCTACAGGAACCACAGCTGTGGCTTGAACCTGTGACCCTCTGCTTCTGGACACATTGGCTGGATGTATTGCCCCACACTGTTGCTACAGATGCACAATAGTCCCTATATGTGTGCATACCCTGGCCAATTTTATTAGAGCGCACTCAAACATTCTACATACTGAAGACACTTATAAAATCATCCCCTAAATGTCCCCACATTAATTTATTCCTTCTATAAAAATCTTGATGATAATTCAACAATTTAAGATGTAAGAAACACAGAATGAAATGTTAGTAATGAAACGTCTGAGTCCTGGCATCATTTCAAGAGTTGAATGACTTGCATCTATTGTAGAGCTGAATTTGTATTATAGCTAGTTCTATTAAAACTGCAGACTACCCACATTTTGAATCAAGTTTTTTCAGTTGACAATAGAAAATTCAAATAACAATATCTGTATGTGGAAAGGAACTTTAGCCTCAAAGTTTGGAGGATGTAACTTGTGACAGCAGCCAGGAAAAAAATGACAATAGCCTACTTGGTATTTGTGTGAAAATACAAAGCTCAGATTGGATGAAGATTAATAATGCCAACAAATGCAGCCTGAGCGTCATATATCAATTTTTGTCCTAAGAGCGAATGGCTTTATGGTTACAGCAAGGGGCTGAGACCCAGGGAAGCCAGCACTCAAATCTCACGTCTTCTGCTGACAATCCTTGGGCAAGGGACTGTATCTCCCATTGCTTTAAGTATCCACGTATTGTCAGCTTATACCTGAATGCTTACCACCAGTGTGCAGTATGCCCAGTAATGTTATACAAAAGGTATTATAACTGAAAGTTTCCTGCACTCCAGTTTGGCATGCCGATCACATACGCTTATTGGATATATAGTCATTGTTTCACTCTTTCTAACATGGAGCTGAATTTAAGCAGCTAAGGGCTACTGTAACAATTAAACTCCTACTGCCAAGGAGAGAATTGCTTTCAATATACAATAATCAGTTTTCTTTATTATTGAGCAATCACCTTGTTAACTTTAATTCCAGTTAATCCATGCTGCCGCTAATGGAGTGTTTTCAGTAGGGCTACTAACATAATTTTAAACAGCTCACAGTAGCATCTTTATTTTCTGACTATTTTTTCTGTTAGTATGATTACTTATAAACAAATTATCATTTTCAACCATGCAAGAAACAGATGATAAAGGTGTTAGATCTTAGTGAACAGTTCTGCTAATATATTCAAATCAATACCTGCATTTTCGATGCAATGGGTTTGAACTTAATATTTTTTCCAGTCCAAGGATCCGTGTACAACTGTGCTGTCACTACTAACAACATGATACACTCTTCAAATTAATTCTTTTACATTTCAGGAGCTAAGAAGGAGAAAGCTGTTTACTGAGGGAAAGGTGATGGTCCTCAAGGATAAGATTCTTCCATTCTCCTTTAAACAACACAGGGTAAGAGTCTTCCTAGTCGCCTCTATTTATTTATTTAATCATTCATATTCCACAACAATCCTAGGATATTGGTGGGTGACAAAAAAAATTCAATATTCACAAAGAAATGCAAAAATAAAAAAGAGCAATTGAGTCAAAAACATAAAAACACAATATCTGTCTATTAAAATGAATGAATGAATCGCTAGAGTGGATGACAGCTGTTTGAATTCCTTGGTCTGCCCATCCCCATACCTCACCAACACGTCATTGGTGATGTCTTTTGTACTGGGGAGCCAGGCAGTCGGTGGTTAGCTTGCCTATTTGTGAGCTATTAGTCCTTCCCTTTTAAAAGCCCCCTATTGAGGGGCATTTAGTATTCTGTTAAGGGGAGATCTGTTTTGTCTGCTTATACCTTGTCCTGAGGCAGCCTATAACTTAAAGGCGAAACTCGAGCATCACTCTCACACTACGTACAAATTATACTCAAACAAGAGCCAATTCTCAATGTCTGATGTTAATTAAAGGAATGGGGAGCAAGGAAAATGAACTTGAGATAATTTGGGCAGGCCTCAGTGAGGGGGAGTAGGTTTGCACTTGTGAATTATTCATGCTGCAACTGCCGAACATTAAAACCCCCACAATATCAATCATAGGCCAACAACTAGTTTTTATCAAAATTTAAATGCATCTAAAATGCAAAAAAGAACTTAGCTGGTATTAAATCACGCCTAATTCTCAGGACTCAACGTTGCGGCTCGTCTTGTAGAATAGTTCTACAAGATGAGCAGCAACGTTGAGTCCTGAGAATTGGGCATGATTTAATACCAGCTAAGTTCTTTTTTGCGTTTTAAATGCATTTTAAAATATAGGAAAAAATAATTCAAAAAGCATAAAAAATACAAATACAACCCCTGAGAGCGCACCCCTCAACTAAACCTTTCCCAGCGGGCCTACAGTCGTGCCTAAGGCTCACAAAGATTGACATTAATCTCCTCTCTAGCCACTATAAAATCATTTAGTTATTTAGGATCAAAAAACAAAATATTTTTGCCTCACAAACAACCGTACAAACACAAGGAAATTGTAACATGAAGCTAAGGGGCATGTTTGCTAAACTGTGGTAATATAGCAGCAGCTACGTTAAGGCGCGTTATGTAACGTTAACGCGCATTAACGTAACGTAACGTAATGTTAACACGGCTTAACGTTATATAATGCACCTTAACGTTCCCGGCCGCTGTAAGTCCCGCAGAGGGTGGAGAGTGAGCGGAGAGAAGGGGGTCAATGGGTGGGGAGTGGGCAGGGAGAGGCCCCTTCCACACTAACGCAGGGAAATGAAGGGCTGAATCCTAATGCAACTGAAAACCTGGCGTTAGCACACTTTTGCAAGAGAGAAAAACCATTTCAGTGTCAGCAATGTACAGCACAGACAGGGAGCCCAAGAAAGGTGATAGTAGTGCTCCATTTGCAGCAACAGCATAGTACCCAGGTATGAAAGGCCACTATGGTGATGGCGCAAATGGGGCATGGGGGCTGCAGGTGGGACATGCTGTGGGGGCTACTGGAGCACAGGGTGGACTAGGTGGTTGCCGAGGTGGCACATAGGAATGCAGAAGATGGAAACCAGCAAGACAGCTACTGACCAGGGTCAGACATGCCCATGAGTCTGTGTCCCACAGTGTCCCATCCAGGAGACATTATGCAGCAGGTACCCCAAGTGGCACATAACATTGACAGGCGGTGCCGGAGGAAGCGTGGACATCTATGTAGGCACCCCTACCCTAGAACCCACACCTTAGGCAGCCACCTATCTGCCCCCTGGATGGCCTGAGATGGCGCACCACCGACACCGACAGCATATGGTCATGGCGGCATGTCAGTGGGGGTGGGTGATTGTGCTGGAGGAAGCAGTGGCACCCGCCTGCAGTGGACCTAGGCCATGCCTTGTACCAGTACGTGGTGTGCAGTGCAACAGAAGAGGTCTGGTCGAGGAATGTAAGGGTAGCCCCAGGGACCACTATGCTGCTGTGGCAACAGTGTGCTGCAGTACACTTAGCCAGCATGTCCAAAAGCAGAGGTTCAGGTCCCATCTGTGGATCCTGCAGAGCACCTCCCCACAGTTTTAGTCCACAATGCAGCCAAAACAACAACATGGGCAAACCCCAATGCAGTGGTGCACAGGGGTACGGACACTCACTCACAAGGGCTCCACTATCCACAGCTTCATGGAGTGTCAAGTTGTTGGCCCCAGCACAGAGATGCAGTTATCACCAGAGCACTACTACTACCCCCTGTACAGATTAGCAATGTTGGCACTGTAATCAGGACCAGTGTGGCGGCTAGGGTTGTCAACCACCTCCATCTCTGCACAATGCTGAGATAGGTATGGGAGTATGCGTGTGTCTCTCCATTGTTTTGTGTCTGCCAACACCTCACTGAGACCACATTGTTCACACTGCTTCCAGCATTTGCCTGCAAATGTGCATAATGAGGAGCAAGGTATTATGTGTATGGCCCAGACAGGGTGGATTGGCCAGGATGCATCTGCACAGGGTGAAGTGCAATGGCTGTTGCACTGTTGTGCTTGACCACTACCTGCATGGACAGGGTGGCCACAGCATGTCATGCTCACTCTGACCGAGCAGTGACCATGGCATGTCTATGTTCCCACATAGTGCCACACATTATTTGTTTCCAGTGATACCTGTGTGTTCCTGTTTCTGGGGCCCAATCACAGGGATACCTGCTGGGTGGTTGTGCTGTGTATCCCAACTCTGGGTGCACAGGGTTCCCCTGTGAACATGTGCTATGAACTGGTTAGTGGATTGTTTGCAGTTTGCCTGTGCATGGTGGGAACACCTTGTAGGATGCTGCAGGTGCAGTCTGACTGTGTTGTCTGTTGATGAATGGCAGACTGTGGTGTGGGGCAGTTGAGCATTCCCCTGCCTACCCCAAGCGTCACTGCTGGTCTGCAATGGTCACAGGTATGGCACTGGCCCAACAGCCCTAGAGGGCTGTCATCGGCCAGCAGGACTGTGGTACTACAACCATTTTGCAGAGTGCAGGCACCTGTCCCACCACACTCTCATCTACACAAGGGGTGATTGAGGTCCCTTGGGGTATATAGCACCTACTTCTTAGACCCATAGTGGCAGTGCTACATAGCCCTCATGCGAGTCTAGACACCCCACTGCCCTGATTGTAGGTACCCATGGCAGCCAGAACTTAACACCGGGTATGCACTAATCTGGGTGGTGTCCAGTCCTACAGGGCCACATGTAACGGAAGAACACAGACTGGAACTGATGCACTGCTAGGAACATCTATCATGCACTGACAGTGCTGGGGATGTGCAGCAGGACCTATCTCTAGTGCCACATGTACTGTGGACCTAGTGCTGGGTGCCCATCCTATCCCTCAGGGTGAACACATAACCTGCACAATGGCATGGTCTATAGCTACTCTGTGCCAGTATCACGCACTGTCAGTCCGTCTTACCACGCTGCAGTACCGGAGAGGTGCAGACCCCATTTGGTGGTCAGCTGTAGCCACTGTTCTGCATGTGCAATGCATCATGGGTGCTGGTGGGGTTACCCTATCCTGGCACACAGAGCAAATGGTTTGTGTGGTGACATGCAGTCCTTCTGTACCCAGCCATTACTATGCAACAAGCCATAGAGGTATAGCCTACTGGTTAGTACACTGATGTTCTAGGCGGAGGTCATGGGTTTGATTCCTTGTTGTTTGCTTCTGTCTAAGGCAGGTATTTTGCTTGCCTGTGACCGTCATATCTTTGCAGATCTGTGCTGCCAGCCCATAGTACTCTCACCACAGTTGCCAACAATCCTTATAAGGCGTTATAAGGCTCCTAATTAGGCACAGTACGAGGCACCTTATTAGGCACAGTACAAGGCACGTTATAAGGCATGTTACAAGGCACCTTATTAGGCACAGTACAAGGCACGTTATAAGGCACGTTACAGGGCACCTTATTAGGCACAGTACAAGGCATGTTACAAGGCACCTTATTAGGCACAGTATAAGGCACGTTATAAGGCACGTTACAAAGCATCTTATTAGGCACAATACAAGGCACGTTAAGGCACGTGCCTTGTACTGTGCCTAATAAGGTGCCTTGTAACGTGCCTTATAACGTGCCTTATAATGCGCCTTATAATGCGAGTTACCTGGAACGGCTTGCCATAATGATGCCCCGCCCACGCCTTTATATGGGCATCTGTACCTTTACCGCGGAACCTAATATGAGTGACATTACCACAGTTTAGTAAACATGCCCCTAAGTCTGAAAGCCACCGTCCTAGGTCTTAGGGACAAGAAGTCCTGGTGTCACTTCTGAGTAAAGCTAGAAAGATCAGGAAATATACAAATTTTAGAGCCTAGAAACAACTTATGCATTGAGTAGAAATACATTTTAAAGACAGCATTGTGGTTGAACTCTAAAGCGAAGGTAACTACTAAAATAGCTCTCTGTGTAACCACCTCCAGGTAGACTCCAAAACTCCATAAGTTTCAAACCTCCAGAGTCACCCTGTCCTCCAAGTACACCTAAACCACTCGAGACCAGGTATTGGGTCCTGACTAGGGGATGAAGAGAGCCAGAGTCCATTCCCAAGTATTTTTTAACCATATCTATGGCAGATATGAGGGGTGATCTGGGAAAGTTCAACAGACGAAGATTATTACGACACACCTGGTTTTCCAAGTATTCCATCCGCCTATAAAGAATATTCTTGTTAACTAAAGCTTCCCACAAAATCTTCACTACATTCACTTTAGGCTCAAGAGTCTCACATTTAGTATAATATTGTCCCAAACCTAAGAGTGTTTGACCACTGACTGTGATACAATAGATAAATCACCCACAAGTCTTGCAGAGATAGTCTGTATGGAGGAATTCAGCCCCTGAATCACATCCCTCAGTGACTCCAAGGTTACAGTGGCTGGTCTCTGCACCTCCTGAAAAATAAGCCCAGAAGCAGCCTCAACCTTCCCTTGAGCAATGGATTTCACAGACCACTGCTGTCCCTCCAAAGAAACCCCAGCAGTCTCTTCCACAAGGGGGGAGGACTCTGCCACAGAAAAACCTCCTGGCAGGCAGACACCAACAACCTCTTTGATCTGCAATCTCTCCAGTGATCCTGTAGCTCCCACACTCTTGGGTCTCGGGGGCAGTGTTCGTAGAATCACGTTTAACAAAGCCCCTTCATCACTGCTGCCCATCATTCACCTGTCAGGCTGGCCCTGGGGAGAAGGGACTGAGGAAACCCTCAAAGCCTCCAATGTAGTCTGGCGGAAGGGCTGGGAAACACAGCCTTCCAGGAACCAGGCTTTTCCTTTCCCCTTCCTTTTGCCCATAGCATAGGCAGCAGGCTCACCCAGATGCCATGACATGAACTGCTTCATGGAGCATCCCCAGGCACATTTGCTTACAGCACCATCTTGGATCTGGTCTCGCCCCAGAGAGCCTATTTCAATATCAGCCATATGCTCTACCCACCGGAGTTCCCAAAGTAGTAATAGTGGTGCTCTTTTGGCACAACAGCATGGTGCCCTATTAAGAAAGGGCACTATGTTGTTGCTGCCAAATTGACAAAGGATGTTTCACATGGGTGATGCAGTGGGGTTGGCTGTCCACTAGGCTGACAAGGCTACTGCCTAGGGTGTATATCTGAGATGTCTGGTATGACTCCACTGTGACAGTGACAGCACACATATATGCTGCTGCAGTCAAAAAGAAGTCACATCATCCCCACTGCCACCATGCCACCATGTCAGCATTGTATGAGGGTGGGGGTGATGGTAGCAGAGGCTGTGGCCTTCTACGGATTAAATCTTTGTACCAGCTCTGTGTGTCTGGTACAATGCTGCAGCTGCCACTGTCAGTAAGATGGCAAACATGTGAGCAGCTGGTACAGCAGAGCACATGGTGATCCTTCCCTACCGAGGTCTAAGGCAGCAGCACATGTGCCCACATCCCCCGGTGGAGGGTGTCAAGAGCCACAAGGTGTGCCTAGTTGCATGTGTGCAATGACAATAAGGTTGCCTGCATCACTGAAATGGTGGCTATGCCATTATGGCAGGGAGGGAGAGATCGTCCGGCATGCTGTCCACCATGATTGTTGGATCCTGGCACCTAGCTAATTTTCTGAGTGGATGAGTTGGCCCTGGGATCAGGATGCCCCCCACCCACACATATTGAGTCTATATGTGCATGTGGGGGAAAAATATGCCAGTGAGGCAGGAATAGTATGCAATATGATGTCAGTGGAAAAATGCCCACCCTGCCTCCTCCCCTGCCAAATGACAACCATAATCTGTGTGTAAACCGGTGACCCCTCCATAAGTAAATGCTCAGTTAGTTACAACCATCTGAGCCACATGTTAATCTGTATAAACTGTGCTGGTCTGCAAGATATAAGATTATTCCATGACTGCCCCACAAGCACACACCATGAAACGGGTAAGTTGGTCATTCTGCTAGTACACCCATGGTCTGCAATGTTTGTGCAAATGTATCATGACCTGCCCCTTGGACTGCACAGATCCCATATGTGAGACATGAGTGTTAATTGAACCAGCAGCATATCAAAGCAGTGCAACATACAGTCCTAACAAGCTGTCCCTTTCCCACATCTGTCAAACATACCTTGACAGACAAGTATGGCAGAGAGCCTGCAGAGATCTAAGCAGATATAGGCATACCTCAACTCATGCCTGCATGAATCCTGACAATGACCACATATCTACCCATGGATTGAATTACCTACATGGCTGTTCTGTGGCTCAAAACACATGGCCAGTGAGAGAAGGGTCACGGTTTCAAGACCGACCTGTGGATCAGAAATTGCATGTCCAGGTGTGTTAACTTTATCTCATGTTTCCAGAATTGTATCAGCATGTGCAACTTTCAACATTTCATCTGGCAACAGTCCACACCAGTGATTCTCAACCCAGGCCAGTCATGCAGATCTATCTAATGCATATTTACTGTGGATATCCTGAAAACCTGACTGATCTTGGGGTCCCAGAGGACTGGGTTGAGAACCATTGGTCCACACACTCAGATGCCACACTGAGAAGCTGCACCACCCACTGCTGGATGGCAGAGCACACTAATAGCAGTGGCACACTGAGTGGGCATTGACAGTACCTGAGCATTGCAGAGCGCACTAATAGTGCCTGCACACTGAGCAGGGGTTGGCAATGGAGCATCAAAGGAGACCAAGGGGCAGGTAAGAATGCACCACTTTTGGACAGCGGGGTCGTGTGTGTGTGTCTCTGTGTGTCTCCAGAGTATTGTGAGCATTAGCAATGCATTGTGTATGTATGTGGTGCCCAGACTTTATAGCCGTGTATACAACATGCTGCAGGTCAGCTATACAACAACCCCACATACTCCAAGAGACACCATTTACAAGCAGGAGGTTAGTTTTCAGTAAGAAGTTGCAACCTGTGGCTGTAACACTGTAATGCATTTCCAGTTACACCATTGTCTAGGCCCACCCCACTACACTTACTTCCCAAAATGATATTGTTGTGCAGCTCCCAAATCATCTGATGGTTTGACTAGAGTGAGAAAGGAGGGGGCACATGTGTGTGTTGTAACCCTCACCTTGGACAGATCCTCCAGGCCTCAGGACACACCATTTGCACAGGTGAGAGCCAAGATTAATAGCAACGGACATAACAGCTGTATCTGTGGCAACACTGTTATCCCACCTGGCACAGCTGCAGCCTATAGGGAACTAGGCTTGGGGGAGGACTGGCCTCTGTGAATTTCTAATTCATGCACTTAGTTGGTGAAACTGGAAGGATTCTGCGATTTACTTGCATGTGTGTTGCTCGTGTCCCATGGTGCAGTCACATAGTGCAATCTGGGGGACTCTTTGCTCCATGCAGTGTATGCATATACAGGCAAGTCCATATCAGGCAAATTTGCACACAGTAAACAGCATCTCAACACTGTCTACTGACCATTGGCCAAAGCATTCAGCAGTATATTACCTATTACAACAAATGAGAGCCCAAATGCACCTGTGTGCCTGAATGTGCCCTTCATTGGTGGCATTGCTGGCCACAAGCAGTGTTCACATGCCCAGAAGCTATTCAGGCCCACTCAGTGTTTGCATGTGTTGCATCAGAGTGCTCACATGACAATCTCACTGGCTCAACATGGGCACCACGTGTGACAGTCACAGTCTTTTGGAGTGAGATTTACAGCAATTGCCATAGATTTGAAGAGCGCTTCTTGTGTGTCTTTTTCATATTAGTCATTGTCCCCTGAGGGAGGCCATTGGCTGAAATGTGTGTTGGGCTGATCAGTAGACATGAATAAAGCTCTCATTCCTACCAGTGGTGTGGTGTTTTCTTGCTCTCTTTGTGCCAAAATCAAAAGGGTACATAATGAGGAGCAGAGGATTTTGGGTATTGCCTAAAACAGAACGATTTGCACAGGATGTGTATGTGTCAGAGGTTAGCTCAATAGCTGAGCCATCTTAGCATGGGCCTGCCATGGGAATGGCCTGGGTGCACACATCTATTCATGCTGAGAGGCCACTCTCACTCTGACCGGGCTGTGGCCATGTCACGGCTATGTATGCACATGGTGCTATGTATGGTCAAGCTGCAATGGTTTGTGGGCTATTTCCTTTGTGGTAGTCTAATGACTAGACAGGCTGCTGGTTATCTATGCTGTTTGTATAAGACCAATATATTCATAGCAGCTATGTGTGCATACAGCATGTGATGACTAGCAGACTAAGTGCAGATAGTATGTGAGTTGCTGACACAGCCAAGTGTTGTCCAACATATGCAACCTGCCTGTGTTTGGAATTCCAAGTAAGTGAGGCTAGCAGCTGTGCTTGGGATGCTGATAACTATGGTCTTAGCAGGCCCTTCTGCCCCAACAAGACTCACTGCATTTGGGTTCCTTTGGCAACAGCTGCCGCAACTTTAGTGACTGACATGAGATGTTATAGAAACATCCCTGGTCAACAGGAGCAGGACACAAGGCCACTCATGCATGCTGTAATCATATAGAATATCAAGTGACTAGCATCACACACTGTAGACAATATCTGTAGTACAATGACAGTGATAGAAATCTGCTTCAAAATCTGGAGAGTCCATCTATTGCAGGGCTTGCTCTGGGGACCAGGTGATGTATGCCCTCCCTCACAAACAGGGTGACTGCAGAAACAGGTCATGTGCACATTTTGCAGCTGTCATGTACAGGAAGCACATATTGTCTCTGCATATTACATTGCTGATGTGATGGATCGCTGCATTCTCCATATGCATATATGTGCTCAGATTGTGCAGTGTATCATGTGTAATGGAGGGGCTAACCGTACCGGCATCCAGGGCCCCAATTGCAGCAATAGCTGTGAATGTGATCACTAGAACATTGCCCAGTAGCTGCTTGTCTTCTGTGATGGTGGGAGACATGTGCTTGGCCCCCTGAGGAGGGCAGGATTGGCAGCAATGGACCGCAGGGGTCATGAATGTGGTTTGAGTTATGTGTATGTGCAGAAGTACCTATCTTGCAATGTACAGCAGGTGACAAGGGACTGCATGCCTTGCACATGTGCTGCCTCAGGGTTTAGTGACACACTGTGGTGCAGTGGACCTCTTCATGTGACTGTTGTTTGGCATTGGAAGTACAAAGGAGGAACAGTGTGAGAGCAAGAGGAGAAAGGGTTAAGATAGTAACACAAAAAAATCATCAAAATGTCTGCTGGAGTTGTACTGAGGTGCATACATGAAACTTTCAGAAGTATATGACATCATATGGAAAAAATGTGAAAACACACTTATGAGTAAATGCTGGACCTTGAGAGAGGGTAGAAAGGCAATCATGAGAGCTACAAATGTCAGCTTAGCATGAAGAAGAACATATGGCCCTAGTATAGTTGTCAGAACACAGGGAGTTGAAGAGATATATTTCTTGGCAAATGAAGGGTGGGAGAGAACTAAGCAAGAGAACCAGGTGAAGAACTGAGTGAGGAGACCAGAGGTCAGTTAATAATATAAATCTGACAAGGCCCATGGTCTCAGAAGAAGGTCAATGGAGAGGGGTATGGATATGAGTAGAATAACATGGCAAATCACACAAGTGAGGGCCCTAGACAGCTGGAACAAGAATTAGCTAATTAGAGAAGAATGCCTGAACAGTAAGAATGGTCCTGAGCAAGGGTACATAATATGACAGGACCAGATATGCGATGAGTTTGTCTCCTGAGCAGTGAAGACTGTGTGGGGGTATGGATTCCCTGGGTTCCCTATGGGCCCAGTATCCCTGTTGTCATGTCTGAGAGTTTTTTGCGCATGCTAGTTTGTCTTGTGTATGTCTGTTACATTAATCTCTTGTGTCCAGGAAATTCTGTCCTACATTCTCTCACTTGCTGTTGAGTCAGGAAGTAAGACAGAATCATGCAGGCAGAACCAGACATTCTGACTTGTAGCTAGAGATCTGCATCCGAGATATGTACAGAATGACCCTGTTTGCCTGCTGTGAGAGGTGGCAAGATCTGTAATTTCACTGGACTGTTTTCCTTTGTTCTTAGTTTTCCGTTTCTTTAAGATAGGGAATAATAAAAGGATCCTTTTGGAAGAAAAATCAGTGAGATAGTTATTACCATGTATGAGCGTGTTGTCCTGAATAAGATGAGATTTTATTGGGAAGTGGTCCTCTCTGTGATGTTTCTTTTATTGGGAAGTGATATGTCCTCCCTGAGTGGTTCCCCTTTTGGACGGAGGAAGTTGTCTGCTTGGGAACTGTCTAGCCCACAGTCCAGCTGACCCTTCGTCCCATACAACAGACATCTTGACCTCACACGGAATGTATTCTGCAGCTGTGTGACTGTTATGCAGCTAGTGTACTGAGTGTGCAGTGCAGTGTGTACTGCATGTGCACTGTGGTAGGCAGGTCCTAGGTTTGGTGTACCACTGACTCAGACCATGCCAGTCACGTTGTTTCATGTCCTGGGCTTCACTCATTGTAGGCAGGGACTTACAGTCTCTTGTTTTAGACCATGCTATTACAAAGAGTGTGGAGGTATAGCCTAATGGTTAGAGCACTGGCTCTATAAACAACAAACCAAGGTTTGATTCTCACTTGTTCTCTTTGTGACTGAGGGAAACTCACTTTAATATACTGCCAGAAACAGTCCTGGGTCTGCTTTGACTGAAAGACCCACATTCTTATACTTTTTTTATGCATTATGATAGCACATTGGGTCTGCCAACATGCACATTGCATTCATGCCCATCTGACAGCATGACTTTATTGGCTCTGCTATAGCCCATTGCAAAGGATCAGTCATGTTCACCCTGCAGATGTATGACACATGTGCTATACATGATTGGAATATGTCATCATAACTGTGACTGAACATCTTTGGCTCTGTCACATGTATGCAGTACATGCAGGCACATCCTACTCCTCAGATGGCCACCTTCAGGGACCATCATACGTCCCTACTTACTCCATATGGTCAATATGAGAGACACTTGTCCAGTTGTTAATTGCACATTTGTCAAGAGGACTGTATGGTGGTATAAAAGTTGGCACAGCTGTCATACCCAAATATCTGGAATTGTGACTTCCCCATGGCACAGCTACACTTTTTTCACACACACACTACAACTGCATTTGTGCAGTCACATCAGGTACATCGTGTCAGCAAGGCCATACTGCACTTTCATCTGCTGCCATCCATTCATCAGCATGTGCCTGATATGTACAGTCATGTATTCTCCTGCCAGCTGCTATATCATGGCCCACACAGGAAGATTTTAATCATTTGGATGTATCACTCACACCTCTCCTGTGAATGATCTGCATGTCACGAGCCCTTCTTAGTCATTCTTTTGATGCCCACTTTGTGGTGATGCTGGCTCCACCAGGGCACACTTCTCCCCAATCCTATGCCACACAGACATTACAGCATAATAAATGGGCACCCCTCACTGATACAGTACAGCTGCCTCACACATGCTCATCCCATTTACTGACTGACACGTAGGATACATATGGATCTGACAGGTCCATCAGCTCTTACCTTTCCTTCCATCCATTACCTAAAATGTGACTTTCCTAGAGGCTCCCTTATCCTGCATTAAAATGACTGCCATTTTCGAGCATTAAGGTGCAAGCTGGGCCCGATATGTGGAGTCAAGCTCCCTTACTGCCAGAACACCATCTGCCCACCCCGGCCTTTGCTGCATGATGACACCCTTACTGCTGTCGTTACCGCTTGCTTACAGTGCACCCTTAACTTTCTTTAGTAAACATATTCCCAAGTGATAAGAAGTCAGTTCAAAAGTAGTCATCACAATATCATTATTCACATAAATTATACTCAAGTATCCCCTGAGAGGAGTGGAGGCATAGCCTAATGGTTAGAGCACTGGTTTAGGATCCAAGCAAGCAGTATTCAATTCCCACTAACACTCCTTGGGCAAGTCACCTAACTCCCCATTGTCTCAGAAATATCCAAGTTAACAACATTCCTGTTTAAATTACAATTTAAGCTGCATTGACTAAAATGATAAAGCAGTATAAAAAACCTGTTAAATAAATGTTGTTATATTTTTGTTTCTATTATATACTGTACAACTTTTCCAAACATAGTTTACATTCTAGTGACAATAGAAAAAGTAGGCCCCCCTCTCCATGGCTACTTTTGCATTGATACTCTCCATGGCTACTTTTTTTAAACTGCCTCTAATGTTTCGATTGATTTTTACGTTATTTGGTGCGCTGAATCCAAATCTGGTAACCAATTTGCTCCATCACGTACAGATTTTTTGCTACATTGGGTTAGCAGTTTGAGGTGAACGTTTCAGATTGAGTGCGATCGAGATAAAAGTTTCTTGGATGAATACTTTATACTAAGGGGCTTGTTTACAAAGCCGCGGTAGCGGTTTGCGATCGTAATCGGAGCCGCGGCCCCATTGATTTCAATGGGGCCGCGGTTGCGATCGCGATCGCGAACCACTACCGCGGCTTTGTAAACAAGCCCCTAATTGTTTAGTAGTTATTCAAATAAGAATAAAGAAAATTGTAACAAGGCAGCACATAAGAATAGAGTAATGTCAACAAAACACACTGTGATGGTAGCAAAATTGTTTGCACTTAAAACAGCCACATACATGTGCACAAACATTGAGCATATAAGAGCGAGGTTAGACACAAAGCAAAGCCAAGAAATGTGCAAAAAATGTTGTACAGGTATGTATGTAAGAATAGAAAACGCAAACCGCACCATTGCAATACATGAAGACAAACACCCGATGGTGTGAAAATAAAATTCTAATAAATGAGATCCGACACTGTGGTAATAACTAGCAAATTTTTATTTCAAAGTTTAGTAAAAACACGATATTTGTCAACACAGTTTAGATTTTAAAGTCATTCTTGGGTCAATCAATCTCCTGGTGGGCCCATTTCTTCTTCCCCCGAATGCTTCTCTTGGTGCACTGCTTGGCATATTTTTCATCTGGGGTTTCCCGCAGCAGCAACCAGCAGAAATCAGCCATCATAGTGGTGTTCCATCTTCCTTGGTACCTTCTCTCTGCGTCCTTGATGTCCTGGTGAAACCTTTCACCTTGTTCTTCACTGTACGCCCCCAAGTTTTCGGGAAAGTAGTTCACATGGGAGTGCAAGAAATGGACTTTCAGGCTCATGTTACAGCCTTGTTCTTTGAAGGCATTGAGCATCCTGGCAACAATATCCTTATAGTTCTCATCCCGCCTGTTCCCCAAGAATTTGAGAACAACATCCGTGAAGGAATCCCAGGCTTCTTTTTCCTTCTCAGACATCGTTTCAGCGAATGCTCCATCTGAAATGAGTTTCCTTATATCAGGGCCAACAAACACTCCTTCCTTTAGCTTTGCTTCAGAAAGTCGGGGGAACTTTGAGCAAAGGTACCGAAAGCACTCACCATCTTTTGGAAGGGACTTGATGAATTGCTTAATGAGACCCAACTTAATGTGGAGAGGTGGTAATAGAATTTTATCACGAGGTACCAAGCTCTCATGAAGAACATTTTTCTCACCGGGTCTCAAATACTTCCGAATTGGCCAGTCTTTTTTCCCCCAGTGTAGGTCGCGGGCCCGGCTATCCCACAAGCAAAGGAAGCAGGGATATTTGGTGAAACCGGATTGCTGCCCTAATAGCATGGATAGAATTTTAAAGTCTCCACAAATCATCCACTTATGCTCATCATAACGAATCTTCTGAAGAATCAGGGCCAAATTCTCGTATTTTTCTTGGAGAATAACAGAGTGAGCAATAGGAACTGAAGCGAATGTGTTGCCATTATGAAGAAGAACACCTTTTATGCTGTCTTTTGATGAATCAATGAACAGCCGCCATTCAGCAGGATCATACTTGAGTTTAAACTTTTCCATCACTCCGTATATATCGTTGCAAAATACCAAATCTTCCTCTTTGTTGAAATACTTCAAAAATTGTGTCTCGCGGTTGCGGTACCAATAAAAAGTTGTTCCTGGTGACAATAGATTTTTCTGTTTAAGCCGAGAACCTAGCAGTTGGGCGGCATCTTTTGGGAGTCCTAAATCCCGGACTAAATCATTCAATTCAGCTTGAGAGAAAAGTTCAGGTTTCGGATCTGGTTCAGTTTCAAACTCGGAAGTACTGGACTCATCGGGAAAAGCCATCTGATGAGACTCATCATGATCAGAACCGTCCACACAAATATGATCCAAAGATTTTGGTGGTTCAGGCAAAGGTACTTCGTTGCTATGAGGCATAGGCCTAATTGCTGAGGGAAGGTTGGGGTAACTTATTACGTTCTTATTTTTTAAGTTGTATCCCTTCACAATGCAAGAGCAAAAATAGCAGTCACTGCTGTGGTCTCTTTGTTCACGCCACATCATAGGTATTCCGAAACGAAATGCTTGTTTTTTACCTTTCATCCATAAGCGTAGATCTTCCTCACATGTCTTGCACACTTTGTGAGGAGCCCACGGTTTGTCTTGATCGCCTAACTTCAAACCAAAATAGGCGAAATATACTTTTTTAATAAATGCAGAAATGTTCCTCTGCCGCTTTTTCACGGTATATTCCCCACAAATAAAACAAAAACTGTCCGGAGAGTTGACGCAACCTCTGGCTCTGTGAGCCATCACAAATACACAGCACTGCAAACTACAACTGTAGTGAACCACTTCGGAATAAAGCTGGATTACGACTGAGCAAACAGAAGGTAATAATGAACTTGCAAGAAACTGAAATTTGACAGGAACGTTAATGTCGCAACCACCGTTTTTGAGCGAGCGAACGAGGCGAGGCGAACAGGAAAGAACATGCGCCAGCGCGAGTACTGGATTTAGCCCCCCGCCTCCCAATTGTCCTGTTAATGTATAAAATGAATACAAAACACTCTAAAATATCATGAGGGAGTGTTTCTAGTTAGTTAACCATTACAACCTCTATTTTGGGCCAAGAAAATAAACTGCAGTCGGCTAAAAAGAAATTATGTGAACATTCCTTATATGGGTAAGAAATCTAATTTTGCAAGAAAACGTGACGTGATGGAACATTTTGGCTATTTTTCCTGGATTCTGCACCCCAAAATCTATAGGAATCAGTTGCAAAACTGGAGGCAGTTTTTTGGTAGTGTACCTGTGTAGTTAGTACAAGTCTGAAGGATGAAAGTACCCAAGAACTTTGTCCCTTGGTAGATAGTTATTTATTTATTTATTTATTTAGCACACATTTATATACCGCTCTTTCCCAAGTATCAAGTGCGGTTTACAGATAACAGTAAAAATTTAAGGTACATGGTTAATCATGTCCTAGTCATATTACAGTGAACAGATTTAACTTTTTACATTTAACAGTATAATTAAGACATGCAAACAGTGATTTCATCCAATTGTATTGGTTGGATGTAATCAAACTTTTTTACATATTTACATTGATTTTATATAGTTTGAATTAGATCTAATTTAATTGAGTGGATGTACATCCAATTTAATTGAGTGGATGTAATCAAATTTTTACATATTTAAATTGATTTTATACAGACTGTATTACTTGAGAGGGATCTTTTAATATCAGATTATGGGTTTAGTTTTAGTTTTAGTTTGGTCGAGTGGGAGTATGCCTTGTAGGGATTATTATCCTGTGTCAATTTGTGTGGTTTGGTAAGCCAGAGGTGTATAATGTAAGGTAAATAGATGTGTTTTTAGTTTTTTTCTAAATTCTTTAATTTCAGTTAGAAGGCGAATATTGACAGGTAGGTTATTCCAGAGAGACGGTGTATAGTGTGAGAAGGCCCTGTTATTAGTTAGTTTTCTAGCTTTTTTATAGTCTTTAGGTAGTGATATTGTGTTTGTATGTCTAAAAGTGTATGTATGTATGTTTGTATGTAGTTCTAAAAGCGCCCTCATTATTGAAAGAAACAGTGGGTCTCATTCAATAAAAATGTTTTCCATAGGTACTGTACAGAAATGGGAAAAAGTGAGTTTTCAATATGGCCCAATGTGAGGAAAAATTGCATCAAGCATCTCCTTTGAAAATATTTGACTTTATTATAAGAATAAAAACTGACCAAGAAATGTTAAAATACAGTCATTTATCAATATACATGAAAGGCATTGTAAAAATATTCATTTTTTAAACCAGTATTTAATTTACTACCACACCATAGTCCTCACCCAGTGAATATATTTTGATGTGTGCTAAATCAGGACCCTAGTAAGTTTTCATTATTTATTAAAGGCAGAGTAAACAAAATACTCTAGGATAGGTCTTATGTTCCCAGTGTTTATAATGTATGTAGAAAGGGAACTTTAAGTACAGCAAACATTATATATATTTCAAGGTTACCACATCCGTGCCTTTAAAACACTACAATATATGCAATGATAAACCTCACTAGGCACATAGTATGAATTTAAATTAGATATAAAGGAGGCAGCTTGGCCACTGCGGTGTTACAAGTCTTTTAGAAATGGCTTTTATTACATTAAAAGTCTATTGCTTTTGGTTACAGTGGCACAAGGCTATTTCCACGGGCAATAAAACAGTTCAAGGGTTTCATTTTGCACAATAAAAATGGCTGAAGACCATCCCTGCATGGTTGGAAAGTTTTAGAACACCAAAAGTGCTGGCGAAGCAGGGAAACTGCTGAAACAGAGATATGGAGATAAAGTGGATAACAGGCAATAGGGACGATGCATCCTGTTTGCTTAAAAGTTCATTTAGAGATAGAGAGACAATTTGCTGAACCTGATAGAAGCTAGGAAAAAAGGAGCAAGCACCCCACAAAGCACAACATTAAAGATTTGTTTTCTGATAGAAACATTTCATGGTGATCAAAGACCTGCTGTCCTGAGTGCAACAGAAGAGATAACTGGGATATCTGAAGATTTATTGGGATGGAAATCCTAATGGACAATAAAAAAGGGCCTGCCATTAAAAGCACAACTTGATGCCTCTTACTAAAATGCATGAGTGAAGCGGGGGAGGAGGAAGGGGGAAACGTTCCCACCAATGAGTCTTACAGCACATGATGCAGGGATTTCAGTCACGGCTCTGAACCCCAGTCACACTCGAATAGCTCATCCTCAAATACTTAAAACACCAAACAGGTTCCTCCCCCATTTAACTTCCTATGTATATAGTTACCCTCTCTCTCCAAGTTTCATTCCCTGTTCAATGTAATGACCAGACATTTTGTATATTGTCGGATGTTGTTGTTCTTTGTAAACCGCGCTGGTCATAAATAGTGCAGTATATAAGAATTGTAAATAAATAAATAAATAAACGAGAGCTTTCATATCAAAGGCTACTTGTACATGGGCAAACTGCACATAAAAAAAATTAAATAAATGGTGGCCAGGAACAGACAAAAATGATATATTGCATATAATCAATTTGCATCATTTATGTTCTTTTATTTCTAAAAGCTGCTATCATTCAAAAGAGCCATAAAACTGGGGAACCCATTTTCAAACACCATTGCAAAATTGCAGGTCGGTGGATATTTTAAGTAGGAAAATTTCATAACATCTGCATTGCTGCAAAGTCCACAGGTTAGATACACTCCTAGGGGCATATTTACTGAACTGTGTTAGGCTATGGCAGCTAAGGCGGCATATTATTTAAATAGTGCTGCGTTAGCTGCAAAAGCCGTGCGGTATCTGCTGGGGCGTGCACAGCCATTTCCCCGACAGATACTGCACCCAAAATGCAGAGAACTTGGTCAGACAGCAGCCAAGATGCAGCTCATGCCAGCCATTCAGGTGGCATCAGTTACACGCGCTATCTGCAAAGCATGCGATTGCCACATACGTTAACCGTGCAGTGCAGTCACTCTCCACCCACATCCTGCCCATACATGTAGCTAATGCATGTTACAGAGATGTGCAGAACATCATTCGCTATCTTCCTTTGCCTCGCATTGGTTGTTAACGTAGTGCACTTGGAAAGTGCTATCTGCCAAGTTAACAGCTAATGCAGTTTAGTAAACTTGCTCCTTGGCCTTTCATTAATGTTCAAAGGCTCTTTCGCTTTTCAAAATGCATCAGGGAAAAGGTACCTGTAGAGATTGGCACTTACTTTTTCTGAGATTGCTTTTCCATCCAGAACAACATGCATAATTTCTACTGTTCTATGTAAAATGTATACAAATTGTGTACAAGACTGTTAATCTGTTATATGTAAACCGCCCTTGATCTCTGGAAGGGGCGGTATAAAAGAAATAGTTAAATAAATAAATAAATAAATAAATAATTAAAAAATAATAATAATAATCAAAACTATGTACATTTCAGTCAATATTCTGCAGGGTTTATGTATGTACTAGAGGCCAATAAACATGGGCGGGTAATTTCTGTAACAGAGCGCCTAACTTGGAGATTCAGAAAGGTGCCTATTTATTCTATTTTAAAAATGCACATAGGTGCGTATGTGACTTTATGAGAGATTAGCACACGTCCTAAAAATAGGATTAGAAAAAGCAGCTAAATTAATGCCGTGGATAATTACGCCTGCTCAGGAGCACTGAGAATACCCATATACAGTATGTGCCTATTTTATAAAATCTGCATGGAAATCACAACTCTGCCCACATTCCTCCCTGAGCACTCCTACCCCAAACTGCAGCACAAGTTACTTCAGGAAGACCCTACTTTTCCAAGAAGCATTTTACATTTCCTCCATAAATCCTATATCAAAAGCAGGGAAATTCCAGCACCAATGGCAACGTCCTCTGGATAGAGGCTCTCCTTCAATTTGTTCAAGCCTTTGATAGCTAGTGAGCTGGCATGGGTGTCTCTTGCAGTGACTAAGCTCATGCCAGCTCTTCAGTTCGCTTCGTATGTGCAGTGGATCTGACACTATTTATAGAGTCTAGGAAAGGAGTTTGTGTCAGCAAGGATGGGAACCATATACTATATGGACAGCAACTGTATATTGCTACAACACTGGAGCAATCCAAGGTCCGTGGTGAATATAGATATTAAACACCACTGACTATCTATATAGCGGTGCTGAATATATTAATTGTTTTAAATGCCACGGCCAATGTTTTTAAAATCAGCTGAACACTGCTGATAAATGTTGATCCAGTTGTTTTTTCTCCCAAATAAATTCTTCCTCAAGTAAGAGATGTCATCTAATGTGTGTAAAAATGAGTGTGCTATGAAACTACATATGTAAGTTCTACCTGCATACAGGGTGGTCAGTTTTCAGACAGTAGATTTGCACAGACCATCACTTTTTACATATGGGGGATTGCTATGAAAATTTGTCTCTTCATCCACTGACCTTCACACTAATTTTGAAACTCTCAACAGAGCTGCTTGTGAAAAGCTGAGGCCAGTTGGAACTCGCACCTGCTCCTCAGGAGATATAAAGTATAAAATTGAATTTCAAAATGAAATCACCATGCACACTTTCTCCCTTCTCTCTCAACCCATCCCCAGCTCTACTCCTTTTCCCCACAACTAAAGTACACATGTCATTTCACAGAGTGCAGAAATAGAGCCAGAGTCAGATTCTGCACAAGCGGGGATAGATGCATCTGTGTGCACAGAATCGCCCACATAGACGTACTAGGCGTAGCCCGCACACAGTGCTACATTGTATAAAGATGGGTATATGCCAACAATGGCATTGTATGTCCCTATGCTCACCACATTCCAAAAAGATGCACATCTGCAACCCTGCCCATCTCCGCGATATACCCGCGAACGGCCATGACCCCTTCAAAACAGGCAGCTGTGAAGCTGCTATGGGCAAGGGCAGAGCTGTTCCAAGGCTGAATGACAATGTTTATTAATGATACCCATAGGGGATGCAAGTTAGACATTCGAAACTAGTCTGTGGCATGTCCAGAACACTACAAAGCAATTGCAGTGCACTGTAATATAGCAGAAAAACAGGTAGAGATTGATCCACCTAGCACAAGAACTAGTGCAGCAGTTCGTGCATGGCAATAGACGACCTCCCTACATATGCATAGTGTGGACATCTCAGGAACATGTCTGTACAATGCTAAGTAAGCACATGAACCCAGCAGAACAAGCACCCCATGGCGAACCAGCCAAATATGTCCCTATCCCTAGTAAAGGACCAGTGGAATGACAGCAGTCAGCAGTGCAGTCACCACACAGACATGCCCAGAAACAGCAATGTAGCTCCCAACAACTATGCACATTTGTGGAGGCAATTCTGGTACACTTTGGCATAGCATACTTTGTGCTGCTCTGTTCCACGCCCTCCTGCTGAGGTCCCCTTATTAGTGACAGGGAAGAGTATGGACAGGTAAGGGAATGTGGACCTGTCCTGCTCACCCTGCCTGTTTTCACTTGCACCTGGTGATGCTGCAGTCAGCCTTACGGTCCAGGTACTTGCCAGGCATACCTGCCCCCCCCCCTCAGATATGTGCATGAGCAATCTAGATCCCCCGTGCATCCCTCCAACCAGACACACACATGCACTCTCACTTGCAGTCCCACAGAAGCAGACGTCTGCCAACAGCATGCCCTGCCCCAAATAATATAGATGACGGAATGGAAACAGTGGATATCAGTACTTCCAACCCATCATCATACCTGCTCACTACATCTCAAGATGCTGCATACAGAAATACACGATACTTACACAAGGGGACCTCAGACAGCCTCAGAGCTACTCTAGGCCGAAACAGCCCATCAAGTATATCAGCCTAAAGGGTCAGACCTCATATGCACGTTGCAAATCATAGGCCCATATATGTAACCAACCACAATAGTGACCTGTGAACAAAATATGTGCCATAGGGCCACTGACATAGACTTTCCCCATTATTGTGTTTCCATAGTTTACATCTGATCTTTTCTGCATCCGGGGACAGTACACATTGCAAAGGGCATATTGTAAAGATCTACTGTGTGGAGTACAAAACTCCAGCTGGAAGGGAGCTGCACATGGCAACAATGGCTGGGCTTATATTTTCACATGGAGTCCTAGGACTCTGTCATCAGTATCATTTTGAGGATGTGGACATTGTTAGGGGACCAGGGCCGGATTTACCTATACGCCCATTACGCCGTGGCGTAGGGCCCACAGCTGGCAAGGGCCCACAAAAATCGAACTAATAAGCTTTTTTTAAAAATAAAATTTAAAAAAAAAACTGCTGGCTGCCGCCGCGGGGCCCCCTCTGCTGCCGCGGCAGCATGGACTGACCCGCGGGGCCCCCTCTGCAAGGTGAATCGGTCGGTCGGTCCGTCCCTCCCTCCCTCCGTGCAGGCTTTCAGAGGCGCGAAGGGAGGGTATCTCCCTCGCGTCTCTGTTAAGCCCGCAGTTTTATTTTTTAAATTAAATTTACTTTAGGCCGATGGGGGGGGGGGGGGGTAGGACTGGTAATGGGCTATTGGGGGGGCTGGGACTGGAAATGGGCTGGGGGGGTTAAGGCTGGAGGTGGGCTGATGGGGTTAGGACTGATAATGGGCTGTGGGTTGTGGGCTGTGAGCTGTTGGGGGGGGTTTATAACTGGTAATGGGCTTTGGGGGGGTTAAGACTGGTAATGGGATGTGGGCTGATGGGGCTGTCTGGTAATGGGCTATGGGGGGGCTATGACTGGAAATGGGCTGGGGGGGTTAAGGCTGGAGGTGGGCTGACGGGGTTAGGACTGGTAATGGGCTGTGGGCTGTGGGCTGTTGGGGGGGTTAGAACTGGTAATGGGCTTTGGGGGGGGTTAAGACTGGTAATGGGCTGTGGGCTGATGGGGCTGTCTGGTAATGGGCTATGGGGGGGCTAGGACTGGAAATGGGCTGGGGGGTTAAGGCTGGAGGTGGGCTGATGGGGTTAGGACTGGTAATGGGCTGTGGGCTGTTGGGGGGGGGGTTAGAACGTAATGGGCTATGGGAGGGTTAAGACTGGTAATGGGCTGTGGGCTGATGGGGGCTGTCTGGTAATGGGCTATGGGGGGGCTAGGACTGGACATGGGCGGGTGGGGTTACGACTGGAGGTGGGCTGATGGAGTTAGGACTGGTAATGGGCTGTGGGCTGTGGGCTGTTGGGGGGGTTAGAACTGGTAATGGGCTTTGGGGGAGTTAAGACTGGTAATGGGCTGTGGGCTGATGGAGGCTATCTGGTAATGGGCTATGGGGGGCTAGGACTGGAAATGGGCTGGGGGTGTTAAGGCTGGAGGTGGGCTGATGGGGTTAGGACTGGTAATGGGCTGTGTGCTGTTGGGGGGGGGGGTTAGAACTGGTAATGGGCTATGGGGGGGGGGTTAAGACTGGTAATGGGCTGTGGGCTGATGGGGGCTGTCTGGTAATGGTCTATGTGGGGGCTAGGACTGGAAATGGTCAGGGGGGCTAAAGACTGGAGGTGGGCAGATGGGGTTAGGACTGGTAATGGACTGTGGGCTGATGGGGGGCTAGGACTGGTATTGGGTTGGGGGGTTGCTAGGACTGGAAATGGGCTGATGGGTGGCTAGGACTGGAAATGGGCTGATGCAGGGACTAGAAGGGAATGGATGCTGGGTGAGGCTGGAACTAGAAGGGAGCTGATGTTGGGGGAGGATTAGAATGGATGGGGCTGGAAGAGTAAAATGGAGAAGGGAAAAATATTTTGTGTGGGAGGGATAAAAAATCTACAATTGGCCGGGTATTGGGAGAGTAAGTGGGGATTGAGGATGGAGGGGTAAAATTTGAGTGGATGAAATAGGAATGAGGAAAGAGCAAAAGGAGAAAGATTAGTATGTTAAAGCAGATGTAGAGAGAGAATGGAAAAAAACTAGAAGAGAGAAGAAAGGACAAATGGACAGCAGACGATGGAGAGTTAGCAGAAGACACGAAGAAACCAGAAGAAAGTGGCTGGAGCAATTGCAGCTGAAAAAAATGCACAAAAGGTAGAAAAATATCTCTTTATTTTGAATTTATTAATTGGAATATGTCAGCTCTGGTAAATGTGCATCATTAACTCTGCGCTTTGTTTAGTACAAGAGCAAATTAATGTATAGTTTTATTTCTACAGTGTTGTACATTCCAAGTTTGGCTTTTGGGATTCCCAGTTTAATTATTGTCTTCCTGTTTCTAAATTGTGATTACTTGTTTGGTGATGGTCTATGTTCTGCATGTGTAACTGAGCTGAGGTGTTCTGTTTATATAATTCCTATTTGACATTGCCACTTGTTCTCTTTCCCCAGTAGGTCATGTATTGTTGTTCTCTGAAATGCATTGGTTTAATATTTGCAGTGTTGCCTTTTGATTAGTAGAGTATGGTGCTTTGTGAGTCCTGGTAGTGCTGTTAGGATACGGCGGGTTTGCTATGGGTTCTAAATGGGCAGTGTTTGTAGTAGTTCCTAATGTGTCTGGCAGTTGGCACTGGATTATAGTAATGTAGAAATCTTTTAGTCTTTCTTTATCCATACACTCATTAAGAGGCACGTTTACTAAAAGTTAGTATATGGTAACATTATGAAAATATTTATGCAAATGAGGCCCCTTATGCAAATGAGGCCCCGCATCCCCCTTGGGCCGCCCCTGCTGGGGGCCCACAATTTTTGTTGGCGTAGGGCCTCACTCAAGGTAAATCCGACCCTGTAGGGGACCCATGCTTTGCCCCTTTAGCTCACTCAGCAAATGCCAGCATAGCCGGTAAGCGCACCTATGCTCTTCCCCATACATTTGTGGGGGTGTTTTATTTTACAACTGCGACCTCACACCTCCCTCTCCTCTGCTGTCTCTTCCACAACACTGCATGCTGTGATTTTCCATCCTGCAAACACAACGGTGCATAACATAGGTTACACATCCATTCACCACTATGGGCTGCATTGAGGTGCAGGGCAGAAATATTTCTAAGTCCTACCTTTATTCCACCTTTCAGCAGGAATAACCTGGAAGTAACATAGAAACATAGAAACATAGAAATATGATGACAGAAAGAGACCACATAGCCTTTCTAGTCTGTCCTTCCATAACAACTACAACAGTCCCCTTTTTACCTTTAGAGATCCTCTGTGTTTGTCCCATGCTTTTTTGAATTCAGTTACTGTCCTCATCTCTAACACCTCCACTGGGAGACTATTCCACGGATCCACTACTCTTTCCGTAAAGAAATATTTCCACATATCACTCCTGAATCTATCTCCATTCACCCTCATCCCATGTCCCCAAGTAGCAGAACTTGCTTTCAATTGAAAGAGGCTCTCTCCCTGAACATTTATGCCACGGAGGTATTTAAACATCTCAATCATATCACCTCTATCCCGCCTTTCCTCTAACGTGTACATATTAAGATCCTTCAGTCTGTCCTCATATGCTTTATAATGAAGACCACTAATCATTTTAGTAGCCACCCTCTGTACCGACTCCATCCTGTTCACATCCTTTTGCAGGTGCGGTCTCCAGAATTGCACACTATACTCCAAATGAGGTCGCACCAAAGACTTATACAGAGGCATTATCAACTCCTTTTTTCTGCTAGCCATTCCTCTCCGTATGCATCCAAGCATCCTAGCTTTTGCCGTCGCCTTTTCTACCAGTTTAGCTACTTTAAGATCATCAGACACAACCACGCCTAGGTCCCGCTCTTCTTTAGTGGACAAAAGTACTTCACCCCCTATACTATATCGCTCCCTTGGATTGTTGCAGACCAAATGCATGTCCTTATATTTTATTAACATTAAATCCCAGTTGCCAAATTCTAGACCATTCTTCAAGCTTAACTAGATCCCTCCTCATGTTATCTACCCCTTCCTGGGTGTCTACTCTATTGCAGATTTTGGTATCATCCGCAAAGAGGCAAACCTTACCTGAAAGTCCTTCTGCTATATCACTAACAAAGATGTTAAAAAGAATCGGACCAAGGACAGATCCCTGGGGCACACTACTGATAACATCCTTCTCCTCAGAGTGAGCTCCATTTACTTGTACTCTTTGTCGCCTCCCACCCAACCAATTTCTATCCCAAGCAGTAACTTTAGGGTCCATCCCTAGGGTGCTCAGTTTGTTTATAAGTCGCCTGTGAGGAACAGTGTCAAAGGCTTTACTGAAATCTAAATACACCACATTTAGGGCTCTCCCTCAGTCCAACTCCCTGGTCACCCAGTCAAAGAAATCAATCAGATTTGTCTGACAAGACCTGCCTCTGGTGAATCCATGCTGCCTTAGATCCTGTAATCCGCTGGACTCCAGAAACCTCACTATTTTCTCTTTCAGCAGCGTTTCCAATAATTTACTCACCACCAAAGTTAAACTAAGCGGCCTGTAGTTTTCAACTACATTCTTACTTCCGCTTTTGTGTAAAGGCACCACATGAGCCTCTCTCCAGTCCTTTGGTACCACTCCCGACTCCGAGGCATTGAAAAGGTCAGTCAGTGGAGCTCTTAGAACTTCCCCAAGATCGCTCAGTATTCTCGGGTGTATCCCATCCGGTCCCATCGCTTTGTCTACTTTAAGTTGAGATAGTTTCTCACGAACACAGTCTTTTAAAAATTGTTCAAGATGTCCTTTGCTTCTGTTCCTATTTGTGGGTGTTTTCTGAGGTCCTGCTCCTGGTTCTTCATCTGTGAACACAGAACAAAAATATTTGTTAAGCAATTCCGCTTTATCCTTATCAGCTTCTACATATTCTTCCCCTGCATCCTTGAGTCTGACAATACCACTCTTGCCCTTCCTCTTCTCACTAACATATCTGAAAAATGTCTTATCCCTCCATTTATTGCATTGGCTATTTCCTCCTCTTTTTGAATTTTTGCCTTCTTGACTACTTTGCTAGCTTCTCTAAGTTTTTCCAAATACAGATGCCTGTCTTCCTCTCTCTGTGATCTCTTGTATTTCATGAAGGCCTCCCTCTTTTTCTTCAACTTTTCAGCTACTTCTTTTGAAAACCATAGCGGTCTCCCTTTCCTTTTACCTTTATTTACCATTTTAACAAAAAGGTTGGTTGCCATTAAAATATCCCCTTTCAGTTTTTCCCATCCAACTAAAAACTCCCTGAGGTATTGGCCCATCTTCGAGGTTAGTCTTCCTAAAGTCTAAGATCCTCGCCTTTGAATGGATTCTAACAGCCCTAGTCCTAATACTGAACCACACCATCTGGTGATCACTGGATGCAAAATGATCTCCCACTACAACATCAGAAACACTTTCACAATTGGTAAGCACCAAGTCCAGTATGACCCCTTCACGTGTGGGGTCTGTTACCAATTGCCTGGATAGTTCTCCCTGTAGAGAATCCAGTATCTCCTTACTTCTAGATGATACTGCAGCAGGAATGTGCCAATCAACATCTGGCATATTGAAATCTCCTATCAGTAGCACTTTCCCTTTCTTAGCAATGCTGCACATGTCTTCAATTAACTCTCTGTTCACCTCTTCCTCTTGTGAGGGAGGTCTGTATATCACACCAATGTAAATAGGTTTTTCTTTCCCTCTTTCTAGTTTAACCCACAATGCCTCCCCTCTCCCTTTTAAGCTCTGTAATTCCAAAGCTTTAATAGTAGTTTTTACATATAGTGCCACTCCTCCTCCCCTACTTCCTACCCTGTCCTTTCTGAATAAAGTATAGCCAGGTATAATTACATCCCAAGCGTGGTTTTCTGTGAACCATGTTTCTGTAACTGCCACTAAATCCAAGTTAGCCACTCCCACCAAAGCTTCAACATCAGGGATCTTATTTCCCATGCTACGGGCATTTATACACACTGCTTTCTATATATTCACCCGTGTTACCCATTTCCATAAAGTTATTTAATGTATCACATACCTGGGGGCTTTCACTTACCTGGGGGCTTTCTTCACCCATCCCCAACGAATCTAGTTTAAAGCCCTCTTCAGTAGATTAGCCAGCCTACTACTGAAAATACGTTGACCTTTCTTGGACAGATGGATGCCATCTCTGCTCTGCAACCCTTGGAACAGCATCCCATGGTCTAGGAAACCAAAACGCTCTCGATGACACCATCCATGCAGCCATGCATTCATCTCCAGGATGCGAGCCTCTCTGCCTTGACCTTTATCCTCAACAGGGAGGATTGAAGAGAAAACCACCTGTGCACCTAACTGCTTCACCTTCTGTCCCAGAGCCATGAAGTCACTTTTGATTTGTTCCGAGGTATACCTGGCAGTATCATTTGTTACAACATGGATTAGCAACATTGGGTAATAGTCAGTGGGCTTGATGAGTCTCGGCAAACTCTCCGTAACATCTTGGATTTTGGCACCAGGCAGACAGCATACCTCTCTGGACATCAAGTCTGGTCGGCAGATGGACGCCTCAGTACCCCTCAGAAGAGAGTCTCCAATCACCACTACCCTTCCTTTCCTTGTGGTCACTGATTCTGCAACTTTGGGGTACTTGAGCTCTGGTTCTTCCCTTTCCAGGGATGCTTTCACCTTTTCCACTTCCAGGGCTGCATAATGGTTCTTCAATTCAAGGGCTGGAGAAGTTGGATTGGTGATTTTGCAGGCCCTGGTGACTTGTGTCCAACCATCGACATTCTGTTCGCACCCATCTTCTCCTCTGCTGGAGAGCTTGGTTGCTGCAAGAAGCATCTCATCAATGTACTTCTCACTGTCTTGAATGCTCCTCAGCCTTGCCAACTCCTCTCTGAGTTGCTCCACTTGTTTCCTCAGAGCTTCAGCATGCAGGAACCCTGCACATGGAACCGGTCCTTCAACTGGCATTAGGAGCTCTGTCTGGACAGAGGAGGAAGCTGTAATGGGGGCAACAACTTTAGCGATACGATTTTTCCCAGCCATTGTTCTGTTCGTGGAGCTTAGGTATCTGTTAAAGCAAAAAAGAGAGATCTACCAAGTACCAGCCGGTTTCCCAGCTGTCCTTTCAGAGAAAAAGCAGTTAAATCTCCTTAATTATATTCAAAATGTGCTAGTCCAATTCTCTGTGCTTTGTCAAATGGGGAGGTGCCGTGTAAAGCAAGACTACTCGCTAGGGGTGGGTTGGAGTCGGGGTGGGTAGGGAGGGAACTAACACTTGATTAGGTGCTAGCAGTTCCCAAAGCTGAGGAGGTTACTGGAGTTCAACCACTTACTGTGCTCAAGGAAAGTCCTACTAAAGCACCAAAAGAAAGTAACCTTGCTTTAAAAATATACAAAAAAACCCTTTTAAGAGCTCCCAGTCAGAGAGCTAACAATTTAATATAATAAAAAACAAACCCTTAAAGCCTTACTTTTGGTTGATCTGGAGAGCTCCTGTAGGAAAGCCTGAACAGGGCAGGGCACTGGAGCCTTTTATGCAGGCCCTCAGCTGCTCTCAGGTAATCAGGCCCACTATCTCCTGATTAGGTGTTAGCAGTTCCCAAAACCGAGGAGGTTACTGGAGTTCAACCACCTACTGTGCTCAAGGAAAAGTCCCACTAAAGCACCAAAAGAAAGTAACCTTGCTTTAAAAATGTACAAAAAAACCCTTTTAAGAGCTCCCCGTCAGAGAGTTAACAATTTAATATAATAAAAAACAAAGTCTGCAGGAACTGCTGTGTATGTACATGGGTAGCACCGGAATACACTTTATACGTATCCACGTACCTGTTATACCCCCTCCCGCCCAAGTTCTGGGATCCCCTTTTATGTGTATTTGCAGGGCCACGAATCTGGAGAATATGGTTTTAGATGTTTTTGTGGGATACATACATCCCACATGTAGAGGTGGCCTATTCATGGTACAGATGTATGACCTAGAGTAGAGGTTCCCAAAATACAGGTTAGAACTAAAATGAGATTGCCCCATCAGTAGATGGGATCCCAGAAAATGAGTTGTTTTCCCTCCCTCTGGCATCCACTGTGACCTATGCCTAGTAGTGGCAATCAACAACAACATGGGGTTGGTAAGTCGGGGAATATTCGCAGGTCCTACTTGCTCCTCCCATATGGGCTGCCTGCAAAAACCAAGAACACATGCAAGGTACTGGGGTCTGTGAGTGCACAGTGACACAAAGGGTCCTCTGCTGACTGCTGCTGCTTTAACTTTATGCTTTGAGTATGTTGGGGGAGGAGGAAGTGACTAAGGAAGGGAAGGGGAGTAGTTGCAAAGGAGAAGTTGCAAAGACTTACATCAAGCTTGGGTGTTGTTGAAAAATACTATCTTGGAAGACCAAACCAGCTTTATTCCACGCATTAAGAAAAGTGGAAGGAAGTCCAAAAAACTGCCAGCATGGTTTAAAGGTGAGGTCAGAGAGGCTGTTGTTGCCAAAAAAGCATCTTTCAGGAAATTGAAAAAAGAGCCAAAACGACGAAACCTGGAAACAGCACAAGCACTGGCAAGTCAAATGCAAGGCATTGATAAAGCAGGCAAAGAGAGAATTTGAGAAGAAGCTTGCTGTGGAAGCAAAAACACAAAATAAAGATTTTTTCAATTACATTCTTAGCAAAAATCCTGTGAGAGAGTCAGTTGGTCCATTAGATGATAGAGGAGTTAAAGGGGCACTAAGAGGCGACAAGGCGATAGCGGAGAGACTGAATGAATTCATTGCTTCGGTCTTTACTGAGGAAGATGTAGGGATGTTGCCCATGACTGAAGTGGTATTTAAAGGTGCGGAAGAATTGAAGGAAATATTGATACATCGGGAAGATATATTACAACTATGAGATAAACTGAAGAGTAGCAAATCACCTGGGCCGGATGGTATACATCTAAGGGTGTTGAAAGAACTGAAATATGAGATTGCAGACCTGCTATTAGTAATCTGTGAACTATCATTAAAATCACCTCTAATACCTGAAGATTGGAGGATCGCCAATGTAACACCAATTTTTAAAAAGGGTTCCAGGGGTGATCCGGGAAACTACAGACCGGTTAGCCTCACGTCAGTCCCGGGAAAAATGATAGAAACCATCATAAAGAATAAAATTACTCAGCATGTAGATAGTCATGGCCTAATGGGAGACAGCCAACATGGCTTTAGACAAGGAAGATCTTGTCTTACTAATCTGTTATTTTTTTTGAAGGTGTGAATAAACATGTGGACAAAGGTGATTCGGTTGATATAGTGTATCTGGACTTTCAGAAAGCCTTTGACAAGGTCCCTCATCAGAGACTTTTGGCAAAACTAAAGAGTCATGGGATAGGATGCAGTGTACTACTGTGGATCAGAAACTGGTTAAAAGATAGAAAGCAGAGGGTTGGGCTGAATGGCCAATTTTCCCAATGGAGAAAGGTGAATAGTGGTGTACCCCAGGGAACTGTGCTGGGTCCGCTGCTTTTTGACATATTCATAAATGACCTGGAAAGTGGAATAACGAGTGAGGTTATCAAATTTGCAGATGACACAAAACTATTTAAAGTTGTTAGAACCCAAGAGGATTGTGGAAAATTGCAAGAGGATCTTGATAAATTGGAAGACTGGGCATCAAAATGGCAGATGAAATTTAATGTGGACAAGTGCAAGGTTATGCACCTAGGGAAGAACAACCCAAACTATGGTTGCACAATGCAAGGTTCCACATTGGGGACCACCACCCAGGAAAAGGATTTAGGCATCATTGTGGATAACATGTTAAAACCCTCGGTCCAGTGTGCAGCGGCGGATAAGAGAGCAAATAGAATGCTAGGTATCATAAGGAAAGGAATGGAAAATAAAACAAAGGATATTATAATGCCTCTATATCGTTCCATGGTGAGACCGCACCGCACCTTGAATTTTGTGTGCAATTCTGCTCACTGCATCTTAAAAAGGATATAGCATTATTAGAAAAGGTTCAGAGAAGAGCCACCAAAATGGTAGAGGGGATGGAGGGATACTCCTATGAAGAAACGGTAAAAAGGTTGGGGCTCTTTAACCTGGAAAGGAGATGGCTGAGGGGAGATATGATAGAGGTCTATGAAATGATGAACGGAGTAGAACGGGTAAACGTAGATCGATTGTTTGCGTTATCAGAATATAGAAAGACTAGGGGACATGCAATGAAGCTACAGGGTAAACTATTTAAGACTAATAAAAGAAAATATTTTTTCACTCAGCATGTAGTCAAACTCTGGAATTTGTTACCAGAGCATGTAGTAAAGGCTGTTAGTGTAGCTGGGTTTAAAAAAGGTTTGGACAAGTTCCTGGAGGAAAGGTCCATAAACCATTATTAAGAAGGGACCCAGGATATCACTGCTTGAGCCAGTACAAGCATTGCGGAACCTGTGTCTTTTGGGGAAACTGCTAGGTATGTATGACCTAGATTGGCCACTGTTGGAGACAGGATACTGGGCTTGATGGACCTTCGTCTGACCCAGTATGGCATATCTTATGATCTTATGATCTGCTATTTTGTTTTAAAGGGGCCATATGTCATAAGAAAAGTGAATGATCCAGGCATCCCCGCCCCTGACACCACCAAGGATCAACCCCCCTAAATAAACCCCCCATCATAGCCATGCCTCTCCCCCCACTCCTCCCAGATGTACATTCAATGCCCCATCCTCCATAACACCCTCTAAGTGGGGCTTAGATTTATTTATTTATTAATTTATTTGGCATTTCTTATATGCCTACTTTCAGTGTTATCAAGGCAGTTTACATTGAACACAACGATTTTACATTTTAATAACAATTATTTACATCTGTATCCTAGGGTACTTAGGTTTAGTAGCATATGATGATGTGGGAGGGCTCATTGGTATTAGTATTTGAGAGTTAAGGTTGTGTGTCCAGTGTTGTACCAAAGTACTCAGTGAACAGGTGAGTTTTTAACTTTTTCTGGAAGTCAGTGGTATCATTACTTGATCTTAATTGGTGTGGGAGTGAATTCCAGAGTGACGGGCTGAAGTATTTAAATACTCTTTGGAGTGCTGTTTGAAATGTATTGGTTTTGATAGATGTAGTCAAGAGGGTGTTTTGGTGCTTTTTCCTCCTTGAACAAATATCTGGGACCATCTGAATTAGCTGTTTTAAGCATTCAATGGACTGATAGTGCATGGTCTTGAATGTCAGTATAATTGATTTGTATTTTATTCAGGATTGTATGGGTAGCCAATGAAGGGTTTTTAGGACTGGAGTGATGTGTTTTAATCTTTGGAATCCAGTGATGAGTCGTGCTGCAGTATTTTGTGCAATATCAGGTTGCAATAATCTAGATGAGGAGTTACCATTGCTTTACACACAGTACATAAGTAGTTATGGTTCACTTCTGCACAGTGTGTCACATGATGGTAACTCCTCATTTTATTTATTTACATTCTCTTATATACTGTGCTATTCTGCATCAGTGTGGTTTACATTGAACAAACTGAAATTACATTGAACAGGGTATTATAACTTGGAGATAACTATTTTACAGGGAACATGGACTATGGAGGGTTAAGTGGCTTGCCCAAGACCACAAGGAGTACCTGTGGGACTAGAAACCCCAGTCCTTCCGGCCCAAGGTTGCTGTCCTCTACTGGGATTTGAACCTCCAACCTTCTGCTCTGAAGTACCTTGCCCCAACCACTAGGCTACTCCTCCACTCTAGATTATTGCACAGGTTGTAGGTTTTGTAGGGTCTTCATTTTGTGGTAAGCTATGGATGTGATCTTCTTAATGTGTGCTTGAAATATGAGCCTTTGGTCCAGGGTTATACCTAGATAATTTACCTCTTTCTTCACGGCAATTGATTGACTACCTATTAGAAGGTTATCTGGTTGAGTAAAAGCTGTATCTCTTGTAATTGCAAGGACTTCTGATGTGTTATACAGTGGAATGGAGGAGTAGCCTAGTGGTTAGAGCACTAGCTTAGTAACCAAGCAACCAGCATTCAATTCCCACTAACACTCTTTGTGGCCTTGGGCAAAACACTTAACCCTCCATTGCCTTGGAAGAAAGGCCTGGCAATCTACTTCCAGTGACACTGCCAAGAAAACCCACAAGCTTCTGGGTCACCTGGAGTCAGGACTGACTCAAAGGCACATGTTGCATTGCAGATGACTGTAAGATTGTGATGTTCCAGCCAGTTTGTAACTGATGTCATGTATGAGACTATCCAAATATCAACCTAACTTGAGACTCTACACTATAAATCCCCAAAACAAAAATAGAGAAGTATGTGGAAAATTATATGAACAGCTGACATGTATGTGATATTGTCAGAAGTGTATAGCCTTGAGGTGTTGAAAATCACCTCCTGAAGCTAACCTTCCATTTTGCTCAAATTTTATTAATGAGCCCCACACGGAGCAAAACAAGTAAGGTAAAACACCACAAATAAGTGTCACCAAAATAAAAAAAATAAATAAATAAAAAAATAAAAAAATTACCAATTTTGTAATAGTTCTTAAATACTTAATGTAATTAAGAGGTCCAGTCTGAAATTAATAACATAAGGAAAAACGGGGTTTAACTTATCTGAAACTTCCCATCTTCCGAAAAAACAGCAGGCCTCTCCAAATTGCTCCCTCAAAAGAGTTCAAAGACTTGCAGTCCAAGTCACAAAATTGTGCAGTTACAACCAAGACACAGCACTGCGTTTCGGGCTACCGATAATTTGTCGCCCTGTTTCAACGCTCAATCAACTGCAGCAAGATGATTCTCTCAACTGATCAAAAGCGCCAGCGCATGCTCAATAGCGATCTGAACGCGGCCACAGGATCCCAAAGCTTAAATAGCCAAACACACCAATCAGCTATTAAATTGGATTTAAGTGAAAATATAAAAAATGTAAAAATGAAACTCAAAAATAAAAGAATGCTAGCCCAATCTAATTCTTTATTTAAACCAGAGGGCTGTACTGTGGACCAACAAAAAATCCAATGTTGCTCCAGCACCTGAAGCTGCTGTTCACGATCTCTCCCCCTAGGGTGTTCAGGTACATAGTCCAAAATGCGCCACTTGAAATCTTCAAAAGCATGATGTAAATCCAAGCAATGTTGAACTAATGGGGCAGAAAGCACAGAGTGTTTAATTCTGGAGGCATGTTCATTCAAACGAGTTTTCACTGGACGAACTGTTCGGCCAATATACAGTAATTGACATGGGCAAATCAAAACATACACCGCATAGGAAGTAGAACAGGTTGTATACCATTGAGCCGTGTGAATGAAAATTGAATTAGGAACCCTCCACTCAATGCCCGAAATCATACGCGGGCAATGAGAGCATGAGGCACAAGCATAATGACCAGTCACAGCCGGTCTATCAACTAGCCTGTCCAAAGGGGAAGAAATAGCTCCCACAATATCCCGCAAATTTGGACTGCGAGAATGTGCAAACTGTAAAGTTTTTTTAAAACATGGGTGTAATTGCAAAACATGCCAATGTTTAAACAAAATCTTCTTAATCTGTTGCGTATGGAACATGTACGGCAAAATGCCCACAAAAACATTTGAAGTATCTGTAGCATCTAAAGATTGCGGTAAAAACAACCACTCTCTATGAGTATATTTAGCCCTCAAAAAAGCCTTTTTGATGACATGTTTAGGGTACCCCCGCTGAAGAAGGCGTGCTGACAACTCATGTGCATGGATTAAAAAATCCGCAAAATTGGAACAAATGCGACGAAGCCTAAGAAATTGTCCATAGGGAAGACCCCTCTTCAAAGAACCAGGATGGAAACTCGAGTAAGACAACAAGGTGTTTGGCTGCACCGGCTTCCTGTATAAAGTAGTGTGGAAAGAATCCTGGCCTTTAAAGACTGTAACATCCAAAAATTCAAGCTGACAGAAATTATACTGCATAGTAAAAGATAAATTCAGCCGAAGAGAATTTAACCATTCAACAAATTTATGTAAAGCATCTTCTGTGCCCCTCCATAAAAAGAAAATGTCATCCAAAAATCTCACCCATAGGACCACATCTTGAAACCATAAAGAAGAATATATGTGGGAAGATTCAAAATCAGCAATTTGGAGAGGCCTGCTGTTTTTCGGAAGACGGGAAGTTTCAGATAAGTTAAACCCTGTTTTTCCTTATGTTATTAATTTCAGACTGGACCTCTTAGGGGTATGTTTACTAAATCGCGCAATTGTGTGGGACACACTTGAGCGTGCGCTAAGGTACCTTAGCGCACGCTAATAGTGCGTTTTTGTGCCCCGCACACGTGCGCGCTACACTAACGGGCCCGCACAAGTGCGCGGCGTGCTCAAGTGCGATAGAGGCGTGGAAAGGCATTCCGAGGGCAGAGGAAGGCTCCCGAGGGGCAGAGGGACGGGGTCAATGGATGGATAGTGGGAGGGGAGAGGCTCCCCACACAGGAGCGGGGCTGAAATTCCAGCTTAAAAATACCGCGAGTGAAAACCTCGCGTTAGAGCCGATATAAAGGGAAGAGAAACCATTTCCGTCAGCAATGTACAGCAAAACCGGGGAAACCTACAAACGTGAGCAGTGTGATACATGTGCACAGAGCAAAATAGCAAATAATAATTGAAAATGACCACAACAAACCTCTAAAAAATTATAATCCAGCTGTCCAATAGTGATATCAATTGGCAACATTAAAAAACACTCTCAGGAAAGCTCCAAAAAAAGAAATGATTTTTGGAAGGGTCTACGCTCCTTAGACCCTTGCAAAAATCATTTCATTTTTTTTGGAGCCTTCCTGGGAGTTTTTTTTAATGTTGCCCATTGATATCACTATTGGCCAGCTGGATTATACAAGGCTTCCTACTTCTATTCATAGATATTTCTGCCGCTTTTGACAATATTAACCACTCCACGCTGATCAACAGACTACAAAGCTTAGGTATAGGCGGGACTGTCCTTGATTGGTTTAAGTCCTACATATCAAACAGACTAATACGCGTACAAATCGACCAAGAAACATCAGAACCATTCCCTCAAGGCCAAGGAATATCCCAAGGTTCAGCCCTCTCCGCCCTCCTATTTAACTTGTATCTACAACCAATAACAAACATATTTAAAAAACACAGGATTAACCACTTTATATACGCCGACGACATCATGCTCGCTATCCCTATAACCGCTAAAAACCCCACTTATGACACACTATCAGAATGTATGACTGAAACCTCCTCCTGGTTAGAATCTAACTACCTCAGCATCAACCTCAAAAAAATGGAAGCAATGTTCGTAACAAGGTCATCAATCACAGAGAACACCTTCCCAGAAACAATAACAATTAACAGAACATCCATACCTGTTAGAAAAGAAGTAAAATATTTAGGTGTGATAATAGATCACACACTCACCATGCTACCACACATAAAACAAACCGTAAAAACCATCTACTACAAACTAAAAACTATACAGCACCTAAGGCCACTCCTAGAAACTCAAGATTTTAGATCTGTAGTAAATACACTAATCACCCCCCACTTTGACTACTGCAATAGTCTATTAATAGGCCTCCCTCAAAAAAGCACATACCTTCTCCAAAGAGCTCAGAACATCTGTGCAAAAGTAACAGCTAAAGCACGTCTAACAGACCACATAACCCCAATACTGCTAGAACTACACTGGCTCCCAATCAACAGCCGAATCAGATACAAAACTATCCTAACAACCTTTAAACTCATAAAAGATATAGCCCCCTCACACCTATCCACACTTCTGCAATCACCAAACAAAACTAGATCACACAGACAAAACGAAGCCCACTCTCTTATCACACCAAAAGCCTTCAGGAAGACAAAGAAAACTACTAGTTCCAGAGCATTCACATTCACTGCCCCTACGCTCTGGAATGACCTCCCAATTGACCTTCGCATCATAAATGACCTCTATCAGTTCAGGAAAGAGCTAAAAACCTACCTCTTTACTGAACACTTTGAAATCACATATTCCCCAAAACACCTCCATAACCATGGTAATACACACACGAACCCCCTTACTCAAAACTAAATAACCCCCCCCTGTCTGAAACCCCAAACACACACCAGATTTACATCATAAAAGGAAATAAATTCCAAAACATACACAACCACTGTAAATATCCAATGTAAATAAGTTAATGGATGTTTGTATTATTAATACATCTTGAAGTTGAAGTTTTGTTTAATGTAAATAGTTAAAATCAACCGTTCATTGTAAATAGTTAAATCTAATTGTTCAATGTAATGTATACATCTGTGTACAGTTGTTAAAATGTTCCTTGTAAACCGCCCTTGATCGCTGGAAGGGGCGGTATAGAAATATATACATAAATAAATAAATAAATAAATAAATAAATTATGGTTTTTTCCCCTTTTTTCGAGGTCATTTTTGAGGTTTATTTGCCCTTTTGTCTCCATACAAGGTGAATGAGCCCACAGTAAAATTGTGCAGAGCAGGGTTTCTGACTCGTTCGGCCAGGTTTCCTATCTCCAGGGAATGAACTGTCTCTGTGGCCACAGTGTGGTGCAGTGGACACAGCCAGCGCCTGTAGGACCAGAGGGTCACAGGTGCAAATCCCAGCTGGGGCTCTTGCCAACCCAGTCCCCATATTTTACCCACCACTAAACAGAGATAGTAAAGACACTCCTTTATTGCAGAGAACATAAGCATGGTTCAGACATCTATATTTTACCCTACACCGCATACACACCATAACAATGGGCATTACCTACAGCAGAGTCCCCCAAATGAAGTCCTGGAGTGCCACAACTCAATCAGGTCATATGCTTTTTCCAAGATGAGGACATGTCAGCATGATGGCGGAAGGCTACAGGTGGTGGAGGGGGCAGTGGCTGCTAGCCACAGCAGACAGTGGCCTAGGCCTGTGCAGGCTGGCACCGTCCACTGCAACAGACAGGCTCTGTCGGATGTACAGTCATGGACTCCCCAGGGAGTGCAGCACATCTGTGGCAACACAGTGGTGCAGAGCACACAGACAGTGTGTGTGCAAGAATAGAAGGTCACAGGTTCATATCTCAGCTGGGGCTACTGCCAATCCAGCCCACATATTTTTCCCACTACTAAACCGTGATAGTAAGGACAAACCTTTATTGCTGAGAACATACGCATGGTTAAAACGCCTATATTTTACCCCACCGACCACATACACCATAAACAGGCACATTACCTAGAGCAGAGTCTCCCAAATGCAGTCCTGGAGGGCCAAACACCATTCTGGTTCCATGCTGCCTCTAATAAAGATGCCTGTGCTGCATATCTATGCACCACCCCCATGGTATGCAGATGTAGCTCATGCATATTCATGAGGGACAGCATGGAAAACCCGAACAGTGTTTGGCACACCAGGACTGGAGTTGGGAACCTCTGCCGTAAAGCAGCAGCCAACAAGGGCAGACACACCCACACCCACAGGCCCGATTGGCCAATGCCTCCTGGAGAGGCAGGACATTGGGCCCTGCCTGCATCTCCCAATACTAGCACTTGCATACCTTAGCAATGCCACCCCACACCTGGGTATACGGTACACAGCTATCAAACGTTTCCTATGATTACTGGCAGATAGCAATTCCTACGTTAAGCACAGTTTTCTCATTGAGCTCCATCATAACAATCATTCTGATGTCTGCGGTGTGTGCTTCAGGTCTGGTCTCTGACAGTGTTTACCACCCTGGGGAGTGACCCCCAACAGTATTGCGTACCATATCCATGCCTGTACTGTGCCCAGGACTGGTGTGGTGGGTATGGCTGCTGAACTCCTCTATAGTAGCACAATGCTGGCATAGGTGTGGGGGTGGCTTTCTGTCTATCCAGTGTGTGGTGGCTGCAAACACCTTCCACAGCCCACACTGCCAGCACTGTTGCCAGTATTGGGCTGCCAATGTGCATAATGAGGAGCAGGGTACCATGGGTATAGGCCGGACAGGATGGCCTGGCCAGGGTGCATCTGCACAGGGCATAGGGCACTGACTGGGACATTTTAGTGCCCGGCCACCACCTACACAAACAGGGTGACCTCAGTATGTCCTGCTGGGAGATCACTCTCACCCTGACTGTGCAGTGACCACAGCATGGCTAGGCACCCCCATAGTGCTATATAGTATTTTTCTCATGTGATATGTATGGGTTTTGTTTTGGGGCCCAGTCACTGACTTATCTGCTTGTTGTGTGTGCTGCCATCCAAGTTCTGGGTGCATGACTTTCTACCAGGAACATGCACTATGGACTAACTATAAGACTGTTTGTAGCTGTCTTGATGGAGTGCCTTGCAGGGTGCAGTGGCTGAAGGCTTGCTGCAGGAGAATATCAGATAGTGGTGGGGTGCAGCTTAGCATATGCAGGCCTAATGTCTGTCTGCTATTGTGTTATGGTTATGTACAGAGCTGCATTGACTGCCCTGTAGGGTGTTGTGTTTCCCTGCAGGACTGGGATTTATGGTCCCCTCTACTGCCACCATTGCAGGGAGGTAGAAGGTGGATCTGTTGATGGGAGGCCCTATTTGTCGCCCTTGGCTGGGGGGGGGGGGGGGGGGGGGGGGGAAAAGAAGTGTGGTGTGGTGTGGGGTGGTGTTGTCATGGCCGGGGGGGGGGGGGGTGTCCATGGGGCTACGCCTGACTGAGACAGGTAGAGATATCCAAGGTGTTTCTGCAGAAACTACCTATCTCACAGTTTAACACTGCATTGGACCTCTGGCATGGCCTCACTCTGCCATGGAAGGTGCTGTGGACCTGGTGCTGGGTGCCTCACTGAACCCTCAGGGTGAGCACAGTATCTGCACAATGTGACAGTGTGTAGCTACTCTGTGCCAGTAAAACACACGGTCAGTACCCCCTACCAGGCTGAGATGCTGTGGGGGTGCACATGGTCACTTCCCCCTACCAGGCCCAGGTGCTGTGGGGGTGCATATCCCATCTTTTGTTTCTCTGTGGACAGCTGATTTGCATGTGCAGTGCATCATGGGTACAGGTGGGCTAACCCTATCCAGCTGACCACAGCAGACTGTCTGTGTGGTGACGTGCAGGCTCTCTGCAGCCAGCCAGGGGCTTGCTGGCAGTTATAGAGCTATAACCCAATGGTTAGTTCACTGTCTGTGAAGCCAGAGGTCATGGGTTCAAACCCACAGTGGAGTTATTTGATAGGGCTGCCCAAAGCATTTTTTTAATGTACATTTTTGCTGCCAGCAAAAACACCCTCATCGTACTGTACCCATAAGGTGCCTCAGAGGACGCTTTATAGGGCGCCCTATAGGTTACCTTATGGTTACCGTCCATATAAAGTGCACTATACGTTATCCTGTGGAGCAACTTATAGGGTGCCCTATAGGGGACATTTTAGGGTGCCGTGGTGGACAGTGCACTTTATAATGTGCCTGTGGAGTGCCTTATAAGGTGCCTTATACGGCATTTTCAATTACGGCATGTGAGGGCGTGTTTGCTGGCAGCAATTAATAAAATATAAATAAAGTGCTGCAGGAAACAAAATGTACATTGCAAAGCTGATGCCTCAGCCAGCCTTATGTATTAGGCACCCTGGGGAGCAAACTCATGACCCCTGTATCAGCAGTCAGTGCCTTAACCATTGTGCTCCACTGCTGCTCCTCCTTGCATGTCATCGCACCTACTTATGCTTTTCATTCCTTGAACTGCACAGTGCTGCCATCAAAAACAGTACTCTGACCTTGCGGTACCTCATACGGCACCCTATAAAGCGCCCTTTAAGCAACATTCTAAGGTGCCTTGGCGGACAGTGCACTTTAAAATGTGCCTTATGGGGCGCCTTATGTTAACACGCTTTGAGGGTGCGTTTGCAAGTAGTGATAATTCAAATAAACATAAAATGCCTCCTAAAGCAATCTTCCCCATAATATGTAATGCCTCAGCCAGCCTTGTTCATTGGGCACTGTGGGGATTGAACCCTTGATCCCTGCACCATTGGTCAGTGTCCTAACCATTGTGCTGTGGTTGTGCTCCTGTGCTTACACATCAGCGCGCCGCCTTATGCCGCCCAATATTAATATGCCTGCTAAAGCAATAGTGCGCCGCATTATGCCCATCAGCGCGCCGCCTTATGCCGCCCACTATTACACTGGCTCATAAAGTAATGCCTCAGCCAGCTGTCTTCATTGGGCACTGAACCCCTGATCCCTGCACCATTGATAAGTGTCTTCACCATTGTGCTGTGGCTCTATTCTTCTGCTTGCACATCAGCACGCCACTTATGCCTCCCGCGCAGCTTTCTCATGCGCTAATGTGCAGGACGCACATGGGCACCGCGCACCTTAGCGCATATTTAAATCCCGTTTTTTCTTTTTCAGATAGAAACGCCCATCCTTATATGGCACCCGCACACTAGCGCAGCCCGCACATTAGCGGGGTTTTAGTAAACATACCCCTAAGTATTTAAGAACTATTACAAATTGGTAATTTTTTTATTGTTTTTTATTTTTTTTATTTTGGTGACACTTATTTGTGGTGTTTTACCTTACTTGTTTTGCTCCGTGTGGGGCTCATTAATAAAATTTGAGCAAAATGGAAGGTTAGCTTCAGGAGGCGATTTTCAACACCTCAAGGTTATACTTCCGACAATATCACATACACGTCAGCTGTTCATATAATTTTCCACATACTTCTTTATGCATGAGACTATGGAAGCTGCCCAGGCTGACACTAAGTTAAAAATAAATGGTACCCCCAATTCACTAGTGGTAGTCTCACTTCTAAGCCAGGGAATGCGGCTCTCAAATTTACTGCTAACACTGACAATAGGGCTTGCATAGTGCAAATGAGAACTTCCTTTTGGTGTCTATAGGATGTAACATGTATAGGTAACCTATTGAATATAGATTGGTGTGTTTGGAAGTTGCTTTTGATCAGCTACCTCTGTAGCTTTCTGCCATATTTTCTTTGCCTCTGAATTTCCTGGTACATAAGGATCTCCTCTCTCTCCCCATGTTTCACAGAATAATCATGCAGCACAGATACCCCGATACCTCTATTATTGGTGCAGTTTTTATGTTTTTTCTCCTTTATCCCTATGTGTGGTTTCCTTGCATAGAACGTTTTATCAGTCAGAATGGAAATATCCCAGGTGATCATGACCTCCTCATTTTCCGTAACTCTTTTACGGTCATAAGTGCTTTTCTAGTACAGCCATGTTGTAGTGTTTAGAAAGTATGCAATGGATAAAAAGTATCATTCCTGTAGAGAAATGTTCTACTATCAGAACTTCACAGCCAGCTAAGAGATGAGTAATCATTCCAGCTCTTCCTTATAGAATCTAAATATGTCTGATTTGCCAGTATACTTATGCTTGCACATAAATGGCCTTTTATAAAAACTGCAAGCAGTGTAAAAGTGCACACTTCTACATGATGCTGAGTATATTGCTCAGGGGTTGAGTTTGGGTGGAGCATGGGTGAAGGTAACAAGTACAAGCATAGATTATACAATACTATCATTTACATGCACACCTAAACATTGTAGGTGCAGTCATTTGAACCAACTCCTGAGCTGGTATGAATGTCCACGTCTGCAATGTAAGGATGAGATCTGCCATTTAAGGTGGTATGTTATAAAGACAGGTAGTTGAATACATATCTTTAAAAAAGTGCCCTAATATAATATGCTTGAACTAGTGGTTCCTTTATAGAATTACCCTCCATTACACTAGGGAGTGAATGTCAACTGAAATATGAGATTGCAGACTTACTATTAGTAATCTGTGACCTTTCATTAAAATCATCTGTACCACCTGAATATTGGAGGGTGGCCAATGTAACACCAATTTTTAAAAAGGGTTCTAGAGGTGATCTGGGAAACTACAGACTGGTAAGCCCAAAGTCAGTACTGAGAAAAATGGTAGAAACCTTTATAAAGAACAAAATTACTGAACATATAGATAGTCATGGCTTAATGGGAGACAGCCAACATGGCACAGCCAAGGAAGGTCTTGTATTACTAATATGTTATGTTTTTTGAAGGTGTGAATAAACAGGTAGACAAAGGTGAGTCAGTTGATATAGTATATCTGGATTTTCAGAAAGCCTTTGACAAGGTTCTTCATGAGAGACTTTTGGCAGAATTAAAAAGTCATGGGATAGGAGACAGTGAATTATTGTGGATCAGGAACTGGTTAAAAGATAGAAAGCAGAGGGTAGGGCCAAATGGTCAATATTCCCAATGGAGAAAGGTGAATGGTAGAGTACCCTAGGGATCTGTGCTGGGTCTACTGCTTAGTAACATATCTGTAAATGACCTGGAAAAGGAAATAACGAGTGACGTAATCAAATTTGCAGATGACACAAAATTATTCAAAGTTGTTAAAACCCAAGAGGATTATGAAAAATTGCAAGAGGACCTTTGTAAACTAGAAGACTGGGGATCCAAATGGAAGTGTCTCTTGGGGAAACTGCTAGGTACATATCACCTAGATTGGCCACTGTTGGAAACAGAATACTGGGCTTGATGGACCTTGGTCTGACCCAGTATGGCATATCTTATGTTCTTATTTATTTATTTAACAATTATTTCTATACCGCTCTTTCCCAAGTATCAAGTGCGGTTTACAATGAACAGTAAGTTATATATTATGTGAAAATAGCATACCTAGTCATTTTACATAGAACAGATGGAACTATTTACAGGTAACAATATAAAGTTTGAACAGTAAACTATTTGAACATATTTACATTGTAGGTATTTATAAAATATATTGTAGATCAATTGTGAATGCATAAGTTATTTTAAGGTGACAGATCAATTGTGAATGCATAAGTTATTTTAAAGTTACAGATCATATAATATAATTTGGGGGTCGTCATCTGGATATATGAAGGATGTGGTTAAGTATTGTGGGTTATGTTATTAATTGTTATTTGTTATAGGTTATATCATATTGTAGTATGGTCGTTAACCTGTGTCTCTTTGTGTAATTTGGTTAGATTCTGCTCCTTTGTTGTAGTGTAAAGAGAATAAATGGGTTTTCAATTTTGTTTTAAATTCCTTTATGTCCGACAGTAGGCGAATGTTGTCAGGAAGATTATTCCAGAGGATGGGTGCCGAATGTGAGAAGGCCCTCTTGTTGGTTTGCTTTTTAGCTTTTGTGTAATCTTTTGGTACTGCTATAGTGTTTTTGTTTCTACTCCTTTGTGACCGTTTATCTATTTCTACATTGATGCGTGTATTGCGTACAGATGGTGCTAGGTTATTTATTAGTTTAAATGTGGTTAAAAGAATCTTGTATTTTATTCTGCTGTAAATAGGTAGCCAATGAAGTTCAGCCAGGGTCGGTGTGATATGTTCTATTGAGCTTATATTCATTATTATCCTTGCTGCTATGTTCTGAGTTAGTTGTATCTTTTTAATATTTTGCTTTGTGATGCCATTAAGGATTATATTTGCAAATCAAAGTGTGGGGTTATGATAGCTTGAATTATGGTTATGAAGTCTTATGTTCTTATGTTCTATTGGGGACATTTGTAGGCAATATTATTTGAAGGATTTTTTTGTATGCTGATAATATTCAACTGGTGATTGATGTAGAGGGGGATGAGATTGAAATTCTCAGTTGTTGTCTGGAGGATATTGCTTCCTGGTTGCGCTTGCTCCGATTGGTTCTTAATATTTCGAAGTTGGAGGTATTGCAATGTTGGCCTTTAACTGAAAATAGTTTAAAGGCCAGATTATCTACTGGGGAGGGGGGGGGGGGTTGTCCTGGAAGGATAACATTCTTGACCTAAGAGACATATTTGACACAGAACTAGGACTTCAACAACAAATTTCAAAAGTACAGGTGGCGTATGGGCATTTAAGCCTGGTTCGTCAACTGCATCCTTTGGATCAGAATGCACTTTGCCAGGTTGTTCAAGCATTAGTTCTCTTTTGGCTTGATTATTGTAATTCCCTGTATGCGGGATTACTGGTGTATTCCATTAGGAAGTTACAGGTAGTCCAGAATTCAGTGGCATGGATCATTTTTGGCCTTAGCCATAGAGGTTCGACTGCAGAGTTGTTAACACCATTACATTGGCTTCCAATTAAGCAGATATGTTTCTTCAAGCTTATGGTGTTAGCATTTAAGACTCTTCAGGGCCTGGGGCCTTGGTATTTTAAGGATATACTGCAATGGTATGTGCCTGGTCGGGCTTTGCATTCTGTAGAAACCCAGATATTGCAAGTTCCTGAGTTTAGTCAGATCCAATTACAATGATGACACAAATGTTTATTTTCTGTTGCTGCTACAGTTTTGGAATTCTCTACCTCTGGCATTACATTCTGAGTTAAATCTTTTGACCTTTTGTAAAGGTCTAAAAATGTTTCCCTTTCCTTAGTTTTTTTTGTCTCCTTAGGGAGATAAGGATGCAGCGGCAGTAAGGTAGATATGAGGCAGCTGAATGGTATATGAGGTTGAACAGGATTTTTTTAATTATTTCAATGTTTAATTTGTACCTTATTTATTTATTTATTTTATTTAGCTGTATTTATATCCCGCTTTTCACCGGGTCAAAGCGGTGGAACATTGAATGAGGGGGGGGGGGAGACAATAATCAATTTTAAGGGTATGGGCTGTCACCAGGCGGCCAACATTCATGATTTGAACAAATATTTGGGACATAAACATAGACATTGAGCTATAGTCTCATTGGTGGGTGTCTGTTTCTGGTCCGAGGTATTCCTGAAATATTGTGGTTTTTAGTTGTTTCCTGAATGATAAGGGGTCTTTGTTGTTTCTGATGTGATTCGGTAGAGAGTTCCAGATAGATGGTGCGTATAGTTCGAAGGCTCTGTTGCAGGTTCGTTGATTGCATTTTGTCCTTTTGTGGGGGATGGTGAGGGAGTTGTTGTGGTTTGTCTGGTTGCTTTGTTGTGGGCTGGTCGGGTCAGTAGTGTGTGGAGTTGGGAGGTTTGGGTTTGGTTGAGAGCTTTGTGGGTGAGTAGGGCGGATTTGTACTTGATTCGTGTTTCTAGAGGGAGTATGTGTAGCTCTCTCAGGACTGGGGTGATGTGGTCTTGTCTTTTTGCTGATTGGATTATTCTTGCTGTGGTGTTTAAGGCAGTCTGGAGTAGGTTGGTATGGGTGGCCAGGAGTCCGTGGTAGATTATATTGCAGTAGTCCAGGTGGGGGATTGTCAGGGCCTGCATCACTGTTCTGAAGTCTTGTGGTTCGAGGAGAGGTTTAAGGCGTTGCACTGTTTTAGCCTTGTGAAATATTGTAGCGGCGTTTTTTTTTATTTGTTGTTCAAGTGTGAGTGCTTGGTCTATGATGATTCCCAGGTATCTTATCTGCGGTTGTATTTGTATTTGAGTGGTCCTGATGTTGAGGTATGAGGGTGGCGTGAAGTCCGGGTCTTTCATTACTATGAGGGCTTCTGTTTTCTTTAAGTTGATGGATAAGTTGTTTTTTTGTAGCCAGCTGGATACTGCTGTGAAGCATTCTGTTAAGTGTTTGTTTGATGGGTTGGAGGTTGTAATTGGGGCATAGAGCATTATGTCGTCTGCATAGATGTGGTAGTGAATGTTGTGTGCCCGTATGATTGAGCAGAGTGGTTGCAGATAGTTGTTGAAGAGCATGGCTGATAGTGTGGATCCTTGAGGTACTCCTTGGTGTTGCTGGAAGGGGGGGGGGAGGTTGATGCGTTTGTGCGGATCAGTTGATGTCTATTGGTTAGGTATGAACGGAACCATTGGAGTACGGTACCTTTGATGCCAATTGCTTGTAGTCTGCATATGAGGATGTTGTGGGAGATGGTGTCAAAAGTGGCTGATATGTCTAGGAAGATCATGGCATATCCAGAGTGTTTGGCTTGGGTTCCTATGATGAGGGTGTTCATTAGTGACGCCATGAGGGTCTCGACTCCATGGAGTGGGCGGAAGCCATGTTGTTTTGGGTCCAGTATGTTGTTGGTGTCCAAGTGCTCTTGGAGCTGTCTCTGAACTACTTTTTCAATAAGTTTGGCGGTAAACGGGAGGCTTGCTACAGGTCTGTAGGAGGCGGGATCGAGGGGATCCAGGTTGTGTCTCTTTAGGGTTGGTCGAATGACTGAGGTTTTGAGGAGGTCTGGCATGTGTCCTTGGCTGAGGGATTCATTGACAATGTGGGTTAATGGTGTGTTCAGGTTGTCTTTGGTTTTCTTTATCCATTCTGTAGGGCAGGGGTCTAGAGAAGAGGTGGTGGTATTCAGGTGAGAGATGGTGGATGCTATTTCCTCTTCTGTGGTTGCTTCGAATGTGCTCCAGTCACTGGCTACGGTGTTGGGTGGCTTGTTGTTGTTGTCTCAGCATCTATTTGTGGATTTTGTAGTTGATGAAGCTGTTTGTATTGTCTTGCAAGTAATTCGGGTGGGATGTTTGGTAGTTGGTCAGAGTGGTTTGGTATTTTTGTCAGTTTTTTGACAATGTTGAATAGTTCTCGTGGTTTGTTTATAGATGTGTTTAAGATCTTCGAATGGAAGGCTTTTTTTGCTTGATTGTTGTTTTATGAATATCTGTACTCCACCTAGAATGTTTGATAGTTGGGATAGGGTTCTTACTTTAGAAATCATTGATTAGTTTTTTGCCAAGCAAGACAATGTTATTGAGTCAGAAATTGAACTTCTTGGCCACATTTTTGCCTCAGGTACACATGTAGATTGTGAGACCTTCAGGGACGAGAGAATATATCCAGTGCCTGATTGCGAACTGTCTAGAATGTGTTTGCAGACGGACGGTATATAAATGCTTTAATAGAATAGAATTATCTGGTTAGCTGCATTATTCAGACCATTAATGGGATAACAGTTGGCATAAAGTTGGGCCAACAAAACATCAGACCTAACTTTAGTGGTTTTGCTGTCTGGATAGTGGATGGATATTGCCCTTATCTGGATAGCACCAGTGGTAAATATGATTATTTGTTTTTGTGCTGATATCACCTCCAGAATAAATCAATTGTAACATCACATTGGTATACTAACTGAATCCATTTAGTTTATTTTCCTTGGTTCTCTGATTCCTGTATGGGAAAAGTGAGAAGAGACGTGGATAGTGAAGATTCCCGTACGCCTCCACCAGGAGGACTACTAGACTCAGAGATAATGGCTTGGCCTAGACTAATGGAACAACATCTCAGGGGTAGGAGTAAGAGTCTGGCAGCTTCCTCTGGGGTGGGGCTACAGTAGCAAAGCACTTGGACTGGATGATATAAACCCCAGAGTATTGGCCTTTGCAGGATGGGGCAAGGAATGGATCAAGTGGGAGCATGGAGATTGCATTACCACTAGTACCAGGGCAACTGCCATGCACTCAGTGGCAATGTGACTTTTAATGCAAGTTCATCTAATGACACCTCTTTGGGAGTCATTAGGTAAATCCACCTTACTAGAGTGCATGTTAGAATTTGTGTCTCAGCATTAATGGCCAATGACCTGCTGATCAGGCTCCTAACAGCTAACATGGAACCTTCAATATTGAATATTTTATGTGCATCATGAAACAGAGCAATATAAGGCATGTTGGAAAAGAGTATTTTGATTTGTATTGTACAACTCTTTTCTTCATTTTCGTTGAAATGTACTGTTTAATAATAATCAATTGCAGTAGCTACTGTATGCCTTGAGATGTGTTTTTCTTTATTGTATATCTGGTCTTCCCTTGGATGGAGGACTTCATGGGGCCCTTTTACCAAAGTGTGCTAAGAGGTTAATGTGCATTTTAGTACATGGTAACTGTCAGCATGGGTGCTATGGTACCTGCTACTGCACAGGCATGTTAATTACTGCATGCTATTTCCCATGGAATCTGCAAATCACACGATGGGGAGGGAAATCGGTAGGTCTTGGGAAAAAAATGGGCATGGAGAGCATATCGCAGTTAGCGTGGGGATACTTATAGCGTGCTGTCAATTTTATAATTAGTGCAAGTGCACTTAATGATCTCACTGAGTGGAATTAAGTGCACTTGTGTTGAATACAAATGCCGCTGTCATACGTTAGGTTATGGTTGAGTGTGGTAACTACTGAGAACATGATGGACATTCCTCCAATAGCACACAACTGTTGCACTTATCACAAATTAGGTTTTCTGCTAAATGCACGGGAAATGCATATAAGCAAATTGACTGCTCTTAAGCAGGACAAGATACAATGATATTTGAAAAAACATATCATGAGTACTGTATAAGAAACAACCAAAACCAAGGTTGTATCTTATGCAGCACTCATGATATGAACAACCACCATGGCATAAAGATCATAACGAGCATAGCATAATGATCATTCAGGTTAAATAATATTAAGTCTGCATCAGAGGGGGATGGAAACAACAGATAATAGCAGGCAGGAACCGCAATGCAGCATCAGAGCCTTACGTAAGTGAGCATCACATTTCCTCTGTCGTTGCCACCGCAACTGGCCCCAGACAGGAGTGGCAGCAATGGTGGGTGGGGGCAACAGGATGAAGAGCCTGTCTAGAGCACCTCCAGTCCTTGCATCGGTCCTGCTATCTGGATAAATGCCTTCCAATATTTATTTTTAAGAATTTTTATGGTGATAGTCAGTAGGTAGGAACATCTAGAACCAGGGCAGGATGAACCCTTTAGTGTGACCTAGGCAAATAAGCACATTTGGTCCCCCATCATATCTACTGTACATGAATGTAAATCACCTGAACTACTACTGGAAAGGCATGAGATATATACTAATCAATCAATTAAACAATCAATCATACTATAAACCACATTCAAGAAACTACAGAAATGGGATTCTGTTAGGTTGTAACTGCAGAAAAAAAACAGCAAAGAAGAAAGCAGCATGTAAGAAGCGCCACTCGCCAAGTCCTCCTGCTGACTAGAGGACAATCCATGGAAGGTGGAGAGAAAAGATAGCCTCTGCAGGCAGTGACAGCTCTTGCTGATGCCCACCCGCACTCTTCCTTCTGCCAATTGTCGACTTATCCAACAGAGCATTTTTGCTCTATGCACCATCCATTTGGAATGCCCTCCCAGAAAAGGTACATGCTATTCCTGATCTAGCAGTTCTTCATAAAAAGATGAAACCCTTTCTTTGCATTGAGCAGTTTGGCAGAGAAGAGTAATCACTCCACAGTAATCTTGACTGAATGAATTACTTCATAATGTTCAGATGACGTTCAAACTCATGATTCATTGAGTTGCTTTTTATATACATGTGTCGTTATATAGATTTAAAATTCTTTCAGTTAACATGTAAACCACTGTGACTAGCAGATAGAGCGGTATATACAAGCAGATAAATAAATAAATAAATAAATAAACAAACTCTGCCTTGGGAGTCATTGAATTAATGCAATTGAGAGGGCTCCTCCAAACCCTTTGAGTTCTCAGGAAGATGCCTAATTTAATGTGCCCTGACTAGAATGAGAGATAAGCAAATCTGATTCTAAAGTACCACAAGTTTATTTATTTATTTATTTATTTAGCTCCATTTATATCCCGCTTTTCACCGGGTCAAAGCGGTTGGGGGATACATTTAACACGAGGGGATATGAGACACATACACTAATACTTACAGGGAACATGGGCAATGGAGGGTTAAGTGGCTTGCCCAAGACCACAAGGAGCACCTGTGGGACTAGAAACCCCAGTCCTTCTAGCCCAAGGTTGCTGTCCTCTAGTGGGATTTGAACCACTGACCTTCTGGCCTGTAGTACCTTGCCCCAACCACTAGGCCACTCCTCCCTGGTCTGATTTTTAAGATATTAACATTGAATATGCACGAAATGCATGCATTATGCACTGCCTCAATATAAGTATAGTATATCTCATGCATATTCATCGTGGATATCCTGAAATCCCAATCACTTTGCAGCACACAAGTTTTGGTGTTTTCTACTCCTGATCTAGACAAATATGGTCATCTTTTAATGATGAAACAAGGTTTCCCCAATCTGTCTGAAGGACCCCCATAGCTAGTCAGGTTTTTTTTATTTCCCCAATGAATATACATGAGATAGATTTACCTCCAGTAAACATAATTTATCTCATGCATATTCATTGTGGACATCGTGGAATCTGATTGAACATGGGGCTCCAAGGACAGATTTGGGAAGCCATCTCATGGAAGTCATAGTGTTAGATAGAACTTATAGCTATGGTTGGAATTGTTTAGCTAATTATTTTCTTCCTAATTAAGAACATAAGAACATAAGATATGCCATACTGGGCCAGACCAAGGTCCATCAAGCCCAGTATCCTGTTTCCAACAGTGCCCAATCTAGGCCCAAAAGACACAGGCTCCACAATGCTTGTATTGGGTCAAGCACTGATATCCTGGGTCCCTTCTTAATAATGGTTTATGGACCTTTCCTCCAGGAACTTGTCCAAACCTTTTTTAAACCAAGCTACACTAACAGCCTTTACTACATCCTCCGGTAACAAATTCCAGAGTTTGATTACACGTTGAGTGAAAAAATATTTTCTTTTATTAGTCTTAAATAGTTTACCCTGTAGCTTCATTGCATGTCCCCTAGTCTTTCTGTATTTTGATAAGGTAAACAATCGATCTACGTTTACCTGTTCCACTCCTTTCATTGATTTATAGACTTCTATCATATCTCCCCTCAGCCGTCTCTTTTCAAGGTTAAAGAGCCCTAACCTTTTTAGCCTTTCTTCATAGGAGTATCCTTCCATCCCCTTTACCATTTTGGTGGCTCTTCTCTGAACCTTTTCTAAAATCGCTATATCCTTTTTAAGATACGGCGACCAGAATTGCACACAATATTCAAGGTGCGTTCTCACCATGGAACGATATAGAGGCATTATAATATCTTTTGTTTTATTTTCCATTCCTTTCCTTATCATACCTAGCATTCTATTTGCTCTCTTGGCCACCGCTGCACACTGGGCCGAGGGTTTTAACATGGTATCTACAATGACACCTAAATCTTTTTCCTGGGTGGTGGTTCCTAATGTGGAACCTTGCATCGTGTAACAATAGTTTGGGTTGTTCTTTCCTAGGTGCATAACCTTGCACTTGTCCACATTAAATTTCATCTGCCATTTTGATGTCCAGTCTTCCAATTTATCAAGATCCTCTTGCAATTTTCCACAATCCTCTTGGGTTTTAACAACTTTAAATAGTTTTGTGTCATCTGCAAATTTGATAACCTCACTCGTTATTCCACTTTCCAGGTCATTTATGAATATGTCAAAAAGCAGAGGACCCAGCACAGATCCCTGGGGTACACCACTATTCACCTTTCTCCATTGGGAAAATTGGCCATTTAGCCCTACCCTCTGCTTTCTATCTTTTAACCAGTTCCTGATCCACAATAGTACACTGTCTCCTATCCCATGACTCTTTAGTTTTGCCAAAAGTCTCTGATGAGGGACCTTGTCAAAGGCTTTCCGAAAGTCCAGATACACAATATCAACCGACTCACCTTTGTCCACCTGTTTATTCACACCTTCAAAAAAACATAACAGATTAGTAAGACAAGATCTTCCTTGTCTAAAGCCATGTTGGCTGTCTCCCATTAGGCCATGACTATCTACTTTTATTCTTTATGATGGTTTCTACCATTTTTCCCGGTACAGACGTCAGGCTCACCGGTCTGTAGTTTCCCGGATCACCCCTGGAACCCTTTTTAAAAATTGGTGTTACATTGGTGATCCTCCAATCTTCAGGTATTAGAGATTATTTTAATGATAGTTCACAGATAAATAATAGCAGGTCTGCAATCTCATATTTCAGTTCTTTCAACACCCTTGGATGTATACCATCCGGCCCAGGTGATTTGCTACTCTTCAGTTTATCTAATAGTTGTAATACATCTTCCCGATGTATCGATATTTCCTTCAATTCTTCCGCACCTTTAAATACCACTTCAGCCATGGGTAACATCCCTACATCTTCCTCAGTAAAGACCGAAGCAATCTTAGTGCTCCCCAGTAAAGACCGAAGCCTCTTAGTGCTCCTTTAACCCCTCTATCATCTAATGGACCAACTGACTCTCTCACAGGTTTTTTGCTACTAATGTATTTGAAAAAGTCTTTATTTCGCGTTTTTGCTTCCGCAGCAAGCTTCTTCTCAAATTCTCCCTTTGCCTGCCTTATCAATGCCTTGCATTTGACTTGCCAGTGCTTGTGCTGTTTCCAGGTTTCGTTGCTTGGCTCTTTTTTCCATTTCCTGAAAGATGCTTTTTTGGCAACAACAGCCTCTCTGACCTCACCTTTAAACCATGCTGGCAGGTTTTTGGACTTCCTTCCATTTTTCTTAAAGCGTGGACTCATAAAGATATTAAAAACAGTAGGGGACAAAGCAGAACCTTGCAGAACCCCACAAACCCACTGGCAAACAGTCAAGGAACATGATTCCCAATGTACGCAAAAACAGCGCTCCGTCAGAATAGAGAAAAGCCATTGTAACACTGTGCTCACATTCCCCAATATTTTACATCTCTTCAACAACAAATCCCAAACAATGAGATCAAACACAGCAGATAAATTTAGTGTAACTACTTGAGCTGTATGTCCCTTGTCCCTAATATTACCTAATTAATCTAAAACAGCCACTATTAAGGGTTCAGTCCCAGAGCCTCTACAAAACCTGCTTGGCCCCAGTCCAACCCTCCAGAATCCTCTAGGAAGGCAGTTAATTTGACTGATAGCTTTTTCAATCACTTTTGCCAAATCCAACAGTGATGAAATTGGATGCAGATTCGAACAACGCATATCCAATCCCTTCTTAGGAACAACACATATCCAATCCCTTCTTAGGAACAACGCATATCCAATCCCTTCTTAGGAACAACACATATCCAATCCCTTCTTAGTAACCATAGCTTCCTTAAGATCACTAAGGAAGCATCCTTGTGTAAGAGAGGCATTAACTAAATAAGTCATCTAGAGAACACCAGACTCCGAAGCCTTCCGCAAAAGCTGACCAGGAATGGGATCCAGGTGCATCCAAGTAGGCGGAGAGTTATTAACTGTTTCCGTACCTCCTCCACTGACACCACAGAAAATTCCATCCACTTTCCCACTTCTCCATCCCCTTCATCACATTTCTGAACCTCTCCCCCTAGAATTCATAAATTTTTCACTATTTTTAAAAAATAATCATCAATGTGATTCACCTCCAGTACCGTACTTCCTTTCTTAACATCTGGTCCATGCCCCAATATTCTATAGGCTACTCGAAAAAGCACTTGTGATTTTTGCCAGCTGCCATAATTTGATCAGAAAAGCTGCCCTCTTGGCCTCCTGTAAGCGACGATGGTAGCCTGTGCCCACCATTGTTGCTTTGCCTACACACGTCCTGTTTTTCTCCACTGATGCTCTGATCTCCGCACCTCTTGCTTAATATCATGCAGTTCCTTGGAAAACCAACATCTATTCTGAACCTTATCAGCCCTAATCCATGCTAATTTCTTAGGAGCTACTTCTTCCAGTGCATCACCCAACACATCTAACCATTCCCTCATCTGAGCAGTCACGGGGGCATCCCAAGGCACAACACGCTGCCCTAGAGCCACAGACCATAACTGGTCATCATCTATTGGACCCCATCATTGACATGGCACCTTAGCTGACTGCCTATTCCCCAAGGGTAACCAAGAGAATTCAAAATGGATCAGAAAATGATCAGACCAAGGCACCAGCTCCCCTTTAAAGACCCTAAGGTCCCAGGGCCCTACAAAGCCCAAGCATGACGATCCTATTTGGACCCGATTTTGAACAGTGGGAACAAAATGTTCCCACAGTGGCCAGAATTGGGCCCAAGGACGGCCCGGCGTGCCTCTGCTGCCTGCGGGGACATCCTCCCCACATGCGCCCCTGACTCCCATGGCTCTAGCCCCCCTTTTTCCCACTGCCTAACCCAAGGCTGGCCTTCCATGGCCTGGATCGGGCAGTGTGGACCCACCTGCACCCAGCCCTTGCCCCAAGGGAGGGATCCCCAGGCACAATCACTGGGTTTGTGTTGCTTATTCCACCTTTGAGGCACGGCAGGATAAACAGGGCCATGACCTGTCCCACCCCGCTCCGCTCCAGTCCCGTCCCCTCCCACCCCCCCACCGGCTCTCCCCATCCTGAGAATCAGGATGTACGGAGAGAACCAGAGGGGGAATCGGGCCTGCTTGGATGTGCAGTCCCACAACCCGCATCCCAGAATCAGGCCCTATGTGTTTTATTGACTACAGTAAGGTCTTTGACTGCATAAATTATGAGAAACTTTGAGCCATATTAAGAAGCATGGGTATACCAGAACACCAAATAGTTCTGCTGCACAACCTTTACATTGATCAAGAAGCAACAGTTTGAATGGAACAAGAAACAGAATGGTTTAAAATCAGCAAAGATATATGAAAAGCCTACATACTTTCCACTTAGCTGTTTAATTTATATGCAGAACAAAGCATCAGAGAAGCAAGACTGTATGAAGACAACCAAGGTGTGAAAATTAGTGGAAGACTCAACAACCTTCGCTATGCTGATTATACCACATTAGTGGCTGAAAGTAAAGATCTGAAATATTTGCTTCTCAAGATCAAGGAACATAGTCCTAAAAAGGATTTGCACCTTAAGGTGAAGAAAACAAATTTCCCCACAACTGGAAAAATTAATAAGTTCATCCTTGATGGAGAAGAAATAGAAACAGTGGACAACTTTAACCTGCTTGGATCAATAATCAATAAAGAAATGAGAAGCAGTCAAGAAATCTGCCAATACATTGCTCTCAGCAGAATGGCTATGAAGGGTAGATAAGATTCTTAAGAGCAGAGATGTCTCTCTCCATACAAAGATTCAACTTGTGCAAGCCATGGTATTTTCAGTAACATCATATGGATGCGATGCTGTCTGTCTCTTATTTAATTATAAATGCGCAGTAGTACTAGTAGTAGTAATGGGAGACAGCCAACCTGGTTTTGCCCTAACTAGATTGTTGTTCTGTGTGTTTTTTGTTGTCTCAATTAGATTGTAAGCTCTGATCAGCAGGGACTGTCACTCTTATATGTCTGTACAGCGCTGCGTACGAGGTAGCGCTTTATAAATGTTCAATAGTAGTAGTAGTAGTAGAAAGTTGGACAGTGAAAAAGATATACAGGAAGCAAACTGATGCCTTCGAATTGTGGTGCTGGTGAAGAATACAATGTATACCATGGACTGCCCAAAGAACAAACCAGTCGGTACTAGAGGAGATCAAACCTAAGCTTTCTTTAGAAGCTTAGATGCTAACACTTCGGCTTTCATACTTTGGACAGATCGTGCAAAGAGAGAGATCGTTAGAGAAAGACATCATACCTGGCAAGGCTGAAGATCAGTATAAAAGAGGAAGGCCAGCAATGACATGGATCAATTCAATAATAGTAGCGATGAATGCCACTCATGGCCAGCCTAAGGTATCTGCTATCCCAGGCAGAAGCTCCGGCTGTGCCACCCCCACACCAAGTTGTACTGCCCCTGATGCTGCTGATTCCATCAGTTGGGTGGGGGGATGATTTGGCTTGGCGCAGTAGTGGCAGGAAGCCATGGGCTTCGGCACACAATGGCTGTCTTCCCCCTCTTTGAATACTGTTAATTAATATGGATTTAGTGGGGGTTGTTGGAACTACACATGGTGGCTTGACTTCCTTTCCTTTTTACTCTTCCTTTTGGCCATTTTGTTTTTTGTATAGCCCCTATAGTCTTGTACACCTAGGTTACATTTTTTAACAAGACGTAACATACTGCATTTTGAATAGAAGTAGTTTGTCTGCCATGTTAGTCCTCTTGAATATACAGAAAGAAAGCAGTGGGTAGTGCCATTTCATTGAACTCGGTCCAATATTTGCAAACAGTCCATCTAAAAAACGGTATCACCCACATCTGAAAAATCTTACTGAATAAGAAATGCAATTGAGAGTAAGGAAATGTGCTCATGTTCTTTAATATATTTAACTGAAAATAAAAAAAATTAAATGTGTTCAAAAGTGAATGCAATCTGTTTTCTCTAATGAAATCTATATTCTCTTCTTTGCATTTGCCACAAAAATAGAAATGGGTTTATATCTATATAAAGATATAAATAGAGATTGGAAGGGAAAAAGAGAAATTACTTACCACGATCTAACTAGTAACAAGCTTGAGAAAGTAATTTTGTGTCTTCTGTGTCTATTTCCTCTTAAATCTATATCTAACTCATGCTGTTTCCAGTGACTGGCATCTCCAGAAATGAATGCTGTATTTTCAATTGTATAAGACTAGGGTGCAGTAAAAATGAAATTCTACTTTCATCAGCATGACAGAGGAAAGTAGATCTTAGGGAATACAACATGTTGTCTTCTAGTTCGATGCACGCTATAATTGCAGTGGGTTTCTGTGTAGCAGAAGTGACATTCGTCAAATAGGCAATTCTGGATGAATTTATCAGGCTACATGCCAAGTACATTCAAAAAGTTTGCAGATTTACATTTCTAGAAATAGCCCATGCTAGACTGGAGCTGCAGCCCAGTGCTGAAAGCAGCAGGCTAGCAGCCAAGGAAGCCGGGGTAAAATCCCACTGGCACTTCTTTTGACTTTGGGAAGGTCACTTATTTATTTATTTATACATCTTTTCTATACCGCCACTTCCAGAGATCAGTGGCGGTTTACTAAAACTGTGCACTTACCACATGATCAGCAGAAAAACCAACGCGCGGTAAGTGCACCTGCCCTTTGCTAATTGCCAGGGGTATTCCCAGCAAGTTCCTGGCAAACACTAATGCACTATACGATCAGCATGGGTGTACCTAACAACAACCATAGAGGCATCATTAAGTGCTCTTTCACTAATTGCCACAATGTCACTGAGCATATAGCAATTGCCCTCATACTTGCAGCAATGTGCTCTCTATACTCACACGTCATCTCTAATCCGCCCACTCTCCATAGCAGTGCATGATTACCAGTTAATATGCATTTTGGTGAACAGTAGTTGGCAAGCCTGCACGTTAGTGGTCCCCGATGCCAGTTGTGGCATACTAAAACACTTGTAAACCAGGGCCCCTTCATCTTTCACTGCCTGAGGCAGAACATTAGATTGCAAGTCCTCTGGGGAGAAAGAAATATAGGGCCTAATTTTCAGTTGGGCAGGGCTAAGTGCCGTAGCTACGTAGCCCTACCTGTGACCCCTTAACTCTGTATTTTCACTTCTGTGGCTATGGCAGTGAAAATCTGGGGTTCGCCGCACAGCCAGAAAGCTGCTGAACATAACTGAGCAACAGTGATTTTGGATGCTGCCCGGTTAGTGCTCTGCACCTTAAAGATAGGTGAGGGTTTTCCTTGCCTATCTTTAAGGCACAGAGCACTAACCAGGCAGCATCCAAAATCGCTGCTATCCAATTAGCGCCATTTCCCCTCCTCTGCTCAGCCCTGGAATGCCCCCAACATGCTCTGATGGTAAGTGGATAGCATTGGGGTGAATAGGGGACTTAATTGGGGATTTTCAAAGGCACTAGCTGTATAGATGCCTTTGGAAATCCTCAATTAAGGCATTTACATGATTAACATGGGCTGTTAACCATGTAAATGTCTTCAAAAATCGGGCCCATATACTATATCTTAATGTAACTCATCTTCAGTTTCAACTAAAAAATAAGAGGTACATCCAAATAAATGGCTGGGAGAATGATTTTTAAGGCAAAAGTAAAAAAAAAAGTTTGGGAAAGTAGCACAATTGCTTGCTAAACTGCATTAAAGGTCAGATAAGATTTAATGAAACTATGCACCAAAAGGACACTTTTTGCTGGCACACACTGTTGTAAGGTACAAGTACACTTATGTACTTTCACACCTTATCACTTATTTTTCAAAGGAAACTATCTGGATAGTTAACCCTTGAAAAATCACCTGCAAGGTATTGTGTGTGCAGAGTGCCCATGTACATTGCATCTGCTCTTTCTGCAGTGGAAACAGCACCTGTATACTCGAAAAATCTAATTTGCAAATGCTCTTTTCCTCTCCACACATAAATGCATCCCCAGCAGGAACATCTTTTTAAGTTTAACTAAGAGCATCCATTCTTTGAAAGCCCATGCAGTCCTTTAGGAATATTACGGCTATAGTTTTGAGACACATAAAATGCCTTTGAAAATTGTATTAGGCCCCACTGGACTTAATTTGACCATTAAGGTGTAATAATCATTGATCCTTTTTTATCCAACTGAATTTCTTACATTCTGACATTGAAGCAATAAGACATAATAGACAACGCGGATAAGAAAAAAATGTAAGAGCCATAAAACCTACTGAATAGACAAGTATTAGACAAGCATTTGCTGTAAAATAACATGGAGAAGACATGCATACATTTTTATTTTAAAATTTCATTCTTTCATCTGTCTCTATCCTGAAGAAATTAAGGTTAAATATTGACTAGGGGCTGTACAAACCAAACTTTTTTGCTTAGTTTAGTTTCCAGTGTCATTTGCGGGATTTTATTTAGTACCCATGTCACTGGGAAGAGTACACACTATTGAGAAATAACATAGTAACAATTGGCATATAAAGACCAGTATGGTCCATCTTTTCTGCCCAGTAAAGCAGCTGGAGTGGTTGTTCCCATGATGCCATGCAGATCAGCCCCCTCTATGCCTTTGTTTCGGGTTGTACCTGCCACACCATGCAGGTCACCTCCTCTATTTGTTGAAGCATGAAAATTGTTTATTTTCATTCACCCTTTTGCTATAAAAAAGATCCACTGTGCTTGTCCCATGACATTTTGAATTCCATTACTGTTTTTTGCCCCTACCACCTCCAAGCATTCACCACCATTTCAGTGAAAATGTTTTTTCTGACATTGCTTTTAAGTTTATCTCCTTGCAGCTTCATTTTATGCTCTCTAGTTTTGCATTCTCCCCTTCTTTGAAAATGATTTATTTAGACAGTTTTGTATACCACCTTATCCTTCAATCAAAGTGGTCACATCACAATTGGGGGATACATTTAACACAAGGGGATGAGACACCTACACTGATATTTACAGAGAACATGGGCAATGGAGGGTTAAGTGGCTTGCCCAAGACCACAAGGAGCACCTGTGGGACTAGAAGCCCTAGTCCTTCTAGCCCAAGGTTACTGTCCTCTAGTGGGATTTGAACCCCCAACCTTCTGGCCTGATGTACTATGCCCCAACCACTAGGTCACCCCTCCACTTCACTCAGTTCTTTATTAATACCCATTAAGTATTTAAACATCTGTACCATATCTTCTCCTCTAGCCTATACATATTTAGGTCTTAAGGTCTTTTCTCATTCGTCTTCTGAACTGTTTCAAGTCTTTTTATATCCTTTGTGAGATATGGTCTCCAAAACTGAATACAGTACTCCGAGTGAGGCCTCAGCAACAACAAAATTGCCTTTGGTAGTTTTTGACCCACTAAGATCGCAACTGATTCCAAGAACCAGGACTGTACCAAGCTAGCAATGTGCCCTGTGCAACTGGTGAACCTAGTGCCCCCTATCCATCCAAAGCTTGACTAGAACCCACTTCCCTCATCTCTTATCATATCTACCATGTAAGGCTTGTAACTCTATGCCTGGCCTTTGGATGCACTGTGTCGCTGTCCCTAGGCTACAGGTACATGCAATAGTGCATGTTATTGCATGATAGCTCAACAGTATGCACTATAATGCACACTATTGCTGAATAGCAAGGGTTCTCCTTGGGACACACCTAGCCAGTCAAGTTTTCAGAATAACCACAAAGAATATGCATAAGAGAAATTTGTATGCATTGCCCACATTGTATGCAAATCTCTTTAATGCATATTCCTTTTGGTTATCCTGAAAACCTGATTGGTTAGTGATCCCAAGGACTGGGTTGAGACTCCCTTATCAGCAGTATACACTGTTCACCCATATTATGCTCTATTGCTCACTAGTGCACATTATTCAGAAATAGTGTGCACTATTAATGACAGACGGAAAGTGATGAATTTTCATTATTTTTACTTTTGCTTTCTTAGTAGATTTGATATACCACCAATAGCACTGGCATTGTGACGGTTTACAAATATCCATTAACTTAAAAACAAAGAATAAAAAAGGACAAAGGACATAAATGAATAAAAAAGGAGGGGAAACAATTGAGTAGCACAACAATTTCAAAAATTAAAGACACTGATTATTGCAGGAACAGTAGAGACGGGTAGGACTGAGCAATGCAATAAGAAGGTTATCTCTGGAAAGCTTGCGAAAAGAACCAGATTTTTAAGCTGGACTTGAATTTTTTTATATGTTGACTCAGTGAAGTTTGGTGAGGAGAGCGTTCCAAAGGTAAGAGGCTTGGACATTAAAGGACATGGCTTGATACATTTCTAAATGCAAGGCACACCTGGTTGGAATGACCAAGTAATTCTCATTGGTAGACCTGAGTGCATGTGCAGAGCAATAAGAGATAAGAAGTGAGTGAAGATAAATAGGAAGTCCTGTATAGAAGGAACAGTGAACCAGGAGAAGTATTTTGAATTGAATGTACAGTAATAGGAAATAGGAAGCTAGTGTTGTTTGTAAAGAAGAGGGGTCAATTGATCATAGCGGGAGGCATTTCACTGCCGTAGTCTGAATTATTTGAAGGCACTTCAGTTGAAATTAGGGAAAACCTAATAGTAGTGAATTACAATAGTTTAATGTATTTATAACTAGACTGTGGAGGACAATGTTTAAGACTTGGTTATCGAGATTGGACTTAATTTCCCTAATCCGTCGCTCTCCAGTGCAACTGTCCTTCAGCCTTCAAGCATACTATAGTTACACCTCTCCTCAAGAAACCTTCACTTGATCCTATCTGTCCTTTTAACTATCGACCCATCTCCCTCCTCCCCTTCGTTTCTAAACTACTTGAACATGCGGTTCACTGCTGTTGCCTTGATTTTCTCTCCTCTCAAGCCCTCCTGGATCTTTTACAATCTAGCTTTCGTCCTTTACATTCTATTGAAATAGCTCTTGCCAAAGTCTCCAGTGACTTGTTACTGGCAAAATCCAAGAGCTTTTACTCAGTCTTCATCCTTCTTGACCTCTCTGCTGCTTTTAACACTGTTGACAACAACCTTCTCCTTGATACCCTCTCCTCACTTGGTTTTAAGGGCTCTGTACTATCCTGGTTCTCCTCTTATTTCTACCATCGCTCTTTCAGTGTTTGTTCAGGTGGATCCTCCACTGCTGCTATCCTGCTCTCAGTTGGTGTACCCCAAGGATATGTCTTGGGTCCACTCCTTTCATCTCTCTATACCCAGTCCTTGGTGCACTTATTTTTTCCCATGGCTTTCAGTATCATCTTTATGCTGATGATTCCCAGATCTACCTCTCTACACCTGAAATCTCTCCGGCAATCCAGGCCCGGATCTCTGTTCCTAATAGGAGACTTATCAATAAACTCAACAGCCTGGGGATGGGTCCCAAGATGGTGAACTAGATTAGAAATTGGTTGACTGACAGGCGGCAGAAGGTGACAGTAAAAGGAACTCACTTGGATGAAAGGAAGGTGATTAGCGGTGTGCCCCAGGGTTCAGTCTTGGGACTGGTACAGTTCAATATATTCGTGAGTAATATTGCCAAAGGGCTGAATGGAAAAGTCTGTCTTTTTGCAGATGACACAAAAATTTGCAACAGAGTAGACTCCCCGTAGGGAGTGGGGAACATGAGAAAAGATCTACAAAAGCTGAAAGAATGGTCTAATGCTTGGCAGTTTAAGATTTAATGTGAAGAAGTGCAGTGTAATGCTCTTGAGAAGCAGAAATCCAAGGGAATTGTATGTGGGTGCATGCCTCTCTTATTTTGGGAAGTGGAGATCATTTGGTGCAGTATGAAATGGATGTTTCTATTGCTTTTCTTCTTTTTCTAAATATTGTAATACATTTTTCAATGGAGCTGTGTGTTTGGAGTTTGCGGATATGACTGTTTGCCCATTGAATATGGTTTCTTATTTGTCTGTATTATCTATCTAATTGGCATAGTAGCAGCTATTGTAGCCTGTTTCAGTGATGGTGGTTTGACTTTCTTTCGGATTGCTTTCCTGGTGCATTTAGTCTGTGTGGTCGAAGTTTTTTTATTGCCATTTTGAAGACCTATTGTCCTTTTTGCTTCATTTATGGAAAGAGGAGCATACCTGTATGTTTTTGTTTCTTTTTACTTATGTTTTTATTCTTTATAGTGTTGAGTTTGTTGTTTGTTTTTAGTAAAAAGCTTTTTGTTTTATATTGTTTTTAGTAAGGTTAGTTTTGTGTGTTGTCAGCCTCACAACCACTGTTCCATCCAAGAAGGTGGGTTATTTCTTTGTAAGAGGTGCATTTAATGTTTATTATTTTTGTATATATGTTGTTTTATTGGTTTTCATCCATTGTTCACACTACATGAATTTTTCCTGTTTTTGTTTTGCCTTTGTGCTCACCCCAGAACATCTTTTGGATGGTTCCTTTTTAACTACAGCTCGGTTTTAACCCAACTGATGCCCCTGATGCAGGTTTTCTCCCAAAACATGTTGGGCATCTTATGAATATTTTATGTGCTTTGATGGACTACAAAAGGGGACTGCTGCTTTTGGATAGAGATCTGCAATTGCAAGTATTTACTTCTGGGAATTTTTCTAAATCTTGAGGAAAAGGAATTCTTTAGATTAAAGCTGTTTAATCTGTGAACCCAGTATATTTGTTAAATCAGTCAGGGCCTAGTAGCAGCAAAGAGCTTTCAGTTTAAATTTAAAACACAGAAAAGAGTTTTCTGGTTAAATTTAGAACCCACGACTCCTTCTATCAAAGCAATGGCTGTGGGACTCCCCCTGGAGATTGGTCACAGATTACCTTAGAAACACAGGACAGGGGTACGTGTAGCAGCCAGTTTTTAATACGTCTTCCTTCCCTCCCTCCCTCCCCAACACCCACCCACCCCTGGGATAATCGTAGCTTTATAGGTGCTTAAACCTCTTAAAGGAAAGGAGGTACCATATTCACTCTCAGGTGCAGCTGTTTATTCTCATCAGCATATATTATTTTTATTTATTTATTTATTTACAATTTCTTCTATACCACACTATTCAGCATCAGCGCGGTTTACATGGAACATAGAATCAGACAGGGTACATAAGTCTGAGTTTACAATTAACAGGAGAACCAACTTGGATAACAAGATAACTATTTACACAATGGTGTCATATTGAGACATAGTAAAAGGGTGATTTAATGGTCAGGGACTCATTGCATGGTGTGGTCACCTAGCTGATAGGGTATGGTGGCACAGTTGAAAGTATTTGAATGGGGATTAGGTTCACTACTCTCTGGAAAGAATTTTATGAACAGGAAGTGTTTAAGGACCAGAGATTAATTAAACTTCAGGTGAACAAAGTACATTAAATATATTAGGTATAGTTTTATTAGTATAAGTATCCCCAGCAACCCTTAGTAAGTAAAGAACTTAAATATCTAAACACAACTTTAAAACTCAGCAGTCCAGCAGCGAGATGGGGGCCTTCCAGTCTTTTGCACTGAGTATCACATGTATGATTTTCTCCCAGTTGGTGAGGGGTCTTACGTGTGCACAAGGTGGAGGAGTGGCCTAGTGGTTGGGGCAAGGTACTTCGGGCCGGAAGGTCGGGGGTTCAAATCCCACTAGAGGACAGCAACCTTGGGCCGGAAGGACTGGGGTTTCTAGTCCCACAGGTGCTCCTTGTGGTCTTGGGCAAGCCACTTAACCCTCCATAGCCCATGTTCCCTGTAAAATAGTTCTCTGTGTGCTGTGCTTTCCTGTCTAATCAATGTGTTTATACCTCAAAAATTTCCTGTCATGATTTGACAATTTCCAATCTGTAATCAAACCGCTGCTGATCGCTGGAAGTAGCGGTATACAAATGTATACTAAATAAAATAAATAAATAAAAATAAGGTGCAAGGAGCTCTTTGCTCTCAGGGAACGAGTCCAATCTCTGGAGGCAAGAGTAGCAGACTTGGAAGATATAAGGAAGACAGAGAGGTACATAGACAAAACCTACAGGGATATAGTCCTTAAGTCCCACCTCCAGTCTGGCAGCGTCCCTGTTGCCATGGAGGAGAGAGGTCACGTGACAGGAGAGCATCACCCTGGTGTGGCAAGAAGTGATCCTATAGCAAGGACCTGTCCTCCAGGTGATGTAACAAAAGTCTCACACTGAGGAAGTTTCTCCAGGGCCATGTGCCCATAAGGGAAGGGTTAGGACAGACATTATAGTTGGTGATTCGATCATTAGGTATGTAGAGAGCTGGGTGGCTGGTGGACACGAGGATCACCTGGTAACATGCCTGCCTTGTGCAAAGGTAGCGGACCTCATATGCCACCTAGACAAGGTCTTAGATAGTGCTGGGGAGGAGTCTGCTGTTTTGGTACATGTTGGTACCAATGACATAGGAAAATGTGGTAGGGAGGTTCTGGAGGCTAAATTTAGGCTTTTAGGTAGGAAGTTGAAATCCAGAACTTCCAGGGTAGCATTCTCCGAAATGCTTCCCATTCCACGTGCAGGACCCAAAAGGCAGACAGAGCTCCGGAGTCTCAATGCGTGGTTGAAACAATGGAACAAGAATGATTTGTTAGGAACTGGGGAACATTCTGGGGAATGGAGGGACTCTTCCAAAGGAATGGGCTTCACCTTAACCGGGATGGAACTAGGCTGCTGGCATTAACCTTTAAAAAGGAGATAGAGCAGCTTTTAAACTAGATAATAGAGGAGAGCCTACAGTCGCCCAAGAGCGCATGGTTTGTAACAATGTATCCTTGAAGGATACTACCAAAAAAATGAAGTTAGGGCACATCAGCAGAGAGGTTCCAATAAAAACAAAGGTAGCCCAAATGCCCTTGAGTACAGAGCAGACAGAGCTTAAAGGTTCCAAATTATCCCTGCCTACTGATAACCAGATTAATATGAATAAAATACAGTTTCTGAAATGCATGTATGTAAATGATAGAAGTCTAAAAAATAAGATGGGAGCGTTAGAATATATAGCACTAAATGATATGATTGGTATCTCAGAGACATGATGGAAGGAGGGCAACCAGTGGGGCACTGTGATACCTGGGTACAAATTATATCGTAATGATAGAACTGATCAAATTGGTGGAGGGGTTGCACTCTATGTTAGAGAGGGCATTGAGTCACAAAGTATTAAAGTTTTGCAGGAAACAAAATTTGCTGTAGAATCTCTATGGATTGAAATTCCATGTAAAAAGGGGAAGGTGATGGCAGTGGGGGTGTACTATCGACCGCCTGGCCAGAATGAACAAATGGATGATAAAATGCTCAAAGAAATCAGGGAAGCTAACAAAAGTTACAGCGCAGTAATATAATGGGTGATTTCAATTACCCTGGTATTGACTGGGTCAGTGTCATGGCAGGACATGCTAGGGAGATAAAGTTCCTAGATGAAATAAATGGCTGCTTCTTGGAGCAGCTGGTTCATGAACCGACCAGAGGGGAAGCCGTTTTGAAAGTAGTCCTTAGTGGAACACCATATCTGGTGCAAGAGATAAGGGTGTTGCGGCTACTTGGCAGTAGTGATCATAGCATGATCACATTTGATTTAATTAATGGAGGAGGGATGGTAAGGAAATCCACAGTATGACCTTTTAACTTTCAAAAGGGAGACTAAGATAATATGAGGAAAATAGTTAAGAAAAATCTAAAAGGAGCAGTTGCAAAGGTTAAAGACTTACATCAAGCTTGGGTGTTGTTTGAAAATACTATCTTGGAAGCCCAGACCAGCTGTATTCCATGCTTTCAGAAAAGTGGAAGGAAGTCCAAAAAACTGCCAGCATGGTTTAAAGGTGAGGTCAGAGAGGCTGTTGTTGCCAAAAAAGCATCTTTCAGGAAATGGAAAAAAGAGCCAAATGATGAAAATGGGAAACAGCACAAGTACTGGCAAGTCAAATGCAAGGCATTGATAAGGCAGGCAAAGAGAGAATTTGAGAAGAAACTTGCTGTGGAAGCAAAAACACCTAATAAAGACTTTTTCAAATACATTTGTAGCAAAAACCTGTGAGAGAGTCAGTTGGACCATTAGCAGCCAATGGTCCATGCAGGAGCCTGGCTGGGCTAGCCGGGGAAGTGCCTGGAAATCCAAAGGCATGGAATCAGGCACATGCAGGACGTCCAGGCCCTATGCCCTGATTCTGCTCCTACAGGGCTGTCTAGCTCCCGCAGGATCAGAATCGGAACCATATCTGGGCCGTCCAGATTTCTGGATGTCCGGACGACCTGGACATGCCCCATCAGAACTGGCTTCATTATGCATATATTTTCAAAACAAAGCTTAATATTTGAAAGTATGATGTCATCATATGTGTCTTTATAGGACTATTCTGGGAAGGATGGTGTTTAGCTGAATATGATTGAATTATCAAAACCTTAGGGGTGCTAAGAGTCTAAAAGTTAATTGCAAGGGGTTTGCTAGGCTAAAGGTTGACCTAGATGGCATGTGAAGGGCCAGTCAGAGGGTCCAGGTAAGGCCTCAGATGCTCATACAGCTTGCTTGTATTCCTCAAATTAGACCAATGGAGGGTGAGCTCTTGGTCCTGGGGATGGCCAGGGAGGGTAGCTGTATCTCAAGGATGCAAGCATGACTACTGTGCAGACAATGACCCTGCGCATGCTGAACTACCATCTGTGGGGGGGCGGGGGGGACACTGTGACTGCGACCCTGCTGCCCCTGCAGAGACAGTTCACTCTCTCACTCCCATGCAACAGTCTTGTGCCACTGGCATTGCTAAGTGCATTGCCATAGGGACTGATTGACTACAGGGTTTTTGCTGAGTACACATGTTCTGGCACATGCTGACTGTGTATTGTGATATGCATTGGCAGCTGGTGTGGGCCACTGACAACGCAGAACATTTCCACACACATTGTACAACTGGGGGGTCATTGCAAACTGCGACTAGCAGGGGTGGACGTCCAGTTTGTATGTCCAACATCTGCTATTTGCAGGGAGAAAATTGTGACCACCAGGCTCCCCACACATACATCATTGTTGTGTGGGGAGCTGTGGACAGGGGTATAAGGTGGAGGACCAGAGGAGGAGCGAGAGGACCGGAGGCAGGACCCCGACCCCAGACATACAGGGTAATTGCGGTTGCAGCCCTGTATGTCCGGGGTTGCCTTTTTAGATGGGGGATTTATTCTACCATGGAAGTGGAATAAGTCCCCCCCCCCCCGACATCAATGGCTAACCCTGCATGAACCCATGCGGTAAGTAACGGAAGGGGTTCACTGTAGCCCGATCCCGGCCTCGGAGGACCTGATCGGATGTTGGGTGGCAGGGAACATTAACAGAAGCAGTCAATTGGGATGCCTGCTTGGTGTCCCGGTGCCATGGTGATGGGATGACATGGCACTGGGGCTACATGCAGATGGCATGGCTGGGTTGGACGGGGAGTCGACTGGATGTCCGGGCTCTCCGAATCGGATCATGGACTGTCCATCCGGGCCCTCTGCACCCAATTTGTTCCCATGGGGAATGTCTAGCCATAGTGGGATCAGAATCGAGTGCATATCTGGCCCGTCCAAATTCTGGACATCCAGACATGCCCCGATCGTGATGGGGCCCATGATGTTTAGGTTGCGAATGGGCAGGGTGTGGCACAGAGTAGACATGGTGGGATCTGCACAGCCGGCTCATAGTTCTTACCATGCACAAACCGCCTTAACACAGGATCACTTACTGGCAGTTCAGTAGATGGCATAACATGCACCCGTGCTAACACTACACACAATATGGGCTCCGCTTTAGCTGTCAGTGTCATGCTTGGCATGCCCCTGACAGTACATACAACAGCGTTGCACTTTACATGCAGGGAAGGGATAAAGGTATCTTCTGCACCAAACAGAAGCTGTTGTCGCCCCCCCTCACATGTTGCTAACATGACTGCATGGTGGCAGTGGTGGTGGCATGACTCCTTTGTTATTGCGGTGGCATGTATGTGTGCCATCACTGTCACAGCAGTCACACCAGACATTCGTGTATGTGCACCCTAGGTGACCACTTAGTTTGACTAACAGACTAGCCGTCCTCGCTGAATTGTTCACGTGTCACCACATTTTCCACTTTGGCACCAGCACCATAGTGCCCTTTATTAAAATGGCACCATGCTATGACTGCCAATGGATCATTGTTGTTGTTGTTGTTGTTAAGTGCTGTCGAGTTGGTGTCGACTCATGTTGACACTCTGGATAGTTGACCTAAACTGTGTTCAATCTTCAGACAGGCGGCTCATTGTTGATAGAGTGGCACAAATAGCTGCTGTTATTGTATTGATCCATCTCATTGCTGACCTTCCTCTTTTGCACTGACCTAAACCCTTGGCATGCATGATGTCTTTCTCTAATGAACTCTCTCTTCACATGATGTGTCCAAATTATGAAAGTCAAAGTCTTGTTATCAGAGCTTCTAAAGAAAACTTAGGTTTGATTTCCTCAAGTAGCAACTGGTTTGTTTTTCGGGCAGTCCATGGTATACACTGTATTTGTCACCAGCACCATAATTCAAAGGCATCGATTTTCTTCCTGTCTAGCTTTTTCATTGTCCAACTTTCACATCCATATATTATTGAAAATACCATAGCTTCCGACAAGTCAAATGTTTGTATGGAGAGAGACATCCCTGCTCTTAGGAATCTTGGTCTAGGTCCTTCATAGTCATTCTGTCAAGAGCAACACATTGTCAGATTTCTTGACTGCTTGTCCTTTCTTTATTGCTTGTTGATCCAAGTAGAGTAAAGTTGTCAGCTATTTCAATTTCATATCCATCAAGGATGAAATTACTGATTTTGCCTTTTGTCAGGATATTTGTCTTCTCTACATTAACCCTGGAATTACCGAGATTTTTTGCACACACTGAATACCGTTGGAGTCATAAATGACAACAAATTTTAATTGTTAACCATGAAAATTTTAAACTAAACAGACAAAATATTATTCCGAATTAATTATTATATGAAGGCTAAATGTTTTGAAATTTAATGCTTTATCATAAAATTACATGAAGAAGAGTTGCCATGAAAGCAGTTTTTGCATGCACTTGATGAACACAGTAAAGTACTACAGTCATTTGCATGAGACACAGACAATTTCTGAATGTTCTTTGCAAACATTGTGCTTGCAGGAGGTGCAAACTATGTTGCTTTTCTTGTTTTTTTCTCTGGAACAGCAGTGACACCTTGCCCTTTTCTTTGGGATCCCAACATTGCAAACAGCATCAGTGGCTTCTTCAATGCTAGAAGAAGTCTTGCTGCTATTACTCTGAAGCAGCTGCTTTTCTAATTCCAAGAGGAATAGATGATGTCCGTGCTTTGACTTGGACAGCCATTCTGGATTTAGTGACATCCAAACAATGAAGGCATTCAAAGCACTGATGTCCATCATGTTGTAGAAGATTGTCACTGGCCAGCGTCTTGTCATTCGTTTTGTGGTATATGTGCGCAACATTTGATCTGCAGTATATACTCCACCTTTACTAGAATTATAGTCCAAGATCATGCGTGTTTTTTTGTCTGGACGTGTGTCATCTACTTCTTCTTGATCATGCAAACTGCTCAGAAGAACAACCACTTTTCCTTTCATCGGGCAATAGGAAACCATAGTGGCGTCATCGCGAAAGGCAAACAGTGAAGTGAATACCTCTCTGCCCTTTGCTGGTACAAATTCTGGAGGTAATTCTTTTCTGTTCTTTCAAATTGTCCCCAAAAGTGTCATTTGTTTTTCTAGCAATTTCTGTGACAGGGATAAACTGCAGAAGAAATTGTCAACAGTAACATTTCTGCCAGATCACGTCAATCCTTCAGGGAGTTGCAGCACAACCCTTTCACCCTGATTCTGTTCCCTGTTTTGTCCGAGTTCCCTTCCTGTATATACTTGAAGACACAGAACAAATGACGTTGCACTGTCATACAACATCCATAGCTTTATGCCATATTTCCCAGGTTTGCTGGGAATATATTGTCTGAATGGAACACAGCCATGAAATGTAACCAGTTGCTCATCCACAGTAACATTTTCACCAGGAACAAAGGCATCACTTAGAGTTGCTTCCCAGGTACCAAAAGTGTGTCTGATTGGAGCAAGCTTATCCACGCCTCATTGTTCACATCTGTTGGTTGCATCATCAAATCTGAGAGCACAAGAAATTTGCTGAAAATGGTTACAGGCCATATTTTTGCCGAAAACAGAACAACCATCTTCAAGGTTCCACAACTGAACTATGGATTCATTTTGTAACTTGTACACACCTGAGAGGATCAGAAGTCCAAGAAAACATTGAAATTCTCCGTCTGTCAAATCTTTCCAGGTGTCGTCATAAATGTGTCTTCCTTGTTTGCTCGTCCACATCATGATTTCATTCAATAAGTTCTTCCTCATGAACAAGTGGAATGCTGCGAGAGGGCCATCAACATTTCGTACAGCATACCTTGTAGGACCTTGTTGTACAGGCATGACATTAGCTCTGGCGTATCTTCCAGCAGTTTGCTTTATAGGTTTCCTGTTCCATGATGTGGCATCCTTAGATACATAGGCTTCAATGGCAACATTTGTGCTTATAGTAGATGACTTCTTAGCTCCTCTACGACCACAACTAAGATTCCTCAAAGATGATACTGACACTGAGGACTCCTGCCTTCTTCCCCGTCCAGCACAGCCTCGACCTTTGCCTCGACCTGAAACTTGACTCTTTGCTGCAGGTGATGTTACCGACTCAACATCAGTCTCACATTCACTTGGCGACCAACTGCTGTTGCCATCTGAATCATGACTGTCATCATCATATTTATTGCCCGAACTTGGCTGATATGCTTCTTTGCTTGCTGAATATGCTGCATCATCAGACGACTCAGAGCCGTCACTGTCAGCATCTCATTGCAATATTTCTCTTACTTAGGCAGCTGAATACTTTCGTTTTGACATCATAAACAATAACCTAAAATAAATAAACAAAGATAAAGTTGAATAAAACACAAAGCAGTTTTACTATAGGTGTACAATAATCGTGATGAATGAGCTGAAAGCCTTTAGGTTTCATCGGAAATAATGAGAGAACGTATGATATCAATTACAGAAAATGTGTAATTTTCATAAAATAAGAGTACAAAAAATAAATGATACATAATTAATGATAAATATCTTTGTCAGATCAAAAAATTCACAAAACTGAAAATTGTATCACGATCCAAACCGGACATAAGCAACTGGGGTCAAAAATGACCCCACTGGTACTCTGTGCTGCAATTCATCACTAGCGTCACCTAGCGGATGAAAATTATTCCTCTCATGGCACAATATAAAGAGAACATTGACATGTGAAAAGTCATAAAAAGATTGCATTCTTGAACAACTAGTTTCCGAGATACGCACCCAGGGTTAAGGTGCAGACCGATTTTAAGACTCAGTTCCTTGATCTTGAGAAGCAAATGTTTCAGATCATTTTCACTTTCAGTCAGTAATGTGGTATCATCAGCATAGTGAAGGCTGTTGATGAGTCTTCCATCAATCTTCACACCTCGGTTGTCTTCATACAGTCTTGATATTCTGATGATGTGTTCTGCATATAAATTAAACAGGAAGGGGGAAAACATGCAGCCTTGTTGTATGCCTTTGCTAATTTTCAACCATTACTGAAACTTGGTTTAACGAGTTGTATGAATGGGATATAACCATGGCTGGCTATAATCTATTCAGAAGAGACAGAGAAGGTGGAAAAGGAGGAGTAGCCCTATATGTCAAAAACAATATTTAAGCTACTGAAATGCAGGTGACATGGGGAAAAGAAGAAGCGCTATCAATTGTCTTGGAAAGAGGAGATGGCACTGTCATCCATACTGGTGTGGTCTGCATGTCTTCAACTCAAACCAAAGAAATAGTGAATTGATTATAAATATAGCAAAGATAGCCACAAATGGGGAAGTGATCATATTGGGTGACTTTAATCTACCCTCTGTAGACTGGAGTATTCCTACTGCATATCTGGAAAGAAATTGTGGATGCCTTCCAAGATGCATTACTTAGACAAATGGTGATGGAACTGACCAGGGAAAGCTCGAAGCTGGATTTAGTGCTCACCAACGGAGATAGCATGTCAAATGTCCGGGTGGGTGCTCCTGTGAGCAACAGTGATCATCAAACGATGTGGTTTAAGTTAAAAGCCAAGGTGCAGTCTGGGGGCGGAGCCTGAGATAGGGCGGAATGGTCGCATAGAGTCTAGCTCCGGAGGGATTCCTGCTGTATCCTGGTCTACACTGCTGAAATGCATTCAGAAGAGTCGGAAGGTGGCAATACCAAGGCGGGGAAACCGGTCGGGGCAAAACAGAACAGGTTGGAGTTTGCAGCGATGCAAAATACCAGTGCAAAATTCTCCAAAACCGAGCCCCTTTTGCCGCAAAAAATGGCCGCCGTGCTCGAGAATTGCTGAAAGAAGTACGTGCAGTGAAAGAGATGGTGAAAGCTAATGGCGAATCACTTGCTTGTATGCAAGAGGACATCGGTCTTCTTAAAGGTTGAATGGAGGGGCTCTCTGTCAGCTCTGTCGAGAGTTAATGCGCACGAGGAGAGGTTAAGAGATTTGGACAAACTGACTAAGCAAGTCAAAATCATGCAGAGGGATATCAAAGATGGAAATAATAGGGCACGCAGGAACAATATTAGACTTGTGGGGGTCCCGGAAGGAGCCAAGGGGAAAGATCTGCTTGCATTTCTACTGAAAATGATTCCCTCGGCCCTAAAAATCAACTTTGAAATGCCGTTTGAAATAGAGCGTGCTCACCGGATTCCCTCTCAGATCCCCCAGGGTAATAGACACCCTCGCCCTATCATCATGAAGATCCTCCAATACCAAAAGGTTGTCCAGATCTTGGCTGCGGCCCGGTCCCGTGCGCCAGTGGACTTCGAAGGGCATAAGCTAATGCTGTTTCCTGATTTTGCGAAAAGTACCGTGGACCGGAGAAGAAATCTTATGGCTCTGAGACCCCAACTACAACAGCTTCAGGCGCGCTACGGGCTCTTTTAACCGGCTCGGATGAGGGTCACACTACACAATCAGACGCGCTCTTTTGAAGACCCAGAGGCTTTGCAAGCTTTCTTGGAGGAAAAGGAACATTTGCACATGCGCTGAGGCCCTTTCTGTACTGGGCTTGCCTCCAGTGAACTAATTACGCAGGAGAATAACAGTGAAGTTAACTGCTTTTTGCCAGGCCCATGTGCGTCGGCCTAGACCGTGGGGCCTTGTCCTGGCCTGGTATTGTTAGGAGTGAGAAGGGTTGAATCTGTGCATTATATGTGTGATGCTTTACTTGTATGTGTAGACTGAATAATGTGTTTTTGTTTTTTTTTGTTTTTTCCCCCTCCGTGCCCATTCTGCAATCTCATGGCTCACCCATGGTTTTCTGATTGGTTTTCTTTAGGTCCATTCATGTTATAGACGTTGTTTCTTTCTCACTTTTGGTAGTACATGTAAGAATGGGAAGATACGGTAGCTGGTGTGTTCTTCTTGCTACCTTATGGGATAACACTGTTGATTTAGATGTGGTAAGGAGGGTTGTGGTTTTATACATAGAGCTGGCTAGATCTAGGATGTGTAAGATGGGCCCTAATAGTGTCTGTGTGAGAGCTGTCAAATGGTTATCCCAATGCTAACTCTAAAGATTATGTCCCTGAATGTCAAAGGGATTAACAACCCAATAAAACGGAAGAAAATAATCCTGTATGGGAAGCAAGAAAAAGTTGATATTTTTCTTCTGCAAGAGACTCATCTGAATTTGTGGGAGTCTCTGAAGTTAAGCTTAAAACTCTTTAAGTTGGCAGCATTCTCAGCTGCCCTACATAAACATAATGGAGTAGCCATATTGATTAGGTCATCATTGGCTTCCAAAGTGCTTCAAACATGATCAGATCTGGACGGGAGATGGGCTAAAGCAAGGCTTGCGATTGGAGAGTTAGACCTGGTTATCATGAATATATATGCCCCCAACAACGATAACCCGGAGTTCTTTAAATGCGTTGCTGAAGTAATACACGCAGATCCCTCCCCAGGGTTAATTTTAGGCGGGGATTTTAACCTCACTTTGGACTCCCTGGTGGATAGGAAGCCTTCTAGGGTAACCAGACCTCTTAAATCTCACTCAGTTCTTGCTTCATTGATGCAGGAGGTTGGTCTGGTGGACATATGGAGGCTGCTGCACCCCGGGGATCGAGAGTTTACTTTCTTCTTTGCCCCGCATCAGTCCTTATCGTGTATTGATTTACTTCTGATTTCTAAAGCTCTGGTTCCCACGGTTACATCTGCTAGTATACATGCAACTCACATCTCAGATCATGCGGCCATTTCGATGGAAGTGCTGACAGATTCTCAGACTCCCAAGCCCACTAGGTGTTTTTTTGATAGATCACTTCTAGATAACATGGAGTTTTGTCTTAATATTCGAGCTGCCATTGCGGAGTACTTCCAGTTTAATCCTCCTCATGCTACTGCTGGATGGGCTAGATGGGAGGGCTTCAGAGCATCAATTAGAGCCTCCATTACTAGCTTTGGGATCAGACTGGCTAGGCTGCATAAAGAACAACTTCGGGAGCTAGAAACGCAGATAAAGGCTGGGGAGAGGATCTTAGTGAAGCGCTCTGATCCCAATATCCTGATACGCTTGCAGAGGCTAAGGCTTAAATATAATTTCGGAAGTCTCGCAAAATATCAAGGCTCAGTAAAGCTTATATTATCTGGAAAGTAACAAAGCTGGTTGCTTACTGGCCAACTCTCTGCGGGGCCGTAGGGAGGCTGGCCGAATCTCGGCTGTAAGAGATCCCCTTACTCAAGTGCTGCTTACGAAAGACACTGACATTGCAGAAGCCTTCAGAGGTTTTTTTTAAGCAGCTCTATACAGGTGAAGCTGTATTCTCTCAGGAATTATTTGATGCCTTGTTGGATAAAGTCCATAGGCCAACTCTGAGTAAAGAGGCAGCAGAAGAACTAAACAAACCAATTTATCTAGAGGAGATTAATCAAGCTATTAGGTCCCTGGCAGGGGGGAAGGCCTCAGGACCAGATGGTCTCCCAACGGAATTTTTTAAGATTTTTGTCAAGGAACTTGGTCCGTATCTCCAGCAATACTTTCAGTCATTACTCGAGGAGAGCCCGCATGTGGGTGCTTTTGCTGCAGCAAAGGTCATTGTTTTGGAGAAGGCTGGAAGAGACCCCAGGTGATGAACAACTACCGCCCAATATCCCTGTTAAATGCTGACTATAAAATTTATGCTACTGTACTAGCGCGCCGGGTGGCGGGGGTAACTCCCTGGCTGATCCACCCAGACCAGTGTGGCTTTGTGGAAGGGAGGTCGACAGCGGACAATGCCAGACTTTTGTGCCATGTGCTGGTAGAGGCGGAGAGAAGTGCTTCCCCTCTCGTGGGCTTATCTCTTGACGCTGAAAAAGTGTTCAACCGACTAGAATGGGATTTCCTGTTCGCTGCGCTCAAGTGGTTTGGTTTTGAAGAAGGTTTTCTTAGTCTCTTGAGAGTAATGTACATCAGACCTCTGGCCACCATCTGTGTTAATTTTACTCAGTCCCGGGATCTACTTTTGGGTCGAGGTACCCGGTAGGGGTGCCCTCTCTCGCCAATGCTTTTTAATCTCGCACTGGAGCCTTTGACTCTTTTGCTGCGACAAAATTCCAAGATTCAGGGTATAAATATTGCAGGGGTGGAGACTAAGCTCTCGGCTTACGCAGACGATCTGCTGCTGTTCTCTAACCCTGTATCTGTGCTGCACATCTTAAACCAGATGAAACAATACTCGCGGTTGTCGGGGTACAAGATCAATTGGTCTAAATCTGTTGTTTTCCCTCTCAACCCATAGGTATCTAGAGCGGATGTGCAAGATTTCCCGTTCATATGGGAACCCAAAAGGGTTAAATATCTGGGGGTGTATTACGGTTACCCATTGGAGGAGGCGATCAGTTTCAATGTAGAAGGTGTACTGGCTAATATTCGGAGTATGATCAATAACTGGTCCCCGCTGTTTCTATCTTGGTGGGGTCGCTTGGAAACAATTAAAATGACCATCGTTCCTAAAATCAATTATGTGCTTGAAATGTTGCCATTTTATCTGCCCCCCCCCCCCCCTGTTTTACCAACAGGTGGAGAGGTTGTTGACACAATTCCTGTGGAACAACAAGCCGGCCAGGATCGCTCTCAAAAAACTCAAGACTAACAAGGAAAAAGGGGGAGTTCGCTTCCCCGACTTTTGGAGATATCACAGTGCTTTCTTGTTGCGGCAGGGTTCCAGATGGAGAGAGCCACTGACGGCGCAAAGTCCGGTGTGGTTGGCGCTGGAGGAGAAGCTAGTGGCTCCTTTTCTGATGAACCTTCTCCCCGGGATGCTCATGAGGGATAAGTTTGGGCAGAGGCAAATTGTAAGAGATACGCAGAGGGCCTTCCAAGAGCTATTACATCTACTTGACCTGCAGCAGAGGGTGTCCACCTTCTCCCACTATGGTATAACCCCCTCTTTAAGATACAACAGAAGTCTTTTGCTTGGCCACAGTGGTATACGATAGGCATATGGACCATTAGCCAATTGCTTAATGAGGGCAGGTGGAAGAACTTCGACAAGTTACAGCAGGAGTTCGACCTCCCTGTCTCATTATATTTCCAGTGGCTCCAGTTGCGGGACTGTGTGGGGAAATCTGGATTAAGTATCAATTCCCTTGATGAAGAGTGGGGGGTATATATAAAAATTCAGGAAGCCCAGGTGGTTAAAGGGGGGGCCTCCTTTTTTTATAAATTAATGAATTTAGCCTCCCAAGAGCAGGTAATTGGCCTCCAGAGGGTTTGGGAGCATGACTTAGAGGGCTCGATCTCTCAACCTATGTGGGATAAGTTTTGGTCCAAGCAGATTAGGATAACCAAATCTGCCTCAATTACCCAGTCACTATTCTTTCTTGCTCATAGAGTGTACTATACCCCTGTGAGGATGGCCAAGTGGGATAAGAATTAGAGTGGGGCGTGCTGGGCTTGCCAAGGAAGCATGGGGACCTTGTCACATATGGTCTATGAATGCCCCCAGTTGCATCCTTTCTGGCAGCAGGTTTGGATATGGATACAGGAGGTGTTGGGTTTTAGGGCCCCCCTTACCTGGGAGATTATAATGTTTCAATCAAGTATAGAGATTCCTTCTCTTAGAAAAGGTGGGCACTTCTTATTAGACTTTATGTTAGGTGTGGCTTTATATATGATAGCCTGTAATTGGAAGCGGACAACTGAGCTTCGCTGGCAAGCCTGGTGGAACAATGTATGTATATATAGTAAGTTCGAGCAGATGCCCCGGAAAGGCACTGCCCTACATCCCCTTAGTAAGCATAAATGGCAGGCCTTAATAGACTTTGGTGCTGCTGCTCGCTGCTAGAATGTGTAATGGTAGATGTAAGGTTGTTATTCCAGCTTTTTGCGTTCGGTTGTAAGATACGCATTCTGTTGTGTATGCTATATCACATGCCTCTATGCTGTAAGACAAATGTTATTAAGTGGGTAATGAGTGAGTTCTGAAGGATTTTGGATGGACCAGGGAGGGCAGGGAGGGAGAGGGGGTTGGGGGTATGGGGGACTGTTATGGTGTGTTTGTTGTCTTTTGGTTTTTTCTCTTTTTTTTGTAATCACGTGATATGGTGATGGTTGTAACTGTTAAAAGCTAAATAAAGATATTAACAAAAAAAGCCAAAGTGCAGTCCAATCATAGCAAGCTCAAAGTCCTAGACTTCAAAAACACTGACTTCAATAAAATGACCAAGTACCTGAAGGAGTTGGCAGGGTGGGAGGGGATAAGGGAAGTGGAATTGCAGTGAGCTAAACTAAAGGTGGCAATAAAAGGGGCAACAGATACATATGTAAGGAAAGTAAATAAAAACAAGAAGAAAAGGAAATCTATTTGGTTCTCCAAAGAAGTGGCTGCTCAAATAAAGGAAAAAAAAAAACATCTTTCATAAAATTCAGAAGATTGCAAACAGAGGAACACAGAAAGGTATACAGGATCAAACTAAAAGAGACAAAAAGAGAAATGAGGATAGCAAAATCAAAGGCAGAAGAAAAGATGGCTAAAGATGTGAAGTGTGGCAACAAAACTTTCTTCAGATATATTCGGGAGAGGAGGAAAATCAGAGGTGGAATTGCAGGACCCAGACGTACTGGGAACAGACTCATGAAAAGTGACACTGAAAAAGTGAAAATGCTAAAGAAATAATTCTGCTCTGTTTTTGCTAAAGAAAATCCTGGAGAAGGACCACCTGTGACTTCCAAATATAAAAATGGGAATGGAGTAGATACCACATCATTCACAGGAGATGATGTGTTAGAACAATTTGCAAAACCATGGGATAAGATGGGATACATCCCAGGATACTGAAAGAGCTCAGAGAGTTCTTGCAGGCCCGTTAAAGAATGTTTTTAACAGATCCTTGGAGACAGAAGAAGTTCCTCAGGACTGGAGAATGGCTGATGTGGTACCTCTTCACAAAAGTGGTAACAGGGAAGAAGTGACTGGCCGGTAAGCCTTACCTCGGTGGCAGGAAAAGTAATGGAGGTGCTCCTGAAAGAGCGAATAGTGGACTTTCTCAAAACCAACAAGTTGCATGATCTGAGGCAACATGGTTTTACCAAAGGACGATCTTGCCAAACAAATTTGATTGAGTTCTTTGACTGGGTGACCAGAGAACTAGATCAGTGGAATGCGATGGATGTCATCTACCTGGACTGCAGCAAAGCCTTTGATACTGTTCCTCATAGGAGGCTTATCAGTAAACTCAATAGCTTGGGGATGGTTCTCAAGGTGGTGAACTGGATCAGAAATTGGTTGACTGACAAATGACAGAAGGTGATGGTAAACCAAACTCACTCAGATGAAAGGAAGGTGATTAGCAGTGTGCCCCAGGGTTCGGTCCTGGGACCGGTACTGTTCAATGTATTTGTGAGTGATATTGCTGAACAACTGAATGGAAAAATCTATCTTTTTGCAGATGACACGGAAATTTGCAACAGAGTGGACTCCCATGAAGGAGTGGAGAACATGAGGAAAGATCTACAAAAGCTGGAAGAATGGTCTAATGCTTGGAAGTTAAGATTTAATGTGAAGAAGTGCAGTGTCATGCATTTAGGAAGCAGAAATCCAAGGGAAATGTACGTGATAGGGGGTGAGAGATTGGTGTGCACGGACCAGGAGAAGGACCTTAAGTGATTATTTCTGAAGATCTCAAGGTGACGAAACAATGCAACAAGGTGATGGCAAAAGCCAGAAGGATGCTGGGTTGTATACAAAGAGGAATTACCAGTAGAAAGGAAGAGGTACTAATGCCACTGTAGAAGTCGCTGGTGAGGCCTCACTTGGAATATTTTGGAGAACATATCTCGCAAAGGATATAAAAAGGTTGGAAGTGTCTCAGGGAAGGTGACCAAAATGATTTGGAGCCTGCATCAGAAGACTTATGAGAAGAGACTTGAAGACCTAAATATGTATACTCTGGAGGACAGGGGAGATATGATTCAGAACTTTAAATACTTAAAGAGTATTAATGAACAAACAAACCTCTTCCAAAGACGGGGAAGCTGTAAAACTAGAGGGCATAACATGAAGCTGCAAGGGGGTAAATTGAAAGGCAAAGTCAGGAAATACCTTTTTACCGAAAGAGTGGTGGATGCTTTGAATGCTCTCCCAATGAAAGTGGTGGGGGGCAAATACAGTGACAGAATTCAAAATGGCATGGGACAGACACAGTGGATCCCTTTAAAGTAACAGGATAAAATCAAAATAAACTTAACTATCTCTTATATCTGAACAGATAGTGGTGCCCTACACAGAGCGGTGGATACACTCCTAAACAAAGGCATGGGGAGGAGTGACCTGCACGGAGCGGCAGGTGCACCTACTCTTGCCACCTTGCTTGGCAGACTAGATGAATCATACTGGTCTTTATCTACCATCATTTACTATGTTTCTATGTATCTCCTTGTTCCGTTCGAACTGTTGCTTCTTGATCAATGTAAAGATTGTGCAAGATAACTATCAGGTGTTCTGGTATACCCATGCTTCTTAATGTGGCCCAGAGTTTCTCATGGTTTACACAGTCAAAAGCCTTCTGTAGTCAATAAAACACATATAGATATCCTTTTGGTATTCTTTTGTCTTTTCAAGGATCCATCTCACATCCGCGATGTCTCTCATTTCTCGCCCTGTCCTGAACCCTGCTTGCACTTCAGGCAGTTCTCATTCTAGGTATGGTTGTAGTCTCTGCTGAATGATCTTGAGTAGAATCTTGCTGGCATGTGGGATCAGAGCGATTGTGCAATAATTTCCACATTCAGTTGGATCACCTTTCTTCAGTCTTGGTATGAACACAGATATTTTCCAGTCAGGTGGTCATGAATTTGTCATCCAAATTTCCTGGCAGAGCCCTTAAGTATGGTAACAGCTGCATCTGATTGCTGTAATACTTTTTTTGGGAATGCCATCAATGCCTGGTGCTTTGTTCTTTGATAAGGCTTTCAATGCTGCTTCGACGTCTTTCATCACCAATGGTTCCTGATCATAAGATGCAGGTTGAAACAGCTGTTGGTCTACTTGATCTTTATGGTATAATGACTCTGTATATTCTTTCCACCTTTTCTTGATCTTTTCATCATCATTTAACATGGATCCTTGAGCATCTTGTAGCATTGCAATTCAAGGATGGAATTTTTTCTTTAACTCCTGTAGCTTTAGGAAAGCCAATCGTCTTCTTCATCTACTAGTTTCTGATTGTAATACTTCTCATTGTCTCATCTTGCTGCACATTGGAAATCTCTGTTGAGTTCTGTGATTGCCTCTCTTTCTCCTCTGACTTTAGTTTCTCTGCATTTCTGGGCAATTTTCAGAGTTTCTTCAGTCATCCATTTTGAGAGTTTTTGCTTTTTTCACCTTTTGTACAGGCTTCTCACTTTCTTCCAACACAATCTTCTTGATGCTATACCATAACTCTTCTGGAGCTCTGTCATTTGTATCTAAGGCAGCAAATCGATTTTGCAGGCAGTCTTTGAATTCTGGTGGTATATTCTCAAGGTCATATTTTGCCACATTCATGAGTGGCTTGCTCTTTTTTTTTAACTTTAGCTTGAGTGTGAATACTAGTAGTTGGTGATCTGTAACACAGTCAGTTCCAGGTTTTGTTTCTGTTGATGTTATGGAGCTTTTCCTTCATTGACTTCCACAGATGTAGTTAATTTGATTTTTTTTCAATCCATTGGGTAAAGTCAATGGGGTATGTTTACTAAATGGCAGTAAGGGAGCAGTCTTTTCCATGCGTTAACGGCAGCGATAAGGGGTTACCGTGTGGTAAGTGTGTTGGACGTGTTAGAGGCAGTTCGGCATTAAAGGGGCGGTAGTGGACACTTACCGTGTGGTAACAGGACATTAAGGGGTGGTAGTGGACTCTTAGCATGCGGTAACGGGGCATGCTGCAGGAAAGTGTCTGGCATGCACCTTACTGCAGGAAAGCCATTGCAAAAGGTATGGATGCAAGCACAAATGGTAGCTGATGGAGTTTGCTCACCTGATGCCTGGCAATGTGGCAGTATATGTGATGAGCATGTTTGACTGTAGAGCAGACCTATGCTGTTGACTAGGCGTGATAGGCATCTGCCTAGTAAATGATGGTCAGTGTGTGTATTGGCTATGTCATGAGTGGGTGGTGATGGTGGCAGCAGAGTCAGTGGAGTGGATGCAACAGTGGGGGACGCTGTGATAGGCATACAGTCCTAGATGCTCCTGAAAGCATACACCGTGTCGTAAGCTATATTATAGTGTCTGTGAGGTGTGGACATGTATCCAGATGTACTGTCAGTGTGTGGCATGCCAAGGACCAGGATAGTGTCTGGGTGGAGGCAGCATGTTCCTGATGTGGGCAGCAAAGTGAGGATTGTCCATGAGTGCACATGTGGAGCAGTCACAAGAGAGATGGGCATGATATGGCTAACAGCTGCAAATGACCCATGATGGCCATGGTGCGGCAGCTTACTGTTGCCGCTTTCACTTATATCTAGATATTCAATGTCAGGGCTATATCCAACCACCAGCATTGAATGTCTAGTATCCCTGGATAGTGTTTTAGCTATCTGGTTAGCAGAGATTTCAGCCACTAGCCGGATAGCTCAACTGGCTAAAGTTAGGCCTGCTTTTGTTGTCCTAACTTTAGTTGGTTTAAGTTAACCGGCCAACAGCTGAATATCGCCCTGCCCAGTTAACTCTGGTGCTGCCCCCACTTTAGCTCAGAATGCCCCGACACTAAGCAATTAGCATCAGGTATACAAACTGGGCAGTAGTGGATATTCAATGGCACTAAGTGGTTTAATGCCACTGAACAGCCTGTTGACCGCGGTTTAACCAGTTAGCAAGTCTACTAATTGGTTAAAATGTTTTGAATATCCCCCCTGCCCCCCCTCAGTTTTTATTAAACCACAGTGACCACAATGGTTAAATACTGACCTATTCCAAATCCCATCGCTCTGGGATTTAAACTGCAACACCAATAGCTTTGCACCACAGATTATAACTTAAACTATAAGTCTTAAAGATCAGAGCAAACTTTATTTCCTGCGCTTAAGATAAACAGCTAATAATAAACCCAGATAATATTCTATCGCTCATGTATTATTCATGTATTTATAGAATAAATGTTTCTAATCTAATACTTTGCCTATCAGTGATAAAACAGTTTATATTTCCAGTTAAATTTCTCCAGTTTTCTACATACTATTATATTACCTCGCTCTAATGAACAAAAATGATTAAGCAACCCCAATTAAGCCTCTAGACCACTTCTCTCACCGAGTGGTATGGATTTTACTGTGCAAAGAATAAATGAATCAACCATCATTTTATATCCTTTCTAGGACTCTTAGCATCTCCTATTTAGTAGAGCTATAAAACCACTAGCTTGCCGCCTGAGAAGTATGAGTGTATTTTCTCTCTGAACATAAATCCCAACAAAAAAAAGAAGCTGTTGAAACAAATGAAAAACCTTCAATGCTCTTGATAGCAATGTTTAAATATTTCAAGCCATTCACCTCAAGTTTGGCAAGTTTCAAAAACAAATCGCTGACACCGTCACAGACAAATCTTCGAAGTACTGTAAGTTCATATGCTTTTACTTGCAACTATGTCAAACGATTCAATGCATTTTGTAAGGATGTGCATAGGGAAAACATGTTTGGTTCATTTTCAGTTCATTTGGCCTTTTCTCCCAGTTTTTGAAAGTTTTTCTTAGTTTGTTTCACATGTTCATTTTAATGAAAATAAAAACAAAAATGAATGCAGGATAAAATTTTATAACACACACTAAGGGGGTGCTTATTAAGGTGCACTGAGCAGTTAGCATGGGATTAAGTGCATTGATGGTTAGCTAGGACCCACAGTAATGGCTACTACATGCTAAAAACAGCTAGCACACTAAAAATCCCATGCTAACTACATGTCAAGCTATCAGGCAGGAAGTGAGAGAGATATGAGCGGAGAATGAAGATGGTCAGTGCTTGTAGTCAGTGGATGATAAGTTCCCTTGTGCTCTTAACTCTGAAGATAACGCAGTCTCCTGATTAGGCATCAACTACGCCTGCGCTAAGTGCATCAAAGTTACTGGCAGTTAGCATGACCACTCAGAAAAAAATAGGGCAATAAGCATATTTAACCCCTGCCCCTCCTGATCTGCATTAGCAGCCCCTCCTCAATCCAGTCCCCTACCCAAACAGCATGACTCCTCTCCCTGATCCATTTCTCAGTCAGCATCACGTTCCTACCACTACTACTAAGCATTTGTATAGCGCTACCAGTCGTACGCAGCGCTGCACAGACATGTAAGAGACAATCCATGCCCATCAGAGCTTACAATCTAGTTAAGACAAAACACAGAAGGTGTAAGCAGGGGTAGAATAAGGGGAAAGAAAAAAGGAGATCAGGTGAGTCAGGATCCAAAAGCAGCAGCGAAGAGGTGAGCTTTCAACCTGGATTTGGGTTAGAGAAGGTGCCTGGCGTACAGACACAGGTAGTTTGTTCCAGGCGTAAGGTGCAGCAAGGTGAAAGGAGCGAAGTCTGGAGTTAGCAGTTGAAGAGAAGGGCACAGATAAAAGCAGTTGGCTAGAAGAGCGGAGTTCCCGAGGGGAGTTGTAAGGAGAGATGAGAGAAGAAAGGTACTGAGGAGCTGCAGAGTGAATGAATTTATTCCTTCCTGATAAGTATCACCTCCCCACCCCGATCACCTTCTCAATCAACATCACTTCTCCACCTCATCCCCTTCTGAGCAGCATCTTCACCCATCACAGTCCCCTTTCTGATCAGTATCACCTCTCTACCCTGATTCCCTTCCAAATTAGCATCACCCTGATCTCCCTCCTAGTCAACATCACCCCAAAGAGCAATACCTGACTCTCCCCCTACCCCTGCCCCCTCCCCCGGCACTTACCAGGGGTTTCCCTGGTGGGACAGTGGTAGAGAAGGAGTCCTGCCCCTTTGTCAGCTTGGGTTGAAAATGGCAGCTTTGATCCATATTGGTAGTCTCCCAGTATTACAGCTAGAGGTCAATCTGCCACATAAGGTAGAAAAACCCTTACTTGGAAGCTTTGGCTTATTTGGCATTTCTTCCTTACTTGGCATGTTGCTTCCTAGTAGTAATACCACTAGACCACTACTAGGAGTCAGAGCCTCCATTTTGATCACAGATATGAAAGGAGCACAACCATCTTGGGATGTTTCTGATCAGCCACTATCCCACCAGGGAAACCCTGGTAAGGGGATCGGGGGTGGGGATGGTAAGGTGATGCTCTTTGGGGGAGGGGAAGTGGGGAGTTATGCTGATCAGGAAGGAGATCAGATTGAGGATGTGATGCTGACTAGGAAGGAGAATGCGATGGGGATGTGATGCTGACTAGGAAGGAGAATGCGATGGGGAGGTGATGTTGATCAAGAAGGGGATCAGGCAGGTGATGCTGATTGAGAACAATATTTGATTTTAAGAACTGATGTTGACTGGAAAGGGCATGAGGGTAAGGAGATGATGCTGATTGGGAAGGGGATTGGAGTGAGGGTGGGAGGTGCTACGGATAGGGAAGATGATTGGGATGGGGGTGATGCTGATCAGGAAGGGGAGTAGTCTGAGAAAGTGATGCTGATTGGGAAGGGGATCGAAGACAGGAGGTAATGCAGATCAGGAAGGGGACTGGGATGGGGTGGTGAAGCTCATCGGGAAGGGGATCCAGGCCATTGAGAGGTGATACTGATGCAGTTCGGGAATGTTGGGGGCAATGCTCAGGCACTGGACTTTTTCATGCATGGGGCCGTGGTAACTGCACTGGAAACTATCATGAATGAACTCACTGCAGTAAGTGCCTGCTCTATATGGTAAATAAAGGGGAGATGTTTGCCATGCCCCCAACATTTACTGCACAGGCTTTGTACTTACTGCACATTCATTTTTGTACCTAATCCACAGTAAGTACAAAATCTTACCACATTTTAGTAAATTGGCCCTTAAGGCCACACATGGGCTGCATTACCAGCTTGGGGCTCTTTGCTAACTGCAAGGGGTGTGCTTATCCCTCGCCCTGCAGTTAGCGCAGATAAGCCATGCAGTACCACTCAGACTAGGCGATGGCTACAACTAGTGCCACCCATTGAGGTGGCATTAGTTACACCTGGACTACCAGCATCAAGAGTGGTTAGCACAGTTAGAAACATAGAAACATGACAGCAGATAAAGACTTTACAGCCTATCAGTCTGCCCTACCATATGAACCACTAAGCTCTACAGTCCTTTTTCCTTTCGAGATCCTCTCCTTGTCCCATGCGTTCTTGAATTCAGATACAGTTTTTGGGAGATCATTCCATGCATCCTCCACTCTTTCTATAAAGAAATATTTCTGCAAATTGCTCCTAAGTCTATCTCCTTTCACCTTGATCCTATGCCCCCTCATTGCAGAGGTTTTTTTCAATGAAAGAGGCTCTCCTTCTGTGTATTTATGCCATGGAGGTATTTAAATGTCTCTTTTATATCTCCCCTCTCCTGTATTTCTTCTATGGAGATCTTTCCCCATATGTCTTATGGAGAAGCCCACTGACAGTTTTGGTAGTCACCCTCTGCACTGACTCCATTCTGTTTATATCCTTTTGAAGGTGTGGTCTTCAGAATTGCACACAATACTCAAAATGAAGTCTCACCAAAGATTTATACAAAAGAAATATCACCTCATTTTTCCTGCTGGCCATTCCTCTCCCCATGTACCCTTCTGGCATTTGCCATCACTTTTCTACCTGTTTAGCAACCTTAAGATTATCAAAAACAATCACCCCCAGGTCCCACTCTTCTTTCATGGACAGAATAACTTTGCTCCGTATATTTTTCCATGCCCTTGGATTTTTGCAGCCCAAGTGCACGGTCCTGTATTTTTAGTATTAAATCTCAGCTACCAGATTCTCGAGCTCAGATCTACTTGTGGGAGCTCTGTTTCCTGGACACAGGCCAGGCGTTTAGCAGGTCTGGACATTCGCATCGGACATCCAGACCCACTATTCGCGGTTCAGAATAGACCCCATTCTGACTGAATTGCTGATTACATTCATAAAGCCAAATACTGTATTTTTGGAATCATGAGGAGTACTCATTCATGCCTCCATGATCCAGGCCCTGACCCATGTAAGGCTGTAGGTCTGTAATAGGCCTCTCCTGAACTTGCTGCCTGTGAAGAAAAGCCAGTTCCAATCTCTCTGTTGGCTCCGTTGCACTCTTCCAATGAACTAAATGAATCAAAGGCTGCCAGCAGTGCTAAATCTTACCGGAGATCCAGAGGGAACAGCGTTCGCAACGTGGGAATGATGAGCTGTCAGAAGCAACATGTAGAGCAGCAAAAGGCTGCGAGATTGAATGATGAGCCATGTGCTGCAGGTCTCAGCAGCCGCAGTTCTCCCAAGTCACCGTTGGAGCGAAAAGAGCTAGGAACGCCGGTAAGCTGCTTTACAACAGAAGCCTCCCCTGTTCCTCAGGCTCAGTGAGGTCAACTACGGGCATCCAGGCATCACTCTTCCACAGCAGGACCAAGGATTATATATCATAGGAATAGCCACCCGTGTATAAGCCTTTCTTATTGGTAGCTACCTACGTCTATAAATGTTAGTATCCCAAAGACATCACAACAGTGTTGTTTCCTGCTAGAAAAGGCAAACTCTTCCTTTTCTATCCTTTGCACAATTTTGCAATAGGAAACATCCTTATAAGTAGATGAACTTCTTGTAGAAGGGTATTGATCTGAAGAAATAAATGTTCTCATCATCCTTGGAATGGACCCTAAAATGACTGTGTTAGAAGACGATAAAAGATTATGGCAAATGGAGTTCACTTTCAAGAAAGGGGCATTACCATCGGTATGCTGCAGGGATCAGTCCTTGATTCAGTTCTTTTTTTTTGTTATCAATATTGTGACTGATCTAGCCGCATTATGCTGGGAACTCCCCTGTCCTGCCCAGTCCGTGTACTGATACACATTATCAGAGTAGCATGAGTTTTTTAACACATTTCCCTGGTAGCACAGTTTAGTAAACATGCCCCTGATTGACTTAACATGTTTTAATTTTTATATTGATGTGTGTCAAAAAATTTATGGGGCCTTTTACTAACATTATTATTATTACTTATTTATTTATTAAGCGCTACAAGGCATACACGGCGCTGCACAAATACAGAGAAAGACAGTCCCTGCTCAAAGAATTCACAATCTAAAAGACAAACAAACGTGATGATACAAGAAGATTGAGGTCAAAGGGAAGAGGAGACACGAGGAAAACAAAGATCATAATCCGAAAACGGTCTCAATTGAGTACGTTTTTAGCAAAGATTTGAAAAGGGAGAGAGATGAAACTTGACGTAGAGATAGGGGAAGCATATTCCAGGCATAAGGAGCAGCAATGTGAAAGGATCGAAGTCTGGAGTTAGCATTAGAAGAGAAGGGCCTAGAGAGAAGGAGACCAGAGGAGGAGCGGAGTTCACAAGGGAGAGAGGAGAGAGAAAAGATAATGAGGGCCCGTACAGTGAATGCATTTAAAGGATAGGATAAGTAGTTTGAAATGATATGGAACCAAAAGGGAAGCCAGTGAAGTGATTTCAATAGAGGGGTCACATGAGAGTAACGTGGTTGGCAGAAAATCAGTCATGCCACAGAGTTCTGAACAGATTGAAGAGGAAACAGGTGGGACTGAGGAAGACCGGAAAGGAGGAGGTTGCAATAGTCAAGACAGGAGGTAATTAAGGAGTGAATAAGGGTCCGAGTAGTGTCTTCAGAGATGAAGGACCAAATTTTGCTAATGTTAAACAAAAAAAACGGACAGGTTTTAGCAATCTGTTGAATGTGAGAGGAGAAAGAGAGCGGGGAGTCGAAAATGACTCCAAAATTACGGGCTGAAGGGACAGGTTATAGTATGATATTATCGACAGTGATAGAGAAAACCATGGTGCATTACGTGCAATACCTCTGTGCTTACTGTCAGGGCATGGAAAGCATTTCCTTGGCAGTTAAAGTGGAGCCTTGTTCCACAGCACATGCTGCAAATGGTGCGGATACACTGAACGCCACCTATTGAGGTGGTGTTAAGTGAACCTGTGCTACTGCAGTTAGCATGTAAAATGAAAAGAGCAGTAACAACACCGAGCTCACCACACCCACCCTCTGCCTCACCACACCCACCCTCTGCCCCTATTTGAACAGTTTTTTTTGTAGCGCCCTTTCCAGCGATCAGGTATGGTTTACATGAAACAAAAGCTTGAAGATACAAGGAACATTCTTAATAGTAACATAACATAATAGGAACTAGATATCTAGTTGAAACATGAACTATATATACACCAGTAAACATGAGTTAGCACAGAATTCATCTTGCACTGTCATGACCTTGTGCTACCTGGCAAGGTGGGCCCCAGTGTGCTGTCAGTGCATGTCAGAATGTGCACGTTAGGTAGCGCCCATTCGTAAAAGACCCTCTTTTTTTTTAAGTGCTATCAAGTCAATGCTGACTCCTGCTGGCCCAGCAGCCCCTGGGCTTTCTTGGTAAGGTATGGTCAGAAGTAGATTGCTAGGCCTTTTCTTCTGAAACAATGGAGGGTAAAATAAGTTGTCTATGGTTAAATAACTTGTCCAAAGTAAAATAACTTTTCCAACATGTGCCAGTGGGAATTGAGCCCAGATCACTTGGGTACTAATCTGGTGCTCTAACCACTAGGCTGACCCTTACCTTTGTAGAGTGCCCTAAATCTATTTTGGTATAGAAGAGAACATGGTCTGCTGGAGCGCACTATGCAAAAGCTGGGGAATACCATTAGTTAGACTGCATCACGCAAACGTCTGAGAAAATTCACCCCTGAAGCAAAAAGATAATTCTTTTATGATGGCTTTGTCAGGATTAGTGCTATTATGACATGCTTTTTGAACATTGTGATTTACTATAAGAAACATAATTATGCTTTATTTTATTGAAAAGTGACTTTAAAAAACGGACCAATGTTATCGTTATTGTTGCTTTGGGGCATTTTCTCCAAATGGGTTAGTTGTGCACATACTATGGCACTCATGAGCCTCACTTCTAAGCCAGGGTATGTAGAGTATGATCTCAGTCTCTCAAATTTACTGCTAATGCTCGGCGTTTTGCCACTGATGAGATACAGATATGCTCTAATTTGATGGTCCATAAAAATGTTGTTTACTGGGCTTGGTCTTTTTTTGGGGTAAATCAATTTAAGGCATACTAACAAACTGAATGTGTCCTAACTACTGTATCCCTATCATTTTGATCTATAAGAAACGTTTTTTGTTGCTTATTTTTCCTTTGGTATTTTTCTGAACAGCATCTCTGATGTCAATCAAAAGTGAAATGTGGGAAAGTGAATGTTTATAGGACATGAAGCGCTTCAGTTTGCTTATTTGAATGATGACAGCTTAAGCAGCAGCACTGACAGTTTGGCATTTGGAAGCAGAAGGCAAGTACAGTGAGGTGAGTGCTCTTTTATTTTAATGGTTGCTGGGTCTTTTTTCCCTGTTTCCTTTAAGTCTAAATTTTGGCAGTTGCTCTTTTATAGTCTTTTTCTTATAGTCCCCCTATTTTATAGTTTGTTACAGTAGCTTTCGGTCTGTCTTGGTTCTATTTCAAGTTTGGCAATTTTTAAGGATTTTCAATGTAGATGCCCTATTTTATTTTATTTTATTTTTTATTTTGCAAGATGTTATCCTTACAGGCATGTTGGATAACAAGAAAGAAAGACATTTTAAATTCTAATGTTTAAATCAGATACATTTTTAGCAAACTATCTAAGAAATTATTTGAAACATCTAACTTACTCATTTCAAATGATTTCCATATTCAGTGACACTGTACATTTAGAGGAGAGTTTTAGAAGATCTGTCCAAGTGCCATCTGGTATATCTAAACCAGAACGTCTGAAAAAAATGCAAGTACATCCAGATGCAGACATGATGCCCAATATGGATGTCTGTGGGGGCATCTACACAGACAACTCCAGAATGCTGTCACAGAAACTGCACATCTAGGAATGCATAATGGTTAAAGTAGTTGTATAGGATCAGCATAGCCAAGGATTCAAATCCTGTTGCTACTGTTGTTGACATTGTGCTCAATACTGGGGATGACGGCATGCTTTCTTCTCTAAGTCCTCTGGCTGTTTTTCAGCTAAAATGATGTTTGTGCCTCAGAGCAGGTCAAAAGTTAGACCTGACGCCAGATCACTATGATATTTTGGTGATCTAGTAGGGATGTCCGGGTTCTCAGTAATGCCCTGGCATGCCTCCTTCACACCCTCGTTCAGATTTGATATCCCCAGAGCCGGCTTCTAAAAATGCTCTGGAGATGTCTCTGTGCTTTGGATATCTCAATATCTATTTTCAGATGTCCAAAGAATGAACAGGACTTCTAAAATGGCCCCCATAGTTAGTGCTGCTGAATATATTTGCATAAATTATTAGGGTGTACAGGCCCATAATCATTCTGTTGTTTAGTTTCCCATGTCATTTGTGGGATTGTTCTTTTTTTAAATTTGTTTCAAGAGAAATGTTAATAGTGCACACTATTGCTTAATGGAGTGGAGGAGTAGCCTAGTGGTACAGCAGCTATCTAGTACCCGGAAGATCAAGGGTAAAGTTCTCACTGGCACTCCTTGTGACCTTGGGCAAGTCATCTTACCCTCCATTGCCTCATAAGAAAAGGCTGGCAATCTACTTCCAGTAATACATTGCCAAGAAAACCCAGAGGTAGCTGGGTCACTATGAATCAACACTGACTCAATGGCACTAAAAGAAAATTGCCTAATATTGCACACTTTTGAGTAATATTATGCACTAAGGGTGAGTAGAGCATCTTACTGAGTGATAATATTCACTATCACTCGATAGCGTGCGCCAATAATGACAGATAGGAAGTGATGACATTTTCTTTTCTTTTCTTTCATTTTCATTTGGAAATAACATGAAATAATATAAAACATGTCATTGACACTTCCAGTGTCATTTCAAACATCTGCACATCCCTATAAATTATACATATAAATGTATGTATGTTGTTAAGTGCCGTCAAATCCCTCTGGATAGTTGTCCTAAACTGTATTCGGCCTTCAGTCAGGCATCTCATTTTGATAGAGTGGTATTCATAGCTGCTGTTATTGTATTGATCCATCTTATTGCTGGCCTTCCTCTTTTGCATTGACCTTCCACCTTGCCAAGCATGATGTCTTAGTATATGCATATTTATTTATTTATAACATTTCATTCCACTTTTCTGACCATTTGTGCATAAAAACACCAAACACTGGGGCTTCTACATTTAAGGTATATGTGTGGAAGATAATTTTATGAGGGGGGCTGGTTAATACACATGTTAAGGCTCCTATGTTAAGCCTATTTAATTAAGACAAGTAGGCACCTATTTATCTTTATAGAATATTAATATAAGTGGCATAATGTGTCCACATTGCAAGTATGGGCATTTCCTCCAGCCCTAGAGCTAGTGTGAATGCCTACACTTACATTTTCCAAGTATACATGTAAATTATAGTATTATATAATCTACGTATGTACGTGTAGGGTCTGCCCATGCTCCATCCAAAGTCAGCCCATGCATACGCCCACCAGCGAAGTATGCTCCTTCCATAAGGTCCCGTATATTAGTGCTATATGATAGACCAGTTTATACCCAGTTTCTCCACAACCTACCAAATGCATAATCTATACATATAGAGACAATATATTTATGCCTATACATAGGACAAAACATTTTCAAATGACATCCAAGTGCAATCTGGGACTTCCAAGCCAGAACGTCCGAAATAAAAGCAGGCACTTCCGGGTGCAGACCTGATTTCACAAACATAGATATGCCTGATATGGACATCTGTAGGGGCATCTACATAGACATGTCCAAAATAGTATTCCAGTCTGGGAACATAGTGAACTAAGACCAAGGAAGTAAGGGTTTGAATCATACTGCTGATATCATTTTGATTGTGGAGAGTACTGGAGATGGTGGAGTACCATCTTCTCTGCATAACATGGATGTTTTATGGCCAAACAAGCCTGATGCCTATTTATGCCTGGAGCAGGTCTAAACTTGGATGGGGTCACAGATGTTCCTGACTTTTCTGAAATCCATTGAACTGCCCCAGACACACCTCCACCATGACCCTGCCTACTGGGCCACCTCTGCACCGGAGATGTCTTGAAAAGCCATTTGTGAAATGGCTCTGGGGACTTCTCTGTGATTTGGGTGTCCACGTTCACATATTCAGACATCCAAATCACAACTAAGGGGTATGTTTACTAAACCGTCTTAATGTGCGCTCTGTGACGTTATCGCGCGATAAGGTACCTTATCGCATGATAATGGCACTTTTTTAGGCGCACAGGTACCTTATTGCGCGATAACGTGCGCAGCGGCGCAAACGAGCGCTGAAGGTGGGGAAAGGCTCCCGGAGGGCGGAGGAAGGCTCCCCAGGGGCGGAGAGAAGGGGTCAATGGGTGGAGAGTGGGAGGGGAGAGGCTCCCCGCACACTAACACTGTGAAATCCGAGGCTGAAAACTAACGCCAGTGAAACCCTGGCGTTAGAGCTGATTTAAAGGGAAGAGAAACCATTTCTGTCAGCAATGTACAGCAAAACCAGGGAAACCTAGAAAAAAGTGATGTGTGATACATGTGCGCGGAACAAAAGGGCAAATAAACAGTGAAAATGACCCCAACAAAATATAAAAAAACATAACCAAGCTGGACAATAGTGATATTAAGGGGAAACATCAAAAAACACTCCCAAGAAAGCTCCAAAAAAAAGATATGAATTTTGGAAGGGTTTACGCTCCATCCCCATACAAGGCGAATGATCCCACAGTGAAATAGCACTGATCAGGGTTTCCCTCTCCATTGGACAGGTTTGCTATGGTGTGCACATGTTCCACAACAGCAGGGTGGGCATGTCGGAATGGGCAACTGGACAGATGCTGGGAAACAGGACAAAGAGGGCTGCAGACGGCACATGCTGTGCTGCAGCTGGGCCACAGTGCGAGCTAGGGTGATGCCTAGGTGGCCCATAGGAATGCTGAAACAGTAGAGCAGCCAGACAGCAACTGATGAGGGCCAAGCATGGGCACGAGTGTGCTTTCCACAGTGTCACAGGGGATAGTACCCAGTAGGTACCCCCAAGGGCACAGAACAGTGGCAGGCGGTGCTGGGGGGAAGCGTGGACATCTATGCAGGCACCCCTACCCCAGAACCTGCACCATAGGCAGCCGCTTACCCGCACACTGGATGGCCTGAGACTGCGCTCCACCAGCACCACCAGCAGAAGGGCATGACAGCAGGGTGGCAGAGGGGCACTGGTGATGGAGGGGGCAGTGGCAGCTGCCCAGAGCAGACCGTGGCCTAGCCCTTTGTAGATGGGTGCCATGCACTGCAACAGACAGGCCCTGTCTGATGAACAGTCATGGTATCCCCAGGGAATGTACTGCTGCTGTGGCAACACGGTGGTGCAGTGCACACAGCCAGTGTGTTCAGGAGCAGAAGGTCACAGGTTCAAGTCCCAGCTGTGGTTCCTGCCAACCCAGCCCCCATATTTTACCCACTACTAAAACATGCTAATACAGACAGAACCTTTATTGCAGATGATGTAAACATGCCCAAAACACCTACATTTTACCCTACAGAGCACAGACACCATAAACAGGTGCATTACCTAGAGCAGAGTCTCCCAAATGCAGTCCTGGAGGGCCAAACACCATTCAGGTTCCATGCTGCCTCTAATAAAGATGCCTGTGCTGCATTTCTATGTGCTGCGCCCTCATGGTATGCAGATATATCTCATGCATATTCATGGTATTCCTAGATATATTTGCTGCCTTTGATAGTGTAAACCACAACATACTATTATCAAGACTCTTTCAAATAGGATTAAGGAAAACAACCCTAGACTGGTTCAAATCATATATATCCGACCGTACACAATTTGTAAAGATGAATCAGGACTCATCACAACCATTTCCTCAAGAACAAGGAATACCTCAGGGCTCTGCTTTGTCAGCTCTTTTATTCAACATATATCTCCAGCCAATTTGTACCATTTTCCAGAAATACAAAATGAATTATCACATATACGCTGATGATATTATGTTGTACACTGCATTCAATATAAATGACCCAAACTATGACATAATATCAAGCTGCCTCATGGAAGCCGAAAAATGGCTATGCTCAAATAATTTGAAAATTAACATTAAGAAAACAGAGATACTAATCATGTCAAAAAACACAAACTACACTCCACCAACTGATATCACAATTTTGAACTTTACCCTCCCTATAAAAAATGAGATTAAATACTTGGGAATCACCCTCGATAAGGCCCTTAATTTCACAAGCCACATTAAGAAAACAACCAAAACAATTTATTATAAGCTACGATCAATACAACAATTGAGGCCCCTCTTAGAAAATGAGGACTTCAGATCTATCATGCAAGCACTAATAACTCCACATATTGACTACTGTAACGGAATTCTTTCAGGAGTACCCAAAAAAACCCTAAAAATTCTGCAAATGGCTCAGAATGTAACAGCAAGGATAATCTCTAAAGCAAAACTAACTGATCACATCACTCCGATACTCTATTCCCTGCACTGGCTACCTATACTAAGTAGAATACAATACAAAATCTTACTAATCACATTCAAATTAATTAACCAGATAGCACCATCCTACCTATCCACATTGATTCATAATCCCTCAGATAACAGGATAAGACGTAAGAATAACCTCAATACCATCTTAGTGCCCAACTCAATCAGAAAAACAAAACGTAACCCAAGCAACACAGCATTCTCATTCGTAGCCCCTTCATTGTGGAATAATCTCCCTGCTCAATTAAGGGAGATAAAAGACCTAAAGCAATTCCGAAGATATTTAAAAACATATTTATTCTCCCAATATTACTCTAACATAGATAGTAATTTAGACAAGGCCTCCCATCCTCCATAAATCACCAAGGATTTCTTCTGCCCTAATAATCACGACACTCAATCACATAGCTAAACATAGGATGAAACATGTTGTAAATATATGTGTATAAATATCATAAAAAATCTGTAAATAGTTTAAAATTTATACTATACATACACCTTTTGTTCATAGTTCTGATTACCATTCTTTGTTCCAGTTTTATTATTAAGCTGTTCTATGTATCTCTTATTGTTTGATGTAAACCGCCACTGATCTTGGGAAGTGGCGGTATATAAAAGACTTACAAATAAAATAAAATAAAATAAAATAAATGAGGGACAGCAAGAAAACCCGAACAGTGTTTGTCACACCAGGACTGGAGTTGGGAACCTCTGCCGTAAAGCAGCAGCCAACAGGTGCAAACACACCCGCACCCACAGGCTCCATTAGCCAATGCCTCCTGGAGAGGCAGGACATTGGGCCCTGCATTCATCTCCCAATACTAGCACTTGCATACCTTAGCAATGCCACCCTAAACCTGGGAATTCGGTACACAGCTATCAAAAGGTTGCTATGATTTCTGGCAGATAGCAATTCCTAAGTTAAGCACAATTTGCTGATTGAGCTGCATCATAGCAACCTTTCTGATGTCTGTGGAGTGTGCTTCAGGTCTGGTGTCTGACAGTGTTTACCACCCTGGGGAGTGACCCCCAACAGTATTGCATACCATATCCATGTCTGCACTGTGCCCAGGACTGGTGCGGTGGCCAGGGCTGCCAAACACTTCTATAGTTGCACAATGCTGGCATAGGTGTGGGAATGTGTGTCTGTCTATCCAGTGTGTGGTGGCTGCAAACACCCTTCACCGCCCACACTGCTAGCACTGTTGCCAGTATTGGCCTGCCAATGTGCATAATGAGGAGCAAGATACCATGGGTATAGTCCGGACAGGGTGGCCTGGCCAGGATGCATCTGCACAGGGCATAGGGCAATGACTGGGACATTGTAGTGCCCGGCCACAACCTGCACAGACAGGGTGGCCACAGCATGTCCTGCTGGGAGATCACTCTCACCCTGACTGAGCAGTGACCACAGCATGGCTAGGTTCCCCCCATAGTACAATTATAGTATTTCTCTCATGTGATATTTATTGGTTTCTTTTTGGGCCCAATCACTGACTTATCTGCTTGGTGTGTATGCTGATATCCCAGTTCTGGGTGCATGCCTCTCCACCAGGAACATGCACTAGTTAACAGACTGTCTGCAGCTGGTATGTGTCTTGCTGGAGCACCTTGCAGGGTGCAGTGGCTGGAGGCTTGCTGCAGGGGAATATCAGACAGTGGTGGGGTGCAGCTTAGCATTTCCAGGCTTAATGTCTGTCTGCTTATTGCTTTATGGATGTGTACAGAGCTGCATTGACTGCCCTGTAGGGTGTCTGTTCCCCAGCAGGACTGGGGTTGATGACCCTCTCTACTGCCACCATTGCAGGGAGGTAGAATGTGGATCTGTTGGTGGGAGACCCTGTTTCCCACCATCAGCCCCAGAGGGTGGGTTGGGTTGTGTTGTGGTACCTAAGCCTCCTATGGGTCCATAAGGGCTAAACCTGACTGAGAAATACAGACGTATCCAAGGTGTGTCTGCAGGAACTACCTAGCTCACACACTAGCACTGCTGGGGACCTGCAGCATGGCTTATTTCTGCCATGGAAGGTGCTGTGGACCTGATGCTGGGCACCCCACCTCACCTTAAGGGTGAACACAGTATCCGCACAATGTGACGGTGTGTAGCTACTCTGTGCCAGTAACACACACGGTCAGTTCCCCCTACCAGGCCGAGATGCTGTGGGGGTGCATACCCCATCTTGTGATCATCTGTAGACTGCTGATTTGCATGTGCAGTGCATCATGGGTAAGGATGGGTTAACCCTATCCTGGTAACCACAGCAGACTGCTTGTGTGGTGATGTGCAGTCCTTCTGCAACCAGGCACGTGTTTGTTAGGAGTTGTAGCCCACTGGTTGCTTCACTGTTTGTAGAGCCAGAGGTCATGGATTCAAACCCCCAGTTGGGTTATTTGATAGGGTTGTCCAAAGCATTGCCTATTTTTAATGTACATTAGTGCTGCCAGCAAAAACACCCTCAGAGTACTGTAACCATAAGGTGCCTCAGAAGGCGCTTTATAGGGCGCCTTCTGAGGCACCTTATGGTTACAGTCCGTATAAGGTGCCTTATAAGGTGTCCTATGGAGCGCCTTATAGGGTGCACTATAGGGGACATTATAGGGTGCCGTGGTGGACAGTGCACTTTATAATGTGCCCTATGGAGTTCCTTATAGGGTGCCTTATGCGGCACCTTAGGTTACAGCACGTGAGGGTGTGTTTGCTGGCAGCAATAATTAAAATACAAATAAAATGCCTCAAGAAACAATACTTACATGTCAAAGCTGATGCCTCAGCCAGCTTTATGCATCAGGCACACTGGGGGATCAAACTCATGACCCCTGTATCATCAGTCAGTGTATTAACCATTGTGCTGCACCTCTGTTTCTATGTTTGCATGTCTGCGTGCCTACTTAAGATTACCGCGCGGTAACGCGCTTAGCGGCGCTTTGCCCAATAATGTGCGCAGCAGCGCGTGTTATCACGCAATAATCCCGTTTTGCGTGTTATCACGCAATAATCCCGTTTTGCGTGTTATCACGCAATAATCCCGTTTAAGACTGAAACGCCCACTCCTTTTATGGCATCCTGCACACTATCGCCGGGCGCACGTTAAGACAGTTTAGTAAACATACCCCTAAGTCTTTTAAAATGACTCCCATAGGCTATGCATATTTTCATTACCACCCTCAGAATGTTCCAACCCCACCCTCCTCACTCTATGTATATATAGTATTATAAAAGTAATGCTCTCAGGGGTGGCTGGATTTACCTGCACATGTATGTGTGTTAATCATGCCTGTTTTATAAAGTCAAATCTGTGCTTATTTGATTTTATAGAATTGCAGCACAAGTAGTCACCAAGGCATGTAAACATATCCACAGTCACTTGCACCATCTGTAGAGCAGATATTAATGACCGTGACTTGCTTAAGTGCATATTTTATAACATACACACATAAATGTGTACTCCACCCAAGCGCCGCCTATGACCATTCCCACACTGAAAATATGTACAATTGTCCCAACATCTGTACTTTCAGAATGGTGCTAGTTACTTTACACATGAAAGAGGTGATTTGTACATGTAAACCACATGAATGCAGCAGATGGGTTAGGAGTGGCTCAGTGGTTGGGACAGATTACCTCAGGCTAGAAGGCTGGGGGTTCAATTCCTACATGGGGAAAAGTAACCTCAGGCTACATGGGGTCTCTAATCCCATGGTCACTCCTTGTGGCCTTGGGCAAGCCACTTAACCCTCCATTGCCTCAGGTACACTTAGACTTGGTTTTATGAGATAGACTATTTCCTACCTTTGTTGGGTATCATAAATTGCACACATTCTTCTCAGGCCCCCCCAAGAGAGAGAGGGTACCTACTGCAGCAGAAAAGCCTTTCACTCCCTCAACATGCAGTTGATCATTCCAAGAATCCTGCCATGACACATACATATTTTCACACTCTGGAATCCTTGACAATTTGAGATTACCCAGATCACTGGTGTATGGTTGCTAGTAAGCCCTGCACTAACCCACACTGACATCTCTGCATGCATAGGCTGTACTGTCTTTGTGGTCTCTCTAAGCTCCTATTAGATTTCTTGAAGCAGCATTGCTATGCCAATTCATAACCCAAAGTCTGCTTCTCCATTCGTAATTATTGTCACACAGGTGATAGAGGATACTTTCAAAGGAAGTGGCTAATGAATACCACAGTAGCATCCCAGACAGACAAACTGGGCCATCATAAAGAAGATCCTTTGCCACATGAAAAGCCACTTCTGGTGTTTTGACTGATCCAGGGGGACACTCTTGTATAGTCCTCCCAGTTTGTGACATTTTCATGGTGTGCTGCATGCTCCAGAATTAAACTCAAAGGTGCAGGCTGTTCCTTCCCAAAGTAATGGAAAAGGCTGAATAAGAGGAGTATGAACCAGTCTATCCCCATCATCGTCATCTGATAACAAGAAATGAACTCATGTACTTATTTACAATAAGTGACATAACAATGGTGAATTTGTACTCCTTCCCCCTCCTTCCCCCTCCTCTTCCCTTTGTTCCATTCCCATCCTCCACCCTCTGTAAGCTGTGGCTGCTATGATGTACAAGGGTGCTGAATGTGTGCCCATGTAAGTCTGGGAAGATCATGGGGTCCTGGGGTGCAGTCAAGCCTACTGCTACTTGTTGTGCTGGTGGTGGAGGGACTTTAGATTTGGCAGAAGGCACAGGTGCAGGTGTGAAGGTGCAATGTAGCCAAGAAGGTGCCTGACCTGAAGGGTGTGTATCTTAGAGGGTGCTGCGGTGGATAAGCAGCAGAAGTGGGTAAGAACAGAAGAACATAAGATATGATATAATGGCTCAGATCAAGGGTTTATCAAGCCCGATATCCTGTTTCCAACAGTGGCCAATCCAGAACACAAGTCCCCAAAGGGTATACATATTCCATACTGCTTGTCCCAGGAGTGAATAGTGAGTTTTCTTGAAAGAGGAATTCAGAGAGCTGACAGGGTGCCTGTTGCAAAAAAAAAAAATTCAATCCCCGCCTGATCAGATTCCAACCCCACATCAGCATCCTAAACATCTTTCCCCTTACGAGTTGCAGACTTCTTCCCACCCATCCTCTGATCAGCAACATGAATACCTCCCTCACCCTATGATCAGGCTACAGACCAGTCCAATCAGCATCCTGAACACTCTGTACTCTTCCAAACGGGTTCTAAACCCCTACACACTCGATCAGCATTCCAAAACACCCACAACCCCTCCAAATCTCTTCCACCCCTGATCAGCACCGAGAACCCTCTACCTGGATCTCCCAGCATTTACAGAGATTGTCTCTGGTGTATTGATGGAAGGGGGCAGGAGTAATCTCCCAATACTTCTGCCCTGTCACCAGCTCAGACACCAAATGGCAACTATGACACCCAGTAATAATTTGACAGTAGGACCACTAGGAGCCAAGCTGTCAAATTAGGGAACTGGAAAAATTCACAGGTCTGCAATTAAAAAGCTGTTTGATTATTTTCATCTAATTTCCATGTATTTTGGTGTGCTGAAAACAAATAAAATATTGAAAAAACTCCTAGACGTCATGATTTGCCACAACATGCAAAGTTGTCTTCAAATGTATCAATTTTTTTCAAATTACTATTAATTAATTCAAATTACTATTAATTAATTCACATAAGTGCATTTAAGATATAAAATGCCAAAAAAACCTTAAAGGGGTTGTCCGAGTTATGTAAAAAAAATATAGCAATGTAAATCTGATGGTCAGCAATATATACATAAACTAAGCAAGTTTTAAGTCCGTGCTTCTAATGGTAGAAGGGGTTAATCTTTCCTGAAGAATCCAGTGGGAGGGAGACACAGGGCAGATAGCAGCAGCTCCGGTCAGTGCAGGGGGCGTGGCCAGCACTGTGAGTCTCGTGTACAGACACAGAGCTGCTCTCTCCTGCATGCCACACTTATGCACGAATCATCATCAGGTTCTTGGTTCTAGGCTGTTCACACTTTTTCATCGCAATTCGTGTTTGCTCGTCATTCTTCAACCGTTATGTTATGGCTCCACGAAAGTGTATTAATTCGCCAGACAGTTTCTGTTTCATCTGTGGTGAATATACAGTGTTGAAGCAACAGCAGAATATTACAGACTTTGTGAAAAAAGTATACTTTGCATACTTTGGACTAAAAATTGGAGATCAAGATAAAGTCTGGGCGCCTCCTAAAGTGTGCAAACGGTGTGTTGAGGACCTCCAAAACTGGTTCAAGGGTAAGAAAAAATCTTTCCGTTATGGGATTCCTATGGTATGGCGACAGCAAAAGAACCATAGTGACGACTGTTACTTTTGTTCATGAGATGTGAAAGGGTTTAATTCCAAATGGAAGCATTTCATTTCATACCCCAATCTTCACTCGGCAATTCGTCCCATCCCCCATGGCACAGATATACCAGTACCCAAGCCCCCTGCTACCTTGGAAGAGATACCTAGCTCCGATGAAGGTGAAGTCATACCTGAACCAGATGACGAATCAAGTTCTGACTTTGAAGATGATACAAGACCAAAATTGTTTTCTCAGGAGGAGATGAATGATTTGGTAAGAGACTTGAATCTTCCCAAAGATGCCGCTGAGTTACTCGGATCAAGGCTGAAAAGCAGGAATTTATTGTTGCCAGGAATGTCATCTTCATGGTTCAGACATCGTGAAAAGGAGTTCGTTCCTTACTTCGCCCAGGAAGACAAGTTGGTTTATTGCATCGATGTCGAAGGTCTGATGGGTCAATTTAAAATCCAATATGATTCAGAGCAATGGCATCTTTTTATAGATTCCTCAAAAGAAGTCTCAAAGCATTTTTACTCCACAATGGTTTTTACGCTTCCATACCTGTAGGTCATTCCGTACACTTGAAGGAAACTTACGAGAACTTGGAATTGGTTCTTCGTAAACTTAAATATGAAGACCATGGTTGGCAAGTGTGTGGGGTCTTGAAGGTCTTGTGCATGCTGCTCGGGCAACAAGCTGAGTATACCAAATATCCTTGTTTTCTGTCTCTATGGGACAGTCGAGACCGACAAAATCACTGGACCAAGAGTTGACAGCCGAGGGTGCTAACAATCGGTGAAAAAAATGTCCTCCGAGAAACTTTGGTACCTTCCCATAAAGGTCTTCTACCACCTCTCCACGTAAAATTGGGATTGATGAAGCAATTCATAAAATCACTTCCAAGAGATGGAGAATGCTTCAAATACTTGGTCACCAAGTTTCCAGGTCTGTCGGAGGCAAAACTGAAGGAAGGTGTGTTCGTCGGACCAGACATTAGAAGGCTTATAGTTGATCAAGAGTTTGTCAATACCATGACGGATCCTCAAAAAGAAGGGTGGATTGCATTTAAAGAAGTCGTACAGAAATTTTTAGGCAATAACAAAGATCCTCACTACAAAAAGATCATCGGACGAATGCTGAAAGCATTTCAAACTTTAGGTTGCCTGATGAGTTTGAAAGTGCATTTCCTCCAGTCCCACCTTGACTACTTTCCTGAAAATTTGGGATCTGTGAGTGAGGAACAAGTTGAACGATTCCACCAAGACATTAAAGAGATGGAAAGGAGATACCAGGGAAAATGGAGCATTACAATGATGGCAGACTACTGTTGGATGCTTCAGAGAGACATTCCAGATGCTACTCACAAGCGTAAATGTACCAAGAGGAGCCTCACAAGGAAGAAGAATCGAGTGTGTGTAGGTGAGCTCATTTCAGTTCAAAAAAGGATTTTCATGAAAATATTATAATAAATCTTTAATTTTATAAGTCTATTTCCATTTATTTTGAGGTATTGTCTTATTTAACATAGTTACCTAAATTGTCAGAAAACATGATGTCCTATGACAAAATGGAGGTCATTTTCGGATTCAGCACACCAAAAAACATAAAGATTATGTGGAATAACCAAAACAGCTCTCGAAAAAATTTTTTTTGCAGACCTGCGTTATGGGTGGAGCCTGCACAATGAGTTAGCTCATGGTACTTTACTATGTGCTAAGTCACCGCTGGCAATAGCATGGATGAAGTTAACACTGTATTAAAAATAAACCCCAGTCCTTCCCAGTATGTATCCCAACTGTCATTTCACTCCTCCTGTCTGGATCTCAAACCCTTTCACATTCCCTAGCATGAACATTTAGCCCCCTCCCACTTCCCACTGAGGTTTCAGATTCACCACCCCTAATTTCCTAGCACTTGGGGTGTCCTTGGAAGGTTACAGGGGAGTAATCCTTGGGTGCATTATCACTAACTTGGGTGTATAATGGAAGCTGTAACTTCTAGTGATAATCACATGGTACTACCACTAAGGGGTGAAGATCCTTATTTGGCAGTTCCTACCAGCTCACTAACACACCAAAGACATGCCAGGAGGATCGGGGGTAGGGGGTTGTGGAAACTCATCAAACTTTTGAAAGGATCAGGATGCAGATTGGGAAAGATTTTTTTTAAATGAAGCAGACCACCATAACTGCATTCAGATAGTGCAGGAAATGCATCTGCACTATCTGCCACTGCATTTAGCATGTGGTAAGTTCTGCTTTTGTGAGGTAACTGAACAGTTGATGTTGGGCACACCCTGAACAGTTACCTCACGCCTTTGCGCTTACTATGTGTTAGTTTTTGTGCATAATGCATGGTACGTGCAAAATTTATCATACTTCAGTAAATAAGGCCTATAGATGCCTCTGCCTCCTTATGAAATACTAGCACTGTCGAAATAGTGCAGGCATAAATGTTAGCACAAAAATATACTCCCCTGAGCACCCGTACTCTACAAGTACAGTATGTGCCTATTTGCACCACATGTACTTTAAGACTTGACTTAATTTTATAAGGTACCTTTTATGTGCATAAATCAATTTTCTAAGGGTAATTTTATACAGAATGCCTAGCTTAATGCAGATTTTAATGTATGGATTTCACACTCAATTTATAAAGTAAAGCAAAGCATTAGTGGCACAAATGTTCAAAAAGCACATTAAATCTAGAACAAGGGCTTACACTAGCCCTATTACTGGTGTAAATGTTCACCCATATCTAACTCATGTAAGCCATATTTTATGCACTGTCGTGCACCCCCGTACAGTTATTGTATAGAGAAGTAGAAAGTTGTGGGTTTGTGTCGTGGTACTGGAGCTGTTTTTAGTGGCAGCACTGTGGGGCACACCACACAGTTGGTATGTGATATGTTTGGAGGGGCATGGGTTCGGGTCCTGGCTATGGATTTTAAGCCTTCAGTAGCAGACTGGCTAATCTACTGAAGAGGGCTTCAAACTAGATTCATTGGGGATGAGTGAAGAAAGCCCCCAGGTAAGTGAAACATTAAATACCTTTATGGAAATGGGTAAAAGGGGCAACAGATGGAAAGCGGTATGTATAAAGGATAGGATAGGATAGGAAGAAGGGGAGGAAGAGTGGCACTATATGTAAAAAATAATATTAAAGCTTTGGAATTACAGAGCGTAAAAGGGAGAGAGGAGGCACTGTGGGTTAAACTAGAAAGAGGGAAAGAGAAATCTATTTGCATTGGCATGATGTACAGACCTCCCTCACAAGAGGAAGAGGTGGATGGAGAGTTAATTGAAGACATACGCAGCATTGCCATGAAAGCGGAAGTGCTACTGATAGGGGGTTTCAATATGCCAGATGTTGACTGGCAAATTCCTGCTGCAGTATCATCTAGAAGTAAGGAGATCCTGGATTCTCTACAGGGAGAACTATTCAGGCAATTAGTAACAGATCCCACACGTGAATGGGCCATACTGGACTTGGTGCTTATCAATGGTGAAAGTGTTTCTGATGTTATAGTGGGAGATCATTTTGCATCCAGTGATCACCAGATGGTGTGGTTCAGTATTAGGACTAGGGCTGTTAGAATCCTTTCAAAAGCGAGGGTCTTAGATTTTAGGAAAACTAACTTTGCCAAGATGGGCCAGTATCTCAGGGAGTCGTTAGCGGGATGGGAACAGCTGGGGGATGTAGAAAAACAGTGGGCAAGACTGAAAGGGGATATTTTAAGGGCAACCAACCTTTTTGTTAAAATGGTAAATAAAGGTAAAAGGAAAAGGAGACCACTATGGTTTTCAAAAGAAGTAGCTGAAAAGGTGAAGAAAAAGAGGGAGGCCTTCATGAAATACAAGAGATCACAGAGAGAGGAAGACAGGCATCTATATTTGGAAAACCTTAGAGAAGCTAGCAAAGTAGTCAGGAAAGCAAAGATTCAAAAAGAGGAGGAAATAGCCAATGCAATAAAATGGGGGGATAAGAAATTTTTCAGATATGTTAGTGAGAAGAGGAAGGGCAAAAGTGGTATTGTCAGACTCAAGGGTGAAGGGGAGGAATATATAGAAGCTGATGAAGATAAAGCAGAATTGCTTAAAAATATTTCAGTTCTGTGTTCACAGATGAAGAACCAGGAACAGGACCTCAGAAAAAACCTACAAACAGGAACAGAAGCGAGGGGCATCTTGAATAATTTTCAGAAGACTGTGTTTGTAAGAAACTAGCTAAACTTAAAGTAGACAAAGCGATGGGATCGGATGGAATACACTCTAGAATACTGAGGGAACTTGGGGACATTCTAGCAGCTCCACTGACTGACCTTTTCAATGCCTCATTGGAATTGGTAGTGGTGCCAAAGGACTGGAGAGAGGCTTATGTGGTCCCTTTACACAAAAGCGGAAGTAAGGATGTGGTTGAAATCTACAGGCTGGTTAGTTTAACTCTGGTGGTGAGTAAATTTGGAAACTCTGCTGAAAGAGAAAATAGAGAGGTTACAGGATCCGAGGCAGCATGGATTCACCAGAGGCAGGTCTTGTCAGGGTGGCCAGGGAGTTGGACCGCATAGCACCACTCAACTGAAATTCTGGCCCATGATTTCTGTTTCTCACCCAAACAAGAATCCTTTCCCTACTCGCGCCCATACTATACCTACATCAGCAGTCCCACTAATCAGAACACTGCAATTGTTAGGGTCCCCTAGGTTAGATGAGATACTGGGGAATAGTCAACAGATTTGTGTTCAGAGAGCTCAGAGAGCAAGATGGACAAATAGGGATCGGTATAACAAATAGATAAAAGAGGTAGAACAGAATAATATGCCTTATAAACCAAAAACAGAACCTTAAACTGGAAGCAATGATTGTATCCTTCGATGTGCTTTTTCCAAGGAGGAACTCTTATTGTTCTCTTTTTCTTCTGGCCCTGCACTTTAGTTGGTAGTATTCTTGCATTAATAATTTTAGCTGCACAATATTGTATTCAATTTATTTATTTATTTAGCTGTATTTATATCCCGCTTTTCACTGGGTCAAAGCGGTCAATTGGGGGATACATTTAACACGAGGGGATATGAGACACATACACTAATACTTACAGGGAACATGGGCAATGGAGGGTTAAGTGGCTTGCCCAAGACCACAAGGAGTGCCTACAGGACTAGAAATCCCAGTCCCTTCGGCCTGAGATTGCTGTCCCCAGGTGGGACTTGAACCCCCGGCCCTCTGGCCTGAAGTACCTTGTCCTAACCACTAGACCATTTATTTCGGAGTTGTCAATAGATGGTCCCTTTATACTTAATATGTCCTTGTTCATCTTTGTAATCATACTTTTAGCCTTAGGTGTTAAATTTAACTTGAGTACATAAGAACATAAGATATGCCATACTGGGTCAGACCAAGGTCCATCAAGCCCAGTATCCTGTTTCCAGCAGTGGCCAATCTAGGTCATAAGTACCTGGCAGTTTCCCCCAAAAGACACAGGTTCCACAATGCTTATATTGGGTCAAGCAGTGATATCCTGGGTCTCTTTTAATAATGTTTTATGGACCTTTCCTCCAGGAACTTGCCCAAACCTTTTTTAAACCCAGCTACACTAACAGATTTTACTACATTCTCCGGTAACAAATTCCAGAGTTTGAGTGAAAAAATATTTTCTCTTATTAGTCTTAAATAGGTTACCCTGTAACTTCATTGCATGTCCCCTAGCCCTTTTATATTCTAATGACGTAAATAATTGATCTACATTTACCCGTTCCACTCCATTCATTAATTTATAAACCTCTATCATATCTCCCCTCAGCCGTCTCTTTTCCAGGTTGAAGCGCCTAACCTTTTTAGACTGTCTTCACAAGGGTATCCTTCCATCCCCTTTACCATTTTGGTGGCTCTTCTCTGTACCTTTTCTAATAACGCTATATCCTTTTTAAGATATGGAGACCTGAATTGCACACAAAATTCAAGGTGTGGTTGTACCATGGAACGATACAGAAGCATTATAATACCCAGCATATACATCTTTTTCCATGTGGACTAGGAGTTTGATCTTGTATTCCTCCACCTCTGGGTCTTTCTCCTCCCTTTTATCCTGCTCTGCAGTTGATTGGTTGACCTGTCCCGTAGTTATCTCACTCTCCCGCAATTCCAGTTCTCCAAGCTCCATCTCTCCCTCAGCTGCCCTTTTTTTCTGTCTATTTCTTTCTTCTGGTACTCTCACCCAAGTCTCCTCCCCCTTGTATTTCTTTGTCCATTGAATCCCTTAATTGCTTCAAGATATGATCATTCACATACTCCTTTGCTTTGATCTGTGAAATGTAAGATCTTATCTTTGCATCTGTTGCCTTTTACAGTTTTTCTAGTGGCAATTTGCCTCTTTCTTCCAGTTTTTGGCGGACTCTCTTTGTATACTGCCTTGATTTAAATATAGGGGTATGTTTACTAAACCGTCTTAACATAGCAGCGGTGATGTTATCGCGTGATACGTAACGTTATCGCGTGATAAGGTCAGCAGCTGCGTTAAGGCACACTAATGCTGGGAAATCCGGGTCTGAAGGGTGGAGTAAGACCTCCCAGAGGGCGAAGATAGGGGTCAATGGGCAGAGAGTGGGCGGGGAGAGGCTCCAGGCACACTAATGCTGTGAAATCTGGGTCTGAACACTAACGCCAGTGAAACCCTCGTGTTAGAGGCACATTTGCAGGAGAGGAAACCATTTCAGTCAGCAATGTACAGCAAAGGCAGGGAAACCCAGAAAAGTGATAGTAGTGATAAAAGTGCAGGAACCAAAAAGGCAAATAAACATATAAAATGACCAGAAACACATTTGAAATCCTAATAACCAAGCTGATCAATAGTGATATTAATGATAAACATAAAGCAACACTACTGACAAAGCATAAAAAGTAAGATATCATGTTTGGAAGGATCTATGCTCTGTCCCCCTACAAAGTGAATGATCCCACATTGAAATAACGCTGATCAGGGTTTTTGTCGTTTATATTGGGCAGGTTTGTTATGGCATGTACATGTGCAGCAACAGCAGAGTGGTCATGTAGGAAAGGGCAACTGTACTGATGCTGTAAATGGGATACAGAGGGCTGCAGGCAGCACATGCTGTGGTCCAGCTGGGGCACAGTGCGGACTAGGCAGATGCCTAGGTGGCACATAGGAATGCCAAAACTGTAAAGACAGCAACTGATGAGGGCCCAACACGGGCATGAGTGTGTGTCCCACAGTGTCACAGGGGATATTACCCAGCAGGTACCCCCAAGGGCACATAACATTGGCAGGTGGAGCCGGGGGGAAGCGCGCATATCCATGTAGGCACCCCTACCCGAGAACCCACACCATAGGCAGCTGCCTACCGGCACACTGGATGGCCACGGACGGCACACCACCAGCACCACTGGCATAAGGGCATGATAGCATGGTGGCAGAGGGGTGCTGGTGGCGGAGGGGGCAGTGGCATCTTCCCAAGCAGACAACGGCCAAGCCCCATTTAGGTGGGTGCCATGCACTGCAACAGACGAGGTCTGTCTGACGAACAGTCATGGTATCCCCAGGGAATAATCTGCCCCCTGTGGCGTTTGTTACAGTAAACACAGCCAGTGTGTTAGGGGCAGAAGGTCACAAGTTCAAGTCCCAGCCTTGGCTCTTGCCAACCTTGTCCCCATATTTTACCCAGTACTAAACCATGGTAGTAAAGACAGAACCTTTATTGCAGATAAATTAAACATGCCTGAAATGCCTATATTTTACCCTACAGAGCAGAGACACCATAAACACGTGCAATCCCTAGAGCAGAGTTTCCCAACTGCAGTCCTGGAGGGCCAAACACCATTCAGGTTTCATGCTGTCCCTAATAAATATGCCTGTGCTTCATTTGTATGCATTGCCCCCATTGTATGCAAATGTATCTCATGCATATTCATTAGGGACTGCACGAAAACCTGAACAGTTAGTTTGGTCCACCAGGACCGGAGTTGGGAACCTCTGCCCTAGAACAGCGGTCAACAGGGGCACAAACACCCACACCCACAGGCTCCACTATCCAAAGCCTCATGGAGAGTCAGGCTGTTGGGCCCTGTATGGAGCAGCATCTCCCAATACTGACACCTGCATACCTTAGCAATGCCGTCCTAAACTTGGGAACACATTCCACATATATCAAAAGGTTGCTATGATTAATGTCAGCTAACAAATCCTAAGTTAAACACGATTTGTTGATAGAGATTCATCATAGCAACCTTTCTGATATCTGTGAAGTATGTTTCAGTTATTGATTCTGACAGTGTTTACCATCCTGGGGAGTGACCCTAACAGTATTGCGTACCATAGCAATGCCCGCACTGTGCCCAGGACTGGTATGGCAGCCAGGGCTGCCACAAACCTCCATATTTGTACAATGCTGGCATAGGTGTGGGAGTGTGTGTATGTCTATCCCAGAGCTACTCAATTCCAGTCCTGGTGGCCCGCAACCCTGCAGGTTTTTGGGATATCCCTAATGATATGCATGAGATATATATGCATTAGAGATAGCCTGCCAACCTGACTGGTGTTTGGCCCTCCAGGGCTGGATTTGGAGACCCCTGCCTTACACCTCTGTCATTTAAGATTGTAAGTGGGCAAGGTGCAGATGTCCAAGACATCAAAAAGGTTAGAATTTGTCACATTCCTCCTTGCTTCTCACCACCACCAAAATATTGTCTATTAGACAACCTTTTGGTGGTGTTGAGAATCTAGGAGGAATGTGACACATTCTATCTACCCTTTTGATGTCTAGAACATCTGTACCTTGCCCACTCACAATCTTAAATGACAGAGGTGTAAGGCAGGAGTCTCCAAATCCAGCCCTGGAGGGCCACAAACCAGTCAGGTTGGCAGGCTATCTCTAATGCATATATATCTCATGCATATCATTAGGGATATCCCAAAAACCTGCAGGGTTGCGGGCCACCAGGACTGGAATTGAGTAGCTCTGGTCTATCCAGAGTGTCGTGGCTGCCTACACCTTACTGAGCCCACACTGCTTGCACTGTTTCCAGTGTTAGCCTGTCAATGTGCATAATGAGGAGCAAGGTACTGTGGTTATGGCCCGGACAGGGTGGCCTGGGCAGGATGCATCTGCACAGGGTATATGGCAAATGGTTGGGACATTGTAGTGTCCGACCACCACCTGCACGGACAGGGTGGCCACAGCATGTCATGCTGGGAAGTCACTCTCATCTTGACGGAGCAGTGAGCACGGCAAGACTAGGTTCCCCCATAGTGCTGTACAGCATTTCTGTCAAGTGATATTTATGGGTTCTTTTTTCTTGGGTCCAATCACTGTCTTACCTGCTTGGTGTGTGTGCACTCACATCCCATTTTTGGGTGCACACAGTTTCTCCAGGAACATGCATTATGTACTAGCTAGCAGATTGTCTGCAGTTAGCATGTGTGTGGTTGGAACACATTGCTTGGTAGAGACTGACTGTGCTCTCTGCTGGTGAATGTCTGATAGTGGTGGGGGACAAAATCCAATGTGGGGGATTATGGAGCAATACAGCCACAGAATATAAAAATAATTTCCCCAATGAAATGCTAAATACTGAAAGGTTTTTCTATATATGGATAAGGGTCTCAGAATGAATGGGGAAGGGTAACTACAGGCCACAGCAAGCTGAAAAGCCGGAGAAATCCCTATCCCCTTCCTTACATCAAGGACCCATGCAATCCTATTTTCTTATGTTTTCTTATTGAAAAGTGATTAAGAAACACAGATTTTAACTATCAAGAGCTCTGCTAACTCTTATCAAAAAATGATGACTACTTATTGATGCTTCCATCCATCTATAACACTTATAGTGGTGGGGGGCATCTGAACTTCTCCAGTGTTCTGCTTGTCTGCCATTGCCTTATATGATGCGTATAGATCTGCATCAATTGCCCTGTAGGGTGCCTATTCCCCAGCAGGACTGGGGTTGATGGTCCTCTCTACTGCCACCAAAGCAGAGAAGTACAATGTGGATCTGTTGGTGGGAGATCCTGTCCCCCCCACTCTCAGCCACAGAGGGTGGGTGGGTGGGTGGTGCTACATAATCCGCTTTTGTGTCTGAACATCCCACCCCCTTCATCTATAACATATGACCATGGCACCCACACAGGATATGCACTATTCTGGGTGCATCATAGTCCACAAGGGCTAGACATGATGGGGAAATACAGATGGACACAGGTGCACCCTAGGTGTGTCTGCAAGGACTACCTATCACACAATGGCACTGATGGGGACCTGCAGCATAGCCTATCTCAGCCAAGCCAGTTGCTGCGGACCTGATGCTGGGTGCCCCACCTCACATTCAGTATGAGCACAGGACCCACACAATGTCACGGTCTGTAGCTACTCTGTGCCTGCAACACACATGGTCATTTCCCCCTACCAGGCCGGGGTGCTATAGAGGCGCATACCCGATCTTTTGAGCAGCTGTAGGCTGCTGATCTGCATGTGCAGTGCATCATGGGTACGGGTGGGTTTACCCTATCCTGGTAACCACAGCAGACAGTTTGTGTGGTGACCTGCAGTCTTTCTGTAGCCAGCCAGCACCATGGTAGCAGCTATAGAGATATAGCTTACTGATTGCTCCAATGACTATGGAGGTAGAGGTCATGGGTTTGATTCCACAGTGGTGTTATTTAATAAGGCTCTCTGAGGCTTTTCCTTTTAATTTAAATCAGTGCTGCCAGCAAAATGCACCCTCACAGTGTTGTAACCTTAAGGTGACTCATAAGGCGCCCTATAGGGCACATTAGATGGCGCCTTGGCGGACAGGGCACTTTATAATGTGCCCTATGGAGTGCCTTATAGTGCGCCATATGCGGCACCTTATGTCACGGCACTGTGAGGGTGTTTTTGCTGGCAGCACTGATTTAACTTAACAAAGGAAATGCCTCAGACAGCACTGATTTAAATGAAATACAGGAACTGCCTCAAACAGCACTGATTTAAATTAGAAAAGCCTCAGAAAGCCTTCTTACATAACACCACTGTAGGATTGAACCCATGATCTCTGCCTCCACAGTCATTGCAATAACCAGTGGGCTATATCTTTATAGCTTCTTATGCTGCGCTGGCATGAACTTATTATTAATGTGCGTTAATGTGCCACGGCAACCACTATAGCATGATACAGATTCTTGCTACCTTGACGTCATAACGCCCACTCCTTAAATGGCATTCTTCACGTTATTGCTGTAACTAGCGCCGGTAACATTAAGATGGTTTAGTAAACATACCCCATAGTGTTTGTAGCATAAAAGTAGCAGTACATTATTTCTTCTTTATCTGCAGAAGTCCATCTAACTGTAGTTAATTCTCTTAACCTTTTGTATTAATTTCTGTGGTTTATCTCCTGCAACAATGAGTCCATGAACATGCTCACCATGGCCTTTATCTGTGGTAAGGATGTTCCCTGAATCTGTAGTGTCTGCAGTAACACAACCACCATCGTTATCTCTAGTGCGGAGGCTACAGGTGGGCAGCTTTTTATCCTCGGCATGAGGCCAGTATGTATTTTTCTTTTTCGTTCTTACCATACTTCAATTGCAGTGTTGCCTTGCTGGGATTCAGTATTGATTTTTTACAATGGGGTCACCACCTGAAGGTACCCAGCAAGACTTGGAGAGGGAACTAGATTCTCACCCCCTAAGAGAATCACAGCAGTTCACCAACCACAGCTAGTGAATTTTATGCTGCACTTCCCCTTGACCTCTTGGAGGCAATAAGTGAAGGGTAACCAAGGATTCTTGTATAGAAGTGGTGTCACATGACTATATTTTATGGCACTGGTCTGTAGATGAATGGCTGTGTTTTCAAAAAGCTTTAGGGGTATGTTTACTAAACTGCGGTAACGTTACAGACTGCGCGTTAGGTAACGTTAACGATCGTTAGGTAACGTTAACGCGCGGTATGTAAAGTTAACCCGCGTTAATGTTACCTAACGAGCGTTAACGTTCCCGGCCGCGGTAAACACCGCAGAGGATGGAGAGAGGGCAGAGAGAAGGGGTCAATGGGCGGGGATTGGGTGGTGAGAGGCTCCCTGCACACTAACGCGCTGAACTGAAGGGCTGAATCCTACCGCGAATGAAAACCTGCTGTTAGATGCACATTTGCAGGAGAGAGAAGCCATTTCAATGTCAGCAATGTACAGCTTAGGCAGGGAGCCCAAGAACCATGATAGTAGTGCTCCATTTTCAGCACCAGAATAGTGCCCAAGTATGAAAGGCCACTATAGTAATGGTGCAAATGGGGCATAGCGGGCTGCAGGCGGGACATGTAGTGGGGGCAGCTGGGGCACAGGGTGGACTAGGTAGGTGCCTAGGTGGCACAAAGGAACACAGAAACTGGAAATCAGCATGACAGCAGCTGACAAAGGCCAAACACAATCCACCTACATCTACCTGGTCCACCCGAGCTAACAGTTGCCAGGGCACTGACCTAACATCCCCCCGGCCAACCCTCCCCCAAGTGGAAGGGACATACTATTGGTAGGCTGTGATGGGGGTGATGTGAGGATGCTCATGTATGCCCACTGCCCCAGATCCCACTCCCAAGGCGACCACCTACCCACACAGTGGACAGCCTGGGACTGCGCACTACCAGCACCGACAGCATATGGTCATGTCAGCATGGCAGGGGGGTGTATGCCTGTGCTGGAGGGGTCAGTGGCATCTACCTGCAGTGGACCTAGGCCATGCCCTGTACCAGTACATGGTGTGAAGTGCAACATAAAAGGCCTGGCTAAGGAAAAGTACAGGTAGCCCCAAGGACTACCATGCATCTGTGGCAACAGTGTGGTGCAGTACACACAGCCAGCATGTCCCGAAGCAGAGGGTCACAGCTGTGGTTCCTGCAGAGCATGTCCCCATATTTTACCCTACAATGCTAATACAACAGCAACATGTGCAAAGCCCAAAGCAGTGGCGAACAGGGGTACAAGCACCCACTCACACAGGCTCCACAATCCAAAGATGCATGGAGAGTCAGGCTGTTGGCCCCAGCATTGAGCAGTAGTTATCACCAGAGCACTATTACTACCTCCTGCACAGTTTAGCAATGTCAGCACTGTGATCAGGACCAGTGTGGCAGGCAGGGCTGCCAACCACCCCTATCTTTGCACAATGCTGCAATAGGAGTGCGCGTGTGTGTATGTCTATCCATTGTTCTGTGGCTGCCCACCCCTCTCTGGGTCCAAAATGTTCCACTGTTACCAGCGTTAGCCTGAATATGTGCATAATGAGGAGCAAGGTGTTGTGGGTATGGCCCGGACAGGGCGGATTGGCCAGGATGCATCTTCACAGGGTGTGGGGCAATGGCTGTGACACTGTAGTGCCCAACCACTGCCTGCATGGACAGGGTGGCCACAGCATGTCATGCTGGGAGGGCACTGACTCTAACCGAGCAGTGACCATGGCATGTCCAGGTTCCCACATAGCACCCTACACTATCTGCCGCCAGTGATTCTTTTGTGTTCCTAGTGCTGGGGCCCCAATCACTGAGTTGCATGCTTGGTACCCATAGTTCCTCTGTGAGCATGCACTATGAATTGTCTGCAGTTAGAGTGTGCATGGTTGGAACATCTAGAAAGTGAAGTCTGACTGTTCTGTCTGCTGGTGACTGACAGACAGTCGTCTGAGGCAGTTTGGGTTTTCCAGACCTAACCCCAACATTGCTGCTGGTCTGCCACTGTTCCAGTCACAGGTATGGCTCTAGCCCACCAACCCAGGAGGGTTGTCTTATACCAGCAGGATGGAGGTTGCTTCACCAGGGCTGGGCACCTGTTCCTTACCTACAAAAAGGGTGATGTGGGCCCTTTTGGGGATGTAGTGCATACCACTTTGACCTTATAAAGGCACTGCTACACAAACCTCATGCAGGTCTAGAAACCCCTTTGCCCTGATAACAGGTGCCCATATCAGCCAGACCCTAACACAGGGTACACACTAATCTGGGTGATGTCTAGTCCCAGAGGGCCACATATGACTGCAGGATACAGACAGAGACCAAAGTACCTTTGGCTGTCCTGCAAAGAACACCTGTCATATACTGGTAGTGATGAGGATGCACAGCAGGACCTATCTCTAGCACCACATGTACTGTGGACCTAGTGCTGGGCACCCATCCTATCCCTCAGGGTGAACACAGAACCTGCACAATGGCATGGTCTGTAGCTTATCACCAGCTCTCCTTAAACCCCCGTATATAAGTGAGTAGAGGTTAAGTGAGTGGGTTTTTCCTCACTGAAGCAGCTACTTTACAAATCCTGGGCTTTTTGGGAAATGTAGTCCCTTCACTGAATCAATGAGGAGCAGTTGTGGAAAAGTGGTTTAAGCAACCAAAGGATTTTATTTCCCCTCCCGGGGTGGATTTCACCATGAACAAAGTAACACGAACCAGGTATTTACTGGCATAAGCACAAATCAAAGATTCTTTAACAGAAAAGGCTTACTTCAGCAATAAACAAGTTGATATCTAGCATTCCAACGTAACAATGCTGTTTCTTCACAGCTCTCTGCTTCTCAATGCTAGTAGTGCTGTACTTTCTCTTTCAAAACATGCCTTCAGCGTAATGAGATTATTTCATTAGCAAGCGATATCGTACAGTCCATGATATCTTCATCAATATTCACACACTCAGGTTCAAAGTCCATTAACTCTTCCTGGCTAGAAGGAAATGTTTGTAACGGCAATCCTGATGCCACGCCCTTTCTAACTGCTTCAGGTTTCACCTGATATTCCTGAATTAAATACTGGCTTTCACAAACGTTATCAGCACAGGTATTCTTTTCCCAGCTCCAACCCTCTGGGTAAATACAGTCACTGTAACTATTTTTATACCAGCCTTTTGGCTTACCTTTTAGCCTAGCTGGTGGAGGTTTTCTTTGTGGCTTTGGACTGGCTGTAAGTTCCCAACCTAAGCCTTGCACAGATTTCACTTGCCTTCCTGGCTTCCTTTCACTTCTGTGTTCCCCTGGATACTGCAGGCAATCCACTCTACCCTTATTATATCTTTCCCTTGGGGTTTCTTTTCTTTTCCTGAAGAAAGACACTGTCTCACCCTTCCACAGAGACTGGCTTTTTCCTGGCACTGCTGTCTTCACCGTAGCTCTCATTAGCTTCCTTATCCAGCACACATGCCTCAGCTCCTTCTTCTCCTTCCTCTCCTTCTTCCTCTAACTCCATAAGCTCAACTGAACTCTCTTTATCAAGGTGAATTCTAGGGCAGTGCTCAACTCCACCCCCTAGCAGGTGTCCTGCATTAGCTCGTGACTCATTCGCTGAATGGTAGCACCGGCGTTTCTCTTGCCTATGTGCTTGGTTTCTAAGGTAACCAGGAGCCATGTGCTTTTGTTTACAACTCAGCCCTACTCCTGTTCCTGGCTTTTTAGCCTCATCTAACGGGCTGGAAGGACCCACTATGTCACAAGCTACACAGTGCTAGTATCACGCACTGTCAGTTCATCTTTCCAAGCTGAGGTACCGGAGAGGTGCAGACCCCATTTGGTGATCAGCTGTAGACAGCTATTCAGCATGTGCATTGCATCATGGGTACTGGTGGGGTTACCCTATCCTTGCACTCAGAGCAGACAGTTTGTACGGTGACCTGCAGTCCTTCTGTACCCAAACTACATAAAACAACCACTAGTTGCAAATTTATTTATATTCTCTTATATACCGCGCTATTCTGCATCAGTGCGGTTTACATTGAACAAACTGAAATTACATTGAACAGGGCATTATAACTTGGAGATAACTATTTTACAGGGAACATGGGCTATGGAGGGTTAAGTGTCTTGCCCAAGACCACAAGGAGCACCTGTGGGACTAGAAACCCCAGTCCTTCTGGCCCAAGGTTGCTGTCCTACTAGTGGGATTTGAACCCCTGACCTTCCGGCCTGAAGTACCTTGCCCCAACCACTAGGCCACTCCTCCACTCCAAATATCATAAACCAATATCAAAAAAATACAATGCAACATATATCAATTTAACAAATGTTATAAATAATATTAATTAGTCATATAACAGTGTAATGAACACACATCTTTCAAAAATATATAGGATACATCAAAATATGTAATTATTGATGGTATATTTAATATAATATATTTCTTCCAAAGGCAATATCATCGCCAATTTACCTAAATTTTACCAAAATTACAACACATAAAGAAAGCACAAATCACATAAACTCACACATAAACTCAAACATTACAATCACAATTACTAAAACACATAATAATATTCTATCCCCACTATCTCAATACCCAATACATAATACATTAATAAAGAATAAGCCCAAATATTCACAATAATACACATTAATCTATACAATACACATACTCCAAAAAAATTACAAATTATAACAATAACATTAACCAACTAATGCTCTTCAGATTTTAACAAATATGCAAAAAAGTTGTTGAAACGTGGAAAAATATCTCCACAAGAGTCCCTGCAGTGCAAGAAAAGTTGTACCACGTTAAACTGCTATTACTATCCCAAGGAAGATCATCCAAGGGCTCCAGTAAAAAGTGATATAAACCACAATCATGTCGTATGCAATCAGTCCATCTGCCAGAAACCGATGGATCTCACCGCTAGCTTTCCACAGTAAACGGGAAACATCTTGGTACTGCAAACATAAAGTTCTCCCCCTTCAATAATTTGAAACAGATCCCCCTAAGGGAAACTTCCATGATCGGAAACAAACGAAACACTATTACTGCTTCATGTTAAAAACCTCCGTACACAGCATGAGCGTTAGTTTCGCCACAACATGGCTTCATCAGGGTGAATTGTTCAACCTTAAAAGGCATCCGATGTCCGCTTCTGTTTGATGGCTCCCGCATGAATGAAAACGCTACCTATGATATACACCACGGAGGTATAGCCTACTGGTTAATACAATGCCATTCTCGGCAGTGTTCATGGGTTCAATTCCTCATTGTTCCCTCCTCTCATGCCTGTCTTACTCAAATAGTGTGCATGCCTGTAACAGTCATATTTTTGCAGATATGTGCTGCCAGCCCATAATACCCTTGCCACAATTGCCAACATTCCCTCAGTCCATCTATCTGCGTCTGTCAGCTGTGTAGAGTCCTGTCTGCCTGTGCAGGCTGCCACCCCATATCCTGCACTGCTACCCTTTCCTGCATTGTGCTTCATCGTGCTTGCCTCGCCTGTGCCTGATCTGCATGGCACCACCACTCCTCTGTCCACCCATCATTGTAACTATCCTGCCACCTCCGCCTCCACTGGGGGACACGTATTCCCATCGTCTGCCACCAACTGTCTTTCCAGTACTTTACATTGCCAACACCCTGTGCTGTGGTACAGTTGCCCCCACCATGTTTGTCATCAGTACTGGTAGCCACATGGGATGCCCGCAGATATGGCGGGTCCAACGGCTCCCAGCTCTCCCTCCTTCACTCACCTGTTCATTGCCTTTCCTGAGTGCTCTATCTAGTGTTAGGGCTACATAGTAATATAGTAACATAGTAAATGACGGCAGATAAAGACCAGCATGGTCCATCTAGTCTGCCCAGCAAGATGGCAAGAGTAGGTGCACCTGTCGCTCTGTGCAGGCCACCCCTCTCCATGTCTTTGTTTAGGGGTAAACCCACCACTCCATGTAGGACACCCCTATTTGTTGAGATGTTATATGGTTCAGAAGTTAGATGGTACCGTTTATCTTGTTTTTACATCTGTCTCTGTTCCTCACAGGTCATGCATGTCATCCTGCGGCACCTTGCTGCCCTTAGGGCACACTAACCTAGGGCACCGTAACCTTGTTAGGCCACCTTAACCTATGGTTCCATAGCCCAGGGTGCCTTCTACAGTGCCTTGTCCAGGGGTGCCTAATACGGCACTTAGCCTAAGGAGCCCTATCGGGCGCCTTATGAGGCACCTTACAAGATGCCTTACATGGCACCTTACAAGGCACCTTGTAATGTGTCTTGTAAGATGCCTTATAAGGTGCCTTGTAACGCGTGTTAGTCCAAGGCGCCTTGTAACATGCGTTAGCTGATACAGCTTGCTGTAACAATGCATCGCCTAAGCCTTTATATGGGCATCTATACCTTTACTGTGGAACCTAAGGCGGGTGACATTACCACAGTTTAGTAAACATACCCCTTAGTTTTTTAAGGTCTGTGGACCAAAGGCTACAGTAGACCGAATTACAGTAATTGGTGTGAGATTTAACCATAGCATGAAGAAGGGTATGCAAAGACTGGAAGGAGAGAAAAGGTTTAATTGACTCGATTTGATGTAAGGACAAAAACATGGAATGAACAGTTGCTGCAACCTGGAAATCGAAAGATAGCTGGGAATCAAGGATGATGCCGAAATGAGTCAGATCTGGCACTAGTGAAATCAGCATACCACAGATCATAGGACTGATTATAGGAATGAGAGAGCTTTTTATTATCCAAATGACCTATGATTCTTTTGGGTTCAATTTGAGGTGGTGTATAGAAAGCCAAGCGGTTTGGAGGAGGGCAGATATGGCAGGTGGGAGCCCATGGAAAACATAATGCAGCATTAAGTAAGCACTGTGTCGTGGTTTTTTAGCCATTGCCACTGCTGCAGGCCCCAGAGAGAGGTAGTAGTGGCAGCAATGGTGCTCATGGAGGGCCAGTGCTCTAGGTGACTGCCTAGTTCACAAATGGTAGAGCCAGCCCTGGCCAGGCATGATTCATCAAAGTGTCCTGAAAGAACTGGCAGCTCGACTGGCTAACTTTTTCAATGCTCCTTCAGAGTCAGGAGTGATCCTTGAGGACTGGAAATGCGCAAATGTGGTGCCTGTTCACAAAAGCAGACGTAAAGAAGAGGTTGGTAACTACTGACCTGTTAGTCTGACCTCTTTAGTGCATTGAATTTGATTGCAATTGAATTATTGAGCTAGATTCAACTCAATGGAGTCACAAAGTTTTCCTATTGCAATTATGGAATTTTGCAACTGACAACATAATGTATGTTTGTTTGTATATAGTAACTATTATAACAGTTAAGAATTAAAGGCTTAATTTAAAATGAAGACCTTTTATTCTTCAGCTAAAACCAGAGATGGCAAATGACAATTGACTTGCACTAATGACATGAACAAATATTAACGTAAACCTTGTATGTACCTATATTATAAAATAAGAGACTAACAATGTTTGCCTTGGTTGTGATTCAATATAATTATCAAAACTTCCAGCCTGTACTGATATGCCAGCAAGGGTACGTCATGTTGTGCCGGAGCCATGCTCTGAGATAGATCAGTCTTCAGTGCACAGTAAATGTAGTTTTGCCACCCTGCATGTGTAAAAAATCATATCCAAAAGATTTTTCTTATCACCCCTATTCAATTCATATACACTTGTAAACTTCATCTTCATGGAACATGACAATACTGTAGCTCCAGTAAATATGTTAAAATTGTACTAATTCAGGGTTGCATTGTTTTCTATTTTAACTTAGAATCTTACCATACAAGGAACATCTTTTATTTATTTATTATATGTTAACCTTTTATGGTCCGTTTACCTTGTCCAGGAGTGTTGAGTTGGGTGAAATATGTATTACGACATCTGAATATAGCTGCACTTCAGAAAGGCCTGTCAAGCACACAGTATTGGATCACTGCATACCAAATCTGCTATATCTGTTTGTTTCCAAACATTTTTCACATTCTCTACTTGCAACAGAGCATTCAATAACTTGAAGACTGCCATTTACATTCAGTGACCATTCCAGATTCTTTGTCGGTAAAAGTTGCTTTATTGGTGAAAGTATCTGCACTTCAGAGTTTGAAGAACAATGAATCACTGCACACCTTGATTGCTGCCAAGTTCTATTCCCTTTGAGACAGAGCAAAGCACACAGCCCGTGAATTATTTAAACTTCCATATGGAGGCTTATTTTTAATACAGGATCAGTGATTCTTAAATGTTATATCATAATGAGAAAATACAGATTACTGGTATATCATCTGAAAACATGAACAGCAGAGTTATAGTCATGAATATGAAATTACTATTACTTTCCAAACGTAGATAAATATGCATATAGTCTCTCCTTGCTAGACCATTCATTATATACCTCTGATTTTTCACAGCTTGCCTTTCCTAATCATTGGGTGTTTTATATGACCATGGATCTTAAGGGGGGCGGGGGTTGCTGTTCTATCTCAAGTTCAATTCAGTACTGCCCATCTTCAGATCCAACCTGCAGGTATGTGGTAATCCTTTCAAGACCCTGCAGTGCTGCTCCTGGTTTAAAACACGCTCTCTCACTAAAAAAAAAAAAAAAAAGAAGGAGAAGAAAAAGCACAGCAATAGCATTGGCTACCACCACTACAACCATGCATTTTCCCCCTTCCCCCGCCACAGGGGGGGGCTATCTCTGGGATTCCGTGTACGTTAGGGTGAGTGATCCAATCATCCCCCAAAGTCCGCGTTTAGTGGTATCCCTTCCCACGCTGGGGACTGCCCCCCCCCCCCTTCTGGGCAACTGTTCTCTCCCCGGGTCCAAAGTAGCTCTCACCAGGGTCCTTTGTATCAATACACAATGTGTATACTATGTAAATTAGATCAGAACTATGCAAATGACCTTCCCAACATCCTTCACTTTATACAACAGTGGTTCTGAACCAGTCCTCCTTGAACCCCTAGGCCAGTCGGGTGTTCAGGATAGCCCTAATGAATATGCATGAGATATATATGCATTAGAGATATCCTGCCAACCTGACTGGTTTGTGGCCCTCTAGGGCTGGATTTGGAGACCCCTGCCTTACACCTCTGTCATTTAAGATGTGAGTGGGCAAGGTGCAGATGTCCTAGACATCAAAATGGTAGATAGAATGTGTCACATGCCTCCTTAATTCTCACCACCACCAAAAAGTTGTCTAATAGACAATATTTTGGTGGTGGTGAGAAGCAAAGAGGCACATGACAAATTCTATCTAACCTTATAGATGTCTTGGAGATCTGCACCTTGCCCACTCACAATCTTAAATGACAGAGGTGTAAGGCAGGGGTCTCCAAATCCAGCCCTAGAGGGTCACAAACCAGTCAGGTTGGCAGGATCTCTAATGCATATATATCTCATGCATATTCATTAGGGCTATCCTGAACACCCGACTGGCCTAGGGGTTCAAGGAGGACTGGTTCAGAACCACTGTTATACAAATATACATGTCCAGAATCACAATAAATCCCCCCTTTGTAAGTCTCGGATTCAGCCGAGGTACATCCCAAGTGTGGAATTACCTGGATGCCCCACCACCTTTCATGTATTTGCGTGTTGCTACTAATACCCTATGTCTGGCGTGTTATCCACCGGCTGAATGTCCAAGGTCGCTTCAAGTGTTAGTTGTTGCTCATGTTCCAGCTCCATTTCTTCTTTTGTTTGTGGTTCCTCTTGTTTCTCTCCAAGGAGGGGGGGGGGTCTAACTCCATCAGATCTGGGCTAAGTTCCTCATGTCTTTCTTATTCTAGGGGGTATGTTTACTAAACTGCGGTAATGTCACCAGAGTTAATGTACCTGAAGCCATAAAAGGCAATGGGCAGGTAGGGGGCCTTCCGTCGAAAAGGGAGCAATGGGCATCGTGGCTGTTTGGCATTAAAAAAAGAAAGAACAAAAGGGAATTGCACCCATGACCCTTGGCGGTATCAGTACTAACCAGTAGGCTACACCTCCACAGCTCTTTGATCTGCTATCTGCTGGATACAGAAGGATGATGTGTTGGGACAGCAGCTTAGACGGGCTTCCCCATGGCTGATGTGCAGTCCTATATTAATCTGAGACCTATTCTTCCTCTCAGATTCTGTTTTTATTTTGTGCTCCAATATTTTCTACCATATGCATGTTGATGTTAGGATGGAGTGATCGTTTCTTATCTACGGAAATAGAAAGACTGCAGGTCACCGAAAGGCATGTTTGCTGTGGTTACCAGGATAGGGTTAACCCACCAGTACCCATGATGCAATGCACATGCAGATTAGCCGTCTATAGCAGGTCACCAGATGGGGTATGCCTCTCGGCTGTAACTGTACCAGAGGGTGGAGAGAAGGTGGAGAGAGAGGGTGATTGGGCGGGGAGAGGTCCCTGTTGCACTAACGCTGTCACATTAACGCTGGAACAGTACCGCGAGTGAAAACCTGTCGGTAAATGCACATTTGTAGGAGAGAGAAACCATTTAATGTCAGCAATGTACATCACAAGCAGAGAGCCCAAGACCAGTGATAGTAGTGCTACATGCATAAAAGGGCACTATGGTGATGCTCCAAAGGGGACTGCAGGTGGGGTATAGGGCAGACCAGACAGCCATCTACGTGGCACAGGGGAACACGGAAAATACAAGATGGCGGCTGACCAAGGTCAAACTTGCTTGGTAGTCTGTGCTCTACAGTGTCCCACCCAGAGGAGACATACTCTGCAGCTACCCCAAACGTCACACAGGAAACACAATGCCTGTAATGGGGCAAGCAGTGCACATCTGGAAACCACTCTAATAGGGGTCCACGTACTCACCCCAGGATACATCCCATACTGTCCTAACACCCAGCTATATAAACACCCGTCACACCAGTCCCTGGGAAGGACAGTGCAGGGAGCAGCCATGCATTGCCTGACACATGTATACACTCAGCAGTCCAAAGTAACCACCTTGATTACAGGAGAAGGCGGTATATAAATCATTTTAAATAAATAAAATAAATAAAGTGGATACACTGTACCCGCATTGCATATCCTCTAGCCTGTCCACAGTCTGCTATCTACCATGCCCACCCTAGCCAATAGTTGCTAGATCACCGACCTGCCACCCCCAACCATCTCCCCCCCATGTGGAAGGGCCATAATAGTGGCAGATGGTGATGGGGGGATGTGTGGATGTCCATGTATGCCCCCCCACCCCAGACCCCCCACCCTAGGCACCCGCCTACCTACACAGTGGATGGCCTGGGACTGTGCACCACCAGCACCAACAGCATATGGGCACATCAGCATGGTGGGGGAGGGGGCATTGGTGGTGGATGGGGCTGTGACACCTGCCCACAGCAGACCAAAGCTGTGCCCTGTACCAGTGCATGGTGTGCAGTGCAGCAAAGGTCTGTCGGATGAACAGCAAAGGTAGCCCCAGGGACTACTATGCTTCTGTGGCAACAGTGTGGTGCAGTACACACAGACAGTGTGTCTTGGAACAAAAGGTCACAGGTTCAGGTCCCAGCTGTGGCTCATGCAGACCATGTCCTTACATTTTACCCGAAGGTATGGCAAAGGAGAGCAAAGGGCTCCTGCACACAAATAGTATGGCACAACGAGCAGAAGTGAACGATGACCACAATGGCTAAAATAAAATTTATAGTCTATAGTCTTGCCGTCCATATAACATGAATTGGGTTCTTTGAAGCTTCCTAAAAAGCATCAGCCTGGCTTTGCAATTGTAACAGTGGCAAATTTAATATATTACTGAAGACCATACGTCTCCAAACCCTACACAGCACTACCGTGCACTCTCCATCCCCCTGAGGAAGGCGTAAGCCGAAACGCGTCGGGGATCTCCAAGGGTATCTTCAATAAAGGAAAGTATTTTAGCCATTGTGGTCATCGTTCACTTCTGCTCGTTGTGCCTTACATTTTACCCTACATTGCAGATACAACATCATCATGTGCACTCCCCAAAGCATCAGCCAACAGGAGCACAAACACCCACACCCACAGACTCCACTATCCAAAGCCCCATGGATTGTCAGGTTGCTGGGCCCGGCATGGAGCAGCAGTTTCCAGCAAAGCAGCACTACTAGCACCTGCATACCTTAGCAATGCCTGCACTGTGCCCAGGACCAGTGTGACGGGCAGGGCTGCCAACCACCCCTATCTTTGCACAATGCCAACATAGGAATGGGAGTGTGCGTATGTCTATCCATTGTTTTGTGGCTGCTTACTCCTCACTGGGCCCACAATGCCTACACTGATTCCAGCATTAGCCTGTCAATGTGCATAATGAGGAGCAAGGTTTTGTGGGTATGGCATGGACAGGGCGGACTGGGCATCTGCACATGGTGTGGGACAATGGCTGGGAGATTATAGTGCCCGACCACCACCTGCATGGACAGAGTGGCCACAGCATGTCATGCTGGGAGGTCACTCTCACTCTGACTGAGCAGTGACCATAGCATGTCTAGGTTCCCACATAGTGCTTCTCTTAAGTGATATCTGTTTGGTCTTTGCTCTGGGGCCCAATCACTGAGATATCTGCTTGGTGTCTGTGGGTACATCCCATGTCTGGGTGCACAGAGTTCTCCTGGGAAGGTGCACTGTGGACTGGCTAGTGGGCTGTTTTCATTTCACATGTGTATGTCTGGAATGCCTTGTAGGGTGCAGACTGGCTATGCTTTCGACTGGTGGATGTCAGTTTGTGGTGTGGGGGCAGCTGAGCCCTTCCAGGCCAGTGCCCTTGTGACAAGTACAGATCTACATTAACAGCCCTGGTTGCTGGTCCCACAGCCCATCATCATGTGCCTCCTTTACAAAGATGTGGAGTGTGAGTCTGTTAGAGGCCACTATACTGGCCAAGTGAGAGTAGGCTGGTAGATGGCACTAAATAACTAGCATATGGATCCAGGCTCCCTGTAGCAAGCAACCATAGAAACCACACTGGATAGGTACCAGTCTGGGTGCACCATGGTCTATAAAGGCCAGATATGACTGGGGAATGCAAGTAGACCCAAGAATATCCTAGGTATATCTGCAATGAATACCTGATACACAGCAACACCTAGCTCATCCAACCCAGGTATTGCGGACCTGGTGCTGGATGTATCACCTCACCCTCAGGGTGAGCGCAGAACCCACACAATGGCATGGTCTGTAGCTACTCTGTGCCAGTAACACACATGGTCAGTACCCCCTACCACGGTGCGGTGCTGTAGAGGTGCATACCCCATCTGGTGACCTGCTGTAGACTGCTAATCTGCATGTGCATTGCATCATGGGTACTGGTGGGTTAACCCTATCCTGGTAACCACAGCAGACATGCCGTGTGGTGACCTGCAGTCTTTCTATATCCGGAGATAAGAAACTATCACTCCATCCTAACATCAACATGCATATGGTAGAAAATACTGGAGCACAAAACAGAAACAGAATCAGAGAGGAAGAATAGGTCTCAGATTAATATAGGACTGCACATCGGCCATGGGACAGCCCCTCTAAGCTGCTGTCCCAACACATCATCCTTCTGTATCCAGCTATTGCAGGTCAGAGGTCTGTGGAGGTGTAATCTACTGGTTAGTACTAATACCTCCCAAGCCAAGGGGCATGGGTTCAATTCCCTTTTGTTCTTTTTGTTTTGTTTTGTTTTTTTGTTCTTTTTTTTTATGCCAAACAGCCATGATGCCCATTGACCCCTTCTCTCCACCCTCTCTCCACTCTCTGCGGGATTTACCGCCACCGGCGACGTTACCGCGCGCTAACGTTGCATTGGGTGACATTAACATGTGTTAACATCACTTAACGCACTATAACGTAGCTGCTGCTACGTTATCGCCATTTAGTAAATATACCGCTAGGTTTTCTCAGGGAGCTGTGTCCTATGGTTTTTGGCTGGGGAGGAAGTAGATGTTCTCATCTGCTTCTCTAGGGGGCTCCTCCTAGATGGGTCCATACTTCTAAAGCAGGGACTGGTTGGGGTCCATAGGTTGCCTAGGGAAGAACTGGGATGTCCAGGTCATAAAATTTGTAACATATTTTATAAAAGGTTTGCTGGATGAATAGCCACAAAATATTCCTGTATTTGATGTCACCTGCCCAAGGAAGAGCAATGTTTTAAAATGTTTAAAACAAGAATAGCATCACATGGGGCTTTGTATGAGTAGGTAGCAGTATTTACATTTGTAAGTGGCATATTTGCTACCTACGCATGTAATTACCACTACTTATACATGCAAGTAGAAACTTTTTGCAAATTTGCATCTCCAAGAGGAGTCAATTTAAGAGCCAAGCCTTAAAGCTCTAATATTTTGCTTTCAAAAGGGATTTTAAACATTAGAGATGTAAACACAATTCCTCTCTCAATCATTCCTCCAAATCTCAGGTCCAAGCAAGCAGGTGGCTGACAGTTATATGTGACTCAGAGCAGGTTTAAATGTCACCAAGGAAATTTTTTTGAAGTACGCATATTTTCAGAAGAAGCTTTGTAAAAGGCTACATAGATTAAGAGGGCAAGTAGTTGCCTATTTTATAAAGGCACACAGGTGCCTATGGGGCATGTTTGCTAAAGCTGGGAGTGTGTGATGATAAGGCCACTGTGCTAAAAATGGCACACTACCCAAGTGATGCATGAATAGGCAGAGTTAGTGTGGACCTGGGGGAGACAATGAGTTGGAACAGCTGTGCACAGCTAGCGCAGCCATAATAATGGTGCTACTAATGAAGAAAGATGCCATTTGGCATGGATGCCAATAATGCCAGCCTCTACCCAGGCACTAGTTACACCTGGTACAGACATGAACCCCCTTACAGGTAACAGTCCAGATCCATCTAACTCAAAAGAACAGGCAAGACCCCCATGGTTTGTTCTGTGCTGGGGCAAATCATGCAGTCAACTAGGATACTTGGCAATGGGGAGACATAATTCTGTAGCAGCCTGCACAGCAAAACAAATGACCCTGACAGCCACAAAAACCACATCCATCAGCAGAGGACTGAACTTGCTGGGATAGTGTGTACACATATACCTATGAAGCAACAGTAGTCTGGAAAGTGTGATGTGCAAGTCTGCATATGCACTGGCAAGATGTGAGAGGACAGCTGCTGTGAAGCAATGGGGAGGGGTTGAGAGATAGGGTATGTGGTTATGGTTATGGTTTACACACGAATCCACCAAAGCAGCTCATTCAGTCAAGGTTGAAGATGGCTGAACACAATTGGGGGCAGTGCATGCAAATGAGTGTTGCAACTACTGGCAAAATGTTGATCTGGCACAGAAATGTGCAGTCTGACCCCCACTTCCCCTGCATGGGGAAGCAAAGTATCAGTGTGCACATGCACCTGGGGCGCAATGCCTGTTCCACAAACTCTGTTGTTGTTTTTTTTTTTGGGGGGGGGGGGCACATGGCGACTCATCCTGACCAAAGAATGGCATGTCTGGGACCTATTGGTTCAGAGCACAGGCTTATATTTGAGCTATTAAAGAAGGGCTAGTTCCATTGGAATGCTCTGTTCAGGTTTTCTTTTTCTATCTTCCTGGGTGCCTGTGTGAGATTTGGGGGTCTTTGACTTCTTATATGCTTGAACTTTGGACTGTTTGGGGTTCCCTGCTCCAGAACAGCTTATGGGCATTCATGGTGGTGAGTGGGTTGTACTGCAGTGCACGTTCTGAGCTCTCAGCACATTAGGAGCATGGGTGACTACTAAGAAGTACTTGCTACCACAGAAACACCTGTTGTTTGTTGGGTGAGTGGCTCAAATGCCTTTTACAGACGCTGTGTCTGGATAACCTGTGCCTCTATGGATGGGAGAGGTGCTTGGCAGAAAACTCCCAGATGCACCTTGTGTCTGTGTGGTTTTGGTGCTAGAGCAAATGATCCATGCACGAGGGGGGTCCATACCCTTCTCTAGCAAAGGTTCAGTGTCAAGTATAAGAGGAGATCAACAGGGAAAGGTCCCAAACTCTCACCCACCTCTGCACACACACCAGAATGGGGTCTCATGCAGATGCAGCATTTATGCTGGAACTTGCCCAGGTATGGTTTCAGCACTGTCTCTGTGCAGTTTTTTTGCATGCCCCATCCCCTTGTATTTTAGTCCATATCTCTGCTCTCATCATCAGTGTGCACATAGTACCCAGTCAGTCTTCTCTGTTCTTCACTGACTACTTGATCTATACTCTATTGGTGGGGTTGGTAGCCAGGTATTGTTGTCTGTTCCCTCTGCCGGGCTGAATCCACACATTATATTGCTCTTGCTCCACTCTGAGACATTGCATGGCATGGATTCCATTTGCATTGGCACATGCTTTTACTGTAGCTATCCCTGGGGGCCCCATATACAACCCATTTACTGTCATGTCCCTCTAGTTCCATGGCATATTGCAGCTACTGGGAAGTGACCTATCACACCCTGCAGGCATCTGCAAGGTGCTCTCAACCCTCCACACAGCACAGTGCTGTGCTCTCAATGACATCCACCTGTCTGGGTGGGGGGGGGGGGGAAGGAGACACATTAGTGTTAGGATGCAAGAGCGGAGGGCAAGTAGCACATGCCTTTACAGTGCACTGACTCGTGATCATTATTAACATGTGACTGCTGCGCCTAGCATGGCCTCACTTCTGTACTGCAGCTTACCCCCCACTCCGCCCTTGTCATGGTAAAAACATGCACTAACAACACATTAGTCCCACACTGCCTGCAGCATATTCGTAAACAAGCCCTATGTGTCTTTATAAAATATTAGTTCAAATCCTGCACAATCGCAGCTAAAATGCATATAAATATATGTATACCTGCTCAGGAGCAAGAGTAAATGTACACATATGAAATACATTTGTAGATATGTATTTTATAAAGGGTGTACTTTAACCATGAAGTAAGGTAGCCAGTTTTAGGCACTAATAGCTAATACAAATGCTGATACTGTAATCATTCATACACATAACTGGCCACATACATATGCAAATGACTTCTTATAAAATACCGACCATTGTAAAGTACTCACATTGGAGGTTATTTTAGAAGGCTTAGGGGTATGTTTACTAAACCACAGTAATGTTACCGTAGTTAATTTCCCCGGTAATGTTACGGATGCCCATATAAAGGAGTGGGCGGTGCATCGTTAAAGCAAGCCATGTCAGATAACACGCGTTACAAGGCGCCAATGTGAGGTACAGTGAGCCCTGGATCTACTGTGCGTTAACGTCACAGCTGACGGGAAGCAGCAGTGTCTGAAGGGGCTGCAATCAAAGGTGCCCAGACAGAAGATGCGCTGAGGGATGTGCAGACATGGTGCCACATGAGAAACAGAGCCATAGGTATAAGGCCATAGACCACAGGCAGCTGATATCGCAGTCTGTAATGGGGACGTGAGCCACAGTTAACACATGCACACACACCATAAAATGGTGTGCTGTGAACACAGCATGCAGAGGAGTAAACAACAGTAATGGAAAGGGTGTCAGGGGTCGATCTGAAGGGCCAGCTGTGTGGATGGTGTTTGTATAAGAGCAAAATGGGCAAGGGATCCAAAAAGGAGTAAGAGGGAATTAAACCAGTACACTAAAGAGCCCAAACACAGCTCACTGACACCAATACCAAACCACTGAGCCACCTGCCCACCCAGACATCCCAAAGAAAGGGAACATATGTAACAGCTAGCAGGTGACGGATAGGCTGCATGGAGGGGACACTGCAGTGTACAGTGAAGAGAAGGAAGGGTGTGTGGAGAAGGGACGAAGCTGTAGCCATTGTATGGTAAAGAGAACAGAACAAACGAAAAGAAAGGAAAAGGAACCTGTGGGACCCAAACCCACAACCTATGTTGGCTCCACGCACATCTGCAACCACTATTTCAAACAACCACAACAAGCACAATGCAAATATGTTCCACCAAGTGGCCATTGTGTCTACTAGATTATCACGCTGTAGTGCGGCATATGTGTGTTGCATTATATTGCGTTGCAGAGAACGCGCATAGCACGGTGTCTGATGTGCAGCATGCACAATAACGTACGTGATGTTACAGACCTTTCTATGTGCTTTATGAGATACGCCTAAGCGCCTTACAATATGTGGTCAGATTATGGAGCATAACAACGCAAGTCCCAAACAGACGTCACATGCATTATTGTGAGCACTGCGCATCTTCGGTGCTGCAATGCGCATTCACCACAATGTGCGTAAGACACAACATGCATACTCCACAATACTGCGCACTACAGTAGACTACCTGTCCGTTGCCCTGCCTCTGTGTTCCCACCAGCTTTAGAACTACAGCTGTTCCCCTGCCCTCTAGCTCATGCCTGTCAACCTTGAGCTACCTTAGACCCAAAGTGCCTTAGGTTGTGGATGTCATCAGGTGGTCAGACCAGATCTGTTTCTAGACCACTGGCAGATCAACAGTAGTACAAGAAACTCCACAGCCCCCAACCATGGTCTGCCATTCACCAACAGCAGACACAATCAGACTGTATCTGCTACACCACACCAGGTGTTCCAGCCATACACAAACTAACCACAGACACTCTGCTAGTCAGTCTATTTTGCATGTTCACAGTGGAACAATGAGCACCCAGACCTGGATTGTATGGCACAAACACCCGGCAGGTGCCCAGTGATTAGCCCTCCTGAACAGGGAGCACACATATATCACTTCAGACAAAGACTATGCAGCACTATGTGGGAACATAGCCATGCCATGGTCACTGTATGGTGAGTGTGAGAGTGCCCCAACAGCAAGATGTGCTGTGGCCACCTTGTCCATACAGGTGGTGGTTGGGCACTACAATGTCCCAGCCATTGCCCTACACCCTCTGCAGAAGCATCCTGCCCAGTCTGCCCTGTCTGGGCCATACCCACAATACCTTGCTCCTCATTATAGAAACATAGAAATATGATGACAGAAAAAGACCACATGGCCTATCTAGTATGTCCTTCCATATCAACAACTACAACAGTCCCCTTTTTACCTTTAGAGATCCTCTGTGTTTGTCCCATGCTTTTTTGAATTCAGTTACTGTCCTCATCTCCACCACCTCCACTGGGAGACTATTCCACGGATTCACTACTATTTCCGTAAAGAAATATTTCCGCATATCACTCCTGAATATATCTCCCTTCACCCTCATCCCATGTCCCCTCGTAGCAGAACTTGCTTTCAATTGAAAGAGGCTCTCTCCCTGAACATTTATGCCATGGAGGTTTTTAAACATCTCAATCATATCTCCTCTATCCTGCCTTTCTTCTAAGGTGTACATATTAAGATCCTTCAGTCTGTCCTCATATGCTTTATAATGAAGACCACTAATTCTTTTAGTAGCCACCCTCTGCACCGACTCCATCCTGTTCACATCCTTTTGAAGGTGCGGTCTCCAGAATTGCACACTATACTCCAAATGAGGTTGCACCAAAGACTTATAGAGAGGCATTATTACCTCCTTTTTTCTGCTAGTCATTCCTCTCCATATGCACCCAAGCATCCTTTTAGATTTTGCTGTTGCCTTTTCTACCTGTTTAGCTACTTTAAGATCATCAGACACAACCACGCCTAGGTCCCACTCTTCTTTAGTGGACAAAAGTACTTCACCCTCTATACTATATTGCTCCCTTGGATTGCTGCAGCCCAAATGCATGACCTTACATTTTTTAACATTAAATCCCAGCTGCCAAATTCTAGACCATTCTTCCAGCTTAGCTAGATCCCTCCTCATATTATCTACACCTTCCTGGGTGTCTACTCTATTGCAGATTTTGGTATCATCCGCAAAAAGGCAAACCTTACCCAACAGCCCTTCTGCTATATCACTAACAAAGATGTTAAAAAGAATCGGACCAAGGACAGATCCCTGGGGCACACCACTGGTAACATCATTCTCCTCAGAGTGAGCTCCATTTACTTTGTCGCCTCCCACCCAACAAATTTCTAACCCAAGCAGTAAGTTTAGGGTCCATCCCTAGGGTGCTCAGTTTGTTTATAAGTCACCTGTGAGGAACAGTGTCAAAGGCTTTACTGAAATCTAAATACACCACATCTAGGGCTCTCCCTCGGTCCAACTCCCTGGTCACCTAGTCAAAGAAACCAATCAGATTTGTCTGACAAGACCTGCCTCTGGTTTACCCATGTTGCCTCGGATCCTGTAACACAGGTACACTACCAAAAAACTGCCTCCAGTTTTGCAACTGATTCCTATAGATTTTGGTGTGCTGAATCCAGGAAAAATAGCCAAAATGTTCCATCACGTCACGTTTTCTTGCAAAATTAGATTTCTTACCCATATAAGGAATGTTCACATAATTTCTTTTTAGCCGACTGCAGTTTATTTTCTTGGCCCAAAATAGAGGTTGTAATGGTTAACTAACTAGAAACACTCCCTCATGATATTTTAGAGTGTTTTGTATTCATTTTATACATTAACAGGACAATTGGGAGGCGGGGGGCTAAATCCAGTACTCGCGCTGGCGCATGTTCTTTCCTGTTCGCCTCGCCCCGTTCGTTTGCTCAAACATGGTGGTTGCGACATGAACGTTCCTGTCAAATTTCAGTTTCTTGCAAGTTCATTATTACCTTTTGTTTGCTCAGTCGTAATCCAGCTTTATTCCGAAGTGGTTCACTACAGTTGTAGTTTGCAGTGCTGTGTATTTGTGATGGCTCACAGAGCCAGAGGTTGCGTCAACTCTCCGGACAGTTTTTGTTTTATTTGTGGGGAATATACCGTGAAAAAGCGGCAGAGGAACATTTCTGCATTTATTAAAAAAGTATATTTCGCCTATTTCGGTTTGAAGTTAGGCGATGAAGACAAACCGTGGGCTCCTCACAAAGTGTTGCAAGACATGTGAGGAAGATCTACGCTTATGGATGAAAGGTAAAAAACAAGCATTTCGTTTCCGAATACCTATGATGTGGCGTGAACAAAGAGACCACAGCAGTGACTGCTATTTTTGCTCTTGCATTGTGAAGGGATACAACTTAAAAAATAAGAACGTAATAAGTTACCCCAACCTTCCCTCAGCAATTAGGCCTATGCCTCATAACAACGAAGTACCTGTGCCTGAACCACCAAAATCTTTGGATCATATTTGTGTGGACGGTTCTGATCATGATGAGACTCATCAGATGGCTGTTCCTGATGAGTCCAGTACTTCCGAGTTTGAAACTGAACCAGATCCGAAACCTGAACTTTTCTCTCAAGCTGAATTGAATGATTTAGTCCGGGATTTAGGACTCCCAAAAGATGCTGCCCAACTGCTAGGTTCTCGGCTTAAACAGAAAAATCTATTGTCACCAGGAACAACTTTTTATTGGTACCGCAACCGCGAGACACAATTTTTGAAGTATTTCAGCAAAGAGGAAGATTTGGTATTTTGCAACGATATATACGGAGTGATGGAAAAGTTTAAACTCAAGTATGATCCTGCTGAATGGCAGCTGTTCATTGATTCGTCAAAAGACAGCATAAAAGGTGTTCTTTTTCATAATGGCAACACATTCGCTTCAGTTCCTATTGCTCACTCTGTTATTCTCCAAGAAAAATACGAGAATTTGGCCCTGATTCTTCAGAAGATTCGTTATGATGAGCATAAGTGAATGATTTGTGGAGACTTTAAAATTCTATCCATGCTATTAGGGCAGCAATCCGGTTTCACCAAATATCCCTGCTTCCTTGCTTGTGGGATAGCCGGGCCCGCGACCTACACTGGGGGAAAAAAGACTGGCCAATTCGGGAGTATTTGAGACCCGGTGAGAAAAATGTTCTTCATGAGAGCTTGGTACCTCGTGATAAAATTCTATTACCACCTCTCCACATTAAGTTGGGTCTCATTAAGCAATTCATCAAGTCCCTTCCAAAAGATGGTGAGTGCTTTCGGTACCTTTGCTCATAGTTCCCCCGACTTTATGAAGCAAAGCTAAAGGAAGGAGTGTTTGTTGGCCCTGATATAAGGAAACTCATTTCAGATGGAGCATTCGCTGAAACGATGTCTGAGAAGGAAAAAGAAGCCTGGGATTCTTTCAAGGATGTTGTTCTCAAATTCTTGGGGAACAGGCGGGAATAGAACTATAAGGATATTGTTGCCAGGATGCTCAATGCCTTCAAAGAACAAGGCTGTAACATGAGCCTGAAAGTCCATTTCTTGCACTCCCATGTGAACTACTTTCCCGAAAACTTGGGGGCGTACAGTGAAGAACAAGGTGAAAGGTTTCACCAGGACATCAAGGACGCAGAGAGAAGGTACCAAGGAAGATGGAACACCACTATGATGGCTGATTTCTGCTGGTTGCTGCTGCGGGAAACCCCAGATGAAAAAAACGCCAAGCAGCGCACCAAGAGAAGCATTCGGGGGAAGAAGAAACGGGCCCACCAGGAGATTGATTGACCCAAGAATGACTTTAAAATCTAAACTGTGTTTACAAATATCGTGTTTTTACTAAACTTTGAAATAAAAATTTGCTAGTTATTACCACAGTGTCGGATCTCATTTATTAGAATTTTATTTTCACACCATCGGGTGTTTGTCTTCATGTATTGCAATGGTGCGGTTTGCGTTTTCTATTCTTACATACATACCTGTACAACATTTTTTGCACATTTCTTTGCTTTGCTTTGTGTCTAACCTCGCTCTTATATGCTCAATGTTTGTGCACATGTATGTGGCTGTTTTAAGTGCAGACAATTTTGCTACCATCACAGTGTGTTTTGTTGACATTACTCTAGTCTTATGTGCTGCCTTGTTACAATTTTCTTTATTCTTATTTGAATAACTACTAAAAAATTAGTATAAAGAATTCATCCAAGAAACTTTTATCTCGATCGCACTCAATCTGAAACGTTCATCTCAAACTGCTAACCCAATTGTAGCAAAAAATCTGTACGTGATGGAGCAAATTGGTTACCAGATTTGGATTCAGCACACCAAAAAACGTAAAAATCAATCGAAACATTAGAGGCAGTTTAAAAAAAAATTTTTTTAGTGTACCTGTGTAATCCGCTGGACTCCAGAAACCTCACTATTTTCTCTTTCAGCAGTGTTTCCAATAATTTACTCACCACCAAAGTTAAACTAACTGGCCTGTAGTTTTCAACCACTTCCTTACTTCCACTTTTGTGTAAAGGTACCATATGAGCCTCTCTCCAGTCCTTCGGCACCACTTCCGACTCCAACAAGGCATTGAAAAGGTCAGTCAGTGGAGTTGCTAGAACGTCCCCAAGTTCCCTCAGTACTCGCTTTGTCTACTTTAAGTTGAGCTAGTTTCTCACGAACACAGTCTTCTGAAAATTGTACAAGATATCCCTCGCTTCAATTTGCTATTTGTGGGTGTTTTCTGAGGTCCTGCTCCTGGTTCTTCATCTGTGAACACAGAACAAAAATATTTGTTAAGCAATTCCGCTTTATCCTTATCAGCTTCTACATATTCCTCCCCTTCACCCTTGAGTCTGACAATACCACTTTTGCCCTTCCTCTTCTCACTAATATATCTGAAAAATGTCTTATCCCCCCCATTTTATTGCATTGGCTATTTCCTCCTCCTTTTGAATCTTTGCCTTTTTGACTACTTTGCTAGCTTCTCTAAGTTTTTCCAAATACAGATGCCTGTCTTTCTCTCTCTGTGATCTCTTTTATTTCATGAAGGCCTCCCTCTTTTTCTTCACTTTTTCAGCAACTTCTTTCGAAAAACATAGCGGTCTCCTTTTCCTTATGCCTTTATTTACCATTTTAACAAAAAGGTTGGTTGCCCTTAAAATATCCCCTTTCAGTTTTGCCCACTGTTTTTCTACATCCCCCAGCTGTTCCCATCCCACTAAGGACTCCCTGAGGTATTGGCCCATCTTGGCAAAGTTAGTCTTCCTAAAGTCTAAGATCCTCACCTTTGAATGGATTCTAATAGCCCTAGTCCTAATACTGAACCACACCATCTGGTGATCACTGGATGCAAAATGATCTCCCACTACAACATCAGAAACACTTTCACCATTGGTAAGCACCAAGTCCAGTATGGCCCCTTCACGTGTGGGGTCTGTTACCAATTGCCTGAGTAGTTCTCCCTGTAGAGAATCCAGGATCTCCTTACTTCTAGATGATACTGCAGCAGGAATGTGCCAATCAACATCTGGCATATTGAAATCTCCTAGCAGTAGCACTTCCCCTTTCCTAGCAATGCTGCGTATGTCTTCAATTAACTCTCTGTCCACCTCTTCCTCTTGTGAGGGAGGTCTGTATATCACACCAATGCAAATAGATTTCTCTTTCCCTCTTTCTAGTTTAACCCACAATGCCTCCTCTCTCCCTTTTAAGCTCTGTAATTCCAAAGCTTTAATAGTCGTTTTTACATATAGTGCCACTCCTCCTCCCCTTCTTCTTACCTTGTCCTTTCTGAATAAAGTATAGCCAGGTATAGTTACGTCCCAATCATTGTTTTCTGTGAACCATGTTTCTGTAACTGCCACTAAATCCAAGTCAGCCACTCCCACCAAAGCTTCAACTTCAGGGATCTTATTTCCCATGCTATGGGCATTTATACACACTGCTTTCCATATGTTACCCCTGTTACCCATTTCCATAAAGGTATTTAATGTATCACCTACCTGGGGGCTTTCACTTACCTGGGGGCTTTCTTCACCCATCCCCAATGAATCTAGTTTAAAGCCCTCTTCAGTAGATTAGCCAGTCTACTACCGAAGATGCGTTGACCTTTCTTGGACAGATGGATGCCATCTCTGCTCTGCAACCCTTGGAACAGCATCCCATGGTCTAGGAAACCAAAACGCTCTCGATGATACCATCCACGGAGCCATGCATTCATCTCCAGGATGCGAGCCTCTGTGCCTTGGCCTTTACCATCAACAGGGAGGTTTGAAGAGAACACCACCTGTGCACCTATCTGCTTCACCCTTTGTCCCAGAGCCATGAAGTCACTTTTGATATGTTCCGAGGTATACCTGGCAGTATCATTTGTTCCAACATGGATTAGCAACATTGGTTAATAGTCAGTGGGCTTGATGAATCTCGGAAAACTCTCCATAACATCTTGGATTTTGGCACCAGGCAGACAGCATACTTCTCTGGACATCAAGTCTGTTCGGCAGATGGATGCCTCAGTACCCCTCAGAAGAGAGTCTCCAATCACCACTATCCTTCATTTCCTTCTGGTCACTGATTCTGCAACTTTGGGGTACTTGAGCTCTGGTTCTTTCACCTCCTCCACTTCCAGGGCTGCATAATGGTTCTTCAATTCAAGGGCTGGAGAAGTTGGATTGGTGATTTTGCAGGCCCTGGTGACTTGTGTCCAACCATCGACATTCTGTTGGCACCCATCTTCTCCTGTGCTGGAGAGCTTTGTTGCTGCAAGAAGCATCTCACCAATGTACTTCTCACTGTCTTGAATGCTCCTCAGCCTCGCCATCTCCTCTCTGAGTTCCTCCACTTGTTTCCTCAGAGCTTCAGCATGCAAGCACCCTGCACATGGAACCGGTCCTTCAACTGGCATTAGGACCTCTGTCTGGACCGAGGCAGAAGCTGTAACGGGGGCAACATCTTTAGCGATACAATTTTTCCCAGCCATTGTTCTGTTCGTGGAGCTTAGTTATCTGTTAAAGCAAAAGAGAGAGATCTACCAAGTATGCACATTTGCAGGCTAACGCTGTTAACAGTGGGACATTGTGGGCCCAGTGAGGTGTGGGCAGCCACAAAACAATGGATAGACATACACACACACACACACACACACACACACACACTCCTATTGCAGCATTGTACAAAAATAGGGGTGGTTTGGAAACCTGCCCACCACACTGGTCCTGATCACAGTGCTGACATTGCCAAACTGTGCAGGAGGTAGTAATAGTGCTCTGGTGATAACTGTGGCTCCGTGCTGGGGCCAACAGCCTGACTCTCCATGGAGCTTTGGATAGTGTAGCCTGTGTGAGTGGGTGTGTTTACCCCGGTTGGCCGCTGCTTTGGGGATTGCACATGTTGATGTTGTATCTGCATTGTAGGGTAAGATTTAGGGACTTGCTCTGCAGGATCCATGGCTGGGATCTGAACCTGTGATTTTCTGCTCTGGGACATACTGGCTGTGTGTACTGCACCACACAAGCATAGCACTACCTGGGGCTACCTTTACTTCTCCTCAGCCAGACCTTTTCTGTTGCACTGCACACCACATACTGGTACAGGGCATGGCCTAGGTCCACAGCAGGCAGGTGCAACTGCCCCCTCCCAGCACGGGCACACACACTCCTGCCATGCTGCCTGGCCTTATGCTGTCAGTGCTAGTAGTGCGCAGTCCCAGGCCATCCACTGTGCAGGTAGACGGTTGCCTAGGGTGTGGGGTCTGGGGTGGGGAGGCATACATGGACATCCACACATCCCCCCATCACTGTCTAACAATGTTATGTCCCTTACACATGGGTGAGAGATGCCTGGAGGGATGTCAGGTTAGTGCTCTAGCAACTATTGGCTAGGGTGGACCAGGTAGTTGTAGGTAGATTGTGTTATGACAGCCGAATGTGGACAGGCTAGGGCATGCACCTTAGGTACGGTGTACCCAGTTTGGCCTACTGGGTGTATATATGTTTCAGACAATGTGTGGTCACACCCTGCAATGCCGTACTAGGGGCTGCAGTAAAGGGTGTTCAGTTAGCTGGGTTTACATACTGTTTGGGAGGCATCCTGGGTAAGGTCTGTGGACCCTTGTTAGAGTGGTTCCCAGATGTGCACTGATTGCCCTATTACAGGCATATTGGTACCTGTGTGACCTTTAGGGTGCATGCTGGGTTACGTCCCCTGGATGGGATACTGTGGAATAGCGACTACTGGGCATGTTTGGCCTTGGTCAGCTGCTGTCTTGCTGATTTCCAGTTTCTATGTTCCTCTGTACCACCTAGGCAACAGCCTAGTCCACCCTGTGTCCCAGCTGCCCCCACTACATGTCCCCCCTGCAGCCCCCTATGCCCCATTTTCACCATTGCCATAGTGGCCTTTCATACTTGAGCACTATGCTGTTGCTGCAAATGGAGCAGTACTATAACTTTTTTCTGGCTCCCTGCCTATGTTGTACATTGCTGACGCTGAAATGGTTTCACCATCCTGCAAATGGCCATTACTTTTCTTTTAGGACTGACAGTGGTATTGGTGACTGGAAAAGCTTGACTTGAGATTCTTTGTCCTGATTGTCATTTCTGTTCATGTAGGTATGTTTTTGGCTTCCTTTTGTACCCCCCCCCCCCTCCCTCCTCTGTCTCTCTCAGAACTGTCTTCCAACCCCCTTTTACAAACCCCCAACATATTCTATATTTCCAACCCCTTTCCCCATTTCTCCTCACCCCATCATTCTTGGACCTGGGTGTATTTGTCTTTGTGTGGCACACAGATCCCCGGGGTGCAACACTATTCACCTTTCTCCACTGAGAAATGTGTCTATTTAGCTCTTCTCTCTGTCTTCTATCTTTTAACCAATTCCTAATCCACAATAGTACACTGCGACCTTTTCCATGACTTTTTAATTTCTCCAAGAGTCTCTCATGAGGGATCTTGTCAAAGGCTTCCTGAAAATTGAGATGCACTATATCAGCCAGCTGACCTTTATCTGTTTATTCACACCTTCAAAAAAATATGAGATTAGTGAGACAAGACTTTCCTTAACTAAATCTATGTTGACTCTCTGCCATTAAAGCATGACTCTGGGTCGCCAGGAGTCAGCATTGACTTGACAGCACTAAAATAAAAAAAAAAAAGAATCTACATGTTCAGTAATTTTATTCTTTATAATGGCTTCTACCAATTTGCCCAGTGTTGATGTTATGCTTACTGGTCTGTAGTTTCTTGGATCACCCCTGGAACCCTTTTTTAAAATTTGCATTACATTGGCCTCTTTCCATTCTTCAGGAACTACAAATGATTTTAATGATAGTTCTTTGCTGGCTGTCCCCTTTTGCACTGACCTTCAACCTTTCCAAGCATGATGTCTGTCTCTAATGATCTTTCTTTTCACATGATTTGTCCAAAGTATGAGAGTCAAAGTCTTGTCATTAGAGCTTCTAAAGAAAGCTTACGTTTCATCTCCTCTAGTATCAACTGATTTGTTCTCTGGGCAGTCCATAGTATACACAATATTCTTTACCAACACCATAATACAAATGCATTAATTTTCTTCTTATCTTTCTTCTTCACTGTCCAATTTTCATATCCATATGACCTTATTTAAAATATCATGGCTTGGATAAGTCTAATCTTTGTATGCAGCAATCCATCCCTACACTTGAGAATCCTGTCTAGGTCCTTCATAGCCATTCTGCTAAGATCATTGCATTATTGGATTCCTTGACTGTTTGTCACTTTATTGATTATTGATCCAAGCAGGTTAAAGTTGTCTGCTATTTCTATTTCTTCTTCATCAAGGATAAAATGATTGATTTTGTCAGTTGTCAGGATATTTGTTTTCTTCATGTTCATTGATTGTGATTACAAGCTATATCTGATTGTCTTCACTTTCAGCCAGCAGTGTGATATCATCAGCAAAGCAAAGGTAATTATTGATGAATCTACCACCAGTTGTCTTCTGATGATTGGTTCTGCGTATTAAGTAAACAGATATAAGAACATAAGAACATAAGATATGCCATACTGGGTCAGACCAAGGTCCATCAAGCCCAGTATTCTGTTTCCAACAGTGGCCAAACTAGGTCATATGTACATAGCAGTTTTCCCAAGAGACACAAGTTCCACAATGCTTGTACTGGGTCAAGCATTGATATCTTCGGTCACTTCTTAATAATGGTTTATGGACCTTTCCTCCAGGAACTTGTCCAAACCTTTTTTAAACCCAGCTACACTAACAGCCTTTACTACATCCTCCGGTAACAAATTCCAGAGTTTGATTACACGTTGAGTGAAAAAATATTTTCTTTTGTTGGTCTTAAATAGTTTACCCTGTAGCTTCATTGCATGTCCCCTAGTCTTTCTATATTCTGATAACGTAAACAATCGATCTACGTTTACCCGTTCCATTCCATTCATTAATTTATAGACTTCTATCATATCTCCCCTCAGCCGTCTCTTTTCCAGTTTAAAGAGCCCTAACCTTTTTAGCCTTTCTTCATAGGAGTATCCTTCCATCCCCTTTACCATTTTGGTGGCTCTTCTCTGAACCTTTTCTAAAATCGCTATATCCTTTTTAAGATACGGCGACCAGAATTGCACACAATATTCAAGGTGCGGTCTCACCATGGAACGATATAGAGGCATTATAATATCTTTTGTTTTATTTTCCATTCCTTTCCTTATCATACCTAGCATTCTATTTGCTCTCTTGGCCGCCGCTGCACACTGGGCCGAGGGTTCTAACATGGTATCCACAATGACGCCTAAATCTTTTTCCTGGGTGGTGGTTCCTAATGTGGAACCTTGCATCGTGTAACCATAGTTTGGGTTGTTCTTCCCTAGGTGCATAACCTTGCACTTGTCCACATTAAATTTCATCTGCCATTTTGATGCCCAGTCTTCCACTTTATCAAGATCCTCTTGCAATTTTTCACAATCCTCTTCGGTTTTAACAACTTTAAATAGTTTTGTGTCATCTGCAAATTTGATAACCTCACTCGTTATTCCACTTTCCAGGTCATTTATGAATATGTCAAAAAGCAGCGGACCCAGCACAGATCCCTGGGGTACACCACTATTCACCTTCTCCATTGGGAAAATTGGCCATTTAGCCCTAACCTCTGCTTTCTATCTTTTAACCAGTTCCTGATCCACAATAGAACACTGCCTCCTATCCCATGACTCTTTAGTTTTGCCAAAAGTCTCTGATGAGGAACCTTGTCAAAGGCTTTCTGAAAGTCCAGATACACAATATCAACCGACTCACCTTTGTCCACCTGTTTATTCACTCCTTCAAAAAAACATAACAGATTAGTAAGACAAGATCTTCCTTGTCTAAAGCCATGTTGGCTGTCTCCCATTAGGTTGTGACTATCTACATGCTGAGTAATTTTATTCTTTATGATGGTTTCTACCATTTTTCCCGGTACTGACGTCAGGCTCACTGGTCTGTAGTTTCCCGGATCACCCCTGGAACCCTTTTTAAAAATTGGTGTTACATTGGCGATCCTCCAATCTTCAGGTATTAGAGATGATTTTAATGATAGTTCACAGATTACTGATAGCAGGTCTGCAATCTCATATTTCAGTTCTTTCAACACCCTTGGATGTATACCATCCGGCCCAGGTGATTTGCTACTCTTCAGTTTATCTAATAGTTGTATGACATCTTCCCGATGTATCGATATTTCCTTCAATTCTTCCACACCTTTAAATACCACTTCCGTCATGGGTAACATCCCTACATCTTCCTCAGTAAAGACCGAAGCAAAGAATTCATTCAGTCTCTCCGCTATCGCCTTGTCGCCTCTTAGTGCTCCTTTAACCCCTTTATCATCTAATGGACCAACTGACTCTCTCACAGGTTTTTTGCTACGAATGTACTTGAAAAGGTCTTTATTTCGCGTTTTTGCTTCCGCAGCAAGCTTCTTCTCAAATTCTCTCTTTGCCTGCTTTATCAATGCCTTGCATTTGACTTGCCAGTGCTTGTGCTGTTTCCAGGTTTCGTCGTTTGGCTCTTTTTTCCATTTCCTGAAAGTTGCTTTTTTGGCAACAACAGCCTCTCTGACCTCACCTTTAAACCATGCTGGCAGTTTTTTGGACTTCCTTCCACTTTTCTTAAAGCGTGGAATACAGCTGGTCTGGGCTTCCAAGATAGTATTTTTCAACAACACCCAAGCTTGATGTACGTCTTTAACCTTTGCAACTGCTCCTTTTAGTTTTTTTCTTAACTGTTTTCCTCATTTTATCATAGTCTCCTTTTCGAAAGTTAAAAGGTAGTACTGTGGATTTCCTTACTATCCCTCCTCCACTAATTAAATCAAAGGCGATCATGCTATGATCACTATTGCCAAGTGGCCCCAACACCCTTATCTCTTGCACTAGATCTGGTGTTCCACTAAGGACTAGGTCTAATATGGCTTCCCCTCTGGTCGGTTCATGAACCAGCTGCTCCAAGAAGCAGTCATTTATTTCATCCAGGAACTTTATCTCCCTAGCATGTCCTGACGTGACACTGACCCAGTCGATACCAGGGTAATTGAAATCACCCATTATTATTACTGCACTGTAACGTTTGTTAGCTTCCTTGATTTCTTTGAGCATTTCATCATCCATTTGGTCATTCTGGCCAGGCGCTCGATAGTACACCCCCACTGCCATTGCCTTCCCCCTTTTATATGGAATTTCAATCCATACAGATTCTACAGCAGATTTTGTTTCCTGCAAAACTTTAATCCTTTCTGAGTCAATGCCCTCTCTAACATAGAGCGCAACCCCTCCACCAATTTGATCAGCTCTATCATTACGATATAGTTTGTACCCAGGTATCACAGTGTCCCACTGGTTGTCCTCCTTCCACCATGTCTCTGATATTCCAATCATATCTAACATTTCATTTAGTGCTATATATTCTAACTCTCCCATCTTATTGTTTAGACTTCTTGCATTTGCATACAAGCATTTTAGAGAATGTATTTTGTTCATGTTAATTTGGCTATTGTTAGACATGGGTAAATTGGGATCTTTAAGCTCTGTCTGCTCCATACTTGAGGGCATTTGGGCTACTTTACTCTTTTGTGGAACCTCTCTGCTTTTGGTAGTATCCTTCAAGGATACATTCTTCCGAACCATCTGCTTTTGGGCAACTGTCGGCTTTCCCCTAATATTTATTGATATGGGGAAAGTATGACTTGCTATACACTTTTGCTGATTTTAAAGCATTCTGTTCCTTTTTGATCTGTTTGGACTGTTGTTTCTTGATCAATGTGAAGAATTATCAGATATTCTAGTATACCCACACTACCTCCAATCCATACTAAACTTCTCCAACAGAAGAAAAACAAAAAGACAAAACACAATAAATATCCTAAATATGTTGTTGTTGTTGTTGTTAAGTGCTGTCGAGTCGGAGTCGACTCATGGTGACCCTCTGGATAGCTATCCTAAATTGTGTTCGGTCTTTAGTCAGGCAGCTCATTGTTGACAGACTGGTACCCTATAGCTGCTGATATTGTATCGATCCATCTCATTGCTGCCCTTCCTCTTTTGCGTTGACCTTCTATCTTGCCAAGCATGATGTCTTTCTCTAATGATCTCTCTCTTCGCATGATGTGTCCAAATTATGAAAGTCGAAGTCTTGTCATCTGAGCTTCTAAAGAAATCTTAGGTTTGATCTCATCTAGTACCGACTGGTTTGTTCTTCGGGCAGTCCATGGTATATACAGTATTCTCCGCCAGCACCATAATTCAAAGGCATCCATTTTCTTCCTGTCTATCTTTTTCACTGTCCAGCTTTCACATTCATATGATGTTATTGAAAATAACGTGGCTTGAACAAGTCAAATCTTTGTATGGAGAGAGACATCTCTGCTCTTGAGAATCTTATCTAGGTCTTTCATAGCCATTCTGCCAAGAGCAATGCGTCATCTGATTTCTTGACTGCTTGTTGCTTTTTTATTGATAGTTGATCCAAGTAGGTTAAAGTTGTTCACAATTTCAATTTTTTTCTCCTTCAATGATGAATCTATTGATTATGCCAGTTGTCATGATCTTTGTCTCCTTTACATTAAGGTACAGGCCCATTTTGAGACTATGTTCTTTGATTGTGAGAAGCAAATGTTTCAGAGCATCTTCACTTTCAGCCAGTAATGTGGTATCATCATAGCGAAGGTTGTTGATGAGTATTCCTCCAATCTTCACATCTCTGTTGTCTTCATACAATCCTGCTTCTCTGATGATTTGTTCTGCATATAAATTAAACAGGTTGGGGGAAAGTATGCAGCCTTGTCTTACACCTTTGCTTATTTTAAACCATTCAATTTCTCCTTGTTCCATTCGAACTGTTGCTTCTTGATCAATGAGAAAATAAAAAGCACCCAGTATGCCAGCAGCAGAGCATTTGAATTATATGCTTCAACAATCTGGAACTCTCTACCAGGATATCTTCAAACTACGAACAAACTCCCCACATTCAGAAAGCTCCTCAAAGCCTACCTTTTTAATGAACATTGGCTCTATCACATAACTCCTCCCCCCATCCCTCCCCCTTCTTGGCTCCATCACATAACTCCTCCCCTTCATCCCTCCCCCTTCCCCTTCCTCCCTCCTATATCCCTGGCAGAAAGCAAATAAGATGCTAATGTGTATAGCCTGTAGTTAAAACCTCATACCTCAATGTAAATAAGTTCCTTGTTACATGTAAAAAGTTGTGTTGCACTTGTTCATTTGGTATATGTATGTAAGTTCTCCTTGTTCTCTGTAAAGATGTTGTTGAAATGTATACTGCTTTGCCCCGGTGAAAAAAGGTATAAAAATCCAACTAAATAAATAAATAAAATAAAATAAAATACCCAGAGTTTTTCATAATTTACCCAACCAAATGCCTGGCTGCAGTCAGTAGAACAAATATAGATATCCTTTGGCTATTCTAAAATGGGTAAGAGGGCAATTATAATTGGGGCACGTCCAGGCAATTGAAACAGCTGAAAGTTGGATGGCCGCAACTTGTACCCGATTCTGCAACCGTGGGAGCTAGACATTCCCATGGGTGCAAAATTGGGCTTTTAGATGACCCAGACATGCTCCGATTCCACAGCACGGGACATCCAGCCTCCTGCCCATCCAGCCAGCCCTATGCTCCTGCTGATGTGCCATTGCCATGGCGTCCCATCGCCATGGCACCGGGATATCCAGCAGAAGCTCTGACAGCCCAACACTGTTTACTGCTTATACCTCCTTTCCCCACGTCCTGACCCTTGGTGGGGGCAGCCAGGTCCAGGATCAGGCAGTGGGGGTTTACCTTCACCTGCGCTGTGCCTTTTGTGAGGCTGCCTGGCCTGTTCACTGCCGTCAGTGGGACTTATTCTACCTCAAGGTACGTCCATCTTCCCAACACAGGACATACAGGGCCCTGATCAGAATAGTGTGCTCCGCCCACTCTTTGTGTCCGGCCTGCCCCCTCCCCACCCCCATCCGGCACTTCCAACACAATGCCTCTGTATGTGCGGGGATCCTGGGACTCAGAATACAGCGAAAGTGAATAGCGAGAGTTGTATGTTCAGAATTACCCCCTAAGTGTTGCCTTTATGCAGCTTTATATGGGAGGGTCTTAGACATTGCCAATTTGCATGTGTTTTGTTCTTAAATGATCAGCAGTTGTGCACGTGTTTGTGATATACATGGGTAGGCCATCGGTTTTAAAAACAATGCCCTGTAAATAACATGCATGTGTTGTGTTTGGAAAATACTTTCCCCTGCATGAGTGTAGGCGAAGAAAATATTTTACTTAAATCAGGTTAGCATGTCTCTGTAGGAACCCTGTCATTAGCTCAGTCACACCTTCATTCACATCTGTGGGAAGGAAGCACCCATTGGGATACAGTAAGTCATGTCCCCTGAATGCATATATTTATGCAGTGTAATGTGTGGCAAGCCTGTGCCATACCTGCATAGGACCCCATATGGACTAATTTATAGGCTGACCTACATATGTATGCCATGGATCTACTGTGTGTAAAACCAGATAAACCTAGAAAGATAGAAAAAAGATGGCAGACAAAGACCATACGGCCTATCCAGTTTGCACTTCCATACCAACTACTAAGTTGTACAGGCCCCTTTTTTCCCTTAGATATCCTCTGTGTTTGTTCCATTCTTTTTTAAATTCAGATAGAAGTCCTTATCTCTACCACATTGAATGGGAGACTATTCCATGCATCTACTATATCAATCTTTCCATGAAGAAATATGTCCTCAAATTACTTGAGTCTATCCACTTACACCTTCTTTCTATGCCCCCTCATTGCAGTTTCCTTTCAATTGAAAGAGACTTTCCTCCTGTGAATTTATGCCACAGAAGTACAGTATTTAAATATCTCCATCATATCTCTCCTCTCTCACCTTTGCTCGAAAATACATATACATATTGAGATCTTTAAGTCTGTCCCTATATGCCTTATGATGAAGACCACTGACCAGTTTGATTGCCACCGTCTTTACTGACTCCATCCTATTTATATCCTTTTGAAGGTGTGGTCACCAGAATTGCACACAATATTCCAAATGAGGTCTTACCAAATACTAATACAGAGGCACTATCACCTCCTTCTTCCTGCTGGCCATTCCTCTCCCTATGCACCCAAGCATCCTTCTGGCTTTTGCCGTTACCTTTTCTACTTGTCTAGCTACTTTAAGATCATAAGAAAGAATCACCTCCAGGACTTGTGGATCACAGATGGTGGTCAGTATGTAAACATCTTCCATGGTAAGAAACACAGACACATAGAAACATGATGGCAGAAAAAGACCACATGGCTTATTTAGTCTGCCCTTCCAGATCAATTACAATAGTCCCATTTTTTTCCTTTAGAGATTTTCTTCATTTGTCTCATGCTTTCTTGAATTCAGATATTATCCTCATCTCTACTAACTCCACTGGGAAACTATTCCACACATCTACCATTCTTTCCATAAAGAAATATTTCCACATATTACTTCTGAGTCTATCCTCTTTCACCTTCATCCTATGTCCCCTCATTGCAGAGCTTACTTTCAATTGAAAGAGGCTCTCGTGCATTTTGCCACAGAGGTATTCAAATGTCTCTATCATATCTCCTCTATCCCACCTTTACTCTAATGTACACATACTAAGATCTTTAAGTCTGTCCTCATATGCTTTATAGCACAGGCCACTAACCATTTTAGTAGCCACCCTTTGCATTGACTCCATCCTGTCTATATCCTTTTGAAGGTGTGGTCTCCAGAATTGCGCACAATATTCTAAATGAGCTCTTACCAAAGACTAATACAGAGACACTATCACCTCCTTGTTCCTGCTGGCCATTCCTCTCCCTATGCACCCAAGCATCCTTCTGGTTTTTGCCACTACCTTTTCTACTTGTTTAGCTACCTTAAGATCATAAGAAACAATCACCTCCAGGTCCTGATTTTCTTTTGTGGACAGAAATACTTCACACTCTGTACTGTATTGCCCCTTAGATTTTGCAGACCAAATGCATGACCCTGCAATTTTTAGTATTAAATCTCAGCTGCCAAATTCTCACCCATTCAAGTTTTCCTAGAGCCTTTCCCATGTTATCTATACATTCCTGTTTGTGTATCCTCCCTATTGAAGATTTTGGTATCATCCACAGAGATGCAAACCTTTTTCTGAAGGCCCTTCTGCAATACCATTTAGAAAAAAGTTAGAAAGAATTGGACCAAGGACAGATGCCTGCAGCACTGGTATCTCCTTCTCTTCAGAATAAGCTCCATCTGTACCTTTTGTTGCCTCCCACTTAACCATTTTCTAACAATGTCAAAGACTACTGAAATCCAAGTCCCACATCTAGTACTCGCCCTCGGTCCAACTCTCTGGCTACCCAGTAAAATAAATTAATCAGATTTGTCTGACAAGACAAGAATATCAGGTTTTCCACCAGGTTTGGTGATATACCCCGCCATTTAGAATATACATTCACTATGCATGCTGGTTGGATGTAAGGATTGCAGAGCAGAGATGGCGTCCATCTGTCCAAGAAAGGTTGACGCGTCTTCAGTAGTAGACTGGCTAATCTATTGAAGAGGGCTTTAAACTAGAATCATTGGGGATGGATGAAGAAAGGCCCCAGGTAAGTGAAAGCCCCCAGGTAAGTGATACATTAAATACCTTTATGGAAATGGGTAAAAGGGGTAACATATGGAAACAGTGTGTATAAATGCCCGTAGCAGAGGAAATAAGATCCCTGATGTTGAAGCTTTGGTGGGAGTGGCCGACTTGGATTTAGTGGCAGTTACAGAAACATGGTTCACAGAAAACCATGACTGGGATGTAACTATACCTGGCTACACTTTATTCAGAAATGACAGAGTAGGAAGAAGGGGAGGAGGAGTGGCACTATATGTAAAAAATACTATTAAATCTTTGGAATTACAAAGCTTAAAAGGAGAGAGGAAGCATTGTGTGTTAAACTAGAAAGAGGGAAAGAGAAATCTATTTGCATTGGCATGATAGACAGACCTCCCTCACAAGAGGAAGAGGTGGACAGAGAGTTAATTGAAGACATATGCAGCATTGCTAGGAAAGGAGAAGTGCTACTGAAAGGGGATTTCAATATTCCAGATGTTGATTGGCACATTCCTGCTGCAGTATCATCTAGAAGTAAAGAGATCCTGGATTCTCTACAGGGAGAACTATTCAGGCAATTGGTAACAGACCCCACAAGTGAAAGGGCCATACTGGACTTGGTACTTACCAATGGCGAAAGTGTTTCTGATGTTATAGTGGGAGATCATTTTGCATCCAGTGAACACCAGATGGTGTGGTTCAGTATTAGGACTAGGGCTGTTAGAATCCATTCAAAGGTGAGGGCCTTAGACTTTAGGAAGACTAACTTTGCCAAGATGGGTCAATATCTCAGGGAGTCATTAGCGGGATGGGAAGAGCTGGGGAATGAAGAAAAACAGTGGGCAAAACTAAAAGTGGATATTTTAAGGGCAACCAACCCTTTTGTTAAAATGGTAAATAAAGGTAAAAGGAAAAGGAGACCACTATGGCTTTCAAAAGAAGTAGCTGAAAAGGTGAAGAAAAAGAGGGAGGCCTTCATGAAATACAAGAGATCACAGAGAGAGGAAGAGAAGCATCTATATTTGGAAAAACATAGAGAAGCTAGCAAAGTAGTCAGAAAAGCAAAGATTCAAAAAGAGGAGGAAATAGCCAATGCAATAAATGGAGGGATAAGACATTTTTCAGATATGTTAGTGAGAAGAGGATGGGCAAAAGTGGTATTGTCAGACTCAAGGGTGAAGGGGAGGAATATGTAGAAGCTGATGAGGATAAAGCGTAATTGCTTAACAAATATTTCTGTTCTGTGTTCACAGATGAAAAACCAGGAACAGGACCTCAGAAAACACCCACAAACAGGAACAGAAGCGAGGGACATCTGGAACAATTTTCAGAAGACTGTGTTCGTGAGAAACTAGCTCAACTTAAAGTAGACAAAGCGATGGGATCGGATGGAATACACTCTAGAATACTGAGGGAACTTGGGGACGTTCTAGCAGCCCCACTGACTGACCTTTTCAATGCCTCATTGGAGTCGGGAGTGGTGCCAAAGGCTGGAGAGAGGCTCATGTGGTGCCTTTACACAAAAGCAGAAGTAAGGATATAGTTGAAAACTACAGGCCGGTTAGTTTAACTTCAGTGGTGAGTAAATTATTGGAACGCTGCTGAAAGAGAAAATAGTGAGGTTTCTGGAGTCCAGCAGATTACAGGATCTGAAGCAGCATGGATTCACCAGAGGCAGGTCTTGTCAGACAAATCTGATTGATTTCTTTGACTGAGTGACCAGGGAGTTGGAACGAAGGAGAGCCCTAGATGTGGTGTATTTAGATTTCAGTAAAGCCTTTGACACCGCTCCTCACAGACGACTTATAAACAAACTGAGCACCCTAGGGATGGACCCTAAAGTTGCTGCTTGAGTTAGAAATCAGTTGTGTGGGAGGAGACAAAGAGTACAGATAAATGGAGCTCACTTTGAGGAGAAGGACGTTACCAGTGCTGTGCCCCAGGGATCTGTCCTTGGTCCGATTCTTTTTTAACATCTTTGTTAGTCAGGTAGTGGAAGGGCTGTTGGGTAAGGTTTGCCTCTTTGCGGATGATACCAAAATCTGCAATAGAGTGGACACCCAGGAAGGTGCAATAACATGAGGAGGGATCTAGCTAAGCTTGAAGAATGGTCTAGAATTTGGCAGCTGGCATTTAATGTTAAAAAATACAAGATCATGCATTTGGGCTGCAGCAATCAAAGGGAGCAATATAGTATAGGGGGTGAAGTACTTTTGTCCACTAAAGAAGAGTAGAACCTAGGTGTGGTTGTGTCTGATGATCTTAAAGTAGCTAAACATGTAGAAAAGGTGACAGCAAAAGCTAGAAGGATGCTTGGGTGCAATGGAGAGCAATGGCTAGCAGAAAAAAGGAGGTGATAGTGCCTTTGTATAAGTCTTTGGTGCGACCTCATTTGGAGTATAGTGTGCAATTCTGGAGACCGCACCTTCAAAAGGATATAAACAGGATGAAGTCAGTACAGAGGGTGGCTACTAAAATGGTTAGTGGTCTTCATTATAAAGCATATGAGGACAGACTTAAGGATCTTAATATGTACACCTTAGAGGAAAGGCAGGATAGAGGTGATATAATTGAGATGTTTAAATACCTCCATGGCATAAATGTACAGGGGGAGAGCCTCTTTCAATTGAAAGCAAGTTTTGCTACGAGGGGACATGGGATGAGGGTGAAGGGGGATAGATTCAGGAGTGATATGAAGAAATATTTCTTTATGGAAAGAGTGGTGGATCCGTGGAATAGTCTCCCAGTGGAGGTGGTAGAGATGAGGACAGTATCTGAATTGAAAAAGCATGGGACAAACACAGAGGATCTCTAAAGGAAAAAGGGGACTGTTGTAGTTATTGTTATGGAAGGACATACTAAATAGGCCATGTGGTCTTTTTCTGTCATCATATTTCTATGTTTCTATGTTTCTACGTAACGTCTGTCAGGTAAGCAAGACTGTTGACTTGTCTGCCACATATGATGAGTCTGTGCTTAAGTCTTAGGTGAGTGCTACAAGGTATCATGTCACAGAGGTTTATGCAGGGGTCTCAATTCCAGAAAACTGAAGCTGATTTCTGATGCTTATCACTGCGGCAAAGGCCTTTGTCAATAAAGATGGTTCAGTGATGCCCACGGTGGATTAGTAGATATACATGGGGAAACAAGTAGTATCTGACAAGATGCTTCTCATACTGTCAGTACTGCTCAACTCTTTCTTCTGCTTAATTCCCACTGTACCCATGCCTCTGGTGTTCCCTTTCCTCTGCTTGAATCATCAAATTCTGCCTCTGATACATCGGTGCATTGCACTGCACACCAGTACTCTGTTTCATCTGTGGATCACAGGTGGTGGTTCGTTTGTAAACATCTTCCATGGTAAGAAACACAGACACATAGAAACATTACGGCAGAAAAAGACTACATGGCATATTTAGTCTGCCCTTCCATATCAATTACAATAGACTTTATTTTTTCCTTTAGAGATTTCCTTTGTTTGTCTCATGTTTTCTTGAATTCAGATATTATCCTCGTCACTACTACCTCCACTGGGAGACTATTCTACACATCTATCATTCTTTCCATAAAGAAATATTTCTGCATATTACTTCTGAGTCTATCCCCTTTCACCTTCATCCTATGTACCCTCATTGCCTAGCTTACTTTCAATTGAAAGAGGCTCTCGTGTATATATGCCACAGAGGTATTCAAATGTCTCTATCATTTATTTTCTCTGATATACCGTGCTATTCTGCATCAGTGCAGTTTACATTGAACAGACTGAAATTACATTGAACAGGGCATTATAACTTGGAGATAACTATTTTACAGGGAACATGGGCTATTGAGGGTTAAGTGGCTTGCCCAAGACCACAAGGAGCACCTGTGGGACTAGAAACCCCAGTCCTTCCGGCCCAAGGTTGCTGTCCTCTAGTGGGATTTGAACCCCTGACCTTCCAGCCTGAAGTACCTTGCCCCAACCACTAGACCCCTCCTCCACTCATATCTCCTCTATCCCACCTTTACTCTAATGTACACATACTAAGATCTTTAAGTCTGTCCTCATATGCTTTATAACAAAGACCACTAACCATTTTAGTAGTCACTCTTTGCACTGACTCCATCCTGTCTATATCCTTTTGAAGGTGTGATCTCCAGAATTGCACACAATACTCCAAATGAGGTTGCACCAGAAACATCTATAGTGGCACTATCACCTCCTTTTTCCTGCTGGCCATTCCTCTCCCTATGCATCCAAGCATTCTTCTGTAGTTTGTCGTTGCCTTTTCTACCTTTTTAGCCACTTTAAGATCATCAGAAATAATCATGCCCAAGTCCCGTTCTTCTTTCATGTACAGAAGTACTTCGACCCCTACACTGGACAGCAACCTTGGATTTTTGCAGCCAAAATTCATGACCCTGCATTTTTTAGCATTAAATCTCAGCTGCCAAATTCTCAACCAGTCTTCAAGCTTTCCTAGATCCCTCTTCATGTTATCTATTCCTTCCTGGGTGACTAATCCATTGCAGATTTTGGTATCTTCCGCAAAGAGGCAAACTTTATCCGACAGCCCTTCCCCAATATCACTAGCAAAGATGTTAAAAAGAATCAGACCAAGGACATATCCCTGCGGCACACCAATGGTAACATCCTTCTCCTCAGAATGAGTTCCATTTACCTATACCCTTTGTCACTTCCCACTCAACCAATTTCTACCCCAATAACTCATTTTGGGTCCTCATTTAGGGTGCTCATTTAGTTTATAAGTCTCCTGTGCTGAATGGTGTCAAAAGCTTTACTGAAATCTAAGTACACCACATCTAGGGCTCTCCCTCAGTCCAGCTCCCTGGTTACCCAGTCAAAGAAATCATATTTGTCTGACAAGACCTGCCTCTAGTATACCCATGCTGCCTTGGCTCTTGCAATCTATTGAACTCAATAAAACTCATTATATTCTCTTTTAGTAACATTTCCAATAATTTACTCACCACAGAGGTTAGACTAACTGGTCTGTAGTTTTCCACCTCATCCTTACTTCCGCTTTTGCTTATAAGGACTACATGTGCCTTTCTACTGTCCTCTGAGGCCACTCACGAATCTAAAGAAGCATTGAAAAGTTCAGACAGTTGTGCTGCTAGAATGTCCCCAAGTTCCTTCAGTATTCTTGGATGTATCCCATACGGTCCCATTGCTTTGTTTACTTTGTCTCTTCTACTGCCAACTCCAGACTTTGATCTTTTCACCTTTCTGCTCCTTATGCTTGGAACAAATTACCTGAGTATGTGCATCAGGCTTCATCTCTGGTCCTTTTCAAATCCAGGCTGAAAACTCACCTCTTCGAGGTCACTTTTGGATCCCGATCAGCTTAGTCTCCTATGTGTTTCCTTACCATTCCCCTAGATATGTCCTTGTCCTCGGTTATTGTGTTGTCTGTCTTGATTAGATAAGCTCTGATGAGTAGGGACCATCTTTTACATATGTCTGTACAGTGCTGCATATGCCTTGTAGTGCTATACAAATAATAAGTAGTAGCAGCAGTAGTTTTAGTTTAGCAAGTTTCTCACAAACACAGTCTTCTGAAAATTGTTCAAGATCCCTGTTACTTCTATTCCTACTTGTGGCTGTTTTCTGAGGTCCTGCTCCTGGCCCTTCATCTGTGACCACAGAACAGAAATATTTGTGAAGCAATTCTGCTTTATCCTAATCAGCTTCTACATATTCCTCCCCTTCACCCTTGAGTCTGACAATACCACTTTTGCTCTTCCTTTTCTCACTAACATATCTTCTCACTAACTTATCTCCCCATTTTATTGCATTGGCTATTTCTTCCTCTTTTTGAATCTTTGCTTGCCTGACTACTTTCTAGCTTCTCTAAGTTTTTCCAAATGTAGATGCCTGTCTTCCTCTCTTTGTGATCTCTTGTATTTCAAGAAGGACTCCCTCTTATTCTTCACCTTTTCAGCTACTTCTTTTGAAAACCATAGTGATCTCCTTTTCCTTTGACCTTTATTTACTATTTTAACAAAAATGTTGATTTTCCCTTAAAATATCCCCTTTCAGTTTTGCTCTCAGTTTTTCTACATCCCCTAGTTGTTCCCATCCCACTAACGACACCTTGAGGTATTGGCCATCTTGGCAAATTTAGTTTTCCTAAAGTCTAAGACTTTTGCTTTTGAATAGATTTTATTAGCCATAGCCCTAATACTGAATGACACCATCTGGTGTTCACTGGATGCAAGATGATCTCTGTTATGTTTTTTTGAAGGTGTGAATAAACAGGTAGACAAAGGTGAGTCAGTTGATATAGTGTATCTGGACTTTCAGAAAAGCCTTTGACAAGGTCCCTCATGAGAGACTTTTGTCAAAATTAAAAAGTCATGGGATAGGAGGTGGTGTACTATTGTGGATCAGGAACTTCTCTTCTCACTAACATATCTGAAAAATGTCTTATATCCCCATTTTATTGCATTGGCTATTTCTTCTTCGTTTTGTATCTTTGCTTTCCTGACTACTTTGATAATTTCTCTAAGTTTTTCCTCTCTCTGAGATCTCTTGTATTTTATGAAGGCCACCATCTTTTTCTTCATCTTTTCATCTACTTCTTTTGAGAACCATACTGGCCTCCTTTTCTTTTTACATTTATTTACCTTTCTAACCAAAAGGATTTTTGCCGTTAAAATATCCCCTTTCAGTTTTGCCCATTACTTTTCTACATCCCCCAGCTGTTCTCATCCTGCTGACTCCTTGAGGTATTGACAGATCTTGGCAAAGTTAATTTTCCTATAGTCTAATACTCTTGCTTTTGAAAGTCCTAATACTGAACTCACACCATCTGGTGATCACTGGATGTGAGATGATCTCCCACTTTGGCATCAGAAACACTTTCCCCATTGGTAAGCGCCAAGTCCAGTATGGCCCCTTCACGCGTGGGTTCCATTACCAGTTGCCGGAATGTTTCTCCCTGTAAAGAATCTAGGATCTCCTTACTTCTAGATTGCACTACAACAGGGATGTGCTAATCAACATCCGGCATATTGAAGTCACGTATCAGTAGCACTTCTCCTTTCCTGGCAATACTGCATTTGTCCTCTATTAAATCCCCATCCACTTATTTTCTCTGTGAGGGAGATCTGTATATCACACCAGTTTAAATGGATTTCCCTTTCATTCTTTCTAGTTTAACCCACAGTGCCTCCTTACTCTCTTTTAAGCCCTGTAATTATATAGCTTTAATGTCATTTTTTACCTATAGTGCTACTCCTTCTCCCCTTCTTCCTACCCTGTCCTTCCTGAATAAAATATAGCCTGGTATAATTACATTGCATTCATGGTTGTCCATGAACCATGTTTCCGTAATCACCACTAAATCAAAGTCAACCTCTTCAATGAGATGAATGCATGGATTTATTATTTTATTTATTTATTTATTACATTCTCTTATATACTGTGCTATTCTGCATCAGTGCAGTTTACATTGAACAAACTGAAATTACATTGGACAGGGCATTATAACTTGGAGATAACTATCTTACAGGGAACATGGGCTATGGAGGGTTAAGTGGCTTGCCCAAGACCACAAGGAGCACCTGTGGGACTAGAAACCCCAGTCCTTCCAGCCCAAGGTTGCTGTCCTCTAGTGGGATCTGAACCCCCAACCTTCCGGCCTGAAGTACCTTGCCCCAACCACTAGGCCACTCCTCCACTCAAGAGTGTTTTGGTTTCCTGGACCATGGGATGATGTTCCAAGGGCTGCAGAGCAGTGACGGTGTCCATCTGTCCAAGAAGAGTTGAAGTGTCTTCAGCAGCAGACTGGCTAACCTATTGAGGAGGACTTTACACTAGATTCATTTGGGATGTGTGAAGAGAGCCCCCAGGTAAGTGAAACATTAAATATCTCTGTAGAAATAAGGGCAACATCTAGAAAGCAATGAGGCACATTCCATTCTGTGCATCCCTGCCTCTCTGCGTCCTGTCAGAACTGGACTAAGATTTAATAGAAGACATATACAGTATTGCCATAAAAGGAGAAGTGCTACTGATAGGTGATTTCAATATGCCAAGTGTGGATTGGCACATCCCTGCTGCGCTGTCATCTAGAAGTAGGAGATCCTGGATTCTCTACAGGGAGAACTATTCAGACAACTGGTAACAGAACCCACACGTGATGGGGCCATACTGGACTTGGTGGTTACCAATGGGGAAAGTGTTTCTGATATTGCATGCATACAATTTACCAATTCGTTCTTCTATATTTCAGTATGATATTCCTCACCCAACAGACTCTACCCAACAATTTAATAACAAACCCTTTAATGCCTATGCACGCGAGTAATAATAATCTCAATAAACAGAAACTCCATAGAAATAAAAACAAAAGACCAACCAAGATTTCTTTCCCCCATCCAAACCTACCAAAAATAATCCAAGTCTTAATTCCCCCACTTGTTTTGTACTAATTAATGCAAGATCTGTAAAAAAACAAGCTAAACACTATATATGATTACATCATAGACCAAAAAATTGATATTATGTGCATAATGGAGAATTTGTTAAAAGATACAGACCAGGTTATTATCAATCAAATTACTCCTTATGACTTTGAAGCGTTTACTTGTCATAGAGAGCACAAAAGAGGTGGTGGAATTCTAATCCTTGCATGTAAAACTTTCAAATTTAAAACTGTTATAATCAATAATTCATCTGATACAAATTCAATGGTGATATCTAATCACCATCTCAGTATTTGTCTTGCTTACAGACCACCCAATGCCACAAAAGATCAACTGTCAGCAATCCTTGAATTAATTTGTTCACACAGCTTGCCCCGTAAACCATTAATTGCTTTGGGTGACTTCAATTTAAGTTCCTTATCGCCTAAGGAATCTAAAGCCTTCCTAAAAGCTTTGGACTCTTTAGATTACAAACAAGCAATTACTCTACCAACATATCAACATGGCATTCCAGATATGATTTTCCACCCAAAGCTTCTTACTGCTCTAAACCAAATCTCAATTCCAAAAATATCTCCTGTGCCATGGTCAGATCATTATGATAAAGGGCGCAGGCAGGGTCCCAGCGACCGGCATTAACCGGGTGCTCAGCCCGGTGCGGGACCCGGCGCGCACCTAAATTGAAGAGGAGGAAAGGGGGAAGCATGGGGTGGCGACGCGGATGCTGGTGCGTCCTTTGAAATGATTGGCTCTCGGCGTGCGATCACGTGCACAGGAGCCAATTGGAGGAAGATAGTGCATGTGCTCGGCCGGTGGCGGCGGTGGCTGAGCACATGCGAAGGGAGCCAGTAGCGTGGCGAACGTGAGAGTGCGCGTGGGAGGCATCGAACGGTGGCAGCAGCGGTGGGGAGTCTGATCGGGCCCAAAGAGCAGGAGTTGCTGAGCCGGGAGATTTGGCGGGACGGCGGGTGAATGCAGTCTTCCTGTGCAGGCGAGTTGGGGTGCTGGGGGCCGAGTGCTGGGGTCGGAAAGTTAAAATTAGCTGGTGGGTAGCTAGGGGGGGGGGGGGCGGGCCAGTACAAATATTAAATAAAAGAAGAAAAGAAAATAGAGAAGAAAGAAGAGGTCAAAGAATAAAAAAAGAAAAAAAAACAAAGAGAAAGAATCTAAGGAAAAGTGAGGAAGCAGGGTTTGTCAGTGGCATGGCACCTAAGCGGCCCCAGTCGAGTGGAGGTCGAGGGAGTAGAGGGGGGTGTGTGGACAGGAGGAGAGGTGGTAAAAGGGGTCAAGGGACGGACCGCGGTTGAGTGGTGGGGACGTGGATGGCAGGGGAGGCCCCATTAGTTCAATGAGCTGGTGGGGAGGCAAGGTGTCCGGCCCGGGGACGGCGTGCTGCTCCAGGGGGTGGCTGGAGAGGCAATGCAGTTAGGGGACGTAGGGCTCAGTCACCTTCCGGGAGAGGAGTGGCTGATGAGTTGGCAGCGGGCAGGGGAGGTGTTAGTCAGGAAGGCACCTTCTTGGTGGGGTCATCTGAGCCGGGCAGGGGGGTCATGGTGGAGCCAGGGTGGGGTATGGGGGCCGGTCCCAATTTTGGGGAGGGCGACATGCTGGGGTATGGGCCTGGCGGCAGGGAAACTCCGGGAAGTGGGGTGGCGGTACCGATAGGGTATGGGCTAGCCGGTTCTCAGACCCCCGCCGAGCAATGGGCAAGCGGGGGGCAAGGGTCTTCGAGAACAGCATGGGTGGGAGCTTGGCAACCAGCGTGGGCCCTGGGGTGTTCTTCTCCGGTGTTTCCTTTTTTCTCTTCGCAGGCCCCGTTGGTGGCATCGCCTGGATTCACGCCTAGTACAGCAGAGCCTTCACGTATGGCATCGAGGGATACGGTGCCTGGGGCAGCGCAGGAGGAGGGGGCTGCACCTCAAGAGGACAGCACGTGGCAGCGGAATGAGAATGCAACAGAGCAGGCGGAGCCAGTCAATGCCAGAGGTGGCATTGGGAACGGAGGCGGGTGAGTTAAGATGGAGGAGGGGGCGGCACAAAAAGGGGGCAGTACGCGGAGAGAACGCTTGGGAAAGGCCAGCAGAAAAAGGAAACAAGTCTGTTGTACACGGTATAGTTCAGAATCCTCTTCCTCATCGTCTCCGGGCTCGTCTGCGTCGTTGTCGAGCGAAGAAGGCGCGATGGTAAGGACACGTGGGCACGAAGGGGTGGCAGACATATCTGCCAGCGGTATTTCTACTTCAGCAATCTTGTCGGAGTTATGGGAGGGCGTCCCGAGGAAGTTACGGCGTAAAATACAAAAGAGGAAATATAAAGATATTTTCCGTTTGCTCAAGGGGAGGAAGTGGTCGGGAGAGAGCAGGAAAAAGCGGAAAGAGGATGAAAAGGCCGGGCGGATCAGGAAAGTTTCTCGGTCGGTAGTAAATTGGGTTAGGGCTTTTTTGCGGTTGGTGAGTGTTTGGGGCCATCATCGCCCGGACCAGTATGGTATATTACTGGCTTACGTGGATTCAATTCTGGAAGCCTCGCAATCTCATGAGGGATGGGCGTGGCTTAACTATGATGAAAGGTTTCGAGACAAAATGGAGGAGACTAAGGGATTGACGTGGGGTATGCAGGATATCAGTCTTTGGCTGACGCAGATGTCAGCTAGAACGGAGTCTGGTTCGGTGAGTGGAGGAAAGGGCGGGTCGGGGTCCACCGCTGTGGCGAACCGTTCCTTTCAGAGCGGGGGTCCCATTTTGCAGGCTAAGCCAGTGGGAAGTGGAGGCGGGGACATGTGTTGGCAGTATAATAAGTCCGTTTGCCCCTTCCCGGACTGTAAGTTCCGGCATGCTTGCTCGAGCTGTGGGGGGGGGGGGTACATTCAGCGGCAAAATGTGTTAAGAAAGGAAGTGGGGCCGCTCCAGGTACAGCAGCCAAGTAGTGAGAGGGGATTTGGAAGAGCCCCGTCCCCCATAAAGGTGGATGTGTTATGGGAGTGGCTTGGGCAATACCCGCAGAAAAAAGATAGGGCGGTTTTGCAGTTAGGTTTTCAGTTTGTTTTTGTTATCCCAGTTCGGGGTGTGGTTTTAGGTGCGTCGGCGTGGAACTCGTCGACCATGCGCCAATGGGCAACGATAGCACGGGAAAAGTTGGCGGTTGAGTTGAGTTTAGGTAGAATAGCGGGCCCGTTTCAGCAGCCGCCTTTTGCGCACTTTGTGTCATCTCCATTGGGGATTATACCCAAAAAGGAACCTGGCAATACTGCGCAACTGGTGTATAGTTAAGTAAGCCTCTTTTGATGGAGCGGTGGATTTACTGAGGAAGGCGGGTCGGGGGGCATGGTTGGCGAAAGTGGATATAGAGTCGGCATTTCATTTGCTCCCGGTGCATCCTTCGTCGTTTCATTTGCTAGGCTTCCAATTCGAAGGAGGGTTCTATTTCGATAAGTGCATGCCGATGGGTTGTGCAGTGGCGTGTCCATATTTCGAGAAGTTTAGTTCCTTCTTGCACTGGATGGTGGTGCAGAGGGTGGGGCGGACTGAGGTGGTGCATTATTTAGATGATTTTCTGTTCATCGGGGCTGCCCAGTCGACCGGTTGCAGGGAGCTTCTGGCAGGGTTTATTGAGATGGCGGGAGAGTTAGGGGTCCCTTTGGCTGCTAATAAGACAGTGGGCCCGGTGACCAGGATTACTTTTCTAGGGATTGAGCTGGATTCTGACGGAACGATAGCACGGCTACCGGACGATAAGGTTGACAAGTTGCGGGTTATGGTAGCTAATGCCGTGGCCTCAGCGAAGTTGACCTTGAAGGAAATGCAGACTTTGCTAGGGTAGCTGAACTATGCGTGTAGGGTGCTCCCAATGGGGAGAGTATTTCTTCGTAGGTTGGCGGCAGCAACGGCGGGGGTGTGTAAGCCTCATCACCACATACGAGTTACTAGGGCAATGCGGGAGGATTTACGGGTGTGGGATAAGTTTATGCGGGGTTTTAATGGAATTTCCGTTTGGATGGAGGTGGAGATTTCCAGTGGCGATTTGAAGCTTTATTCGGATGCCGCAGGGGGGGTAGGTTTGGGCATTTACTTTGCGGGAGCATGGTGTGCTGACAGATGGCCACAGGCGTGGCATGCTGCTGCATTATTGAGTAATATTACCTTTCTGGAGCTGTTCCCTATGTTAGTTGCGCTGGAGTTGTGGCCAGATCGTTTCACGAATCGGCGGGTGCGATGGTGGTGTGACAACGAGGCGGTGGTGAGTGTGGTGAATAATTACTCCCCACATTGCCTCCAGGTAGCATCTTTAATGCGGGCTATTGTTTTGACATGTCTGCGCTTGAATGTCAGGTTGAGGGCGCAGCATATACCGGGTCATACTAACGGAATTGCTGATGCTCTTTCCCGTTTGCAGATGGAGCATTTTCGGAGATTGGCATCGGAAGGGAACAGGGTCGGGTGCCTGGTCCTGTGGAAGTTGTGGACGGTTGGCCTGCAGAGATGAGGAGTCTCCTGCGCAGTTCGGTGGCGGAGAGGACATGGGAAGCTTATCGGCAAGGTGGGCATAGAGTGTCTCAGTTTTTGTTGGCCCGGGTTTGGAAAGGTGGGGCAGTAGCTGATCACCTACTCGGGCAATATGTGGTCAGTGCTAAGGAGCACGGGGTCACGAGACCAACGGTGCGTAGCCAGTTGGCCAGCTTCGCGTTTTTTGTGAGGGCGGTGGGTTGGGGCTCCGCGGGTGGCGGGTTCCTAGCGAGAAGGTTACTACAGGGTTGGGAACGTTCGCGGCCTACTCTGCCTGATCGGCGACGTCCGATCATGCATCAGTTGCTAGTGAGATTGTGTGAGGCATTGCCACAGGTGACAGAGTCGCACTCTGAGGCCGTACTTTTTTGGGCGGTTTTCAGCCTGGCGTTCTTTGGCGCCTTCAGGGTGTGTGAATTGGTGGCGGACTCGGGGAAGGTGGGAGCGGGTAGTTGTTTGCAACGGCAACATGTACAAGTGAGTAATGGGCAGTTGCGAGTGTTTTTGGCACGATCCAAAACGGACCAGCGCGGTAGGGGGCAGTGGGCGGTGTTGAGGGAGATAAAGGAGTCGACATGTCCGGTGACGCTGATTACGGCCTACCTAGGCATTCGGCCGGAGCTTGAAGGCGGGTTTTTCATCCACCTAGACGCACGGGTGCTGACGCGGTTTCAAGTAGTGGCGGTTTTGCGGATGGTCCTGCGGCATATAGGTGAGGACCCTTCCCTGTTTGCGGCTCATTCATTTCAAATTGGGGCGGCGACCAGCGCGGCGGAGGTGGGGCTGTCTGGGGGGCAGATGCAGTGGATAGGCAGATGGCGGTTGTCAGACGGCTGCCTGGGTGAGAATCTTCACACTCTTAGCAAGTGCATATTTCTATATGATTTGCAAGGTATTGTGGGCAATGTAGTTCATTCACACCAGACACAGCTGCTGACAATAATTTAGTTGTGCTCTTGGGTAAAGCCAATAAGATATTTATTTATGGGGTTATTTCTCCCAACACAGATATGCTTGGTAGCACATAAATTAGGTTACTTGCTTTCAGTGTTAACTTGGAAAAACAAAGTTAAAATCAGGAAAACAACAAATGAAAAGCCACAAAGCAAGAAACAAACTGTTCTTTTCAGGTTAACTTCTGATTACTTCCCACATAGATACAGAAGTGATTCTCTCCTAGCTCACAAGCAATTAGGTAAGGCTTAATTGCTAGCAGTCACCAGCTGAAACCCCTTAGCTGGCTTGCCTTCCACTGTGTGGGTCAAATCCTGCTTCAGGAGCTTTTCTGAGTAGATTAAAGAACAAATTTGTATTTCTTTGTGATGGTTGCTGTACTTTATAACAGAAAGTTACCAACGGAGTTTAGATAGAGAGCAGTCCATATAAACAGGATCCTCATCTGCTATTATTCCCCCTTGTTCAACAAGCATGGGTTCAATATCATGGATTGGCACAGATGAATCTCTCAATGGAGCATTTTCAGGAGAATACTTGTTTCCCTGCTGTCTTTCAAGGTTATAGCTAGGGCATAGATCAGTGTTCATACCTGAGCTTCCATTGCTGCTAGAGTTCCTCTCTATATAGCCTGGCCAGTATGTAGTCCAGTTCTTATGTCCAGCCTTCCAATCCAGATCCCTGGACACTGGATCTCTCTTCACATACCTTCTGGCACAGGTCTTAGGGTCCCTTCAACGTGCAGCCGTCTCCCTCACAGGTAGCCTCTGGTGATTCCTAGCTCTGCAGCACCATTCCTCTGGCTTTCCCCAGTCCAATGGTGTATGCTGGCCCTTGGAATACCTCCCAGTATACGTAGTGCTTTGGACTCTTCTAGACCTCTCAAAGGCTTTTCTCTTCCTTCTTCCAAAGGGTCTCTTTTTCTCTCTGTCCGTCCGGTTTGGCTTCTGCTTCTGATGATCCTTCAGATGAAACTGATGATCAAACTCAAGCTGATTCTCAGGATACTGAGGACAATTCTCTGGATATCCAAGGTGATCATGAAGATGGTCATCTGTAGAATAAACTCTACTCTTATTCTGCCTTGATGAGTGCTCCTCCCTAACACAGTGCAGCTGTGCTGAATCAGGCCCTGCTCTTTGAGATGAGTGCTTAGGGATTACCTCATAGCCCTCCTGATTGAACACATGTTTCTCCACTTCAGCTCCTCTAATGGCTGTTGGAAACCTGGTGCATTCTGGGACTGGTAGTCTTTTTTGGGAAAATTCTGTTTTCTTATTTCTACCAGAACTGACCGGTTGCTTGTTCAGAGTCACTTCACCTTTTCTATAGCTCCTTCCTGAGCTATGATAAGCTTCCTTATCACATACCCCCCTGCTTAAGTTATTACGGACTGGTGTCACTGGTGAAACTTCTTCTCTACAGTCTGTAATACGGGAAAGGGCATCCGCATTCTTGTGTAACTTCCCAGCACGATGTTCAACTTGAAAATCAAATGCCTGTAAGGCCATGTACCAGCGTGTCAACCTGGCATTGTGGTTCTTCATTTGCTGCAACCACTTAAGTGGGGCATGGTCCGTGACCAACTGGAACTTTCTCCCTGTAAGGTAAAACCTTAACGCCTCCACTGACCACTTGATAGCTAAACATTCTTTTTCTATTGTGGAATACTTTTGTTCAGCCGGTGACAACTTCCTGCTCAGGTACATCACAGGATGTTCCTCCCCATCATGACACTGGGATAGAACCGCTCCTAGCCCTACATCCGATGCATCCGTTTGAACCAGAAAAGGTTTCTTGAAGTCCACCCCTTTCAGTACCGGTCCTGTACACAATTTTCCTTTTAAGACTGAAAACGCTTTTTCAGCTTCAGGTGTCCACTTTAGCTGGTTTGGACAATTCTTCCGCAGCATATCCGTGAAAATTGCACTATTCTCTGCGAATTGCGGTATAAACCTGCGGTAGTATCCAATAAGTCCTAAGAAACTTCTTAGTTGTTTCTTTGTTGTTGGGGGAGGAAAATTCCTGATGCTATCTACTTTACTCATTAGAGGTTTAATTTTTCCTTTTCCCACTAGGTGGCCCAGGTATTTTACCTCCCTATTTGCAAAGGCACACTTCTTCGGGTTTAAAGTGATTCCCGCTTGCTTCATAGAGCACAAGACTGCCCTGATCCTCTTTAGATGCTCCGCCCAGGTGTTACTATGGATTATGACATCATCCATATATGCAAAAGCATAATTTTGGTGGGGTCGAAGTACCTGATCCACTAACCTTTGGCAGGTAGCCGCTGCTCCATGCAGTCCGAAAGGCATCCTCTTGAACTGGAAAAGGCCAATTGGGGTGCTGAACGCAGTCTTCGGCTTTGACTCCCTGGTGAGAGGGATTTGCCAATATCCTTTTGTCATATCAAGGGTGGTTAAGTATTGAGCCTGTCCCAGCTGGTCCAACAGCTCTTCAATTCTTGGCATTGGATATGCATCAAAAACTGATATGGCGTTTACCTGCCGGAAGTCAATACAAAATCTTAAAGATCCATCAGGCTTCAGCACCAGGACTATGGGGCTATTCCAGGGACTCTTTGACTCCTCTATTACTCCCATGTCCAACATCTCCTGGACTTGTGCCACTACTTCCTGTCTCTTGGCTTCAGGCAAGCGATATGGCCTTTGACGAACTAATTTCCCAGGTGGAGTTATTATTTCATGGGCAACCAAATGTGTCTCCCCAGGTATGGGTGTCAACACATCTAGGAATTCTTTAAGCAACTTCCTAATTTCTTCCTGTTGTACCACTGTCAGGTCCTCACCTATTTGGGGCTCTGATTTTTCTTTACAATCAGATACCTGGGGTCCCAAATCTTCCTCTTCATTCACCTCCCTCTCTCGGGCACAGGTGGCAGCTAGGCTTTTAACCCCTTTGACATCAGTAGAACCAAAGCCTTTGGTTCCACGTTCAGAATTCTCCAGGGATGTGACCTCCTCCACAGGTGGATAACCCAGCCTCTCACAGATCAATTGGGCAATTCTGTCTCCTGTCTTCATGTGATAATCATTCTGTCCAAAATTAAACAACAGAACTTTAATATTGCCCCTGTAATCGGGATCAATTACTCCCGCACCCACATCGATGAAATATTTAAGGGATAATCCGGACCTTGGGGCTACTCTCCCATAGCATCCAATAGGTATTTCTACTTGGAGACCAGTGTCCACCAGGGCTCTCCCTTGGCTAGGTACAGTCACATTTTCTATGCTGCACAGGTCAAACCCAGCAGCTTGAGGGGTTGCCCGCTTAGGAGCTTGGGCCTTCTCTGTGACCCTATGGTACTTTAGGACGAATGTCTGCTTTGGGGTAGCTGGGTCTTCTGGACGCTTAACCATCTTTTTAGCTGGGGTCTGAGGACTTCCAAATAAAGGCCCGGAGCTATTACCATTAAACCTTCTCCCTCCTTCTTTCCTAGTCCTTCCACTAGACCCTGCTTAAATCTTGGCCAGTCTCTTCCTAGAACCAAATCAAAGGGTAGCCTAGGCACCACTGCTAATAGGACTTCCTCTTGTCCCCCCAGGCACTTAACCTTTAGCCTATAGGTGGGATATGATGTTGCAGCACCATGAATGCATCTGATGTGAACTTGGCTTTCAGGTGTTTTAGGCACAAATCCTTCTTGGGCCTCTATCCTCTTCCAAAGCCTTTTTGACATCATACTCTGGTCTGCCCCAGAGTCTAACAAAGCATTTGTGGTAATTCCTTGCACATCAACCATCAAAAGAAATCCTTCTTTGGGCTGTTTTAAATCCACACCCACTAAGCTAGTGTGTGTCTGGCATCTCTTTTCTAAATGTCCCCATTTTCCACATTTGAAACATTTCTTTCTATTCCACTGTGCCATCTGGTTTGATACAGTACATTCATTTTCAGAAACATTTTTAATTATTTTCTTTTCTGATACAGCACATCTAGCCTCAGCACCAATCTTCAGAGGGCCACCCATTCTATGGCAAGCCTGCGTGGCTTCCAAGAATCTCTCTGCTAGCATGGTTGCCTCTCCAAGATTTTGGCAATTTTGCTGTATAAGGAAAGTGTGCAAATCTTTAGGCACCCCAGACATAATTTGTTCCAGCATTATAATGTCTAATAACATTTCTACCGTCTTTTGCTCAGGCTCCAACCATTTTACAGCTAAACCTCTGATTCTCTGACTCAGAGCCCTGGGTGTCTCACCCACTCTTAATGTAGTAGCTCTAAACATTTGCCTATACTCTGAAATAGACAACCCTAGGCGATCTCTAATAGCAGCCTTTACATCCTTATAATTCAAAGCCTGGGCTGCTGGCATTGCTCTATACGCTGCAAGCGCCTCTCCAGTTAATGAGGCTGCCAGCCTTACTGCCCACTGGGTCTCTGGCCATGCTAATGCTTGTGCCACTCTTTCAAAAGACTCTAGAAAATCATCAACATTATCATCTGGAGTTAGCTTCCCAAAACTAAATGCCCCAATCCCTTGATTGAGTCCCACACTGTCCACATGTGGTGTACCAGTATTTACTGCTGGTCTTGCATCTGTTCCACTTTGGCTCTGCAGCTGAACTAGGGCTTGCACCAGATCAAGCACTGGCTTCTGCTGGTCAATTAAGGCTCTCATAGCAGTGTCCTGAGCCTGCTGTGCTAGCTCCTGCAGCCTGCTGAACTGGGCTGCCATCCACTGAGCTAGTTCCTTTGAATCCATCTTGAACCCTGTAAGAAAATACAAAGAAAAAAACACAGTGCACCACCTTCCAAACAGGTGTTTTTTTCTACACTCTTTTTTTTCAATTACCCCTGTGCCTACTCCCATCCACCACTAGACATGCCCAGGTACTTATTACCTTGTCTCAGTGATGAATCCAGCTCTGCACAGGGTCTTTTCCTCCTGGGACAGCTTCCTGGAACAACCTCTTCTCCTCCAAAGTGCAGTTGAGGGAAAATCTTTTTTTTCCAGCTTTAAACTTGAACTTTAGTTGTAATCCTCAGCAAGTAAATCCCTTTTTGTGCAAAAGCAATCCTGCCAACTACGCCATTTGTCAGACGGCTGCCTGGGTGAGAATCTTCACTCTCTTAGCAAGTGCATATTTCTATATGATTTGCAAGGTATTGTGGGCAATGTAGTTCATTCACACCAGACACAGCTGCTGACAATAATTTAGTTGTGCTCTTGGGTAAAGCCAATAAGATATTTATTTATGGGGTTATTTCTCCCAACACAGATATGCTTGGTAGCACATTAATTAGGTTACTTGCTTTCAGTGTTAACTTGGAAAAACAAAGTTAAAATCAGGAAAACAACAAATGAAAAGCCACAAAGCAAGAAACAAACTGTTCTTTTCAGGTTAACTTCTGATTACTTCCCACATAGATACAGAAGTGATTCTCTCCTAGCTCACAAGCAATTAGGTAAGGCTTAATTGCTAGCAGTCACCAGCTGAAACCCCTTAGCTGGCTTGCCTTCCACTGTGTGGGTCAAATCCTGCTTCAGGAGCTTTTCTGAGTAGATTAAAGAACAAATTTGTATTTCTTTGTGATGGTTGCTGTACTTTATAACAGAAAGTTACCAACGGAGTTTAGATAGAGAGCAGTCCATATAAACAGGATCCTCATCTGCTATTATTCCCCCTTGTTCAACAAGCATGGGTTCAATATCATGGATTGGCACAGATGAATCTCTCAATGGAGCATTTTCAGGAGAATACTTGTTTCCCTGCTGTCTTTCAAGGTTATAGCTAGGGCATAGATCAGTGTTCATACCTGAGCTTCCATTGCTGCTAGAGTTCCTCTCTATATAGCCTGGCCAGTATGTAGTCCAGTTCTTATGTCCAGCCTTCCAATCCAGATCCCTGGACACTGGATCTCTCTTCACATACCTTCTGGCACAGGTCTTAGGGTCCCTTCAACGTGCAGCCGTCTCCCTCACAGGTAGCCTCTGGTGATTCCTAGCTCTGCAGCACCATTCCTCTGGCTTTCCCCAGTCCAATGGTGTATGCTGGCCCTTGGAATACCTCCCAGTATACGTAGTGCTTTGGACTCTTCTAGACCTCTCAAAGGCTTTTCTCTTCCTTCTTCCAAAGGGTCTCTTTTTCTCTCTGTCCGTCCGGTTTGGCTTCTGCTTCTGATGATCCTTCAGATGAAACTGATGATCAAACTCAAGCTGATTCTCAGGATACTGAGGACAATTCTCTGGATATCCAAGGTGATCATGAAGATGGTCATCTGTAGAATAAACTCTACTCTTATTCTGCCTTGATGAGTGCTCCTCCCTAACACAGCGCAGCTGTGCTGAATCAGGCCCTGCCCTTTGAGATGAGTGCTTAGGGATTACCTCATAGCCCTCCTGATTGAACACACGTTTCTCCACTTCAGCTCCTCTAATGGCTGTTGGAAACCTGGTGCATTCTGGGACTGGTAGTCTTTTTTGGGAAAATTCTGTTTTCTTATTTCTACCAGAACTGACAGGTTGCTTGTTCAGAGTCACTTCACCTTTTCTATAGCTCCTTCCTGAGCTATGATAAGCTTCCTTATCACACGGTCTAATGCTTTCCAAGGTTATGTTCGTGTCTAAGGATTGATTATGCACGAAGGGGAGTAATGGATTTTTTCTTTTGCAGATGGGTGACAGAATGTTTGGAAGTGTTGGCTGTTGGGGCATTCCTTCGTGTTCTGGGCTGGCGAACGAGCAGCAGTGTGGCCAGTCCGGCGGAATCTCAGGCTGGATCCAGCGGTGGTGTCGATATCATGGCTGGGTGAGCATGGGCTGCGATGGACTCAACTGCTGCCTTTGCTTTGGCACCATCAGCGCATAAGAGTACAGCCGGAGATTATCCTCTTGCATTTAGGGGGGAATGACTTGGTAGCCTGTACTTGCAAACAACTGATCAGGGCGGCTAAGAGGGATTTGGCTTTGGTGTTGCAAATGTTTGAAGGGGTGGTGCTAATCTGGTCTGATATTGTCCCTCGGCCAGCTTGTTGGGGGCAGCGCCGGTGGTCACAGGGGTTAACAAAAATCAACAGACAGATCGGGCAATGGGTATGCGAACATGGTGGAGGTGGAGTGTGGAGGATTGTATAGGAGTGACGGAGTGCATCTGTCTCCGGTGGGAGCAGACCTCCTACTGAATGATTGGCAGGAGGTCTTGGAGTGGCAGGAATTGGTCGCAGCTTTGGAATAGGGGGGGGGGGGCGGCTCAGGCGGTTCGGTTGGCCTGAGCTGGTGGCGGGATCCCGGAGGTGTCCGGGGTCCAGAGCCTTAGGCCAATTGGGGCATGGGTGGGGTGCCCACGGCCCAGACAATCCTGGGTAGACTTTTGCTAGTGATATGGCGAAGTCGGACCGGGGCTTTAGGAATTTGGCCGGCGGAGGTGAAGGCGGCCGGTGCGGAGGCGAGGTCACTTTGCTAATAATACGGCTGGTGACACATCGCTCCGAGGGGGTGGGGGGTAGTGTTGGTTGTTCTTGATTAAGCTATTTTGCATGTGATAGATGCTAACTTGGCAAATAAAGCTGTGACCAGTTTGTTACCCAATAATGATTGTCTGTTGCATTTGTGAATGGTAAGAGGGAGGGGGGGTCTGGGAGGGGGGAGCTAGATTAAAGAGGGTATGAGAAGCAGGTTGGGAGTGCCGGGTATGATTACCCGGTTAGATAAAGGGCGCGGGCAGGGTCCCGGTGACCGGTGTTAACCGGGTGCTCGGCCTGGCACGGGACCCGGCACGCGCCTAAATTGAAGAGGAGGAAAGGGGGTAGCGCAGGATGGCGACGCGGACCCTGGTGCATCTTTTGAAATGATTGGCTCTCGGCACACGATCGTGTGCACGGGAGCCAATCAGAGGAAGATAGTGCATGTGCTCGGCCGGCTGCGGCGGTGGCTGAGCACATGCGAAGGGAGCCGGTAGCGTGGTGACCCACCCGCCCACCCCTATGGGAGGCAGGGGGTTTGGATACTTAGGGTTGTTGCAGCTTGGTGGGGGGGTGAGGCGGGATCCCGGAGGTGTCCAGGGTCCGGAGCCTTAGGCCAATTGGGACGTGGGCGGGGTTCCCACGGCCCGTACAACCCCGGGTAGACTTTTGCTAGTGATATGGAGAAGTCGGACCGGGGCTTTAGGAATTTGGCCAGCGGAGGTGAAGGCGGCCAGTGCGGAGGTAAGGTCACTTTGCTAATAATACGGCTGGTGACACATCGCTCCATCTGAGGGGGTGGGGGGGAGTGTTGGTTGTTCTTGATTAAGCTGTTTTGCATGTGATAGATGTTAACTTGGCAAATAAAGCTGCGACCAGTTTGTTACCCAATAATGATTGTCTGTTGTATTTGTGAATGGTAAGGGGGGGGGATCTGGGAGGAGGGAGCTAGATTAAAGGGGGTTTGAGAAGCAGGTTGGAAGCGCCGGGTACGACTACCCGGTTAGTGATATCTATTACTTTACATTTAAAACCTCCTTCTCACCAATTAGAAACTAATTGTAAAATAAGAAAATTTAGAGCCTTTCATAAAGAAAATTTCATAGCAGATGTCATTCCTCACTTGCACCAGGATTGTAGTAATTTAGATGCTGCAATAAACAACTGGAATAAAGTCATTTCTGATGCCTCAGTAAATCTCAACAGAGGCAAGGCACAAGTACGTAGAAAGAATAACGCACCATGGTACTCAAATGATATCAGAGAGGCAAAACGTATACTAAGAAATTTGGAACGTAAATGGAGACAGAACAAATCTCAGCATACAGAGTTTTTATATAAGGTGAAGCTAATTGAATATAACAATTTGATAAATAATCGCAAACAACAATACCATACAAACTTAATTTTGAAATCTGCTAATAAACCAAGGGAATTATTTTATATTGTGAAACAGCTTACCAAAAACAACTCTCCTTGTCAAAATCACCAGATAGATCCTCAAGAATATGCAAACTACTTAATAAATAAAATTGGAAATCAATTAACCTTTATAATATCTTCACAGCCTAATCAATTAACTACAAAGATACTCTCTGATTCCAGACACCTTTGGTCTAATTTTACAATGCCAACAAAAAACCAAATTGAAAATATAATAAGTACAATTAATACAACAACCTCTCCAACTGATCCATGCCCAGTAGAATGGATTAAAAGTGCAAAGAGTCAAATAAGTTGCCATCTAGTCAAATTTGCATAACTTTCACTAAAACAAGGTTATTTACCTCCTGTCCTCAAAAGAGTCTCAATTAGACCAATCTATAAAGGAAATTCATTAAGCACCTCTGAACCTAAATCATACCGTCCAATTTCTAGTTTACCTTTTATCTCCAAGGTTATAGAGAAAGTAGTACAGGGGCAATTACAAGATCACATAGACTCATATGCTTTACTGGATCTACACCAACATGGTTTCAAACCATTTCATAATGTAGAAACTCTTCTTATTTCTTTATTTAATAACCTCTTAACGGGTCTAGATAAGAAAAATAGTGTTTTTCTTTTAATATTTATTGACATTTCAGCAGCCTTTGACACAATCTCTCATCCTTTAATGCTTCAACGTTTAGAAGATATTGGACTATGCGACAACACACTTAAATGGTTTATATCCTACTTGAACAATCGTACGCAAATAGTAAAATGTGGAGACAAAAAATCATCTCAAATCTCAACTACACAAGGCGTACCACAAGGGTCAGCATTATCATCAATCCTTTTTAACATCTATATTCAACCTATATGTAAAATTATTCAACAATATGGAATAAATTACCATCTATGCGCTGATGATATTATGATCTACACTGCAGTTAACCAGAATACATTTGACACAGAAATAATTAATAATTGTTTGACTGATATGAACAATTGGCTCACAGCTAACAACTTTAAAATAAACCCAGATAAAACAGAAGCATTCATTTTTAATAATCAGAACTTAATAACTCCTAAAGAAATCAATATACTAAACAAACCCATAAAGGTCAGCGAGGAAGTAAAATACCTTGGTATAATCATAGATAAACATATTAACTTAAAATCCCATATAAATAAAATTACAGCTAGAGTATGCCATCATTTAAAGATCATTAGGAACCTCAAGCCAATTTTACAACTAAATCACTTTCGAACGGTATGTCAAGCAGTTATAACACCACTCCTCGACTTTGGAAATATCCTTTATCAAGGTCTTCCAAAACATACTACACATCCCCTCCAATAAGCACAAAATACAACCATAAGAACTATAATGAATTCTCCAAAATTTGATCATATAACTCCCTTTCTTCAAGAATTGCATTGGCTTCCAGTCATTATGAGATCGAAATACAAGAACAACATGAATAGTTTCAAAATTTTACATGAGTCATCAGCAAACGTTCTAACAACTATTATTTCTAAGGACATAGGCTCAAGGCCAAGACGCCCACAGTCTACTAACAGACTTAATTCCCACTTGAAGTTTAATAGATCCAAACAAATGACATCTAATAGGACTTTCTCCTTTATAGCACCACAACTATGGAATTCTATTCCTAGTGATTTAAGAAATGAGTATGATATTAAAGATTTCCAAAAGTCCCTTAAAACGTACCTATTTATTGAAGCATATGGCAATTAATCTAATTCCAATAGAACAAAATGTTTTAACCCTTTGAATTTCAATTTTCCTATAATGTTTAAATTATTTTAACATTTTGTAAGATTGCAGTTATTTGTTTAATGTAATTGTAATGAATTATGAAAAGTAATTTTGCTGTAGTTTATGTATAATTTAATGTAATGTAATGTAGTTTATTGTAATGTACTATCTTGTTGTCTCCCCCCCCCCTCGATGTAGTCCCTCTGTTGTCTTGTTGACCACTTTGATTAAAGGATAAGGTGGTATATAAAACTGATTAAAAAATAAATAAATATTACAGTGGGACATCATCTTGCATCCAGGGTTTACCAGATGGTATGGTTCTGTATTAGGACTAGGGCTGATAAAAACCATTCAAAAGCGAGGGTCTTAGACTTTAGGAAAGCTAACTGTGCCAAAATGGGACAATATCTCAAAGAGTCGTTAGTGGGATGGGAACATCTGGGGGATGTAGAAAAATTGGGCAAAATTGAAAGGGGATATTTTAAGGGCAACAAACCTTTTTGTTAGAAAGGTAAATAAATATAAAAGGAAAAGGAGGCTGTTATGGTTCTCAAAGAAGTAGCTGAAATAGTGAAGAAAAATAGGGAGGCCTTTATGAAATACAAGAGATCACAGAGAGAGGAAGACAGCCATCTATATTTGGAAAACTTAGAGAAGCTAGCAAAGTAGTCAGCAAAGCAAAAGTACAAAAAGAAGAAGAAATAGCCAATACAATAAAATGTGGGATAAGATATTTTTCAGATATGTTAGTGAGAGGCGAAAGGGCAAAAGTGGTGTTGTTAGACTCAAGGGTTCAGTGGAGGAATATGCAGAAACTGATGAGGATAAAGCAGAATTACTTAACAAATATGTCTGTTCTGTGTTCACAGATGAAGGGCCAGGAGCAGGACCCCAGAAAACACCCACAAACAGGAACAGAAGTGACGTGGATCTTGAATGAGTTTCAGAAGACTGTGTTTGTGTGGAACTAGCTAAAATAAAAGTAGACAAAACCATGGGTCTGGATGGGATACATCCAAGAATACTGAGAGAACTTGGGGACATTCTAGTGGCTCCACTGTCTGACCTTTTCAATGCCTCTTTAGAGTCGGGAGTGGTGCCAGAGTACTGAAAAAAGGCACATGTAATCCCTTTACACAAAAGTGGAGGTAAGGATGACAATGAGAACTACAGGCCATTTAGTCTAACCTCTGTGGTTAGTAAATTATCGGAAAGGCTACTAAAAGAGAGAATAGTGAGGTTTCTGGAGTTCAATGGATTGCAGGATGTGAGCATGGATTTACCAGAGGCAGGTTTTATCAGACAAATCTGATTGATTTCTTTGATTGGATGACTAGGGAGTTGGACCGAGGTAGAGCCCCGATGTGGTGTATTTAGATTTCAGTAAAGCCTTTGACACCATTCCGCACAGGCAACTTATAAACAAACTGAGCACCTTAGGGATGGACCCTAAAGTTACTGAATGTGTTAGAAATTGGTTGAATGGGAGGCGACAAAAAGTACAGGTAAATAGAGCTCACTCTGAGGAGAAAGAGGTTATCAATGGTGTGCCGCAGGGATCTGTCCTTGGGCTGATTCTTTTTAACATCTTTGTTAGTGATATTGTAGAAGGGTTGTCGGGTAAGGTTTGCTTGTGTGCAGATGATACCAAAATCTGCAATAGATACCCAGGAAGGAATAGATAACGTGAAGAGGGATCTTACTAAACTTTATGAATGTTCTAAAATTTGTCAGCTGAAATTTAATGCTAAAAAATGCAGTGTCATGCATTTGGGCTGCAAAAATCCAAAGGAGCAGTACAGTGTAGGGGGTGAGATACTTCTGTCCATGAAAGAGGAACAGGACCTGGGTGTAATAGTGTCTGATGATCTTAAAGTAGCTAAACTAGTAGAAAAGGCAAATGTGAAAGCCAGAAAGGTGTTTGAGTGTACAGGGAGAGGAATGGCCAGCAGAAAAAAGGAAGTGATAATGCTTTTGTATAAGTCTCTGGTGCAACCTCATTTGGAGTACTGTGTGGAATTCTGGTGACTGCATCTTCAAAAGGATATAAGCAGGTTGGAGTCGGTGCAGAGGATGGTGACTAAAATGGTTAATGGTCTTTGTTATGAAGCATATGAGTACAGACTTAAAGATCTTAATATGTATACTTTAGAGGAAAGGCGGGATAGGGATGATATTTATTTATTTAGTTTTATATACCGCGCTATTTTAATTCAGTGAGGTTTACAAAGAACAAGAACAGAAATTACATAGAACAAGTTTGAAAACATCAACAACTAACATAGCACAATCAAGGGGAACAAGAATAATTACATAGAACAAGTTTATAGAATTAATTGTATTAGAAGTTAACAGTGCAAAATATTTGGGTCGGTATAACTTGGGTCATAACATTAAAGTTGTCCAGTGAATACACATAGAACTTAATGGAAAATATGAGGGTTTAGCTGAGGGGATGTGGTAGTGTGAGTGATCTACATAATATAGCTGAAACAGATGGGTCTTCAGGAGTTTTCTGAATGTAGATAGGTCAGAGATGGCATGGATTGGGGGGGGGGGGGGAGAGAGCATTCCAGAGAGGTGGTGCATACAATTTGAATGCTTGACCATTCACAAATTGAGAACTTTTTCTTATAAAAGAAGGAACTGGTGTTTGACATGGTCGATCTTCTTGCTCTGTTGTCTGGTGTCCATTGTAGAATCTCATTAATGGCAGATGTGGAGAGGTTGTGTAGAATTTTGAATGATGTGGTGAGAGCCTTAAATTTGAGATGATTGAGAATGGGGAGCCAATGGAGCTATTTTAGGATCAGGTAACATGTTCATATCTAGATGCTTCAACCAAGTTTGAGCTGCTGTATTCATAGCTAGTTGAAGGGAGTGAATTGCATACTCTGGAAGACCATAGAGAATGATGTTTGCATAATCAATGTGTGGGGTGATGAGTGCTTGGAATATTGTCCGGATGTCAGGAGCTTCGATCAGTCATCGGAGATGACGAAGAGTCCTTAATTTTAGGTATATTACTCTGGTGATTTTTTTTATGTGTGGTTCCATTGTCCAATGTTGATCTAGAGTGATCCCCAAGTATCGTACTTCTTGCTTAGTGATTATCTCAGAATCTCTCACTGATAAAGAGGGAGGAGGTATGAAGAGTCCTTACTAATGAAGAGGACCTCAGATTTCTTGCAATTTACTTTTAAGTTTTGTAGATTCAGCCAGTCCGATACAGAATTGAATCAGTCTACGATTCTGGAGTAGTTTGGATAGACTATAGAGAAGGGGGTATAAAGGAGCACATCATCCGCTTAAATATGGTAGAGTATATTGTATGATTTAATTATGGAACAAATAGGCTGGATGTAAATCTTAAACAATAGTGCAGATAAGGAGGAGCCTTGTGGTACTCCTTGTGTTTGTATATAACTGGATGATGATTGAGCCCCTATGCATATTGTTTGTTCTCGGTCAGAAAGGTAAGATCTGCACTAGGGTAAGGCAAGACTGTGAATGCTTATCAGATGTAGCCAGGTTAAGAGTAGACCATGGGACACAATGTCAAAGGCAGATACAATGTCAAGAAAAAGAAGGATAAAACCTTGTTTGGATTTGTTCATGCATAAAATTAGATTGTTCATCAGGGTGACAAGCAGCATTTCTACCCCATGTTGTAGGTGAAATCCATGTTGGTTTTCATCTAGTGGGTAATGTGCATCAATATGATCTTGTATTTGTTGCTGTACAATCCTCTCCATTACCTTGGCCAGGAAGGGTAAGCTTGAAATGGGTCTATAGGATTTTACATCGGTTGGATCTAGTTTAGAATTCTTGAGAAGGGGCATGATGGAGGCAGCATTTAGCAGGGCTGGAAATAGTCCTTTGGAGAAGAAGATCTTCATAAAGTGGTAGATGTACGTACTTAGCTCAGAGCATGCTGATTTTATCCAAAAAGATGGGCATGGATCTGCTGAGAGGTGGTAGTGTTGAGCCCTCTTATTATGCTCTCTATTTGGTCTGTTGAATAAGGGTGAAAAGCTCCTAGACCAGGGATAGTGGGATCATTTCTCAGAGTAATGGAAGTTGCTATTGTCTGGTTGCTGGATATGACAGAAATATTTAAATACCTCTGTGGCAGGAGTAGCCTAGTGGTTAGAACACTGGCTTGGTAACCAAGCAACCAGGGTTCAATTCCCACTAGCACTCCTTGTGGCCTTGGGCAAGTCACTTAGCCCTCCATTGCCTCAGAAGAAAGGCCTGGCAATCTACTTCCAGTGACACTGCCAAGAAAACCCAGGAGCTTCTGGGTCACCAGGAGTCAGGACTGACTCAAAGCACACATTGCATTTTTGTGGCATAAAAGTACAGGAGGATCGCTTTCAATTGAGGGCAAGCTCTGCTATGAGGGGACATAGCATGAAAGTGAAAGGGGATAGACTCAAGAGTAATATGTGGAAATATTTCTTTATGGAAAGAGTGGTAGATGGGTAGAATAGTCTCCCAGTGGAGTTGGTGGACATGAAGACAGTATCTGAATTCAAAAAAGCATGGGACAAACACAGAGGATCTCTAAAGGTAAAAAGAGGATTGTTATTGTTGTTAAGTGCGGTCGAATCTGTGTTGACTCATGGCGACCTTCTAGATAGTTGTCCTAAACTGTGTTTGGTCTTCAGTCAGGTGGCTCATTGTTGACAGACTGGCACCCATAGATGCTGTTATTGTATCGATCCATTTCATTGCTGGCCTTCTTCTTTTGTGTTGACCTTCTATCTTGCCAAGCATGTCTTTCTCTATGATATGTCCAAAGTATGAATGTCTAAGTCTTCTCATCTGAGCTTCTAAAGAAATCTTAGGTTTGATTTCCACTAGTACTGACTAGAGGAGATCATAGTATTTGTCGCCAGCACCATAATTCAAAGGCATCCATTTTCTTCCTGTCTATCTTTTTCACTGTCCAACTTTCTCATCCATATGACATTGATGAAAATACCATTGCATGAACAAGTCAAATCTTTATATGGTGAGAGAAATCTCTGCTCTTGAGAATCTTATCTACTGTAGGTCCTTCATAGCCATTCTGCTAAGAGTAATGTGTCGTCTGATTTCCTGACTGCTTGTTACTTCTTTATTAATAGTTGATACAAATAGGTTGTGTGCAATTCTGGTCGCCGTATCTTAAAAAGGATATAGCGTTATTAGAAAAGGTTCAGAGAAGAGCCACCAAAATGGTAAAGGGGATGGAAGGATACTCCTATGAAGAAAGGCTAAAAAGGTTAGGGCTCTTTAACCTGGAAAAGAGACGGCTGAGGGGAGATATGCTAGAAGTCTATAAATTAATGAACGGAGTGGAACGGGTAAACGTAGATCGATTGTTTACGTTATCAGGATATAGAAAGACTAGGGGACATGCAATGAAGCTACAGGGTAAACTATTTAAGACTAATAAAAGAAAATATTTTTTTCACTTAACGTGTAATCAAACTCTGGAATTTGTTACCGGAGGATGTAGTAAAGGCTGTTAGTGTAGCTGGGTTTAAAAAAGGTTTGGACAAGTTCCTGGAGGAAAGGTCCATAAACCATTATTAAGAAGGGACCCAGGATATCAATGCTTGACCCAGTACAAGCATTGCGGAACCTGTGTCTTTTGGGGAAACTGCTAGGTACGTATGACCTAGATTGGCCACTGTTGGAAACAGGATACTGGGCTTGATGGACCTTGGTCTGACCCAGTATGGCATATCTTATGTTCTTATGTTCTTTATGTTCTAATAGCATAGCCCTCAGCATCACTGATGCACACAAGCCCTGATGCATTACAAGCTGCAAACTAAGTGAGGTAAAAAGAGGATTATTGTAGTTGATATGGAAGGGCAGACTAGATAGGCCATGTGGTCTTTTTCTACTCTTATGTTTCTATGTTTCTATTAATGCCTCAACATCTAGGATATTATTTCCCATGCTATGGACATTTATAGACACTGCTTTCCAGTTGTTGCCCCTTTTACAAATTTAGACAGAGGTATTTAATGTTTCACTTACCTGGGGGTTTTCTTTGCCTATCCCCAACAAATCTAGTTTAAAGCCCTCTTCAGTAGGTTAGCTAGTCTGCTGTGGAAGACACTTTGATCCTTCTTGGACAGATAGATATTATCTCTGCTCTGAAGCCCTTGGAAAATCATCTCATGGTCCAGGAATCAAAACGCTCTTCATGACATCATCCATGCATCCATCTCCAGGATGCGATCTTCTCTGCCCCTACTCTTAACAGGGAGGATTGAAGAGAACATCACCTGCATACCTATCTGCTTTCCCCTCTGTCCCAGAGCCATGAAATCACTTTTGATATGCTATGAGGGATACTTAGCAATATCATTTGTGTCAACATCTGATAATAGTCAGTAGGCTTGATGAGTCTTGGTAAACTCTCCATAACATCTTAGATTTTAGCACCTGGCAGACTGCACACTTCTGTAGACAAGTCTGATTGGAAGATGGACACCTCAGTATCTCTCAGAAGAGAGTCACCAACCACCACTACCCTTCGCTTCCTTGTGGTCACTGATTCTGCAACTTTGGGGTTCTTGACTATGTAACCAGAAGAAGATTACCGGGCCTTCATTCTCAGGCAATGGAGGGTTAAGTGACTTGTCCAAGGTCAGAAAGAGTCCTTGTGGAAATCAAACCCTGGTCTCTTGGTTACCAGTGCTGTTCCTCCACTCCTGCCATGCTCTTACCTCATACAAAATGGATCCCTAAATAAGAAGTGAGAATTATATCTAAATTCAAGAAAGCATGGGACAAGTACAGAGAATCTCTGAGGAAGAGGAAGGAATTGAAGAACTTAATAGCTCCTATGGATGTATTCAATGCTTTAAAAAAGGTGGAAGGAAGGCCAAACAACATGGCTAAAGGTGAGGTGAAGGAGGCTCTTATAGCCCCATAAAAAAATCTTTCAAAAATGAAAAAAGGATCTGAATGAAGAAATCAGGAAGCAACGTAAACACTAGCAAGTTAAATGCAAAACATTGATAAGACAGATATTGGAAGCACATTCTGATTTGGCTGTCCAGCCCTCTGTGGGGCCGACCCCTGTGGGGCTGACCAGAAGCGGGATGCCCAGAGTTAGACCCAATTCTGATCTTGCAGATCCCCATCTACCTCAGTCAGGCTCTTAAACAGAGCCGCAGTGCCATGGCGGCTGCCACAGATTTTCTTCTTTCCCCGCAGTCAGACCCTCGATCCAGGCTCCCATGGCCAGGGTCTGGCTGCAGGGATCTACCTGCAGCCCCATAACTTTTTGTCCTAGCCTGGCTGCAGGATCCCCCGATGTTGAGGGGAAATTATTCCACCTCTGCAGTGGAATAAGTCCCCCGTCTATGTTCATGGCCCCAGACGTATAGGGCCGACCTCAGAATCGGCTCTGAATGTCTGGGGTTGCGGCCTGCCAATGCCCAGCCCTCACTCCACCTCAGTAATGCCCTCTCCCACCTCTAAGCTTCCCTGTACAAACACACTGTTTGTATGGCGAGGCATTAGCCGTGGCTAGCAGGGGAGTGAATAGCGGGGATGGACATCCAATCCTGACGTTCATCCCTGCTATTCGCGGTACTGAATGACCCCCCATAGAGAATTAGAAAAGAAGCTTACCATGGAATTAAAAGTTTGTAATGAAATATTTCAGGTACATTCAAAGCAAGAAGCATGTGAGAGAATTATTTGGGCTATTGGATGATAAAGGGGTAAAAAGGATACTAAGGAAGGATAGGGCTATAGCAGAGAGGCTAAGGGGGTCATTTTAAAAGCCTTACAGTAGTTGTGATTTGGATGTCTGAAAATGGCTTTTAAAGACATCTACAGTGTGGGGATGTCCAAGTAGGAAGGGGGAAGGGTGGATGCATGTCTGGAGTGGTGCAATTGACTTAGATGTCCCTGCTTGATTTCAGAAATATTGGGGATGTCTGTGAACTCATCCAAGTTTAGACCTGCTCTAGACATGAATAGACATCAGGAAAGTGCTTGTTTTGGCCATAAAACATCCAGAGGATATAGAGAAGATGGAGAGTTAAGTGACTTCACCAAGATTACAAAGAGCAGCAGTGAGATCTGATTATTTGCCATGGCCCACTTCTCTAAACATTAGGCTATTAGTTGTACCTATTCTGGAATACTATTCCGGGAACATCTATCTAGACATCCCCATAGATGTCCATACCGAGTACATCCACATTTGTGAAATTGAGCCTGAACCTGGGCCTGCTTGCTTTTTTTTTCAGACATTCTGGCTTGGATGCCCCCAATTGCAATGGGACATCCTTTGTAAAATGTGCCTTCGCATGAATTCTTTGTTTGGTCTTTACTGAGGAAGATATAATGGAAATACCCATGTGATAAAAGATATTTATAGGTGTGGAACCAGAGGCATTAAAACAAATCTTGGTGAATCTGGAAGATGTACTAGGGCAATTTGACAAATTAAAGACTAACAAATCACCTGAACCAGGTGGTAAACATCCCAGGGTGCTGAGAGAACTGAAAAATGAAATTGCAGACCTATTAGTAACTTGCAAACTATCATAAAATTATCTACAGTATCTTAAGACTACAGCATGGTCAATGTAACACAAATGTTCAGAAAAGGTTCAAGGGGTGATTCTGGAAAATAGAGACTGGTAAGGTTGATGTTGATGCAGGGCATAATGGTAGAAAGAATTATGAAAAACCAAATTATTAAACATATACACAGTCATGATTTAATGGACAATATCAATATGAATTTAGCCAAGTGAAGACTTTCTTCACCAATCTGCCATATTTCTTTTAAGAATTCCCACAAACCTAAGATAGTGAATAATTAAATAATCCCACATAAAAAATTCACCATTAAAGCTCCCCCAACATTATTTATAATCTTTTGTCGAAGCGAGTCAAAGGAGGGTAAGAATTGTATGTCGAACCCACTCCAGAAGACAAGCTGCTTTTTTAATTTTATAAGATACTCCACCTCAAAAGCATTTTTAACTTTAAACTTATCTGCCCAAAATTCAAACCACATTCGGTAAAATCGTTGTCTTTTGAAGATGCAATGTTTAAAAAAAAAGCAGCTTGTCATCTGGAGTGGGTTCGACATACAATTCTTACCCTCCTTCGACTCGCTTCGACAAAAGATTATAAATAATATTTCTTTTAAGGCATGAATAAACATGTAGATCAAGGAGATCTAGTTGATACAGTGCATCTAGATTGTTAATATACATTTGACAGAGTATTTCATAAAAGACTCTTGTGGAAATTAAAAAGTCATGAGATAGGAAACAATGTCCTATTGTGGATTAGGAAGTGGTGGGCCAAACACGGTTCAGGTTTTCATGCTGTCCCTAATGAATATGCATTAGACACATTTGCATACAATGGGGAGGGTGCATACAGATGCAGCACAGGCATATTTATTAGGGACAGCATGAAACCTGAATGGTGTTTGGCCCTCCAGTACTGCCGTTGGGAAACTCTGCTCTAGGGATTGCACATGTTTATGGTGTCTGTACTCTGTAGTGCAAAATATAGGTGTTTATGGCATGTTTATTTTATCTGCAATAAAGGTTCCGTCTTTATTACCATGGTTTAGTACTGGGTAAAATATAGGGACATGGTTTACAGGAGCCACAGCTGGGACTTGGACCTGTGACCTTCTGCCCCTGAACACACTAGCTGTGTGTACTGCACCAAACTGTTGCCACAGGGGCAGATCATTCCCTGGGGATATCATGACTTTTCGTCAGACAGACCTTGTCTGTTGCAGTGCATGGCAGCCACCTAAACGGGACTTGGCCGTGGTCTGCTGTGGGCAGCTGCCACTGCCCCCTCCGCCACCAGCACCCCTCCGTCACCATGCTGACATGCCCTTCTACCAGTGGTGCTGGTGGTGCGCAGTCCCAGGCCATCCAGTGTGTCAGTAGATGGCTGCCTATGGTGCTTGATATGGGGTAGGGGTGCCTGCATAGACATCCACTGCCTGCTGATGTTATGTGCCCTTTGGGATACTTGCTGGGTACTGTCCCCTGGGACACTGCAGGACACACACTCGTGGCCATGTTTGCCCTTGGTCATTTGCTGTCTTGCTGGTTTTCCACATCTACATTCCTATGTGTCACCTAAGCATCTGCCTAGCCCACCCTGTGCCCCAGCTGCCACTCTGCATGTCCTGCCTGCAGCCCCCTGCAGCCTCACTTTAGTGCTCTCTTGTACTTGGGAACTATGATGTTTCCGTACATGTATCACTACTATCACTTTTCTTGGTTTCCCTGCTTTTGCTGCACATTGCTGACTGAAATGGTCTCTCCCCCCTGCAAATGTGCCTCTAGCGCGAGGTTTTCACTGGTGCTATTTTTCAGACCTTCATTTCACGGCGTTAGTGTGCATGGGGCCTCTCCCCGCCCACTATCCGCCCATTGACCCCTTATCTACGCCCCTGGGGAGCCTTACTCCACCCTCTGTGCACCTTAACGCCGCTGGAGACGTTATCGCACGATACGTGACGTTCTCGCATGGTAATGCACCATTATCATGCGATAATATCACATATTATGTGATAATGTCGCAGCTGCGCTGTTAGCGCCGTTTAGTAAACCTTCCCCCTTGGGGGGGGGGATAAGGATGGTACTCCGATATGTACACATTAGGTTTGCTGGTGGATGGGAAAGATGGAGGGGAATAAGCTCTGGGAGTCCTAGGTTTGGAGGGCTCCCACTAATGCAGAGACTTAATAAAGTAGAATCTGATAATGTGGCCTTTATCCAAATAGATCCTGGCTAGACACCTTCGGATAGCTTCATGGAATCTTTGTGGGATTGGGAACTCCATAAAACACCATAAACTGTTGCAATACCTCCGGGACCAATGTATGGATGTGGCACTTTTGCAGGAGACCCACATGATGGAAGTGGAACATAATAAATTAAAAAGATGGTGGGTGAGAGAAGTATATGGTGCCTCTTCCGGAGAACGAAAAGCCGGGGTTGTCATCTTAGTGAAATGCCAAGTGAGCTTGATGGTGACTAAGATCCAGGCAGATCCCCAGGGATGCTTTCTATTTCTGCAGGGGAGACTTCAGAGACAGCTCATCTCTCTGGGTACAATATATGGCCCCGATATGTATGACGCTTGCTTTTATTGGGTCGTGACATGGCATGTTGCCAGCAGGAACACAACACATCTGGTGCTAGGAGGGGACTTCAGTTGCATTCTTGATACAACAATGGACCACTCAGAATCAGGGAGGAGCGGGGATGTGTAGGGGATGAGGCGGCTCTATGGTTTCTGTGAAGGATGTGATATTGTGGATGTGTGGAGAATCCTACATCCAACCAAGTGTGACTACACCCACATGTTGTGGGCACATGGATCTGGATCTCACATAGATGACGTTTTGGTACCAAGCACTATAATGGATAAAGTGGGCTGGGCAGACATAGGTCCCATAGTGATATCTGATCATGCTCCTGTATGGCTGGATCTGGAATGGGGGGAGTTGGAGGTCATGGCACGTGGAGATTCTCCCTACATTGTGTAGTTTTACATATGCGCTCAGTGGGCGGAATATGAGACACAATGCTGAACACAAGGAGAACCCCACCCTGTTCTGGGAAGCAGCTAAGGCAATGCTTAGAGGTGCCATTATGGGCTACTGCCAAGCAAAATGGAAGGAGCAAGCTACTGATCCAACTTGAAAGAGACCTACAGAGGGCATGACGTTGGTTTGCGGCACATCCTACAGAGGCTCATTGTGTTGCCATGCTGGGGATGCAGAGAGAGCTTAATGATCTCTTTCACAGAAGATCTCTGTTCTACTATAAGTATAGAGTATATACACACAGCAATAAAGCAAAGAAACGTCTTTCGGCTTTGATTAAGTCAGGCGATGGGCTGCGGTCAATATGGGTTATCAGGGACAAGAATGGGCAACTGCAAACCATTTAATTAGGAATCAAACAAATCTTTCAGGAATATTACCAGAGGCTTTATGGAGTGGAAACATGTGATTTGGACCATGCTTGGGAATATCTACAAAAGCTTATACTGCCCCATTTAGCAATTGAGCTAAATGCTCTGCTGACGGCACAAGAGGTGCAAAGATGTATTCAGGGACTTCAAAAGTGTAGAGCCCCAGGCCCGGATAGGTATCACAGGAGTTTTATCAGATATTACAAGATAAGGTAGCGATACCATTCATAGAATACTTTTAGGAATTGATCCAAAGACAGGACTTCCCAAACAAAATTAATAAAATCCTTATAACCGTATTGCCAAAACCTGTAAAGACCCACTATTGCCAGGATCATATAGGTCTATCTCGTTCCTAAATGTGGACATTAAAATTCTGGCAAAAGTAATGGCAGACCGGCTGGCCATCTATAGGCTATCACTAGTAGGAGATTCACTGATAGGATTTGTACAAGGTCAGACAGTGGTACGCAATATACGGAAGATTTTGGCTGCACAGATGGTGAGCTTCCAGCGTAATCTTCCCACGCTTCTCTTTAGTTTTGATGCTGAGAACACATTTGATGGGAGTGGGAGTATATGTATCTGGTACTCAAGCAGATGGGCATTTCAGATTATTTTGTAGACATGATTTGGTTGCTCTATACACATCCATTTGGGTTGATCCTAATTAATGGAGCACAGACACATACTTTCCAGTTAGAGAGAGGCATATGGCAGGGATGCCTCCTATCCCCCCTCCTATTCATACTTCAGTTGGAACCCTTGTTAGAGCATATCTGTACTCATCTGGATTTGGTGGGTGTCCAGGTGGGAGGGGAGGGCTTTCATCTTTCGGCCTTTGCAGATGATATGTTGGTCTGTCCGGAGGACCCAGAGAGGACATTAGAGGTGCCGTTACAGAAACTTCAGGAATATGGCAGGTTTGCGGGGCTTAAACTAAATCTTGACAAGTTGGAGGTTCTGCCTTCTCAGTCTGGACTATGAAAACAGTCTTCCCACTACGATGAGCGCATGGCAGTTTTAAGTATTCAGGCTTCCATCTGCCTAGTGAACCCCAATGGATCTATGCGCTTAATGAATCAGAGCTTATGGGAGACCTTGAACAGCGTCTGCGTAGGTGGCAAGACTTACTGCTGTCACTAAGTGGACAAACCAGTTTATATAAGATGATGATTTTTCCAAAATGATTACATATTCTTCAGGTCCTACCTCTATTAATTACGAGGAAGAATTTAAGAAGAATGGACCGGTGCGTGGGGGTGTTTTTGTGGAAAGGAAAGAGAGCACAGCTCAGGTTGGAGGGCTTATGGAGACTCTGAAAGGAAGGGGGTATGGCCCTTCCAGATCTACAACAGTATAACCTGGCTTGTGTGGGGTGTCATTTGCTTGATTGGATTTATGACACCTCGGACTATACCCCTCTAGAGATGGAGCGCAATCTGGTAGCTCCACTTTCCCTAAGGTATGTGCTATATCAGCCACCCTCCCAAACTAGGAGTCTCTGCCGATGGAACAAACTGTTGCCTCGGTTTGTTGTGGATGGCAAGCCCTCTGTAAAAAACTGAAGTGGTCCTATCGGTACACTCTGTACTTGCCACTGAGTGGCAATGCTGACTTCATGCCTGGCATGACAGGACATGTGTTTCTTCGCTGGGCGCATTTGTGGCTGGATGGAGTGGAGCAGTTGGTGAATGAAGAGGAACAGGTAGTACAGTATACAGAATTACGAGATCGCTATGAATGGACAGGGCAGGGCAGGTGCAAAGCTATATTAAGAGTCTACCCGGATGTACCTCAGAAGCACCTTCACCTCCAGAATGGAAGAGGTATTGATGGGGGGACTTAAAGGTCGGACATGGATTGTGGTGCTGAGGTGTGCCTGGCCAAACTAGCAGACCTGATAGATCTTGAAGGGCTGGCTGCTACTTGGAGTGAGGACCTAGGTGCACAAGTGGTCGGGGCAGATTTTCAGGAGGCTCTAGCCCATACACTGGAGCTTACTATAAATGCTGACCTGAGGGAAACACAATTCCATCTTTTGTGGAGACTCCACTTTTATTTTTAGACAGACAGTTTTTTTGTATACCGCCTTATCCTTCAATCAAAGCGGTCACGACACAATTGGGGGATACATTTAACACACGGGGATATGAGACACATACACTAATACTTACAGGGAACATGGGCTATGGAGGGTTAAGTAGCTTGCCCAAGACCACAAGGAGCACCTGTGGGACTAGAAACCCCAGTCCTTCCGGCCCAAGGTTGCTGTCCTCTAGTGGGATTTGAACCCCCGACCTTCCGGCCTGAAGTACCTTGCCCCAACCACTAGGCTACTCCTCCTCCTCCCTTTGCCTCAAATCGAGCTTATAAGGCTAGAATAACAAACTCACCAGGCTGCCCTAGATGTGAAGAGGAAAATGCTTCATTAGGTCACATGTTTTGGAAGTGTTCAGTGGTGGCGGGCTTTTGGGGGTGGGTAGGGTCCTTTCTGGGGAATGTTCTAGAAGAAGATCTCACTTTATCACCGTGAATGACTGTGTTGGATTGCGGGGAAGATAGTAAGGCCTGGTGGGGGTGAGGGAGAATCTATGGCTGTGCCTGTCCTTGTTGATAGCCCGTAAATGTATATTGGGGGCATGGGAAGGCTTGAGGGGTCCCACAATGATAACTTCTATGGCTGCTGATATCGTCTAATGCTTTTGGAAAGAGAACAGGGGAGGCTGGAAGGGCAGAGTAACTGGCGTAGGTGGGAGATATTTCTAACCACATGGGGGCCTTATATCCACACATTGCCCCCAAGGATGCAAAGCTATATATTGAACCAATGCTCCACAGCAGAAGAGGCAGGGGAGGCCTGTGGAGTAGAGTGAAAGATGGTATATGTACATAAAGTACAGCAAAGGAGTGCGGAGGATCGAAGCTATGGGGAACCACATAGGAGGGATGGGAGGAAGGGGCTGAGAGAAGGGGAATGCCTGGTATTAGGCTACTTTCCCTAGCTCCTATCCACAGCTACCAGAAAGGAGGTAGAGTACCAAAGGGGAGGGAGGGAGGGGATGAGGGGGGGGGGGGTGTCTAAGAAAAGACCTATGCAAACTACGGCACTTCTGTGACCGTGGAAGAATCAACATTTATTTATTTATTTATTTATTTACATTTCTTATATACCGCACTATTCGACATCAGCGCGGTTTACATCGAACAAAAAAATTCAGAACATATACATGTGTCTGAGTTTACAATAAAACAGGATTACAAAACTTGGATAACAGGTAATTACAAATAACAGGACAGCCAACTTGGTATGCGAGTATAACTATTTACATCATCAAGTTACAGAAAATAAAAACGTATAATTAATGGTCATAGGACACCTTACTACATGCGGTATCATGGCTCACTAGATGATTTGGTGTCACTATCAGTCTTGGAGCGGGGGCATGCTTCTGTGATCGTTGGGAAGTATTTGAGGAATAAGTAGTGTTTGAGGGCCTTTCTAAATTGAATTAGGCTAGTGATTGCTCTGTTTGTTCGCAAGGCGTTCCAGAGTTTTGGAGCACAGAGACTGAAAGCCCTGTTTGCTGTCGTTATGGTACATCTTGTGAGTTCTCGAGGCATCATTAGCATATTTACAGCACATGGTCACTCCTAGATGCCCCATGTAAAACCCTCGCTGCGCTATGCATTGCGAGCTGTAAGGGGTTCAAGGTGGCTTGAGGGAGGCCTAGTAAAATGACATTTGCATAATCCAAGTGAGGCATGATCAGAGCCTGGTAGATGGTACGGAAGTTTTCTGGTTCAAGTAAGGGGCGAAGATGTCTGAGTGAATGGATCTTGTAGTATATAGATCTTACAGTATTAGCTATATGTGCCTTCATGTCGAGATTTTGATCAAGTGTAACACCTAGGTACCTTATTGTGGGCTTTGTTTGTAGATCAGCTTCTTTCACCTTCAAGTATTGTGGGGGGATAAAATTCGGATTCTTCGATATGAAGAGCACCTCTGTCTTCTTATATTGGATCCTGAGGTTTTGTGACGTGAGCCATTCCGATATGGCATTAAAGCAATTGGTCAGGGGGGATAGGTCTAAATTGTCTAAGTCGAAAGGCATATAAAGGAGGAAGTCATCCGCATAAATCATGCAACTTACATTGAAGGACCAGATAATCTTACAGATAGGTTGCATGTATATATTGAACAACAAAGCGGAGAGGGAGGATCCCTGTGGAACCCCCTGACCTTGATGAAATGGTTCTGACATTGCTCCAGCAGATCGAATGTGTTGCCATCTTCCGGACAAGTATGATCTGCACCATTCCAGTGCAGTTCCACTGACGCCTTTCTCTTTTAGCCATATTAGGAGGATCTCAAGACTTACAGAGTCGAAAGCTGCGGCTATGTCGAGGAAAACTAGTGCAAATCCCTGCCGGATGTTGTCAATACCAGAGATTACATTGTTGAGGAGGGTGGTAAGGAGTGTTTCTACACCATGTGACTCTCTGAAACCATGCTGGCAAGGATCCAGTGGAGCAGCAGCATCTATATGGTCTTGTAATTGACTTTGAACCTCTCTTTCAATTAACTTTGCAAGAAAAGGAATACTTGCGATAGGTCTGTAGGAGTCTACCCTTTGGGGGTCTAACTTACTATTTTTTAGAAGCGGTCTGATAGATGTTTGCTTGAGGGCAGAGGGGAACGTACCAGAAGTGAATGACATGAAGGCACATATATGGTCCTGAGGTGTAAATGGTGGATATAGGACTAAAAGGAGGGGTGGAGGGAGGTGGGTAATGGAAGGGGGAAGAGGGAGGGAGAGAAAGGGGGAGGGGGAAAATTAAAAATGACAACATGATATGTTTACAGAATGTCTACAGTATATCTATATGCTTTCTTAACAATTTCTGGCTATTTGGAAGTGTTGACTGGTTTCTGGCTGAACAATGTTTTCTTGTTCTTGTTTTGTTAACCAATAAAAAAGTTTTAAACATAAAAAAAGGTTTGGACAAATTCCTGGAGGTAAAGTCCACAAACTATTATTAAAGTGAACCGGGAGAAATCCACTGCTTACCCCTGGAATAAGCAGCAGGGAATCTGTCTACTTTTTGGGATCCAGCCAGGTACTTGTGTTCTGGATTGGCCACTTTTAGAAACAGGATACTGGACATGAGGGACCTTGACCCAGTATAGCAAATTTTTTGTTTTGTTCATCAACAGGGCCAGCACTAATCAAGGTTCACCCCATGTATCCCCGCCTGTAACATATGGGATACGACAATGCTGTGATTATAGTATCAAATGTGGCTGAAAGCTCTAACAAAGATAACAAACTTAATCTTCCTCATGTCATCATGCAATGCTAGCAAAATAGTTTCTGTTATAAATCCTGGTCTGAAGTCTGACTGTAGTGGATCTAACAATTCCCAAGATTCTGAAAAATATCAAACATTAGGTCAAAAACCCAGGACTCCATAATTTTAGAAAGTACTGGCTAGCTTGAAATCTGATGATAACCTGTTGCCAAACTTGGGTCCAATGACCCCTTCTTCAACATAGGTATAATTTGTACTTTCATTAACATTTGTGTGATTTTCCCCCATGGATAATGGGAGGAGTGGCCTAGTGGTTGGGACAAGTTGTCTTGGGCAAGAGGACCAGGAGTTCAAATCTTGCTGAAGGATACCAACCTCAGACTGGAAGGATTTTGGGTTTCTAGTCCCACAGCCACTCCTTGTGGCCTTGGGCAAGCCACTTAGCCCTCCATTGCCTCAGGTACAAAGATATAGATTGTGAGCCGCTTGGGGACAAGGGACATATGTACCATACCTGAATATACACTTCTTTGACCTGGTGAAAAACAGCATATAAGCATTGCTAAATAAATAAATAAGGACAGACTTATCAACTGCATCTAAACTAAAAGACCTATATCTTGGAGACTCTTCTACTGCTAAGCATCATTATCAGTTATACATTTTCCTAGTCTCATTACCTATTCCAGATCTGGAGGGAAAAATCCATCTAGAATTTTCTGCCTAGCTGCTTCTAGTGAGTCTACAATAGCAATCATGGGACTCACAGAAGTGAGGAACAAATTAACAAGTATATCAATGTTGTCCTGGAAATAATCTGCTAATTGATTGACGTTTGGCTTGGCCAACTTGTCCTGATCTTGTTTCTCACGGCCAGTGGAAATCTCTTTCACAACTGGAAAGAGTTCTTTAGAAAAGTTGCTTATATGCAAAATCCTCTATGTTAAGACACTTCCTTTTAAAACATTAACCTTCATTCTATAATTCTTAAATTTCTCTCGCCATAAATCTTTAGCTTCCTGCAAGCCTACCTTATACCATTGTCATTCCAATTTACCAGCTGCCCACTTTAATTCCTTTACCTCCCCCAGGAAAATCAAGCCAAACCTACAAACTCTAAGTGCTTTCAAAGGGACTATATCATCTATCACATCTTGACACTTTTCATTCTAAGAGATTCATGTCCGATCCAGAGCCAAAGGCTGTGCCCCTTGCAGTTTATCTGCAAATTTCTGCTGAAAATCGTCCACGGAAATCCTTCCCTTCCCTCTATAGTTTTACCTTTCATGATAGAAATGCCTGCAATGGTCTGACCATGCCAAAGGGGTTATGCTGATTCCTTCAATTAAATTTCTCTCAGCCAAAAAAGAGGCAAACACAAGCATGTCCAGAAGTTCATTCTTCACATGCACTGCGCCTGAGGTCAAAAGAGACAAGTCTAATGTCCTAAATAATTAGGCTGTTTGAGAAACAAACAAAAATACCTATTGCACCATCCTTCATTGCCTTGCAGTCTGGAGATTGATAAATCACTAAGATCTGTGGCATGTTATCCTCAGAGGCCTTAACTAACAAACAATGACAGTCTGAAGGGTTGTTTATTGTTACCTTTGAAAAACCAATAATGTCTCTATAGATTACTGCAAATCCCCCCTCCCCCACCACACACGTTCTTTTATCCACTCTTGGCTGCTGAAGAATATCAAACCCCTGAGGAGACAACTGTGTTAAAACAAGGCAGTCAGTCTCTAAGCCATGCTTCTGTTGCAATCAGTTGTGATGCTTATTCTTTATTAAATCGTGTACCAAGAACATTTTGTTACATACAGAGTGAGAAGTAATATAAATACTCTTAAATATATTTTTAGTCTTGTCCAAGCAGCGACTAATTTGAGTCCCTGAGACAGTCAGTTCTGCCATACTTACCCTTTCACCCTGAGCATTCCAAAGTTAACTCCTTTATCAAAATAGACTTTGAAAGCTACCTGGGAATCCTCCTAGCCCTTCTGCCTCCCAATAACTATAAGCACTCACATGATGTATATACTGAGATCTAGCCCTCTAAAAAAAGCCTTTTGTGATCCACTACTAATCCAGTGCCACTCCTACTTACATACTTAACACAAGTTACCCAATCCAACAGGTGCCCTAATAAGGGTTCACTAAGAGGCACACCAAGGGGTTTGCTTCTTTGGTGTGGTGCTTCCAGAGCCATGCTCTTCTTTTCGGCCCTTACCCAGCTCTTCATCAAAAAGGGCAGGACTAAATGCCAATAATAGCAGCAGGGCTTAGTGCTGCCAGGAATATGCTTCATTCCTCTCCAGTCAAAGTTTCCATTTCTCTAGCTGCTTGCAATTAAAGGGCTGGTGCTTACGGTCAAGATAAAAAAAACTACTACCTTCTGTCCTGGGCTTTTCTGTCTGCGGCTGGGTATGGCACTGACGATATAGGCGAGGGTTTACCTACCTACTAAAATCTGTCCTGGAACACACTTTGTAATTTGGGACTGAGATGCAGTAACCTCTTGAATCTAATATTCTGAACCACCTGCAGGGGATGGTCATCCAAGGAAATTTTTTCCCCAGTGTACTACTGTGCCACCACTTTTAATGATGCCTTCCCTTTGCCCTGGGACATTGATACTGAACACCACTCCATCTCCTCCAAGGTAACCTGTTTACAAGAGTGTTGGACTTGCTTATCTGACATCTCAATGAGGGATATGTTGGGGGCTTAGCTTGGGAAACAGATTTCTTCTTCTCTGTAGCTTTGCAATCCCTGCTACTTGCAGTGCAGGATGAAACAGTACATCTCCATTAGGACCCTCCCTTGAATGGAACTCAAAAGGGTGTTATCTCTGCAAATGGTGCAACATACTTCTGTAGGAAGGATGGCCCATTAGCTTTCCTCGGTGGCCTTCTGATAGTTCATGCACTCTGTATTATGTGGATCCTCAAGAACTTTAAAATTCTCCACAACTCAAATGTTTTGCGTAACTTTTTCTGTGCTTCTCTGGGGACTTCTGGTGTTATTACTGCAGCAGTTGCTTTACTGGGACCAAAGTCAGGGCAGAAGATGAAAGGCGTGGGGCCTCCTTCACGCTCTCCACTAGTTATTTGCTTTTTTGTGAGAGGGGAATCTGGGTTCTGATCGTATCACTTCCTATCTCTTCACCAGTTAGCATGCTAGTTATGTTTTTCAAATCCTCCTCAGTTATGCCTTTTCTGGGTCTGATGCTTCTGACGGAAGTACCTTATCTCTCATAAAGAGTCCTCAGAATCTGTATCTGCCAAAACTGCTCTATATACTTCTCAGCAGGGAACAGCATGTGACTCCTACTATGCTCTGTTGGCTTTACATGATGCTGCTGATGTTGGTCTCTTGTCATCCCACCCTGTGCTATCTCTTCCTTTTCTGGGTCTTTCACAGCTGCACTGGAAGATGCAGCTGCTGGTGTTCTCTTCTTTAAGAAATCTTTCTTCAGCTTGGAAGGTGGATTTCCTAAGACTGGAGACTCTATCATCTGTTCCTCCCCTCTAATGCTGCTGCTGACTCTAGATCTTACTAAATTTCCTCCTCTGTTGTTCTACCATTTCCAAGCACTGTGATTCAATCAAACTAGATTGTTAGCCCTATGGATCTGGAGCTGCCTCTTGAAGATGTATCTCACTGTATATATACACAGAGGTTGATTCCGAAGTGTGCATGCCTGGGCCGTCTGCACGCCGAAAACTTGGCAGGGGCCAAGTTGGTCTCAGTTCCGCGGGATCTGTACGCACCTGTGATTGCAGAATTGGGCAGATAGACAGCCTGGTGTGCACCATATGCTGAGCTGTGAGATGTCCCCGAGGCTGCCCACCCCAAACACACCACACTCTGGCTGACGTGCTTGTGCAGTGGCGTCCCATCGCCTTGGCACTGGCATGTTCAGCCAACCTCACAGAATAGCATGCCCGACCCCAGCCCCCACAGAAGGTTGTCTACCCATCAGTGGGGGTGCACAGGGGCATGCCATGCCAGCAGGCTCAGTCCAAAGCCTTTGCCATGGTGTGCGGGGAGCTGCAGCCCACCAAGTGAGCTGCGACCAGCACTTATTCCACCCTTGGAATAAGTGCTGGCCCTCGGAATAACTGCTTCTTTAATTTCTCACAAAGTAAACAAAACAATTGATTCATTACAAAGAAAAACAAGAAGAAAACAATTGGCCCTCCAGTTGCATTAAACTCCTGCTTATGTCTCTGTTTCACCACATGTGAAGTGGCATTTTATAAATGACGTCCAAGTCCAGTCCAATCTTGGATATGCAAGACAGAATGTCTGAAGAAAAAGCAGGCTGGACAGAGACGCAATCTTTTGAGGGGATGGTGGCATGGAGGATCTGCTTACAGCAGCAGAAACCCTCATGCCGCCACTGTCCCAGACTGTCTCAAATTCTCCTATATGACTGAGCTGTCACATCTCCATTTCACTGGAGCACAAATCCAAATGGGCACAGCTCACTAGTCCACCTCCCAGCATTTGCAACAGTCAGGATAAATATCTTTGCCATGTTGAAAAAGCCTTTCAGTTTGTTGTTACAAACAGCAGCATTTATAGTTTCACAAAGCTTCAATTAACAACTGCAGCATTCAAGTATTTTCAGTCCTTGAAGCAACTCATTAGCTGACTGAACCAACTCCAGGCCATAACTTCCTGGCAGCCAGCAGACTGAGACTGCAGCACAGCATCACGGTAGGGACGTCAAATCCCGAGTGCTCTCTCTCTCTCTCTCTCTCTCTCTCTCTCTCTGTATAGCAGCCAGCAATCAAAAAGTAGCTTTTCCAATCAACTTTTAAATGCAGTTTTCCAACTTTCTTTCCAATGCTTAGTTCACAGTTCTAAACCCCTCCTCCTTTCATCTTTCCTAGATTCTCAAGCAGCTTATGAAGAGGGGGTTAACAATAATACACAAGTAGGCCTTGCTTTCTTTTAAGTTTAACTAACCTGCTAACCAGGGCTGTACCAAGGACCGCACCAGTGGTGCAGTCTCACAGGGTGCAAGCACTGAAGGGGCCTGATATCGTCACAGGGCTTCCAGCCAGCCTGACAAGAAGTAGTTCCTGTGCATGGCTGGATGGAAGGGGAAGCACCAGATTCACAAGTCGCACAGGATGCATTTCCAGCTTGGTATAGTCCTGCTGCTAACCACCCATGCTGTCTTATATAAAATATACAAATCCAGCTTGAAACAGTTCTCCCTATCATTCACAGCTAGCTCCAGAGTTAGTGGAAAAGCCATTGCTTCTAAATTCAAAACTTCCCTTCATTTTCATGCTTTGGCTTCCCTTAATTTTCATGTGACTGAGAGGAGAAATGAGTTTAGAGCTTTACTGAGGGGCAGTTGTCCAAACTGTCTACCCTCAGAGTCTAGCTGTGCCTTTGACAGTTTGTACTGCAGTCTTTCCGAGATTGTGTCCATTTTCAGTGGCTTAAAATGTTAGGACTCTTCAGTTTGGAGAAGAGACGGCTGAGGGGAGATATGATAGAGGTCTATAAAAGAATGAGTGGAATGGAATGAGTAGGTGTAAATTGATTGTTTTACTCTTCAAAAAACACAAAGACCAGGAAACACACAATGAAGTTACTAAGTAATAAATTTAAGACTAATTGGAGAAAATATTTTTTCGTTGACCAAATAATTAAGCTCTGGAATTCATTACTGGAAGATATAATATTGCTGGGTTTAAAAAAAAGGTTTGGACAAATTACTTGGTTGCTGGTGCATGTCTAACATTTTCCAGAATATAGGTATGCAATTTCACCCTCCTAAATACATAGCACTTTACATGCCACTGAGGTTCTTTTAAGGCTGTGCAGAGGTCAAAGTACATTCTGAGCTGTACTTTAAACCCTAGAGGTACCACTAGAGTATAGAGGACTAAATATATTCAGCCCAAGGTTGTGTACATTTCACATATCCAACATGGCCTGCCTCGCATGCATGTGCTCGAGTATCTGAGGGCTATATAGAAATTCCTGTAGCACACAGCTACACCCTGTTTCATGCAATGCATTTCAGACCATTTCATAAAGAATGGTGTACTAGACCTATAGCCATGTGGAGTGGGTAAAATGGAAGAGGATTGAATAAGAACATAAGAAATGCCATACTGGCTCAGATAGAAGCCCGTCAAGCCCAGCATTCTGTTTCCAACACTGGCCAATCCAGGTCACAAGTACCTGTCCGGTTCCCAAAAAGGTACGCAGATTCCACGATAGTTATCCTGGGGTAAGAAGAGGATTTCCTTGATCCTCCTTAATAATGCTTTATGGACTTTCCTCGTTGGAACTTTTCCAAACCTTTTGTAAACTCTGCTATACTAACAGCTTTTACCACATCCTCTGGTAATGAATTCTAGAGTTTGACTATGCATTGAGTGAAACAAATATTTTCTCTTATTATTTGTAAATGGGTTACATTGTAGCTTCATTACGCAACCACTAGTCTTCCTACTTTTTGATGAAGTAAACGACCGATCGATGTTTACCCATTCCACTCCATTCATTAATTTATAGACCTATCATATCTTCCCTCAGCCGTCTTTTTTCCAAGTTGAAGAGCCCTAACCTTTTAAGCTTTTCTTCATAGGAGTATCCTTCCATCCTCTTTATTATTTTGGTCATTCATCTCTGCTTTTTCAAATTCTGCTATATCCTTTTTAAGATATGGTGACCAGAATTGCACACAATATTCAAAGTGTAGTCTCACCCTGGAACAATACAAAGGCATTATAATATCCTTGGTTTATTTTCTATTCTTTTTGTAATGATTTCTAGCAAATCTATTTGCTTTCTTGGACACTGCTGCACACTGGGCGGAGGGTTTCAATGTATTATCCATGATGATGCCTAAATCCTTTTCCTAATGTGGAACCTTTCATTGTGTAACTATAGTTTGGGATGTTCTTCCCTAAGTGCATAACTTTGTATTTGTCTGCATTACATTTCATCTGCCATTTGGATGTTCAGTCTTCCAATTTATCAAGGTCCTCTTGCAATTTTTCACAGTCCTCTTGCATTGATTGCTAAAGATGTGAAGTGTAGAGACAAAAATTTTTTCAGGTATATTCGGGAGAAGAGGAAGATCAGAGGAGGAACTGCAAGATGCAAAAGTGCCGAGGACAGATTTATGGGAAGTGACATTGAAAAAGTGAGCTTGCTAAACAAATACTTCTGTTCTGTATCACTAAAGAAAATCATGGAGAAGGACCACATATGATTGACAAATAGACAAAAGAGAATGGAGTAGATTCCACACTATTCACAGAAGATGATGTGTTTGAACAGCTGGAAAAACTGAAAGTGGACAAGGCCATGGGACTGGATGGGATACATCCCAGGATACTGAAAGAGTTCAGAGAGGTTCTGGCAGGGTCTTTAAAGGATGTTTCTATTAGATCCTTGGAGATGGGAAAGGTTCCGCAGGATTGGAGAAGGGCTGATGTGGTACTCCTTCAAAAAAGTGGTAAAAGGGAAGAGGCTATAAACTATAGGCCAGTAAGACTTACCTTGCTGGCGAGAACAACAATGGAGGCACTCCTGAAAGAGAGACTAATGAGCTTTCTAGAAACCAATAGGTTTCATAATCTGAGGCAACATGATTTTTACCAAAGGGTGATCCTGCCAAACAAATTTGATTGAGTTCTTTGATTGGGTGACCAGAGAACTAGATCAAGGGCATGCAAAGCCGTTGACACTGTTCCTCATAGGAGGCTTATCAATAAACTGAGCAGCCTGGGGATTAATTGGATCAGAAATTGGTTGACTTACAGATGACAGAAGTGGTGGTAAAAGGAAATCACTCTGAAGAAAGGAACATGAGTAGTGGTGTGCCCCAGAGATCGGTGCTGGGACTAATGATGATCAATGTATTTGTGAGTGATATTGCTGAAGGATTGAAGGGAAAAGTCTGCCTTTTTGCAGATGCAAAAATGTTTGCAATACAGAGGATTTCTTGAGGGACTGTATAACATGAGAAAAGATCTACAAAAGCTGTCAGAGCCTAGCAACAGCAAAGAGCTGTAATTTAAATAAAATCAGAATACAACTTAGCATAAAAGGCAAAACAGGGTCAGTACTCTTTGAGCTACAAATAAAGTATTCTAGAGACCCTTACAAAGAGGCCTTCTACCTAGGGGGAAAGAGACCTGTGAAACCTTTTCAATAGGTGTTAACACCAGATGGCAGGTCAAAAGGCCATTTTGAAAGACTCCTTCTATCCAAGCAAGGACTGTAAATCACCCAGGAAGTTGTTCACAGCTTACCTCTGCAGCACAGGACAGGGTACTGTGTAGCAGCCCTGTTTTAATAAGTGTTATTTCTCTCCCTCCCTTGCCAACACCCACCCACCCCTGGGATAATCGTAGCTTTATAGGTACTTACACATCTTAAAGGAAAGGAGGTGCTCTCAGGTGAAGCTCATTATCCAAATCAGTCATACACTAAGGACCTGAGATTAGTTAAGCTTCAGGTGAACAAGGTATATTAAACGTATTAGGTACAGTTTTATTAGTATACATATCCATAGCAACCGTTAGTAAGTAAAGAACTTAGATCTAAACACAAGCTTAAAACTAAGATGCAAACAGCAGTCCAGCAGCGAGATGGGGGCTTTCCAGTCTTTTGCATTGAGTGTCACATGTATGATTTTCTCCCAGTTGGTGAGAGGTCTTACGTGTGCACTAGGTGCAAGGAGCTCTTTACTCTCAGGGAACAAGTCCATTCTCTAGAGGCTAGAGTAGCAGACTTGGAAAACATAAGAAAGACAGAGAGGTATATAGACGAGACCTACAGGGATATAGTCTTGATGTCCCACCTCCAGTCTGGCAGCATCCCTGTTGCCATGGAGGAGAGAGGTCACGTGACAGGAGAGCATCACCCTGGTGTGGCAGGAAGTGATCCTGTAACTAGGACCTGTCTTCGAGGTGATGTAAAACCTTCTCGCACCGAGGACGTTTATCCAGGGCCATATGCCCATAAGGGAAGGGTTAGGACAGACGTTATAGTTGGTGATTTGATCATTAAGCATGTAGATAGCTGGGTGGCTGGTGGACGTGAGGATCGCCTGGTAACATGCCTGCCTGGTGGGAAGGTGGCGGACCTCACGCACCACCTAGATAAGGTCTTAGATAGTGCTGGGGAGGAGTCTGCTATCTTGGTACATGTCGGTACCAATGACATAGGAAAATGTGGTAGGGAGGTTCTGGAGGCTAAATTTAGGCTTTTAGTAGGAAGTTGAAATCCAGAACTTCCAGGGTAGCATTCTCCGAAATTCTTCCTGTTCCACGCGCAGGACCCAAAAGGCAGGCAGAGCTCCGGAGTCTCAATGCGTGGATAAGACAATGGTGCAGAGATGAGGGTTTTGGATTTGTTAGGAACTGGGGAACATTCTGGGGAAAGGAGGGGCTCTTCCGAAGGGATGGGCTTCACCTTAACCGGAATGGAAAAAGGCTGCTGGCATTAACCTTTAAAAAGGAGATAGAGCAGCTTTTAAACTAGATAATAGGGGAAAGCCGACAGTCACCCAAGAGTGCATAGTTCAGAAGAATGTGTCCTTGAAGGATACTACGAAAAGCAGAGAGGTTCCAAAAAAGAGTAAAGTAGCCCAAATGCCCTTGAGAATGGAGCAGACAGAGCTTAAAGATCCCAAATTACCCATGTCTACCAAAAGCCAGATTAATATGAATAAAGTAGCTACACCATAATTATCAGTTAACCTCATCAACTTTCTCAGTGTGATATCTTGATCAGTGTCCATTTCATTATCATAACGACTGTATGTAAATAATATTTGTAAATAGTTCCCCCATGTTACTCAAGTTTGTACACCTGTTCTCTGTAAACTCAGAATAGTTTGTTGTTCTGGTGATTTTGTTTCATGTAAACCGCGCTGATACCAAATAGCGTGGTATATAAAAGATTGTAATAAATAAATAAATAAATCAAATACAGTCTCTAAAATGCTTGTATGCAAATGCTAGAAGTCTAAAAAATAAGATGGGAAAGTTAGAATATATAGCACTAAATGAGAGGTTAGATATGATTGGAATATCAGAGACATGGTGGAAGGAAGACAACCAGTGGGACACTATGATATCTGGGTACAAACTATATCGTAATGATAGAGCTGATCAAATTGGTGGAGGGGTTGCGCTCTATGTTAGAGAGGGCATTGAGTCAGAAAGAATTAAAGTTTTGCAGGAAACAAAATTTGCTGTAAAATCTCTATGGATTGAAATTCCATGTAAAAAGGGGAAGGCGATGGCAGTGGGGGTGTACTATCAACCGCCTAGCCAGAATGAACAAATGGATGATGAAATGCTCAAAGAAATCAAGGAAGCTAACAAAAGTTACAGAGCAGTAATGGGTGATGTCAATTACCCTGGTATCGACTGGGTCAGTGTCACGGCAGGACATGCCAGGGAGATAAAGTTCCTAGATGAAATAAATGACTGCTTCTTGGAGCAGCTGGTTCATGAACCGACTAGAGGGGAAGCCATATTAGACCTAGTCCTTAGTGGAACACCAGATCTGGTGCAAGAGCTAAGGGTGTTGGGGCCACTTGGCAATAGTGATCATAGCATGATCGCGTTTGATTTAATTAGTGGAGGAGGGATAATAATGAAATCCACAGTACTACCTTTTAACTTTTGAAAGGGAGACTATGATAAAATGAGGAAAATAGTTAAGAAAAAACTAAAAGGAGCAGTTGCAAATGTTAAAGACTTACACCAAGCTTGGGTGTTGTTTAAAAATACTATCTTGGAAGCTCAGACCAGCTGTATTCCACGCTTTAAGAAAAGTGGTAGAAAGTCCAAAAAACTGCCAGCATGGTTTAAAGGTGAGGTCAGAGAGGCTGTTGTTGTCAAAAAAGCATCTTTCGGGAAATGAAAAAAAGAGTCAGACGACGAAACCTGGAAACAGCACAAGCACTGGCAAGTCAAATGCAAGGCATTGATAAGGCAGGCAAAGGGAGAATTTGAGAAGAATCTAGCTGCAGAAGCAAAAACACGAAATAAAGACTTTTTCAAGTACATTCGTAGCAAAAAACCTGTGAGAGAGTCAGTTGGTCCATTAGATGATAGAGGAGTTAAAGGGGCACTAAGAGGCGACAAGGCGATAGCGGAGAGACTGAATGAATTATTTGCTTCGGTCTTTACTGAGGAAGATGTAGGGATGTTACCCATGACTTAAGTGTTTTTTAAAGGTGTGGAAGAATTGAAGGAAATATCGATACATCGGGAAGATGTATTACAACTATTAGATAAACTGAAGAGTAGCAAATCACCTGGGCCAGATGGTATACATCCAAGGGTTTTGAAAGAACTGAAATATAAGATTGCAGACCTGCTATTAGTAATCTGTGAATTTTCATTAAAATCATCCCGAATATCTGAAGATTGGAGGATTGCCAATGTAACGCCAATTTTTAAAAAGGGTTCCAGGGGTGATCCGGGAAACTACAGACCGGTGAGCCTGACGTCAGTACCGTAAAATGGTAGAAACCATCATAAAGAACAAAATTACTCAGCCTGTAGATAGTCATGGCCTAATGGGAGACAGCCAACATGGCTTTAGACAAGGACGATCTTATCTTACTAATCTGTTATGTTTTTTTGGAGGTGTAAATAAACAGGTGGACAAAGGTGAGTCGGTTGATATAGTGTATCTGGACTTTCAGAAAGCCTTTGACAAGGTCCCTCATCAGAGAATTTTGGCAAAACTAAAGAGTCATGGGATAGGAGGCAGTGTACCATTGTGGATCAGGAACTGGTTAAAAGTTAGAAAGCAGAGGGTAGGGCTAAATGGCCAATTTTCCCAATGGAGAAAGGTGAATAGTGGTGTACCCCAGGGATCTGTGCTGGGTCTGCTGCTTTTTGACATATTTAAAAATGACCTGGAAAAGGGAATAATGAGTGAGGTTATCAAATTTGCAAATGACACAAAACTATTTAAAGTTGTTAAAACCCAAGAGAATTGTGGAAAATTGCAAGAGGATCTTGATAAATTGGAAGACTGGGCATCAAAATGGCAGATGAAATTTAATGTGGACAAGTGCAAAGTTAATGCACCTAGGGAAGAACAATCCAATCTATAGGTTACACAATGCAAGGTTCCACATTAGGAACCACCACCCAGGAAAAAGATTTAGGCATCATTGTGGATAACATGTTAAAACCCTCGACCCAGTGTGCAGCGGCGGCCAAGAGAGCAAATAGAATGCTAGGTATCATAAGGAAAGGAATGGAAAATAAAACAAAAGATATTATAATGCCTCTATATTGTTCCATGGTGAGACCGCACCTTGAATTTTGTGTGCAATTCTGGCCGCCGTATCTTAAAATGGATATAGCGTTATTAGAAAAGGTTCAGAGAAGAGCCACCAGAATGGTAAAGGGGATGGAAGGATACTCCTATGAAGAAAGGCTAAAAAGGTTAGGGCTCTTTAACCTGGAAAAGAGACGGCTGAGGGGGATATGATAGAAGTCTATAAATTAATGAACGGAGTGGAACGGGTAAACGTAGATCGATTGTTTACGTTATCAGAATATAGAAAGACTAGGGGACATGCAATGAAGCTACAGGGTAAACTATTTAAGGCTAATAAAAGAAAATATTTTTTCACTCAACGTGTAATCAAACTCTGGAATTTGTTACCGGAGGATGTAGTAAAGGCTGTTAGTGTAGCTGGGTTTAAAAAAGGTTTGAACAAGTTCCTGGAGGAAAGGTCCATAAACCATTATTAAGAAGGGACCCAGGATATCAATGCTTGACGCAGTACAAGCATTGTGGAACCTCTGTCTTTTGGGGAAACTGCTAGGTACGTATGACCTAGATTGGCCACTGTTGGAAACAGGATACTGGGCTTGATGGACCTTGGTCTGACCCAGTATGGCATATCTTATGTTCTAATGAAAGAATGGTCGAATGCTTGGCAGTTAAGATTTAATGTGAAGACGTGCTGAGTCATGTACTTGGGGTGCAGAAATCCAAGGTAATTGTATGCATTAGTGTGTGAGAGGTTGGTTGCACAGACCACAAGAAGGACTTCAGAGTGATTGTTTCTGAGGATCTCAAGGTGGCAAAACAATGTGACAAGACGGAGGCCAAAGGCAGAAGGATGCTGGGTTGCATACAGAGAGGAATAACAGAGAATGAAGAGTTTATGATCACCTGAAACATTCCCATTCCAATGGATAAGAAACTGGATGCCAGGAAATTGACATAGTGGTAAAGGAGAAGAATACCAGAAAGGCATTGATAATAGAAGTGTCAGTACTGAGTGATTATTCTGTGAATCACATGGAGAGGCAGAAGATCCTGAAGTACCAAGAAATGCAGGCGGAGAACAAGAAAATGAAGGAACAGAAATGGATATATGATTTGAACACATTGGACCCACATGGGTTGAACGATAAATTTGAATGGACATTATTTATATGATAAAAAGCCAGGTAGCCTTGAAGTTCCAATCTGATTTCTTTTTTAGCATTTGGTGATTTCTTTTTTAACATTTGGTGGGTTATATGTGTTTTGTGGAGTTGAGAATTAAGTTGGTTGTAAGAAATTACGTCAGCTATTGTAAGCGAATCAACTGGTAGGAAGTCTCTTTAAAAGCAGCTGACGTCAGATGCTGCTGTTGTAACAGCGGTGGGAGGCGTTTTTCTTGCCCGACGTTTGAGGTGTATGTAGACACTTTGTGTGTCTGATTTTGGCAATATTTTCAACAAATGTACTATCAGGAAACCCTGAAGAAGCTTTTTTGGTGAAACAGAAGCTTTTGTTGGGCATTGGTATATTTTGCCGCATTGCTTGTGATTGCGGCTTGGCAGGTGCAGCCGAAACTGGCGTTTTGGTTCCGACATGTGCTGAAATCTCTGGATTACTCAGATAAGTGGATAAATACTTACTAAATAGTGTATAGATAATTTCATTTGAGGAGAGTTTTTTCTATTTTTTACAGGGAATGAACTGATGATCCATAAGATTCGGTTTCATGTTGGAATGCAGACGCGTTTGAGTTTTTAATATTAACTCAGAGATTCCTTAAAAGTACTTTTTTGGATGCTGACAGTTTTGATTACATTAGGGGAAGTGGGAATTGTGCAATATATAAATAAAATTTACAATAAGAATAAGAAGGATAGTGACCTATGATGTGAGCGTCTGCTTTTAACCCTATGGTGATTAGTTTCGCCACATGTAGGGATGAAGCCATCCTGAGGTCATATATACCTTATTGAATTCTGCAATAAGTATAAGCATATGTTAAAGGAGTTATTAGTAGATTTTTGAATATTTTTGTTGAATGGTTTTTATTAAGGGTGTCAGTGTAGTGATTTAGTTTACCCTTAAGCAGTTGGCTTTATTAATCTGCAAAATTAGCCCATTTGGAGAAAATGCCCTGAAAGGAATAACCAGCAGAAAAGTGGAGGTATTAATGCCCTGTACAAGTTGTTGGTGAGGCCTCACTTGGAGTATTGTGTTCAGTTTTGGAGACCATGGAGCATGTTTACAATACCACGGCCATGTAGCATCGGTAACGTTAATGCATGGTAACATTACCTAATGTAAATTTAACGTGCGGTAATGTTACCAAATGTAACATTAATATACGACAATGTTACCAGCAGCGGTAAATGTCCCAGAGGGTGGGGAGAAGGTGGAGAGTGGAGGTCAATGGGCGGGTAGTGGGCGGGGAGAAGTCCCTGATACACTAACGCGGCACAGTAACACCAGGACTTTACTGCCAGTGAAAACCTGTCCGTAAATGCACTTTTGCAGGAGAGAGATACCATTTTAGTGTCAGCCTTGTGTTCCTTTGGTGACTTCCACATCCAGATAAGTTATTCGATTTTGGTGGAACTGTGAGGACACAATATACCAACAAATTGGGGGTGTTGCGATGGGGGCGACATGTGCCCCATCGGTGACTAATTTTTTTATGGACGAATTTGAGACACGGTATTTATCTGGATTTCCACATCAAATTAACGTGATTACGTGGAAACGTTACATTGATGATATTTTCCTTATTTGGAAAGGGTCACCAGACACATTGGAACAATTTATATTGTGGCTAAACCATCTAGACAAAAATTTAAAGTTTACTTCACAGTTCCACCAAAATCGAATAACTTATCTGGATGTGGAAGTCACCAAAGGAACACAAGGCTGGGAAACTTCTATCTTTAGAAAATCCACGGATAGAAACACTTTTTTACATTTTTCTAGCCGCCATCCGCAACCATTAAAAGAATCTTTACCATTCTCCCAATTCCTAAGATTCCGACGGAATTGTTCTAATGTCTATGATTACAAGAAGCAGGCTAAAAGACTGAAAAAAGATTTTCTAGACAGAGGTTACCCTAGATCAGTAATACAGAAAGCCTATAGAAGGGCTTTATATAATAACCGAACGTTATTATTACAAACAAAATCTTTCAAGTCCACACAAACATACAATGATGACAGTATTAATTTTATAACGTCATACACTCCATTGAGCAAGTCTATACAACAGCTGTTTCACAAACATAAACGTATACTTAAAGTAGTTCCAGGGCTGGAAACCAAACACATAAGATGTGTTTGGAAACGAGCCCGCAATCTAAAAGAATATCTAAGTCCGGCGGTTCTTCCACCGATAAAAAGCCCAATAAGACAGGGAATGCATCAACCTTGCGGCACCTGTGATATGTGTGAAGTTATGACTGAGACAACTCAGTTTACACATCAAAATAAAACTTATCATCTACACTCAAACACCACTTGTGACTCTGAGTCAGTAATTTATAATATCATATGTCCATGTGGACTTAGATATATTGGGAAAACAATTCGGACCCTCCGGACTCGTTTAAGAGAGCACAAAAGTAGAATAAAGTGTGGTAAATTGGATGCTCCTTTAGTTGCCCATTGTTTAGCTTATAATCACACATTTGCACAACTTAGATGTTTCGTAATTGAACAAATTATCCAAACAATGGGAGCAAGAACGTTAGATGAAACTTTAATATGGCATGAACAACGTTGGATTTTCAAACTAGACACTAAACATCCGGGAGGTCTAAACAACATGATAGAGTGGACAGCATGCGTTTGAATATTATTTGTTACATCATAAATTCGATCATAGTTCACGACGAAGGGATAAGAACGCTTATTCTAGTAGCACATTAGTAATGATATTAGTTCACTAATCAAATATAGTTCATCCGAATTAGATTCCCCTCATAAAGATAGGTAACATGTTTCTGAAGGACCGGCCAACATTAGTTCGAGGCCCTCATTTAACATCGGATTTCAATATAGAATGTTAGATAATATTCAGCTCTTTTAGTGGATAATACCCACCTGTATCTTAATATCAAGGTGAGTCACTGTAGGAGAGAGAGGAGAAATAAAGTATGATAGTTAGATTAGACATAAGAGTAAGATGAGAGTGCAGGGGTTTCCTTTGAATTAAGTAATTAGCGAGGAGAAAGTTTTCCCTTTAAAAATGGAGGCATATTAGTTGTCCGCATGCGCGGAGCCTCTTTCATTCAGAATTCACAACGATGAGACGTGGGCAGCAACAAACACAGTAAGAAATAATGGTTTTAATAAATGTAGTTTGGTTTTAATGTAGTTTTGATGTGATGACGATAGGGAGATAATGTAGGGGGACATAGTAAGAATGTTTGTTTTACTTTTCAGACACTAAGAAGAATCTCCTGATGAAAGTGCGATACTGAAACGCTTTAGAGACGCTGCAGTAGAGCGTCGGGATTCACTTCTATTAGTGCCAAAAAAGTTTGACATGTGAAAAAATGTTTTACAAAAGAAAAGCAATTAAGAAGATGGTTGTGAAAGAAAAGGTTTGTGATATATACGTTTGAATTATCAAAGAATTTTTAAAGAAAACATTTGATAAATAAAGAAGATTATTTTAGATGAAAATATTGTCCACTTGGTTTTAAAGACACAGAGATTAGTTGTTTATTTAAACCAACTACTGGAAGTTAACATTGAACGTATGAATAATATTTTGAAGCTTTATACACGTTCAGAAAACAACTCCAATCTTGGACGAAGAGTCCCACTATAAGGACAGCCAAACAGTCTTCTAAAGGACAGTTAAGCAGACATTATTAACTGGAGGTCGGTGGTGGCGCACTCGGGTACATCAGCCACCGTGGAAACAGATGTATAAGAGTTCATAAAAGTGGTGGAGCTCTGCAGGGCCTAATTCAGCGGTGATAGCGGGGGTCTGGAAAACATTAATATATTGATATGAAGCTTGAATAGCCTCATCTTCAGGCTTATCAGATGACCAAGGATTTGCATTCCTTTTCTGTCTTTTACCATGGGTCACATTCAAAGGTATTAGAGCCGAATAAGGAATTATTTTAACTAGGGCACAAGGAAGTACAGAGAGATTACATTTCTGATATAATACTTCTCCACACAACCAATAATGACTAGCCACAGCCTTTAGGGAAGTAGTACCAGTCCACCTCTCCTGCATATGATGACCAAGGTACAGGGCATCATTAGGTTTTTTTATTGGGGTGGAACCCATGAACATATAACAAGACATATATGGGGAAAGCCCACTGGCCAGCCCAACCATAACCCTACCATTGGCATACATGGGTCCCACCTGGAAGCTTTTCTTCCAATGATCAGCATTAACAACAAAGGTAGTAGTAGAAATATTCTGCCACTGGTGGCTAAAGTTACTATGGGTATGATCCAACCATAGTCCTAAAATGGTGCTATTATCCCCGTACCACGGGGGTAATGTAGTGTTAGCACGTATGTGCCATGAAGCATTCTGTACATTATAAGACATATTACATTTAGCAGAAAAGGAAACAGTGGCATTGGAAATTAGACAGTAAATATAAGTTTGGGTCTCCGGAGTAAAAACATGGATTGGTTCATCAGAAGCATTCTGAGAGCTCCAGGTTTGATTACATTGTATAGATTAATAACAGTTGGGAGTTATCTGTTCATTACTCCAACAGGGAACCAGACCTACCACTTCTGATAAGGGCACAGGCATGGCTACTACCGGCACATACCCCACTCCCTTTGGTAGCGGGGTACATATAATACAGTCAGTTAAATTCATCAGACTAACAACTTCCAAGACAGAAGATTTCCACAAATTTGGAGAGAAGAGTTCTTGCTTAGTCCAGCGAGAACTATTGAGAGATACCTGAATCCAAATTGCATTGTTCTCTGTCCGATGTGCCTGCATCCGAGGTCCTTCGTTTGTAAAATAGTATGTAGTCAGCACAATGACAACCGAGATCAATAATAAACAAGAAAGGGCCAGCCAGGCAGACTTCATGGCTGGGGCAGGTCAGGCGTCTTCCAGGAATCCTCTGGTGCACTCTTGACGTGTGAGGCGTGTACCCAGGTCGGATGCTTATCAGTCAGCACAGCTGTGCGAGTTACTGCTACCACTTCCTCCAGTTCACCATAGGGCGGATCCCATTGGCCCTTCTTATGGAAAAATTTTACCAACACCTGATCTTCAGGCTGGTATGGATGAGTAGGCCCTGTAGGAGGAACGGGAAGAGCATCATATACTTTCTGAGACACCTCACTTAAATACTTAGCCAATTGAGTAGCATATTCTTCTTGCGCTAACAACACATCATCTGCCGTAATCACCGCCCCCTGCAGCCATTTCCAAGGTAAAGGGAAAGGTTGTCCCATTAAAATCTCAAAAGGAGAAAATCCTGATACACCCAGGGTTAATCTAATTTCAACTAAAACAGCCGGCAAAAACAACGGCCATTTGCCTACTGCATGCTGCGTTGCCTTTTTAAATTTCTCTTTAATGATACGGTTCATATGCTCCACCACCCCCGAAGACTGGGGGTGATAAGGGACATGAAATTTCCAATCAATAGCAAACATTTGCGTGATATGTTGTAACACTTTAGAGGTAAATGCCGGGCCTTGGTCTGAATCTATGGAAAGAGGACACCTGAACCGGGGGATGACCTCCTTACACAGAATCTTTGCAACTGTTCTAGCATCTTCTTTAGTTGTGGGGAAAGCCTCTGGCCATTTAAAAAATCTATCCACAATAACCAGCAAGTACTTATAGCCCCCTACTGATCGTGGCATACATGTAAAATCTACCTGTAAGGCCTGAAAAGGACCCTGTGGTGGGGGCAAATGCTGCAATTGGCCTATCGCTTTCCCCTGCTGCACATTATTCCTTGCACATACCAAGCACTGACTCAATTGTGTTTCTATTAAATGTGGCAAGTCTCTACAAATAAAAATTTCCTGCAGTTCTTTCAACATCGTTTTCCTATTCGTATGTCCTATCCCATGTACCTGACTGATTAACAGAGGAGCCGCAGCTTTCGGCAATCCTCATCACTCCCCCCCCTTTTCCTGCCAAAGCTGTGCTGAATTTATAGCCAACCCTTGTTGTTCCCAGTATACAAGATCCTCCGGATCTGCTGCCGCCTGCAGGAAATGGAGAGGGAAGGCAAAAGACAAAGGAAGCTCATATGAGAAGGACAGTAAAGAAAGAGAAAGGTGCAGAGAAGGCAATCTCAACCCCTGCCCTTACCGCCTTCCGTTGACAGAACTGGCGGCGACGCTGCTCCTCCACAAGTTGCTTAGCCGCCAGGTCCGCCAGCGCGTTGCCTTGTGAGGGGAGAGAAGTGTCATAGCGATGTGCAGCACATTTAATAATGGCCACTTCCCGGGGTTTACACAAAGCAGTAAGGAAATCATTAACCAAATGAGCATGAGAAATGGCGTTCCCATCAGCTGTCTTCCACCCCCTTCGTCCCCAAAGGAGGCCAAAATCATGCACTACCCCAAAGGCATACCGAGAATCTGTATAAATATTCACCCGCTGGTCAGAAAAGATTTCACAAGCTCGAGTCAGCGCCACCAATTTCGCAGCTTGAGCCGAGCTATAGGGTAATAATTTAGCCTCATACAAAATGTTGGGGAGCTCCACAATAGCATAAGAAGTAATGTAGGTATCGTCAGCCGGACGGACACAACTGTCATCCACGAAAATGTTGGGGGCATCGGGAAGTGGGGTAGAGGACAAATCTGGGCGGACGGATGTTTCAAAATTAATTAACTTTAAACAGTCATGGTCTCCCTGCGATGCCTCAGATTTATCTACCGGCCGTATTAAGGCCTGCAACGCTAGCATCGTAGTAAAAGCAGCAGATTGCTGCTTAACAGACAGTCCCTCAGTTGTAGTCAGGATAACTTCATACCCACTCAGCCACTGGGCAGTCATATGTTGTGTTGTAAGGTTCTTCAGCACATTTAAAACAGAATGAGTAGACAACAGGGTAGTCTTATGTGACATGGTAATGGGAGTGATCATTTGTACAGCAATAGCCGAAGCCGCCAAGGCCCTCAGACACACAGGCATACCCTGTACCTGGAGGGGCAATTTCTTAGATAAGTATGCGACCGGGTGCATTCCCCCCCCCCCCCCCCCCGTGGTCTTGAGCCAAAATGGCTGCCATAGTTCCTCCCTCCTCCCTTACATACAGGTAAAACATTTTCCCATAATCAGGCAATCTCAATGTAGGAGCGGAAATCAACAACTGTTTCAACATCGTAAAGGCAGGAAACATTTCCTCTGTCCATTCAATTTGTGCAGACCCTGGTAACTGCAAAGTAGATCGACGCAGAATGGAATCCCAGTAGGCACAGTCCGGGATCCAAGCGCGGCAAAAGGACACCAGTCCCAAGAAAGCCAGCATCTTAGTCACGGTAGTTGGAGGAGACAGATCTATAATTGCTTGTACTCGGGCGGGAGAGAGCGCCTGATTTCCAGGGGACAGCACAAACCCCAAGTAAGTAACACGCTCACAGCACCACTGCAGCTTTTTCAAAGAAGCCTTATGTCCATGGGAGGCGAGATGGCAAAGCAGGGACACAGAGTTAGTCTCACATTCTTTAGAAGTTTTGGAACACAACAGTAGATCATCCATATACTGGAGAAGAGTAGAGGAACAAGACGGATGCCACATCTCAATTGATGCCTTAAGAACAAGGGAATATGCTGCCGGGGAGTCAATATATCCCTGTGGCAGACGGGTCCAGGTATACCGCTTGCCCGCGTGTGTGAAACCCATCAGGGGCTGCGTGCTACGGTCCAAAGGCACACTAAAGAAAGCATTGGCCAGATCAATAACGGTGAAGCAGCTAGCTTCCGTGGGGATGAGAGCAAGTAATCCTGCAATATCAAGCATAACTGGAGCCAAAGGGATTACAAGCTGATTTACAGCCCGCAAATCTTGAAACAGAACCCCTCCCCCTTGGGAACAGGGTTCACAGGGGTGTTATAAGAAGATACTGTAGGGATTATAATTCCCGCAGCCACAAAGTCCTGAATCATGGACTGCAGGGCGGCGTCCTTAGGGCCAGACAAAGGATACTGCCGAATACAAATGACAGCATTAGGGTCTTCTAAATGTGCCACATACGGTGTACAGGTGACCAACCCGGCATCAGTAGAGGACATGGCCCAAAGTGCAGAGGGAACAGCAGACAGCCCGCACTCCATAGGAGAGGCCATACTTAACAAAAAGGGAGAATGTAAGGCAAACGAGCCTTCAGCGTTACTGATAGTGACCGCCTCTAACCGGCATAGCAAATCCCGTCCTAGGAGGCTAACCGGGCAAGAAGGAATAATGGTGAATGAGTGTGTAAATAATATAGTGCTATTGCCTAATACAGAAACAGACAATGGAGGGGCAATCCATGTGGGGGTAGAGGTTCCATTTATCCCTACAGAGGCAGGACCTGGCATTAAAGATTCCCTACAAACTGAAGCATGCAATGTAGAACAAGTTGCTCCTGTATCAATTACAAAGGAGACTTGTTGACCATTAATGCACAATGTACAACAAGGAGGCTCCTTCCATCCCCCTGTTAACTGAACCCAGATCGGAACCATTGCCTCGGGGCAGCCCTATGGGTGCTGCGGGGGCTGCTGCCATGTAATCAGAATAGCAGCGTTTGGGGGGAGGGCAAAGGCAGGAGGATACACTGCAGGTGGTGGAAAAGCCCACCCCCCCTGAGGCGGTGCCGAACCGCCACTTATGGCATAAGGGCACTCACTCTTCCAGTGTCCTTGCTGCTTACAATGGAAGCAGATTTGATTCCTAGGCACTCCCTGCTCCACCGCACCCTGCCCACCCCCTCGGCTGCCGCGAAACCGGCCCCGCTGGCCCCTCCATTCCCATGACTGGGCCCACCGGGGGGCTGATGGCTGATAGCCCCCGGGATAAGATGGCTGGCAGGCAGCCTCCTGCTGCCAAGCATGAGAAATCTTTCCCTTCTTAATATCCAAATCTGCAAAACATCCTGTCGCTTCCTTAGTCAAAATCACTTTCTCCAACTCTCCTGGCGACATACTAAACCATGTATCAATCATCCGCTTACAGGCTACCGTAACCTCCGGACGCATAGCCCTGAACAATGTCTGAATATACATTGATCCCATTAACCCTTCTTGTGACAACCCTGCCTCTTCCTTACAACACTTACGGAACCTTCTAACAAATTGAGAAACACCTTCCCCAGGTTCTTGTACACATGCAATGGAAGCAGCCAAATTCTGTTTCGCCCTGAACAGGCGCTCAAACTCCCCTAAAACTTCCATCCACATATCCTTGACATTACTAGGCAACTGCAGACGCCAGGTAGAGCCATCCGGATCATCATATGGATTGGCTAGTGCTTTTACTCTGGAAAAATCAAAAGGAGTTTCCTCATCATAGACCAGCACCCCCTCTATAATAAGACGATAGTCCGATGCCGTGCATTGCAACCCCCTCATCATGCGCTGTAAATAATGAACAGTGGCTGCCAGAGTTTTCATAGGATTGGGAGCATGCTGAAGAATAGAAGAGAGAACAGCCGGGTCTAAAGGCTTGATCACAAGCTGGTTACCAATAGTTAAGAAGGGGAATTGAGAATCCGAGGATAGGCCACCTAGGGTGGGATGCAAAATGACTGTAGGAACCTGCACAGGAGACAGTACAGGAGGAGAGAGTACAGGTGGGGATAAAATAGAGTCATCGAGAAGAGACACTTCAGACGATGGAGGAGTCAATAAAGAGGAGCATGCAGGAACAGGAATTAGAGACAGGGGTCCCAGAACGGACCCAGCTACCGTCCCAGAAGGAGGGAAAACTGGTGGGGGGAGAGGAAAGAGCAGAAGATGCAGAAGTAACAGAAGTGGCAGATCCCAAGGCGGCAGAGAACGGGGGTCCCTCCTTCTCTTTCCACCCTGAGGCCGCCACATTTTCCAATGCAGCACACAGACGGTGCAAAATATCTTTAGAATCAGGAGGAGTAAGAACCCCCGAGCGCAGTCTACCCATGACCACCGGGCCCTCCCCCTGTACCAACCCTGCAGCTAGAACTAGATCTTCCAAGGACCCATCCTGGCCACCGCTCGGCGGCAAGGACTCGGGGAGGGCGGGATATAGCCCCCGTGGGGCGTCTGCCACTGGGTATGGAGGGGGAGGAGGAGAGGGAAATGGAGCCTTAATAACATCTTCAGATACAACCGGCGGAGAAGGGGCGGTCACAGGCACCTCCGCAGGGGTACCCGTGGCCATCCCATTATAATAAGGCGCCAGCTGAATCCATACAGTACCACATTCCTTCATGTAAGATTTAGGCCATTTCGTATCCCCGGAATAAAAGGGGAATGCTTTCTTATCGCCTAGACAGAGACCCCTAATCATGTCCAAGTGCCAGGCAGAAAAACTACCTTCCCGGGGAAAGGGGTTAGAGCTACGCAACCCCTCGGTCCAACCAGCCATATTATCCCCCCAGGGGTTATTATCCCCCCACCCGGTCTACATATTCCTTCGGTGTTTCCTTATCAGCAGGTGTAGCCCCTGGGGGTACGGGAGTACGGCAAGAATAGGATGCCTTTTTAGCAACAGTTTTAAACCTAATAAAAACTTTTGGTTCAGCAGCACTCACTCCCGCGGGGTCAGCGGCAGTCTCCTTACCTTGGGACCCCCCCCCATTCCCTAATAAAATCTCACCACACGCACGCCTGACCACTTGCTTTCTGTTACCGACCGTCACGAGTGCTATCACTTCGGATCGGCACAGGGGCGTCTTGTCAGACCACACACACACAAGCACACAGACCAGGGAAAGCACTGAGCACAGCCACCCCTCCCCTGTCCTACCCAAGGCAGGGGAAGAAAGTTTTGCTACAGTGCTACCGAAGCACCCAGGACTCCCCCCAACCAACAGGAGGGTCCCACTTCTGACACCAAATTGTAAGGGTCAAACCGCTATCCTGGTCCCTCCAGGCTGGGACTGTCCCTTCTGGCTGCGCTCCCCTTGGTGCTTTCTCTGCTGCCTGGATCCAGGGGGAATGAACTCACAATCACACCAAGTTCAGTATGCAAGTTTATCCACAGGTTAGAGGGGCTGTCTGTCTTTTATATATTAACAGAAACATATACATACGTCATCAACTCATCCCCTGAGGCCCACCACAGCTTATCAGTAACTTCACAGATGTTAGTCGTCTCTGTAGAACAATCAATTTGTCTTAGCATAGCACATTCCTTTCCATATATAGATATGTACAGGATGCCCATTTCCCCCCTGCGGGCCTCTTAGTCCTCCTGTACACACACTTTAATCTTAAAACCTTATTTTCCCCTATCAGATAAATTTAAAAGCAATGTGGATGCTTGGAATGCCCTCCTGATAGAGGTGGTGGGGGCAAATACAGTGATAGAATTCAAAATGGCATGGAACTGACACAGTGGATCCCTTTATAGTGAGAAGATAAAATCAAAATAAGCTTAACTGTTTCTTATACCTCAACAAATAGAGAGGGGTGACCTGCACAGAGCGGCAGGTTGGAGGTGGTATAAGCCCTGGGGGCAGCAGCTAATAAAAACGTTTGGTTCAGCAGCACTCACTCCCGCGGGGTCAGTGGTGGTCCCCTTACCTACCCGAGGGGCAATTGAATCCCTGCCACCCGATCATGGCCCTGGCTGCCCCCGCCAAGGGTCAGGCAGCAGGGAAACAGAGGTTAGCACTGCAACGGGCTGGCCATGATGCAGGGTGGATGTCTCTCACAGGTTAGCAGGGGCATGCCGGGCTGTCTCAGTGCCGATCCTGCACCCGCTGGATTGTATAGCTCCCATAGTGCAGAATTGTGTACTAATGGGGCCGTCCTGTTTGGGGTGTCCAGACAGCCCAGACGTGCCTCTTATGGGATTGGGCTCCACATCATCTGGCTCACTTTTATCTACTTGTTTATTCGCACTTTCAAAAAAATATAACAGATTAGTAAGAAATGACCTTCCTTGGCTAAATCCATGTTGGCTTTTTCCCATTAAACCGTGACTTTCTACATGTTCAATAATGTATTCTTTATAATGTTTTCTACCATTTTTCCCGGTATTGACCTCAAGCTTGTTGTAGTTTCCCAGATTATCCCTGGAATCCTTTTTAAAAATTGGCATTATGTTGGCCGTTCTCCAATCTTCAGGTACTACAGATGATTTTAATGATAGTTCACAGATTACTAACAGTGGGTCTTCAATCTCATATTTCAGTTTTTTCAGTACCCTGAGATGTATACCATCTGGTCCATGTGATTTGCTACTCTTTATCAAATAGTTGTAATACATCTTCCCGGTTTATCTATATTTGTTTCAATTCTTCTGATACATCACATTTAAATACCATTTCAAGGCATACAAATCCTTCACATTGAAGGTATGAGACAACAGCCAGCTAAGCCATAACACTCATTCTGGATTTATTTCAACAGAAGAGATTCTCTAAGAGAGCACATATGCAACCATTTTATGTTTAAATACAAATGGTGATGGTATGCTATTAGTTCCTTACCTGCAAATGAGACCATGATTTCAGATAGGAAAGAGACTAGGTACAGCAGGCAAGGGAAAATGGTGATGATACCTCAGAAGAGACCTGTAGGGTGGGTACAACAGGGGATTTCCTTGAAGAAGCAGAAGAAGGAGTTCAAAAAGAATTCTCCCCCCTCCCCTTACTTCTGTGAGTTGGAGCATCAGGCTGCTTGTACTGTTAGGCAGCTGATGGAGAGAGTGCATTTCTGAAGAGCACCAAGAGATTAAGAGAGAACATTTACCTCCACCCCCCTACTGAATCTTCTTTCAGTGCCAAGGGACTTTAAAACTAGGTGCAGCCTCATTGTAACTTCAACCATGTGGTTGTAGGCACGTACCCCAAGGGGTGTGTGACAAAAGGTAAAAACCTTTTCGGTGCTCCTTTGGTGCCATTTTGGGGCCATCTTTGGGCTTTTTTAACTTGAAAGATGCCTAAAGGATCTGGGGAAATAAAAGGTAAGAATAAGAAGACTTTACTGGTGCCAGCTACACCTAAGACTTTAACAGGACCTATGAATAAACATTTACATCACGTACCAAGTGATACTTTAGAGCCTTTAGGTAAATTGAGGAACCTTTTCTCTTCTACAGTATTTGTGGTATCCTTAAGTCCTGATGTTAGGCTATCACCACTCCTTCCAATGCAGAGACATGGTTCTGAAGTTGGGGGTTTTGCTTCCCCCTTAATGGGTCTGGAGGGGAATTTGCAGATTTCCCCTGTTCAGTACCCAATGCGGCAGCAGCTTATTTCCGTTCTAATGCCTGCAATTTGCAAATTCCTGTTGAGACTGTCTCGTTGGATCTGTATTCTGGAGACTGCTTCTAATGTTACTTTATTGGATATTTTGAAGGTTGTGACACAGACGAACAATCTATTGAAGAGGTTTATTGATCTGAGTGTGAAATTCTCTACTGACTCAGTTAATAAATTTCAGGAACAGGATGCTAGATTAATATTGTGTCAGCAGAAAGTCGAGAAAATTGGTACAGGTGAAGACTTTGCAGTCAGCTGGTTTATCCAGTATTAAGGATATCTGGCTCCTACATACACAACTTGAGACTGGAAAATTCAATGTGAAGAAGGAATTTACACTTCTTGAATTTTCCTAAGACTCATCTGCTTTCACTGTATATTCTTTATAGAAAGCATTTTAAAGAGGTTTTGCTGCTGTACATGTTGCTGTAAATTAGCCTGGTTTGTTTATCTCTAATTTCCTGTTGAATTTATTTTTCTTTTCTGGAGGAATGGAATATGAGGTGTGATCAAAAAGTATCGAGACTTGTACAATAACACAAGAAATATAACACTGACAGTTATTGCACTCAGTCACCTTCAAAGTAGTCCCCTTCCAATAAAATACACTTCCTCAAGCATTCCTGCCACTGCTAGAAACAATTTTGAAATGCCTCTTTCATTATGCTGTTGTTGGGAAATTTGACTTAGGGATCATTCTTGATCAGATCTGCTTCATCTGTTTCTGTGACTGCACTCCTGCCTTATGCAAGCAACCCCGTTTGAATGGCACAGAAGCAACTCATGTGAGCTATGGAAGAGAGAGTATGGCTATGAGGCCTGCTACAGCCTGAGAGACCTTACTTTGTACAGTAGTGTGCACAGTCAGGCCCAGAATACAGGCCAAGCCAGGTGGCCAGAAACTAATTAATAGAAAAATACTCTCCGCTCTGAAGAATGTAATTAGTGCCAGGAAGGCAAAGAGGCCCGGCCAGCTGCATAGATAAAAACAGACCTTGAAGCATCAACTTTCAGCCCGATAATCACGGGAGGGAGGGGGTCCAGAGAAGGAGTTTTAGCAAATCGCTTTTCTTTTTTGCAAGCAGTTCTGACTTTTTCTTTTTTGCTGAAAGCTGCAAATCCTATACAGAATAACTACTGACTGATGACATCAGTTTTGTGACAGAGATCAGGCATATAAGGAAGCAGCCCTATAGCTAAGTGGGCAGTCTGCTCCCCAATTCCGGTAAGGGAAGTGGACTGTCCACCACCTTTCTCAGACAGAGACTTTTGCTCAAAGCAGTTGCTGTTTGTTTGTTTTGGTACCCAAATAAAGAGTATTGTATTAGAGCAATTTGTAGTCTGAGTAATTTGTTGCTAATTGGTGACTATTGGAAGAAACTTTGTGGGTTACAGGGCCCCACACTGTGAAGGTGCTGTGTCAAATTTTGCTTAATAGTCTCCAAATCGTCGAATTGCTGTACATTCAGTGGTAATTTCAGTTTTAGAAACAAGAAAAAGTCACAGGGTGCGAGGTCAAGTGAGTACAGAGGCTGACAGACTTGCTCGATGTGGTGTTTGGCCAAGAACCTCTGGTCAAGATGTGATGTGTGAGATGGGGCGTTATCGCGATGAAGCAATCATTCACCATTCCTGTGCAATTCTGGCCTCTTACAGCGAACTGCATCTCTCAAACAAGTCAGAACTTGGACGTAGTACTCCTTATTGATGGTTTGGTCTTTTGGAGCATACTCATGATGAACATTATCCTGGTAATCAAAGAAAATTGTGAGCATGGCCTTGACATTGCTCCTCACCTAGCGGGCTTGCTTGGGTCTGGGAGAGTTTGGAGTCTTCCATTGTGAGGATTAAGCCTTATTTTCTGGGTCATAACCATACATCCATGATTCATCACCAGTAATAATCTTTTTGATGAAACCTGAGTCATTTTCAATGCCTTTCAATAACTCCCTGGCTGCAGACAGTTGATCTTCTTTTTGGTCAGGGGACAGGAGTTTCAGCACAAATTTTGCAGATACACGTCTCATACCCAAATCAACAGTAAGAATGGACTGTACCAACTCAAAACTGATGTCCATGTCCTCAGCAAGCTCCCTGATAGTCAACTGATGATTTGAGCATATTTCTGCACACACTGCTTCAACTTTGTCTTCATTCCTGCTCATGGATGGCCTTCCAGAACGTTCGTCACTGTTAACACTTTGGCAGCCCTCTTGAAAACTCTTGTACCAGTCATAAACTCGAGCACAACTCATGCATTCATAGCCATATACTACAGTAGCTGTAACTTGTTATAAGTCTCTTTGCACAAATCTCCAAGTTTCTGGCAAAATTAAATGCAAATTTGTTGTTCAATTTTTTCATTCATCATAAATTTGATGAACTGCTTTTACATGATAGCAAACATTGCGTGATTAAAAAAAGTACAGGTGTGCTGCAGCCACTCTATAATCTGCACATGCAGAAAATATAACTAAGTTACTGCATGTTTAATAGCATCATGGTGCAACTTATTATTATATAGTGTATGACTCATTTCCCACATGTAGGTCACAGCTGTATGCATGCAACTGCCTTTTAGTGTACTGCTGTATCAGTGCAGTCATGTTGGGGTACATCTTACCGACAAATTGGCAATGTCAGATGATAAACAGAGACTATACAGACCTGCAGTCAGCTGAGCCACTGGTGGGTTAGTGACCTGCTCAAGGTCACAAGGAGGTGTTGTCAGTCGATGAAGAGTATGGCAGACATAAAATACCCCAGTACCACATACCGAAATGTCACATAAGGAGTACTAGGATTTGTGTCTGCAAGTCACAGCAGAGTCTGGACTGTTACAGGCAGGGAAATGACCTGAGTATCACACAGTCCCAAAATGAACAAATGGAAATCAAACCCTTGTTCACTGCAGTAGACTACAACTCCACACTTCACTACACAGCAATGTCTAGATTCAAAGAGAAATGCAGGTCACTAACTAACATGTCTGCTGTGTGTGCCAGCATAGGTTATTTATTTATTTACATTCTCTTATATACCACGCTATTCTGCATCAGTGCGGTTTACATTGAACAAACTGAAATTACATTGAACAGGGCATTATAACTTGGAGATAACTATATCACAGGGAACATGGGCTATGGAGGGTTAAGTGGCTTGCCCAAGACCACAAGGAGCACCCGTGGGACTAGAAACCCCAGTCCTTCCGGCCCAAGGTTGCTGTCCTCTAGTGGGATTTGAACCCCCGACCTTCCGGCCTGAAGTACCTTGCCCCAACCACTAGGCCACTCCTCCACTCCAGTACCCATGAGGCACTGCACATGAGGGACAGCAATCTGCAGCTGATCACCAAATGGAGAATGCACTGATCCATCACATAAGATGCACTGACAATGTGTGCTACAAGCACAGAACAGCTACAAACCATGTTACTGAGTGGTTTCAGCGGTCACCCTGAGGGTGAGCATGGGTGCCCGGCACCTGGTCCCCAGAGCTTGCACTGTAAGAGGTGGTTTTTTGCCAGTTGTGCTGCAAGTCTACATCCCTGCCAGTGTGTGACAGATGTTGCCTGTGGTGTGTTATGCTAGTCACCTTGTTTCTCGCACAATTGCAGCATGCTATAGGTACCTGTCATAGCTAGGCCCTGCATCTTGCTTCTGTTGGACAGGGATTCTCCTAGATCCAGTGTTACAGCAGCTGATGCCATATGTAGCAGGAGCTTCTTAGGCTTGCTGCTACCATCTTGATGGCCCTGCCATGACCACAGTGAGCAGGCCAGGAACAGCTTCTGCCCACCATAGGGCTATTTCAGCCATGCACATAACATCCATGGCCACTCAGCACACAGACCAACTATGCATATCCTGGCTTAAGAGAAACAACACAATCAACCAGTATTTGGGCTCTCAGGACAAGGAGAGCACCCATATCACTGAAGCTAGACACTCTATAGCCCTATGTGGATACATAGCCGTGCCATGGTCACAGCTTGGTCAGAGTGAGAGTGCCCTTGCAGCGTGAACTGCTGTGACCACCCAGGCCATGCATGGGGTAGACAGGCACTATGAAGTCTCAGCCATTGACCCAACTTCCAATGCAGACACATCCTGGGCAAACCTCTCTTTTTCAAGCCATACGCACAATACTCTGCTCCTCATCATGCACATTTGCAGTCTAATGCTGGGAACAGCCTAGGCAATGTGGGGCACAGTGCAGAGCAGAAGGCCACAGAACTCTGGAGAGACATATACACACACACACACTCACATCACTCACTGTGAAAAAGTGGGGATGGTTGGTATTCCTGCCTGCCACTTTGGTCTCATTATCAGCTCAGGCATTGTTAACATGTGCTCACTGTGCAGGCACTAGTAGCACACTCTGACATTCACACCCATTGTTAATGTTCACTCAATGTGGTGATGCTATCAGTCTGTCTTTCCATCCAGCTGTGGATAGTAGAGTCTGTCTATGTGGCTGATGGGTGTTTGGACCCTTGTTAGCCTATTCATTGGAGGTTGCACATGCTGGTGCTGTACCTGAACTGTAGGCTAAAGTTTACCAACAGGTACATGCAATACATGATCCATAGCCAAGACTTCAACATGTGACCATCCACTCACATACACACTGACTTTGTGTGTTGTATCACAGAGCTGACACAGTGAATGCGGGCATGGGTAGGGGTCTTCCTATGTCTGCTGTGATCTCTGCATGCTCTGTGCAATACCTGTCTGACAAGGTGTGTTTGGCGGGTGTTGGAGGGGGATGTGTTGTCCAGTCTGTATGTTGTCATGGCTCTGTATGCTGCTGGCGGCAGGTGCTGCACCCATTGCCAACACTCTCACACCATGCTGACATGGCAGCATGCTGTCAGTGGGGGTGGGGTATAATCCCAACCCATCCACCATGTGGCTTAGGTATGTGCCTAGGGCACCAGTTCTGGATGGGGGCATAAGCACAAATGGTTGGCCACTCTGACCCCCAAACAACTGCCACCAGTGTAATCCTATCCCCACCAGCTGCATATACATCTCAGGGTGAGGCGAATAGCCACAGCTGTGGTATTTCCCAGGGTAGCTGCTTTTTGCAGCCCCCTGTAGTGCTACAGATGCTGGTGCTACCAATCTCTTCCTCTGGAGCTGGCATCAGCAGCAGCAGGGAGGCAGCTTGGGTCTCTGCCTAGGGTGCCAGGGACCCTTGGACCACCCCATGTTGTGCATCACCTTTTCGCAGCAGCAGCAGCATGTTTGTGTGCCACCACTGTCACTATGGCATCATGGCAGACATCACAGATGTGCAACCTGGGCAGCTGCCTGGTCTACCTTGCACACCAGCAACCCCCACTTAATGACCCATGTGCCACCCCATTTTCCCCATTTGCACCATCAACATAGTGCCCTTTCATACTTGGGCACTATGCTGTTGCTGCTAATGGAGCACTAGTATCACTATCTTAGGCTCACCTGTCTTTGGATCACATTGCAGACATTTAAATAGGTTCTCTCCCCTCAAAATACCCCCTTTCCTTTAATGAGGTTCCCAGCATTAAAGGACGCTAATGTAACAGGCGATAAGGAACATCCACTGTTAATGCCCACTTTCTGACACGTTTACACCCACTCTCCATCTACTGTTCCCTTAACACTGCAGGAGTTTTTAACACTCATTAATGCAGTTTTTTCACAGCGTTAAGGGAGCAAGGGTGCCAATAACACTTGCTCCTTTAATGATCTTTAGCTAACATACCTCTTACTTTACAAGTTTGCACCATCTTGCCATTTTAGGCATGCCCTAAATGTAACAGGTGGAGGAGTAGCCAAGTGGTTAGGGCTACAGTGTAGGACCAGAGTTCAAGTCCTACCATTACTTCTTGTGGCCCTGGGCAAGTCACTTAACTCCCTACTGCCTCAGGTATAAACTTAGGGTCCGATATTCCGCACTGGTGGCTAGGTGTGAATACAGAGCCTAGCACTGAACACTGGCAATGAATATCTTGGGTCTCCACAGAAATTATCTGGGTAGTGGTGATATTGAACCACTAACTGATTAGCTCCTATGGGTAAAGCTAGCCAAGCTTTTGCTGAGCCCAACTTTACCCATGTGTCGCTAACCGGGTAGTGGTGTAATATCACCGCTACCTGATCAGCAGCTGTCGCAGCTCATGACACACCCCAGAACACACACGCTAAGCAGTTAGCATTGGGGAGTGTAGCAGCATTAGTAAGGGAGATTCAGCGGCAATAACCATGTTAGTGCTGTTGAATATCCCCTTCAGCGGCATTTACATGGTTTACAGGTCTGTAAACCATGTAAATGTCTTTGAATATCTGGCCCTTAGATTTTCAACCCTCTAGGACAGGTAAATACCTGAATGTAACTCACTTTGAACTATTACTGGAAAGGTGTAGGCCAAATACTACCAAAGAAATATTTTTATAAGAGGCCTGTTCCACGCAAATTAGTATTTACATGAGAAACATCTATAAAATTACCCCTTATGTGCCAAATTTTTCTTTAGGCTCAGATATAAAATAAGTCTATGACATTTGTGGTGCTGCACCCCGGCTAGGCGGTCGCCTAGTGGAGACAGCGTGCCATCTAATGTCTTGTATTTTGCAGAGATTCCAGGGCCAAGGCCTCTGGAGTTGTAGTTGTGTGCAAAAATGCCAACCAAGTGGTTTTAGAGGCAACACAGGAAACATTTATTAATTTTTTCTTTTGTAGTCAACACTTTGCAAACAAAACTGTTATGGAAGTTCCTGAACAGAATAACCGAATAGAGGATAATTTCTCCAACAAAAACTGTCACATAAACCGTGCTCCAACAATGCCATAAATGAGGTTGCTTCCTTCAGCTCTTTAACAGAAGATAACTTCTTTTCCCCAACAAGCCACAGTTGTAACTTATTGCTATTATCAAAGTCCAGCAAAGCCCTCAGCTTCTTTCAACTGCGTAGGGTTTTAAAAGTAAGGCTTCTTCTGCTTATCAGCATTGCTAACAGAAAAATGCTGCTTTAAAACATTTTTACTCCAGCATAAACATTTGTGATAACTTTCAACCTTGAATAATTTTTTCTCTATCTCAGGCTCCCAGCACTCAGCGTATCAGGTTAACTGGCTTCTGGTTTCTCTATAGCTTAAACCGTTGGCCTCCCCTCAGTCTGAAGCTATGCACAAGGAGCATTCCATTAAGGAATCAATGGAGTCCTGTTCCACTTCACAGGATTCCGTCTCCATATCTTCGCACTCAGAATCACATATCTTTGGGCTTGAGACTGGCTCAGAGTATTCAGGCCTAATTTCTTTTAAAAGCTTGAACACCTTTTCCCAATGAGCTTTTCGTCTCCCCTCTGGGTTTTCAGTATGGCTACCAGACTTTTTAGCCTTTAATAAAACACTTAAAGGTTCTGTCTGTTTCCTTTTACTTCTGGGAACATTCTTCATGACAGGCTTCTTAAAAGATAGAACTTCTGCCTCAGAATCCTGTAGGGCTATTTCTGTATCTTGGCTGTATTCTTCAGCTCCCCCAGGTCTTTCCCTCCTACCTCCAAGCCTGGCTGTAAATCTCTCACAGCAGGGGCTCTTCTTTAAAGTAGTGTCCTCAGAATCAGAGCTGCTCTGGGAATCACTCCGGTGTCTGTTCCTAGACTCTCTCTGCTCTCCACCACTAAAGCTTTGGTCCTCCAGTTTGGCTTAAGGATTCTCTTTCCAGCTTGCTTACAGCTAGCTTCCTCAGTTCCTCTCTCTTGGAAGGAGTGGGATTAGCCCTGCTCCTGGCTCTGTCCCAGCTGCTGCTGCTGAACCTGTTCCCATGTCCCAACTTGGACTTGCTCTCCAACCTGTTCCCGAGCCTGTTCCTGTGTGTTTCTGTGAGCTTAAATGTATGCAAGCATCCTCCCTCTCCTGGCTCCTCCCACAGGTGTCTCCTATCCCTCCTCTGGGTTGCCATGGAGTCTGGGTGTGGTCTGAGCCTAGAAGCTCTGGAAGTGTGGGTTTTTCTACTACCTGCATTTTGAAATGTGTGTCTAGCTGAGCCCTTCCCCCACACAGAAGAAAAAGTTTCTTTTTTATCTGTTTTCCAGGGCTGAGCTGCAGCCTCATCGCCACACATTCCAAAGAGAACTGAACAATTTACAAATATTTCAGCTGTTGCACCTTTATATTTTTTACTAATAAAGACTGAATTATACTAGATATCTATATCACTTATGAGAATAATAACTATCATTGTACAGCTGGTTCACTTTACAGTCTATACTTCCTTTTTGCACTCCTAAGAGCAAAAATGACCTTGATTCTCTCCTATAGGTTGTGCTTCTTCTGACAAGTCCTATCTGCAATATCCTAGAATTATAACAACAAAACAATTTCACCATACACTATTAGACCTTGCTTACTTGTTGGGAATTAAACCAAGCTCTTGCAGTAGTACACAATCCTGCAACTTATTTCCCTGCAGGGCTGCTACCTTAGCAGGGCTTAACCAGAGTTATTTTACATAAATTACTAAGGTGTTAATACATAGCTCAGCTGCTTGGTCCTCTGTGTGGCTGCTACATTAACCTTTTTCCTGGCACTACCACAAAAACACTATTAATTTCTTAACAGTGTTCTTTTTCTTACTACATGTAATGACTGCAAGACGTAAGTATAGTGTCAATAGATTCTGAGTTTGTCTTTGTAGTTTTTTATCTACGTTCGTATATAGCAGGGGTCACCAACATGCGGCCCGCGAGGTCCCTTCGTGTGGCCCGCGAGGCTCTACCCCGGTGCGGCCCGCCAAGGATGCTGCTCAAAGTACCGGCAAACTCACCGACTCCTTCTTCTGCAGCCGCGGCTCCCTGCCTCTTAGGGAACCGCGGCTGTGCTTGTAAAATCATCGCGGAGCCCTTCCTGTCTTGACGGGCTCCGTGCAGCATTGTCCCGCCTCCAAAGGAAGTGGTAAACAACTTCCTTTAGAGGCGGGACAATGCTGCACGGAGCCCGTCAAGACAGGAAGGGCTCCGTGATGATTTTACAAGCACAGCCGCGGTTCCCTAAGAGGCAGGGAGCCACGGCTGCAGAAGAAGGGAGGGAGCTGACATGGAATAATTTTCAGGTATGAGCATTGTTTTTTTTTGCGGGGGCGGGGAGAAGGGGGGTGCGGCCCGCGAGTCTACCCATAGTCGGCTGTGCGGCCCGCGGCCCTCTGGAGGTTGGTGACCCCTGGTATATAGGAACATTGCCAAGAAATTGTACATTCAACCCATGCAAGAGAGCATCCTACTAGAACACAAAAATAACAGATAAATCAAGCAGATACTGGTGACTAATGCTACAGTATGCATGTCTGTCACCTGTGGTAGTCCACAAAGCAAGTTTTGCCCTTATCAGAGTGAAGCCAAACCTTGCAGACCCTGCACATGACCTTAGTGTTCTTCGAACACATGCGACAGCGTCCCTGCGTGCAGCTGATGTGTTCATGAAGTAACTCCTGTGCCTGCCAGACAAATTTTGGGGTGGAGGAGTGGCCTAGTGGTTGGGGCAAGGTACTTCAGGCCAGAAAGTCAGGGGTTCAAATCCCACTAGAGGACAGCAACCTTGGGCCGGAAGGACTGGGGTTTCTAGTCCCACTGGTGCTCCTTGTGGTCTTGGGCAAGCCACTTAACCCTCCATAGCCCATGTTCCCTGTAAAATAGTTATCTCCAAGTTATAATGCCCTGTTCAATGTAATTTCAGTTTGTTCAATGTAAACCACACTGATGCAGAATAGCACGGTATATAAGAGAATGTAAATAAATACATCTTGGCAAGTTGGCTACGTGATTTGATCTGATTGAATGTTCCTGAATGGCAGTGCCCTTCAAGAGACACAAGGTGATGTCACGTCTGAATGTCAGATGATCCATGTCACTTCCATGAAGGTGACAGTGTATTTTCCAAGCAGTCACGACAGATATGTTGAAGACGTTTGTGAATAGTGGCCACCACCATTTCCTTCCATGCACAGATGGCCTGTAGCTTGCTAAGAGCCTGTCCATGAGATCCACTCCACCCATTCCTTCATTATAGCGCTTCACCACAAAGGGTTGAGACACAGCAACATCTGATGTACCCTTCACTCGGTGACGTGTGGTTTGAAGTGGGTCATGTGTGAGATTGTTGCTGGCAATGCAGACAACAGAATTGTCATGCCACTTTGCTACATAGACTGACCCATCACATTGGTAAACATAGTCTCTTCATTGGCCACTCTTCTTCATGTCCTTTGTACTTCGAAGTTCTTTGTATGCTCCGCCAGTTCTCAGTTCCCAAATGGTTCCTGTAGCTGCAACATTTCTCTCTGCGAGTGACTTGATCAGTGCGTAACTTGTAAAAAAATTATCGAAGAACAGGTGTGACAAATTACATCTGAATGTTTTTCAATAACATCAACCATATGGTTTATGACCCTGGAGCCCTAAGGTTCCATCGAATGCATAGAACTTTCTCGTCCGGTGTACAGCTTAATGTTATAAGGCTAGCCGTCGATGACACACATACACCACCACTTAAAACCAAATCTAATTGGTTTTCCTCTTATAAACATTTTCATGTTGTGGCGGCCAAAGTACGGAGTCATAGACTCGTCAATACTCAGTTCAGGGTGGAAAAACCCAAACTGCACCAAATTTGCGTTGATGGCAGTAATAAGTGGAGCAACTTTAGCTGTCTTGTCACCTGCTTTGAGTTCAGCATTGTCAGCCAAGTTAAAGTATATTTTGATGGTCTGATACCTCTTGCTGCTCATGGCCTCACGGACAATAGGCACGCCTAGATCTTGCTGACTGCTCCAGTAGTCTGACTCCTATGGCAGGACGTGATAGCCAGACAACAGCAGGATTCCCAGAAAGTGACAAATTTCATCCACTGTGACTTGAAACAGATTGACTGGAAAATGGAGAAAGCAACAACAGAACAGGAAAACTGTCAGGTAAATGACTTAGCACCAGCGATGAAATTACCTTAGTGAACTTTGTTGACTTTTTCCACTGAATTGCCTGTTTCTGCTTCAGATTCTTACACTTGTTTGCTGGAGGACTGCTTTCATCTTCACCACTAACACTCTCATCTGCGTATGTCTCCTCTGCTATCACTTCCAGTTCGCCAGCAGTTTCAAAGGGGTCATCATTGTTCAAAATGTCAGGAACATCTTCGACATCACTGTCAGCTGCAGAATCACATGTAGACGGCTGCAACACAATGATGGTTGTCGGACGAGTTAAACATTCCATAGTTGACACAGCATCTTGACTGTAACTGCCCGATGAATTTTGCTACGTCTCATGCCATAGAAGCTTCTTGTATCCATTGTTTATCAAAACTGAAGGAATTATCTGAAAACAATGCGCATTGGCAATTATTAGTCGACTTTTGGATAATCCTGGCAGTGTTCCTATATAGGAACATGAGACATATACATAAAATTTACCCCATCACATATCAAATAAAATGTGAGAGCACCTGTGCAACATGACCTGGCATGCCTCGTACACAATGATCAACGTCAAAATGTAAAACAACCAAGTATCTCAAAATTATAACTGCTAAATTTGACTTACCCTCAAATTGTAAAAAATGTGAAAATTTAAGTGAAATTAAACTGTTGTGCAACTGAGACCATTTAATGTTTGCACCGCTGTTAAATATGATGTCACCACTTGTTCACATTCTGCAAAGAATATTTGTATTCAAAAATCACGTACATAAAAATAGGTAACGTTTGTCATGTTACCATACAGGAACATTGCCGGGAAGAGGCTGAATTTGAAAAACATTTCTCTGGGTTGCAGCATCTGCTATCCAGATAAATGCTACTGTAACAGATATTCAGTGGCGTTATCTGGAGCATGATGCTGAATATCATTACAGATTGTCTCGGCACTATAGGTCCAGGGAAGGAACTGGGGTGAACAAGAGTGGGTCCAATATTCAGCTGTGGTGGCTAGCACTGCTAAAGTGATTAGCTGCTGCCACTCAACATTAGACCCAGATATTCAGTGCTAGGGCCATATCCGTATCCCGTCATTGAATATCTGGGTTGCCTGGATATCAATGAAGCAATATTCAGCCGTTGCCCGGTTAGTTTCAGTGGTGAAAGTTAGGCCAGCCTTTGCTGTGCCTGATTTTCGCTGCTCTGCGATAACTGGGCAGCAGCTCAATATCACCGTTAGCCGATTAGTTCTGGGTATTGCCCCCACTCCATCTGCAGAACACACCAATGCTAACCAGTTAGCATCGGGGTGTGTAGCAGCGGCACCCTTGGATATTCGGTGGCCTTAATCATGTTAATCCCATTGTATATCAGGCCCATTATTTATCCTGATAGCTGTGATTTTCAACAATGTTATCTGGATAACTATCTGGTTCATTCCTAAGTGCTATCCAGAAGATTGTAGCTGAAAATTGCTGCTATCCAGATAATGGTGAGGATTAACTGGGTACTGGCCCCATAATCCAGGCATTCAGTGGCAGCCACTATCCAGGTGGTGCTGCTAAATAGCCAAAAGCCAGTTTTCAACTAACTCAATGTGCAATCCACACCTATTCTCTACCCATAACCTGCTCAATTCCCGCACCATAGCGCAGAATGCAGTATGGTAACAGTTACCGTGCTTGCGTGTTAATAGTGCATGCTAATTTGCACAAGCTAATTGGGTGGAGGCAGATTCCAAATGGGCCGTCCAAGTGCAATCTGGGATGTCAAAGCCAGAATACTGAACAGAAAGGCAGGCGCGTGCAAGCTCAGGTACAATTCCAGAAACGTGGACGTGCCCGATATGCACGTGTATCAAATGTTTATATAGATGTCCCTAGGAGAAAATTTTGCAACCAAAATGTGTAATAGCATACTGGTCAGAGTGGTGGTTAAGAGCTAGATAGCCAGGGTTCAAATCCCAATGAGGGACTTTGCAATCTAAAGTGAGTTGCTAAATTCTCCATCTACATTCTCTGGATGTTTTAAGGTGAAAACAATCACTTTCTTGATACCTGTAGCAGGAATAAACATGCAAGTGCCTGCAGATCCCTCCAGGTCCCTGGGATTGAACAGGGACCTGTAAGTCCATAGCCCCTCCCCAGACAGGCCTCTGTTACACCCCTGTGCTTACTTGAACATCCCTGTACTGGAGATGTCTGTGAATGGCAATAGTTATGGAGACATGTCCGTGATTTCAATGCGCATGTCTGCAGATGTCCAAACCATGACTAAACAGTTTAGAATGACCCTCTTAGTGAACATAAGTAAATAAGTCCCTACGTTTCTTGCATTTAGCACAATGGCCAAATAGCTCTTTGAAGTATAGAATACACCCAGAGATTGCTGTATGAGATAATCAGACTAATTTTACCCTGAAGAAAATCCCCAAATTCCTAAAAAATAGAATAAGCACAGGTCATGTTCCCACATATGTTTAAAACCAAGGCAAAGGGACATATTCACCCGCTATTCAAAAGGGACGAGGTTCAGTCACTGCAGTGGTCAGTTATGACACTTAAGTATAATCTGGATGCTCATCAGCAATAATTAGATAGCGGCTGCCACTGAATATCTGGACGAGCGGCCGCCATCTGGAAACGTGTCGGCCTTATCCAGATAATAGCTATTTCCAGCCAAGTCTATCCAAATAGAATTTTAGACCTAGTTTTCATGCAACCAAAGCTGTCTGAATAACGTCGGCTGAAAATCACCGCACTATCCTAGCTCTGCCCACAGCCTCCCCTGCACTAACCAGATAGTCAGTGCTGCCAATACTACTTATCATTTGTATTGCACTACAAGGCATACGCAGCACTGTACGGAGACAGGGGCACAATCTGGATGGGGCCGGTGAAGATCTCTCTTAGCATCCTTATCTGGACAGCTCCCTGAATTCTGCAGTTTAATGGAAAGAAAGGTTAGAGGAGGAGAGCATACAATATTACTTTGAAAGATGTCTGGATTGCCTTAAAATGTATAGATACTAAAATGTCTTCTCTGAACTCTTTTAGTACCTTTTCTCAGAGTGCAGTTGCCTCATTACAGCAGTTAGATGAAAATGTTACTTCTGTTGATATGGCTGTGTCCAAATTGGAGTTGCAGGTGCTTCCAATACAGGCTGCTAGTGTGGCTAGTATTAAAGATTCTATGGTGTTACATTCTAAATTAGAGTCTTTAGAAAACTCTCTTCGTGCATCCAATTTGTGATTTTTAAATTTTCCTCAGTCTCCTCTAATATCACATAGAATTCTCTTGAACAGATTTTTGAAGGAAGTTTTGGCTATTACTGATAATATTGATTTCTTGAAAATTTATTATATTCCTGCATCTGTCAAGAAGCTCAATGCGGTTGAAGGGGAATTTGATGAGATAGTTTCCCCTATGGCTAATTTGACGTTCTTTCTGGAGGACTCCCAGGACATTATTTCTGAACTGTTAAATACATTGGTACTCAGTATTTGGTATTCAGTCTCTAAGCTACCAGCCTTTGATGTCTATGTGCTGGAATCTGGGCCCTGTTTCCTCTAGCACATCCAACAGTTTGTGAAGAATGAAGCTGTATTATGAAAGATCACACAGCACATATCAGTATTTTACTGACATGCTAGCAAACTGTTGCCAAGATATTTTGTATTGTTTGAACAATTGTACTAATCATTTTTGAAATAACAACAAGGCATTTTTCAGCCTGTATAAGACAGTTTACAAAATAATTGCTGGGAAATTAAGCCTGCTAGTCCTTTTCTAGATGTTTATATTTCCTACAAACTAGTTATCAATGCAGAAAAACAGACTAATTTGCAGAAAGTCTGATAGAAACTAAACAATTATGCTGTCTTTTTTTAAGCTGCATGGCAGCCTTTTGCTGTCACCAAGCAGATGCTGTGCAGATACTACTGTATGTAGAACTGAAAAGATGGTACATGCATCTTGGGTTTGGAAGGCTTAACCCTAGATTGAAGGTACAATATACAGTTGTGGTCAGCATTATTGGCATCCTTACAATTCAACCCCTTAATGTCCAATTTCTCCTAAAAAAAAAGTGGCCAGTGCATTATATATGCACACATATTGGACACATAAAAGAATCAAATAAAAACCAAACCAATTAAAAAAAGGAAAATGTATAAAAACTGGAACATTGGCAGGTCATGATTATTGGCACCCTTATAAACAATTCAAATCCCCCTGCAGTAAAATTAGATGCATCTGTGATCAATTGTCAGTACTCACATGAATTGAATCAGTCAATGAATGATGGCTCTAATGTTTAAAATGGCCACTTTCACTCCCTGTTCCATTTTCACAATGGTATAGATAAGAGAGCTGCCTGAGACCATCAGAAAAGTCATTATCACCAAACACCAAACTTCAAAGGGGTACAAAACCATCTACAAAGATCTTTGGATTCCTGTGTCTTCTGTTTGTAATATTATTAAGAGGTTTCTGCTCATGGAACTATCCGCACAAGCCGGAAGTCACAGGAGCAGGAATGTGCCAATCAACATTCAGTATATTGAAATCACCAATCAGTAACAGTTCTTCTTTCTTGGCAATGCTGCGTATGTCTTCTATTAAATCTCCATCCACTTAGGGGTATGTTTACTAAACTATGGTAATGTTACCATCGTTAAGTTCCCCGGTAATGTTACGGTTGCCCATATAAAGGAGTGGGTGGTGCATTGTTACGGCAAGCTCTGTTAGGTAGCGCACGTTACAAGGTGTGTAACACATGGTACAGTGCGCCCTGGATCTACCACGCATTAACGTCACCTTATAAGGCACCTAGGCTAAGGCACCTATATGGTGCCTAGGCTAAGGCGCCCTATAAGGCACATTAGGCTGGTGCATCTTATAAGGCACATCCGCTGATGTGCCTTATAAGGCATCCTAATATAAGACACCCTAAGGGCTATAAGGTGCCTTAGCTTAAGGTACCTTATAGGGCTCCGTAGGGTAGGCGCCTTATCAGGCACCCTTGGTTAAGGCACCTCAGAAGACACCTTGAGTTATGGTAGCATACATTAAGGTGCCCTAACAATGCTACAGTGCCCTAGGTTAGTGTGCCCAGGGGCTGCAAGGTGCCTCAGGTTGACATGCACGACCTGTTAGGCATAGAAACAGATGCAACCCGAACACTGGATAGAGCACCGAGGAAAGGCAATGAACAGGTGACTGAAGGAGGGAGACCTGGGAGCTGCTGGACCTGCCATATCTGCAGGCATCCTATGTGGCTGCCAGTAATGTTGACAAACATGTTGGGGGCAGATGTACCACAGCACAGGGTGTTGACAATGTAAAGTACTGCAATGACAGTGGGAGGCAGAGGTGACAGGATAGGTACAATGATGGATGGGCAGAGGAGTGGTGGTGCCATGCAGATCAGGCACAGGCGAGGCAAGAACAAAGAGGCACAATGGTGGAAAGTGTACCAATGCAGGACATGGGGTGGCAGCCTGCACAGGAAGACAGGATTCTACAAAGCTGACAGATGCAGATAGATGGACTGAAGGATTGTTGGCATCTGTGGTGAGGATATTATGGGCTGGCAGCACAGATCTGCAAAAATATGACTGTTACAGGCATGCAAACTATTTGAGTAGGACAGGCATGACAGGAGGGAACAAGGAGGAATTGAACCCATGACCATTGCTGAGAATGTCATTGTAATAACCAGTAGGCTATACCTCCATGGCTTATCTTATAGAATTGGCTGGGTACAGAAGGACTGCAGGTCACCACACAAACTGTCTGCTCTGAGTGCCAGGATAGGGTAACCCCACCGGTACCCATGATGCAATGCACATGCTGAATAGCTGTCTACAGCTGATCACCAAATGGGGTCTGCACTTCTCTCCGGTACCTCAGCTTGGAAAGACGAACTGACAGTGCATAATACTGGCACAGAGTAGCTACAGACCATGCCATTGTCCAGGTTCTGTGCTCACCCTGAGGGTTAGGATGGGCACCCAGCACTAGGTCTGCATTACATGTGGTGCTATAGATAGGTCCTGCTGTATGTCCCTGTCACTACCAGTGTGTGACAGGTGTTCCTTGCAGTGCATCCAAAGGTAATTCTGTGTCCATCTGTATTCTGCAGTCACATGTAACACTCTAGGACCAGACACCACCCAGATTAGTGTGTACCCAGTGTTAGGGTCTGGCTGCTATGTGCACCTGTTATCAGGGCAGAGGGGTGTCTAGACTCGCATGAGGTTTATGTGGTATACCAAAAGAGTGGGAGAGGCGGGACAGGTGCCTGAGCCTTGAGGAATGGCTATAGGACTAGCAACCCCCATCCTGCTGGCAAATGACAGGCCTCCAAGGTTGGTGGGCCCTAGCCATATCTTTGACTGTGGCAGACCAGCAGCAATGGTAGAGGTAGGCCCAGAAAACCTCAACTGCCCCACACCACGTTCTGCCATTCACCAGCAGACAGCACCCTACAAGGTGTTCCAACCATACTCTGACTAACTGCAGAGAGTCCACTAGCCAGTCCATAGTGCTTACAGATGAACTATGTGCACCAAGAAATGGGATATACAGCACAGACACCAAGCATGTGTCTCAGTGACTGGGCCCCAGAACTGAGAACATGCAGGTATCACTGGAGACACATAGTGTAGAGCACTATGTGGGAGCATAGACATGCCATGGTCACTGCTCGGTCAGAGTGCGAGTGACCTCCCAGCATGACATGCTGTGGCCACCCTGTCCATGCAGGTGGTGTTCGGGCACTACAGTGTCCCAGCCATTGCCCTACACCCTGTGCAGATGCATTCTGGCCAATCTGCCTTGTCCGGGCCATACCCACAATACCTTGCTCCTCATTATGCACATATTCAGGCTAACGCTGGTAACAGTGGGACATTGTGGGCCCAGTGAGGTGTGGACAGCCACAAAACAATGGATAGATATACACACACACACACACACTCCTATTACAGCATTGTGCAAAGATAGGAGTGGTTGGCAACCCTTCCCGTCACACTGGTCCTGATCACAGTGCCAACATTGCTAAATTGTGCAGGAGGTATAGCAGTGCTCTGGTGATAATTTCAGCTCTGTGCCTGACTCTCCATGAAGCTTTGGATAGTGGAGCCTGTGTGAGTGGGTGTTTGTACCCCTGTTCGCAGCTGCTTTGGGGATTGCACATGTTGATGTTGTATCTGCATTGTAGGGTAAAATATAGGGACATGCCCTGCTAGATCTACAGCTGGGAGTTGAACCTGTGACCCTCTACTTCAGGACACACTGGCTGTGTGTACTGCACCACACTGTTGTCCGCAAGCACAGCCCTCCCTGGGGCTCCCTTAACTTTTCCTCAGCCAGACCTTTTCTGCACATCACGTACTGGTACAGGGCATGGCCTAGGTCCGCTGCAGGCAGGTTCCACTGCCCCCTCCAGCACAAACACATCCCCCCTGCCATGCTGACATGACCATATGCTGTCAGTGCTGGTAGTGCGCAGTCCCAGGCCTTGCACTGTGCAGGTAGGCGGGTGCCTAGGGTGCGGGGTCTGGGGTGGAGAGGCATACATGGATGTCCACACATCCCCCTCATCACCGCCTACCAATGTTATGTCCCTTACACATGGGGGAGGGATGGCTAGGGGGATGTCAGGTTGGTGCTCTAGCAACTATTGGCTAGGGTAGACCTGTTAGATGTAGGTAGATTGTGTTGTGACAGTCGACTGTGGACAGGCTAGGACATGCACCTCAGGTACAGTGTACCCAGTTTGGCCTACTGGTGTATATATGTTTCAGACAAAGTGTGGTCACACCCTGCAATGCCTTACTAGGGGTTGCAGTAATGGGTGTTCAGTTAGCTGGGTTTACGAAGTGTTTGGGATGCATCCTGGGTAAGGTCTGTGGACCCTTGTTAGAGTGGTCCCCAGATGTGCACTGATTGCATTCTAACAGGCATAGTGGTACCTGTGTTACCTTTGGGGTATTTGCTGGGTAATGTCCTCTGGATGGGACACTGGATGGGACTACTGGGAATGTTTGGCCTTGGTCAGCTGCTGTCCTGCTGATTTCCAGTTTCTAATGTTCCTATGTGCCACCTGGACAACAGCCTAGTCCACCCTGTGCCCCATCTGCCCACACTGCATGTCCCACCTGCAGCCCCCTATGCCTCATTTGCACCATCGCCATAGTGGCCTTTCATACTTAGACACTATGCTGTTGCTGCAAATGGAGCACTACTATCACTTTTCTTGGGCTCCCTGCCTATGCTGTACATTGCTGACGCTGAAATGGTTTCACCCTCCTGCAAATGTGCATCTAACGACAGGTTTTCAGTCCCGGTAATGTTCGGCCCTTCAGTTCCCCGCTTTAGTGTAGCAGGAGCCTCTCTCCGCCAACTCCCCGCCCATTGACCCCTTCTCTCTGCCCTCTCTCCACCCTCTGCGGGAATTATTGCTGCCGGTGACGTTAATGCCGATGACAATGCTACGTTACCGCAATTTAGTAAAAATACCCCTTAGTCTCCCTATGTGGGGGATCTGAATATCACTCCAATGCAAATGGATTTCCCTTTTACTCTTTATAGATTAACGCACAGTGCCCCCTCTCTCCATTTTAATTTCTGTAATATTATAGTTTTAATATTATTTTTTACACATAGGGGTATGTTTACTAAACATCGCTAACATCGCAGCAGCAGTATTATCGCGCGATAAGTGACGTTATCGCACGATAATATATCGCGCAATAATGTCACTTACAGCGCAATAACGCGGCTGCATCGTTAAGGCACACTAATGCTGTGAAATCCGGCTCTGAAGGGTGGAGTAAGGCTTCCCAGAGGGCGGAAAGAAGGGGTAAATGGGCGGAGAGTGGGAGGGGAGAGCCTCCAGACACACTAACACTGTGAAATCTGGGTCTGAACACTAACATCAGTGAAACACTCGCGTTAAGGCACATTTGCAGGAAAGAGAAACCATTTCAGTCAGCAATGTACAGCAAAGCCAGGGAAACCTAAAAACGTGATAGTAGTGATACATATGTACGGAACAAAAAGGCAAATAAACACAGAAAATGACCTGAACCACATTTAAAATCCCAATAACCAAGCTGGCCAAAAGTGATATTAATGATAAACATAGAGCAACACCACTGACAAAGCTCAAAAAATAAGGTATCATGTTTGGAAGGGTCTATTCTCTGTCCCCCTACAAAGTGAATGATCCCACATTCAAATAATGCTGATCAGGGTTTATTCACGTCTATATTGGGCAGGTTTGTTATGGCGTGGACATGTGCAGTAACAGCAGGGTGGGCATGTAGGAAAGGGCAACTGTACAGATGCTGGAAATGGGATATAGAGGGCTGCAGGTGGCACATGCTGTGGTCCAGCTGGGCCACAGTGCTTGTTAGGCAGATGCCAAGGTGGCACATAGGAATACTGAAACTGTAAAGCAGCAAGACAGCAACTGACGAGGGTCCAACATGGGCACGAGTGTGTGTCCCACAGTGTCACAAGGAAGATTATCCAGCAGGTACCCCCAAGGGCACAGAACATTGGCAGGTGATGTGGCGGGGGGGGGGGAGAAGTGTGCATGTCCATGTAGGCACCCCTACCCGATAACCCACACCATAGGCAGCTGCCTACCGGCACACTGGATGGCCTGGGACTGCGCACCACCAGCATCACCGGCATAATGGCATGGCAGCATGGTGGCAGAGGGGTGCTGGTGGCGGAGGGGGCAGTGGCATCTGCCCACAGCAGACCATGGCCTAGCCACGTTTAGGTGGGTGCCATGCACTGCAACAGACAGGCTCTGTCTGATGAACAGTCATGGTATACCCAGGGAATGAACTGTCCCTGTGGCAACAGTGTGGTGCAGTACACACAGCCAGTGTGTTCATAAACAGAAGGTCACAAGTTCAAGTCCCAGCTGTGGCTCCTGCCAACCCAGTCCCCATATTTTACCCAGAACTAAACCATGGTAATAAAGATGGAACCTTTATTGCAGATAACATAAACATGCCTGAAACGCCTGTATTTTACCCTACAGAGCACAGACACCATAAACATGTGCAATACCTAGAGCAGAGTTTCCCAACTGCAGTCCTGGAGGCCCAAACACCATTCAGGTTTCATGCTCTCTCTAATAAATATGCCTGTGCAGCATTTGTATGCGCTGCCCCCATGGTATGCAAATGTATCTCATGCATATTCATTAGGGACAGCATGAAAACCTGAACAGTGTTTGGCCCATCAGGACTGGAGTTGGAAACCTCTGCCGTTGAGCAGTGGCCAACAGGGGCATAAACACCCACACCCACATGCTCCACTATCCAAAGCCTCATGGAGATTCAGGCTGTTGGGCTCTGTGCACAGCAGCATCTCCCAATACTAGCACTTGCATACCTTAGCAATGCCACCCTAAACTTGGGAATAAGTTACACATATATCAAAACGTTGCTATGATTAATGGCAGATAGCAATTCCTAAGTCAATCACAATTTGTTGATAGAGCTGCATCATAGCAACCTTTCTGATATCTGTGGAGTGTGTTTCAGTTTTGGTTTCTGACAGTGTTTACCAGCCCGGGGAGTGACCCCAACAGTATTGCGTACCATAGCCATGCCTGCACCATGCCCAGGACTGGTGTGGTGGCCAGGGCTGCCAAAAGCCTCTATATTTGCACAATGCTGGCATAGGTGTGGGAGTGTGTGTCTGTCTATCCAGTGTGTTGCGGCTGCCCACACCTTACTCAGCACACGTTGCTTGCACTGTCTCCAGTGTAAGCCTGCCAATGTGCATAATGAGGAGCAAGGCACTGTGGGTATGGGCCGGACAGGGCGGCCTAGCAGGATGCATCTGTACAGGGTGTAGGGCAATGGCTGGGACATTGTAGTGCCCGATCACCACCTGCACGGACAGGGTGACCACAGCATGTCATGCTGGAAGGTCACTCTCACCCTGACTGAGCAGTGAGCATGGCATGGCTAGGCTCCTCCATAGTACCATATAGTAATTTTCTCAAGTGATATTTATGGGTTCTCTTTTCTAGGGCCCAATCACTGACATAGCTCTGTGGTGTGTGTGCCAGATCCCACACCAGGGTGCACAGTGTTCCTTCTGGAACATGCACTATGTATGTGGCAGCAGACTGTCTGTAGTTAGCATGTGTATGACTGCAACACCCTGCAGGATGCAACAGGTGCGCACTGACTGCCCTCTGCTGTTGAATGTCAGAATGTAGTGGGGGCAGCTTCGCTGACCAGTTGCACTGCCAGTGGTCGAGTTCCATGTTCAGATCTGCATCAGCTCTCTGTTCCTTAGTTGGCTGGGGGTTGATGAACCCGCAGTCTGTCATCATTTAGCTCAACTGGCCCTACTGGAAACAATGATAGTGTGTGTCTGCTGTGTCCAGATCATGTTGCACACCTTGACCCACAGAGGGTGTGCTTGCTCTGTATATCATCATCATCTGAGTCCAGACACACCCCTGCTCCAAAAACAGGTGTCCATGGCAACCTCACTCAATATGCTGTGAGCATCCTGGTCCACATGGGCTACGCATCAATGGCATATAGGAATGTACATAGAAAACATCCAAGGCTGTCTGCAAAGAATACCCCATACACTGGCAGTGATGGCGATCTGCAGTAAAATCTACTGCAAGCATCCCGGGTAGCGTGGACCTGTTGCTGTCCGCACGACTTTTCTCTCAGGGTGAGCACAGAACATGCCCAATGGCATGGTCAGTAGGCACATTGTAACAGTAACATGCATGTTCGGTCCCCCTATCCAATTGATGTGCTGCAGAGTTGCAAACCCCATCTGGTGAGCAGATGTAGACTGCTGATCTGCATGTGCATTGCATCCTGGGTATCCTTGATGCTAACTTATCCTGGTAGACACACCAGACAGTGTGTCTGGTGACCTGAACTGGTTGAGTAGCTAGCCATAGTTTAATTACAACCAATATTGTTGCAGGACAATGGTGAATATACTGACCGCAGTGGAAGAGGTCATGGGTTCAATACCCCAGTGGGCCTGTATATTGATGTATAAGGATATATAGGATATAGCATATTGTCATCACATCAGAGCGTGTTACCAGATGACAATATGTCCAAAAGTGTGGCCAGTTGCATGCAGTGGTTATGTTGGAAGAGTAGCATGGGCTGCAGGCTGCTAGATCAGCTGGTGAGCTGTATACAAAGTGTGTCCGTCAGTATAACTGTCAGAGGATACGGCTGTCTATGCATGTAGCAGTCTGATATAGATCTGAAATCCGTGTGCACATCCCAAAACACCTGCAGCTCAGTTAGACAAACCAAGGTGCCCTGTAAAGTGCCCTAGCTGTGTCCATACACTAGCCTGGTAAGCAGAGTAGAAAGTGTATGTAGATGACCTGGTGTAACTGTTTAGCCAGCCACTGCTATGTGAAAAGGCATAGCACACCAGTTAATACAAGCTCTCACAGCCAGTGGTGATGGGCTCAAGACCCCAGTGTGCCAAAACTGAGATAAATGCATAAAAAATCAATTGTGTTACGAAACGTCAGACACTTCACTGCAATGTGTGTCTGCAGCATAGATCTTTATATATATTGATGACGCCACCATTTCCTGTGTACTAGCCATGGCACAGGCACGGGCACATTGCTAGCACGCCTTAATGATGCGGCGCGTGTTGAGGTGCGGCAGCACTACTGCGCGTGTTGCGGTGTGCATGCGCGCATATGCAATGTGCGTGCGTGAGCAAGGCATTGCTGAAAATGGCGACTCGGTCCAGAAAGACAGCTTTTACACTCAGGGAGCTACGCCACCTTGCAGGGCTGATCTGCACTAGGCAGAGGAAACTATTTCCAGGCTCCTCAAAGCAGCAGGACCTGGGTCATGTACGGAGGGCTTGGGACCGCGTCACCAGGCGTTATAATCGTCTTGCGGACTACCCACGTGAGGTAAGTGTATGGGGACAGGTCAATATATCCATATACATATCCAGTGTTGATTGTAGCTGTGTATGCTCCTGTGTGTAGGCATTCTATATCATTTATGTTTATTAGTTAAACCCACGTGATATACCGCCTATTTATCATATCAAAGTGGTTTGCCCTATCCCCAGGAGGCTAAGGACCTGATCACAGAGGTCCAGATGTCAGCCTGGTGTTATGGCAGCTGCTGCTGTTGATATGTTAAAATACACCCTAACACAAGGAGCCCCTAGATCTGCCTCAAGAGGTCTGATAAACAGCATGCTGATATGGTAGGTTCTGCAGATGCAGGGTCACACATCTGCCCTACCCCTAGGGGTCCTGAGACCAGCTCCAAATGGTCTGTCAATCACCCTGGTGATATAGTCTATGCTGCTGTTGCTGTGTTATAAACCACCCTACCCCCAGAAGGCCTGAGACCTGCTCAAAGTGGTCTGTCAGTCACCCTGCTGGTATGGTCTATGCTGCTGTTGCTGTGTTATAATCCACCCTACCCCCAGGAGGCCTGAGACCTGCTCAAAGTGGTCTGTCAGTCACCCTGGTGATATGGTCTATGCTTCTGTTGCTGTGTTATAATCCACCCTACCCCCAGGAGGCCTGAGACCCCATCAAAGTGGTCTGTCAGTCACCCTGCTGGTATGGTCTATGTTTCTGTTGCTGTGTTATAATCCACCCTACCCCCAGGAGGCCTGAGACCTGCTCAAAGTAGTCTGTCAATCACCCTGGTGGTATGGTCTATGCTGCTGTTGCTGTGTTATAATCCACCCTACCCCCAGGAGTCCTGAGACCTGCTCAAAGTTTTCTGTCAGTCACCCTGGTGATATGGTGTATGTTGCTGATGAATTGTGCTAAGACACCCTATCCCTAGGAGTCCTGAGACCTGATTGCAAAGTTGGGTATGGCATCTAGATATTGTGGTAGGTTATGGCGGCTTAGGTCACACATTTGCCCTATTCCCCGGAGGCCCAAACCTCATTACACACATATGTTATGTATCCTGATGGTATGGTAGGTGCAGCTGTGGATGTGCTCTAAACCACCTCACCCCCAGGAGCCCTGAGACCTCATTACGAAGGTCTGTAACAACTCCAGATATCATTTAAGTGTATGCAGTTTCAGGTCACACATCTTCTCACTCCCCAGGAGTCCCGTACCTTATCGCAGAGGAACAGTATAGATGCTGGTGTAAGGGTACATGCACCTGTTGGGGTTTCACAGCTCTGCTATAACCCCCAGACAGGAGCACAGATATTAATAGGCCAGCTAGGTGTGGTGGGCCATGCTCCTGTTGTAGTCATCCACAACTGCCCTAATCACAGGAGGCCCTAGTCATGACCATAGAGGTATAGTAGAAAGCCAAGTGTCATGGTATTGGCACCTGGCAAGGTGCACAGGGCCACCCACCTGCAGGTGGCACTGGCAACAGTTAGTAGAGGATACACTGGCCAGAGGAGCAGAAGCAGCACGATGCTGCTCACAGAGATGTGTGATATGTGTTGGGCACCCACCAGAGATATATGGTCATTAATACTCCCACCCATTGCTTTCCCCCCCCAGGTAGAGGACCTACAGAAAAAGGGTCGGGAGTTGCGGCTGCACTGGCCAGAGGTCCTTGCCCGCCTCCAGAGGGGGGCAATGGCACAATGTGGAGGTGAGTGTTGTGGCCTCTGCAGCTCAGTACAGAATGTCACAGTGGCCCACCAGCCTGTGCGTGGCCAAATTATGTACATGTGGTATGTGACCCACATGATAGTGTGCTAATGACTGTCATTCCCCACAGAGGATGCTCCTGCTGGTGAGGGCCCCTCAACATCAGGGCACAGAAGAATACGCCCCACACCCCAACACCAGACAGAGGAGGAGGAGGAGGAGGCAGAGGGGGAGGAGGAGGAGGAGGCGGCAGAGGAGGAGGCGGCAGAGGAGGAGGTGGCAGAGGCAGCGGAGGCGGAAGAGGATGATGGGGACATGGAGGTGCTGGAGGGGTGGTGGGAGGGGAGGGTGATAGTGTGTGTGATGTTTTGGGGGGTGAGGAGGAGGAGGAGAGTGTGGAGGGTGGCGAGGGTGGGTGGGAGGTGCTAGGGGGGGAGAAGGGGGTATGAAGGGGGGAGGAGGGGGGTGGGAGGGAACACAGGTCAGCACAGGGCACTGTGGGTCCCTGCCAGCCACCACATATGCGTGGCGATGGTGCCCATCTGAGTGTAGCTACGCCAAGCATTGCCACAGACAGGGCCTGTGCACATGCCACAACACAGACACCTGGCACCATGTGTGTATGTGGCAGCAGGTGCGTCCAGGACCTGTATGTGGCAATGGACAGTGTGGTGCAATGCCTGTGGTCCCAGGACCGCACCATCTGGTGGCTCGACAGCCATCCCCTGATGGGCATCCCAGGAGCGTGTGATGGCCCCTGTGGCACCCACACACATGCCCTGTGCTGTCCTGTATTCCGGGACCCAACATGTGGGCATTGGTATATAATACCCTTTGTAAATATGTTTTTTAAATGCAGTTTTGTTACGACATCACAATGGTCATGTGTCTCCCTTACAGACAGACTGTGGACGTAAGCATGGGACATGTGTGTAGATCACTATGTGTATGCATGGTAGACAGGGTATCATACATGGACCGTCTCCACACACAGTTGTGGGAGCTGCCCATGTGCGTAGGCATCTGAGTCCCATGTTGTCCCTGTGATGTGCCAATGTGGAGCGTATCCTAAAATCTATGGTCACGTGCATGCTGTGGCAATGTGTGAGAACCATATCTGATGCACCGTGCTTGTGTGGCAATAGGGGAAAAGGCTAGCAGCAGGTATGTGGCATGGAGTGTAAGATGGAATGCTGTACCCCGGAGCTGTTGAGGGCGACATAGGTCAATGCATGTCACAAGGATGAGCGATGGGGGACTACAAGCGCTAGTGAAGAGTGATCAGCCGATTGAAGCAAGCCACCTTTGTCTGCCTGTGCCGCATGCAAGCCTATGTGGGAAGACAGCCACGTAGGCCCTGGTATGGGCAGGGAGAATGGTCACACATGTGTGTCCAATGCTGGAGAGTATATGGGGTGAGAGAGGGTGACAGATCCCTACACCAGACATGTACCACCGTGAACATCTTCCTGGGCAACAGGAGAAGACGGGTATACCCCCACGCATAGGTAGTGGGATGGTGACCTGCCACAGTCCATGGCACACAGGGCATGGTATGACTTATGCATGCTGATAGGTGGCAGTACAGACACCCCACCCATGGTGCATGGGTAAGGCACATGTGGACAGGGAGACAACATGAGGTGCAGGGTACGTAGGGGACCACAGTGCCACACATTGGAAACAAACACATAGGATGTAATAGTTTATGATGGTTTATTCGTACTGCTCACATCCTCCGTGGCTGGCCACGGCGACCACGGCCCAACCCACCCCTATGTTGCGGGACTGCTGGCGCAGCCTCTGGTGCCAGTGCTGGCTGCTGTATCCGGGCTGCTATGGCCTCCTGGGCATCCACAATACGGAGGAGCGCCCCTCCTATAGTGTCTGCTGTGGTCCGCAGCTGTTGGATCTCTTGGTTAGTGGCCAACAGATCGTGGTGAATGGCCAACAGAGCTTGACAAGTGCCTGTGGGTGGGACACAAGGTGATATGTGAGATACCTCTTTCAAACCCCACCGTCACACATGCACATGTCAGGCATATCCCACCAGATCAGTATGCAGAACAATCATGCATGCTACAACTAGCAACACATGACTATGCTTAGATCTGTGTGTCCCATGAGCCATTCTCATGCATGGAAGGGGTCTTGATGAGAGGTCATGAGAATCACAGATCTCACACATAGCACAGTGTCTCAGTTTAATCTGTCAATGCTTGCTCTGCACACTGGTCATCTGAGATAGGTCAGATGACATGAGGGGTCATGGCACACACATACATATATCTGGGGGGCCCTCTTTTCTATAATGCTGGCACACAGTGCAGATTATGTTGACAAACTATGCTGCATAACAATACCCATGGAGAGGTGTCTGTCAAGTAGGGTGTCTGGGTGACCTGGGATAGGAGGTTTCTGCTGTGCGCTTACTTGGGGTATATGGCCATGCACAGTATGCATGTTTCTGAGCCCCTCACACATGCTGACACCTTACAAGCCATGCTACAGGAGGGTGGAACGCACAAGGCACAGAACACCCCCCAACATAATAATCGATCTGCTATGTTGGCAACATGCAATCTCCTTGTGGATGTTCTGACAACCCCCATGAGGATTGTTGTGTATGCTGTTACCCACCTTCGGCATCATGCCGTGCTGAGGCACTGTGGGCCCGCAGCTCCACCAGGATTGTAGCCATGCTTGTGGTAGAGGTGGCTGATGTCCCTGGCACCTGCACAGGGTGGTGGTTCCCCTCCATCTCAGCACCCTCTAGAGCCTGTGAGTGGCTGCCAGTGGCCCCCACTGTAGCGGTGACATCCAGAGGTGTGTCCTCTTCCTCGGCCAGCACATTGGTTCCTGGTGTGCATTCACCATCGCTGGTGGTGTCCCCGGACATTGTGGCCTCTGGCTCCTCCCATCCCGAGGCCCTGCCACATCCTCCTCCTCAGGTGCCTCCATGGTCCTGTAGTCACCTGGGTTGTGGAAAAGCGTACACAGCACAGATAAGTTTGCACAGTGTACCTATGTACGCCTGTGTAGAACATCCACCCCACAATCAATGTGTTGTCTGCCTGTGCCTGCTGTTGTTGTGCCTACAATAGGGACAGCACAGGTGCCTATAGTGTGCTGTGCCTGGCAGGGAGTGGGGGTGTAGTAGGCTCATTCCCTGGTGTAGCTGTGACACATGGGATGTGGTATGTGGGGGGATGCTGTTTTGAGTGCCATGCCCCCTATCTGCAGTGTCAGATATGGACTGTCCACCTGACCTTGTCTGTGGCCTCATCAATACATGTGGCCCTGGCATGTGTGGGAGTCCTGAGTGGGATTGTGTGCTGTCATTGTGTGTGTGAGCGATGTGCTTGCATTGCCGAGTGGCATACACGTTAGGGGTTGCAGGAGGTGTCCATGTCAGCCAGACATGTGTGGGGGCCCTCCGCTTTGCCAGACACTGTGCGGTGTGGGTGGACAGCTATCACATACTCCAGGGGTTTGGTGGGGTGTCTGGGGGGATGGGTGGAGCACTGCTGGATATGGGGTTGCACAGTGTGCGGGGGTATGGGAATGCATGTGTGGCACTGCGGGATGTGTATATGGGCTGATCCCAGGTGTTGTGGGGGTTGTGCTATGTGCATTTTGTATGGGTGTGGTGATGTACCGTCCAAGGTCTAGTGAAGGTGGGTGGGGTATCCCCACTTAATGTGGGCCCCGACAGAGTGTTATGTGTGTGACGTGTGTTATGTTTCTGCTGCCGTTTCCTTGCGTCTATGTCATCATCCCCGTATGTTAGGCCCTTCCCTGTCAGTGGTCTGGGACATGTCCCTGGATAGGTAGGTGCATACAGACGTCATATGTGTTTTGGTGGGATGTGTGGGTACCCACAGGCCACTGTGTCCTGGGCTAGTTGTATGTCCCTCTTGTATGTCTCCCCCTGTCTCACTGTGTTTGGAGACTGGCTGCAGATATGTGATGACTGGCTGTGACCTATATGCCAGATATTATATTAGCAAGTAGACCTCAGGGGGACAGACACTGCAGGCAGCTAATGAAGTACACAACCCCAAATGGGGTGGGCACAGACATTAGTTAAACATAAGCCCTCATAACCCATATGTGAGGATGGAACGCTAGACCATTCTGGGTATGGTTACTCCAGTGGTAGAGGCATCTGACTTCAGTTAGTCCCCCAACCACCCATCCTTAGGAGGAAGAGTACTTAGAAGGACAGACCAGCCCTGTTATCGCATGAACTCTGCATACATCAGTGGCCAAACTTACCTATATGAAAGGTCCCAAGGGTCCAGCATCACAGCCAGACTTCACAGCACTAGAGAGCAACAATGTAGAGGTGATTCCAGGGGGTTATCTGCATACTGTCAAATGATATTCCAATGTGGCTCGTTACTGTTACAGTGCTGCTCAGGTATGCTGTGTGTCTCATTGATTACAGTGGGATATCATTAGCCACTCCTCAGATAAGTTCTTTAAATCACTGTTACATTGATGATCTGTGGTGCTGTAAACTGTTGCTATGCAGCTTCGCACTCTGGGCTTTGCTTGTCTGTTGCCTGGACCATGGATGTATGCAGTGTAGAACCAGATATGGGTCTGGTCTGCCACGCCCCCTGCTTCACCATTGCTTTGCGGACCTCAAATACGCTCAGGACTGTGTCTATCATGCACACAGGTCCAGGTACCTGTCACACACACCTGGTACCTACCCTGCCATGTGCTGCTGTGTCATCACCCCACAGTTGCCTGTGTTGGGGCACGCATGCTCTCAGGACATGCTGCGCCACCATTCCCCTCCATGTGCCACATATGCTTGGGCGTGCCCTGTACATGTGCTGCATATCTACTACTACTACTCCTACTACACCTACTGAGCATTTTAATGGGCACTATCAAGAGCACCCATCACTGTGAGAGTGAACACACAAAAAGACAATCTGTGCTCAGTGGAGCTTATAATCTAAATAGACATAGCACTAACAGGTGTGGAAAGAGGTTTGGAGCAGGAGCAAAGAGACAAGAACAGGGGAGACAGGACAAAGGATGGTGGTAGGAACACTAGTGAGAGGCAGACAGAAACATACAATTTAAAAGGGGTGGAATGGGGAACAGCACACTCATGAGCCAAAGGCAGAGGCAAAGATATGAGCTATGAACGCAAGTGTGAGGAGGGACAAAGAAGATGCCTGACACCTAGACAAAGGGTGTTTATTCCAAGCGTAAGGAGCAGCAAGGTGTAAGGGGCATACCTACCTGCCTGTGGATGGGCGGTGTCCAGCGCTTCTGGAAGTCCACACAGGTAGATGGGCCCAAGACAGTCTGCTAGCTCCTGCTCCAGGGGTGTAAGTGTTTTATTTATTTATTTATTTATTTATTTAACTTCTCTTATATACTGCGCTATTCATATCAGTGCGGTGTACATTCAACAGAAACAATATACTGTGCAGAGGGTCCTCATGGTATTTACAGTGAACGGGGAATTAAAAACTTGGATTTAACTGTGGTAACTTTTCTACAGTTTATTTACAATGATTCCTATGTTTCAAGCTAAAGTCTATTCAAGACTAACCAGCTTGGGCTGGCAATGTTTGATGTGTTGGGGCAAAGGGGGCAACCCCACCGGTGCCCATGGCATGTTGCCTCTCAGCCACCATGTGTGCACGCACACCACTCTTAATATCATTAAATCTTTTTCTCAGGCTGTCCAGGTCCGTGGTTGGTCCCCCTGCTTGGGCTACGGCCTCCTGCACCTCCTCCCACACTTGTGTATGTGTTGCCACAGTGGTGCTGTTGCTCAGCCGGCCATAGAGCACCTCATAATGCTCCAACACACTGGCCAGCAGGATGTGGTTTTCTTGCTGGCTGAATCTCACAGCCCTCCTCCGTTCCTCATCTGGTACTGGTATACACCTTCTTTTGGCACTGGGTGGCCCCTGTGTGGGCTGGGACACACACAATGGGCCTGCAGCCACCACCAAATGCCCAACACTCCCTGCCGTCTCTGGGTCCTGCTGAACAGGTGCCCCCTCCTCCCCTCTTTCCATGTCCTGCTGCTCCATCTCCCTGCCCTCTGTGCCCTCTCCCTCCCTGTCAGACATCCCGGCTCCTCTGCTACACCTCACACCTGCTCCTCACCCCACCTCTTCTCCCTGCTCCCTGCTCCTCAACTCTGATGCTGTATCTTTAGACTGTTTTTTGCCTCCCCTCCTCTCTCTCTCGCCTGCTTTGCCTCCACACCTCTCCACACCTCCACCTCTCCACATCTCCACCTTTGCCTCCATACCTCTGCACACCTCTCCAAACCACACCTGCCTCTGACACTCTCCACCACCACTCATGACCCAACCACTCTCCACATCACACCTGCCTCCTCTCTTCACTCTGCTCGACACTCTCCTCGCTTCACCAACAATGCACGCCTTCTCTCCCTCGCATACACAAACCCCTCAACGTGAACCAGGTGTGCAGGTGTATTTATAGGTCAATTTTACATAGCGCTCATTGCGCATGTGCTGCAGCGCGAGCACGTCTGCTGCACACATTGTGCATGTGCCGTGGCGCGAGCGCATCTGCTGCATATGTTGCGCATGCGCTGCAGAGACACAGAAGTTGCACGCGTGGGACCCCATCTTACACACGTGCTGTGCGTGAGCGGGAGGCTTGGCGCATGCGCCTAACATCACGCAGCACATGCGCATGTGTAACATAGTGTCCCATGTGCACACCTTCTGCGTATCTGCGGTGCATACGCAATGCACGCAGCTCACACACTCGCGCCGCGGTGCATGTGCAACGTGCGCAGCAGACGCACGCTACGTGAAATTAACCTGTACATACACCTGCACACCTGGTTCATGTTGAGGGGTTTGTGTAGGCGAGGGAGAGAAGGCGTGTGTTGTTGGTGAAGCAAGGAGAGTGTTGGAGGCAGGTGTATCGTGGAGAGTGGCTGGGTGTGTGAGTGGTGGTGGGGTAGTGTGGCTGGGTTGGTGTGTGGTGAGGGAGGTGTGTGGCTAGGTTGGTGGGCTGAGTGTCTGTGTTGGAGTGAGCTGGAGGGGCGGAGTTTATGGCGGCCTTTGTGATTGCTGCATGTGCAGTGGGAGATGAGCAGGGGCTGCGGTTGCCTGATGGGGGAGATGGTGTCCATGGGGCTGAGGCACAGGGCATGGGTTTAGTCCCACTGCAACACAGACCTGCAGCTGTTGGGGCAGGCCAGGCAGAGGCTGTGCAGGCATGGCGCAGGAGGCATGCAGAGTTGCAGGCTCGCCAGCCTCGCCTCTACAGGCCCAGGGCCCAGCTCCAGGGCATGCGTGATGACCAGGTCATCTCCCTCTACCGCCTGAGCACAGGGGCTATTAGGGAGCTCTATGAGGATCTAAGACCTGACCTCGAGCCCTTGACTGGTCGATCACATGCTATACCGGGTTTGGTCAAGCTCCTTGGTGCCCTACATTTCTTTGCCTCTGGCTGTTTCCAATCATCTGTGGCCGCAGTGGGTGGCATGAGCCACCCAACCTTCTCACACTGTCTCCACCAGGTACTGCGTGCCATGATCAGCCGGGTGGGGAATTACATTTCAATTCCCAACACTAGGCAACAGTGGGGGACCCTGAACCAGGCCTTTGAGGTGTTTGCCGGGATACCACACGTGATGGGAACTATTGATTGCACACATGTTGCCCTGGTCCCGCCCAGAGACAGGGAGGTAGTGTTCCGCAACCGCAAACACTACCATTCCCTGAATGTTCAGGTTGTATGTGATGCAAATATGCAAATTCTGAATGTGGTCCCTAGGTTTGCAGGGTCCACACATGACTCCTATATCCTGCATCACTTGGCACTATTCAGACAATTTGAGGCAGGACGGTATGAGGACTGTATACTGCTGGGTGCGTATTTCACATCTCTGACATGCACATGGTGATCCTGTGACTAACCGTATGTGCACATGTCTGTCTTTGAGGTGTATCCCTAGTTGTGTCTGTGTCCCATCTGTCTGGGTGTGACCTAATGTTGTGGGGGGGTGCCCTTCAGCTCTACCTTGCTACGGTGCTGTGTGATGATGGTAGCATGGACGCTAGCAGTTGTGTTGTGTTTACAGATTATGTTGATTGCAATCCGTACACCTACCCCTTGTTTTGTGTGTCATAACTTCACACGCTGATGCACATTTGTGGTGTTCCATCATGTGCTGTCACATGTTTCTGTCAGGGTGTTTTGTGTATTTGGTTTGCACGTACATACTTGTGTCCATTTGGATGTACATCAGCTCCGGCTTTAATGTTCCACATTTCTTTCTGCGGGTGATGCAGGATATGGGGGTCACCCCTGGTTGCTGACCCCTGTGCGTCAACCACGGACACATGCAGAGAGGAGGTACAATGAGGCCCATGCCTCCAGCCGCTCCGTCATAGAGTGCACCTTTGGCATTTTAAAGAGTCGCTTCAGGTGTCTGGATAGGACAGGCAGGGCCTTACAATACAGATCACAGACTGTGGCAGAGATAATTATAGCCTGTTGCATCCTGCACATTGCTTTCAGGCACCATATCCCTGTCGAAATTAATGAGGATATGGAGGATGATCCTACGTGCCCTCCTGTACGTGCCCGTGGTGACACACGTGAGGGCACAGCATTCAGGCAGCAGATGATTAAGATGCTCTTCTCATGTAAGTACTGCATATGTTACCACATACTTTTGTTTAGATATGTGTGTACTGCTACTACTAGTGAACATTTGTATCCCAATGGTAGTAGGCTGCAACACCGCACTGACATGTAACAGACAGTGCCTGGTCATCCCAGCTGACAATCTAGTCATGAGTGAAACGCAGAAGATGTGAGCAGGGCACAACAGCGGGTGGTGGAGGATTATGTGTGTCGGGAGTAGTAGGCTTGTGGGAGGTGTTAAGCTGTCATACCTGATTTGTGACTGTTTGGGATAGGGGCTGCTGTACAGACACAGGTAGTTAGTTTGCGGCTTAGGCTGCAGCAAGGTGAAAGGCGTGTGGTATAGGGTATACAGTAGGAGAGCAGACCAAAGATGGGACCAGTTGCCAGGATGTGTGTGTTTCACAGTTTTTAGTTTGAGCTGATTGTTTGGTTGTTATGCTCTGATGAACAGGGACTGTGTGTTATTTGTTTCTGTATATCACTACATGTGATACATAGCACTATATACATGCTGAGTAGTAGTTGGATTACTGGTATTTGAGATCAGTAGGGGAAGTTACTGCAACACCACAGTGTGCCTGTATGTATAGGTCAGCACGTAGCCTTGACATGGATGCGGAAACGGATAGGGAACCTGTGAGGTGTCCTGACAGGGGGAGTATTAGTGCCATTATGTGTGTGGCTGTAGAAAAGCCAAGCAGTGCAGTGTTGTATATTTTCAGGCAAACAGAGCCTGATCAAGGCCAGATCAGCAAGGTATCAGTTACAGTACGCAAGCTAGGAGCTGATTAAGGGGGGAGGGATTTGGGTTTTAGTTGTGTTTTCAGGGAGGACTGGGGAGATCTAGCTGATGACAACTAGACATAAACCACAAGCCTCAACTACAAGCTAGGTATGTGTGTAGAGGAGGAGAGTGCAGTCCACAACAACACCTACATTGCGTACCCTAGAGAGAGGAAGTTTCGGCCACACACACAAAGACGCTCTGATGGGAGGGGAGGGTTTATGTGCACATATAAGATATCCATGCTTTGCAATTATCAATTTCACACAGTGGGATGACATGCAGCCATCAGTGTCAGGTAGAAACTGGACATCGGGGTGTGGTTTGGCAGACATAACACAGGCGTGGAGAGATATATTAGCAACACATCAGCACACAGCTGTTAATGTAAGTCAAGGTATGAGATATACAGACCAGGATAAGAGTGGAGCCCCTGCATATTTCCCTGTGTTACAGGAACTGACAGCAGTGTAGCAGACAACATTGAGACACCAGATCACACACTGAAGGGGCATTGGGAGTGATATGGGGGACACAGGATAGTACTGCATGCTTAGAGCCAAGCAGGGACACGTTAGCGAGGAGCTAATTCTGTTCCACAGTTCTTACAGCAACAGAGAGGTGAGGAAGGGGACAGACAGAATACGGACCCTTGTTGTTTGCCACACACAATTCAGTGATAACTTTATCATCAAAAAAATCTGTACAGTGTGATGGGGAACAGTCAGTCTGTTAGGGATCTTGGGGGGTCTGCGAGCTGAGGACGTGTAGGTGCAGTGTGTGTTGCACAGCTCCAACATGACATCTGTATGTTTCTCTTGTGTTTCTCAATCCACAGGACATACTTGGTGACCCTCCTGGTGCTGTGTTGCATTGGCAGGTGACTGTACATCATCCAACATGCAGTGGTCTGGGGTGGGTGGACCTACAGATACTTTGTCTGTGACGACAGTCAGGGGGAGCACATGTCTGCAGTGATCTGTCGTATTGTACATATGTTGTTGTTCACCTCTTTTCCCTGCACCCCCATACCAATGTTGCTGTTGGCACACATATCCATCTGTGTTCCTGGCCAGTTTGTCTTCTCCAACACTGTCTCTGGGACATGTCCAACAGAGCTGTGTGTGTGTGCAGGTCCTAGGTGTTTGGGTGGTGAAATGCACATACACCCTTCCCTAACATTGTAGCATCAGCCAACAGCAGGGTATCATTGCATTTAACAGGCCTTTATCTCCACTAATCTCCAATTGTGCACATACAGGCCGTATGCTACTGCTGCCACGCTCACCTTAGCATACTGTGAGGGTGGGTGCTTTTGGGTTGGCTGTGTGATGATACAGTGTGCAGGCATTTTGCATTATCATGTGGTGTGAGGGGTCTGTACACCTGGGGAGCGGTGGTGACTGTGCTATCTCTACCTTACTGCTATTTACCTTGTGGATATTGTGGACATGTGTTGTGTGTTGTGGGCTGACCTATCTCTTGTGTGCTGACAGACCACTGCACAACAGCATTTGTGTATCACAGATATCGCCATAATGTGGACATGCATCAACAGTGGCTGGACATGGGGACATGGTGACTCTACACATTTCAGTGACATCTTCTCCCTTGACTGTGACGTGTTATGGACTTTGAGAGCCTCAGGGGATCCCAAACATATACTTGCTGCAAACACACGGTAGGTTGCACCTTTGGTCTTTTGTGAATGACATCAGCCTTTACATGTTAATGATTTACTGTTTGCTTCATAGACATTTCCTGTTGGGTCTGTGTGCACGAACGCTGATGCACATGGTGTGGAGCTGTGAAATGCCTGTGTAACATGGGCATGGAGATGACCATATCCATGTGACACCCTCGTCTGCGGTTCCAATTCAATATGTCCCCAACATACAGTGTGTTCTGTGTTGTGATCATGTTATGTTTGCCTGTGTGACATATCCTTACGTACATATTGATGTTTGACTCTCTGCAATTTGGGCTGATGTTGCAAGCAGCATACCGCTACATTGTTTATCCTCTTCTGACACAGGACAGTGAACACACAAAGCACATCTACTACGGTGCATCCGGCGTCACCATCAACCACCTGTTGGAGGACACTTTAAACTTTCAAACTTTTAACAACATATGCTTTTTCATTTGTGTGCCTCCAGTGTTGGCAGAAAGATTTGTTTTGATTATTTATTTATTTATTTATGCAATTTCAAAATAAACTCGCAAGATACACACTTGTTACAGCAAAGAATATACAAAAGAAAAACTATCATTATAGCATAAGAGAAACCCTTAGCTCACAGAAGCTAATAAAGTAAAATTCACTAGCCCACAAACATCTTGGGGGCAGGCAAGTCACAAATCCAAAGAAAATAGTTAAGGAAATATGACACATGAAGGTGCTGTATGTTACTAACTCCCGAATTATGCTAAGATAGAAGAGCACTCCGACCAACTATAAACTGGGTTAGATGGGAAGGTTCAAAAAAAGTATAACTGCCACCTTGATATTTAATTAAACAACGACAAGGATATCTGAGGAAGAAAAGACCACCAAATTGTAAAACCTGGGGTCGAAGCAATAAAAACTGCTGTCAAAGAAAGATATGTTTTAAGGAACAGATCATGACTGATGTGTGTTGGGCCCTCATCATGCACCACCTACTGTCTACATGCACACATATGTAACTAACACATTTGGGGCATTCAGCAGCATGGGGGGGGGGGGCTAATGCATACTGCACACCATGCACCTGATGCACATGATCTCTCCTGACCATCATTTGTAGATCGGCCAGTGACCTTTCTGTAAGATGTGGGTTGCTGCCCTGCAAAATGTGTTTTCCGTTTTTCACCTGATCCACTCACCTTGATATTATGATGGCGGTATCTACACTATCTGTGATGATTAACCAAATAAAAATATGTGTTTGCCGTACATTTGTCTCTGCTGCTGCTTGATCACACTGACACTTGTATTTAATGATTTCCTGGTCATGTACATGGCCCACCTGTGCCAGCTGTCTATCTGCCAGCCGTTTGCCACATCACTGGGTGTTACAGGGTCCCATACACATTTTCCCTTTGAGGTACTATTTTTGCATTGTGCTCATTGTGGTTGTTTGGGATAGTGGTTACAAACGTGTTATAACAGCATAGGTTGCAGGTTTGATCCCCACGTAGGGTTTACTTTTTTTTCTGTTGTGCTAACATGACCATTAGGTACCTGCAGATTCATCACCTATGCACACACCCTTCCATCTCTTCACTGTACACCAATCCAGCACATATTAGCTGTTACATATGTCTCTTTCTTTATAGTGTTTACATGGCAGTCCACTTGGGGGATTGGCATTGCTGCAGTTCAGCTGGTTTGTGGCACACCTGTTTGCAGATTCAATTCTCTCCTGTTCTTTTCCAAATTTTGCCCTGCTCTACAGAGCATCCCCTGCCGCCCTTTGGGTTTAGGTTCTTTCCTCTTTTGCATGCTGTATCCACTGCATAACATTTCATTGTGTGTGTGCATGTAGTTATATGTGGCTCTGGTCCCAATTAAAACTGTGACCTGATCTGTACACACAAGATCTGCATGTGCATTTCATCATGGTTACTGTTGGAGGTTTGCCTATCCTGGCAGCCAGCAGGCTTCTTGTGTGATGCCCTTCAGTATTCTTGTATGCAGCCTTTGCTAATGACCTCATGTTGGTGGTGTGGCCTACTGGTTTGTGCATTGACATTTGTGCTAATGGTCATAGATTTGATTCCTCTCTGTTCTTTTTCATTTGTATGCCTGTCCTGCACAGCTACTTTTCATTCCTGTGACAGTCATATCTGTGCAGATCTGTGCTGTTAGCACATTGTACCCTTATCACAGTTGTCAACCATCCTTCTGTCCATCTGTGTTTCTGCCAGCTGTGTGCCATCCTACCCTGATGTGCATGCTGCTACCCCACGTCCTGCACTGCTACACATTTCTATATTGCAGCTCTCCCTGGTTGCCTCTCCTGTGTGTGCTCTGCATGGCACTGCTACTCCGCTGTCCTCCTGTCATTACGCCTATCCTGCCACTTCTACCTCCTCTGCTGGACACGTCGTCCTATCCTCTGCCACAAACTGTCATTATTGCATGGTACATTACCATCACCCTGTGCATCGCTACAGCTGCCCCCAATATGTTTGTCCATTTTTCCAGCTGCCACATGGGCTGGACGCAGATTTGTCTGGTCCATCACCTCACATCTACTTCCTTCCATTACTTGTGCATTGTCTTTCCTTGTTGCTCTGTGCAGTGTTAGGGTTACATCTGTGTTTGGCCCATACCTCTCTTGCTTTTCAACATGGGGTACCTTACTGCCCTTGGCCAACATTTTTGGGGTCACCTATACATCCTTGGGGCATCTTAAGCCACACCTTAGATTCAGCCAGCTTATGGGGTGCCTACTATGGTGCCTTGGGAGTTGGCAACCTTTCAACATGGCCTCTGGGGCACATTCTAACCCACCTTGGCTGATGTGGTAGTTTAGGATGTGCCTTCTGGTGCGCCCTAAAAGGTGCATTAGTTTATGGCACTGGGGTGCAGGTATTTTTAGCTGGCAACACAGATTGTTGTACTGTTGCAAGCAGGAAAGGGAATGGCCTTGGCCAACCTTATTCATTAGGCCCACTGGGGGATCAAACTCATGACCTCTGTTTTAACAGGCATTGTAATAACCAGTGTGCTACACCTCTATTGCTGTGATTGTAGGTCAGTACATGAAGTTAAGGTTGACGTGCGGTAACATGCGTGGCTCCCTCTATCATGCGATAATGTGTGCAGCGCACTTTATTGCGCGATAACCCGCGATTGCTACCTTAAGACTGGAACGCACACTCCTTTTATGGCATTCTTCACATTATTACACTGGGAACATTAAGACACTATAGTAAACATACCCCATAATGCCACTCCTCCTCCCCTTCTTCCTATCCTGTCCTTTCTGAATAAAGTATAGCCCAGCATAAATACATCTCAGTCATGGTTGTCCGTGAAGCATGTCTCTGTAACTGTAATTGTGATGTCTTTAGCTGAGTAATATCATGTTGCAATGGCATGGGTGGAGAATCTGTAGCATGCTGGTACTGCTGGAGACATGTTAAACTAGTCACAGGGAATGTTGTGCCACCCATAGGCATCTTGGGTACCACATGGTCATCAGGTGATATTTTTGTTGTTGTCTCCAGAAAGGTTACCCACACATCCCACTTTGGGATTGAATTGTTGAGGGTTGCTAGTGAATGTGTCCACATGTCTGCACCAAGGTAGTTACAGCAGTGTTGTGGGCATTCTATGACAGCATACAGATTGATATGATGCCATGGACAACCCTGGCACTATCTGGACAATGTGCAGGTGATCAGAGAAAATATTCAGTGGTGCTATCTGGATAGCACAGTGACACTTATCCGATCAGCATGTCCTGTTAACTGGATAAGTGTTTAGAATACTGGGCCCATTATGGCCATATGCCCACTACCTAAACCCCCTCTATAGGTGAATAAAATGTACAATCTATAATCCTCTTTTTGGCTTCTATTTCCAATGAGTGTGAGCTGTCTGAATAACAGAAATGTATGACATGTTATAGTGCAAACTGATGATGAAACCGGAATAATAGCGCTATTAACAAATATGAGACATATATAAACTGATGAAAATTCATTATCCTTGCAGAATGCAATCAAGTTCATAAATTCAATACTTAACAACATCATCCAAGTGAAACAATCTCCAATGTTACACTCAAAATATAAAAGTTACATAAAAATAATATATTGAGATGTGCACTCAAGTCCACAACAATTACCCTTGGGCATGGGCCTTTGGTAATCGGCACACAGTAGGATGGGCCACCTACAGGACTTCCTCTCTGAAGGGCAACAACAGCCAGTTTTAATGATGTCTCTCCAGCAAGGGAGGGAGAAAGGGGGCTAATAGTGATTACCAAAGAATTCCTGAAGACTCACAGAGTGAAGCAGTACAATGCTCCTACGTAAGAATCCCAACCTGATGCTGAGAATCCAAATAATCTTGCTGTCCAGGGAGCAGTGGGAAGAAATCAACTTTGATCTGTGACAATTGGCTAGGAGGCCTGCATGTTGGTATCTTTATGAGAGTGATGTCAGCTCACTCAGATGATGTTGTCCAGGAGGAGAGGAGTGTCAAGCATCCTAGTCATGAAGCAAAGTGGTAGAAGAAAGTAGAGCATGAGTCATTTTAAGCACAGCTCCATCCCTTAATCATTTAATCAAATTATGCAAAGGAAAGCAGCAATAGAGTCCTTCAAATCTGCAGGCTGGCCCCTTTAATGGAGTGTTGTCAGCTAATGCATTGCCCTGCATGGGGTGGGGTCAAGGATCTCAGTGATAAAGCAAAGAACTTAAAAGACTGATTTAAAAATAAACAAAAAAAATGGATATAAGGTACACAAAAGCAATTCAATGCAAAGGCTTAAGACTAGGGCTGAAAAAGCGGAGGCAAAAACAATAAAAGTGCAGGGGAGGAGTGGCCTAGTGGTTGGGCAAATTACTTTAGGCCAGGGGTTCAAAGCCCACTAGAGGACAGCAATCTTGGGCTGGAAGGACTGGGGTTTCTAGTCCCACAGGTGCTCCTTGTGGCCTAGGGCAAGCCACTTTACACTCCGTTGCATCAGGTATAAAAGCATACATTGTGAGCCCATCGGGGACAAGGGAAAATTATATATGCAGTACCTGAATGTACACCACTTGACTGGTAGAAAAGTGGTATATAAGCCTAATTTTAAAAAAAAGGCTGGATCTGTGTAGACAATTGAATCACTTGCATGACAAACTATGAAGTCATCTAGATTTCTAGCCTTCCAGAGGCACCTGCTGATGTCCGTTGTCACAAGACTACTCTTTTCTGGTGTTGACAATGGTCCTGAAACCAAGACACAGCACTTATCCACTATCTCCAGTGCTGCTTTTGCACTTTCTCTTTTGCACAATCTAGTGCTTCTGTCCCTCCAAGACATTAGCATCAGAGGGGGCGGAAGAAGTAGACTGTGCAAGACAGAAACTGTGACGCAGCACCAGAGATGATGAGTAAGTGCTTCATCGTGGTTTTGAGGTCATTGTAGATGCTGCCAGCTCCAGAGAAGTGTGGCAGTTGTGGCAATGAGTACAGAGGGAGCAGCTGGGAGTGGCAGGATGGAGGCCCCACTTAGAGCACCTCTACTTGCACTGGCCCTGATCACTTACATAGTAACATGGTATATGATGGCAGATAAAAACCAGTATGGTCCATCTAGTCTGCCCAGCAAGGCAGCAAGAGTAGATGCACCTGCCACTCCGTGCAGGTCATCCCTCCCCAATCCTTTGTTTAGGGGTGTACCCACCTCTCTGTGTAGGTCACCCCTATTTGTTGAGATATTAAAGATAGTTATGTTTATTTTTTATTTTATCCTGTTGCTGTAAAGGGATCCATATGTCTGTTCCATGCCATTTTGAATTCTGTCACTGTATTTGCCCCCACAACTTCCATCGGGAGGGCATTCCAAGCATCCACCACCCTTTCAGTGAAAAAGTATTTCCTGACATTGCATTTCAGTTTACCCCCTTGCAGCTTCATGTTATGCCCTCTACTTTTAAGCTTCCCCATCCTTGGAAGAGGTTTGTTTGTCCATTAATACTCTTTAAGTATTTAAAGGTCTGAGTCATATCTCCCCTGTCGTTCCTCTCCTCCAGAGTGTACATATTTAGGTCTTCAAATCTCTTCTCATAAGTCTTCTGATGCAGGCTCCAAATCATTTTGGTTGTCTTCCTCTGAACCCTTTCCAGTCTTTTTATATCCTTTGCGAGATATGGTCTCCAAAACTAAACACAATATTCCAAGTAGTGCCTCACCAGTGACTTGTACAGTGGCATTAGTACCTCTTTCTTTCTGCCGGTAATTCCTCTTTGTATGCAACCCAGCATCCTTCTGGTTTTTGCCACTGCCTTGTCTCACTGTTTCACCACCTTGAGATCCTCAGTAACAATCACTCCGAGGTCCTTCTCCTGGTCTGTGTACACCAACCTCTCGCCCCCTATCGCATACAATTCCCTTGGATTTCTGCTTCCCAAGTGTATGACACTGCACTTCTTCACATTTAATCTTAACTGCCAAACATTAGACCATTCTTCCAGCTTTTGCAGAACTTTCCTCATGTCATCCACTCCCTCAGGGGAGTCCACTCTGTTGAAAATGTTTGTGTCATCGGCAAAAAGACAGACTTTTCCATTCAGTCCTTCAGCAATATCACTCAGAAATACATTGAACAGTACTGGTCCCAGGACCGAACCTTGGGGCACACTGCTAATCACATTCCTTTCATCTGAGTGAGTTCCGTTTATCATCACCATCTGTCGTCTGTCAGTCAACCAATTTCTGATCCAGTTCACCACCTTGGGATCCATCCTCAAGCTGCTGAGTTTATTGATACACCTCCTATGAGGAACGGTATCAAAGGCTTTGCTGAAATTTAGGTAGATCACATCCATTGAATGCCCTTGATCTAGTTCTCTGGTCACCCAGTCAAAGAACTCAATCAGATTTCTTTGGCAAGTTTGTCTTTTGGTAAAACGATGTTGCCTTGGATCATGCAACCTGTTGGTTTCGAGAAAGTCCATTATTAGCTCTTTCAGGAGTGCCTCCATTACTTTTCTTGCCACTGAGGTAAGGTTTTCTGGCCTGTAATTTGTCACATCTTCCCTATTACCACTTTTGCGAAGAGGTACTACATCAGCCCTTCTCCAGTCCTGTGGAACTTCTTCTGTCTCCAAGGATCTATTAAAAACATCTTTTAACGGACCTGCAAGAACCTCTCTGAGCTCTTTCAGTATCCTGGGATGTATCCCATCTGGTCTCAAGGCCTTGTCCACTTTCAGTTTTGCAAACTGTTCTAACACATCATCTTCTGTGAATGGTGTGGTATCTGCTGCATTCCCATTTGTATATTTGGGAATCACAGGCGGTCCTTCTCCAGGATTTTCTTTAGTAAAAATAGAGCAGAAGTATTTGTTTATCATTTTTACTTTTTCACTGTCACTTTCCACAAATCTGTTCCCAGCACTTTTGAGTCCTGCAATTCCACCTCTGATTTTCCTTCTCTCCCGAATATACCTGAAAAAGGTTTTATCGCCGCACTTCACATTATAGTCATCTTTTCTTCTGCCTTTGATTTTGCTATCCTTATTTCTCTTTTTGTCTCTTTTAGTTTGATCCTGTATTCTTTTCTGTGTTCCTCTGTTTGTGAACTGAATTTTTTGAAAGCTGTGTTTTGTGCCTTTATTTGTGCAGCCACTTCTTTGGAGAACCAAATAGGTTTCCTTTTCCTCTTGTTTTTATTTATTTTCCTTAAATATTTATTTGTTGCTCCTTTTATTGCCTCCTTTAGTTTAGCCCATTGCAATTCCACTTCCCTTATTTCCTCCCACCCTGCCAACTTGTCCTTCAAGTACTTGGCTATTTTACTGAAGTCAGTGTTTTTGAAGTCTAGGACTTTGAGGTTGCTATGATTGGACTCCACCTTGGCTTTTATCTCAAACCACATTGTGTGATGATCGCTGCTGCTCACATGAACACCCACCCGGATGTTCGACACACTATCTCCGCTGGTGAACACTAAATCCAGCATTGAACTTTCCCTGGTCAGTTCCATCACCATTTGTCTCAGTAATGCATCTTGGAAGGCATCCACAATTTTTTTTATTTCTTTCTGGATTTGCAGAAGGAATACTCCAATCCACATTGGGAAGATTAAAGTCACCCAATATTATCACTTCCCCGTGGCTATCTTTGCAATATCTATAATCAATTTGCTTTCTATTTCTTCGGCTTGAGTTGGAGGCCTGTAGACTACACCAGTATGGATGACCATGCTATCTTCTCTTTCCAACACAATCCACAGCGCTTCTTCTTTTCCCCATGTCCCCTGCATTTCAGCAGCTTTAATATTGTTTTTGACATATAGGGCTACTCCTCCTCCTTTTCTACCCTCTTTATCTCTTCTAAATAGATTATAGCCAGCTATGGCTGTATCCCATTCATGCAACTCGTTAAACCATGTTTTTGTAATGGCCACAATGTCCAAGTCCATTTCCACCATTAGGGCTTCCAGGTCAAGAACTTTGTTGGCTGGGCTTTGATTACACAGGTACACTACCAAAAAACTGCCTCCAGTTTTGCAACTGATTCCTATAGATTTTGGGGTGCTGAATCCAGGAAAAATAGTCAAAATGTTCCATCACGTCATGTTTTCTTGCAAAATTAGATTTCTTACCCATATAAGGAATGTTCACATAATTTCTTTTTAGCCGACTGCAGTTTATTTTCTTGGCCCAAAATAGAGGTTGTAATGGTTAACTAACTAGAAACACTCCCTCATGATATTTTAGAGTGTTTTGTATTCATTTTATACATTAACAGGACAATTGGGAGGCGGGGGGGCTAAATCCAGTACTCGCGCTGACGCATGTTCTTTCCTGTTCGCCTCGCCTCGTTCGCTCGCTCAAACACGGTGGTTGCGACATGAACGTTCCTGTCAAATTTCAGTTTCTTGCAAGTTCATTATTACCTTTTGTTTGCTCAGTCGTAATCCAGCTTTATTCCGAAGTGGTTCACTACAGTTGTAGTTTGCAGTGCTGTGTATTTGTGATGGCTCACAGAGCCAGAGGTTGCGTCAACTATCCGGACAGTTTTTGTTTTATTTGTGGGGAATATACCGTGAAAAAGCGGCAGAGGAACATTTCTGCATTTATTAAAAAAGTATATTTCGCCTATTTCGGTTTGAAGTTAGGCGATCAAGACAAACCGTGGACTCCTCACAAAGTGTGCAAGACATGTGAGGAAGATCTATGCTTATGGATGAAAGGTAAAAAACAAGCATTTCGTTTCGGAATACCTATGATGTGGCGTGAACAAAGAGACCACAGCAGTGACTGCTATTTTTGCTCTTGCATTGTGAAGGGATACAACTTAAAAAATAAGAACGTAATAAGTTACCCCAACCTTCCCTCAGCAATTAGGCCTATGCCTCATAGCAACGAAGTACCTGTGCCTGAACCACCAAAATCTTTGGATCATATTTGTGTGGATGGTTCTGATCATGATGAGACTCATCAGATGGCTTTTCCCGATGAGTCCAGTACTTCCGAGTTTGAAACTGAACCAGATCCGAAACCTGAACTTTTCTCTCAAGCTGAATTGAATGATTTAGTCCAGGATTTAGGACTCCCAAAAGATGCTGCCCAACTGCTAGGTTCTCGGCTTAAACAGAAAAATCTATTGTCACCAGGAACAACTTTTTATTGGTACCGCAACCGCGAGACACAATTTTTGAAGTATTTCAGCAAAGAGGAAGATTTGGTATTTTGCAACGATATATACGGAGTGATGGAAAAGTTTAAACTGAAGTATGATCCTGCTGAATGGCGGCTGTTCATTGATTCGTCAAAAGACAGCATAAAAGGTGTTCTTCTTCATAATGGCAACACATTCGCTTCAGTTCCTATTGCTCACTCTGTTATTCTCCAAGAAAAATACGAGAATTTGGCCCTGATTCTTCAGAAGATTCGTTATGATGAGCATAAGTGGATGATTTGTGGAGACTTTAAAATTCTATCCATGCTATTAGGGCAGCAATCTGGTTTCACCAAATATCCCTGCTTCCTTTGCTTGTGGGATAGCCGGGCCCGCGACCTACACTGGGGGAAAAAAGACTGGCCAATTCGGGAGTATTTGAGACCCGGTGAGAAAAATGTTCTTCATGAGAGCTTGGTACCTCATGATAAAATTCTATTACCACCTCTCCACATTAAGTTGGGTCTCATTAAGCAATTCATCAAGTCCCTTCCAAAAGATGGTGAGTGCTTTCGGTACCTTTGCTCAAAGTTCCCCCGACTTTCTGAAGCAAAGCTAAAGGAAGGAGTGTTTGTTGGCCCTGATATAAGGAAACTCATTTCAGATGGAGCATTCGCTGAAACGATGTCTGAGAAGGAAAAGAAGCCTGGGATTCCTTCAAGGATGTTGTTCTCAAATTCTTGGGGAACAGGCAGGATGAGAACTATAAGGATATTGTTGCCAGGATGCTCAATGCCTTCAAAGAACAAGGCTGTAACATGAGCCTGAAAGTCCATTTCTTGCACTCCCATGTGAACTACTTTCCCGAAAACTTGGGGGCGTACAGTGAAGAACAAGGTGAAAGGTTTCACCAGGACATCAAGGACGCAGAGAGAAGGTACCAAGGAAGATGGAACACCACTATGATGGCTGATTTCTGCTGGTTGCTGCTGCGGGAAACCCCAGATGAAAAATACGCCAAGCAGCGCACCAAGAGAAGCATTCGGGGAAGAAGAAACGGGCCCACCAGGAGATTGATTGACCCAAGAATGACTTTAAAATCTAAACTGTGTTGACAAATATCATGTTTTTACTAAACTTTGAAATAAAAATTTGCTAGTTATTACCACAGTGTCGGATCTCATTTATTAGAATTTTATTTTCACACCATCGGGTGTTTGTCTTCATGTATTGCAATGGTGCGGTTTGCGTTTTCTATTCTTACATACATACCTGTACAACATTTTTTGCACATTTCTTTGCTTTGCTTTGTGTCTAACCTCACTCTTATATGCTCAATGTTTGTGCACATGTATGTGGCTGTTTTAAGTGCAGACAATTTTGCTACCATCACAGTGTGTTTTGTTGACATTACTCTATTCTTATGTGCTGCCTTGTTACAATTTTCTTTATTCTTATTTGAATAACTACTAAACAATTAGTATAAAGAATTCATCCAAGAAACTTTTATCTCGATCGCACTCAATCTGAAACGTTCACCTTAAACTGCTAACCCAATGTAGCAAAAAATCTGTACGTGATGGAGCAAATTGGTTACCAGATTTGGATTCAGCGCACCAAAAAACGTAAAAATCAATCGAAAGATTAGAGGCAGTTTAAAAATTTTTTTTTTTAGTGTACCTGTGTTATTTGTGCTCATTGCTTTCCAACATTTGTTGATTGGCTTGCCTGTATTTTGCATGAATTTTGTTCTACACGCCTCTTCCCACTTGCCATCGATATTTGGTTTAAAAGTGTGGCTGTTTCCAATGTTATTATGCTTTTGCTGGGAGTGACGTCCTGTACTTGTCCTTCTCCATCCATCATCCCTTTTCCCTAGTTTAAATGCCTGTCCATATATTGCCTGTTGACACCAGGTTTGGAGCCATGTATTAAAGTTGTTTATGCAATGCTCCTTTCTGCCCCCTTACCAAGAACAGGTAGAACTTCTGAGAATGCTATAGTGTTAACAATGTGCCTGAGTTTCTCTCCCAGAGTCTGGAAGTCCCTTTGAACTGCAGAGGCACTGTTTCTAGCCAAGTGGATGACAACATCAATTTTGGAGTGCTCACTTTCTGCACTAATTATAACAGCAATTTGGTTTGTATTCCTTCTGGCTGAAGAGCCTGGGAGGCATTTGACCATCTTCTCTCCTTTGAACTCTGTTCCCAAGTTGGTGCCTCTGATGATGGAATCTCCAAGTAGTAGTAGTTTTCTGTTTTGTGATTTTTTCTTCATATTTGGTGCCTTATCAGTAGATTAGGCATTGACTCTCTTTTAAGGGCACTTTGGTTTCCACGGATTGGGCACCCTCATTATCCAAGGCAGAGAAGGCATTATGCAGGGATATTTCTTGTTGTATAGAGTATCTCTGCGTTACAGGTCACAACCTACCAGAGTCCACTGTGATCCATTTGTTCCTGGGATGTTTGATTCTTTTTCCATTTAGTCACTGCATAAGAAAAAAAATGATGCCACAGTGTACACATACAAGGCCACAGCAGAATAGAAGTCATGGATGAAGAAATCAGTCTAAATGTTGAAAAAATGCATATCTAAACAAAAGCTAGTTGCATAGTTACTCTCAGCATACCAGAGGAGAAAGAAATTACATGAGAAGACAAGAGCAGACAGAGAGATAGACTCCATGATATGTTACAGTAGATATTAGAGAAATAGTCATTGAGGTGAACAGCAATATCTGTCACTGCAGGTCATGTAGACCTTTGAACTGCTCTGCATACAAGATTAAAATAACAGGGAATATTCATCCTCACCACCTTTCCCATCATAATTGCTCCCCCATAATAGGCAGATGATGACTTGTTAGTATTCTTCTACCAAACATAAAACAGGACAAAGGCACTCAGTGGTGGATATAACCCCCAAGGATAAAGCAATATACATACACGTGGACAACTTAGCACTCTGATTTGAATGTATACAATTTGGCCACACCACGCTGAGTGAGCCCAGTCTCATCTGATCTTGGAAACTAAGCAGGGCTTGGCCTGGTTAGTACTTGGATAGGAGAGCGCCTTGGATTACCAGGCTCTGTAAACTTACTGTGCAGAAGAAACGCCTGGTAATCTACTTGGGAATAACAAATGAGGTGATCAAATTTGCAGATGAAACAATTTTTTTTAAATTGTTAAAACTAGAGAACTGTGAAAAATTTCAAGAGGACCTTGATAAATTGGCAGACTGGAGGTTTGTATGGGGAGGCTTAGTCGGGGGTGAGAGGGGATGTTTAGAGGTGGAGCGAGGGTGGAGCATGGGCAGTCCGCGGCCCTGGATATACAGGGCCTATTCTGAAGTCGGGGTTGGAGACTGGATGGGGGACTTATTTCACCTCGGAGGTGGAATAAGTCCCCATGGGCATTGGAGAACAGCAGGCCCGGGCAGCGCCAGTGAGGTGAGGTGAAGAGGGATCCCTGCAGCCTGACCCTGGCCATGGAAGGCCAGATTGGGGGTCGGACTGTGGGGAAAGGATAGTGTGGTCAGCGGCTGGGGATTGTGACTCCTGAATGGAGCCATGGTGCCTTGGCAACGGGGCACCATGGCACTGCGGCTTCATTCAGGAGCCTGACTGAATTAGCCGGGCATGGTCTGTACATGCAGGCCGATCAGAATCGGGTCCTGGCCTGCACGTACAGACCCTAGACCTAATTCTGATCCCACAGGTAGATGAAATTTAATGTGGACAAATGTAAAGTTATGCACTTAGGGAAGAACAACCCAAGCTATGGTTGCCTATTACAAGATTCCACATTAGGAACCATCACCCAGGAAAAGGATCTAGACATCATTGTGGATAATACATTGAAACCCTCTACACAGTATGTAGTGGCAGCGAGGAAAGCAAATACAGTGCTAGACATTATAAGAAAAGGAATGGAGAATGAAAACAAGGATATTATGATGCCTCTATTCGTTCCATGGTGCAATCATAATTTGAATATTATGTGCAATTCTGGTCACCACATCTTAAAAAGGATATAACAGAATTAGAAAAGATACAGAGAAGAGAAACCAAAATAATAATGGGATAGAAAGATATCCCTACGAGGACAAGCTTAAAGGATTAGGGCTCTTCAACTTGGAAAAAAGACAATTGAGGTCTATAAAATAATGAATGGAGTGGAACAGGTAAACACAGATCAGTTGTTTACTCCTTCATAAAGTAGAAAGACAAGGGCACACTCAATGAAGCTACAGTGTAGCACATTTAAGACTAATTGGAGAAAATATTTTTTCACTCAACATGTAATCAAACTCCAGAATTGTTACCGGAGGATGCAGTAAAAGCTGTTAGTGTAACTGGTTTAAAAGAGGTTTGGACAAGTTTCTGGATGAAAAGTCCATAAACCATTATTAAAGGGGACCAGGGAAATACACTGCTTATCCCTGGATAAGCAACATGGAATCTGTGTATCTTTTTGAGAACCTTTGTGAGCTGGATTGGCCACTGTTGGAAAAAGGATACTGGGCTTGATGGATCCTTGGTCTGACTCAGTATGGCATTTCTTATGTTCTTTTGCTCTTACTTCTGGTAGTACCTTGCTAAGAAAACCCAGGGATAATCACAATATCCATAAAATTGCCAGGAGATGACATTGACTCACAGCACACAAGTGACTCAAATATATATTTTCATTCCATCAGAAAAAGGCACCAAGCAATAATACCTGTGGTGTGAAAATACTGATAAACATTAATTTATTTGTATCTTCAAAGAGCCCTTAACTGGCTGGAAAACAAATACCTGTGTTGTATTTCTCCAGGACAAGATCAAGGCTGAATTTATTTGTTGATTCATAAATTCTTTTGAAACACCTTTCTAATTAACAATCCATCTCTAGTTGGTGTACAAATCAACAGTTCTCATCAGAAAGTCAGACAAATCTTAGAACCCCAAGCAAACACATCTCTAATACAATCTAAAAACACCTCACCTAATCCAATACATAGGCTTTGATAAATAACAGGTCCTTTCCTGAATATGTCCAGTTTTTCTCCAAGGGATTGCAGTAGGGTATTTCACATTATGGGGACTGTCACGTCCATAGCCCCTTACATATGTATGGAGGGGCGTGCTTGTTATATAGGATTCACCACTTTGGCAATGTTCCAGACTGACTATCTTGCAAAGGATTATGGTAATGGTAGTCCAGTCATGCGGTGCTTGCCTTTGAGGTAAATGAAGACTATGGTAGTTGGCTCGAGTGTTAAGGTAATGACAGAATTTATTTATGAGGTAAATCAAAATGCACACAGATTCACTTGGCAACACCTTAGGATGTCTTCTCCAGGATTTATATTCAAAATAGCAATACAACTGAAAGCTTATGCAACTAACTTGTAAAGTCCATTAAACAACGGAAAGTCTTTCTCTCAGCCACTGCTGACAAACCTGCTCAGCAATGCTGATGTATAGCAAATCAAAAGTAAAAGCTTCTTCACAAAACAGCTTTTCTTTTCCACATTCAGAGAACTTTTTATATCCAACGTGTGCACAGCCTAAGATGTGCTCTGCCTTGATATCAGCTGGGTAACAAGCTTCAATCAACAGCTTTTCACCTTCTCTGCACAAGTATTTCACTTCTCCCAAAACCTTCTCTCTTTCCACACAAACGTTCTGGTGTGCCAGTTACTAGAACATTTCCTTTTATGTTTGATCCACTTTCAGGATTTCTTTGTGCTAGCAACTTAGCATAAAGAACAGTCCATGAAAGAATTGTCTTCCTCTGGAATTATATCTTGTTCTTCTATCTGCATGGGTTCTATATCAGGGTCTGGCTCAAAGGGTTTTACTGACTGACCTCCATTAGGACAGGAACTGTTTCTAAGCACTTTACATTGCTCTAGGTTAGGCAAATGTCCAAAGTTCATACCTGAGTTAAAGCTGGCATTAGACTGTCCTCTTAGATACTCTGGCCAGTATGCATTTGAGCTTTTATGACCTGTCCTCCAGTCTGTATTTCTGGACCTCAGGGCATCTGCTCCATACATCTTCCAAAAGATATTCGTGTTCCTTCTCCCTTCAGCTGCTTCTGTCCTCTTACCGGCTGCTTTAGGGTTCCTAGCTGAAGTTCTCCAAACCCCTGGATTTCTCCAATCCCTTGAAGCTGGCTTCTCACAGGAATCTCTCCAAGAACACAAATCTCTCTGAGCTCCTCTCTCCTTCTTCCTCTTCTTCCCTTTTCTGAATATTCTGTTCTAGTTTTAAAGTTCCCAGTTTCAAACCCCTCCCTTTCACTCCTCAGGTGTTGGTGGTCAAACTCCCTCCTGGCAGCTGAGTAATTAGGAGTGATGTAAGGGTTTCTCAATCTGGGCTTATACTCCTTCTCCTCATCTCCACTAGGGGCTTTCTGCAGGCCATTGCAGCCTGTAATAACCTGTCTTTTAGGAAAACATGCAGTTTTATTCCTCTGACCTGACAAAACAGGTCCCTTGATTAAGGTAAATTCCTTTCCTTTGTCACTATTCTCTGGGCTCTGATAAGCTTCCTTATCACAGGACATAAACAGAAAAGACTCTGGCTTATGTGCCTCCGAGCATGGAGGGATACTCAGCAAAAACAGTAGCAGATCGTACTATTCATTTTAGTCTATGGAATTCAGCAATACTCTTAAATAGCAAGAGGTTTTTCCGTGCACCACGTGGAACATTATCCTAAGACATTTGAATTCTATCCTGTTCTCTATAAGCAACCCGTAGAGTGTCTTATGATGCAGTATAATATGCTGCCAGTGGCAGCCAGTTAGTAATTGGACCGTGAAATTTTGACCCATCTGAAGCTCATGGACCATGGCTTGAGGAAGCCCCATCTAAACTCCCTTACGGTAATCAAGCCAGATAGAATCGAAGCTTGAATTATCACTTGCAGCTATTCTTTGGACAGAAAATACTGCATCCTGGGTACTAAACATAAGGGTATGTTTACTAAACAGTGCTAACGTCGCAGCGGCGACATTATCATGCGATAAGTGACATTATCGCGCGATAATGGCGCATTACCATGCGATAATGTCACATATCGCCCGATAATGTCTCTGGCGGTGTTAAGGTGTGCAGAGGGTGGAGTAAGGCTTCCCAGAGGGCGGAGATAAGGGGTCAATGTGCAGAGAGTGGGCGGGGAGAGGCCCCAGGCTCACTAACGCTGTGAAATCAGGGTCTGAAAATTAACGCCACTGAAAACCTTGCATTAGAGGCACATTTGCAGGAGAGAGGAACCAGTTCAGTCAGCAATGTACAGCAAAGGCAGGGAGATCCAGATAAGTGATAATAGTGATACATGTGCATTAAGAAAACATGCAGAAACCAGAGACACAATGACCAGAACCAAAATAGAAATACAAAACACCAAGCTGGCCAATAGAAAAAACATTGATAAAAGGTAATCAACACTACCCATAAAGAATAAAAAGAAAGATGTCACTTTTGGAAGGGTCAATTCTGATTCCCCCCACAAAGTGAATGTTCCAACATTGATAGTGTTGATGAGGGTTTGCTGTGGTGTATATTGGGCAGCTTGCTTATGTAGCTTTCACATGTGCAGCAACAGCAGAGTGGCCACATAGGAAAGGGCACTATGGTGATGGTGTAAATGGGGTACAGGGGGCTGCAGGCGGCACATGCAGTGGGCCAGCTGGGGCATAGTGTGGACTAGGCAGATGCCTACCTGGAACATAGGAATGCAGAAACTGAAAAGCAGCAAGACAGCAACTGACCAGGGTCCAACATGGCCACAAGTGTGCGTCCCACAGTGTCCCAGGGGACAGTACCGAGCAGGTACCCCCAAGGGCACAGAACATTGGCAGGCGGTGTCAGGGGGAAGTGATGATGTCCATGTCAGCACTCCTACCCCATATCACGCACCATAGGCAGCCACCTACTGGCATAATGGATGGCCTGGGACTGCGCACCACCAGCATAAGGGCATGTCAGCATGGTGGCGGAGGGGTGTTAGTGGTGGAGGGGGTAGTGGCATTTATTTATTTATTTATTTATTTAGCTGTATTTATATCCCGCTTTTCACCGGGTCAAAGCGGCGTTACATAAAAAGGGGGGGGGGGGAATTTAAATGTAGGGGTGGGGCCATCACCGGGGAGGCTACATTGATGATTTCAACATAAGATATAGGACAGACTTTGGACTTTGACAGATTTTTGTACATGGCTGGGTCAGTATAGTTTGAGTTGGGTGGTCATGGTGGGTGAGATCAGAGGTTATTTCGCTTTTTGGTGGGAGTCATGTTGAGGTATTCCTGAAACAGGATGGTTTTCAGCTGCTTTCTAAAAGATAGTAAATCGGTGTTATTTCGGAGACAGCTCGGTAGAGAGTTCCATAAGGATGGTGCGTACAGTTCGAAGGCTCAATTGCAGGTCCGTTGCGAGCATTTGGTTCTTTTGTGAGGGATGGTGAGGGAGTTGCTGAAGGCTTGTCTGGTGGTTCTGCCGTGAGCTGGTCGAGACAGTAGGGTGTGAAGTTGGGAGTTTTGCGTTTGATGTATGGCTTTGTGGGTGAGTAGGATGGCTTTGTATTTAGTCCTTGCTTCGAGGGGGAGTATGTGTAGGTCTTTCAAAATCGGGGTGATGTGGTCGGTCTTCTTTGCTCCTTGAATGATTCTCGCTGTGGTGTTCAATGCTGTTCGGAGGAGGTTTGTCTGTGTGGCTGGAAGTCCATGGTATAATATATTACAATAGTCTAGATGTGGGAGCGTCATGGCTTGCATTACAGTTCAGAAGTCTTGATGTTCAAGAAGGGGTCTGAGACGTTGGACTGTCCTTGCTTTGTGGAATATAGTTCCGGAGGTTTTGGAGATTTGTTGTTTTAAGGTGAGTGCTTGGTCGATGATAATGCCCAGGTACCTTATTTGTGGCTGTATTTGAATGTTTGTGGTGCCTATGTTGAGGTGTGTAGGTGGTGTAAAGTCTGGATCTTTTGTGGCTATGAGGGCTTCTGTCTTCTTTATGTTGATGGAGAGGTTGTTTGCTTGTAACCAGTTGGACACCTCTGTGAAGCATGTTGATAGATGGGTGTTTGTTGGGTTCGTGGTTGTAATGGGGGCATAGAGCATGATATCATCTGCGTAAATGTGAAAGCTAATGTTGTGAGTGCGTATGACTGAGCAGAGTGGTTGGAGGTAAATGTTGAAAAGCATGGCTGATAGTGTGGATCCTTGGGGGACTCCTTGGTGTTGTTGGAATGCAGACCAAGGCCACCCTGTTTAGGTGGGTGCCGTGCACTGCAACAGACAAGGACTGTCTGACAAACAGCAATGGTATCTCCAGGGATTGACCTGCCTCTGTGGCAACAGTTTGGAGCAGTACACACAGCCAGTGTGTCAGGGGCAGAAGGTCATGAGTTTGAGTCCCAGCTGTGGCTCCTGTAGGCCATGTTCCTATATTCTACCCAGTACTAAACCATGGTAATAAAGAAGGAACCTTTATTGCATATAAAATAAACATGCCATAAATGCCTATATTTTACCCTACAGAGCACATACACCATAAACATGTGCAATCCCTAGAGCAGAGTTTCCCAACTGCAGTCCTGGAGGGACAGCATGAAACCATTCAGGTTTCATGCTGTCCCTAATAAATATGCCCACGATGCAGTTGTATGCTCTGCCCCCATTGTATGCAAATGTATCCATGCATATTCATTAGGGGCAGCATGAAAACCTGAACCGTGGCTGGGACATTGTAGTGCCTAACCACCACCTGCACGGACAGGGTGGCCACAGCATGTCATGCTGGGAGGTCACTCTCACCCTGACTGAGCAGTGACCATAGCATGCTAGGTTCCCCCATAGTGCTATACAGCATTTCTCTCAAGTGATAGCTGTGGGTTCCCTTTTCTGGGGCCCAGTTGCTGGTATAGCTGTTTGGTGTGTATGTGCGTGCTCACATCCCATTTTTTGGGTGCACACAGTTCCTCCAGGAACATGCACTATGTGCTAGCTAGCAGACTATCTGCAGTTATCATGTGTATGGCTGGAACACCTTGCAGGGTGCAGTGGGTGGAGACTGACTGTGCTCTCTGCTGGTGAATTTCAGGTGGTGGTGGGTGGTGGGGTGTGGGGTGTGGGGTGTGGGGGGAGGGCAGCAGCTGAGCTTTTCCAGGTCTACTGCCTGTCTGCCAGTGCCCTATGTGATGAGTACAGATCTGCATTGACTGTGCTGTAGAGTGCCTATTCCCCAGCAGGACTGGGGTTGATGGTCCCCTCTACTGGCACCATTGCAGAGATGTAGAATGTGGATCTGTTTGTGGGAGATTCTGTCCCCCACAGGGCAGTTGGGTGGTGCTACATAATCTGCTTTTTGGTCCAAACACCCCCCTTCACTTATAACATGTGACCATGGCAACCACACAAGATATGCACTATTCTGGGTTCATCATAGTCCACAAGGGCTAAACGTGACAGGGAAATACAGATAGACACAGGTGTATCCTAGGCATGTCTGCAAGGACTACCTAATTACACAGTGGCACTGATGAGGACTTGCAACACAGCCTATCTCAGCTATGACATGTTCTGCGGACCTGGTGCTGGGCGCCCCACCTCACCCTCAGGGTGAGCACAGGAACCGCACAATGTCATGGTCTGTAGCTACTCTGTGCCAGTAACACACAAGGTCATTTCCCCCTACCAGGGCGGGGTGCTATAGAGGTGCATACCCCATCTTGTGATCAGATGTAGGCTGCTGATCTGCATGTGCAGTGCATAATGGGTACGGGTGGGTTTACCATATCCTGGTAACCACAGCAGACAGTTTGTGTGGTGGCCTGCAGTCTTTCTGTAGCCAGCCAGCTGTGGGTTAGGCTCTGTAGCAATGTAGCCCACTGATTACTTCAGTGACTGCAAAGGCAGAGGTCATGGGTTTGTTGCCACAGTGGTGTTATTTAATAAGGCTGTCTGAGGTTTTTCCTTTTAATTTAAATCAGTGCTGCCAGCAGAAACACCCTCACAGTGCCGTAGCCAAAGGTGCCTCATAGGGCACCCTATAAGGCACCCTATAACGTGCCCTATAGGGCACATTATAAGGTGCCTTGGTGGATAGGGCTCTTTATAATGTGCCCTATGGAGTGCCTTATAGGGTGCCTTATGCAGCACCTTAGGATACGGCACTGTGAGGGTGCTTTTGCTGGCAGCACTGGTTTAAAATAAAAAAGGAAATGCCTCAGACAGCACTGATTTAAATTAGAAAAAGGAAGTGTCTCAGACAGCCTTCTTACATAACACCTCTGCAGGATCAAACCCATGACCTCTGCATTCACAGTCATTGCAGCAACCAGTGGGCTACATCTTTATAGCTTCTAGCACTGTGCTGGCATGAACTTAGGGTTAACACACGTTAACGTGCCACGGCGTCCACTATTGCACAATACCATTTCCTTGCAAACTTACCTCGGAACGGCCCTCTACCTTATATGGCATTCTTCACATTAATGCTGCAACTAGCGCCGGTAACATTAAGACAGTTTAGTAAACATACCCCGTAGTTTATAATAAGCTGTTTCAGCCATATGTTCATTTTTTTCTTTTGTAAAGCACCAAGTCCTGTTAACTTGGTTATGCACCTTCCATTGAAGTTGGTGATCTAGTTTCTGTGTATTCCTCCTTGTTTTTTTCTTTTTCAAGCATATTTTTCTTTAGATTTTCTTCCTTCTCCTTACCATGGTCTGACCATATGTTTAAGGAAGAACCTGCCTTCTTATGCCTCTTTCCTGTCCATCCCTTTGATGTTAATAAAGGCTGGAGCAAGAGAGATTGAATTAATTGTTCTGCACCAAACCTACATAGATACCATTTTAGAGGTTAAGTGGCCTCATTACCATTCTATAATTGAGAGTAATCAGAATAATGTTTGTCAGATGTCTGCCATACAATCATTTTCAACTTTATATTTCCTTTTAGATATTAGGACTTCAAGGATTTATAAGGATTTATAATGAAACAAAGTCCAAAGATTTGCCAGTGTGAGGTGGGTTCTTCTAATTTGTTTGAAATCAAAAATTTGGAGCCTAGTGGTTGGGGCAAGTTACCGCAGGCCATGGGCTCAAATCTTGCTAGAGGACAGCAACCTTGGGCCAGAAGGACTGGTGCTTCTAGTCCCACAGGTGCTCCTTGTGGCCTTGGGCAAGCCACCTAACCCTCCATTGCCTCAGGTACACATCATAGATTGTGAGCCCTTCAGGGACAAGGGGAAAATATATATATATATATATATATATATATATATATATACAGTACCTGAATGTACACTGCTTAAACTGATAGTAAAGCATTATATAGGCCTAGTTAAATAAAATAAATCATCCTTTCTATTGTCTTATTTTAGGCCAGTTAACATCAGTGAAGTCAATGACCTAAGTAAAACTTAACCATCTACTAGTATATTAGGTCTGCATCTGTCATCTTTAATTATGCTGTCAGGGACTATACTTATTCATGTTTGATTTCTATTATTATTATGCTTCTATGAGAAGTTTTCTTTAAACATGCTCGTGTTGATAGTATTTAAAGCTAAAATTGAGATGACTAGCATATTTAAGATCTGCTGCATCTTTATGTTCTTGTCTATGCTTTGTAATCATTGGAAGAAAGTTCCTTAGCCATTCTGTCCATATCTCATGCACAGCTTATGTCAGCTCAGAACTAAGCCTTTCTGATCATTGCTCAAGGCTTTACAGCTTGTAGCCTTGTGAGCTGATATTGACAAATGACTAATGACCTTTTCACTGTAGGTTAAAAACATGTTTTTTTTTAATATATACCTTAATGGGTTGTTTTTGTCAAGGACATAGCAGGCTAGAAATGCACCCTGTGTGATTCGTGAAGATGGTGCCTCCTCTCCCCTACCTAGCCCCTTATTGTAACTCACTCATATTGAGCTTCCATACTTGCACTTGAGCCCTTGATAAGGCCCTGAGGTTTGGTTTATTACATGAGCTATTTTTAGGAATGTGCCCACCAAATATTTTTGCTCTTGATTTTATTCATCAGAATATACCCAATCGGGTGGAGACCGATTCTGCTTCTCGCACGCCCGGCCGCCGTGCCCGCACAAAGTTACCCGAGGCTGAGATAGACCCGATTATGCTGCCACAGACTCCTGATGTACCTGGGATGACATAATCAGGGACATAGACATCCAGGTGCTCCCCATATGCCATGGAGATTGGCGTATGGGAAGTTGCCCATCCCTATGCCAGAATGCCACTTCTGGTGCGAGGGAGCAGAGGCATCCTGGCACTATGGCAATGAGCTGTCTAGATGATGGCTAAGAATGCCATGCATCACATCAACACCTGCAAGCCACTGTCCAGGTGGCATCAGAGGCCCCCATGGCCTGGATCATGGCTGCAGGTGTAGGGCATGGCTGGCGACATGGTGGGCAGGGGTGTGTGGTGCTCATCTGGTGGTGGAATTAAGTAAATGTGCTGTCTGGTACTGGGGAATGTACAGGGGTCTGTCCTGTATAGGCCCTGTATATTCTGACAGCTGGCCATTCCCCAAATCCACCCCAGCACCGCCCCCTCCCGCTCATGTAAAGCACCTCCCAAACAAATGCTGTGTATGTGTGGGGAGCACTGGTTTCAGAATACGGTGGCCCAGCTGAGCGCTGGTTGGACATCCGGAACGCACGTCCATAGATGTTGTTTGCGGATCGGAATGACCACCTTAGTCTTTGGGAGCCAAATCATTAGTGCATTTATTCTACTGGTCCTCATTAAAATCTATGAGGGGAAGTTATTTTACAATGGAACAGTGAAGCTGGTCATCTATTTTCATTCAAAGCTGCTTGAAACTCGATGGCAGTCATCCGAAAGATCACTACAAACCAGAAAGAGAAAAAAATGTGCCAGGTGCATCAGAAAAGGGGCAAAGAGTACCAGAAAGCACCATCAGAAAGGGCAGTACAAGTAGTGCAATGGACACATTAAAGATAGTGGAAGAGTACAAAGCAGCACAATTGGTGGAAGTACAGCAATGCACTTAGGAGTAAATTAGCAAGGAGAACAGCACAGCACCCAGATTTGCTGTAAGGCCCTAAAACATGTCAAGGGAACCAGCACAGAGCGCCGATCTATTGGAAAGCTCTAAATGATGCCAGGAGAACCTACACAGAACCCAGATCAGCTGTAGAGCCCTAAAACATGCCAAGAGGACCAGCACAGCTCCAAGATCACCTGCATGGCTCTAAATACTGTGCATTGCAAAAGTATTCATCCCCTCTGTGTTTGTCCTGTTTTGTCACACTACAACCTGGAATTAAAATGGAGTTTTGGGAGTTACACCATGTGATATACACAACATGCCTACGACTTTTAAGGCACAAAATATCCTTTATTGTAACACAAAAAATAATTAAGACAAACCCCCCCCCCCCTGAAAGCAGAAGTGTGCATATATATTCACTCTCCAAAGTCAATACATTGTAGAGCCACCTTTTGCTGCAATTACAGCTGCAAGTCTCTTGGGGTTTGTCTCTATTAGTTTAGCACATCTAGCCACTGGGATTTTCACCAATTCCTTAAGGCAAAACTGCTCCAACTCCTTCAAGTTAGATGGGTTACGTTAGTGTATAGCAATCTTCAAGTAATTCCACAAATTCTCAATTGGATTGAGGTTTGGGCTTTGACTAGGTCATTCTAAGACATTTAAATGTTTCCCTTTAAACCAGCTTTAGCAGTATGTTTAGGGTCATTGTCCTGCTGGAGTAACCTTCATCCCAATCTCAAATCTCTGGCAGACTGAAACAGGTTTACCTCAAGAATTGCCCTGTATTTAGTGCCATCCATCGTTCCTTCAGTCCTGACCAGTTTTTCTGTCCCTGCCAATGAAAAACATCCCCACAGCATGATGCTACCACCACCATGTTTCACTGTGGGAATGGTGATGGGAAGTGTTGGATTTGTGCCACGCATGGTGTTTCCCATGATGGCCAAAAAATTAAATTTTCATCTCATCTGACCAGAGAACCTTCTTCCATGTATTTGGAGGGGTCCACCACATGCTGTTGTGCAAACTCCAAATGTGTTTTCTTATTTCTTTCTTTAAGCAATGGCTTTTTTCTGGCCACTCTTCCATAAAGCCCCGCTCTGTGGCATGTATGGCTTAAAGTGATCCTATAGACAGATACTCCCATCTCCGCTGTGGATCTTTGCAGCTCCTTCAGTGTTATCCTTGGTGTCATTGTAGCATCCCTGATTAATGCCCTCTTTGCCCGGTGTGTGATTTTTGGTGGGCGGCCTTCTCGTGTCAGGTTTGTAGTGGTGCCATATTCTTTCCATTTTGTTATAATGGATTTAATGGTGTTCCGTGGGATATTCAGAATTTGGGATATTTTTTTTATAACGCAACCCCTATCTATACTTCTCCACAGCTTTGTCTCTGACCTGTTTGGAATGTTCCTTGGTTTCGTGTTGCTTACTTAGTGTGTTGCAGAGTCAGGGACCTTTCAGAACAGGTATATTTATACTGGCATCGTGTGACAGATCATGTGACACTGATTGCACACAGATGTTTATGTTTATGTTTATGTTTATGTTTTATTTCATTTGATAAAAACCGCCTTTCAGTGGTAGGCAAAGCGGTGTACAATAAAACCAAATTTAAAAGAAGGCCAAAGCCAACAAAATGGAAAGGAAATACAAATTCTTGATAGAAAAGCAATAAAACAGGAGAGACAAGACCAAAACATAAAGGAGAACAAACACGAGGAAAGCAGAGGACAGGGCAAGCGGGATTCACACGAAGGGAGAGGGGACATCAAACGCCAGGGAAAAGAGGTGGGTTTTCAGGTTCTGTTTAAAAGTGGGGTGATGAGGTTCCAGGCGGAGTGAGGAGGGGAGGGAATTCCAGAGGGCGGTGCCAACTAAAATGAAAGCAGAAGAACGAGTAGATTGTAGGTGGGCACGGGAAGGGTTAGGGAAGAGTGAGGCGGTTAAGGTGGAAGGAGCGAGGGGTGTACCTAGGAGAGTGAAAGGAAAGAAGGTCAGTTAAGTATTGAGGGGTGCCTGTATGAAGAGCTTTATGAACCAGGATAAGCAGCTTGAAATGAGCACGGTGGGGAAAGGGCAACCAATGAAGACGAAATAGTAGGGGTGTTATGTGATCACGGGGGGAAGAATGGGTGACCAGACGGGCAGCAGTGTTCTGAATCCGTTGTAAGCGGGACTGTTGGGATTTAGAAAGGCCGACAAACATTGAGTTTGCGAAATCAACCCATGATATAACCAAAGACAGCAGCAGAGTGGTGAGAGCTGAAGGGGATAAGAAGGGGCAAACTGCACGGATTTGTCGGAGGAAGAAGAAGGAGGATTTGGTGACATGTGATATATGAGCATGGAAAGATAGGTCAGAATCAAAGTGAACCCCAAGATAACGAAAGGAGGAGACTAAAGGAACAGGAGAGCCAGAGAAGGAAGGGGCCATTGTGGGGGGGTGGGCTGTTGTGAGAGAACCAGATAGCAATAGTCTTGGTGAGATTAAGGTGAAGACAATTACGAGTCAACCAATCAGCCACAGAGGAAAGACAGGAGTTTAACACGGAAAGGTCGGGACAGGAAGGGACCCTAATCAACTAATTATATGACTTCTGAGGTTAATTGGTTGGACCAGATCTTATTTAGGGGTTTCATACAAAAAAGGATGAATATATTTGCACTCACAATTTTTCAGTTTTTACTTGTTGTTTTTTTTTTTTATACATACAAAGTATTTTATTGTCATTTCACTTCACCAATTTGGACTATATTGTTTGGTCCATTACCTAACATCCAAATAAACCTCTATTTTCATTCCAGGTTGTATGTAATGCGACAAAACAGGACAAAAACCAAGGGGATGAATACTTTCGCAAGGAGACAGTGGAATGGCCTACTCACAGGAATGACTTAGTCACCTATCCTTGCACTATGGGGGTCATTCCAATTCCTGAAAAGGGGGGTTGTACTGTATGTCTGATTTGGACATACAACCACCGAACAGGCCCGGGACCGTATTCTGCCCCTCCTGCTCACCGCACATATAGGGACATTGTGTGGGGAGGGCAGGAGAGGGTGGGATGGAGGCAGAGTGGGAGTGGGCCAAAGCACCTGGACATACAGGGCTTATTCTGGACAGGGCCCTATATGTCCATGGGCTGTCTGCTGCATGCCCAACTTATTTCACCCCGAAGGTGGAATAAGTGGCGGGTGCTGCAACAATATCGGTCTGCAGTCCAGCACCATCATCCCCTTTGGAACCCCCCACGGAGTGTAGAATGGTGAGGAAAGGGGTCTGATCAGCTACTGGGTACTAGGTTGCTTCTGCTGGCCGTGCTGGTACCATGGCAACAGAACGCCACTGCACTGGCACACCAGCCAGAGCACTGGGAGGGCTCGATGGGCAGTAGACTGTATGCTCTGGCATCAGAATTGGGGGCACTCCAGGCTAAATGCCCTGATTCTGCAACTGCGGGAATGTATACAAAATGGCCCCATATATCTTTTGGCTGTCCGGACAGCCCGGACATGCTCCTCTCTGAATCGGCCTCCACTTCTTTTTTTGAAGTATATTAGTCACTTTAATTTTGCTTTGAGCTGGAATGCTCCTCTTGCTATATATGAATCCTCTGTATTTATCCCATGCCTTTTTGAATTGAGTCACTGTTTTTGTCCCCACCACCTCTTTCAGGAGGGCATTCCATTCATCCATCACCTTTTCTTAAAAAAATATTTCTTGATGTAGCTATTAATGTTACCTATTTTTAGCTTCATTTCATGTCCTGGTGGATGCTTGGAATGCCCTCCCAATGGAAGTGGTGGGGGCAAACACTGTGACAGAATTCAAAATGGCATGGGACAGATACAGTAGATCCCTTTATAGCAACACGATAAAATCAAAATAAACATAATTATCTCTTATATCTGAACAAATAGGGGTGACCTACATGGAGCGGTGGGTACACCCCTAAACAAAGGCATGGGGAGGGGTGACTGGCACAGAGCAGCAGGTGTACCTGCTCTTGCCGCCTTGCTGGACAGACTAGAAGGACCATACAGGTCTTTATCTGATTTGAGGGCAATCTCAGACCTCAAGGACTTTAGAAAACAGCTAAAAACCATGCTGTTCATAGAACACTATGGACACATCACATAACCTCTGAGAATGTATAACAGCACACGATACCGCCTAAACACTGTATGTATAGAAAATGTTTTTACATCACTGTATATAGCCCATCTTGTACATAGCTCAAACCACTCTAGCGCACAACACAACACACATTGTACATAGCTCAAACCAATCTAGCACACAATACAACCCACACTCAACTAAAATTTCTCCCTCACTGCATGCTTAACTCTCTCACTTTACCCGATTGTTTGCTGTGATACCACCTTGATTAATAAGATAAGGCGGTTTAGAAATACTGTTAAATAAATAAATAAATAAAATCTGCCATCATATACTATGTTACTATGTATGTTACTCTAATTTTCTAATTTCTGGCTTTTTGAAAATCATTTGTTTGTTCATTAATACCTTTAAGTATTAAAAGTCTGTATCATATCTCCCATGTACCTCCTCTCCTCTAGGGCAGGGTTTTTCAACCCAATCCTCAGAACACACCTAGCCAGTTAGGTTTTCAGAATAACCACAATGAATATGCATTAGATAGATTCACTATATGCAAATCTTTCATGCATATTCATTATGATTATCTTGAAAACCTGACTGGCTAAATGTATCCGATTTACTGGGTTGAGAACCCCTGCTCTAGGACATCCATATTCAAGTCTCTTCTCATATGGCTTCTGGTACAAACTCCATATCATTTTGGTTGCTTTTTTCCCTCTCTCCCACGCCCCCGGGTCCTCACCAGTTCTAAGTCAGCTGCTAGGTGCTGGCCGAGGCAGGATGCCGATTCGCCCATGGCGTCTCTCCAGGGAGGGGGCGAAGGGGGAGAGACTCCTGCCGTGGCTGGGGCGATCCACAGGAAGGGCCCGGCTCACATCCAGAGTCTGTACTTCCTCAGTCTGCTACACTTTTTTGAAGATATGAATGAAAACAGATTAAGGTCAGTTGGTGGACAGTGTGTATCTGGATTTTCATAAAGTCTTTAACAAGGTCTCTCAATAGAGATTCTTGAGGAAACTAAAATGTCATGGGATAGGAATCAATGTCCTATTATGGATTGGGAACTGGTTCAAAGATAGAAAACAGAGTAAGGCTAAATGACCAATTTTCTCAATTGAGAAAGGTAAATAGTGGCGTACTCTAGGGATCTATGCTGGGCCAGCTGCTTTTTAACATATTTATAAATGATCTGGAAATGGGGACAATGGGTGAGGTGACCCTTTTATGTGCAGCTTCTTTCCAGATTTGCACCTCTTTTTTGTGTTTGCTTTATGAATCCCTGGTAGCTGTCATATTTTTTCTATTCGACCTATGATTAAAAATGCCTCTGTTCCACTTCTGGAAGTAAAAAGGAAAAGAGGAAGATGTGCCTGTTTGGAAGAAGATGAGCCCCACCACGGATATTGATTGACCAGATACTTGCCTACATGTGGCAAATATCTCTTTTTTTCAGGCAGTGTCAAATATCTTTATAGAAGTTTCAAAGACAAGAAATTACATGGATGTACACAGGCAAGAAAAATTCAGTTAGTTGTTTTTATTTCTTGACATTTTCCCAATTTTGGGGAAGTTGTGGGCTTTGTTTTATGAGGGAATTTGATTTGCCACACAGTAACCAATGAATTAAGGTTTTCCAATTTGAACAGTCTGCTAAATCAATTTAACCTGCACTAAAAGGCATATTTACTAAATTCCATGATGGTAGCACGTGATCAGCCCTGAAAATGAGTGCAGGGGTGGTGCTCAACACACGCTAGTAAATGAAGGCATGCCCAGCAAGTTCCCATGTTGCTTGTGCAGGTATCATGCCACCCCCATGATCATTACCTTTGACACAATCAGTGCAAGTGCACTTAATGCCAGCCATTGAGGCTGCAGTAAGTGCACTAGGGTGGTCCACTGCCATAGGGGAAAAAATAAAAGTAGGAATTTCTTTGCTCCCTGGCCTGATTCTGGTTCCATTTATGTAGAAAACAATGTGTGCAAAGTTTGAAACCAATCAAATAATATGTAGGGGTAGCTCAAGGTCCCTATCTATCAGGCCCCTGGATCCCCCCCAGGGTTCGTCAGACCACTGGGTATTATCCGCTCATAGACGGGGGTATCATGCTTGCCAAGCACTCAATGTGGTCCAGATGCTAGTAAGGACTTTGACGATGTGGGGAACATCTTACAGTGTTGCGAGACAACACCCAGAAGGAACTGGAGTTGCTCTTCTTTTGTGGTGTGTCAGCCGTTGAACTCCTCAATGAGTTTGACCCCTCGCTCAGCCACATCGTTGATCACTGGAAGATTTTTTACTTTCTTCAGACCATCTTTGAATGATGCATTCTCTTCCCAGTCTTCTGGGTCTGCATTAAGAAAATCACTGTTGATGTCGAGGTGTTTCAGGAAACAGATTGACTTGCGAGTTGCAAAAGATTCAAGTGGTGGAATCATGGAACTTTTCAATTTGACCCACTTTGGGGGATCTTCGTCTTTGTCTTCGTCATCATCTTCATCGCTTTCATCTGATTCTGCCGGGATCATGGCCGACACTATGGCCCACTTTGTCGGTACTGAAACAGCTTTATCGAACAGTGACAGTGCCACAAGCTCCTCTGACACATACCACAGATGCTGTTGCAGTTTGTCTCTGGCCGCTCTTCCAACACGGTCATTGTGGTAAGAGTGTAGTTTCTTCAGCATCTCCAAATCTGTTCGAGGAGCAACTGCGGCATCAGGGGCAGAAAACCAGGCTTCCACATGAATAAGGATGGAGAAAATGCTCACATCACGAACACAGGACTCCTCCCGTTGGGTAAGATCTTTGAGTTGTCCTCGGAACATCCAAATCTTGAGACAGTACAAGACTTTTGCCATCCATCTGGCATGATGGAAAGCTCCGGGTTTCTTGAAATTGAAACTAGGAAGATTCCCTCCAAGGCAGACAATTGTTAACTCCAAGAATTCCAGGTAATCATCTCGGTGATTGCCCTGTGCCAACTTGGATTCCGCAAACTTCATGATGCGATCCCTGTCAGGTTGCAGCACCTCCAAGTCTTTTCCAGTTTGATAGTTGGACTTGTCAAGGGAGCCCCAATTCTTTTGGAACCGGCAAAAGAGTTGGACATTGGGACCCGATGAAGCTCCAGAGCATGTAGAGAATACTGCACCAAGAATTATTTTGTAAATGTGATGGCGGCATGCCAAATGAAGGACTGTGCGATGGAGTCTCTGTTCTAGAAGAATGCACGCTCCTGATCGACGTCCCGTGTTCGATGCAGTTGTATCAAAGCAGAAGCCTGCAACCTTTTCATCCAAACACCATTTCTGTAACAGTTCATAAACTGCTGCAGCTTGATTCTCGCCCGTCGAAGATGTCGACGAGTCTTCACCTGACTCTGCTGAGGAAGAAGATCCTTCCAGCTGAACTTGGCTTGTAGTTGCCTCGGCTTCTGCAACATGTTTTTGTCTGCACCTTTTCAGTTCTTCTTCTCGCTGTTGCTATCTTGCTTCCGTGTTGGCCAGTTTCTTGTCCATCGCGCACATTGAGCCGCAGCGCCCTGGTTCTCATTGCGCTATTAAGAATTCTTTGTCTTCTTGAATATGAATTAAAGTCATTGCATTGGCATGCGCCACATCAAATAGGTTTTTCATTGCAACCTGGAATTCTTTTTCATTTGCCTCTTGTTTCCCTCCTCTCCCTTTGTTTTTCTTCAAAAGTTTCCACTGATTGAACAATTTCTTTACTTTTTCTTGAATTTTGTCATTTCTTTGAACAGGAAGCCTGGCCTTTTCCCAGTAAGCTTCTACTTCACTTGTTACAATAGATGCACTTTCACTAACGCCTTTGTTTAATGTCATATGGTGATGTAAAAATACACTTAACACTTGCTCCTTGCTGGGGAGCTTGGCCCCCAGAATTGTGGTGGACATTTCTTCAATGAGATAAAAACCACGTTTTTTCGCCATCTGAAAAGAATAAAGATACAAAGATAATAGTACAATGTCTTTGCCACCTCTCAGAGACGAGATTAGTTCAAATATGACGCAATCAAATGTAATCAGCGTGGAACTGAGTGGATGATACAAGATGATGCAACATTTCGTCATCTGCTCCCAGGGGGAAATCTCAAGACTTGTTGAGCCACCCCTAAATATTATTTGATTGGCTTCAAACTTTGTACGCAGTATTTTCTACCTAAATGGAACCAGAATCAGGCCAGGGAGCAAAGGAATTCAGGAATTCATTTTTATGGACCACCCTAAAGTGCACCCACACTAAGTGGTACATCAGTGGGGTGAAAATGCCAAAAATGCCCACACTACCCATAATGGGGATTCTCTGCTCATGAACCACCCAGTCTCCACCCCGACCTGCACTGCTCATATAGCATGGGATTTCTAGCATGACCACATTTTCAGCATGCAATATATTTTTTCCATAGTGCACTTGCTGACCCCTCTATTATCTGGTAGCACACTTTAGTGCACTAAAGGACTCACATGCAGTAATGAATGTGCACCCATGAAAAACAAGGGCAAGTGTCAGCTAACTTCTTTTTTAGGTCTCAGGTTTGCACAAGTTATTGAAGGGACCAACATGGTTACCTTTCTGGCATTCAAACCACCTCAAATTTAAAAACCTTTTATAGCTTGGCTCTTTAATTGAACCCTCTTGGACATGCAGTCTTGGACATGCAGTCTTGAAGGACTAGAAAATGGGACTGTTACTTCTGGAGAGAGATCTGCAACTGTGAGTATATACTTCTGGTAATTTTCTAAAAGGAATTCTTTGTATTAAAGCTAATTAATCTGTGAATCCACTATTTTTGTTAAATCAGTCAGGGCCTAGTAGCAGCAGTTTAAGTTTAAATTTAAAACACAGAGGAGAACTTTCTGGTTACATTTCATACCCAGCAGAGAGCTTGTAGTTTAAATTTAATAGTCACTCGGGGCCTAGTAACAGCAAAGTACTTTTAGTTTAAATTTAAAACACAGAAGAGAGCTTTCTGGTTACATTTGGAACCCAGCAGAGAGCTTGTAGTTTACATTTAATAGTCACTCAGGGCCTAGCATCAGAAAATTACTTTTAGTTTTAAAACACAGAGGAGAACTTTCTGGTTACATTTCATACCCAGCAGAGAGCTTGTAGTTTAAATTTAATAGTCACTCAGGGCCTAGCATCAGCAAAGTACTTTTAGCTTAAATTTGAAACACAGAAAAGAGCTTTCTGGTTACATTTGGAACCCAGCAGAGAGCTTGTAGTCTAAATTTAATAGTCACTCAGGGCCTAGCATCAGCAAAGTACTTTTAGCTTAAATTTGAAACACAGAAAAGAGCTTTCTGGTTACATTTGGAACCCAGCAGAGAGCTTGTAGTCTAAATTTAATAGTCACTCAGGGCCTAGCATCAGCAAAGTACTTTTAGCTTAAATTTAAAACACAGAAATAGCTTTCTGGTTAAATTTAGAACCCAGCAGAGAGCTTGTAGTTTAAATTTCATAAGATGTTAGAGCCTAGTAGCAGCTAAGAGCTATAATTTAAATCAAATCAGAATATAGCTTACCTCAGCAGCACAAGACAGGGTACTGTGTAACAGCCCTCTTTTAATAAGTGTTATTTCCCTCCCTCCCTCCCCATACCCACCCACCCCTGGGATAATCGTAGCTTTATAGGTACTTACACATCTTAAAAGACAGGAGGTGCTCTCAGGTGAAGCTCATTACCCAAATCAGTCATACACTAAGGACCTGAGATTAGTTAAGCTTCAGGTGAACAAGCTATATTACACGTATTAGGTACAGTTTTATTAGTATAAATATCCATAGCAACCCTTAGTAAGTAAAGTAACTAAGATCTAAACACAAACTTAAAACTAAGATGCAGACAGCAGTCCAGCAGCGGGATGGGGGCTTTCCAGTCTTTTGCATTGAGTGTCACATGTATGATTTTCTCCCAGTTGGTGAGAGGTCTTACGTGTGCACTAGGTGCAAGGAGCTCTTTGCTCTCAGGGAACGAGTCCATTCTCTAGAGGCTAAAGTAGCAGACTTGGAAAGCATAAGACAGACAGAGAGGTACATAGACGAGACCTACAGGGATATAGTCCTGAAGTCCCACCTCCAGTCTGGCAGCATCCCTGTTGCCATGGAGGAGAGAGGTCACATGACAGGAGAGCATCATCCTGGTGTGGCAGGAAGTGATCCTGTAACTAGGACCTGTCCTCCAGGTGATGTAAAACCCCCTCGCACCGAGGAAGTTTCTCCAGGGCCATGTGCCCATGAGGGAAGGGTTAGGACAGCCGTTATAGTTGGTGATTCGATCATTAGGCATGTAGATAGCTGGATGGCTGGTGGACGTGAGGATCGCCTGGTAACATGCCTGCCTGGTGCGAAGGTAGCGGACCTCACGCGCCACCTAGATAAGGTCTTAGATAGTGCTGGGGAGGAGTCTGCTGTCTTGGTACATGTCGGTACCAATGACATAGGAAAATGTGGTAGGGAGGTTCTGGAGGCTAAATTTAGGCTTTTAGGTAGGAAGTTTAAATCCAGAACTTCCAGGGTAGCATTCTCCTAAATGCTTCCTGTTCCACGCGCAGGACCCAAAAGGCAGGCAGAGCTCCGGGGTCTCAATGCGTGGATGAGACAATGATGCAGAGATGAGGGTTTTGGATTTGTTAGGAACTGGGGAACATTCTGGGGAAAGGAGGGGCTCTTCCGAAGGGATGGGCTTCACCTTAACAGGGATGGAACCAGGCTGCTGGCATTAACCTTTAAAAAGGAGATAGAGCAACTTTTAAATTAGATAATAGGGGAAAGCCGACAGTCGCCCAAGAGCGGATGGTTCGGAAGAATGTTTCTTTGAAGGATACTACCAAAGGCAGAGAGGTTCCACAAAAGTGTAAAGTAGCCAAAATGCCCTCAAGTATGGAGCAGACAGAGCTTAAAGATCCAAATTACCCATGTCTAACAATAGCCAAATTAATATGAATAAAATACATTCTCTAAAATGCTTGTATGCAAATGCTAGAAGTCTAAAAAATAAGATGGGAGAGTTAGAATATATAGCACTAAATGAGAGGTTAGATATGATTGGAATATCAGAGACATGGTGGAAGGAGAACAACCAGTGGGACACTGTGATACCTGGGTACAAACTATATCGTAATTATAGAGCTGATCAAATTGGTGGAGGGGTTGCTCTCTATGTTAGAGAGGGCATTGAGTCAGAAAGGATTAAAGTTTTGCAGGAAACAAAATCTGCTGTAGAATCTATATGGATTGAAATTCCATGTAAAAGGGGGAAGGCAATGGCAGTGGGGGTGTACTATCGAGCGCCTGGCCAAAATTACCAAATGGATGATGAAATGCTCAAAGAAATCAAGGAAGCTAACAAAAGTTACAGCACAGTAATAATAATGGGTGATTTCAACTACCCCGGTATCGACTGGGTCAGTGTCACGTCAGGACATGCTAGGGAGATAAAGTTCCTAGATGAAATAAATGACTGCTTCTTGGAGCAGCTGGTTCATGAACTGACCAGAGGGGAAGCTATATTAGAACTAATCCTTAGTGGAACACCAGATCTAGTGCAAGAGATAAGGTTGTTGGGGCCACTTGGCAATAGTGATCATAGCATGATTGCCTTTGATTTAATTAGTGGAGGAGGGATAGTAAGGAAATCCACAGTACTACCTTTTAACTTTCGAAAGGGAGACTATGATAAAATGAGGAAAACAGTTAAGAAAAAACTAAAAGGAGCAGTTGCAAAGGTTAAAGACGTACATCAGGCTTGGCTGTTGTTGAAAAATACTATCTTGGAAGCCCAGACCAGCTGTATTCCACGCTTTAAGAAAAGTGGAAGGAAGTCCAAAAAACTGCCAGCATGGTTTAAAGGTGAGGTCAGAGACGCTGTTGTTGCCAAAAAAGCATCTTTCAGGAAATGGAAAAAAGAGCCAAACGACAAAACCTGGAAACAGCACAAGTACTGGCAAGTCAAATGCAAGGCATTGATAAGGCAGGCAAAGGGAGAATTTGAGAAGAAGCTTGCTACAGAAGCAAAAACGCGAAGTAAAGACCTTTTCAAGTACATTCGTAGCAAAAAACCTGTGAGAGAGAGTCAGTTGGTCCATTAGATGATAAAGGGCTTAAAGGAGCACTAAGAGGCGACAAGGCAATAGCGGAGAGACTGAATGAATTCTTTGCTTCAGTCTTTACTGAGAAAGATGTAGGGATGTTACCCATGACTGAAGTGGTATTTAAAGGTGCGGAAGAATTGAAGGAAATATCGATACATCGGGAAGATGTATTACAACTATTAGATAAGCTGAAGAGTAGCAAATCAACTGGGCCGGATGGTATACATCCCAGGGTGTTGAAAGAACTGAAATACGAGATTGCAGACCTGCTATTAGTAATCTGTGAGCTATCATTAAAATCATCTCTAATATCTGAAGATTGGAGGATCGCCAATGTAACACCAATTTTTAAAAAGGGTTCCAGGGGTGATCCGGTAAACTACAGACCGGTGAGCCTGACATCAGTACCGGGAAAAATGGTAGAAACCATCATAAAGAATAAAATTACTCAGCATGTAGATAGCCATGACCTAATGGGAGACAGCCAACATGGCTTTAGACAAGGAAGATCTTGTCTTACTAATCTGTTATGTTTTTTTGAAGGAGTGAATAATCAGGTGGACAAAGATGAGTCGGTTGATATTGTGCATCTGGACTTTCAGAAAGCCTTTGACAAGGTCCCTCATGAGAGACTTTTGGCAAAACTAAAGAGTTATGGGATAGGAGGCAGTGTACTATTGTGGATCAGGAACTGGTTAAAAGATAGAAAGCAGGGGGTAGGGCTAAATGGCCAATTTTCCCAATGGAGAAAGGTGAATAGTGGTGTACCCCAGGGATCTGTGCTGGGTCCGCTGCTTTTTGACATATTCATAAATGACCTGGAAAGTGGAATAACGAGTGAGGTTATCAAATTTGCAGATGACGCAAAACTATTTAAAGTTGTTAAAACCCAAGAGGATTGTGGAAAATTGCAAGAGGATCTTGATAAATTGGAAGACTGGGCATCAAAATGGCAGATTAAATTTAATGTGGACAAGTGCAAGGTTATGCACCTAGGGAAGAACAACCCAAACTATGGTTACACGATGCAAGGTTCCACATTAGGAACCACCACCCAGGAAAAAGATTTAGGCGTCATTGTGGATACCATGTTAAAACCCTCGGCCCAGTGTGCAACAGCGGCCAAGAGAGCAAATAGAATGCTAGGTATGATAAGGAAAGGAATGGAAAATAAAACAAAAGATATTATAATGCCTCTATATTGTTCCATGGTGAGACCGCACCTTGAATATTGTGTGGAATTTTGGTCGCCGTATCTTAAAAAGGATATAGCGATTTTAGAAAAGGTTCAGAGAAGAGCCACCAAAATGGTAAAGGGGATGGAAGGATACTCCTATGAAGAAAGGCTAAAAAGGTTAGGGCTCTTTAACCTGGAAAAGAGATGGCTGAGGGGAGATATGATAGAAGTCTATAAATTAATGAACGGAGTGGAACGGGTAAACGTAGATCGATTGTTTACCTTATCAGAATATAGAAAGACTAGGGGACATGCAATGAAGCTACAGGGTAAACTATTTAAGACTAATAAAAGAAAATATTTTTTCACTCAACATGTAATCAAACTCTGGAATTTGTTACCGGAGGATGTAGTAAAGGCTGTTAGTGTAGCTGGGTTTAAAAAAGGTTTGGACAAGTTCCTGGAGGAAAGGTCCATAAACCATTATTAAGAAGGGACCCAGGATATCAATGCTTGAACCAATACAAGCATTGTGGAACCTGTGTCCCTTGGGGAAACTGCTAGGTACATATGACCTAGATTGGCCACTGTTGGAAACAGAATACTGGGCTTGATGGACCTTGGTCTGACCCAGTATGGCATATCTTATGTTCTTATGTTCAGTCTTATAAATGTGGCACTTAATACACACAAATTGTAAAATTGGCACCTACACGTTCAAGACCACTTATTATTTTAGAATCTGTTTCTTCTGGATCTACCACAAACTAGAAATGCAGTTCCTATGTCTTTGTACATATTTTGCAAAAGACGCCATTTTCATTGAGCCTTTTGTAACCCAGAAGGTTCCATTTCCTACCTGAACATCATATGCCAAATCAGGCTTAAAACCTTTTTCAGCTGTCATTCTCCTTCTCAAATTCAAATTCTATTAGAGATGCTTGTGCTGTCAACTACTAGGGAGACGTGGCCTCTAGACATGCATGGAGTTGTTACTAAGGTCCTGCTGACCCTACCAGGCAGGACATCAGCAGAAGTACTGTTCTCTCTGCACACATTCCGCTGCTGCTGCCGAATACTGTGTGCAGCACAGATACCTCCGCAGCAATACCAACTATGCCAATGACACCAACCCTGGCAGTCCACCACAGTCTACAGTGAGCATGTTCTGTGCACCATGTGACACATCACCCTGAGATACCTAGAGCACAGTGCCCATGCCAGTACCCTGTGCTGCAATCAGCCACTGAGCCCACTGTCCACATTGTGCACCAGCACACCCTGCCTGCACCAAGTCCCTTACTGAACCCATATACACCTTCATTGTTGCACAGTGCGCTCCTTTAGTCTTCTGCCTGAATTGGCTTGGCATTTGACAGGCAGCATGGAAACAAATCAGTTGAATGGTAAACAGCCACTACTGACTACTTTTTTTGTTGAGCATGGACCCACTGCAGAATAAGACAGCAGGAGCAACACAGTGAGAAGAGAAGAGCACCCCCCCCCCCCCCCAACAGACTTCTCAGCACAGTCCTGCCATGGAAGAGGAAGAAGAAGACTAACAGCAATGCTGCCTATCAATGGGCAGGACCAGTAAATATCAGCATCAGGGCTAAATTTACCTCTGGGCAGCTGGGCCCCTGTTATGAAGGGGCATGGGGCAGCTGCCCCTTTTGTCCATCAGTTAAAGTAGCCCTATTAAGTTTTGCAGTTAGCGTGTATTACATACAAATCCTCATCATACTTCAGAAAACAGCGGCCCTACTACATAGCCTGATAAGTGGCATGCATGCAATATTTTTACTGAAGTATACTTCAGATCTTTACCAACACAGATTTCGATGCATCAGCATCAACAGCTATGCAGTCCAGTGATTTCAGTGCAATGTCAGAACAACACGCCAGCAGCCTGGAGATAGTGGCACAACCTCTCAGTGGATGGATCAAAGATGAAAGGTTAATTGATATAAGGTGATTAAATTGGTTAAGTTGTATTTCATTTATAGCTCTCTCTCTATAGTGCAGAGCATTAATTATGCTAGCGACTTGTGTACAGAAGATTATGGGATGACTTTAATTTAGCTATTAGGAGCGATTCTCCTGGCACTCATTAATTCCAATGCAGGAAAGTTGTCTTTAAAAGATTTCCTTTTATATCCTCCAAGATAGCTCATGAATGTAATTGGCAAACTCTTGATAAAGGGTCATTAGTTAAAGATCATCTGCTGATCTATATTCATCTTTCACGATGCTAAAGTACCTCTGCATAAATAATGCTTCCTACTTCATCTGCTAAGGCGCAACTTATCACAACTTTATTTTATAGACGCAGTTCCCATATCTTGTGGCAAGCCAACAATCTGTGAGAATTATATTGCTATATTTTATGTGTTCACTTCACTTACTCAGTATGTTTACTGGGCATTTATAAAAATATATGTGGTACCCTGAGGCCTTCCCTTTTTTCCCTCCTGGGGAATAATCAAGTATATGATAACATATAGTGCATGGCTGATGATCAGAGAAAAAGACTTATTTTTTACCAAGGTTTTACAATACAAAAACGTTATCTTTATTTTGGCTTTGAGGGATATTTAACAGGCCTGGAACAGCAGCAGCTGCTTAGACAGCTACAAGAGTGGTGATGATTCTCAGCCCCTCTTGTATGGTCCTGTACCACAATGGCATATCTGCAGGGGCAGCACAAGGGGGCTGCGGGGCCATGTGCAGAGATTCATTGTGGGACCTCATTTGCATAAGGGACACAATTTGCATACATATTTGCATAATGGCAATGTGCACTAACCTTTAGTAAACATGGCTCTTAATGAGTGTATGGCTAAAGAAAGTCTACGAGATTTCTACATTACATTACCGCCAGGCATAATAGGAAGTACTATAAAGACTGCCCATTTAGAACCCATAGCAAACCCGCCATATCATAACAGCACTACCAGGACTCATAAAGCACCATACCCTACGTATCAAAAGCCAACACTACAAATATTAAACCAATGTATCTCAGAGAATACCAATACATCTCCTACTGGGGAAAGAGAACAAGTGGCTCTGTCAAATAGAAACTGCATAAACAGAATAGCTCAGTTTGGTTACACATGCAGAACATAGACTCTCACCAAACAAAGAACAAGGGATCACAATTTAGAAATAGGAAGGCAATAATTAAACTGGGAATCCCAAAAGCCAAACTTGGAATGTATAACAACATTGGAGAAATAAAATTATAAATTAATTTCTCCTTGTACTAAACAAAAAGCAAAGATGCTAACAATGCACATTTCCCAGAGTTGACATATTCCAGTTAATAAATTCAAAATAAAAAAGTATTTTTCTACCTTTTTATTTTATTTACATTCTCTTATATACCGTGCTATTCTGCATCAGTGTGGTTTACATTGAACAAACTGAAATTACATTGAACAAGGCATTATAACTTGGAGATATCTATTTTACAGGGAAAATGGGCTATGGAGGGTTAAGTGGCTTGCCCAAGACCACAAGGAGCACCTGTGGGACTAGAAACCCCAGTCCAAGGTTGCTGTTCTCTAGTGGGATTTGAACTGCTGACCTTCTGGCCTGAAGTACCTTGCCCCAACCACTAGGCCACTCCTCCACGTTTGTTGTTTGGGCATTTTATTTTTCAGTTGCAATTGCTCCAGTCACTTTCTTCTACTTTCTTTGTGTCTTCCATTTGTCCTTTCTTCTCTCTTCTAATTTTTTTCCATTCTCTCTCTACATCTGCTTTAACATACTGATCTTTCCCCTTTTGCTCTTTCCTCCATTTCTTTCTTTATTCCTTTTTCATCCACTCAGATTTCACCCTTCCATCCTCAATCCCCACTTACTCTCCCAATACCCGTCTAATCCTAGATTTTTCTTCCCTGCCACATCAAATATCTTTTCCACTCCCCTAGCCCCATCCCCATCCTCTTCTAGTCCATCCCCATCATCAGCTCCCTTCTAGTTCCAGTCCCACCCAGCATCCGCTCCCTTCTAGTCCCATTCTCCCATGCCCCCGCATCAGCGCATTTCCAATCCTAGTCCCCCAGTCCCCCATCAGCCATTTCCTGTCCTAGCCTAGCCCTCCATCTGTCCATTTTCAGTCCAAGCCTCTCCGTCAACCATTTTTAGTCCTATTTATTTATTTTAAAAACTTTTATATACTACCACTTCCCAAGATCAGTGGCGGTTTACAGGGAACAACGGAAATAAGTACATGGAACATTATGCAACATTGCGTCTATATACAAAGAACAATATAAACCAAAGTAATTATTTACAACTTATAACAAAAACTTTTGAATATTAAACCAAAGTAACTTATAACAAAAACTTTTGAATATTTACAAACTGTGGCATTTATAACTTGTGACATCAATCAGCTCTGGATAGTGTTAAATTGTAAGTGAGTAGTTAGGTAGATTGAGCTATGGGGGGTGAGAGGCCAGTCCTAGCCTCCGCATCAACCATTTCCAGTCCTAGCCCCCCCCCCCCCCCACCACCACCACTGAAGAGACCCATGCCTGTCTGACTGGCTTTAGAGGGAGCCGGAGAGGCCCTGCCTCACCTATGTACAGCCGCCGAAGTGAATAGTGCCATTTTTCTTCACTTTGGCAGCTTTACAGAGGTGAGCTGGGGCCTAGGGCCTCCCTGGCTCCCTCTGAAGCCGGCCCTGCCAGGAGCTAAACATCATGTATGGGATGTTGGTGCAGGACCCCCTGGAGCGCAGGCCCTGTGCAAACAACTTTCTTGCCCAATGGACAGGCTGGCCTTGCTTCTCTAGTTCTGCTCCTCAATAAAAGGGGAATTTGTCACAGAAAGAACTCTCTCCATTACAAGAAAGTGTTTTAAGCAAAGGTCTTTCCTTTGTTCCTAAAATCATGCATGATTCTTTTTCTTTCAGAGTAGATATAGAGAAGTTCATATGTAAAGATCATGATTCCATAACATGTGCGTCCAGCCTGCGAAAACGTTTAAATTAAAAATGGGCCTCTTTTGACCCTAATTCCACATGTGGAGGTCTGGATGTGCCTGCACATCCGGAATCGGGGACGTAGATGTTTTCGGCGTGGCACACTCAAACCCTGGGACGCGGGTATACGCTGCAAGAGCCTGGATGTCCTTCATTTTGGCAAATTCCAAAAAGATGTACAGATCCGCTGCTGCCTACCTCCGTGTGGCCACACCTCCTCAGTTAAAACATGCATACCCAAAGCTGCTCCTCATATTGATGGTGTGGTGCTCATGCAAACTACCCATAATACAGAGGTGCTGATGCAAAACAGACCATATAAGCTGGTTCTTTGCATAACGAGAACACTGCAAAGTGATCCCTGTGCACTCAGAGAAGTTACAACAACAAGTAGAAAGTGATATGATTGTCCTGACATACCTTGCAGCACAACATACATGGCAATACGTAAACATTTTAGTTGTGCTTGCACTGGTCATCTCTGACAACAGTCTGTAGAATGCTATGTATGGACCGAAGATATCAGAAATAGTCCTCTACATCTCAGTGTCAGAGCATATCCCTGACATTAAATAGGGACCCTCAGACTGAGTGCATGCGCCAACACAAACATCACTACTACGTGCCCAAGAGCACCAACATCTGTATATAAATGTGCACATCTGTCAGACCATTGATGGTGCTGTTTGCCCTTTTGCATGCATTCATTCTGAGGGTCCCTTATCGCTGACAGGGATATGCTTTGATATTTAGCCAGAGACCCCATTCTGATGTATCTTGGCCAATCACACTGGCACCTGGTCATGCTGCGGTCATCCCTACAGACCAGATACTGGCCAGGCACTGATGTCCCCCCAAAATTGTGGTTGTGCACACCAGGTCCTCCCATGCATTCCTTTAACCACACACACACACTCTCTCTCTCTCTCCATGCAATCACACAAAACCTACATCTGCAGCACAGGTGCCCTGCACCTCTAGAAAACAACTAATATAACATAATGGCATGGAAGTCCAGAACTATTAATCTGATCTGCATTTCTCACCCACACATGCATCCATCTTATACTCACCCACATACATTCCCTACATCAATGGTCCTACTTCTCGGAAGACAGGAATTGTTAGGGTGCCCTAGATTGTCTCCTCTAGCTCACACAGCAAATGTCAGCATAGGCCGAATAATCATCATTGTACCTCTGAATATTTCTGTAGGGGTGTTTATTAATGTGTCTTTACCATACAACCTTCCCTCACCTCTATATTCTGTTCAAAACATCTTTGTCACAGCCATTCATGTACAGTATATGGGACACATTGCAGAGTAGAGTAGAAATGTTTCTAAGTCCTGGTCTTATTCCATGTTTCCGCTAGTATAACGTGGACGTCCATGGGAAACACACAGAACATACACAAGCTTTTCCTGAATATACATTGTATGTCTCCACCCCCTCCCGTCCATGTTCTGAGATCCCCGTGCTATTGCCGTGTACATACAGGGCCATGGGGGTTGTATAATATGGTCATAGATGTTCTCGCTAGAAAAACGTCTACACAACACATCCAAAGGGCTCATTCGTGTCCTAGAATAACCCCAAAGTTAATATTAAAGCATTTTTCGGAAAGAGAGAAAATTAGATAGTATCTGGGTCTATTGACAATGATAACAGTAGTAGAATTAAGCTATCATTTAAGTCATCCTGGAACCCTGCCGGGCCATATCATCCTGCAATAGCTACGTTCAGGGAGCTTGTATTTAGAGATGTGCACCAATTGAAGTTAAACTAACCCCAGTTGATAACACATAAACGTACTTGGGCAGAACATACAGCTCTAGCACAATTGAAATCTGATCCTGTGTTACTAATAAAAAGGGCTGATAAGGGGGGAGCCATTGTTGTAAGGCAAGCAGAGTCATAAAGGCCCGATGTTCAAGTAGGCAGGCTATGCACTACTACATCACAAAGCCCTGCCCGCTCACCCCTAACCTCGGATATTCCATGCCACAGAAATAGCATTGAATATCTGGGTTTGGAGCACATGCCTCTGAGTGGTCGAGGCTAACCAGGTAGTGGAGATATTGCACCGCTACCCATTTAGCATCCACAGCTGAGACTAGGCAAACCAAAAGCTCTTCTAGTTTTAGCCGTGGATCGCTAACTGGGTAGTGATGTAATATTGCTGCTACCAAGTTAATCACAGTCTCCACCTCTGCTCTATCCTAGAATGTCCCCATCATGCCCCATTGCTAACCGGATACCGTCGGGGCATGTAGGGGACTTAGACAGGGATATTCAATGGTACTAACAGTGTAGCTGCATTTGAATATCCCTGTTTAAGGCATTTACATGGTTTACTGAGCTGTAATCCAAAATACAAATCAAACCCTGTACTATGCTTTACTCAAATAGTAACAGCCAATATTAATCTAATTTCTTTTAGCAGGCAAAAATGACCTCAGGATGGCTAATATCCCTCATACAGTGACAAGTCACTATAGGGAAATAGCAGACGCTTCACATCACAGGTCAAATAGCCTATACCATCCAACCTAATAAATACAACCAATCATACAAACTTAATACACCCCAAACAATTCACTCAGGAACCTATATCCAGTAATCTTCACAAACATTCACCACATAAATAACACACACTCATTAAAAGCGTCTCACTTAAATAATCATGGCAGTACATCTGGAGTCATCAGTGCAGTCCCAAAGCTGAAAAAACATAACACAGAATTACTCCCATGTAATAGTATAGTGTCTACCCTGCAGAAGAGATGGACATTGATTAATTCACATCCTATATTAAAGGATTGTCAGCTGTAGGTGGCATACACTAGGGGGCGCAATCTTCGAGATGCTTTGTGCCCCGCTGTATTACGTGTATCTTGTCAGACGGCTGCCTGGGTGAGAATCTTCACAGTCTTGGCAAGTGCATATATCTATATGATTTGCAAGGGATTGTGGGCAATGCAGTTCATTCACACCAGACACAGCTGCTCACAATAATTAGTTGTGTTTTTGGGTAAAGCCAATAAGATATTTATTTATGGGGTTATTTCTCCCAACACAGATATGCTTGGTAGCACATAAATCAGGTTACTTGCTTTCAGTGTTAAACTTGGAAAACAAAATCAGGAAAACAACATTTTAACTTGTCAGGCAATCAAAGCAAAATAAATAAGACATGGTTGGTAACAAACTGGTCTTTTCTGTAGGCTTTAGCTAATATTCTCTTAGCAAAGTATCAAACAACAAACAGAAGCCACAAAGAAGGAAAAAAAACTGTTCTTTTCAGGTAAACTTCTTATATCTTCCCACATAGATTCAGAAGTGATTCTCTTAGAGCTCACAAGCAATTAGGTAAGGCTCAATTGCTAGCAGTTATCCAGCTGAAACCCCTTAGCTGGCTTGCTTTCTACTGCGTGGCTAAAAATCCTACTCATGAGCTTTTCTGAGTAGATTAAAGAACAAGTTTGTATTTCTTTGTGATGGTTGCTGTACTTTATAACAGAAAATCACCAAAGGAGTTTAGACAGAGAGCAGTCCATGTAAACAGATTCTTCATCTGCTATCACCCCCTCTTCTTCAACAAGCATGGGTTCAATATCATGGATTGGCACAGATGAATCTCCCAATGGAGCACTTTCAGGAGAATACTTGTTTCCCTGCTGTCTTTCAAGGTTATAGCTAGGGCATAGATCAGTGTTCATACCTGAGCTTCCATTGCTGTTAGAGTTCCTCTCTATATAGCCTGGCCAGTATGTAGTCCAGTTCTTATGTCCAGCCTTCCAATCCAGATCCCTGGACACTGGATCTCTCTTCACATACCTTCTGGCACGGGTCTTAGGGTCCCTTCCACGTGCAGCCGTCTCCCTCACAGGTACCGTCTGGAGATTCCTAGCTCTGCAGCACCATTCCTCTGGCTTTCCCCAGTCCAATGGTGTATGCTGGCCCTTGGAATGTCTCCCAGTATACGTACTGCTCTGGACTCTTCTAGACCTCTCAAAGGCTTTTCTCCTCTTTCTTCCAAAGGGTTTCTTTCCCTCTCTGTCCGTCCGGTTTGGCTTCTGCTTCTGATGATCCTCCTGATGATGAAGATGATCAAGCTCAAGCTGCTTCTCTGTAGAATAAACTCTACCTTTATTCTGCTTAGATGAGTGCTCCTCCCTAACACAGCGCAGCTGTTCTGGATCAGGCCCTGCCCTTTGAGATGAGTGCTTAGGGATTACCTCATAGCCCTCCTGATTGAACACACGTTTCCCCACTTCAGCTCCTCTAATGGCTGTTGGAAACCTGGTGCATTCTGGGACTGGTAGTCTTTTATGGCAAAATTCTGTTTTCTTATTTCTACCAGAACTGACAGGTTGCTTGTTCAGAGTCACTTCACCTTTTCTATAGCTCCTTCCTGAGCTATGATAAGCTTCCTAATCACAATCTCCAACTACAGAACCTTCTAAATGTCATGTGCGATGTCAAAGATGTACGTATTGCAGTTTGATGGCCAATGAATTATGTGCTGCCTTTGTTAAGAGGGGGTGTACTCCCCGATTACGAGTTACCACTACCTGTAACACTACATTTGTGGTTTATGCCTTGTGGTGTTCATGTCCTTTACTGTATGTGGGGAAGACTTCTAGAGCTTTAAAAGTGAGGATGGCAGAACATAAATACAGTTTACATAAACAGCGTTCTGACACTCCATTAGTGCAGCATTGTATAGAGTTTCAGCATAACTTTGAAGATCTTAAATGTACTGTAATTGATCATGTTCCTTTTAATATCCGACGGGGAGATCGAGGAAAACAACTGCTACAATTGGAACAACGTTGGATTTATAAACTGAACTCTTTGCATCCAAAAGGACTCAATGACAAGATTGAGTGGTCTCTGTTTCTTTAATTCTGTTGCACACTGTTTAGCAGTGGCCATCTGTGTGTTCTGCTGGCTGGCCTCTGTAGCTCCGCCTCCTGCTTCTGTGCTGCTGATGTGGCAGATTTTGATTGGTGGGTGAGTGTTTTTAGTGTCGGTTAGTTGCTGGGGTGTGGTTTTCAACATGAGGAAAAGTTTGTTAGACCTAGGCTTTTTTGTTCCATTGCTGTAAGCCCTTTTGATAAAGCCTTTTGGTGAAACGGAAGCTTGCATCAAGGGCAAGCATGGAGAGTTGAAGTTTTAAGTCTAGAACCTGAAAGAGAAGTGTTTTTCCTCAAGTTCTGGCTGGTTCATTGAGCTGGCTTTGAGCAGTGTGCTGAAGAGCCGTTGGTTTTGGTCCCGTTGAGGCTGTGTGCTGCTTAAGCTGCTTACTTCAGATAAGTACAGTGTGCTCTTATTTGTGAGCCTATATTTACATGGGAGTAATTCTGTGTTATGTTTTTTCAGCTTTGGGACTGCACTGATGACTCCAGATGTACTGCCATGATTATTTAAGTGAGACGCTTTTAATGAGTGTGTGTTATTTATGTGGTGAATGTTTGTGAAGATTACTGGATATAGGTTCCTGAGTGAATTGTTTGGGGTGTATTAAGTTTGTAAGATTGGTTGTATTTATTAGGTTGGATGGTATAGGCCAGCGATGGCGAACCTATGGCACGCGTGCCAGCTGTGGCACGCGAAGGCCTTGCAGCTGGCACGCGGGCCATAGGTCTGCAAAAAAAAGAAAAAGCTGTCTCTGACTGCTGCCGCGGACGCGGCAAGGGCAGAATGCAGCGTCCCGCGGGGCCCCCTCCGCCCGCTAAGCCCCTCTGCAAGAGCTTTCAGATTCGCGAGGGAGAGCGTCTCCCTCGCGTCTCTGTTAAGCCCGCAGGGGCTAATGGGAAATTTCCCATCAGCCCCTTTAGACGCGAGGGACTGATGGGAAATTTCCCATTAGCCCCTGCGGGCATAACCGAGACGCGAGGGCGACGCTCTCCCTCGCGAATCTGAAAGCCCTTGCATCGGGGATTCGCGGGCGGAGGGGGCCCCGCGGGACATTGCAATCTGCCGCGGCAGCAGCCAGAGCCTGCTTTTTTTTTTTTTTAATTTGCCGGGGGGGGGGGGGGGGTTAGGACTGCTAATGGGCAGGAGGAGGGGGGGGTTAGGACTGCTAATGGGCAGGAGGAGGGGGGGGGGTTAGGACTGCTAATGGGCAGGAGGGGGGGGGTTAGGACTGCTAATGGGCAGGAGGGGGGGGGTGTTAGGACTGCTAATGGGCAGGGGGGGGTGTTAGGACTGCTAATGGGCAGGGGGGGAGGTTAGGACTGCTAATGGGCAGGAGGGGGGGGGGTAGGACTGCTAATGGGAAGGAGGAGGGGGGGGGTTAGGACTGCTAATGGGCAGGAGGGGGGGGGTTAGGACTGCTAATGGGCAGGAGGGGGGGGTGTTAGGACTGCTAATGGGCAGGGGGGGTTAGGACTGCTAATGGGCAGGAGGGGGGTTAGGACAGCTAATGGGCGGGGCGGGGGGGGTTTAGGACTGCTAATGGGCGGGGGGGGGGGTCTTTAAAACTGCAAAGGGGGTGGGGGGGTTAGGACTGCTAATGGGCGGGCGGGGGGCGGGGGGGGGTTAGGACTGCTAATGGGCAGGAGGGGGGGTTAGGACTGCTAATGGGCAGGAGGAGGGGGGGGTTAGGACTGCTAATGGGCAGGAGGGGGGGGGTTAGGACTGCTAATGGGCAGGAGGGGGGGGTGTTAGGACTGCTAATGGGCAGGAGGGGGGGTGTTAGGACTGCTAATGGGCGGGGGGGTTAGGACTGCTAATGGGCTGGGGGGGTTAGGACTGCTAATGGGCGGGCGGGCGGGGGGGGGTAGGACTGCTAATGGGCTGGGGGGGTAGGACTGCTAATGGGCTGTGGGCTGATGGGGGCTGTCTGGAAATGGGGTGATGGGGGTTTAGGGCTGGAAGTGAGTTGATGGGGGGGGCTAGGACTGGTATTGGGTTGGGGGGTTGCTAGGACTGGAAATGGGCTGATGCAGGGACTAGAAGGGAATGGATGCTGGGTGAGGCTGGAACTAGAAGGGAGCTGATGTTGGGGGAGGATTAGAATGGGATGGGGCTGGGAGAGTAAAATGGAGAGGGGAAAAATATTTTGTGTGGGAGGGATAAAAAATCTACAATCGGCCGGGTATTGGGAGAGTAAGTGGGGATTGAGGATGGAGGGGTAAAATTTGAGTGGATGAAATAGGAATGAGGAAAGAGCAAAAGGAGAAAGATTAGTATGTTAAAGCGGATGTAGAGAGAGAGAATGGAAAAAAAAAACAGAAGAAAGAAGAAAGGACAAATGGACAGCAGATGATGGAGAGTTAGCAGAAAACATGAAGAAACCAGAAGAAAGTGGCTGGAGCAATTGCAACTGTGTAACTGAGCTGAGGTATTCTGTTTATGTAATTCCTTTTTGACATTGCCACTTGTTCTCTTTCCCCAGTAGGTCATGTATTGTTATTGTCTGAAATGTATTGGTTTAATATTTGCAGTGTTGCCTTTTGATAGGTATGGTGTGGTGCTTTGTGAGTCCTGGTAGTGCTGTTAGGATACGGCGGGTTTGCTATTGGTTCTAAATGGGCAGTGTTTGTAGTAGTTCCTAATGTGCCTGGCGGTTGGCACTGGATTATAGTAATGTAGAAATCTTTTAGTCTGTCTTTATCCATACACTCATTAAGAGACATGTTTACTAAAAGTTAGTGTATGTTAGCATTATGCAAATATTTATGCAAATTGACGTGCTGGCACTTTGAGGAAATTCTTTGGTTTTGTGCGGCAGTTTGGGCACTCGGGCTCAAAAAGGTTAGCCATCACTGGTATAGGCTATTTGACCTGTGATGTGAAGCGTCTGCTATTTCCCTATAGTGACTTGTCACTGTATGAGGGATATTAGCCATCCTGAGGTAATTTTTGCCTGCTAAAAGAAATTATTGTAATAAGATTAATATTGGTTGTTACTATTTGAGTAAAGCATAGTACAGGGTTTGATTTGTATTTTGGATTATTGCTTCCCTGAGACAGCTTTGTGGTGTTCTATTACTGAGCTGTAAACCATGTAAATGCTTTTCGAATATCGGCCCATAGAGCTGAAATTTTGTGCCAGTTGGCGGATAGCACCACTTAAAGATCATTGTCTAGAGATCTAATGAGTGAATTACAGACTATAGTTAAAGAGCTTGTGCTAAAGAATCCTATGTGAAAGACAAGGCACTTTTTGAACATTTTAGCTGAGTTTGAGGATTTAAGCCATGGCCACCTTGGATGTAACTTCTTTATATACCTATATCCCCAAGGAGAAGCCCTAGATATTATAAAAGCTTTGCTAAGGGATAGAGGGGATTTAAGTAATGAGCAAGTTAGAGTCATAAGATCTTTGGTGGAGACTGCAATGACAATAATTGTTTTCTTGTTTGAGGATAAATATTACCAGCAAATCACGGGCGTGGCAATGGGTGCAAAATTTCAGCAAACTTTCTTATGCATGTTTTGAGGAGAAATGGTTACAGGAATTTCCATTATTTTATGGTGACATTTTATAGATGATGTGTTTTTATTGTGGAAGGGCAGTGAGGTCCAGTTACAATAATATGGAGTATGGTTAAATGTGTGTGAAAATCACATCCTGTTTTCTATGCTGTTTAATTCTGAGAATATCTCCTATCTTGATTTGTTCATCAAGAAAGGGCCTAAACATATATCGATATCGAGTTGGGCAGGCTATGCACCGTGGCGGCGCATAGCCTGCCTGCTGACCCCTTTAACCCGGATTTTCACTTCTGCACCAGCGGAAGTGAAAATCCATGTAAGCCTGCACATCCCAGCAGCTGCAGAGGCTACATGGGTAGCAGCAATTTTCGATACTATCTGCATAGCCTCTATGCCCTAAAGATAGGCGAGGTAAAACCTTGCCTATCTTTGAGGTGCAGAGGGCTATGCGGGTAGCATTGAATATCGCTATTACCTGTGTGGCCCCTTCCTCCACCCCTGCTCTGCCCCAGAATGTCCCTAACACGCCCTGATACTATGTAGATAGCATCTATCCGCGTTGGGGACTTAGCCGGGATATTTGAAGGACACTACCCGTGGAGGTGCCGTTTGAATATCCCGGATAAGGTCCTTACACAGTTAACTAAGGAAGTTACATGTGTAAGGGCCTTCAGATATCAGGCCCTTAGAAACCCTTGTCCACAAGAAGAATATGGACAGGAAAACTTTGTAGCACTATTCAAGTGCACACCCCATAACATTAAAAAACAGCTTACCCTTTTCCCAATTTATCAGATGCCGATGTAACTGTAGTTCTTGGAGAGCTTATTTAGAATGATCAGAAGGTTTATTGCAAGATTTTATGCATTTTGGGCTTTATTCTTTTATCTTTATTGTTTTTGTCCTTTTGATTTGCTTTATTAACTAGTTTCACATAATTGTACTATAATTTATTTTTAGTAAGCTTTTATGTTTTATGTTTGTCACTTTGCTTCTTATTGAAGACTTCTCTTTTATTTGGTTGAATTTTAAAGAGTAGTCCACTATGTTTTATATGCATGTACCTGGTTCTTATGTTTTTATGTTTTAATATTAATATTTATGTTTCTATTTGTTGGAGGTTGATCCCCTGAAGAAGGCACTTAGCCGAAACACGGCCTGAGTAAGGGTAGCTTCAATAAAGGCTGTTTCCTTCCCCTTGAAAGCAAGAGGTTGTGACTATTCTTTTCACCTCGCTCCTGCCAGTTGCTTGTTCCTTCTGTGACTGTGAGTGCTGTTCTTGTGACCCTTTGGTTGTTTTGGACACTATGGGCTCAATATTCTTCTGGGCAGCAGCTCATAACCCTGCCTGCTGACCCTTAAACCTGGATATTCTATGTCAGGGTCATATGCTGCCCCGATATTGAATATTTGGGTATCGCTGCAGAACCCGGAAGCTGCTGAAGCTAAATGGGCAGCAGTGATATTGCATGCTGCATGGTTAGCGCCTGCACCATAAAGATAGATGAGAGTTTTCCTAGCCTTTTTTTTCGGGGCATAACACTAACTAGGCAGCAGTCAATATCACTGCTACTCAGTTATTTTGTACCCCATCTTTGCGCTGCCCTGGAACACCCCCGACACGCCTCAATGCCAACTGGATAGCATCGGGGTGCATAGGGGACATGATGGGGATATTCAGAGGCACTACCCATGTATGTGCCATTGAATATCCCCATTGAAGGCATTTACATGGTTTACTAGGCTGTAAACCGTGTAAATGCCCTTCGAATATTAGGCCCTATATTTTCCACCTGAAGAAAATGGGTCTGAAAGGAGCATGCATTGCAGCACCTCATTATCAAATCATGATGCATGCTCCCTTCAGACCCATTCTTTCCAAAGGAGGAACAGGGATCATACAAAGAAAAGGAATGGGAGGAGGTAATCCACCTCACACAAAGATTCATTAGAGAAGAAATGCATGCCTCATCACTCCTTCAATATTGTAGGAACCAAATGATTCCCAGGGGTCTGCAGATCAACAAAGCCCCTGGAATGTTTACCGATGATGAGGCATTCATCCGGAATTGGACAGCTATACAGTACTTAACAAATGTTCCTTGGATCTAATGATTCTGTTGATTAACACTTCCAAATGCAAGACAGAAAAAAATTCAGAAGGACATAGATGTTAAGTTAGATGCTCTAAAAGATAGTGATTCTCGTTATGAAACACTTTAAAGACTATGATAAAAACCTTATAGATTACCAAAAACTTATTAAAGACAAAAAACGAGAAATATTGCAGGGATGAAGAGGACTATAGGAAGGAGTCTGTCTATCCCTCGAATAATAAACATTTTAACACTAGGAGTGAATCCTCCAGTCACAGGAATTACCTTCCTGAGAGAAGACAGACCCCTAAGGTTAGGACACCACAGGAATCACAAGATTCATGTTTAGAGCAGGCCAGAAAGAGAAATTGTAGTCAACTAGATAATCAGGTTGTCAGTTCAACTCCTTTGTTCCCCTCTGAATAGGCTGGCCTCCGTTGGGATTTTCACATGGATCAGTTGTGGAAAGGCGGGGGACCGGGACAGAAGCTGTGATATCAAAGGACACTATAGTTTCTCCGATCCTTCTACCCAGCAAGAGGGAGAGGGAGAAGGAGAAGGATAGGGAGAGGGGCAGTGACAAGGAGACCCTCCTACTGCAATTAGACAGCAGTGTTATTAATCTTTCCAACAATAGGTTGAGTGATTTGGAAATACGGGTCCTTAGTAAGGTCCTGTCCTTTGTTCCCTCCACAAAACATGTACTTTTATGCATGTATCTTTACAAATTTTTTAGAAAACTGAAGATTATTCACTTTTTTGCACAGCAAGGAGGGTTATCTGTAGACACCTCAGTGGCCAAGAAGCTTCCACTTGGGTCCACCTGATACCACTAACCCCATTCTGGATACCTTTGAGGAAGGGGTTCTCAAAAGAATAGAAAATGTATACACCAGAAAGTCACATATGTATTTTAATATTGCTAAAATGGAAAGAGAAGCACTTATGAGATTAAGAAATAATCCAAATTTTGTGATTAAATCTGCTGATAAAGATGATGTGTTAGTACTCACAAATAACAAAAGAGAACCTTAAAGAAGTATCCAGGCAACTTCAAGCCAAAACGTTTATGAATGACTGGATGGGAATCCTATTACCCCACTGAAGATCAGCCTTGATTCCCTGATCCAAATAGGATTAGAAATTGCATATCTGACTAAAAAAGAATATGATTTCCTTAGGGTGCACAACCTGTTACACCTATGACATATGTTTTGACCAAAATTCATAAAACTCTGGTTAACCCACCTGGGCGTCCAATTATTTCTGCTATAGGGCCTCTATTTGAGTCAGTTTCAAAATTTGTGGATGTTTTCCTAAGACCCTTTGGGGTATGTTTACTAAGGGTGCACAGGTTGTCAAGTGTTAACAGCAGTGGTAAGGGTATTATTGTGTGGGGTGGGGAGTAGGCATTTTGGCGGTAAGGGTGCTTAGCTCCACTTATCAGATGCTAACAGGATACCGGGCATTAAGGTGCCAAGCATGCACCTTAAGGCCTGAAAATGGCATTCACCTTAAAGCAGGTTAAGGGAGCCCTTGTGAAAGTCACAATTTGTGTGATGGATGGAAGGATAGGGAGGTGATGGATACGTCAGATCCATATGTATCCTATGTGTTAGTAAGTAGGATGAACATGTAGGAGGCATCTGTACTGTATTAGTGAGGGGTGCCCACGTAATCTGCTGTAATGTTAGTGTGTGGCATTGGACTGGGAAGAAGGGTCCCCTGGCAGAGTCCGCATCATCACATTGTGGGAATCAAAAGGATGACTGAGCAGGAATCATGACATGCAAGTCATTCACAGGAGAGGAGTCAGTGATACATTCTAAAGATTAAAATGTTCCTGTGTGGGCCATTGTGTAGCGATCGGCAGGAGAATACATGACTGTACATAATGGGCAGAATGGGCAGAAGGATGGATGGCGGTAGATAAGAGTGCAGTATAGCCTTGCTGCCCTGATGTACTTGTACAAATGCAGTTGTAGTGTGTGTGAAAAAATAGTAGCTGTGCCATTGTGAAGGTCCAATACCAGCTATTTGGGTATGACAGCTGTCTCAGCTTTTCTAACCACCATACATTTTTCCTGACACATGTGCATATAACAACTGGACAAGTGTTTCTCATATTGGCTATATGGAGCAAGTAAGGATGTGTGATGATCCCTGCAGGTAGCCATCCTAGGAGTGGGATGTGCCTGCATGTACTGCAGATATGTGATGGAGCCAAAGATGTTCAGTAACAATTATAATGAAACATTCCATCATGTACAACTCATGTGTCATACATCTTTGCAATGAGTTACAGCAGAGCCAATAAAGTCATGATATCAGATAGGCATGATTGCAATGTGCATGTTTGCAGACCTAATGTACTATTTTAACAAATAAAAAAGTATAAGATGTGTATCCTCCAGTCAATGCAGACCCCGAACTGCTTCTGGTAGTATATTAAAGTGAGTTTCCCACAGCCACAAAGAGAACAATTGGGATTCAAACGCTGGTCTGTCACTTACTGAGCCAATGCTCTAGCCATTAGGTTACACTAACACTTTTCTGCACAGCAATGTTTAGAATCAAAGAGCCTGCAGGTCACTGCCTGCAATGGATGAAACCCATGGACATGAAACAACGCAGCTGGCACAATCTGAGACAGTGGTACACCGCAGCTAAAGCCTGCCTACAGTGCCACACATGCAGTATGCACTGCACTGGACACACCATACTATAGCTGCATAATAGACATAGAGCTGTGGAATACATATCTTGTCTAAAGACCAAGCCACATGTGAGGTCCAGATGCCCGTTCCTCCACTGTACCTCCAATGCAAAACAACAGTCACACTCAGAGGTTCACTGCACCACAGTGTGGCACTAACCCCTGAGGCAGCACATGTGCAGCGTGTGCAGACACTGCAAGATAGGTATACCTGCACATACACCTAACTCAAACCACATTCATGACCCCTACAGTCCATCAGGGGGTCATGCACATGTCTTCCAGCATCATAGAAGACAAGCAGGTACTGGGCAATGCTCCTGTCAGGTTTCCTGCTGGTTTGAATGTGATCAGCCCCCTGATGCAGGCTTACAGCCGAAACTTGGCCAAGTTGGATCTTGAGCCTTGAAGGTTTTGAAATAAAGGCTTTTTTTTATGATCAACATCAGTGATAGGGCTGTACTTTCCTCTGCTTTTTCTGGATTTCAATGCTCCAGTGATCACACTCACCACTATGGCTGCAATTGGGGCTTTGGTATCTGTTAGCACTTCCATTACCTCCATTAACCATGATGCACCGCACAATTTGAGCAGATATATAAAACTGATGCCCGTATGGAGAATACAGCGATCCATCACATCAGCTCTGTAAAATGCAAGGGCATCGTGTGCTTCCTACACATAACAGCTGCCATATTTCCAGCAGTCACCCTGAATGTGAGGAAGGGAACACATCACCTGGTCTGCAGAACAAGCCCTGCAATATATGGATTCTCTAGGTGCTAGAACAGGTCTATATCACTGCTAGTGTACAACAGGTATTTTTTGCAGTATGTGATGCTAGTCATTTTGTATTTTGTACAACTGCAGAATGCCAAAGTGGCCTTTCTTATCTGGGTTTTGTATCCTGCTCTATTGTCCAAGAATTCTGCACAACATCTCATGTCAGTTCCTGAGATTGAGACAGTTGTTTCCAAGGAAGCTGAATGCTGAGAGTGTTGTCTAGGTAAGAAGGGTGGGTGCTGACACCAAGCAGAAAGCCCTACCAAGATCATAGTTATCAGGAGGTTACCAACAACAGCTGCTAGTCTCACTTTCTGGGAAATCCAATCATTTAGATCAATCACAGACACTCTGCATATGTTGGGCAACACTGACATGTGGCAGCTACTCACATACTATCTGTGCCCAGTCTGCTAGTCAACACACATTGCATGTGCATATAGCCACAATGAACACATGGGCTTTGTACAAACAGCATAGACAACCAACAACCTGTCTAATGACTGGAGTGCCATAAAACAAGCAACACCTATATCAATGTCATGTCCCTAGCCATGGACACTGCAAAACTGGCCAGTGCAGCACATGCATTCGCCCATGCTGTAGACACATTGCCTCCCCCCCCCCCCCAAGAGCGTGTAGAAGTAAGGCAGGTTAGACATGGGGTTGGATGTTGGAACAGTTGCTGCCAACACATATGCCACCATTCCCTGTCTCTTTGTACTCTAACAACATCCTTGTGACTGTCACACTTAGCACCCATTGGGAGCCAGTGAGGCTGTCATGTAGACCCTCTGAGGTAACACATGCAGACACCTAGTAGGCCTGCATAGCTTCTGGCCATCTGAACATAGGCTTTGGCCAGCAATTCCAGCTATGAAGGGCACATTCTAAACATGTATGGTACTATTACTCCCCACCCCTACCCCCACCCCAACATTCACCTCCAGACACTGCCTTCCCATATGATGGCATGCAATGCAGAGACCAACATGACATCCTGTGCTACATATTGGCAGCTGGAATTGTGCATGCACCATTCAAAGGTCAGAGTCCCACTGTCACAATCAGGCACACAGGTGCATTTGGACTCTCATTTGGGGTTATAGGTAATGTACTGCTGGATGTTTTGGCCAATGAACAGTAGACAGTGTTGAGGTGCATATTTGCCTGATATGGACCTGCCTGTATGTGCGACTGCAGCATGGGACAAGAGTAACATGCATGCAGGTAAATCTCAGAATCCTGCCAGTGTCACCAACTAAGTGAATGAATTGGACATTCACAGAGGCCAGCCCTCCCCTGAGCCTAGTTTCCTATAGACTGCAGCTGTGCCAAGTCAGCTGACAGTGTTGCCATAGATAAAGCTGTTATGGCAGTTGGCATTAATCAGGCCTCTCACCTGTGCAACCTGGTGTGTCCTAAGTCCTGGAGGCTCTGTCAGAGGTGAGGGTCACAACACACACACTCCTGCTCACTCCAGTCAAACCAGCAGGTAATTTGGGAGCTGCACAACAGTGTCATATTGGGAGGTAAGTGTATTATTTATTTATTTACATTCTCTTATATACCGTGCTATTCTGCATCAGTGCGGTTTACATTGAACAAACTGAAATTACATTGGAGATAACTATTTTACACTTGGAACATGGAGATAACTATTTTACAGGGAACTTGGAGATAACTATTTTACTTGGAGATAACTATTTTACAAGGAACATGGGCTATGGAGGGTTAAGTGGCTTGCCAAGACCACAAGGAGCACCTGTGGGACTAGAAACCTCAGTCCTTCCGGCCCAAGGTTGCTGTCCTCTAGTGGGATTTGAACCCCTGACCTTCTGGCCTGAAGTACCTTGCCCCAACCACTAGGCCACTCTGAGGGTTTTGCTGTGGGGATGGACCTTAATGATGGTGAAACTGGGAATGCATTACAGCATCACAGGTGCAGGTTGCAAATACTTACTGAAAACTAACCCTCTGTTTGTAAATGGTGTTTCATACAGTATGTGGGGTTGCTCTATAGATGACCAGCAGCATGTCATATGCACAGCCATAGAGCCTGGGCACCACACGTATGCACAGTACATTGTTGTATCTCTCTCTCTCACACACACACACACACACACACACACACACACACACACACATGACCCCATTGTCCAAAAGTGGTGCAGGTTGACATTCTTATCTTTCCCTTAGGTGTTCCACCTTTGTCAAACCTACTCAGTGTGTAAGTGCTATTAGCAGGCTCTGTAATGCTTGGGCACTGTCAATGCCTATTCAGTGTACAGGCATTATTATCACCCTCTGCAATGCTCATGTGCTGTCAATGCCTACTCGGTGTGTCAGTGCTATTGATGTGCTCTGCCATCCAGCCGTGGGTGGTGCAGCTTCTCAGTGCAGCAGCCAAGTGTGTGGACTCATGCTGGAGGAAACGTTGAAGGTTGCACATGCTGATACAGTTCTGGAAACATAGGATAAAGTTAACACACCTGGACATACCATTCCTGATCCACAGGCTAGTCTTGAACCCATGACACTTCTCTTATACACACACTAGCCATGTATTTGGAGCCACAGCACAGCCATGTGGGTGAAACAATCAATTGGTTATATGTTGTCATTGTCAGGATGCATGAGGGCATGAGTTGGGGTAGGCCTATGTCTGCTTAGATCTCTGCAGGCTCTGTGCCATACTTGTGTGACAAGGTATGTTCGGCAGGTGTGGGAGGGGGACATCTTGTAATGTCTGTATGTTGCATTGCCTTGCTGTGCTGCTGGTTCTACTCGCATTCATGTCTTACATATGGGATCTATCGAGTCAAAGGGGCAGGCCATGATACATGAACACACACATTCCAGACCATGGGTGACCTAGCAGGATGACCAACATACCCATTTCCTGGTGTGTGCTTGTGGGACAGTCATGGAATAATCTCATATTTTTCAGACCACCATAGCTCATCTGAATTCACATGTGGCTCAGATGGATATAACTGACTGAGTACATACTTATGGAGGGGTCACTGGTTTACAAACAAATTATAGGTCATCATTTGGCAGATGAGGGGGCAGCGTTGTCATTTTTCCTCTGACATGAGCTGTTATCATCTTTCATAGTGTTCCTGCCTCAGTGGCATATTTTTCCCCCCACATGCAGATATCCACTCAATATGTACAAGTGGGGCACATCCTGATCCCAGGGCCAGCCCATCCACTAGGCATACTAGCCGGGAGCCAGGATCCACCGATCATGGTAGACAGCATGCTGTCCAATCCCTCCCTCCCTGCAAGATTGGCTTCAGTGCTGCAGATTGCCTTATTGCAGCTAGTCACAGCATGCCACTCCTGCCCCCCTCCAGCGGGTATGCATGTGGGTATGCATGCTTTGGAATACAGGTATCATCATGTACTCTACTGTACCTGCTGATGACATGTTTGGCATGCCACTGACAGTGGCAACTGCAGCATCGCACCTGACAAGCAGGGCTGGGACACAGCCACTGTGACCGCTACCTCCACCCTCGCACAATGCTAACATAGCTGCATGGTGGCAGTGGTGGTGGCACAACTCCTTTTTGACTGTGGCAGCATGTATGTGTGCTGCTACTGTCATAGCAGAGTCATACCAGACATCGCAAATGCATGCACTAAGCAGCCGCCTTGTCAGCCTAGTGGACCAATCAGCCCCACTGCATCACTCAAATGACACCTCCTTTGCCAAATTGGCACCAACAACATAGTGCCCTTTATTAATATGGCCACATGCTGTTACTGTCAATGGAGCACTACTATCACTAATTAGAGAGCTATAGTGGGAGGAGCACAATGCATACATTTAAAGAGGCTCTCTTCCCTCAGAAATAACTCTTACTGTGAGCTTTCAGATGGCATTAGGGTTCCCAGCAGCAGTGCCTCTAACGCACAGTAACACAAACTGGGGCTAAAGAGGCACACACTATGCACGCCCAGTCTCTGCCACATTAACGCCCACTCGCCACCTCTTTTTACCTTAATGCTAAGGGGGTTATTCGTGCCAGATTTCCCATCCTGTCTAACTTTCCCACTGGTTGTGCAGGGAAGTTAGATATGGGGAGGGAAGAGGTGGCCCAGGGAAAGAGAGTGGAAGGATAGTGGGTGGTCGCTGGCCCTGGACGTACAAGGCCAATTCTAATGTCATTGTATGTCCAGGGCCTGCAAAATGGCCAGGGAAGTTATTCCACCTCAGAGGTGGAATAACTTCCCTGGACGTTGCTTTTTGTTAAGATTGGGATGCCAATGGGGCTGGAAGGGGCAGAGTTAATTCCCCGCACCCCGATCCTGGCCTTAGGTGGCTGGATCGGGGGTCAGATAGGGTTACCAACTTTTTCACCGAGAAAAACCCGACACCTGTGGCTCGCCATGCTCCACCCATTCTCCGCCCCTAGTTCCACCCCTGCCCCGCCCCCAGCCCCACCCACAAAAATTACCGAGGATACGTGTAGGCTAACTTCCTTGGTCAGATAATAATTAAACTGGGAACCCCAAAATCCAAACATGAAATGTACAACACTGGAGAAATAAAACTATAAAGTCATTTCCTCTTGCACTAAAGAAAAACGCAAAGATGTTAGCAATACACACTTCCCAGACCAGACATATTCCAGTTAATAAATTCAAAATAAAAAGTATTTTTCTACCTTCTGTTTGGACATTTTATTTTTCAGTTGCAATTGCTCCAGTCACTTTCTTCTGGTTTCTTTGTGTCTTCTGCGAGCTATCCATTTGTCCTTCCTTCTCTTTTCCATTCTCTCTCTATTTCTGCTTTAACATACTGATTGTTTCCCTTTTGCTCTTTCCCCCAATTCTTTCCTTATTCCTTTATCATCCATTTAAATTTCACCCTTCCATTCTCAAGCCCCTCTTACTCTCCCAACACCCAGCCCATCATAGACTTTTCTTCACACAAAATATTTTTTCCCCTCTCCATTCTCATTCCCCATCCATTCTAGTCCTCCCCCAAAATCAGTTCCCTTATAGTTCTAGACCCACCCGGCATCCACTCCCTTCTAGTCCCATTCTCCCATGCCCCACATCAGCCCATTTCCAGTCCTATTCCAGCTCTTCATCAGCCCATTTCCAGTGCTAGCCCTCACATCACAGACCACTTCCAGTCCTAGCCCCCCCCCCCCAATCACAGCCCATTTCCAGTCCAAGTCCCCCATCACAGCCTATTTCCAGTCCTGGGCCCCCCTCCCACCATCACATCCCATTTGCAGTCCGAGTCCCCCCGCACCATCACAGCCCATTTGCAGTCCTAGCCCCCCCCCCACCATCACAGTCCATTTGCAGTCCTAGCCCTCCCCACCATCACAGTCCATTTTCAGTCCTAGCCCCCCTAATCACAGTCTATTTCCAGTCCAAGTTCCCCCTCCCTCCACCATAGCCCATTTCCAGTCCAAGTCCCCCCCCCCATAGCCCTTTTCCAGTCCAGGTCCCCTCCCCATCACAACCCATTTTCAGTCCATTCCCCCCCCCATAGCCCTTTTCCAGTCCAGGTCCCCCTCCCCATCACAACCCATTTCCAGTCCATGCCCCCCCCATAGCCCTTTTACAGTCCAGGTCCCCCTCCCCATCACAGCCCATTTCTTTCCAGTCCAATGCTCCCCCCATAGCCCTTTTCTGGTCCAGGTCCCCCCCCCTTCACAACCCATTTCCAGTCCATGTACCCCCCCCCCACATAGCCCTTTTACAGTCCAGGTCCCCCTCCCCATCACAGCCCATTTATTTCCAGTCCAATGCCCCCCCATAGCCCTTTTCCAGTCCAGGTCCCCCCCCCCCCTTCACAACCCATTTCCAGTCCATGTCCCCCCCCATAGCCCTTTTACAGTCCAGGTCCCCCCCCCCATCATATCCGATTTGCTGTCCTAGCCCCCCTAATCACAGCCTATTTACAGTCCAAGTTCCCCCTCCCTCCACCATAGCCCATTTCCAGTCCAAGTCCCCCCCCATAGCCCTTTTCCAGTCCATGTCCCCTCCCCCCACCATTGGCATTTTAACTTCCAGGTCCCCCCCCCCCCGCAATAGCCCTTTTCCAGTCCAGGTCCCCCTCCCCATCACAACCCATTTCCAGTCCATTCCCCCCCCCCCATAGCCCTTTTCCAGTCCTCGTCCCCCTCCCCATCACAACCCATTGCCAGTCTATGTCCCCCCCCCATAGCCCTTTTCCAGTCCAGGTCCCCTCCCCCCATCACAGCCCATGCAGTCCTTGGCCGGTCTCCCTCCCTCTCCCCCCCCCACCAGCACCGCGGCTGTCTGAGGCTTTAGAGGGAGCTGGGGAAGCCGGCGCGAGGCCCCGGCTCCCTCTGTACAGCCGCTAGCGTGAAGAGCCTTTACCTTCACGCTGGCGGCTGTTTCTGTAAAGCCGCGAATGCTGGGAAAGGTTAAAGGGTATTGCCTTTAACCTTTCCCAGCAATCGCGGCTTTACAGAAACAGCCGCCAGCGTGAAGGAAAAGGCTCTTCACACTGGTGGCTGTACAGAGGGAGCCGGGGCCTCGCACGGGCTTCCCCGGCTCCCTCTGAAGCCCTCCGGTGTGTGGGCCGCCCCGGGGAAGGTTTTTTTTTTGGACGGGTTGGGAGAAAAGCCGTTTTTTTGCTCTGGCTGCTCCCGATCTTGCGGCCAGAGCAAATAACCGGCTTTTCAAGGGCCGGATTTACCTCTGCGCCGGCAGCCGGCCTGGCCATGGAAAAACCGGCCAGGCCGGCTGAAAACCGGCCAGTTGGCAACCCTAGGGTCAGACTGTGGGAAATTAACTCCATATGCAGGCAGCCGGCATCGCGGCTTTTAAATGGAGCTGCGGTGCAATGGCAACATGACGTCATGGCACTGCAGCTCCATTCAAAAGCCCTGGCTGAGTTAGCCAGGCTGTGGCTGTACATGCAGGCCAGGACTGAATCACAGTCCCGGCCTGCACGTACATGCTTGTTCGCGATTCTAATCCTGGATGTACAAAGGAGATGTACGTTGGGATCAGAATCAGGCCCTAAGGGACCAGCTTCTGCATGTTGATCTAGCATTATCGGCACATTCCGCAGTGTTAACCACTCATGGGTGCCGGTAACACCTTTTAACAACACCTTTGCTCCCTTACCACTCTTTAGTAAACATACCTCTTAGGGATCCTTTTACTAAAACCTATTAGCTGGTTAGGTGCATTTTAACACGCAGCAACTGACAGTCAGGAACACTAAGGAGCAAGAATGTCTGCCAACACATGCTAAAGCACAAGTTAATTGGTGATTGAGGGATGAGGCAGGGAATAGGCTGAGTGTGAACATGCAGCGCATGTTACAACTAGAGTCAGGATAATTGCTGCATGCTCAGCTTTGGTGGAGTGCATGTTAGATTGGCCCATCCTGTGTTAGCTGCGGGGAGCATATTGGTCATGCCTCTGACAGCGTTTGTTTGGCATGTTAATTGCAAATCCTTAGTGGGCTTTAGTTAAAGGGGCCTTTAGTGGAAACAGCTAGGAATTATATGAGAAAACCTTTAACTCAAAGATCAACCCTCAGAAAGTTGTAGCTCCGAGGGGGCGGAGCCCGATGTCCAGCGGGATGGTCGCATAACGCTGAGGCTCCCGAGAGGCCTACTCAGAATCCTGAATTAACACCGGACATACTTGAATTTCTGCTCTGATCTTGCCGGGGCACATTGGTGAGATGGCGGGGACCAAACCTACGCGCCTGGAATTTGGATCTCCAGCGGCTTCTCATGGCAAACGCTCCAAAACTGAACCCCCGTCCCCGCAGAAGGGGCTGGCTTTGCGCGAGGGCCCCGAAATGCAGCAGGAAATCCTCGCAGAGATTAGAGGGGTTAAGGACCTCGTGCAGTCAAACGGTGAAGCACTCCGCGCGCTGCGGGAAGATCTTGGTGTACTGCAAGGCAGGCTAGAGGGGCTCTCTTCGCGTCAGGACAAAATGGAGAGCATATTAGACTCCCATGCGGTCCGGCTGTCCAAACTCGACAAAGTTGAACGTCAGGTGCGGGCCTTGCAGAAAGAAGTGGAAGATGGCAATAATAGAGCGCGCCGCAACAACCTACGACTCGTGGGCATACCGGAGGGAGCGGAATCGGGAGACATGAAGGAGTTTTTATATAAAATCCTCCCTTCCCTGCTCCAAATCACCTTTACCAAAGAATTGGAGATTGATCGCGCTCATCGTATACCCACAAACATAACGCTCAACAGGAAGACCCCGCGGCCTATCATCTTCCGACTTTTGAGATATCAACATGTGGAGCAAATTCTCAGCGCCTCTCGGGCAAAGGGCCATATGGAGTTTGAGAGCCACAAGATCTCCTTCTATCCTGACTTGGCTAAACCCACGGTCGACCGCCGAAAGCGCTTTCTGGAATTCCGGCCGAGGCTTCAACAACTACAAGCACGCTATGGCCTGATGTACCCGGCCAAGCTCCGAGTCACGCTTCACAATCAGACAAGAACATTTGAGGACCCTGATCTACTAGCGGAGTTTTTGGATGCTAAAGAAGCCGACTTGATGCGCTGACTTCCAGAGTATTCCTGCCAGTGTTCTCATATCCGCTGTACCTGCCATATTGGATTTGCCGCGGCTCAGCAAAGAGTCTGTCGAGGGCGGTTTGTTGCCTTATTTTGATGATATCTGTGACCCGACTCCATCTACCCATAGTAGCCTCGATGAGTATCAGAGACAGTGTTAATTATGGACTCTGGTGTTTCTTTTCTTTTTTTTTATGTCTCTATCTTCCTCTCTAGGGCCTCCTCCCGCAGACATATGGTCGCCATATTCATTGGGGGTTTTGCTTCTTCTCTAAGTTACTTTGGTACATACTTTTCAATATGGGGTGTATTAGCCAGCATACTCGGTGATTATGTCATTGTTGTACAGATTCTGCTTATGTTGTATGTGTTCAAGCGTCCTTACCTAAAATGTCTATTACCGATTGATGGCACCATGTAAGATTTTATCATTGAACGTAAAAGGAATCAATAATCCGATAAAACGGAAGAAAATCCTAAGCTATCTAAGTCATGAAGCTGCGGACCTGATTTTCCTCCAAGAAACGCATTTAAATTCGAAGGAAACTCTTAAACTCAATATTAAACCTTACATGGTGGCCGCCTATTCCCCAGCCGTTTCTAAGAAATGTGGGGTTGCCATACTGGTTAGGAAATCTCTGCATGCTACTATTATTGCGACTAGCTCAGATACAGTAGGTAGATGGTCCAGAGTTCACCTCAAGATAGGTAACCTTGAAGTTACATGTATATGCCTTTATGCTCCTAATGTGGATGACCCTGCCTTTTTTGCTACCATTGCTCAGGTTGCGCAGGCCTCTGCTAATACTTCATTGATAATAGGGGGGGATTTCAATTTAGTTCTTGATCCCCTGATTGACAAACAGCCGCCTAGGACAAGTGGTCCCCCCAAGAGTCACACCACGCTTACCTCTGTGATCAAAGATCTTGCTTTAGTCGATCTATGGAGGTTACTACACCCCAATGAGCTTGACTTTACCTTCTTCTCTTCCCCTCACAAATCCCAGTCTCGCATAGATTTCTTTCTAATATCAAAACTGTTAGTTCCTCAGGTGGACACTGCAAAGATTCACTCCCAACATATTTCAGATCATGCTGCTATTTCTTTTCAATTACAGACTACTGCACCCCAAGGGAATTCGGGGGCCTGGTTCTTTGATAGAGCCCTATTAACTCAGCCAGAGTTCCAGTTAGAAATTCGAGCAGCCATACAGGATTACTTCCATTTTAATTTACCCCAGGATACTGCAAATTGGGCTTGGTGGGAGGGTTTCAAAGCGGCCATTCGTGCAACGATCACTAGTTATCAAATTCGCCTGCGGAAACAACGCAAACAGCAGCTACTTATACTAGACCAACAAATCAAAGCAGGCGAACGAGTTCTAACTTCACGTACTGATCCATGCGTCTTAGTTCGCTTACAGCGTCTCCGTTTTCAATATAATGCAATCCTCTCAACTGCAGCTTCTAAGAGTATTGAGCTTCAACGAGGGACATACTACCGTGAAAGCAACCGAGCCGGTCGACTTTTGGCCAACGCCTTGAAAGGTCAAAAAGAAGCCAAACGCGTAGCGGCCCTTCGAGCCCCACAGGGAGGGGGCATACTGACCACAGACTCCGATATCGTAGAACTCTTTCGGGATTTCTATACCCGTCTATATCAATCTGAATGTGAGTTCTCATCAGAGACCTTCGAGCGATTGTTTTCTGGTATTCAGCGGCCGACCCTTTCTGAAGCTGATAGGGATGCGCTGGATGAACCCTTCTCTACTTCAGAGATCCAATCTGCCCTAAAACGAACAGCCTCGGGTCGAGCCGCCGGGCCTGATGGTCTCCCGACCGAATTCTACAGAACGTTCAGTGCAGATTTAGTTCCCTACTTAAAACTCTATTTTACTGCCCTTGCGGTAGATACATCCTCTTTGGGATCCTTTTCTGCAGCTAATGTGGTAGTATTTGAGAAAGAAGGCAGAGACCCGCTGCTAACCGCCAACTACCGTCCAATCTCCCTACTTAATGCCGATTATAAGATCTTTGCAACGATCTTGGCCACCCGGCTATCTGACAGGATGGCCACCTTAATCCATCCCGACCAATGCGGTTTTATACCCGGCCGATCCACCGCTGACAATGCTCGGACCTTGTGCCATGTGCTATCCAGTGCTGCCAATTTAGACCACCCAAGGGTGGGTCTTTCCCTAGATGCTGAAAAAGCCTTTGATCGCCTAGAATGGCCCTTCTTATTTGCAGTTCTCCGATGGTATGGCTTTGCGGAGGGCTTCCTCCGATACCTCCAAGTCATGTATACTCAACCTGTTGCCAGTATTTGTGTAAATGCCATTAAGTCTCAGCCTTTTAATCTCCAAAGAGGCACGCGTCAAGGTTGCCCCCTATTACCAATGCTCTTTGATCTAGCTCTTGAACCCCTCGCCCTCCTTATTAGACAGTCCGCACGTATTCGAGGTGTCCCCTTCAGTCACAGAGAGATTAAACTCTCTGCATATGCAGATGACCTCATGCTCTTCGTATCCCTTGATTCGGTTCCAGCTGTCTTGGATCTGATTGATGGATACTCGCAATTATCGGGCTATAAAATAAACTGAACCAAATCTGTAGCATTCCCACTGAACCGCTGGGTACATGAGGCTGACATGCAGGCCTTTCCTTTCCTTTGGCAATCCCGCAGGGTGAAATATCTTGGGGTCCATTACTGTTCTCCTTTAGAAGACACTATTAGTTTTAATGCCAAAGAGGTAGTCTCCAAAGTCCGTGAGCTCACAAATCGTTGGTCTCCCTTATCCCTTACCTGGTGGGGCCGCCTAGAAACTGTGAAAATGATGATAGTCCCCAAAGTGAACTATATTTTAGAAATGCTGCCATGCTTACTCCCGCTACACACCTACAAAGATATTGAGGGCCTTCTCGTCCGCTATCTCTGGCAGGGCAAACCACCAAGGATAGCTAAACAAAAACTACAGTCTGCGAAGGAACTAGGGGGTACCCGCTTTCCTGATTTTCTCAGATATCATCAAGCCTTCCTACTTAAACAAGGTGCCCGATGGCTAGATGCCTCAACAGACAGCAGACCAGTTTGGCTTGACATAGAAGAGGAGCTTAGTAGTCCAATTCCGTTGATCCATCTCCCCGGTATGTCCCATCAAGTAGACACCCGCCATCCCCCAATGATTGTCGATACTCTTGCGGCCTTTAACACTCTCATTCTATCACTGGGCCCAAACGTATGTCCTTAGGACGGACTCCCGCTGTGGAATAACCCCAGAATTCAAGTCCTAAATAGAACGATAGCATGGAAACCCTGGTACTCTAGGGGGATCTGGACACCCCAACAGCTCTTCTCTGCAGCTCGTTGGAAAACCTTTTCTGATTTACAAAAGGAATTTGCGTTACCAGCGAAACATTACTTTCAATTGATGCAGCTTCAACACTGCCTCAAAAGTGCTCAAATCCTGCCGCCCTCTGTCCCTACTGAGGACGGGCTATTAGAACTAATTCACTCTATTAGTAGTACACATGGGGTAGCCTCTAACTTTTATAAACTATTATGTCAGGGTTCAGCCACTGCTACTTGTAGAGCCCAACAAGCCTGGGAGCGCGAACTACAAACCACTTTAACCCCTGTGCAATGGAGCGTTTTCTGGAGCAAAGTAGTGCGGGTTTCCCGATCTGCCTCAGTTACCCAAACTCTCTTCTTTTTTGCACATAGATGCTTTTATACTCCAGAAAAAATAGCCAAATGGAACACAACTGCTAGGGACCAGTGTTGGTCTTGCCATACTGCTGTGGGAACCCTCGCTCATGTTATTTATGAATGTCCTCAACTACAGGTTTACTGGGGGCGGGTCTGGGGTCGTATTCAATTTATCTTACACCTCCACGAGCCTCTTTCTTGGAAGATTGTGGGACTCCGCTCAGTGGCGGAGGTCCCCTCTCTTCCTAAGAAGGGTCGCTTTCTCCTTGATTTCATGCTGGGTATAGCCATATGTTTAATCACGAGGAATTGGAAGGATAGCTCTCGACTTAATGTCAATGAATGGTGGAACCTCGTCTGCTTATATAGTAAATATGAGCAGATATCTCGGAGAGCTATTCCCCATACCCAAACTCACTCTCGCTTGGCTAAATGGCAGATGCTCAATGATTATGTACAATCTGCTCATTGCTCCGACATGTCTGTTTAATGTACACTCATCATGTTTCAGATCACCGTTAGGTTTTGTACCACAATAATGTCAGTACACGCCCGTTTCGGGAATGATTAGTTTTCTAGAGAAGAAGCAGGGGGGAGGGGGTGGCAGGGGTTTACTTTGGTGTATGTATCACATTCTATGTATGTATCTGTCTTTTAGCTGTATGTCTTCCTTTCCTTTGTTGTTATAAAACGAAAATAAAGAATTAAAAAAAAAAGAAAGTTGTAGCTCCAATTAATAGGGATCAGGCATATTGGAATGCAGAATTGTTTAAATACTTGCATGCAGCCTAGATTAGTTTCTTGGCTAGACATTTCTCTGCCCTTTTCTTTCATCAACAATACTCCTGCTGTGTTTTGCTTCTCTTCCCATATTGCGGATTAATTGAATTGTATGTGGATATAATATTTATCTTCTTGGCACTAATTATTAAGGATTAGATAATCAAACTGCGCACATTTGTGAAAACCACACTGGAAACTTTTGTCTGCAGAGCTCGCCGCAGTAATCTCTCCCTTGCTTTTCCACAATCTATTCTCTCACTTCTGAATCTCATCCCTCCATCCCCCTCACTCCTTTGCTATTTTTCATCATCTCTCACCTTCCAGTTCTTTCCGTTCCAACACTTTACTTCCAACTCTCCCCTCCATTGCCCCTCTCTGCATGCCATCTCTTCCCTAACATCAGTTCTCCACACACAAAAGAGACATTCTGCCTATGTATATGCAGAGCCTGCCAACAATGCCATCAAATTTAAAAATCTGTTTCACAGCAAGCAACAAGAGCAAGCAGGACTACGGAAGCATAAATATGACATTTATTTATTTATTTATTTATTTATTTGATTTTATATACCGTACTATTTCACAATCAATGCGGTTTACACAGAAAAGAAGTGTTTTGCATTGAACAGGCATCAAAAAACACTACAATAAACTTCTAAAATTACACAATAAACAATAAGAATATTATATTGAACAGGGGCATAAACTTGGGTAGTACAGGGAGAACTAAGTGGAGGAGTGGCCTAGTGGTTGTGGCAAGGTACTTCAGACTGGAAGGTCGGGGGTTCAAATCCCACTAGCGGACAGCAACCTTGGGCTGGAAGGACTGGGGTTTCTAGTCCCACAGGTGCTCTTTGTGGTCTTGGGCAAGCCACTTAACCCTCCATAGCCCATGTTCCCTGTAAAATAGTTATCTCCAAGTTATAATGCCCTGTTCAATGTAATTTCAGTTGTTCAATGTAAACTGTACTGATGCAGAATAGCGTGGTATATAAGAGAATGTAAATAAATAAGTTACAAGTAAGGGGTCCGTAAGCAGTTAGGTTGGTCGAAGCGAGGGCTGAATCCAGAACTGAAAACCCTCTATTTAAATTTCAGAATATCAGATGTTGGTGTATTTCTAAAACAGTAGTGCAAAGACTAAGGGGTATGTTTACTAAACTGCGGTAACATAGCAGAGGCTATGTTAACGCGCGTTAAGTAACGTTAACGCGCGTTACTTAATGCGCGTTAACGTTACTTAACATGCGTTAACGTCACTGGCCGCTGTAAGTCCCGCAGAGGGTGGAGAGAGGCCGGAAAGAAGCGGTCAATAGGTGGGGAGTGGGCGGGGAGAGGCTCCTGCAACACTCATGGGGGGAACTGAATGGCTGAACATTACCGGGACTGAAAATCTGCCGTTAGGTGCACATTTGCAGGAGGGTGAAACAATTTTAGCGTCAGCAATGTACAACATAGGCAGGGAGTCTAAGAAAAGTGATATTAGTGATCCATTTGCAGCAACAGCATAGTGCCCAAGTATGAAAGGCTACTATGGTGATGGTGCAAATGGGGCATAAGGGGCATAGGGGGCTGCAGGCGGGACATGTAGTGGGGGCAGCTGGGGCACAGGGTGGACTAGGCAGCCACCTAGGTAGCACACAGGAATATAGAAACCGGACCTCAGAAAGACAGCAGCTGACAAAGGCAAAAACACAATCTACCTGCATCTACCTGGTCCACCCTAGCTAACAGTTGCCAGGGAATTGATCTGACATCCCCCCAGCCAACCCTCCCCCAAGCGGAAGGGACATAATATTGGTAGGCGGTGATGGGGGGATGTGAGGATGCCCATGTATGCCTCCCCACCCAATACCCCACTCCCTAGGCAACTGCCTACCCACACAATGGATGGCCTGGGACTGTGCACTACCAGCAATGACAGCATATGGTCATGTCAGCTTGGCAGGGGGGGTGCCCATGCTGTAGGGGGCAGTGGCACATACCTGAGTGGACCTAGGCCATGCCCTGTACCAGTACGTGGTGTGCAGTGCAACATAAATGTTCTGGCTGAAGAAAAGTACAGATAGCTACAGAGACGCTTGTGTATCTGTGGTAACAGTTTGGTACAGTACACACAGCCAGTGTGTCCAGAAGGAGAGGGTCACAGGTTCAAGTCCCAGATGTGGATCCTGCAGAGCATGTCCTTATATTTTACCCTACAATGCAGATGCAACAGCAACATGTGCAAAGCCCAAAGCAGTGGCGAACAGAGGTACAAACATCCACTCACACAGGCTCCACAAGCCAAAGCTGCATGGAGAGTCAGGCTTTTGGCCCCAGCACAGAGCTGCAGTTATCACCAGAGCACTACTACTACTACCTCCTGCACAGTTTAGCAATGTTGGCACTGTGATCAGGACCAGTATGGCGGGCAGGGTTGCCAAACACCCCTATCTTTGCACAATGCTGCAATAGGAGTGTATGTGTATGTGTATGTTTATCCATTGTTTTGTGGCTGCCCACACCTCACTGAGCCCACAATGTCCCACTGTTACCAGCGTTAGCCTGAATATGTGCATAATGAGGAGCAAGGTATTGTGGGTATGGCCCAGACAGGACGGATGGGCCAGGATGCATCTTCACAGGGTGTGGGGCAATGGCTGGGAAACTGTAGTGCCTGACTACCACCTGTATGGACAGAGTGTACCCCCAGCATGTCTTGCTGGGGGTACACTCTCACTCTGACCAAGCAGTGACCATGGCATGTCTAGGTTCCCACATAGTGCTCACAACTGTCTGCTTCCAGTGGTACTTGTGTATTCTCAGTGCTGGGGCCCAAATCACTGCGATACCTGCCTGATGCACATAGTTCCTCTTGGAGCATGTGCTATTGATTGGCTAGTGGACTGTCTGCAGTTACTCTGTGCATGGTTGGAACACCTTGCAGGGTACTGCAGGTGAAGTTTGATTGTGCCATCTGCTGGTAAATGGTAGATTGTGGTGTGAAGCAGGTGTGGCTTTCCAGACCTAGCCCCAGCATTACTGCAGGTCTTCCACAGTCCCAGTCACAGGTATGGCTGTGACCCACCAATGCTGGAGGGCTGTCTTATAGCAGCAGGATGGAGATTGCTTCATTAGGGCTCAGGCACCTGTCCCTTACCTACAAAAAGGGTGATTGTGGGCTCTTTGGGTATATAGTGCATACTACTTTGACCTGTAGAGGCACTGCTACACAAACCTCATGCAAGTCCAGAAACCCCTCTGCCCTGATAACAGGTGTCCATGTCAGCCAGACCCTAACACTGGGTATACACTAATCTGGGTGGTGTCTGGTCCTAGAGGGTCACGTATGACTGCAGAATACAGTTAGACACCAAATTACCTTTGGATGCACTGCAAGGAACACCTTTCACACACTGGCAATGATAGGGATGTACAGAAGGACTTATCTTTAGCACCACATGTACTGCGGACCTAGTGCTGGGTGCCCATCCTATCCCTCAGGGTGAACACAGAACCTGCACAATGCCATGGTCTGTAGCTACTCTGTGCCAGTATTCAACACTATCAGTTCGTCTTTCCCAGCTGAGTTACTGGAGAGGTGCAGACCCCATTTGGTGATCAGCTGTAGACAGCTATTCAGCATGTGCATTGCATCATGGGTACTGGTGGGGTTACCCTATCCTGGCACTCAGAGCAGACAGTTTGTGCGGTGACCTGCAGTCCTTCTGTACTCAGCCATTGTTGTGCGATACACCATGGGGGTATAACCTACTGGTTAGTACAATGACATTCTAGGCAGTGGTCATGGGTTCAATGCCTCTTTTTTTCACTCATTTCATGCCTGTCCTACTGAAATAGTTTTCATGCCTGTAACAGTTATTTTTTGCAGATCTGTGCTGCCAGCCCACAATACCCTCACCACAGTTGCCAACATTCCTTCGGTCTGTCTATCTGCATCTGTCAGCTGTGTAGAGTCCTGTCTGCCTGTGCAGGTTGCCACCCCATGTCCTGCACTGCTACCCTTTCCTGCATTGCACCTCTTTGTGCTTGCCTCACCTGTGACTGATCTGCAAGGCACCAACACTCCTCTGTCCACCCATCATTTTAACTATCCTGCCACCTCCGCCTCCACTGGGGGACATGTATTCCCGTCGTCTGCCACCCACTGTCTTTCCAGTACTTTACATTGCCAACACCCTGTGCTGTGGTACAGTTGCCCCCACCATGTTTGTCAACAGTACTGGCAGCCACATGGGATGCCCGCAGATATGGCAGGTCCAGCAGCTCCCAGCTCTCCCTCCTTCACTCACCTGTTCATTGCCTTTCCTCGGTGCTCTATCTAGTGTTAGGGCTACATCTGTCTCTATGCCTCACAGGTCATGCATGTCATCCTGAAGCACCTTGCAGCCCTTAGGGCACACTGACCTAGGGCACTGTAATCTTGTTAGGCCACCTTAATCTATGGTTCCGTAATCCAGAGTGCCTTCTAAGGTGCCTTGTCCAGGAGTGCCTAATACGGCACTTAACCTAGGGCTCCTTACAAGTGCCTTATGAGGCACCTTATAAGACACCTTATAAGGCACATAACAAGGCACCTTACTTATAAGGTACCTTACAAGGTGCCTAACAAGGCACCTTACTTATAAGGTGCCTTGTAATGTGCCTTGTAAGGTGCCTTATGAGTAAGGCGCATTATAAGGTCTCTTGTAACGCACGTTAGCTGATACGGCTTACTGTAACTATGCACCTTCCACGCCTTTATATGGGCATCTGCACCATTACCACGGAACCTAACACGGGTAACATTACCACGGTTTAGTAAACATACCCCTAAATGCAGGAACACATTTTCTGAGAGGTATGAATTATATTTAAAACTAAAATCATATCTGCTGTAATTGCATTTAGGGGGTGATTTTATAACTGCATGAATAGCAAAAAATGCATGCATATTTTTTATGCATTTTCTGGATGAAGTATATTTGCATTTTCACTTTGAACATTATTCCAGGAAACTATCTACATACATTTACACTTGCTTTTGCATGTGTGTGGGCTGGAGCATAAAGAGTGTTGTATAGGAGTATGATTCAGGGGAAAAGGCACGAGACAGATTGGTAAGGACTGACTAAAGAAAAAGTGGGTTGTGGACTGGTTGAAGGGGAGAAAGTCAGAGGGGTGTTGCTGCAGAGGGTAAAGGAAAAGGAGTGATTTATGGGTATGAAGTGAGATTGAGGGTACAAATGATTATTTCCCTAGCTTAAGATTTGGCCGCACGAGTCTTCACTGTATCCACGTAACATGTTCCACTTGTGACATTTACTGTAAATATGAAGTGGTGAGTTAACACTCACAACCTGTCATGCATTGTTTATAAATATTTTGCTAGGGGAGGAGGTAATTTCTGTTGAGTTAATGAGCTCAGCAACCCACCCCACCTCCAATCATTTGCAAAAGTTGGTTTCTTTGATACAAACAAGCTATGCACCTTTGCTTTCAAGTCAGGCAGGCAAGTCTGTAAAAGTCCATATCTACAAGTAAAGCAGTGTTCTGTCCATGGAAATTACTTTGAAAATTACCCTCCCTAACAACAATTAAGGAGTATGCATTAAAAAAACATCAAGGAAACTAATTTCTGCTACTGTGATTGTAGACAGGGCCGGCCCGTCCATTGAGCAAGAATGTTTTTTGCACAGGGCCCCGCGTTTCAGGGGGCCCCGCGCAAAGAACATTCTGCTTGCAAAGTAAATTAAAAAAAAAAAGCTGTCTGCTGCCGCTGCCGCTGCAGCGGCAACAGCAGAATCGCATATCCCACGGGCCCCCCCCCCCCCCGACAGAGCCTGCCCTCCCTGCATCAGCTCCGTCGGCTTTCAGAGCTCGAAGGGAGACTAGTTTCCCTTCCGTGGCTCTGTTAAGCCTGCAGGGGCTGATGGGACTTTCCAATCAGCCCCCGCGGGCTGAACAGAGCCGCGAGGGAGAAACTCTCCTTTCGCATTCTGAAAGCCGACGGAGCTGATGCAGGGAGGACAGGCTCTGTCGGGGGGGGGGGGGCCCACGGGCTATGCGAGTCTGCCGTTGCCGCTGCAGCAGCAGTGGCAGCAGACAGTTTTTTTTTTTTTTTAATTTCCCTGGGCTGTAGGGGTGGGAGTTAGGACTGGAAATGGGCTAATGGGGTTAGGACTGGAAGAGGGCTGATAGGGGGTTAGGACTGGGAGTGGGCTGATGGGGGGTTAGGACTGGTAATAGGCTATGGGGGGGGGCTAGGACTGGTAATGGGTTGAGGGGGTTCCTAGGACTGGAAATGGACTGAGGGGAAGGGGGGGCTTGAACTGCAAATAGCTGATGGGGAGGGGGGCTTGGAATGGAAATGGGCTGAGTGGAAGTGGGGCTTGAACTGCAAATAGCTGATGGGGAGGGGGGCTTGGAAAGGAAATGTGTTGTGAGGGGAGGGAGCTAGGACAAAATGGGCTGATGAAGGTTGCTAGGATAGGACTGGGAATTGGGTGTTGGGGGGAGCTAAGATTGGAAATGGGCTGTGGTGGGGGCTTGGATTGAAATAGACTTATGGAGGGGCTAGAACTGGAAGTAGGCTCATGGGGGGCTTGGATTGGAAATGGGCTGAGTGGAGGGGAGCTAGGATTTGACATGGGCTGATGTTGGGGCTAGGAAAGGACTAGAAATGGGCTGATGGGAGGCTGGTATTGGAAATGAGCTGATGGAGGGACATTGCTAAGGTATGCAAGTGCTAGTATTGGGAGATGCTGCTGTGCGCAGGGTCCAACATCCTGCCTCTCCATGAGGCTTTGGATAATGGAGTCTGTGGGTGCGGGTGCTTATGCCCCTGCTGGCCGCTGCTCTAGGGCAGAGGTTCCCAACTCCGGTCCTGTTGGGCCAAACATTGTTCGGGTTTTCATGCTGTCCCTAATGAATATGCATGAGATACATTTGCATACCATGGGGGTAGCGCATAGAAATGCAGCACAGGCATCTTTATTAGAGACAGCATGAAACCTGAATGATTTTTGGCCCTCCAGGACTGCATTTTGGAAACTCTGCTCTAGGTATTGCATATGTTTATGGTGTCTGTGCTCTGTAGGGTAAAATATAGGCATTTCAGGCATGTTTATGTTATCTGCAATAAAGGTTCCGTCTTTATTACCACAGTTTAGTACTGGGTAAAATATGGGGACTGGGTTGGCAGGAGCCACAGCTGGAACTCGAACCTGTGACCTTTTGCTTCTGAACACACTGGCTGCGTGTACTGCACCACACTGTTGCCACAGGGACAGTTCATTCCCTGGGGATACCATGACTGTTCATCAGACAGACCCTGTCTGTTGCATTGAATGGCACCCACCTGAACGTGGCTAGGCCATGGTCTGCTGTGGGCAGATGTTTTATGTTTTATGTTTATGTTTTATTAAATTTGATATACCGCCTTTCTACATAAGTCAAGGCGGTGTACAATATACAAACACAGAGAGTTTCGCGGCCGAGGCCAGTAAGGTAGGAAAGGAAGTTACAGTTTCAATTGACAGGAAAGAAGAAGAGAGGACAAGACAACACGAGACGAGGGAGACTGTATGTTGTAGGGGAAACAGCTGGGTAGGGAGAGAGGTCAGACAAAAGGAGAGGGGAGGTCAAAAGCAAATAGGTGAGTCTTGAGATTGCATTTAAAGGTGGGATGATGGGTCTCTAGGCGTAGGGAGGAAGGGAGAGCATTCCAAAGAGCGGGACCGGCAAAGAAAAAGGCGGAAGAACGGGTGGATTGCAGGTGAGCAGATGAGGGGGAGGGAAGAGTAAGGCGGTTGAGGTGGAACGAGCGGGGTGTGTACCTGGGAGAGTGGAGGCTGATAAGGTCGGTAAGATACTGAGGGGTGCTGGTGTAGAGAACTTTATGAACCAGAGTGAGTAGTTTGAAGTGAGTGCGGGCAGAGATGGGAAGCTAGTGAAGGTGTAAGAGTAGAGGAGTTGCGTGGTCACGGAGGGAGGAGTGAGTGACGAGGCGGGCTGCAGTGTTTTGAATCCTTTGAAGCCGTGATAGTTGAGATTTAGGTAAGCCATGGAGATTAGAATTTGAAAAGTCCACGCGTGCCATGACCAGGGATAGCATTAGGGTGTTGAGGGCTGTGGGGGTAAGAAATGGGCGAATGGCACGAATTTGCCGAAGGAAAAAGAAGGAAGTCTTAGTGATGTGTGAAATGTGGGAGTGAAAAGAGAGCTCTGAGTCAAAATGGACCCCGAGATAGCGGAAGGTGGTGACTAGTGGGATAGGAGTACCAGAAAAGGAAGGAGCCAGGAGGGGGGGTGGGGTGCTATGGGAGAACCAAATTGCAACTGCCCCCTCCACCACCAGTACTCCTCCGCCACCATGCTGACATGCTCTTATGTTGGTGGTGCTGGTGGTGCGCAGTCTCAGGCCATCCAGTGTGCCGGAAGGTGGATGCCTATGGTGCGGGATCTGGGGTAGGGGTGCCTGCATAGACATCCGCGCTTTCCCCCCAGCACTGCCTGCCAATGTTCTGTGCCCTTGGGTGTACCTGCTGGGTACTATCCCCTGTGACACTGTGAGAAACATACTCGTGCCCATGTTGGGCCCTCATCAGTTGCTGTCTGGCTGCTGTACAGCTTCATCATTCCTATGTGCCACCTAGGCATCTCCCTAGTCCGCATTATGCCCCAGCTGCACCACAGCATGTGCCGTTTGCAGCCCTCTGTATCCCATTTTCCAGCATCTGTACAGTTGCCCTTTCCAACATGCCCACCCTTCTGTTTCAGCACATGTGCACGCCATAAGAAATCTGTCCAATAAAAATGGAAAGCCTGATCAGCGCTATTTCAATGTGGGATCATTCACCTTGTAGGGGGACAGAGCATAGACCTTTCCAAGATTAATATCTTTTTTTTGGAGCTTTCTCTGTAGTGTTTTTTTTATTTTCCCCATTAATATCACTATTGTCCAGCTTGTTATGGTGATTTTACATTTTGTTCAGGTCATTTTCCATGTTTATTTGCCCTTTTGTTCCGTGCGCATTATCACAACTATCACTTTTTGTAGGTTTCCCTGGCTTTGCTGTACATTGCTGACACAAATGGTTTCTCTTCCCTGCAAATGTGCCTTAACATGAGGGTTTTACTGGCGTTAGTTATTCAGACCCAGATTCCACGGCGTTAGTGTACCTGGAGCCTCTCCCCTCCCACTCTCCACCCATTGACCCCCTTTCTCCGCCCTCTGGGAAGCCTTCCTCCACCCTTTAGGGCCGGATTTCACGGTGTTAGGGTGCCTTAATGTCGCAGGCACATTATCGCGTGATAAGGTACGTTATCACGCGATAACGCGCCTTCATCACTGATAACATACCTTATCACGCGCTAATTCTGCCGCTGTGACGTTAGCGCCCTTTAGTAAACATACCCCTAGGGGAGATGTAATGAAGCTACAGTGTAACCTATTTAAGATTAATAAGAGAAAATATTTTTTCACTCAACATGTAAACATACTCTGGAATTTGTTATTGGAGAATGTAGTAAAAGTTGTTAGTGTAGCTGGGTTTAACCCTGGAATTACCGAGATTTTTTGCACACACTGAATACCATTGGGGTCATAAATGACTCCATGATGAATTTTAATTGTTAACCATGAAAAATTTAAACTAAACAGACAAAATATTATTCCGAATTAATTATTTATTATATGAAGGTTAAATGTTTTGAAATTTAATGTTTCATCATAAAATTACATGAAGAAGAGTTGCTATGAAAACAGTTTTTGCATGCAATTGATGAACACAGTAAAGTACTACAGTCATTTGCATGAGACACAGACAATTTCTGAAAGTTCTTTGCAAACATTGCGCTTGCTGGAGGTGCAAACTATGTTGCTTTTCTTGTCTTTTTCTCTGGAACAGCAGTGACACCTTGGACTTTTCTTTGGGATCCTGACATTGCAAACAGCATCAGTGCCTTCTTCAATGCTGGAAGAAGTCTCGCAGCAATTACTCTGAAGCAGCTGCTTTCCTAATTCCAAGAGGAATAGACGATGTCTGTGCTTTGACTTGGACTGCCATTCTGGATTTAGTGACATCCAAACAATTAAGGTGTTCAAAGCACTGATGTCCAACATGTTGTAGAAGATTGTCACTGGCCAGCGTCTTGTCCTTCGTTTTGTGGTATACATGCACAAAAATTTGATCTGCCGTATCTACTCCACTTTTACTAGAATTATAGTCCAAGATCATGCGTGGTTTTTTGTCTAGACGTGTGTTATCTACTTCTTCTTGATCATGCAAACTGCTCAGAAGAACAACCACTTTTCCTTTCTTCGGGCAATAGGAAACCAGAGTGGCGTCATCGCGAAAATCAAACAGTGAAGTGAATACCTCTCTGCCCTTTGCTGTTACAAATTCTGGAGGTAATTCTTTTCTGTTCTTTTGAATTGTCCCCAAAAGTGTCATTTGTTTTTCTAGCAATTTCCGTGACAGGGATAAACTGCAGAAGAAATTGTCAACAGTAACATTTCTGCCATATCGCGTCAATCCTTCAGTGAGTTGCAGCACAACCCTTTCACCTTGATTCTTTTCCCTGTTTTGTCCGAGTTCCCTTCCTGTATATACTTGAAGATGCAGAAAACATGACGTTGCACTGTCACAAAATATCCATAGCTTTATGCCATATTTCCCAGGTTTGCTGGGAATATATTGTCTGAATGGAACATGGCCACGAAATGTAAGCAGTTGCTCATCCACGGTAACATTTTCACCAGGAACAAAGGCGTCACTTAGAGTTGCTTCCCAGGTATCAAAAACATGTCTGATTGGAGCAAGCTTATCCACGCTTCGTTGTTCACAATCTGTTGGTTGCATCATCAAATCTGAGAGCACAAGAAATTTGCTGAAAACGGTTACGGGCCATATTTTTGCTGAAACAGAAAGACCATCTTCAAGGTTCCACAACTGAACTATGGATTCATTTTGTGACTTGTACACACCTGAGAGAATCAGAAGTCCAAGAAAAAATTGAAATTCTCCATCTGTCAAATCTTTCCAGGTGTCGTCATAAATGTGTCTTCCTTATTTGCTCATCCACATCATGATTTCATTCAATAAGTTCTTCCTCATGAACAAGTGGAATGCTGCGAGAGGGCCATGAACATTTCGTACTGCATACCTTGTAGGACCTTGTTGTACGGGCATGACATTAGCTCTGGCGTATCTTCCAGCAGCTTGCTTTATAGGTTTCCTGTTCCATGATGTGGCATCCTTAGATACATAGGCTTCAATGGCAACATTTGTGCTTATAGTTGATGACCTCTTAGCTCCTCTACGACCACAACTAAGATTCCTCACAGATGATACTGACACCGAGGACTCGTGCATTCTTCCCCGTCCAGCACAGCCTCGACCTTTGCCTCGACCTGTAACTTGACTCTTTGCTGCAGGCGATGTTACCGGCTCAACATCAGTCTCACATTCACTTGGCAACCAACTGCTGTCGCCATCTGAATCATGACTGTCATCATCAGATTTATCGCCCGAACTTGGCTGATATGCTTCTTCGCTTGCTGAATATGCTGCATCATCAGACGACTCAGAGCCGTCACTGTCAGCATCTCGTTGCAATATTTCTCTTACTTGGGCAGCTGAATACTTTCATTTTGACATAATAAACAATAACCTAAAATAAATAAACAAAGATAAAGTTGAATAAAATGCAAAGCAGTTTTACTATAGGTGTACAATAGTCGTGATGAATGAGCTGAAAGCCTTTAGATTTCATCGTAAATAATGAGAGAACGTATGATATCAATTACAGAAAATGTGTAATTTTCATAAAATAAGAGTACAAAAAATAAATGATACATAATTAATGATAAATACCTTTGTCAGATCAAAAAATTCACAAAACTGAAAATTGTATCATGATCCAAACCGGATGTAAGCAACTGGGGTCAAAAATGACCCCACTGGTACTCTGTGCTGCAATTCATCACTAGCGTCACTTAGCGGATGAAAATTGTTCCTCTCATGGTGCAATATAAAGAGAATATTGACATGTGAAAAGTCATTAAAAGATTGCATTCTTGAACTAGTTTCCGAGATACGCGTTGTGAAACTTGCAATAGGGTCACTTTTGACCCCATCGGTACTCCCAGGGTTAAAAAGGGTTTGGACAAGCTCCTGGATGAAAGGACCATAAACCATTATTAAAGGGGACCTGCGAAATCCACTGCTTGTCCCAATACAAGCATTGTGGAACCTGTATCTTTTGGGGAAACTGCTAGGTACTTGTGACTTAGATTGGCCACTGTTGGAAACAGGATACTGGGCTTGATGGACCTTGGTCTGACCCAGTATGGCATATCTTAGGTTCTTATACTTCCAAATACATGCATCATTTCAGACAAAATGCAGCACTTACTTGACTGAGTGTCTGTCTTCTTGTAGGTGTGGAACTGGCCCTCTGTGGTGACATACCGTGTCATGGGGGCCAGGTCTGGTGCCATCACTAGACAAACTAAGTGATTGCTTGGAGTGTCAGCCCTCCAAGGACCCCTGATGCTACCACTGCCACCTCTCTTTGGGACCTATAGTAGCAGCAATGGCATAAGACAGCCCCACGGTGCTTATCTCAAAATTTTGGAGCTGTGAGGCTGTTTGTTTTCGCCCTTTTGATGCCAACTTCCTGTCTGTATGGAGTCCTCAGCTCTTTGTGTTGGTCCTGCTGGCGACAGGGTCTGGGAAAACCCCTTGGAGTCCAGTAACAGTAATGGCATAGGGAACTTCAAATATCAAGTACTGGAGAGTGATGGCAAACATGCTGGCAGGTCCTTCAAAATTTGCAGAACACGCTAGGCAAATACTAGCCAAACTATTCTAAATGATTTAGTCTTGTGATTATCAAACACAGAAACCATTCATTATTACATTTAATCTATCTAAATTGTATGGCCCATTGCATCATGACCAGGTACAACTTCATATTCCTGAACCTTTCGCCACCTTCTTTTTACCAAAGTTGTAGATCTCAAGATTTCTGATTATAAGAACATAAGAAAAGCCATACTAGGACAGACCAAGGTCCATCAAGTCCAGTATCCCATTTCCAACAGTGACCAATCCAGGTCACAAGTACCTATGAGGTTCCCAAAAAGATACACAGATTCCATGTTGCTTATCCCGGAGTAAGCACTGGATGTCCCTAGTCCTCTTTAATAATGGTTTATGGATTTTCCACCAGGAACTTCTCCAATCCTTTATTAAACCCAGCTGCATTAACAGATTTTACTACATCCTCTGGTAATAAATTCTGGAGTTTACTCATTGAGTGAAAACATATTTTCTCCTATTAGTCTTAAATGGGCTATATTGTAGCTTCACTGTGTGTCTCCTAGTCTTTCTACTTTCTGAAGGAGTAAACAACTGATGTACTGTCTGTTTACCCATTCCATTCCAGTCATAATTTCATAGACCTCTATCATATCTCTTCTCAGCTTTCTTTTTTCCAAGTTAAAGAGCCCTAATCTTTTTAAGTCTTTCCTCATAGGGGTATCCTTCCATCCTCTTTACCATTCTGGTATCTATTTTCTGTACCTTTTCTAATTCTGCTATATCCTTCTTTAACAATAATCAAGGTCTAGTCGCACCATGGAACGATGCACAGGCATTATGATATCCATTGTTTTAGGGACCTTTTTCTGCCCTGGTTTTCCTCTTATTTCTCCCATCGCACCTTTAGAGTATGTTCTGGTTGGTCTTCCTCTACCCCCCATCCCACTCTTGGTCGATGTATGAGGGTTGCTCAGAAAGAAATGCCCCACATGCTTTTTCTCAGTCCAGAATGAAGATAGAGGTGTGAAATTGAAAGGGTAGTAACTTGGATCTTCAAAGGACACGTGTGTAATTTTACAGTTGTCTGACAAATAGTCAGGCAGTAGTGATCCTTCAAATGGCGTCTGTGAATGACACATGGTACAAACAATGAGCTGTAATTGAATTCTTGATGGAGGAGAAAGAAGGTGTGAGAAACATTCACAAACGGTTCTGTGCTGTGTATAGAAGTTCTGCGGTAGATAGGAGCACCGTTGGATGATGGGTGAAGAGAGTAAACGCTTCAGGAAGTTGTAAAACGGAACTGAAAGTTCGTCCGCGGTCTGGGCGTCCTGCCTCAGCCACCAGTCCAGACAAGTTGCAGAGCCCTGCGATAGCTGCCAGCAGGCATTAAAATACTGTAAGCTGTTGCGGTGTGCCTTGCACACACCTTTGAATATCCCAAAGAGTCAATAATTGCCATTGCACTACCTCTGACGGAAAGCTGTACGGAGAATTCCCGACTCGTGATGCGCTGATCTGCATGAATAATGTCATCAGCGTGCTGCAATTTGTCTGGACTGGTGGCTGAGGCAGGACGTCCACATTGCGGCCGATCTTCCAGTTCCATTTTATCACTTCCTGAAGCCTTTACTCTCTTCACCCATCGTCCAACGGTTCTCCTATCTACCGCAAAATGTCCATACACAGCACACAACCGTTTGTGAATGTTTCTCACACTTTCTTTCTCCTCCACCAAGAATTCAATTACAGCTCGTTGTTTGTACCGTGTGTCACTCACAGACGCCATTTGAAGGATCACTACCGCCTCGCTATTTGTTGGATGACTGTAAAATTACACACATGTGATCTTTGAAGTTCCAAGTTACTACCCTTTCAATTTCACACCTCCATCTTCATTCTGGACTGAGAAAAAACATGTGGGGCATTTCTTTCTGAGCAACCCTCGTACCTCAGGAATCTGTCTTGAGACCTCTCCTTTTCTCTCTCTACACTCAATCCCTTGGTGCACTCATCTCCTCGCATGTTTTTCAGTATCATCTTCATGCTGATGACTCTCAAATTTACCTCTACACCTTAACTATCTGAGAATCCTGCCCATATCCCTGCCTGATTATCTGATGCTGCTGCCTGGATGCTCCACCACTGTCTGAAGTTCAACATGGCTAAAACCAAGCTCCTTCTCTCCCCCCCCCCCCCCCCCCAAGCCCTTTCCTCTTTTCTCTATCTCTGTGGATAACACTCTACTCCCAGTTTCCTCAGCTCATAATCTTGGGGACATCTTTGACTCTCTCTCCTTCTCTGAACACATAAAACATAGCTGAAACCTGCCATTTCTTCCTCTATAACATCAGAACACACTATTAAGAGAGTTTTTATTTTATTTATTTACATTCTCTTATATACCGTGCTATTCTGCATCAGTGCGGTTTACATTGAACAAACTGAAATTACATTGAACAGGGCATTATAACTTGGAGATAACTATTTTACAGGGAACATGGGCTATGGAGGGTTAAGTGGCTTGCCCAAGACCACAAGGAGCACCTGTGGGACTAGAAACCCCAGTCCTTCCGGCCCAAGGTTGCTGTCCTCTAGTGGGATTTGAACCACTGACCTTCCGGCCTGAAGTACCTTGCCCCAACCACTAGGCCACTCCTCCACTCCTTGTCACCTCCCTATATAGACTATTGCAGTTGCTGCTTTCCCATCTCCCTCAGAATCATATCTCTCCCCTTCAATCAGTTCAAAACTCAGCCACAAGGCTAATCTTTTGCCAGTTTTTTTTATAGATTTTAATCAGTATAACATAACCAACTAAAAGTACAAGCCAATCAACATAAAAAAGAAAACTATTACACCACAATAATAAGTAACATCTGATAAAGTCCACATTAAGGGAACCTGGATATGAAAATAAAAAGAGGAAAAAAAGAAAATAGGCAATCAAGGCATAAAATGTCGACATATTAGGAGGTAAAACATAATTATTCATTCCTGTCCACCTCAGTCCAAATCTGCCTTTCCAAAATAAATTTTTCCAAATGAGTAACATCTGAAAAGATATATGAAACACCTTCATGATTAATAACGCATTTACAGGTAAAGCAAAGAAAAAAAGTAGCACCCAAATTCAGAACTTGAGGCTTTAAAGCCAAAAAAAGCCTCCTCCTGAGTTCGGTACTACGAGAAACGTCAGGGAAAATATTCACCTTATGTCCACAGAAATTAGCTGACTTAAACTTGAAAAAAGCCTTAAGAATACGCTATCTAGATTCTAAAGATTTCAAAGTCACCAATAACGTGGACCTCAAATTAATTAATTCTATGGAGTCCTCTAAGAAAGCAGTCAAATTTGATATAGAGGGCTCCACCACATCAAGCTCACCTTCAACGGGATCAACTTTTTTAGAGCTAGAAGGAATATAATAGAGTGGGGAAATTTCAACAGATTCACTGATGAACAAAACTTCTTTCAAATATTTATCTAAAAGAATTTTAGGAGCAAGAAGGGAAGTATAAGGAAAATTCAAAAACCGTAAATTACATGAATATATAGAATTTTCAAGAGCTTCCACCTTGTTATGCAAAATAAAGGAATCTTTAATCCCTACAACATTATCAGTATGCAACGGAAGGACCTGAGATTCCAATCTAGTAAGAGCTGCATCCACAAGGGAAACCTTTCCATCGAGCTGCTGTAAAGAAACAACCGTGAAATTCTATAAATAAATAATTTAAAAAAAAAAAAAAAAAGAAACAACCGTTTCTTGAGAAAAATCACATAAAGAACTTAACGTCTTATCATCAATGGATTTCAAAGCTCCCCACACATCCTTTAAAGTAATCTCCATGTCAGGGGGCAAGACTGGGAGTCCAGAGATACCCCCATCCCCTGCCAACTGAACCGGTTTAGGCAAAGTCACCTCCACATTATTATTACACCTTACCAGGTCAGAGGACTCCCCAGAATGGAGAGAAGGTGATAGAAATGCAGGACAGGGTGGAGGGGACCTTACTCCCAGACTAAGGGAGGCCTCTTCAGAGGAGGACTGTGCTACAGGCCTTGGAACGAGATGTTTATCGAGGGGGCCAACAGATTTAACATTATCCACTGACCCGCCCAACATTCTTAGCCTTCCTTTTCCCCATTGAAAACAAATCCAAACAAACACCTATACAACACAACCAAGGATACTAAACTTCTATCGCTGCTGTGGCACCGAAGGGGCAGGTCTCACCCCTTTAGACACGCCCCTTCGGACCACGCCCCATGGTCACGCTCCACGGTCGCGAAAAAAAGGTTCAATTTATAGAAAGGAACAGGGAAAGCTTTGCTGGCTACAGGCTGTCCCCACAATGCCTGGGGGACGGTAAGGCATCCAGAGCAAAGTTCCCAGTGGCAGCAGTCCCAGGGCCATTCAGTCAGACTCCCTGCAACTCCAACATGATCACATCAAGTCCAAAGAAGCAAACGGTGGAGCAGGTTTTCAGCCAAACGAGGGTCCTCGCTGGCTGCAGGCTGTCCCCATGATGCCTTCCCCAATGTTAGGGGGAAGGTAGGGTGTCCCGAGCAAGGTTCCCAGTGGCAGCAGTCCCAGGGCCGTTCAGGCAGACCCCCTGAACCTCCAACACGATCACACCAAGTCCCCTTTCGCCAGTTTCACTATGCTCACATAACCTCTCTTTTCAAGTCACTTTACTGGCTCCCTATCCATTTCTGCTTTCAATTCAAACGTCTACTGATTTATAAGTGTATTCATTCTGCAGCTCCTCGCTACCTTTCCTTTCTTATCACTCCCTGCACCCCTCTGCAGGAACTCCACTCCTCTGGCAGATCCATTTTACTATATCTGTGCCCTTCTCTGCCACGGTCAACTCCACATTTCACTCATTCACTCACGAGGCTTTAATGGAAGAGGCTGGCGGGTTTAGTTTTGGCTCACAGACAACCATGACTGGGATGTAATTAACGGGCTATACTTTATTCCAGAAGGACAAGGTAGGAAGAAGGGGAGGAGTGGCACTATATGTGAAAAGTAATATTAAACTATAGAATTACAGGTCTTAAAAGGCAGCAAGGGGAACCAATAGCAACTGTATTTATTTTTATTTTCCCGCCTCTGCCTTCCCACCGCTTTGTTTTTTCACTCAAGAATGCTTGAGCAAGGAGAAAAAGCAGTGGGAAGGCAGAGGCAGGCCCCCGAAAACCTCTTGCCACCTCAGTATTGCCAAAAAATTGCAAAAAAACAACCGACGTGGCACCAAGCCTCTCTCTCAATATCCCCCAAAACCTCTTGCTTCCTTCGGGGAATCACTAAGAAAAAAGAAAGGTAACACAGCAATAAGCTTCATGCTGTGGCTCTGGACAAGGCTGTACAGGTCCTGCCCCCTCTACAGGTCCCGCCCCCTCAGAAACACTTCCTGTTGCTTAAGAAGGAAGGACCCGCATGGGGATGGAGGGCAGAGAATGGACACAGGGTAAGGTTAGAGGGCAGATGTTAGACACAAAGTAGGGGGGGAAGAGGGCAGATGCTAGACATGGGATGAGGAGAGAGAGATGATACTGAACACAGAGTGGGGGAAGATGGGAGGATGTTGGACATAGAGTGAGGGAGAGGGAAGGAGGGGGATGCTGTGCATAGTCAGGGGATAGGAGAAAATGAGGGGATGCGCTGATGGTGCAAGAGAGAGGCACAGACAGGATAAGGTAGGAGAGAAGGGGAGCAATGCTGGACATGGGGATGGTGAAAGAAAGAGAAAGGGGAGAGTTAGTTAAGACTGGGGAATAAGTGGCAAGGGAAGGATAGAGAAATGGGGAGTAAGAGGACTGTGTTAAAGGCTGAAAAATAGTAGGCAGGAAAAGATGTCTCAGAGCTGGAAGGACATGAAGAAGACAGGAAGGGAGAGACGTGACAGATGGACCAGAGACCCTAGATGGTGAGTTAAAAGAAGATCCAAGAAAACAAACCAGAGGCTGTGATCAACAGGATTAGAGCATAAAATGGCCAGACAGCAAACGTAATAAAAAAATAATTTCATTTTTAATTTCATAATTGAATATATGTTTGTCTTTGGATTTTATAGGCCCGATATTCAACCTGCACAGATCAACATGTTTAAAGTGCCTGAGCACCGTGGACAGAAGTGAAACCGGATATTCAGTGCTGGACTCCAGATATCCTCCGGCACTAGATACACAGTTTCACTGCTGACCAGCACAGCTATCCAGACAGTGGCAATACTCAGCTGTTGTCCGGATAGCCAAATTGCATAAAGTTAGAACAGTTATTGGCTTGCCCTGACTTTATACAGGCAGTTAGTCAGTTAGCAGACTGAAAATTGCTGCTAACCAGCTAAGTGCTGGGACTCCCTTATCCTGCCCATGGATAACCCTGGCACTGTCTAGACAGTGGCATGGCCTTTAGAGGAGATATTCAGCAGCACTGGCTGGTTAGTGCCCTCTGAATCTCTCTGTCACTGGGCTTTAACTGGTTAGCAGGTCCTGCTAACTAGGGCCGGCCCCAGAGTTGGTTCAAAGTGTTGGTGCCATAGGCATACTTTAAGTCTTAACCCCCCCCCCCCCTTTGCTGTCAGAATCTATTGTTTACCTTTGAAAGGCCTGCTCTTTGCTGCCTCCAAGAAGCTGCCACACTAGGTGGTTAACTAGTTTGCCTAGTGATTGGGCTGGCCCTGCTGCTAACCGGATAAACCTCTTTGAATATTGGGTCATACATGTTTTATCTTTACAGTCTGCACGGTACAGCGGCACCTGCAGATCTGTTTCTCTGATGTTGTATTGGATGCAGGTTTTTTTTATTTCAATTAATTTTTGCCTATATAATTTTATTTTTGCTTTATGATAATGAAATCTATACTTGGTGAGTATCTAACTGTATTCTGAGTGTGTGACTGATGCCAGGTATTCAGTTAGAATGGAGTTTCTATGTAGGGATCTGTAGCAATCCGGCTTGTTCAGTTTCCAAATAGGTTTTTCTAGGGTCCACTGCAATATGTACAGTGCTGTTATTTTCTGAGTAGGCTCCTTGTGTGAGTTTTAGAAGTTGATGCTGTTACAGTATGATAGATTTTCTCTATAGGTCCTTACTGATTGTTACAGAATTTTGTATTACTTCACAATATTGTACAGGTAGTCTTCGACTTACGACCGCGTTTGGTTCCGACAGACCGGTCGTAAGTCGATTTGGTCGTAAGTCGGCCTATGTTAAATTACCGTAAGTATATTATGCCATGTAATGGTATTGTAATTATCTTAGTCATATTTTATCACCATTTTCTCTGTTCATTACTGTTATAACCATTGTATCATCACTGTCTTAGTAGTGTAATATATTATTGTACTGTTACTGTTAGACATTAAAGAAAATAAAGGAAAACACTAATACAATAAAATAAAGGCATTTTGCTTTATTAAGGGACTGTATAGATTTCTTTACATTTTTATACCATTTGTAACATCTCATCATATCGTGCCATTTCTTAATCACTGCTGGCATCACTGGTGTTTGCTTGTGGGTTGTCAACGTCATCAGCTGGGTGTCCGCACGGGCCATCACTCGTGCTTGGCAGTGGGTTGTCGAGATCATCAGCCGGGGGAGCGCTCGGGGTGGGGGGAGGAGTTTGTCTTCTCATGAACATCGTGAGCTTTGACTGAATTGTGTGTTTCTTCTTCTCCTCATAAATTTCACAATATGGACGAAACGTTTCATGTGCCATCCGTTCAATCCTTGCAAATCGTTCAATGTTTGGGTCCATTGCTTCAAAATGTGCAAGAACTTTTAAGTAGAGATAAACCTTCTGATAATCCCTTTGTCGTGAACATTCTTTGTGGCTCCTCCTCCTCTTCTCTCTCCGCTTCTCTTCTTTCTTCTTCCGCCACTCTTTCTTCTTCCAATTCCATCAGCTCTTCATTTGTAAGCTCTTCGGATTCATGATCTAGCAACTCCTCTCAACATCTTCCACTTCACACTCCAAGGAAAGTTCTTTTGCTAATTTCACTATTTTATCCCGAATCACATCTAGTTCTTGTTCACTGTCAAATCCAGCAACAGTATTCACATACTGCTTAACACACTTTTTCCATATGCCATTCATACACTTCTCCGTCACAGCCTCCCAGGCAGTAGCAAGATTCTTGATACACATAAGAACATTGTATTGTTTCCAAAACTCACGCAGTGATAGTTCTGGGTTGGAATCTAAAGCAGCTATGGCTTGAGCGAATGTGGTTCGGAGATAGTTTGCCTTGAATGCAGCAATCGAACCTTGGTCCATAGGTTGGATCAGTGAAGTTGTGTTGGGGGGCAAAAAAAACACTTTCACATCGGGATGGAGATTGGTTAAGTGAGGTGGATGGCCAGGCGCATTATCCAGCAGTAGTAAAATCTTGAAAGGAATTCCTTTCCCCAAACAATATTCACGTGCTTGTGGAATAAAACAATTCATAAACTAGTCTTCAAACAGTGCCTGTGTCATCCATGCCTTATGGTTTGAGCGAAAGTAGACTGGCAAAGTGTGCTTGTTGATATTCTTGAATGCCCCCAGGTTTTCCGAGTGATAAATTAAAAATGGCTTAAGCTTGAATCCTGCGATGTTCCCACCAAGCAGCAGAGTTAGTCTATCCTTAAATGCTTTAAATCCCGGCATGTTTTTCGCTTCTTTGTGAATGTACGTGCGTGCTGGCATTCGTTTCCAGTTTCATCAACATAAAAAATCTGCTCTGCAAGATAACCCTCATCCGTAATTATTTCATCCAAATTGTCGACAAGCTTACGAGCTCCTTCCTCATCTGCACTCGCTGCTTCTCCAGTCACTCGAACATTATGCAGTTGGAATCTTGCCTTGAACCTCTTGAACCAGTCAGTACTTGCCGAAAATTCTTGACTGTAGTCTTCTCCGGCGCATTCCTTCAAAGTCTTAAACAGACTTCTAGCCTTTGTCTGGACGATATAAAGGCTTAACGGTGTCCGTTTTTGAATGTTATCTTCTATCCAAATGGACAACAATTTCTCCATTTCATGGATGGGCCCAGTCCGTTGCTTCGTAATTACTGTTGATCGCATGGGTGCAGAACCTTTCACAGCTTCACAAATTCTTTCCTTGTCTTTTAAAATTGTTGACACGGTAGAATGGGATAACTTCATATCACGTGCGATAACATTAACTTTTTTTCCTCCTTCGTGCTGTTTAATCACCATCATTTTTGTGATGAGATCTATGGCCTTTCTTTCCTTTTTCTTGGCTGGCTGATGAGGAGAAGAAAGCAATTGTCTCTTGGTAGACATCTTGGGGGTTGAATCTTTGAGTGACCTCTGCATTATGAAATAGAATTAGAAGGTTTAGAAGAGGGAGCATTAGAAGGCGGAGCGGAAACGCCGCTGCCGGAAAACCAGTCGTAAAGTCGATCAGTTGTAAGTCACATAGGTAGTAAGTCGACGACTACCTGTTATGTATTGCAAATAGTTACTAATCGCCGCCTTGTAACTAATGACTGTTCATTATGTTAATATGTTACTTTGTTTGATTGAACAACCACACACAATGTTACTATGTTACCCTGTTTTACTGTACATAGTTAAACGTTCCATGTAAAGAATATGTACTCCCGGTACAATTCAATTTTCTGTTTAATGTAAACCGCATTTGAACCTCAGAAAATGCGGTATAAAAATGTTAAATAAATAAATAAATATGCCCATTACTGGTGAGGGTTTATATTGCTGTTACTGAGATGACATCAGAATCAAAAAATATTTTTTGTATGTTGAGTTCAATGGGGAAATGTCCTCTGCACCCATTGTGGGAGATGGGTTTCTTTGGATGTAGAATATGAGGGTTACTTTAGAAGCCATATTCATGCTTTGGACATCTGAAAACAGGCATGGAGATGTCCCCAAAGACATTTTAGAAATTGGCCCTGTGGATGACTCCAGGGTGAGGACGTTCAAGTCTGAATACAGGAGTGGAGTAGACATGTTCAGGATGTTCCCAGAACTTGGATGTGCTCACCCAATTTCAGAAACACCCTTTACGTCCTGAGCCGTATCCAATTTGTACCTGCTCCAGGCAACAGTATCATTGGAAAAGTGCTTGTTTGGTCAGATAGACATTTGGAGGGTGCAGAGGAGCTGGTCTGCTCATGTCTCCTACATTTTCCATGTATATAGTGAATACTAGCGTAGAATGAGAGCTCATTTATTAGTTTTGCTACAGGCTACATAATTAAGCTGCTACAGTTTTTGCTTCAGTTAAAGACTTTGCAATGCTGTTTTTAAAAATTATATGGCCTGAGAATATATTGTTTCTTTATTCTTGGGGCAGCCACCTAATCTGTTTTATGAGGGGACTCCCTGGTCCTAACTGGAGCTCTGAGAAGGCCCTCCATTTTGGCTGTTGGGGGCGGCTCATCTCTCGCCTCAGGGAGCAGATTATCTCAAGCTGCCCTTTTTGCTAGAGTTTTCCATCTTATATGCCTCAAGCAGTATTTAATTAATGTAGTCCTTACTGCCACAGATACTTCCCAGCTTTACAACCTCTTCTCACAGTTCCACCACCAGTTTCAACCTGCAGGCATCTTTCATGCTGAACCATTTTCTTACTGTGGATCAGATATCCATCTGAACAGAGGCAGAAATAGCAACAGAGCTGACAGTTTTGATGCAGTGTTTTTCAGTCATCCTTCCACTGCTAAAAGCTTTGGTACCTGCTGAAAGAAATAAGAAAGACCAGTGGTGTATAGATCCAAAAATGTTCGGTTTGTGCTCATTTAACATGAAATTTTCAAGACTTCCAGGCATTTTTTTTTTCATGTTCATTTCACATATTCATTCCTTAATCATGCATTATATATGTGCTAGAACATTTTTAAGTGCACAAGTGTATTATATGCATGTTCATTCATAGGTATACATATGTATTTGCAAGTTTTTTATGCACTTTAAATGTTTAGGTGCCCAAATATATGGTATGCACACTCACAATGTACCCTAGGAAAGACATTCCTGTCTTTTCCTCAGCGATACTGCAAATAAAATCAGCTTGCTTCTTTTCCATGAAATGTAACACCTCCACATTCTGATTTCCAGTATGTTGTCCTAGTCACTTGTTGATGTGTTATTACAGAATGGTTATCTTATCCTTTCAGACTATATAATACATTTATATTTCTATGAGTTCTGTAGTCTGAAGTATCTCCTATTGTATTGTAGTAGCTTGTTCTCTAGGGTACAAAGGCCAGATCAATCAAAAATAATTATCTCAAAAACTAATATGATGGTATTAATCAAGCTTAAATGTGCTTAATTTGGTTTTCACAGATGATCAACATCTGATCTAAATCTAAATTACTTTGTTTATTATTCCTTTTCAGTTGATGCAAGTAATTCTGTGTAATTCCATGCCCTAATTAATGAGTCATTCAATAAAGTAAGACTGGAAGGAAGATGGAGTAGTAAGGTAGAAAACTGACACCTAGAACCGCCAAGAACTCAAACCATGTGGAATGTTTACATAGCCCTAAGCTGGTAATGCATGTCTGGGCCACGTACCGGCACGGGGCTCTGAATGAACTGCAGGGGGACGGGTACATCCATCCTCCTGCAGTTACAGTGTTTCAACATGGCAAAGCAACTGTGCATGCAGCATGGGTGGCATGGACTGCACTCATGCTACTTCCACCAAGCATAGGTAGAATGGGCTACATATCCTAGCACTAGCTGCACCATGGTGGGAACACTCCTGTCCCACCAAGTCACTGCCCGACATTCGTTACCAAGGTAATGCAGAGTTTTTGATGCATGGCCAGAACTACTTTTTAGCACTGTGGCCAAACCACATACTAAACCCTATGCTACTGGATAGTGCACTTTAGTAAACGTACCCTTAAAAGTATTGCCATCTTTCTTCTTTGAGCCTGTAATACTAGGTTAGAAAAAAAACTTGCAGAACAGCAACACAAATGAGGAAAGCATCCTTTTAAGGAAATTATTTTTAGCATTTTTAAGTGCATCCCAATTTCAACTTTGAACCCTCAAAACTGGGAAAAATTGTTTTTAAAAATGACACTTATTGCTGAATGCTGACCCTATTCTTAGCATGTCCCTGCAAGTTCAAGGTAATTTGTACACTTTTTCATACTTTTTCACACTTTCTTATGGTACCCAATTTTACTTTCACTTTCTATTTGAACAATGCAATGTGGCTTTTAAAGGGACATCACTGAGATCGTGTGCAGCGGTATAGATAAAAGTTTGGTGGTTGTGCATATGGGGAATTTTTAAGTATATCCCCCTTACTCTATCTGTACATTATAAGATTCGTTATGAGCCTGAGTTAATTGATGGCTTTATAAGTTTTCCTTTGTTATATATATGTTTTTTTTTAAATGCCATCAATGCTGCCTCAGCAGCCCCTGGGTTTTCTTGGCAAGGTATAACCAGAAGTACGTTGGCAGGCTTTTTCTTCTGAGGCAATGGGGAGTAAAGTGATTTATCCAAGGTCATAAGAAGTGCTAGCAGGAACTGAACCCTGATTGTGTGGGTACTATGCTGTTGCTCTAACCACAAGGCTACTACTCCACTTCTATTGTGCAAAGCCCCTTTTAATAAAGCCCATTATCTAACATAACATAAGCACATAAGATATGCCATACTGGTTCAGACCAAGGTCCATCACGCCCAGTATCCTGTTTCCAACAGTGGCCAATCCAGGTCACAAGTACCTAGCAGGTTCCCAAAAAGACACACAGGTTCCACAGTGCTTGTTCTGGGGCAAGCAGTGATATCCTGGGTCCTCTTCAATAATGGTTTATGGAACTTTCCTCCAGGAACTTGTCCAAACCTTTTTTTAAAATCCAGCTACACTGACAGCTTTTAATACATCCTACAGTAACGAATTCCAGAGTTTGATTATGCGTTGACTTAAAAATAATTTTCTCTTATTAGTCTTAAACGGGTTAAACTGCAGCTTCATTGAATGTCCCCCTAGTCTTTCTACTTTTTGATGGCACAAACATTCGATCTACGTTTACCCGTTCCACTCCATTCATTAATTAATGAGCATTTTAAAGCTTGGCAACTGGGAGCTGGGAATGCTAATGTGTGAGCACGCCAGACACTACACTCTAAACACACGTCAACCAGCCACTGAGGATGGGGTGGGGAATGAGTAGAGCAGGGGCATGAAGAGCACATTACTGCTAGGGCCAGAGTAATTGCCATATCTTGAGCAGCAACATGGCTCTAAATGCAGGTTCACCTAACGACTCCTCTATGGGATTAAAAATCAATAGTATCAATACATAAAAAATAAAACTCAACAATTTAATGATCGTAATAGCTGCTCAGAATACAGTATCTTAAATATCTTCAAACATTAAAACAAATGAATTACAAACTACCTGCCTAAACAATCACATTTTCATTTTCTTTCTAAAGGTAAGATAATTCCGGTATAAGAAATTCCAAGATAAAAAGAGACACCCCCCCTCCCACCCCCTGGAGTGTGCCCTTTAAACAAGCAACTCATGTGAAAGAGTTAAGAGCTGGAAGCAACAACTGCTGCCCAACCCTGTCAGAAATGTAATGCACTTCCCTGATATAATTAGACAAACTAGTTAGACCAATTCCCTTAAATGTATGGTGCCAGCATGATGACTGCATTGAATACTCATACAAGCAATGTTATGAATTAAAGACTATCGCCAGCATATTACTTATTCCAATTACCATGCAGGCTGAATATCAGGCCCATTATTTTTATCTTATTTTCCATTTTTATCTTTTTATTTATATAAAAGATGCTGTCTGATTTTCTATTGATTATTGATTCTCCATTCCAGACAGTACTACTACTATTACATAAGAAGATAAGATATGCCATACTGGGTCAGACCAAGGTCCATCAAGCCCAATATTCTCTTTCCAACAGTGGCCAATCTAGGTCATAAGTATCTAGCAGTCTCCGCAAAAGACACAGGTTCCAGAATGCTTGTACTGGGTCAAGCATTGATATCCTGGGTCCCTTCTTAATAATGGTTTATGGACCTTTTTCTCCAGGAACTTGTCCAAACCTTTTTTAAACCCAGCTACACTAACAGCCTTTACTACATCCTCCGGTAACAAATTCCAGAGTTTGATTACACGTTGAGTGAAAAAATATTTTCTTCTATTAGTCTTAAATAGTTTACCCTGTAGCTTCATTGCATACCCCCTAGTCTTTCTATATTCTGATAATGTAAACAATCGATCTACGTTTACCGGTTACACTCCGTTCATTAATTTATAGACTTCTATCATATCTCCCCTCAGCCACTTCTTTACCAGGTTAAAGAGCCCTAACCTTTTTAGCCTTTCTTCATAGGAGTATCCTTCCATCCCCTTTACCATTTTGGTGGCTCTTCTCTGAACCTTTTCTAATAACGCTATATGCTTTTTAAGATACGGCAACCAGAATTGCACACAGTATTCAAGGTGCGGTCTCACCATGGAACGATATAGAGGCATTATAATATCTTTTGTTTTATTTTCCATTCCTTTCCTTATGATACCTAGCATTCTATATGTTCTTTTGGCAGCCGCTGTACACTGGGCCGAGGGTTTTAAAATGTTATCCACAATGACGCCTAAATCATTTTCCTGGGTGGTGGTTCCTAATGTGGAACCTTGCATCGTGTAACCATAGTTTGGGTTGTTCTTCCCTAGGTGCATAACTCTGCACTTGTCCACATTAAATATCATCTGCCATTTTGATGCCCAGTCTTCCAATTTATCAAGATCCTCTTGCAATTTTCCACAATCCTCTTGGGATTTAACAACTTTAAATAGTTTTGTGTCATCTGCAAATTTGATAACCTCACTCGTTATTCTACTTTCCAGGTCATTTATGAATATTGTGATGGGGCCTGTGGTTAGAGGCCTGTTTAGCCCTATATAGGCGGTTGCCTAGGGCGTATGCACAAGTAATTGCTCTGGCCTTGTAAATAAAAAGTCTTTCAGAGCAACTTGAAATGAAAAGTGGGTTTTATTATTCCCCGTCCCGCTCGGACATTGTCAAAGGAAACAGAAACTTTAAATCAGATAAGCTTAGCAACAAAAGTGGTGACATACGTATTTTCTCTTGTTATATTCACAGAGTTCTCTTCATCCAGTATTTACATCATACGGTTGCATTTAACACAGACACTGCAATCCATAGGAATATCCTCTTGCAGACTAGCAGCGTCTTCCCATATCATTTCCCCAGCACTACTCACACTGCTGGTATCAGACCCTTCATGAGAACGGTATTCCGCTATAGTGTCTTGTGACACTTCACTATAACAGTCAATGGAGGCTTTTCCCCCTTTGGGTCTATATCTCTCTCTGTAGCTGGTTATGCCTGGGCTTGCCTCCCAGAACATTAGCTCTGAAACATCTTGCTTCTTATGTCTGTAATCAGAACCCCGCCCTTTGCAGTTATAAGCTTTAAACTTCTCTTTGTTACTATAGGGAAGTTTCCTTCTCTCTGCAGGGCTTGTCTTTATGCTTGGCTCTCTATAGCCTTTGCTTCTAGCCTCCCGGGCTGGTTGAACAGGAATATGTTTGTTCCTAACTTTACACCTATTTCTTAAGCTGTAGTCATGCATGGAGTGCCCATCCCCCAACACTTCCCTCTCACCGTGACCTCTGCCTTGAGCTGGCAAATACTGGCCTCTGGGGTAGTGGGGTAATCCTGGCTTCTCTCCAAAGCTATTCTTGGTAGCAGGTCTTCCCTTAGTGCAGCTTGCCTTGAACCTTCCTTCTCGAGAGCTGGAGACAGACTCACTTCCTGACTCCTCGTGAGAAGAATTTCCTCCCAGCAATCCCCTGGGGCTTCTGTTCAGCTGACCTGGGACACACCTCCTGCTCCTCTCTCTCCTACTGCTTCCCGTGGTGATCCTGCTTCTGACTCTCCTCTCTAACTGACTGGAACCCTGCCCTAAATAATCCCTAGCTCTACACGTGACCTGGGGACTCTCACTCAGGTGTTCCTGATGGGACTTTTGTTTGCTACGTAGCAAGAATTTCCCTTGCTGCAGTGAATCATGGTGCCTAGTGCTGCTTTCTAAAGCTGACTCTGAGGTAAGTCTTTCTTTTATCTTATTTTCCCTGGGCTGTGTGCCCCTTGCTGCATCACAATATGTCAAAAAGCAGCGGACCCAGCACAGATCCTTGGGGTACACCACTATTCATCTTTCTCCATTGGGAAAATTGGCCATTTAGCTCTACCCTATGTTTTCTATCTTTTAACCAGTTCCTGATCCACAATAGTACACTGCCTCCTATCCCATGACTCCTTAGTTTTGCCAAAAGTCTCTGATGAGGGACCTTGTCAAAGGCTTTCTGAAAGTCCAGATACACTATATCAACCGACTCACCTTGTCCACCTGCTTATTCACACCTTCAAAAAAACATAACAGATTAGTAAGACAAGATTTTCCTTGTCCAAAGCCATGTTGACTGTCTCCCATTAGGCCATGACTATCTACATGCTGAGTAATTGTATTCTTTTTGATGGTTTCTACCATTTTTTGTGGTACTGACATCAGGCTCACTGGTCTGTAGTTTCCCAGATCACCCCTGGAACCCTTTTTAATTGTTGTTACATTGGTGATCCTCCAATCTTCAGGTATTTAGAGATGATTTTAATGATAGTTCACAGATTACTAATAGCAGGTCTGCAATCTCATATTTCAGTTCTTTCAATACCCTTGGATGTATACCATCCGGCCCAGGTGATTTGCTACTCTTCAGTTTATCTAATAGTTGTAATACATCTTCCCGATGTATCAATATTTCCTTCAATTCTTCTGCACCTTTAAATACCACTTCAGTCATGGGAAACATCCCTACATCTTCCTCAGTAAAGACTGAAGCAAAGAATTCATTCAGTCTCTCCACTATCGCCTTGTCGCCTCTTAGTGCCCCTTTAACCCCTCTGTCATCTAATGGACCAACTGACTAACAGGTTTTTTGCTACAAATGTACTTGAAAAAGTCTTTATTTCGCCTTTTTGCTTCCACAGCAAGCTTCTTCTCAAATTCTCCCTTTGCCTGCCTTATCAATGCCTTGCATTTGACTTGCCAGTGCTTGTGCTGTTTCCAGGTTTCGTCATTTGGCTTTTTTTTCCCTTTCCTGAAAGATGCTTTTATGGCCACAACAGCCTCTCTGACCTCACCTTTAAACCATGCTGGTAGATTTTTGGACTTCCTTCCACTTTTCTTAAAGCGTGGAATACAGCTGGTCTGGGCTTCCAAGATAGTATTTTTCAACAACACTCAAGCTTGATGTAAGACTTTGCAACTGCTCCTTTTATCTTTTTCTTAACTATTTTCCTCATTTTATCATAGTCTTCCTTTCGAAAGTTAAAAGGTAATACTGTGGATTTCCTTACTATCCCTCCTCCACTAATTAAATCAAATGTGATCATGCTATGATCACTATTGCCAAGTGGCCCCAACACCCTTATCTCTTGCACTAGATCTGGTGTTCCACTAAGGACTAGGTCTGATATGGCTTTCCCTCTGGTCGGTTCATGAACCAGCTGCTCCAAGAAGCAGTCATTTATTTCATCTAGCAACTTTATCTCCTTAGCATGTCCTGCTGTGACACTGACCCAGTCGATACCTGGGTAATTGAAATCACCCATTATTATTACTGCACTGTAACTTTTGTTAGCTTCCTTGATTTCTTTGAGTATTTCATCATCCATTTGTTCATTCTGGCCAGGTGGTCGATAGTACACCCCCACTGCCATTGCCTTCCCCTTTTTACATGGAATTTCAATCCATAGAGATTCTACAGCAAATTGTGTTTCCTGCAAAACTTTAATCCTTTCTGACTCAATGCCCTCTCTAACATAGAGCACAACCCCTTCACCAATTTGATCAGCTCTATCATTACAATTTAGTTTGTACCCAGGTATCACAGTGTCCCACTGATTGTCCTTCTTCCACCATGTCTCTGATACTCCAATCATTTCTAACCTCTCATTTAGTGCTATATATTCTAACTCTCCCATCTTATTTTTTAGACTTCTAGCATTTGCATACAAGCATTTTAGAGACTGCATTTTATTCATATTAATTTGGCTATTGGTAGACATGGGTAATTTGGGATCTTTAAGCTCTGTCTGACCATACTCGAGGGCATTTGGGCTACTTTACTCTTTTTTGGAACCTCTCTTCTTTTGGTAGTATCCTTCAAGGATACATTCTTCTGAACCATCCGTTCTTGGGCGACTGTCGGCTTTCCCCTATTATCTAGTTTAAAAGCTGCTCTATCTCTTTTTTAAAGGTTAATGCCAGCAGCCTGGTTCCATCCCAGTTAGGGTGAAGCTCATCCCTTTGTAAGAGCCCCTCCTTTCCCCTAGAATGTTCCCCAGTTCCTAACAAATCCAAAACCCTCATCTCTGCACCATTGTCTCATCCACGCATTGAGACTCCGGAGCTCTGCCTGCCTTTTGGGTCCTGCACGTGGAACGGGAAGCATTTTGGAAAACGATACCCTGGAAGTTCTGGATTTCAATGTCCTACCTAAAAGCATAAATTTAGCCTCCAGAACCTCCCTACCACCTTTTCCTATGTCATTGGTTCCGACATGTACCAAGACAGCAGACTCCTCCCCAGCACTATCTAGGACCTTATCTAGGTGGTACCTGAGGTCTGCTACCTTTGCACCAGGCAGTCATGTTACCAAGTGATATTCATGTCCACCAGCCACCCAGCTATCTACATGCCTAATGATTGAATCACCGACTATAACAGCTGTCCTAACCCTTCCCTAATGGGCACATGGCCCTGGAGAAACTTCCTCGATGCGAGAGGGTGTTACATCATCTGGAGGACAGGTCCTAGTTACAGGATCACTTCCTGCCACACCAGGGTGATGCTCTCCTGTCACGCGACCTCTCTCCTCCATGGCAACAGGGATGCTGCCTGGCTGGAGGTGGGACTTCAGGACTATATCCCTGTAGGTCTCGTCTATGTACCTCTCTGTATTTCTTATGTTTTACAAGTCTGCTACTCTAGCCTCTAGAGAATGGACTCGTTCCCTGAGAGCAAAGAGATCCTTGCACCTAGTGCACATGTAAGACCTCTCACCATCTGGGAGAAAATCATACATGTGACACTCAATGCAAGACTGGAAAGCCCCCATCTTGCTGCTGGACTGCTGTCTGCATCTTAGTTTTAAGCTTGTGTTTAGATCTTTATGTTATTTACTTTCTAAGGGTTGCTATGGATATTTATACTAATAAAACTGTACCTAATACATTTAATATACTTTGTTCACCTGAAGCTTATTTAATCTCAGGTCCTTAGTGTATGACTGATTTGGGTAACGAGCTTCACCTGAGAGCACCTCCTGTCTTTTAAGATGTGTAAGTACCTATAAAGCACGTCCTTTCCTTTAAGATGTGTTAGTACCTTTAAAGCTACGATTATCCCAGTGGTGGGTTGGTGTTTGGGATGGAGGGAGGGAAATAACACTTATTAAAAGAGGGCTGCTACACAGTACCCTGTCCTGTGCTGCTGAGGTAAGTTATATTTTGATTTGATTTAAATTATAGCTCTTTGCTGCTGCTAGGCTCTAACTTATTATGAAATTTAAACTACAAGCTCTCTGCTGGGTTCTAAATTTAACCAGAAAGCTCTCTTCTGTGTTTTAAATTTAAACTAAAATACTTTGCTGATGCTAGGCCCTGAGTGACTATTAAATCTAAACTACAAGCTCTCTGCTGAGTATGAAATGTAACCAGAAAGTTCTCTTCTGTGTTTTACATTTAAACTTAAACTGCTGCTACTAGGCCCTGACTGATTTAACAAAAAACAGTGGGTTCACAGATTAATTAGCTTTAATACAAAGAATTCCTTTCAGAAAATTCCCAGAAGTATATATCACAATTGCAGATCTCTCTCCAGAAGTAACAGTCCCCTTTTCTAATACTTCAAGACTACTTACAGTATCATTTGTATAGTGCTGCAAGGCATACACAACACTGTAACACATACTTGTGAAAGACAACCCCTGCTTAACAGAGCTTACAATATATGCAAGACAGAAAAATACAACAAACTAGAGATTATGGGAAAATAAAGGAAATGGCGCACATGGATGGTATACGGGAGAATAAGGGGATCAGGATCCAAATGCAGCCTCGAAGAAATGGGTTTTTTTCGCCTGGATTTGAATAGGGTCAGAGATGGAACTTGACAGGATGGGAGTTTGGGCTTTCAGATGCAAAAGACATCTATAGACTCATGGTACCACAGCCGTGTGAGGCAGTGAAAAACATAATACCATCTATCACAGCCCTGCCTGCGGTTCCCATTCCTCTCCCCAACTCAAATATATACACGTTCCACCCAGATACTTCAAACCCACTTGTCCACACCTACACTCCTCATTCAGATAACATATCTTCCATTCCAGCACACTTACTTTAGCTCAGAACAATGCAGGGAGCATCCAGTTCAAATGTTGGGAATGGTTACTGCATGTATTGGGGTACTGAGTTGAGGTTTGTGAGGTAGGGTAGCAAATGTGTTATATGTATTGATTCGGAAAAGGCGGTGTTATAGCAGGATTCAAAATGGCCTGACAACAAAGACAGAGAACAATCGTTTGTATTTTTGGTTTAGTTTAGGGATTTGAATGTGCAGCATCTCCTCTGTCTTTATATATTGCAGAGCGAAAGGAAATGCATTTCTGTTTTTATTTCTCCAGTATGGCATTGCATGCAGTCTATGGCTTCTTCGGGTTTCAAGTGCAGTGCTTGCATGTTTCCTTAGCTAATGTGTGGTTTCTTATTCGGTATTTGGTGAGGGATCTGTCTTTGTTTTGCATGTGCGATCATGACGAGGGATTTTCCTAGAGCCCGATATTCATTTGGGCAGGCTATGCGCTGCTACGGCGCATAACCATACCTGCCCACCCTTATCCTTGGGTATTCACCGCTTACAGTATCCACAATATATTGCACCTACTTAGATATGTGAATTATTTGTTCAGATAGCATAGCATTTGTCTCCCATACCACTTTTAAAGGTGAAATGTTGTGTTTAGCTGTAACCAACCTCAGCAATCCTGCAGCATGTGTCTGAATAGAAATGAAAATAACACCACAGTAAAATCACAACATGAAGCCTTAGATGTTGCAATATCTTCTTCCTGGCCTATTGCTCCTCCACACAGAAAACTTCCCCTCCTTCAACACTGGGATCTCTGCAGATAGATTTGCCAGAAGTACTGCCAACTCTGCTCTCTGCTCCCTAGGACTTGTGCCTCAACAGTGGTTATGGCATCATGCAATGCTGTCAGCACTGCCAAGATAAAGCATTCTCTCATGGCCGACTCCAGAAGGGAAGTGTAGCTTGGAGATCAAGATAGTTTCAGGGTTCGAAGCCAGTGACTGCACACCTTCTCCTGACACCAGCTCTAATAGCACCACAACCGATCTACCAGGAACACTCAGCTCTAATAGCACCACAACCGATCCACCAGGAGCACTCAGCTCTAATAGCACCACAATCAAGCCACCAGGAGCACTCAGCTCTAATAGCACCACAACCGATCTACCAGGAGCACTCAGCTCTAATAGCACCACAACCAAGCCACCAGGAGCACTCAGCTCTAATAGCACCACAACCGATCCACCAGGAGCACTCAGCTCTAATAGCACCACAACCAAGCCACCAGGAGCACTCAGCTCCACATGATGGCCATTGTGGGCATCCATTGGGCTTTGTAACACTGATTTAGGAGGCTTGGCAGGAGAAATATGGGCCTTACCCAGACATTTCCCCATAAGATAAAGAAGAACATTAACCAGACAAAATAAAGCAACAGAGAAAAGCAGCAGAGGACTAGAGTTTAGCTACGAGTCATAGATCTATTAAGTTCTGATTTTCTGTGTTTTCATTCTGACATTTCCCACTCATATGTAATAGGGTGCACATAAAGTGCCTCACTATTAGGAGGAAATGAATTTGTAGCCTTATGGAAGAAAGGAAATTTTCTTTCTAAGAAGCTTTTCATTAAGAATATGCACAGGCAAGGAAAATTGGGTTCGTTCTCATTTTTGTCAGAGTTTTTCTTGACTTTCAGGTCTTTTCTTGATTAGTTTCACACATTCATTTTAATAAGAAATTTTTAAAGTGCACTAAATAGATTTAACATGTACCAACCAACTGAATGTGCATTACATCACCCTACAGCACACTAAAGGGGTATTTTAGAAGCTCTATTCGTGACGTGCATGTCTGAAAACAGGTATTCAGATGTGCAAACCAGAGAGACATCCCTGGACTTATTTTAGAAAACAGGCATATAGACATCCCTGGCACAAGGTTGTCCCTGTAGCATGGGGATGGGGAAGAGGCGTACGCGTGTCCTGGGTGAAGCATGTCTCAGTGCATTTTCAGAACAGCACAAGCATATGTGACCCTGGTTGGTGAGACATCCATACTGCTCATTTCATGGCTGCAATGCTTCCAGGCGGAAGAGCATAATGTGCTTTCACTGCCACAATTAATATTTCTTGGCTGAAGAAACATGCAAATAAATGCAACCTCCAAACATATTTTTTTTCTTTCAGTGCCATCAAGTCAGTGTTGACTCATAGTGACCCAGCTACCTCTGGGTTTTCTTGGATGTATCACTGGAAGTAGATTGCCAGCCTTTTCTTCCAAGGCAGCAGAGGGGAAGGTGACTTGCCCAAGGTCAAAAGAAGTGCCAGTGAGAATTGAACCCTTGATTTTCTGGGTATTAGGCAGTTGCTCTAACCACTAGGCTACTCCTCTACTCCTCCACTCCTCCAAGCATGTTACAGTATCTGAAATGGTCAGCCAGTACGTGCAAGTCTCGGAACAGTTGCCTCCTTTGTGAAATTCCTTTGCCAGTATGTTCACATACCCAGTTCTGAAGATTAAAATTAGGGAATATCCAGATTTGTGAAAAGGCAATACACAGACTCGGCCTTGTAATCTGTACAGGGCCAGTCTCCATAACAGGTTACTGAGATGTGCAGTTTTCAGGTGGAGATGGAGTGTTTTCAGAAGGCACTTATACCTACCCCCCTTCACTACTGCCACTCTCCCAGATTTTTGGGTATTTTGCTCTGGACATCCCAGATTCCTTCTAGATACCTCTTCTAAAATTTCACTTCAAAATGTTTAAGGTACCTTAACATACCAAATGTGTATTAAGGACGACAGAACCCTACAATATTGTCTTTGGGTTTTAGATTCCAAGGGGTATCCTAAAAAATATAGGAAATACGAGAATCTCTTCAGTAGATCATCCTGGCTTTTCATGTGGAAATAGAAGAAACAAATTCATCCCCCTTCTGCAAGTCATTCAGTACAGTGGCAGCCCAGAAAGCAAAAAAATAAAATTAGTGTATGGTATTAGTCACTAGACCACCCTGCACAAAATGAGACCTTTGGTAAAATTACCTGTACAATCATTGATGGTGTTAGTAAGCTCTACTGCACTAGTGTACATTAGTAACTAGCTGATACAAGCTTATGTAATTATGATTGTCAAATAAGTTAAATATAAAATGGTTATTTATCAAATACTACTAGGACTAAGATATTCTATGAATCTATGGGATTTGCTGCCAGAGAATGTGATCATGATCACTAATATTGTTGTTATTGTTGTTAAATGCCGTTGATCGGTGTCTACTCATGGCGACTCTCTGGATAGTTGTCCTAGCAGTTTAAAAAAAGTATTTGTCCAAGTTTCATACAGATAGAGCCATAAATAATAGACTGGTAAACAATTCTAGTTTTGTCTGACACTAAATCCAATGAGCACTGTTATTAATTTAATTTAAAAACATTTATATACCATTATTATGATGAGTCATATAAAATAAATCTCATCACAAGATGATAAAAACAAACTAAAAACAATCCCTCACAAAAGGTAAAATTACTATAAACCAAAAGAACTGTGCCACCCCCATCCCCCATTCTACGTACCCTTATCTAGGGAATAAAAAAGGTTTTAATTTCCATCAAAACACTAATCAATCCTATTCCTTCCGCAAATCCAGGGGAAGTTTATTCCACAAAGTCGTTGCCACTGTTATAAATGCCCTACTCCATCTCTTCTGCAGTTGCAGTTGACTACTATCCGGAATATGCAACAAATGATTTTGATTAGAATGCAGGAACGGTTGTTCCACTCCAGCAATCCATGCAAATAACTCACTGGGCTATGGATTTAGCATTAATCCTAGAGGCACTGACAAACCTCAGATAATATCGTGTGGATGATTTGAAACTGTGATCATCATTTAATGGAACTCCAAGTAGCAGAATTCCACGGATGACTTTTGGATTGGACAAATGTGCAAAGGCAACTTTCCATAATGGGAAACTAAGGCAAACTGAAAAGATCTCTCTGACAGAAGGCTGTAGTATAAAAGAACCTGAGTGGGAAAACTTAAATAAATATATTTTGGAGTAGAAGAAGGAACAATAATCCAGCACAAATTGAGAGAAAAGAACAAAAAATACTGCAGAAGACTAAAACTGATACTGAAAAGTGTTATAACAGCACACAATAAAAAACAAGCTATGAATCAGCTTGAAGTCCTCTAGTGTTCTTATACAGCTTCGGAATTGTAGGTCTTTAGATTGATGGTTAAGAAGGATGGGAAGGGTCGGGTGGATGTTACGTCTTCCCTAGATGAGTTCTTAGCACTCTTACCTAGAAACCTGGAGTTTGCCACTCTGATAGTTACATTTATCACTGAGTCAGAGCGAGACTGGCTGTTTAAAATGTTTTTTTCTAAATGGGATTGTAAATTTTTGGCTTGGGAGAATCAGAGTCATAGGAAAATGTTTTTAACACTAAGGTCCCAGGTTCTGACCAACTTAGTGAGTTTTTGAATTCTCATGTACAGGATTGTGTTCTTGATGAAGATGAAAAAGCTATGCCTAACTTGGAAGTTTAGCTTTTTTAATTTGTTTTCTTTGTATTCTGGCATAACAAACCAGCCTTCTGCTAGAGTGTCTCATTGTACTTATGTTGCTTTTGTTATTTCTTCTTGGATCTTGATTATAATCTTTGTTATGCTTGTATTTTTACATTATTGTACTTTTTTTTAGATTAATAAACTTTGAATATTAAAAAAAAAAAGATTTTCAGAATGGTTGACATGTAAGTGCCCTCATTTGCACATACAAGTATATCTTGCTGGGTTCCCTCTATCGATTTATGTATGTGTAAATTTAAAAAATGTGTCCTCCATTGCACATTGCTGTCAATATATTCCTGCATTTCCCTTTATGTATTTTAGAAACAACTCTATAGTTAGCAGAGTCGTTTCTAAAATACCATCAGAATTCAGTACGTCCCAATCTTGACATCTCAGTTCTGGTCCTGTGTCTTCATCAGTGGTGTTAGCTCCATTCAAGCAGCTCCCGCAGTTTGGGGGGCCCAAGACAGAAGTGGGCCCACACGTCCCTGGGACCCACACTGCAGCAGCTAGGAAGAGTGCAGCAAATACCTTACTTTAAATTAAGTTTGCCATGTTGCCTTACTTGTAAGTAATACTATTACTTCCCACTGCCAGGCTGAAGCCTCGCGATAGCATCCACAATTATCATGCATCCAAATGGAAGATTCATCACAATGTGACATCCAGAATGTGAAGTCAGCCGAATTCTCAGACCTGATTCACATTTGATAAGTTCTATTTTTGAAATTCTTCATAAATTCTGATAAATTTCCATCAAATGCTTTTTTAATGATTTGTCTCTCTCTCTTGAGTAATGTCAAAGGTTGTAGTGCTAAACATATCATTAATTTTCAGTAGCGCTGATCATTCTTTCAGAGTTGACGCCGACTGAAGAAATGTCTTTCTTGTGACTCGCAGTGGTGCAGACATGACAAGTTTGCCTAGGTTTCTAATGAGGATACAATCCATTCCCTGTACTGACATGTGATAAAAGAAGGTACAAAAGTGGTTACGCAGTAGAACTCTGTGATGGATTGAGTATAACAAGGATCTTCAAATATGTACAGTGCACATCAAAGCTATGATAACATCACCAACATGAATTTCTGGTTGATTTATCTAAAAACATAAAAAAAGAACAACTATTACCTACTTTAAGTTCATTTAATTTGCAATTTGCATCCTAGATCGTTCTTTGATGCTGTGATCAGAGAATTTGTCTTTCTTTCAAGCATTCTTAATCATTCTACAAATGATATGTTTTTAGATCTCTTCAGGGAGCGGTACGATCTTAACATTGTTCTGCAAATTATTTTGCAGGATCAAATGAATCATTAAAACTCAATATTTTTAGCATTGATGAATTTAAATTAATTGATCCTAGGGTTTCACAAATGGCTTCAGAACTGTGATGAAAAACATTAAGAGCTGACCACGGAACAGGAGCAATTCACATCACTACGTCATTGATCTCTTATTTTTCAAAAGCATGAACTTGTTCAACTTTCTTTTTTTTTTCTAGTAATCTTAGCTATAGAAAAATAAAACATCAACAGCTACTTGGTGGCAACTTCTTTGAAGAGCTTGCATGCAAATCTGTGCTGTCATATTTTCAGGGAGGTGCCCTGTATATTCAGTAGAAAAAATATGTGTGCTCAGTTTATGTACTAAACATTTTACATACAGGTTTTGAAATCTGTTCACATAAAAAAAAATGTTAGCAATTAAATTAAGGCAATATGTTAAACAACATTTGGTAATATAGCCCTCTTGCTCAGTTTATTCTCTTTTTTTAATGTATTTTATTTTCTCACATTTGATCTGTCACCTCTCATTATGGGGTTTATTTCTGAAGAGATAAAAATGAGATGAGTCACAAAGGCTCAAGCTGAAGGTGATTTCAGGCTTAAGTAGATCTGCGCATTCCAGCGTTAGCCACATCCAAGTCTGGGCGTCTTACAGTGGATGTCTTTGAAGGGAATTTCTGGCTGCAGAACGAGTGGCTGTACATCCAATACATATTTTGCATAGAGTTCGGGAAGTGCAGGGAATCAAACATGCATAGAGTTCGGGCGGGGAGTCTAACATGTCTCTCTGCACCTGCTATGAATCACGAATATGTAAGGGACTTTGCTGTCCATGCTGAACATGGCTTGCAATTATGACTGGAGGAACTTGTACTAGAGAGAGGCTGGTGTGTCTATTATGCATGTCTACCAAGAAGCCTGTGTAGGGAATCCCCTGTTTCGCTGCTGTGCATTCCCCTCCCCCCGCAGTGCTCACCCTACCCCATTGCTTCACATTTGCCAACCTCTAGTCCTCAACCATCCCCATTTTCCTTCCAGACCCAATGGGCCCTCTCCCCCTATTCCCTGAAACTGTGTACTGAGTGTGCCCTAGTGTCCCTCCCATAGCTCATTTGTTGTTGTTTATGCCTGTGTATGCTCATGCCATGACACTGTGAGTGTGTGCATGCCAGTATGTGTGTTGACTTGCTGGAGAGGAGTAGTGTGAGTGGGCTGTTGTGTGAGTATGAGGAGCATTATGCTTTTGTCACCTTTTGTCCATCTATCTGTCAGAGTTTAGGTGTCACATAGAGCACTGAGGGTGGCACAAAGGTGTTGGTGGAAGGATATCAAGGGTGTTGACTGTGGGTTGAAAACATGTATCAGCCTGGTTTTTACTGGTCCTGCAGGAAGAGGCCCACAGGGAGCACAGGAGGGAAAGAAAAGGGCACTGCTACCATAGGGTGTACTGGCTAGGGTCTACTATCTGAACCTCTTTAGGTTTGATTAGGTGGTGATACACTAGTTATGTCTGGAACTGAAGCCCCTCATCCACACTGCTACACAGAGAGGCCAGCCCATACCCGTGCACCTTAAGGTAACCACATCCCTCACATTCCTGGCCACCGGCAGCTTTCAAGCAGTGCTGGGTGCCATGGCACAACTCAGCCAGTCAGCAGTGTCCCAGTATATCTCCCAATTCTTGGCAGCCTTTTTCCCAGAACTGCAGACTGCATGGCCTTTCCCACCACTATACAGCAGATGCAGCAGACCATACTGCAGTTCCATGAGGCTGAAAGATTCTCTGCAGTGCTGGGTGCCATTGACTGCACATAAGTGTCTGTAAGGCCAAGAGGGAGGGAAGCTACCTACAGAAATAGGAATGCCTTCCACTATATGAACATACAGGTGGTCTCCAATGCCCAGGGCCAAATAACTGATCTGTCCATGCTTCTGAGGGTCATGCCTTGATTCTTATATCCTCTCACAGTTAGGCATATCTGAGCACTTCATCAGTGAATAAATCACTAGGTAAGCAGGCAAAGAACCTAGCATGCCATTACAGAGCAAGGAGCAAGGATGTTGCAGTCCTTTGAGAGTGATGTGGTCCTCTCCTGACTGTGTATCTGACAAAAATAAAATATACGAGTCTGTATTTATTGTGGGGTTATCTTTTGTAAGATTGACATATTTGTGATCACCTCTGGGGGGGGGGCTGTTTTTGGAAGGCTACAGAGCAAGTAGCAGGGCTATGAGAAGGAAGGTCACATATACATCTTTAGAAAGAGTGAAGGGCATTACATCTGGGGAGACAGATACAAATCCCACCTCTATTACACACATCCAAGTCCCTGAGGACTCCCATAAAGACAATTATTTTTGTACCAAGTGAAAGAACAAGAACACATCTCACAGTGCAGAGAAGAGGGCAGCCACGAAGAGTCACCTGGACTCATACAAAATGAACATATGAGTTACCTAGTCTAAGGCGTATACTGGCAGGAAGCACAGCATGGCAAGTGGAGAAAAGCTTTTTTCGGATGCTTACCCTATACCATACCCTTGCTTCCTCCTGTCAGTTGCAGCCATTCCCACCACAGAATAGACCACAGTGCACTCCATATGCCAAGCTATGGCCACTGCCTACTGTAGATAGGGAAGGATGCAGTGATGACAAAGCTATGGGAAGCATGTATTTATGTTATTTATTTATTTATTTAAATCTTTTCTATACCACGCTATTTTGCATCAGTGTGGTTTACATGTAACATTTTTGCATACAATGCGGACTGAACATACATTGAAGCTTTACAATGAACAGGTACTACAACTTGGGTTTCAACAGGGGTAACTATATACAAACTGAGCGACTAAAGTCATGGATCTGTTTGTGTCAACATGACACATTCTTGTAACTATTTACAGGTCTAGCTGTCGTGTTATTGGGTATGGTAAGCTGACATGACGTGTGGGAGGTGGTGGTGTCATCATGATGGGTGGGAGGGCTATGCTGGGTTGTGTTATGTCACCGGTATGGGAGAAGTGTTGGAGGAAATGATGGTGCTTTATTGCCTTTCTAAATTGTGCAAGGTCAGTAATTGCTCTGATAGTGGTTGGGAGGGCATTCCAGAGTGTAGGTGTGTAGAAAACAAATGCTCTGTTCTTAGTTTCAAGGGAGCATTTTGTTATTGTATTGGGGATTGCGAGTGTGTTAGCAGCAAATGACCTTCTGGATCTGTTCGGAGGAGTGGGGTGGACAAGGTCCGTGAGGAAGGTGGAGGACAGTTTGTTGATGGCTTTGAATGTCAACCGTAGTACTTTGAAGGTGAGCCTGCAGTGGATCAGAAGCCAGTGGAGGTGTTGCAGGATTGGCATTATGTGGTCTCTTCTGGAGGCTCCATGAAGGATGCGGGCTGCAGTGTTCATTGCTAGCTGTAGTGGGTTCAGTGTGCTCTTCGGGAGACCCTGAAGGATGACGTTGGCGTAGTCGAAGTGGGGGGTTATGAGTGCTTGGAAGATCGGCTGGAAATTGTCGGGTTCCAGGAGGGGTCGTAGGTGCTGAATTGTGTGTATCTTGTGATAGATTGCTTTGACGGTATTGCTTATTGGTTTGATGTCGAGCTGCTGGTCTATGGTGATACCCAAGTAGCGCATGGTGGGCCTGCTCGGGAGCTCCGCGTCTCTCACCTTTATCGTTACAGGAGGGATAAAGTACTGATTTCTGCAGATGAATAGGACATCTGTTTTGTTAAAATTGATTCGGAGGCTTTGTGTGTGGAGCCAGTCAGTGACAGCGTCAAAGCATTTCATTAGAGGCGAGAAGTCAGGCTGGTCAATCGAGAAAGGTGTGAAGAGCAGCACATCGTCGGCATACACCAGGCAGGAAATGTTGAAGGAACAGATGATTGAGCAGATGGGTTGCATGTATATGTTGAAAAGGAAGGCTGAGAGTGAGGAGCCTTGAGGGACATCTTGCTTTTGTTGAAAAGACTCAGAGGTCATAGAGTCGGATCGTACCTGTTGCCATCTGTCCGATAAGTAAGACTTGCACCAGCTCAAGGCTGAACCATGGATTCCCTTCTCTTGAAGATGTGCAAGGAGCAGTTCATGGTTGACTGAGTCAACCCAGAGGCAATGTCCTTGAAGATTAGTGCGTATCCTTGTCTGATGTTATCAATCCCAGTGATTAAGGTACTGAGTAAGGTGGTGAGTAGTGCTTCAACGCCATGTAGTTCTCTAAAGCCATGTTGACATGGGTCGAGGGGAGCAGTGGTCTCAATGTGGTGCTGGATTTGACTTTGTACAACCTTAATTATTTTGGCTAGCAGGGGAATGCTGGAGATTGGTCAATAGGATTCCGCTTTCTGGGGGTTCAGCTTGTTGTTCTTTAGGAGGGGCTGGATGGATGTTCGTTTTAGCATCAGTGGGAAAGTCCCTGTTGAAAAGGACAGTCCCATGATCTTGGCTAGGACTGGGCTGAGTTCTGCCCACAGTTATCTTATCCAGAATGCTGGGCAAGTGTCGTTGGGTGCTGTGGTGGTGTTGATGGATATGATGATGTCCTCGATGCATCTTTTGGAGGGAGACGTGAAGGAGGTCAGAGGCAATGGATGGCATGGTTTGTGACCTGGCATGGAGTTAGTGGCAGTGTTGGGTTGGCTAGCTTTGGTCTGTAGGTAGTCAGCGAATTCCTGAGGGTGTAGCAGGCTTGGTTGGGTGGGAGAAGGTTCTTTCATAAGAGTCTTTACAATGCTGAAGAGGTCATGAGGTTTGTTTAGGGAGTGTAGTAGGAATTCGAAGTGATGTTCTTTCATTTTCTTGGAGACTGCTTCGCGGTGTACTTTTAAGTGGGAGGTGTAGGCTGCCTGATTGTCTGAGGACCATGAGCGTCGCTATCGCCTTTCGAGCTTCCTGAGTAGGAGTAGAGACGTCCGTATCTCTGAGGAGTACCATCTTGCTGATTTTCTACTTCTCAGTTGCTTATTTGAGGCAGGTAGTTGTGCGAAGGAATTGAGGCTGTCGTTCCAGGTGGATATCATCGAGTCGAGGTTGGGAGAAGGCAAGTTGAGGTTTGGTAGGACTTTGTCTATGATCTCCTTCTTGTTGAAGAGCCGGAATTGACCTGCGAATGCTGAGGAAGTGTCGTCTTCCTTATGAGGAGTGTTGTGATCCTAATACATGGGCATCTGAAATTGAATTAGGCTGTGGTTGGACCATGAGACTGGTGTGATAGATAGGTTGAGGTTGTAGTTTGGACTTATGGCTGGTCGTGGGGCAAAAGTGAGGTCGAGTTTGTTTCCCTTTAAGTGGGTGGGGGTATTGATTATCTGTTTGCAATCCATCTTGTTGAGTGCTTCGAGGAAGGCTTTGGAGTGGGTGCTTTGGAGGGCTGGCAAGTTAAGGTCACCCATTACACATTTTGGTATGCATGGGTTCTTTGGATTGCAGACGAGGTCTATTATATTTGAGAGGTCTTCAGGGGAGGAAGATGGAGATATGTAAATCAGGCTGATAGAGCTGTATTTGTTGGTTATTGTGATTGAATCCAGGTGTGTGGTGCTGGTGGAAGCAAGCAGCTGAAATTGGAGCTCCATCTTTACTAGTATGAAAGTACCTCCTCTTCTTCGGTTAGTTCTGTGGCACGGGGTGGAAACTCTACTGACACAACTGTTCGACAGCCTGTTAAGAACAATTGACAACACCAGAATGGGCGTACTCATGATATTCCTGGACATTTCTGCAGCATTCGACACCGTATGCCACTCAACGCTACTAACAAGACTTGAAGAAGCGGGCCTACATGACACCACCCTGAGATGGTTTACATCCTACCTGGAGAACAGACAGCTCCAGGTCAGATGTGGATCAAAGACCTCTCAACCCATCAACGTCACACAGGGAGTCCCACAAGGCTCATCCCTCTCCGCCCTGCTTTTCAACCTTTACATTCAGCCCATCAGCACAATCATCAGAAGCTTCAATATTCAATACACCATATATGCTGACGATATAATGATATTCACACCAATCAACCTAACTAAACCAGACTACAACAACATAGCCAACTGCTTCAAAGAAATGTCAACCTGGCTGCAAAAAAACAACCTAGCAATAAACTATAACAAAACCGAAGCTCTGATCATAACAAGAGACCAAGCTTTCACACCCACGCCCTCCATCAACCTGAACAATGCCATCATACCAATAAGACAAGAGATAAAATACCTGGGAATAACACTTGACAGGGAGCTCAACCTACAATCCCACATTGCGAAGACCACCAGAAGCGCCTACGTCAAGATGAGGACAATCAGACGACTCAAACCCATCCTTGCTCCCGAGCATTTTCGAACAGTATGCCAAGCCATCATCACACCCACACTAGACTATTGCAACCACATCTACCTAGGACTACCAAAGAAATCAACCCAACCACTTCAACTAGCACAAAACACAGCCGCACGACTCATAACAGACAGCTCAACCCACGAACACATCACCCCCATACTATACCACCTTCACTGGCTCCCAATCAGCTCTCGAGTCCGCTACAAAGTTCTCCTAACCACTTTCAAAATAATAAACAACCTATCTGCAGACAGCCTACAACAATTTATAACAACTGACAACAGCAAAAGACCAAGAAGAAAGGGAACATCGAACAACATCAGAACCCCAAAGGACTTCACCAAAACAAACCAATCCACATCAAAACGAGCGTTCACCCTAGCAGCCCCCGCCATGTGGAACTCTCTCCCCGACCACCTCAGAGCAACAAACAACACCAAAGAATTCAGAAAACTGCTTAAAACTGAACTATTCACAGACTACTTCAAGGACCTCACAGAATGACTCCTAAGATAGCAAAGCCATCCATGTAAATATGTATCTGTAAATATGTATCTTAAGCGCACGCTGTATATAGCTCACATCAAAATCATCCACACGCACTCACGCAGCACACTGTATCATTTCCCGCACTGCATGCTAATGACAACCTCACCCTTCATTGATTGTTTGCTGTGCCAACCGCTTTGATTTCATGATAAAGCGGTATACCAAGTCTGTTTAAATAAATAAAAATAAATAAAATAAAAGTGTGGATTGAGAAATCGGGGGAGGGGGGATGAGTTGGTTGATAAGGACTGAATCTGAGTCAGACAGCCATGATTCTGTGACCAGTAGAATGTCTATATCGTAGTTGGTTATGAGGTCAGAAATGGCTGGCCATTTCTTTCGGACCGAGCGTGCATTTATGAGGGTGCATTTCAGGTTGCAAGGGTTTAGGTGCTTCTCCACCTGTGACTTTGTGGGTGATGAAGAGAAATGTAGAGCAGGTGTGAGTATAGGTTATGCTTTGTTTTGGCTGCTGGCCGACGTGGGCTTCCATGACATCTCTTTCCTAGGCCTTGTAGGACTGAAATGGGGTTGTAGCTGGTGGTAAGGGCAAAGGCCATGGCTGCCAGCAACCACAGATATCCATGAACCTGAGCTGGGTATGATAAGGACATTGCCGCATGTAGGTTAGGAGTCAAGAGGCAACGATGTCCATAATCATGTGCCCTCATCCCCCAGCATGTTCTCCCTTTAAGGAGCTGGCTCATAACTCCAATCATGGCACCCAGGACTGACGGAGAGAAGCGATATAATCAGTCTCACAAAACCACCAGAGCAATCTTTGAAAGAATGTTTGGCCAGATGAAAAAAAACCTTTTTTTTTTTTGTGCCTAGACAGATTTGGAGGCCAATCAGTGTTCAAGATCTTCATCTCATTCTGCATATTGCACAGTCTTGCGCTGAGGAGGAGACAACCCGTGCCACCTGAAATACCAACCCATGGAGACAGATTCCCCAGGAGGGGCCAGCCGCATGCCAGGAAGACACAGAGCAGCCAGAAATAAACTAATGAAGAGACATTTCATGTGATGTTAAGTGTTTTATTACAATAAAGGGCACTGCTACACACAAGCACAGGTACCTGTACCCATCCTCCCCATCACCAATCCTAGTGCTGTATTTCCCATGGGCCTCACATGCTATTGGTACACTAGTGCCCTAAATGAAAATTCCTAGATGTCCACATGGCGATTTCGGACTGCGCTTACACATTCACAGGCACAGTTCTGAAACGGTTCCATTTGCGGCACGCCCTTATTTGCATATTCCTCCCTGTGCCAGGATGAGTTTCTAAAATTCCAGTTCTTATACATATCTAGGCAGCTATAACTTAAAACGATCAAAAATAAAAAAACGTATAGCAAAACATCAATATTTTTAAAACTCCTTTTAAAAGTTATCTATAAAAAAGCCTCTGTAAAATCCATGTTTTGATCTGCAATCAGTATCATAAATAACTCCACTTTCCATTCTAAAGATAGCGAGTTCCAGCCAAAACATTTTAAATAATTCTTACTGTTGAAAAATAGATTACCCATATGACCATCATATACACGCAGTCAAGATCACTTTCTCAGTCGTAAAACCATTATAATCATTGATTTGAGAGATTAAAAGTCCTCATAGCTTTTTATCATTTTCAGTGCAAATGCTGTCTTCTCTATGAATGTATCAATAGAGTGTAATGATGAAGTCATTTTCTAAATAGAGCCTTACTATTCTCCATACAACCAACTTGACTGTCAATCCTGATGGCTGGGGTTTTAGCACAGAGTGCCTGCTTCAGGGGAACTCATAGCCTGCTTTTCAAATTTCTTCATAAAAAAATGGCAAACAATGCAAGGGAAAAGATAATGCAGAACAGATTTAAAAAATCAATCAAAGAAAAGAATTCAGCATGATCCAACCATTAGATTATTCCCTTACACAGAATTTTGAAATATGGCACAAAAAAGACAATGATATCTCAGTCTGTATTTTTCAGTCTTTCAATTAACCAATAGTTGAAATTCTAATGGTATGAATCCTTGCTAAAGGATGAAGAACTCTGCCATAGTGGAAAGTGAGCAAAAAGAAAATAAAAATACTCATAAAAGGAGTTCAGTAAGGCTACCATTTCATAAGAACGTAAAAATGGTCAATGGTGGCCAATCCAGGTCACAATACCTGGCTACATTTATGGACTTTTCTTCCGGAAGTTGTCCAAACCTTTTCTAAACCCAGCTATGCTTATTCCTTTTACCATATCTTTTGGCAAGGAGTTCCAGAGCTTAACTATGCTTTGAGAGAAAAATTATTTTCTCCAATTTCCTTGAACTGTACTACTTGGTGCCTTTGGGATGTTTTGTACTATTTGAAAGAGTAAAGCATCTATGTAGCTATTTTACTAAGGTGTGCTATGCTGTTAGCATGGGTTAAGGGCCCATGTTAAGTGGCTGTGGCTGTGGTACCTGTTAGCATGGGGTTGGCATAGTTAGTGCAGCCCAGTTTCCATGCTGACTGTGCTTTGTGCATTAGGGTAGTAGGGAGGTGAGTTAGGGGTGGAGATTGGGCGTGGTGAGCACTATGCAGTTAGTGCAGGGGTAAACACTGCACACTAACTGCACCTCTTGCAATTAGCACCATTTCACCTAGCGCTGTCATAATAGGCTATGATTAAGGGCACCTATGGTAATTCTGAACTCACTTCCAGCAGTTAGCACACAGCAATTGCAACTACCACATGTTAGATTTAGCATTAAATGTGCTTTAGTTGCAACCCCCCCTAGCACACTTTAGTAAAAGGGCCCCTTTTTGTGTTTACCCATTCCACTCCACTCAGGATTTTATCATATCTCCCCTCAGCCTTCTCTTCTCCAAGCTGAAGAGCCCTAACCTTTGAAGCCTTTCCTCATAGTGGTATCCTTCCATCCCCTTTATCATTTTGGTCACCCTTCTCTGTACCTTTTCTAATTCATTATAACTTTTTTTTTTTAAATGCAACGATCAAAACTTGCAGTCACACCATAGAGCAATTCAGAGTCATTATGATGTCCTTTGCTTTATTCTCTATTCCTTTCCTAATATATTTATTTAAAAAGTATTTGTATTCCACCTATGACTGATGTTCTAGGCAGTTACAATCAGCATAATAAATACTTAAAAATACATATAAATGCAACAGGACAAAACCATGACAACATTCAGTCATTTACAACCATATAGCCAGCTGTGATTCTAAATGTCTGAGAAAAATAGGAAGTTTTACTTTTCAATGGAAATAAATTAAAACAGTTAAAAAGCAGACATCAAGGGGCAGATCATTCCAAGTGCCCAGACCAGTTCTTAACATTCTGTTTCCTTCTATGCCTATTGCAGCACACTGAAAACAAGATTTCAACATACGTATTGTTCATGATGACTCTTGGAGCACTTTTATTAAAGGACTCTATAGTGTTGTGCCTAATGCAGCAAAAGCACCAAAATGATGGTGCATTAGGTGCAACACCTCCATGTTAACTGTCATGTGGGTATAAAGCATTTTTCTGCCAGTTAATGCAAAGCCCTGTCCCATAGTGTGTGCAGTGTTAGTGTGGGTGTACCTACTGCCTCCTATTGAGGTGGAATTAGGAGATCCCACACTAATGCAGTTAGCACACAGTGTGACCGCCATACTAACAACGTAGAACACACTATGACCACTCATGCTTTTAATGCGAGTTGGATAGTTAGCGTGGAAAGCATCACAAGCTGTTTTGGCTCTGCGCTAGTTGACAACACGTGTCCCAATATGTATTCAACATGTCAGAACATGTGTTGCTAGCTACAGCTCTTTAGTAAAAGGGCTCCTTAGATCCTTTTCCTGATCGGTGACTCCTAATGTGGAATTTAGCATTGTGTATCTATAATTTGGATTATTCTTCCCTACGTGCATCACTTTTCACTTGTCCACATTAAATTTCATCTGTCATTTGGATGTCCAGCAATTTCTCACAATCCGCATACAATTTAACAGCTTTGAATAATTACATGTTGTCTCCAAATTTAATCACTTCACTCGGTCCCATTTCAAGGTCATTTATACATATCTTAAAAACCAGTATAGATCCCTGTGACTCTCTACTATGCACCTTCCTCCACTGAGAAAATGTGCCATTTAACGTTACACTTTTCAGATCTTGCCCATCCCCACGATTTATCCGCAGATGCCACTCCCCTTGGGAAAAACGTGCATCTCCTAAGCTGCTCATCATAGACAGTAGTTCTCTGATGCACACTAGACATAAATACCAATGAAAAATTACAGCTGCTGCAACCTAGACCATACACTAGTCCTCCTCATACCCTGAAAAGTGTTAGGCAAACCCAGTGCACCCTATTATGGTATACAAGAATGTAAATTTGAACACGTATGTCAGGACATACTTTGCATCAAATATTATGTGGCATTAGAACCCATGTCAGAGGAAACACGCTCAATCGGGTGTTTCTACCTAAAATAATCCATACTGTCTACATCCCTACTACACTACAGGTCCTACCTGTCCCTTGGTCTGACCATCACCTCATAAAACTCCAACTCCCCTCGTATGACCCCATGTATCCAAAACCCACATACACACCCCAACTCAAAAGATTCAAGACATTCCACAAAGATAACTTCTTGACTCAAACAACTCAACATTTAATCCCAGACCCAACAAATCTAGATGAAGCCATAATAAACTGGAACAACACTATTTCCAGTGCATCAGTCTTACCATCTACCTAACACAAGTAAACGAAGTGCCGCATGGTTCAGACCTGAACTTAAACCTCTAAAAAGTGATCTGCACAAAGGTGAGCACAAATGGCATTATACAAAATTGCCAGGATGTCAATTACTATATATGGCCAAGTTAAAGCACTACAGAGATACCCTAAACTCCATAAAGAAATAATTCTACTCCACCATCCTAGCAAAATCCCTCAATCGCCCAAGAGAGCTTTTTGATATTATAAAATCTCTCACTAGTAATACCTCAAACCAAGACACATGTGAACCTGTCATAGATCCCCAATTCCTTGCTAACTATTATAAGGGTAAACTAAAACTCCAAGTCTTACCTATAAATACTCATACCAGCTCACTCTTAACACCAAACGCCACCTAGTCAACATTCTCTCCTACCTCAAAGGATGCACTTGGGAACATCATTTCTAAAATAAACACACCAACTTCCTACCTCGACCCCTGTCCATTTAGCTGGATAAAAGCAACAAAAATGGAACCTGACTCCCCTCATCCTCCCAATGGTTAACCTCTCACTCCAACATGGTTACATTCCCCCTTCCTCTTGAAACATGCAATAATCCGCCCTGTTCTGAAAAACAATACCATGGATAAAAGTATCCCCATGTCATATAGACCCATATCCATCCTGCCTTTCATGGACATACTAATAGAAAAGATTGTACAAATCCAGCTTCAGGATCATATCAACACTTTCGCACACTTAGATGAACACCAATACGGCTTTCGTCCATACCATGGTGTACTCATGGTCCTGTTTGAGCACCTCATTCATGGTATGGACAACTCCAAAAATGTTTTCCTTCTTCTATTCCTAGACATCACCGCAGCGTTTGACAGTATAAGCCACCTCATTATGCTCTCCAGGTTACAACAAATAGGCATAAGGGATACCGTACTCCAATGGTTCAACTCATATCTTATTGGTAGAACAGGTTAGAATGGGACATCACACATCTGACCCATATAATCAGGAACAAGGCCTGCCACAAGGCTATGTCCTCTCTGTCCTCTTGTTTAACATTTATCTCCAGTCGATCTGTGCAGTCTTCAAGAAATTTCAAGTACACCATCATATATATGCAGACGATATAATGTTATATCTCCCATTTGACATCTCCAACCTGCCACCCACCCACTCCCTGGACCTTGAGGGTTAAGGGAGGGGCTGGCCTTGAATGCCCTTGAGGGTTAAGGTTGTAGTTGTGTAGGTGCTCAAGTAGTAAGGCAAGGCAAAGAAAATTTCTTTTGTGAGGTTTATTTCTCCCGCTCCGGAGTTCAAATGCAGCAGACGTAAATGAAATAATGTAGCACAAAACAAGGCTGAGAAACTTAACTAAACAAGGCTTTTTACTGCTTGGCTAAATGTCTATTACTGATCACATTCAGTTGTCATGTGACCTCCTTTCAGTAACGTAACAGAAAACTCTGGTAACAGCAATGCCCCTGAATTGCACACAATATGCTTTCACTTATTCTCTTCACATAACCTTCTTTTAGCATAGCAATCAGTGTGGTAACTTTGCTATATTATTTCATATAACATTGGCAAGCATATCACTTAAATGTCCTTTTGAATCACACATGTAGAGCAGTCCATCGGGACTTCCTGCTCTGTAGTCGGCAGAGAAATTAAAGGCATTTCTTCCTCACAGCTGCACATAGGCTTTGCTACGTCATGAGGAGAAACTGCTCTACTTTTAAGGAACTCCCTGAATTCCGTGAGAAGTAATTCAGCCTGTGTCTTTTCTGAGCTAGGCTGAGAATATCCTCCTTCAGGTAAATGCTTGTTTAATGTTCTTATCTCTTGGCAATTATCAGTGCTTTTACTTGGACAACATTTCAGCGTGTAAGCATTTCCCTTCCCCCACCTATCTCCAAATGAAAGTGCAGGGTAAAACGCTTCAGCTGTGCTTGGAGAGTCTCTCAGAGTGTTAAAAGGAAAACAGTCAGGCTTCTCTTGGCTTACCCAATTACTATCAAACTTTATGTCTTTGTTCTGTCTTTCACAATTAAAGTTCACTCTTTCTGGCTTCCCACTGTTAAGCTTGCTAGCCGTTCCAAACCCACCAGATACCTTGTGCTGGGGCTTCTTCCAGGGTAATTCTTTCTCCCTCTGCCTCCTGTTCCAAGGTTCTGCTTGGTCCTTTAAACTCCTGAGCTGTAGCCTTGGGTCTCTCAGTGCCTTTGAATTCTTCTGGTAACAGAAGTCTTTCTCTGCCCCTGAGTCTCCCAGGTTCTGTCTGCTCCTTCGTGGATCACAGCTGCTCAGTGGTTCTCTTTCCAACGGTTCCTGTTCCTGGTCATCTGACTCATCTTGCTCCTGGTGCTTGTGCTCCTCTTGCTTCTCTAACTGTTTCTGTTTCTAAGTTCTTAACAAGCTGGCTGAGTACTGCACTGCCCGCCTCCTGCTTGGGCGTGCCCAATCAGGGACTTGGCTTCTCTGCTGCCTTGAGGTGAGGTGTGGTTCCTGATTAGCTCTGTGTTTTTTCCTTTCAGAAGAGAAAATCCTGCATTCCCTTGCAGTACCGGTTCTCTCCACCGGATCACTATCAGTTTCCATTGCTTCATAAGAGTCTCCTACGTCACAAACCCTTCAATTCAACAAATCACAGATCGCTTCACAGAAGTAGCAGAATGGCTATCCTCTCACAACCTCTTGATCAATTTCAATAAAACTGAAGCTCTCTACATATCAAGGAATCAAAGTTTTACTCCTCCAACTTCCATCAGGATTCAAGTCTCAAATAGCTCTGCCAAAAATGAGGTAAAATACTTCAGTCACTCTATACCACTCGCTCAATATGTCTGCACACATAAAACCAACAACTAGTAAAATATTTTATAAACTCAGAATGTTAAAACAACTTCACCCCCTTCTTCAGCCATCAGACTTTAAATCTGTCATCAAAGCTATTATTACATCCCACTTTTATTTCTGTAACTCTGTCTTACAATGTCTACCTAAGCAAACACTTAGGGGGATGTTTGCTAAACCGTCTTAATGTTACCAGCGCTAGTTGCAGCATTAATGTGAAGAATGCCATATAAGGTAGTGGGCGTTCCGAAGGGAAGGTAGCAAGGAATTGGTATCGCACAATAGTGTGCGCCATGGCACGTTAACGCACATTAACCCTAAGTTCATGTCAGCGGTGCGTTAGAAGCTATAAAGATGTAGCACACTGGTTACTGCAATGACTGTGGAGGTAGAGGTCATGGGTTTGATCCTGCAGTGGTGTTATTTAATAAGGCTGTCTGAGGCATTTCCTTTTAATTTAAATCAATGCTGCCAGCAAAAACACCCTCACAGTGCAGTAACCTAAGGTGCAACATAAGGCGCCCTATAGGGCACTCCATAGGACACATTATAAAGTGCCCTGTCCGCCAAGGCACCTTATAATATGTCCTGGCTGCCACACCAGTCCTGGGCACAGTTTAGGCATTGCTAAGGTATGCAGGTGCTAGTATTGGTAGCTGCTGCTCTGCGCAGGGCCCAACAGCCTGACTCTCCATGAGGCTTTGGATAGTGGAGCCTGTGGGCGTGGGTGTTTTGCCTCTGTTGGCCAATGCTCTAGGGCAGAGGTTCCCAACTCCGGTCCTGGTGGGCCACACAAGATTCAGGTTTGCAGGCTGTCCCTAGTGCATATGCATGAGATACATTTGCATACAATGGGGGCACTGCATACCAATGCATTTCATGCATATATATTAGGGACAGCATGATATCCTGAATGGTGTTTGGCTCTCCAGGACTGCAGTTGGGAACCTCTGCTCTAGGGACTGCACATGTTTATGGTGTATGTGCGCTGTAGGGTAAAATATAGGGACATGGTCTGCAGGGGCCACAGCTGGGACTTGAACCTGTGATCTTCTGACCCTGAACACACTGGCTGTGTGTACTGCACCAAACTGTTGCCAGAAAGGCAGGTCATTCCCTGGGGATACCATTACTGTTCTTCAGACAGCCCTTGTCTGTTGCACTGCATGCCATCCACCTAAACAGAGCTGCCACTGCCCTCTCCACCACCAGCACCCCTCCCCCACAATGCTGACATGCCCTTATGCGGGTGGGCTGGTGGTGCGAAGCCCCAGGACATCCAGTGTGCCGGTAGGCGGCTGCCTATGGTGTGAAATCTGGGGTAGGGGTGCTTACATAGACATCCGCACTTCCCCCCGGCACCGCCTGCCAATGCTATGTGCCCTTTGGGGTATTTGCCTGGTACTGTCCCCTGGGACACTGTGGGGCACACACTTGAGGGCATGTTTGACCTTAGTCAGTTGCTGGCTTGCTGATTTGCAGTTTCTGGGTTCCTATGTGGCACCTAGGCATCTCCCTAGTCAACCCTGTGCCCCAGCTGCCCCACTCCATGTCCCACCTGTAGCCCCTTGTACCCCATTTGTAGCCTCACTGTAGTGCCCTTTCATACTTGGGCACTATTCTGTTGCTGCATATGTATCACTACTATCACTTTTCTGGGTCTCCCTGCTGTACATTGCTGACTGAACTGGTTTCTCTCTCCTGCAAATGTGCCTCTAACGCAAGGTTTTCACTGGCGCTAATTTTCAGACCTTCATTTCACAGCGTTAGTGTGCATGGAGCCTCTCCCCACCCACTCTCCGCTCATTGACCTCTTCTCTCCGCCCTCTGGGGAGCCTTACATCACCTTCTGTGTGCCTTAACGCCACCGGCGGCGTTATCACGTGAAACCTCACACTATCGCATGGTAATGTTACTTTATCAAGCAATAACGTTACGTATTGCATGATAACGTTACGTATCATGCGCTAACTGCACTGCTGTAACGTTATCACTGTTTAGTAAACATACCCCTAAGACAGCTCCAAACAGCACAACATGTTGCAGCCATGATAATAATGAATGCTAACCCAATAGAGCACATACTTTATAATCTACACTGGCTTCCAATCCAGAGCCACATACACTATAAAATACTCATAACTACATTTAAGTTGATCAAAGATATTGCCCCCTCATACCTCTCCACCCTCATTGCCAGGAAATAAACATTCAAACTCAACGTGATTGTAATAAAAATAAACTGGCAATACCATCAAAAAGTGCTTTCCCCGCAGCCTGACCCCCAATCTGACCTCCCAAGGCCAGGGTTGAGTCATGAGGAATGTCCTCTGCCCCCTAATGCCATTTTTGAGCCCCGGGCCTGCCATCCCCCACTGATTAGGGGAACTTATTCCACCTCCGAGGTGGAATAAATTCACGGTTCAAACCGCCGGCCCCAGACGTACAGTGCCGTACAACGTGCAGGGAAGTTAAGTGGAATCAGGAGAGAGCATGAATAGCAGGGGTTGGGACATCCATCCATGCTATTCATGTAAATGGGCCTTCTAGAAAGATTGATAGAAAGAAGTATTTATCAATTCTTGTAGAATTTCAGCATAAATTTCTGATTTTAAAAAAAGTGCAATTTTACAAAATCTAGCACTTCTACCTACAAGTGTTATCAATTACATATATAAGTAGATAGATTGCCACTTTGGGGTATGTTTACTAAACCGCGGTAATGCTACCCGCGGTAGGTTCCACAGTAATGGTATGGATGCCCATATAAAGGAGTGGGCGGTGCATCATTAAAGCAAGACGTGTCAGGTAACGTGCATTACAAGGCGCTAATGCATGGTACAGTGCGCGGTACAGTGCGCCATGGACCCACCGCGCGTGAACACCACAGCAGACGGGAAGCAGCAGCGTGTCCGAAGGGGGTTGCAATTCAAGGCACGTTGACAGTAGGAGACGCATTGAGGGATGTGCAGACAGAAACATAGAAGCATGATGACAGAAAAAGACCACATGGCCTATCTAGTCTGTCCTTCCATAACAACAACTACAACAGTCCACTTTTTACCTTTAGAGATCCTCTGTGTTGGTCCCATGCTTTTTTGAATTCAGTTACTGTCCTCATCTCTACCACCTCCACTGGGAGACTATTCCATGGATCCACTACTCTTTCTGTAAAGAAATATTTCCGCATATCACTCCTGAATCTATCTCCCTTCACCCTCATCCCATGTCCCCTCATAGCAGAACTTGCTTTCAATTAAAAGAGGCTCTCTCCCTGAACATTTATGCCACGGAGGTATTTAAACATCTCAATCATATCATCTCTATCCCGCCTTTCCTCTAAGGTGTACATATTAAGATCCTTAAGTCTGTCCTCATATGCTTTATAATGAAGCCCATTAGTCATTTTAGTAGCAATCCTCTGCACCGACTCCATCCTGTTCACATCCTTTTGAAGGTGCGGTCTCCAGAATTGCACACCATACTCCAAATGAGATCGCACCAAAGACTTATACAGAGGCATTATCACCTCCTTTTTTCTGCTAGCCATTCCTCTCCGTATGCACCCAAGCATCCTTCTAGCTTTTGCCATTGCCTTTTCTACCTGTTTAGCTACTTTAAGATCATCAGACACAACCACGCCTAGGTCCCGCTCTTCTTTAGTGGACAAAAGTACTTCACCTCCTATACTGTATTGCTCCCTTGGATTGCTGCAGCCCAAATGCATGACCTTACATTTTTTAACATTAAATCCCAGCTGCCAAATTCTAGACCATTCTTCAAGCTTAGCTAGATCCCTCCTCATGTTATCTACACCTTCCTGGGTGTCTACTCTATTGCAGATTTTGGTATCATCTGCAAAGAGGCAAACCTTACCCGACAGCCCTTCCGCTATATCCCTAACAAAGATGTTAAAAAGAAATGGACCAAGGACAGATCCCTGGGGCACACCACTGACAGGGTGCCACATGAGAAAAGGAGCCTTAGGTGTAAGGTCACAGACCACAGGCAGCTGATACCACAGTCTGTATTGGGGATGTGAGCCACAGGTAACACAGGCACACACACCATGAAATGGTGTGCAGTGAAATAGCATGCAGAAGAGTAAACTATTATAATAGAAAGGGCATCAGGGGTCTGTCCGAAGGTCCAACTGTGTGGATGGTGTGTGCAGAAGGGCAAAATGGGCAAGGAATCCAAAAGGAGTAAGAGGGAATTAAACTGGTACACTGAGGAACCCAAACACTGCTCATTGACGCCAATGCCAAACCACTGAGCCACCTGCCTACCCAGACAGACCAAAGAAAGGGACCATATGTAACAGCTAGCATGTGACGGATAGGCTGCACGGAGGGACACTGCACTGTACAGTGAAGAGAAGAAGGATATGCAGAGAAGTGATGAAGATTGTGTAATACACATGTTTATGTGAAAGCAGGGTTGTATATTTATATGTGATTATTATTATATGATGTTATGGTACTAAAGAAATTATATGTTGAGGGTATTGTATTTGTTTTATGTGGTTTTGTGTAGGTTTTTGTTTTGTATTTCTCCCAATATGATATGTTATAAATGATGTAAATAAAAATTTTCATTAAATATTTTATTGTATCTTTTTTTAAATTATAAAACAGATTTTGTTATGTATTAATTGTTCATTTTTAAGTTGTAATTGATTGCATTGGATTTATGTTTGGTTAATTATATTTGCAATTTAGTGGTTATTTGTTTATATAATATATAGAACCCCACCATCCATCCCTGTGTACACCCTGTTGCCAACAGACTGGTCACAGTCCATTGTTGTCCCCCCGAGGCCTGCCACCCTGGCTCCCCCTGAGGCCTGCCAGCACGCAGAAATGCAGATACAGATGTTGTCTGCGCATGGCCACCTGGACTGCATGACCCTGTGCAAACAACAGCCCTGCGAGATGGATGGACCGGAGCTGAACACGTGGACGTGCTGTGACCGCTCCTACATGATGCAGGGCATGTACACCGCCACACACCCATCAGTAAGCACATGACAGTGCGCAGTGTAGGGCTGCACAGACACCCATGCGAACTGCACGCATACATGGTGTGGTGGCCTCCAGTACAGCCACAGCAGAGGGACAGGTACAGGGCCCCATGGCGGACCCAACCCACCACTCCCACCACTGAGCAGCTGTATAGTGATACATGCTGTATGCAGCGCTGCACAGACATGTAAGAGATAGCCCCTATCCATCAGAACCCAAAATCTGGTCAAGACAGACAACAGAGGAGGTGTAGGCTGACATAACACAAGGGGAGAATGGAAAAGAAAAAGGAGAGCAGGTGAGCTAAGATCCAAACGCAGCAGCAAAGTGGTGAGTCACCACCCTGGATCTGAGGGGGACAAGAGAGGGTGCCTGGCGTACTGACACAGGTAGCTTAATCCTGGGGTAGGGTGCAGCAAGGTGAATGGGGAAAGGTCTGGGGGGGAGCAATAGAGGAGAGGGGCACAGATGGAAGCACTTTGCCAGAGGAGTGGCGTCCCCGAGCTGGGGTGGAGGGAGAGACAGGGGAGGAAAGGTAGTGAGGAGCTGCAGAGTGAATGCAGTTATAGGTCAGTAGGTGAGGTGTGCACTGGATGCAGAAATGGATAGGGAGTCAGTGGAGTGACCTGAGCAGAGGAGTAATCTGGCTATGAGGAAGCTGGTGGGAGATTAGCTGTGCAGAGGAGTGTGGATCAGAGTGAAGGGGAGGGAGATGATACAAAGGGGGACCAGCAGGAGGTAGGTCACAGTAGTCAAGACGGGAGGTGAGCAAGGTATGGATAGGCATCGTAGTAGTGTGTGTGGGAAGTAAAGGACAGGGCCTGCTGATATTACCGGGAAAGCAATGGCAGGACATAGCTAACACATGAATGTATGCGGAGAAGGAGAGATAAGAATCGAAGACAACCCCAGGACTGAGAGCTGAGGAAACAGGAATGAGCACAGAGTTAACCACAGAGACTGAGAAAGGAGAAAGAGGGTACGGGGTGAAAGAGAAGAGGTCCAGCCCTGGCCACGAACAATCACAGGTGGCGGTGAGACATCCAGGCAGCAATGCCAGAAAGGCGGGCAGAGATCCGTGTCTGGCCAGCCTGAGAGATGTCAGGTGTAGAGAGGTAGGTCCGGGAGACACCATTAAGATGGTATGGGAACCATGGGAGGAGAGTAGCACACCAAGGGACTGGGTATAGAGGGAGAAAGGGAGCAGACCCTTGGGGTACACCAGCTGGGAGAGGGATAGCAGAGGAGGAGCAGCCACAGGAACACACACCGAGGGAGCTGTGCAAAAGATAGGTGGAGAATGAGGTTAGCACAGAGCCCATATATCCAAGCGAGGACAGGGCAACAAGGTGAGGAATATGGTCAACAGTGTCAGAGGCAACAGAGAAGCCAAGAAGGATGAGGACAGAGTAAAGGCCCCTGTATCCCGCCAGAGACAGGTCACCGGAGACCTGGGAAAGAGCCCTTTCAGCAGAGGGTAGAGGACAAAAGCCAGACTGTACAGGTTCCTGGTGGACATGAGAGGAGAGGACGTAGGTGCAGCGGCAGTGAACTGCACGTTCAGGTAGTCAATAAACAAAGGGAAGGAGAGAGGTGGGCCAGGACTCAGGGGGACATGTGGGGTCAGGTGATGGTTCTCGGAGGAGGGGTGTGACCTCAGCATCTCTGATAGCAGCAGGGACAGTTACAGTGGAGAGGGAAAGGGTGAGGATATGAAAAATGGAAGTGACAACAGTGGAGGGGATGTGGTCTAGGAAGCGGTTGGGGACAGCAGCAGAGGAGCAGGTGGTGTATTGTGAGGGTGAAAGAGGGTTAGCTGGTTCACCTTCGGAGATCACAGCAAGGGATTTATTTATTTATTTATTTAACTGTATTTATATCCCGCTTTTCACCGGGTCAAAGCGGTTTAACATTAAAGGGTGGGGGGCAATAATCAATTCTAGGGTTGGGGCTATCACCGGGAGGCCAACATTAATGATCTGAACAGATATTAAGGACATACACAATGGACATCAGTCTTTTAAAAAATAGATCTGAGGGTATGATTAGGGGGTCTGGGGGTAGTCAGTGATGAGTGTTTGTTTCTGGTCCGAGGTATTCCTGGAATAGGATGGTTTTTAGTTATTTCCTGAATGGCAAGGGATCTCCGTTGCTTCTGATATGACTTGGTAGAGAGTTCCAGAGGGATGGTACGTACAGTTCGAAGGCTCTGTTGCATGTCTGTTGATTGTATTTGGTCTGTTTATGGGGGATGGTGAGGGAGTTGCTGGTGGTTTGTCTGGTTTTTCTGTTGTGGGTGGGTTGGGGCAGTAGAGTGCGGAGTTGGGAAGTCTGAGTTTGGTAGAGGGCTTTGTGAATAAGTAGGGCAGATTTGTATTTGATTCTTGCTTCGAGAGGGAGTATCTGCAGCTCCCTCAGGACTGGGGTAATGTGATCTTGTTTTTTTGCTTTCTGGATAATTCTTGCTGTGGTATTTAAGGCAGTTTGTAGTGGGTTGGTGTGGGTGGCAGGTAGTCCATGGTAGATTATATTGCAGTAGTCCAGGTGGGGGAGTGTCATGGCTTGCATGACTGTCCTGAAGTCCTGCGGTTCGATGAGAGGTCTGAGGTGTTGTACTGTTTTTGCCTTGTGGAATATTATTCTGGTAGTTTTTTTGATCTGCTGCTTAAGTGTGAGTGCTTGGTCTATGATGATTCCTAGGTATTTTATGTGTGGTTGAATTTGTATTTGTGTAGCTCCTATGTTGAGGTGTGTAGGTGGTGTGAAGTCTGGGTCTTTGGTGAGAGGGCAGCAGAGGTAGGGGAGGAAAGTTGGGAGGGAAGAGGGGGTGGAGGTGACGTAGCTGACCCTGTAGGGAACTGGAGGGTGATCCTGTGGATATTGGCATGGAAATAGTGAGCCAGGGTATGGGCATATAGGGGTGGAGGGATCAGAGACGGAGGAACCCTGAGGAGAGAGCTGAGGGTAGGAAGGAGATGGCGAGGGCCAGATGCAAGAGAGTCGGTCACATTGACAGAATAGTCCTGTTTGGAAAGAGCTAGGGTAGACTGGAAGGAGACAAGCATGTACCTGAGGTGCTGGACGTCCCCAGGGGAGCGAGATATGAATCAAGCAGACTCAGCTGAGCGAGCATAGGAATGTAGGTAGCGGATACTGGATGAAAGACAGGACTGGGGTGCAGAGGGCCCACAGGATGTGGCACGGGAGGTGTGAAAGCACCCAGATTAGAGGTGAATGCAGGGCTATAGGACGTCACTGCGTCCTCCACAGACCTAGCTGACATGGTGGGAGCCAGAGATGACGGAACTTTGGAAAAGGGAAGGAAAGGGCCACTGGCAGGAGGATTGCAGAATCAATTGGGGGTGATAGGACGTGGATATAGCAGAATTGCTTAACAAATATTTCTGTTCTGTGTTCACAGATGAAGAACCAGGAGCAGGACCTCAGAAAACACCCACAAACAGGAACCGAAACAAGGGACATCTTGAACAATTTTCAGAAGACTGTGTTCATGAGAAACTAGCTCAACTTAAAGTAGACAAAGCTATGGGACTGGATGGGATACACCCTAGAATACTGAGGGAACTTGGGGACGTTCTAGCAGCTCCACTGACTGACTTTTCAATGCCTCGTTGGAGTCGAGAGTGGGGCCAAAGGACTGGACAGAGGCTCATGTGGTGTCTTTACACAAAAGCGGAAGTAAGGATGTGGTTGAAAGCTACAGGCCAGTTAGTTTAACTTTGGTGGTGAGTAAATTATTGGAAACGCTACTGAAAGAGAAAATAGTGAGGTTTCTAGAGTCCAGCAGATTACAGGATCCAAGGCAGCATGGATTCACCAGAGGCAGGTCTTGTCAGACAAATATGATTGATTTCTTTGACTGGGTGACCAGGGAGTTGGATCGAGCGAGGGCCCTAGATGTGATGTATTTAGATTTCAGTAAAGCCTTTGACACTGTTCCTCACAGGCGACTTATAAACAAACTGAGCACCCTAGGGATGGACCCTAAAGTTACTGCTTGGGTTAGAAATTGGTTGGGTGGGAGGCGACAATGAGTACAGGTAAATGGAGCTCATTCTGAGGAGAAGGATGTTACCAGTGGTGTGCCCCAGGGATCTGTCCTTGGTCCGATTCTTTTTAACATCTTTGTTAGGAATATAGCGGAAGGGATGTCGGGTATGGTTTGCCTTTTTGCGGATGATACCAAAATCTGCAATAGAGTAGACACCCGGGAATGTGTAGATAACATGAGGAGGGATCTAGCTAAGCTTGAAGAATGGTCTAGAATTTGGCAGCTGGGATTTAATGTTAAAAACTGTAAGGTCATGCATTTGGGCTGCAGCAATCCAAGGGAGCAATATAGTATAGGGGGTGAAGTACTTTTGTCCACTAAAGAAGAGTGGGACCTAGGCGTGGTTGTGTCTGATGATCTTAAAGTAGCTAAACAGGTAGAAAAGGCAACGGTAAAAGCTAGAAGAATGCTTGGGTGCATACAGAGAGGAATGGCTAGCAGAAAAAAGGAGGTGATAGTGCCTCTGTATAAGTCTTTGGTGCGACCTCATTTGGAGTATAGTGTGCAATTCTGGAGACTGCACCTTCAAAAGGATGTGAACAGGATGGAGTCGGTGCAGAGGGTGTCTACTAAAATGGTTAGTGGTCTTCATTATAAAGCATATGAAAACAGACTTAAGGATCTTAATATGTACATCTTAGAGGAAAGGCGGGATAGAGGTGATATGATTGAGATATTTAAATACCTCTGCTACCTTACTGCAGTTTAGTAAACATACCCCTTTGTTATGCAAGTAGTGTTACTTATGCATGCAAAGCCCTGAGTGATGTGGCTCTTTTTTGAATATTTGCCTTTGCCAACTGGCTTCTTCTGATGTTCCTGCCACAAAATCCTCATGTCTTTTGGGTGGTCCAGTAAGAGTCAGTTTGACCCATACAAGTTGGTAAATCCCATGGTAAAGTAGCATACAAAACACTCTTTTACCGCCGCTTAATAAATAGGCCTCATAGATAGTGACAACATCTCGAGGAAGGAGCTTTTGTAAATGGAAGCCTGAGAAAAGATATGCCGTCATGAAAATTCAATCCTTAAATAATAAGCCACCAGGTTATTCCTCTGAGAGTCAGATTTTCAGATTTCTCTTTTTTTTTGTTTTGTCTTAACTGAATATAATGGTATTAGCCTATTTTCAGCTTGAAAAAAAAAATACCTGAGAAAAATGATATTCCTCTGTGGGAGATTTAAAGTCACTTTTGAAGTTGTGGCAGTGATTTATGAGCTGATAAATATTCCTATATTCCATATAATCTGTGTTCTTCAGGTAGAGTGGTGTTTTTTTTTTTTAGTTATCTTCAATGTTTATTTCAAAAAGATAAATGTTAGGTAGAAGGCGTAGGGAGAGGGAAAAATATGTACACAATACGAATGATTATCATTCAAAGAAAAATATTTCTTAGTCAAAGATCACATGACAAACATATTATTTTGTTGTAAAATAAGTGGTTATATGAAAGAAGCAATACGATGCACAAATTACTTTATTGAAAACCCTTAGAGGCATGTATGCCAAGCTGTGGTGCAAACCCTAGGTAGTAAGTGCAGGGAATGTGCCCAGCATCTACCCTATGTTTAACACACAGGGCAGACACTTAACACATGGGTCCACATTCCCTGCCTTGGCAAGTAGCACAGAGTTAAATCACATGGAAGGGACAAACTGCTGCAGCTGCAATGCCCCCCCCCCTTGACCAAGCCCCTCCTACTGATCAAGAACCCCCCCATGCAACCCCCATATGTTAATCAACCTCCCCCACCTTCCGTACTACCTTCCCTCCCAGTCCAATATGATCTCTTTCCCCAAGACCCCCCACCCTCTTCCCCAAAGAGGCCCCCTCCCCCAGACATGAGATCCAGTCTCTCTTTCATCCCCAACCCCTCTGGGTCTTACCCATGGTTCCCTGTTGGTTCAAGTGGTGAATAGGGCAGGAACAGTCCCTCTCCTGCCCCAGCTCCAATAGCTTACAAAATGGTGCCAGTCTCGCAAGAACTGACAGCTAGTGGGGCATTAAAAACAGATGCACTATCAGCAATTGTGACAGCTAACACATGACAATATCCCATATGCTACCTGTCACCAACCAATACACCCACTCTGTACCCTGTTGCAAGCTAAGCAGATAGCATGGAAAGAACTCTACACTATGGGGGTCATTCTGACCCTTCAATAGTGGGGTTGGGCGTCCAGGATGGACGTTTAACCCCCGTTCAGTCCCTGGATGCGATTCCCTGCACAGCACTCTCCACATGTATAGCGGGTTTGTGCGGGGAGCACTGGACATGGGCAGGAGGGAGAGGGCTGGAGGCAGAGAGTGGGTGGAGCAGGAGCTGGTCGCATAGCCCGGACATACAGGGCCTATTCAAGTCAAGTTCAGCGGGGCAAAGATGGACGTGGGACTTATTCTACCTCCAAGGTGGAATAAGTCCCACACGTGGCAGAGATCGGGGATGCAGAACCCCAGAAGTCCCAGGACAGTCAAAGGTAAGGCCCTGCCTCCCAATCCCGGCCCTGTCTGCCCCCACTGAGGGCCAAGTGGTGGGGAAAGAAGAGCAGGACGGGTGTCAGGCAGACTGTGCTCCTGCTGGGCATCCTTGTGCCATGGCGATGGGATGCCATGGCACCCGGTGCTCCAGTAGGATCATAGGTAGTGCTGGATGGGCATGTGTTTGGACATCTCCCATACCAGAATTGGGGCATATCTGGCATGTCTAAGTGCTCGATTCTGCACCCAGGGGAACGTCTATCTCCCGTGGGTAGAGAATCAGGTACACTCTCGGGCCATCCAGTTTTTTGGATGTCTGGACAGCCTGGACGTACCCTGATCAGAAATGGCCTCCTCCTATTTAGTGAGCATACAAGCTGTTAATGTGGGTTGATGCATGCTGGATAGCTTGTGCACAAACCCTCGCTAACTCTTAATACTTGTTAAGATGCCCATTTATAAATATATATAAATTTAACCAGTAAAGGCTGGATTCATTGCTTGTTTTTCTGGGTTCCAGAGGGTGAATATTTTGGACTGTTTGTAAACTAAACATGGTATTCAAGGAATATTCAGTTCATCTACAAAAGCAAAGATATTTTGAAGTATGCAAGAGGAAGAACCTTCCATTCTTCCAACAGGCTGATTGTCCACAACTTTTATTGCCTCACCAAGACCTCATATCTGTTTACTGCTTCCGTGCGATATCGGAATTCATAAGAACATAAGATATGCCATACTGGGTCAGACCAAGGTCCATCAAGCCCAGTATTCTGATTCCAACAGTGGCCAATCTAGGTCATACGTACCTAGCAGTTTCCCCAAGGGACACAGGTTCCACAATGCTTGTATTGGTTTAAGCATTGATATCCTGGGTCCCTTCTTAATAATGGTTTATGGACCTTTCCTCCAGGAACTTGTCCAAACCTTTTTTAAACCCAGCTACACTAACAGCCTTTACTACATCCTCCGGTAACAAATTCCAGAGTTTGATTACACGTTGAGTGAAAAAATATTTTCTTTTATTAGTCTTAAATAGTTTACCCTGTAGCTTCATTGCATGTCCCCTAGTCTTTCTATATTCTGATAAGGTAAACAATCGATCTACGTTTACCCGTTCCACTCCGTTCATTAATTTATAGACTTCTATCATATCTCCCCATCAGCCGTCTCTTTTCCAGGTTAAAGAGCCCCAACCTTTTTAGCCTTTCTTCATAGGAGTAGCCTTCCATCCCCTTTACCATTTTGGTGGCTCATCTCTGAACCTTTTCTAAAATCGCTATATCCTTTTTAGGATACGGCGACCAGAATTGCACACAATATTCAAGGTGCGGTCTCACCATGGAACGATATAGAGGCATTATAATATCTTTTGTTTTATTTTCCATTCCTTTCCTTATCATACCTAGCATTCTATTTGCTCTCTTGGCCGCCGCTGCACACTGGGCCGAGGGTTTTAACGTGGTATCCACAATGACGCCTAAATCTTTTTCCTGGGTGGTGGTTCCTAATGTGGAACCTTGCATCGTGTAACCATAGTTTGGGTTGTTCTTCCCTAGGTGCATAAACTTGCACTTCTCCACATTAAATTTCATCTGCCATTTTGATGCCCAGTCTTCCAATTTATCAAGATCCTCTTGCAATTTTCCACAATCCTCCTGGGTTTTAACAACTTTAAATAGTTTTGTGTCATCTGCAAATTTGATAACCTCACTCGTTATTCCACTTTCCAGGTCATTTATGAATATGTCAAAAAGCAGCGGACCCAGCACAGATCCCTGGGGTACACCACTATTCACCTTTCTCCATTGGGAAAATTGGCCATTTAGCCCTACCCTCTGCTTTCTATCTTTTAACCTGTTCCTGATCCACAATAGTACACTGCCTCCTATCCCATGACTCTTTAGTTTTGCCAAAAGTCTCTCATGAGGGACCTTGTCAAAGGCTTTCTGAAAGTCCAGATACACAATATCAACCGACTCACCTTTGTCCACCTGTTTATTCACTCCTTCAAAAAAACATAACAGATAAGTAAGACAAGATCTTCCTTGTCTAAAGCCATGTTGACTGTCTCCCATTAGGTCGTGATTATCTACATGCTGAGTAATTTTATTCTTTATGATGGTTTCTACCATTTTTCCCGGTACTGATGTCAGGCTCACCGGTCTGTAGTTTCCCGGAGCACCCCTCGAACCCTTTTTAAAAATTGGTGTTATATTGGCGATCCTCCAATCCTCAGGTATTAGAGATGATTTTAATGATAGTTCACAGATTACTGATAGCAGGTCTGCAATCTCAAATTTCAGTTCTTTCAACACCCTTGGATGTATACCATCCGGCCCAGGTGATTTGCTACTCTTCAGTTTATCTAATAGTTGTAAGACATCTTCCCGATGTATCGATATTTCCTTCAATTCTTCCACACCTTTAAATACCACTTCAGTCATGGGTAACATCCCTACATCTTCCTCAGTAAAGACCGAAGCAAAGAATTCATTCAGTCTCTCCGCTATCGCCTTGTCGCCTCTTAGTGCTCCTTTAACCCCTTTATCATGTAATGGACCAACTGACTCTCTCACAGGTTTTTTGCTACGAATGTACTTGAAAAGGTCTTTATTTCGCGTTTTTGCTTCCGCAGCAAGCTTCTTCTCAAATTCTCTCTTTGCCTGCCTTATCAATGCCTTGCATTTGACTTGCCAGTGCTTGTGCTGTTTCCAGGTTTCATCGTTTGGCTCTTTTTTCCATTTCCTGAAAGATGCTTTTTTGGCAACAACAGCCTCTTTGACCTCACCTTTAAACCATGCTGGCAGTTTTTCGGACTTCCTTCCACTTTTCTTAAAGCGTGGAATACAGCTGGTCTGGGCTTCCAAGATAGTATTTTTCAACAACACCCAAGCTTGATGTACGTCTTTAACCTTTGCAACTACTCCTTTTAGTTTTTTCTTAACTGTTTTCCTCATTTTATCATAGTCTCCCTTTCGAAAGTTAAAGGGTAGTACTGTGGATTTCCTTACTATCCCTCCTCCACTAATTAAATCAAAGGTGATCATGCTATGATCACTATTGCCAAGTGGCCCCAACACCCTTATCTCTTGCACTACATCTGGTGTTCCACTAAGGACTAGGTCTAATATTGCTTCCCCTCTGGTCGGTTCATGAACCAGCTGCTCCAAGAAGCAGTCATTTATTTCATCTAGGAACTTTATCTCCCTAGCATGTCCTGTTGTGACACTGACCCAGTCGATGCCGGGGTAATTGAAATCACCCATTATTATTACTGCACTGTAACTTTTGCTAGCTTCCTTGATTCCTTTGAGCATTTCATCATCCATTTGTTCATTCTGGCCTAGCGGACGATAGTACACCCCCACTGCCATCGCCTTCCCCTTTTTACATGGAATTTCAATCCATAGAGATTCTACAGCAAATTGTGTTTCTTGCAAAACTTTAATCCTTTCTGACTCAATGCCCTCTCTAACATAGAGCGCAACCCCTCCACCAATTTGAATTCAATGGGGCCGCAGCTCTGATGTCGTACGGAAGCCGCTACTGTCAAATAGTAAACATGCCCCATAGTCAAGCATGCTATTAATGTAGTGTACAAAATAAAATCATGAATAAAAGCATAAACAAATACATGTAAAACCACATCATATATCAATAAAACAAAATAAAATAAAATGTTGATATGAACCAGGAGGTAGGATTTCAGACTCTAATTCATTACCGATAAGGTCATACATCTAAATCAAACATTATTTTAAAACATGAACATGCAGGGTGGTACTTGCTTAGTAGAAGTACCATTCCCATGTAACAAGAAGGGTACTTGCTTAGGATGAGCAATACTCTGATGGACAAAATACAGGAAGTAAAAAAGCAGCTAAAATGTAGATATATTAAAAAAAGAAAAATAAAGACATAATAAAAACCATAGAAATAGAGACATTAAAATATCAGTTAAAGGAAGACATAAAATGTATTTAAGGATGACATTAAAAGAAAAGCTACCATATACCATAAATATAGCAGTGGGCAGAAGAATGGATAAGCCTGTAAGGAGATATGGTGTCTCCAGAGATCCATGTAAACTATACTGAAAGATTATATAGTGTGAAGACAATAAATTTTATCAATGATGAAAAAAAAGGAACATTGAATTGAAAAAAATCAAATGAACAAGAAGCTGATGAAAAATTACAAAAAATAACAACATATATGTCCACAGCTGTTGTGTTGTCTTTCCTAGATTGTAAGCTCTGAAGAGCAGGGACCACCCTCCACATGCGCCTGTGCAGCACTCCGTGCACCTTGCAGACTACACCAAAATGATCAGTAGCAATAGTAGTAGAATGTGGAGTGTCTTCAATAACATAAAGAGGTGCTGCAGGAGCCGAGACCAAAGACAAACCTGAAGCAATCTGCCAGGGGTTATTATAGCGAGTCTCATGCCGAATACCCAGAAGACTATTTAACTTCTATATAAAATAGAATACAAGCAGCTAAAATTAAATACAACTGGACAAATAAGATCCACATACCCCATGGCAGCTAGCTGATCTGTGGTAACTCGTTCTAATTCAGCAAAAGACAAACAGCGCAATCACAGCGGCCATTTAAAAGGGGAAAAGTCTGCCAAATGTTGTAGTGGCGGGCACTATGGCTATGATAAACACTTGCCATACACTCATAAGCCTAAAATAAACTGCAATAATACATAAATAGCTTTACATATTATGGATAAATACAATGAAACTGTAAGCAAAAGAGTGTTTATTTTGAAAAAGGAATGGGTATTTAAAAAAGTAAAGAGAAAATACATCATACTCGCTGATAATACGATCTGTATCAAATCTTTAAGGACACCCAACAGACAGTAGGATAGAAATGGCCATTTGCAGATAATACTTTGTGTAACTACATTTTTATTATTTATTTATATTATTTCTATACCGCGCTCTTAAAATCAGCGCGGTTTACATGACTCAAACACTTGTACAAGGCAGCAGGCATGCGGAGTACATTCCATAGAACAGGTTTTTACAACTTGTATTCAACGGGGCAACTATTTACACTGAGCTGTGCGTCAACATGACTGTCACAGGCACTCTCTGAGCTGATTACATATTAGGTTATATACAAGTTTGGGCAGTCGTATTCAGACAGTGGGTATGTTATCGTGCCCTGGGTGTAACGGTGGTGTCATCAAGGTGGTTGGGGGTAAGCTTGGCTGTGTTGTTTCACTGGGCAGGGAGTAATGAAGGAGGAATAAGTGGTGCTTCAGGGACTTTCGAAATTGGGTGAGGTCAGTTATTGCCCGGATAGAGGTTGGGAGGGCATTCCATAGCGTAGGTGTGTAATATATAAATGCTCTATTCCTTGCTGTCTGGGAGCATTTTGCTACTGCTCCAGGGATTACGAGTGTGTTTAAAGCACATGATCTTCTGGCCCTATTAGCAGGTATGGGGAGGATAAGGTCTGTTAGGGAGATGGGGGCTAGGTTGTTGATGGCCTTGAATGTCATTAGTAACACTTTAAAAGTGAGTCTGCAGTGGATGGGCCACCAGTGGAGGTGTTTTAGGACCGGGGTTATGTGGTCCCTTCTTGAGGCTCCATGCAGAACTCGGGCGGCTATGTTCATCGCCAGCTGCAGGGGGTTCAGAGTGTTCTTGGGGAGTCCTTGTATAGTGTTGGCATAGTCGAAGTGCGGGGTTACCAAAGCTTGGAAAATTGTCCAGAAATCATCTGGTTCCAATACGGGTCGCAGGTGGCAGATAGTTCGTATCTTATGATAGATTGCTCTGCCTGTGTTGCTTATGTGTGCTTTCAAGTCAAGATGCTGATCGGGGGTGATTCCCAGGTAGGGGATGGTGTGCTTGCTTAGGAGCTCCGTGTCTCTTACTCTTATTGATGTTGGTGGGGTGAAGGAGTGATTCCTTGTGATGAAGAGGACATCCGTTTTCTTGAAATTAATTCTGAGGCTCTGTGTGTAGAGCCAATCTGTGACAGCCTCAAAGCACTTTGTCAGGGACGAGAAATCGGGTTGGTTGATTGAGGACGGAGAGAAGAGTAGCACATCATCAGCATATATTAGGCAGGAGACCTTGAAAGAACGGATGATTTCGCAGATGGGTTGCATGTAAATAATAGGCACCCTGGGAGCCATAGTTATTACTGTATATTATCAGTGGAGTCCAAATACATTACAGCGGACACAGAAATAAAACAGATGAACATGAAAATCCCTTTAGAGCTAAAAGTGAAATCAGCTTTTAAAGGACTAAAAAGAGGACCATCTTAAACTCTATACCTGTCCAGCACAATGCATTACAAAACCGGCCCACGGATGAAAATAAAAGAAATGTAACGAATAAGGCTATGCGGAAGAAAAATTGTGATCAAAGGGATTAAAAGGCATGCATAAGATTAGACCATATTAAAAAGAGCTAAAAGCAAATGGTAAAATAAAGCAAACAATCCAAAATGACAGGTAAAAACCGATAAAAACAAGGCAGAGTGTTAAAACCAGAATACCAAACAAAATAATCAAAATGTGTAAAAAAGCAACAATTATAAAACATATCATTTTATGCGTATGATTAATGAAAATGGATAAAAAACAAACCAACTGGAATAAAAGGAAAAACATACCACCAATTAGAAATCAATAAAATGTTAAAAATGATAAAACAAAGCAGATTACTCAATATAGACTACGAAAGAGAATAAAACCATGACAGAATAAAAGAATAAAAAGATAAAACATAAAAAGAAGATTGAAAGGCAGAACAGGATGGCAAAAAAAGGAGGGGGAAGGAGAAAAGGAAGTGGAGGAGGGAGGGGGAAGAGGGTGGAATGTGTGTCATTTCTTGGGGGGGGGGGCAGTGTGCACATCTTCCATGTGGCTATGGTGTGTCCAGTGTAAATCTGGCCACACAGCAGATGATCAAGCCCACTCAGGGGCAGCCCAAGGGGGGTGCGGAGCCATGTGCGGAGACTCAGTGTGGGGCCTCATTTGCATAACTATTTGCATAATGTTACCATTTTAGTAAACATGCCTCTTAATGAGTGTATGGATAAAGAAAGACTAAAAGATTTCTACATTAATATAATCCAGTGCCAACCGCCAGGCACATTAGGAACTACTACAAACACTACCCATTTAGATCTCATAGCAAACCTGCCGTATCCTAACAGCACTACCAGGACTCACACAGCACCATACTCTACCTATCAAAAGGCAACACTGCAAATATTAAACCAATACATTTCAGAGAATAAGAATACATGACCTACTGGGGAAAGAGAACAAGTGTCAATGTCAAATAGGAATTACATAAACAGAATACCTCAGCTCAGTTACACATGCAGAACATAGACCATCACCAAACAAGGAATCACAATTTAGAAACAGGAAGACAATAATTAAACTGGGAACCCCAAAAGCCAAACTTGGAATGTACAACAACACTGTAGAAATAAAACTATAAATTAATTTCCTCTTGTACTAAACAAAGCACATATGTTAATGATGCATATTTCCCAGAGCTGACATATTCCAGTTAATAAATTCAAAATAAAGAAATATTTTTCTACCTTTTGTGCATTTTTTTTTCAGTTGCAATTGTTCCAGCCGCTTTCTTCTGGTTTCTTTGTGTCTTCAACTAACTCTCCATCGTCTGCTATCCATTTGTCCTTTCTTCTCTCTTCTAGTTTTTTTTCCATTCTTTCTCTAAATCTGCTTTAACATACTAATCTTTCTCCTTTTGCTCTTTCCTCATTCCTATTTCATCCACTCAAATTTTACCCCTCCATCCTCAATCCCCAATTACTCTCTCAATACCCGGCCAATTGTAGATTTTTCTTCCCTCCCACACAAAATATTTTTCCCCTCTCCATTTTACTCTCCCAGTCCCATGCCATTTTAATCCTCCACCAACATCAGCTCCCTTCTAGTTCCAGCTCCACCCAGCATCCGCTCCCTTCTAGTCCCTGCATCAGCCAATTTCCAGTCCTAGCTCCCCCATCCATTTCCAGTCCTATCCTAGTCTCTCCATCAGCTGATTTCCAATCCCAGCCCCCCATCAGCCCATTTCTAGTCATTTCCTAGCCCCACCATTAGCCCATGTCAAATCCTAGCTCCCCTCCACTCGGCCCATTTCCAATCCAAGCTCCCCATGAGCCTACTTCCAGTTCTAATCCCTCCATGAGTCTATTTCAATCCAAACCCCCACCACAGCCCATTTCCAGTCCTATCCTAGCCCCTCCATCAGACCATTTCCTGTCCTAGCTCCCCCCACTCAGCCCATTTCCAGTCCTAGCTCCCTCCCCTCACAGCCCATTTCCATTCCAAGTCCCCCTCCCCATCAGCTATTTGCAGTTCAAGCCCCCTTCCACTCAGCCCATTTCCAGTTCTTGCAACCCCCCCAACCCATTACCAGTCCTAGCCCCCCATAGCCCATTATGTCCTAAGCCCCCCCATCAGCCCACTTCCAGTCCTAACCCCCATCACGCCATTTTCAGTCTTAGCCCCCCCCATAGCCCATTACCAGTCCTAACCCCCCATCAGCCCACTTCCAGTCCTAACCCCCCATCAGCCCATTTCCAGTCTTAGCCCCCCCATAGCCCATTACCAGTCCTAACACCCCCATCAGCCCATCTCCAGTCGTAACTCTCCCCATCAGCCCATTCCAGTCTTAGCCCCCCCATAGCCCATTACCAGTCCTAACCCCCCATCAGTCCACTTCCAGTCTTAACCCCCCATCAGCCCATTTCCAGTCTTATCCCCCCCCCTAGCCCATTAACCGTCCTAACCCCCCCCATCAGCCCATCTCCAGTCCTAACCCTCCCCATCAGCCCTTTCCAGTCCTTGCCCCCCCCATAGCCCATTACCAGTCCTAACCCCCATCAGTCCACCTCCAGTCCTACCCCCCATCAGCCCATTTCCAGTCCTAGCCCACCCATAGCCCATTTCCAGTCCTAACCCCCCATCACCCCACTTCCAGTCCTAACCCCCATCACCCCATTTTCAGTCTTAGTCCCTCCATAGCCCATTACCAGTCCTAACCACCCCCCATCAGCCCATAGCCCATTACCAGGGAAAATTAAAAACAAAAAAAACCCTGGCTGCTGCTGCCGCCGTGGCAGCGGCAGAATCAAGTATCCTGAACACCCCACCCCCCCACACCCGCCTGCCTGACAGAGCGCTCCCTCAATCAGTCCCCTCGGTGCTGGCTTTCAGAGCCGTGAAGGGATAGCTTCTCTCTCGTGGCTCAGTTAAGCCTGCTGGTGCTGATGGGAAACAGGCATTTCCTGTTTCCCATCAGCCCCGGAGGCTTAACAGAGTTGCAAGAAAGGGAAACTCTCCCCTCGTGGCTCTGAAAGCCGGCGCCAAGGGGACTGATTCAGGGAGCACTCTGTCGAACAGGTGCGGGACACTTGATTCTGCCACTGCCACGGTGGCAGTGGCAGCAGCAGTAGCCAGGTTGTTGTTTTTTTTTAATTTACCTGGGCTTTTAATGCAGAATGTTGTTTGTGCAGGGCCCCCTGAAATGCGGGGGTCTGTGCAAACAACATTCTTGCTGAATGGACGGGCCGGCCCTGGGCTCACTATACAGCACAGTATGAAATATAGGAGCCAGCTGGCAACACTTGCAAACTAGGAGGAAGCATGTTGCCACTATTGTGGATGTGAATGCACGAGCCTCATTGAAAACTCTGCAAGCACACATATTGTTATCACCCATGTGAAACCAGTCATAGCCTCAGTATTGCCAATCTTTTGTTCAATGAATCTTGTATGAATGTGCATAGTTAAAAAATATTGACCATCCAGGACCACTCCCTGATGAAGCTTTGAGCAAAATGCTCAGGCGCCGATATTAGCATTGGGGTATTCGGGGAAATATACAATAGATTCCCTATGTCTGAATTTATACCTGTGAACCAACTTGCACATTTAAAGATAAGTGCATTTTTTAAGAAGAATTAATTATTTGTTTCTATGAGAGTTTCAACTTATGATATGAAGTTGGAGGTTTTTCAGGATCTAGGTTGGAATGGAGGAGTAGCCTAGAGGTAAGAGCAACTGTCTAGTACCCAGAAGATCAAGGATTCAATCTCTACTGGTACTCCTTGTGACGTTGGGCAAGTCACTTTAACCTTCATTGCCTTAGAAGAAAGGCATGGCAATCTACTTCTGGTGAAACATTGCCAAGAAAACCCAGAGGCAGCTGTTGTAGTAAGCCCTCTCTGACTGTTATGCTTATTACTGTCAGACGTTAAAGGTGCTTATAGATATCTGAGATCATTTTCTTCCTAATTTTTAAGAATCCTCTGGAAAAAACTTGAGTGTATGCTTTAAATATATATTTTTGCTGAGTTGCAGCTTCACTCTATTCTGATTGTGTAGTATATTTTGGTGCCACCTATACAGGCTGCATACTTTCCTCTACCTCTTTAATTTATATAAAGAACAAATCATCAGAGAAGCAGGACTGTATTAAGACAACCAAGGAATGAAGATTGATAGAAGACTCATCAACAACCTTCGCTATGGGACGTCTGACTGCTGCTGTTACTGCGCATGAAATGAGAGTGAGAAGCTGCAAAGATGTTTTACATATTGGGACATGGAATGTACGAAGCATGAACCAAGAGAAGTTGGAGGTGGTCAAGAATGAAATGGAACATGTACAACTTGATCTGTTGGGTGTCAGCGAACTGAAATGGACTGGCATCGGGCACTTTGCATCAGATAATCACATGGTCTGCTATGCTGGAAATGAAAGACAAAGAAGAAATGGTGTTGTGTTTATAATTAAGAAGAAACTTGCAAGAACTGTAATAAAATGCAATGCAGTCAGTGAACATTTAATTTCTATTAGTCTACGAGGAATGCCTATAAACACAACTGTAATTCAAGTATATGCTCCAACAACAACTGCAGAAGAGGATGAAATTGATGAGTTCTATGAACAAGTACAAGCTGAACTTGACAGAACATGCAAACAGGATATTCTGATAGTCATGGGTGACTGGAACGCAAAAGTTGGCAACAAAGAAGAAGGCAAAATGATTGGAAAATATGGACTTAGCAACAGAAATGAAGCTGGAGAAAGACTGATAGAATTCTGCAAGACCAACAATCTATTCATCTCAAACACCTTCTTCCAGCAACACAAGCGACAACTGTACACATGGACTTCACCCAATGGCTTGTACAAAAATCAAATTGACTACATCTGTGGAAGTCAACGATAGAAAAGATCTAACACATCAACAAAAAAAACCCTGGAGCTGAATGTGGTACAGATCAACTACTAGTATGCAAGCTAAAAGAGCAAGCCTCTCATGAATGTAGCAAAATATGACCTTGAGAATATACCACGGGAATTTAAAGACTGTTTGTAAAATTGATTTGCTGCCTTATGACAGCAAATCATGACAGAGCTCCAAAAGAGTTATGGGTTTACATCAAGAAAATTGTGTTGGAATAAAGCGAGAAGTCTCTACAAAAGGTGAAAAAGCAAAAACTGCCAAAATGGATGACCGAAGAAACTCTGAAAATTGCCCAGAAATGCAGAGAAGGAGAAAGAGAGGCAATCACAGAATTCAGATATTTCCAACGTGCAGGAAGACAAGACAAGGAGAAGTACTACAATGATGCATGCAAGGAAATAGAAGCAGAAACTATTAGAGGAAGAACAAGATTGGATTTCCTAAAGATAAAAGAGTTCAAGAAAAAATTCTAACTTGAATTTGAATGTTACAAGATGAATGATACTGAGAAGAAAAGGTGGAAAGAATATATAGAACTTTTATATGATAAAGATCACTTGGACCAGCAGCTGTTTCAACCTTTGCCTTATGATCCGGAACCATTGGTGATGGAGGAAGAACTTGAAGCAGAATTGAAAGCCTTATCAAAAAACAAAGCACCAGGCATTGATGGCATTCCTATAGAAGTATTACAGCAATCTGATGCAGCTGTTATTATAATTACAAGGCTCAAAAAAGAAATTTAGAAGACAATATCATAGCCAACTGACTTGAAAAGATCTGTATTTATACCAATACTAAAGGAAGGTGATCTGACTAACTGTGGAAATTATCACACAATCATTCTGATCCCACATGCCAGCAAGATTATACTGAAGATTATTCAACAGCGACTACAATCATACCTGGAACGAGAACTAACTGAAGTGCAAACAGAGTTCAGGAAATGCAGAGGAACAAGAGACATCATCACGGATGTGAGATGGATCCTTGAAAAGACTAAAGAATATCATAAGGATATCTATTTTTGCTTTATTGACTACAGCAAGGCTTTTGACTGTGTAAACTACGAGAAACTCTGGGCCACATTAAGAAGCACTGATATACCAGAACACTTGCTCGTTCTCTTGTACAACTTTTACATTGATCAAGAAACAACAGTTTGAACGGAACAAGGAGAAACAGAATTGTTTAAATTCAGCAAAGGTGTATGGCAAGGCTGCATACTTACCCCATATCTGTTTAATTTATATGCAGAACAAATCATCAGAGAAGCAGTATGAAGACAACAGACGTGTGAAGATTGGCAGAAGACTCATCAACAACCTTTGCTATGCTGATGATACCACTTTACTGGCTGAAAATGAAGACAATATGAAACATTTACTTCTCAAGATCAAGAAACATGGTCTTAAAATGGGCATGCACCTTAATGTAAAGAAGACAAAGATCATTACAAGTGGCAAAATCAATAAGTTCATCATTTATGGAGAAGAAATTGAAATTGTGGACAACTTTAACCTACTTGGATCAACTATCAATAAAGAAGCAACAAGAAGTCAAGAAATCCGATGACGCATTGCTCATGGCAGAATGGCTATGAAGGACCTAGACATGATTCTCAAGAGCAGAGATGTCTCTCTCCATACAAAGATTTGACTTGTTCAAGCCATGGCACTTTCAGTAACATCATATGGATGTGAAAGTTGGATAGTGAAAAAGTTATACAGGAAGAAAATTGATGCCTTTGAAATTAAGGTGCTGGCGATGAATACTGTGTATACCATGGACTGCCCAAAGAACAAACCAGTCAGTACTAGAGGAGATCAAACCTAAGCTTTCTTTAGAAGCTCAGATGACAAGACTTTGACTTTCATACTTTGGACATGTCATGCGAAGAGAGAGATTAATAGAGAAAGACATCATGCTTGGCAAGATAGAAGGTCAATGCAAAAGAGGAAGGCCAGCATTGAGATGGATCGATACAATAACAGCAGCTATGGATACCACTCTATCAACAATGAGCCGCTTGGCTGAAGACTGAAGAAAGTTTAGGTCAGACATCCAGAGAACATAAGAACGTAAGATATGCCATACTGGGTCAAACCAAAGTCCATCAAGCCCAGTATCCTGTTTCCAACAGTGGCCAATCCAGGTCACAAGTACCTAGCAGTTTCCCCAAAAGACACAGGTTCATCAATGTTTGTATTGGGTCAAGCAGTGATATCCCAAGTACCTTTTAATAATGGTTTATGGTTCCTCCAGGAACTTGTCCAAACCTTTTTTAAACCCAGCTACACCAACAGCTCTTACTACATCCCCCGGTAACAAATTCCAGAGTTTGATTACACGTTGAGTGAAAAAATATTTTCTATTATTAGTTTTAAATTCTGACTCAACGGCACTTAATAACAACATACAGCCAGCAAAATACAGCATGACTGCCTGCACTCTGGGTCTGTCATCATGGCAAACTGTGGTAGACTGTGCATATTAAGGTGTGCTCCCAGACATTCTCAGCTCAGACAATAGAGTGAGGGGAACAATGCAACAGAGCAGAGAAAGAGGAAAGGTGAGCATTGTCAAGGTGGTGAACATGACCCTACAGAGCTCATATCATACTGCATATCATGTCCCCTTTTCTAAACAGATTACACTGACAGCCACATGTGAGCAGCATGATGGCATGGTTCTGCCTTTCCTATTGCTATGATGACAGTTCAATACCTTCTGTTACTACAGACGTGACTGTACAAGCATGTGTATGCTGAAAGTCGTTTGGGCATTTTGATCGATTCCACATATGCTGAGGAGAAACGGTTAAGTCTACAGACTATAGGTGATGGGTACATAGCGCTAAGAGTGATAGTGGAAGGGTATGCACTTTGTGGATGTTCCCAAACAATTTTAGCCTGCTACTTGTTAGGTGTGTCAACATTGTCCTTTGAGAGATGGTGTGGAGGCGAGCTACATCATACCTGCAGGTGACCATGGCTAAAGACAGATAATGCTGAGGGTTCACATATGGACTATGTGTACTGCATCAGGAATCCATACTGCACCTCTTTGGCATAGTGGTAAGGAAGACAGATAACATCAACCAACATGTGATATGTGCAGCACAGCATGGCTGCATGTAGGCTCCTCTACACATCCCTCTGTGCAAGCTAGACATACATAACAACTGGTTGAAGACATTTGCAATGGTTCCATATATGAGACAATTGCTACAGACTGTAAGACTGCAGTATTTGGTGTGTTTATGTGTGTATCAATAAACATTATATTGACTCATCTTCCTGCAGCTGCCTTAGATCCTCCAGTACCAGATCGAGGTAAGCTGACCTCTTCCATAGGAACTCCTGGCTCTTCTTCCCCAAATCCTCAAGTTTTCATGGAAAGAATGCAGAGATGAGTTACATGTTTCTCACATAGGAGGCACATATTAAAGGCTACAGTCCCATGACAGACCGGGCTAAACAGCTTCCACAGTGTGCTAGGTTGCTGGATTACAGCAGATCTGTTATGCATATCGGACTATAGGCACATTGGTCCATTTATGCTTGCAATCACATTACAATGCTGTCCTGTCACTTGATGTCCTTCCTACATATCAGATGTGACCCACATTTCCTCACATGTGTTCTGCAGCAGTGTGTTGGCCAAAAATATGTCTGTAGTACAAAAGAGAGGCCATTTTTTCAGTGCCCCACAAAATCTCAAGTGTAAAGCTGGTCCACAATGTTAATGTGGCACCAAAGTGAAAGGGCCAGGAACTGTGGTCTAGCTGAACCTATCTGGAACACAGTCCAAAAGCTTGTCTGCAATCAGACCTGTGTTGTGGCCAACCTGTGACAGCTACATGCTCTTGGTTAAGACTGCATAAAAGCAACTCTGTATGTGTCACATACCTGCATAGGTCACAACTCTGGCCAAATCTATGTGTGAATGTGCCTGCATATACTTTTCAGTTATGTGTTCTGGATGATGTTAGGCACGTGAATGAGTCCTACTTGTTCTACAATGCACAAGGTGCAGATCATGAGACATCCTGGGCTGCACTCTGAAATCATTCCAGGAACAGGGCATCTGGGAACCTCTGCCCAAATCCCCAAGATGGAACATGTGCTCCATCTGGGGATCTCAAATTCCTACTATTGGGAAGTGTTGGATTTTTAGTCCCCTCCCTCATTCTGGGAAATCACTATGCCAGGGACCAAATTGCATCAGCATGGGATTTCCATGTATCCAGGAGAAGATTCGAAATGCACTCTTTGAACTGTAAAACTTGGAAACTCAGCTGTATCTAGGCTGTACCAAACATGGTCAGGCATAGTGGATTGCGAGCAAGGTACAGCAAGGCACCTGCACAGCCTCACCATGATGTGGTACACAACTTGCTCCTTCCTCACATCCAGGGCTGCTGGGGGTGGCCACTGACCCCATATGTGCAGACTTGCCAAGTTGTCCACTTTCAGAGTGCACTTTGAACTAAGTTCAGGATTTGTGACTAACTTACTCTGAAACACCATGCAACATGCAGCACTGCTTTCCATGCTTAAACCCGTGGGTGGCAATACCAGAGTGCATAGCGAAGTGCAGGTAAAATCAGAAGTGGCAACCAATCTCACTGCTGCTATGTGTTAACATGGCTAGTATGGATGTAGCAGACAGGTGTGCCCCTGTCAAGGATGTACTACAATCACCTCAGAAACATGCACACAGCCGTGTCCACACAGAGAAAATAGATAAACATTTTAAACAGATATATGCACACACATACACATTTCAGGCAATGCAGATACAGACAGATTGGTGCACACAGAGAGGTTGAAAAACATTTAATGAGCCATGCTCTGCTTGCTTTCTCTACTTGTTTCTGTTTTACAAGGGAAAGAAGCAGATTTTCTGAGGCAATTCTATGAAGAATGGCAAGAGAAAAATAGGTATTGTTTATTTTATTTATTAGTATTTCGCTCATGACATTCCAGTAGTAGTTCAAGACACTTTACATTCAAGTACAGTAGATATTTCCCTGTCCCCAGAAGGCTCACAATCTAATGGAAGGTTAAATGACTTGCCCAAGGCAACAAGGAGTGTCCTTGAGATTTAAGGCTGCTGTCTTAACCATTATGCTACTCCTCCACTCCTGAAAATAGCACCAAGATGTGTTGCATGCAAAACTGCTCATTAATATTAAAACAAAGTATCAGAGATTGCAATGCATTACATCTGGGTAGATGACTGGGGTGAGTGAAAGTATGAGGTGGGTGAGGAAGAACAGCTAAGAAAATGGGATGGGAGTTGGGAAGGCTGCAGATGGCTGGAACAGTATGGGCAAATGGAATCAAAGAATAATTCAAGAGCAAAGTACAAATGCAGGGGAATGTTAAAGATAATAAGGAGACTGGGGCATTAGGAAGACCATGGAAAAGGATGAAAAGAGGCAGAAGTGTTCCAAGGAGAAAATTAAGTAGGAGGAGGCCAAAACACAGAGGAGTGACATGAAAAATAAGTGGGGAAAGAGAGATGCCAAAATGTTTTCTAATAGTACTCCTGAGTTCCCTATCTGAACCTCATAAGATTATCTCTTCTTACACCACAAAGTAAGTAAATTGGCAGTCTGCCATGATATTTTGTCTACACTTCTAAAGAGAGATTTCAGTTGCCAGTTAAAGAGCACAACCACCCACAAGATATTTCACCATCCTAATAAACATCCCAACTACCACCTCTTTATCACAGGCCTCAATGGAGGCAGAAATAACACTGACTAGTCCAACTCCCATCCCCCTTTGCAGTTGAACAGCATCTTCCCCTCACTCCCTTACCACTTTGTGGTGATGACCAGATCCATAATTTCAGACAAGCTTCCTCTCTTCCTCCCCTTTACCAGTGGAGGCTCTTATCACAGTGCTCTGCCTAAATTTAGAACCCAGCAGAGAGCTTCTACTTTAAATTTCATAATAAGTCAGAGCCTAGCAGCAGCAAATAGCTTTAATTTAAATCAAATAAGAATATAACTTAGCATAAAAGGCAAAACAGGGTCAGTATTCTTTGAGCAACAAATAAAGTCTACTAGAGATATTTACAAAGAGGCCTTCTACCTAGGGGACAAGAGACCTGTGAAACCTTTTTAGTAGGTGTTAACGCCAGGTGGCAGGTCAAAAGGCCATTTTGAAAGACTCCTTCTATCCAAGCAAGGACTGTTAATCACCCAGGAAGTTGGTCACAGCTTACCTCAGAAGCACAGGACAGTAGACCTCTTTTAATAAGTGTTATTTCCCTCCCTCCATCCCCAACACCCACTCACCCCTGGGATAATCGTAGCTTTAAAGGTACTAACACATCTTAAAGGAAAGGACGTGCTCTCAGGTGCAGCTCGTTATCCAAATCAGTCATACACTAAGGACCTGAGATTATTAAGCTTCAGGTGAACAAGATATATTATTTATTTATTTATTTATTTAACAGTCGCTTATATACCGCTACCTTCCAATGATCAGGTGCGGTTTACATATAACAGGTAAAGAAACAGTATAATATATCTGTTTTTACATTAAACATGCTTGAATTATGTACATCTTAACTTTAACAAATAAACTTTGGAGAACTATGTTCAATCAACTATGTACAGTCAACAGAAGTTGAGTTCAACGAGCAAGGTAGCTATTTACAGGCATCATAAACTGTGTTAAAGGTCAAGTTTTCATAGGACATTATGGTGTTAGACTCAATGTGTTATGTATTATCCCTTTTCATTTTGGTATTGGGAATTCGCAAGTGGACCATAGTGGGAGCTAAATAGGTGGGGTTTTAATGTTTTGCGTAGTTCTTTAAGATCAGTTAAGGTTCTAATTTCATCAGGTAGGGAGTTCCAGAGTATAGGAGCTGCATGGGAAAAAGCTTTTTTATTTGTTGTTTTTTTAGTCTTTGTGAACTCTTTTGGAATCCTTATTTTATTGGTGTTGCCTCTTCTCTGAGCAGATTGTGGTGTGTCTTTAGTGAGTAGTTTGTTTAGAGTAGCTGGGGCAGTATTATTTAAAGCTTTGAAGGTGGTTATTATTAGTTTATAGTTTATTCTGCATTGAATTGGGAGCCAGTGTAGTTTAGCTAGATAGGGTGATATGTGCTCAAAAGGGTGTACCTTCATTATGGTTCTAGCTGCAGCATTTTGGGCCAGTTGAAGCCTTTTGATGTTTTGGTTAGTTGTGCCTAGTAGCGTGAGATTAGCAAAGTCGAAGTGCAGTGTAATAATGGCTTGAATTATGCTCAGGAAGTCATGCAGGTGGACTAGTGGGCGTAATTGTTTTAGTACTTTGAGCTTAAAGTATATTTTTTTCGTGGTATTTCTTATGTGGGTGTTCATACTGAGGTGTGTATCTAAGATCACCCCTAGGTATTTTATCTCATTTTTTATGTAAATGTCATGTTTCTGAAGTGTAAGGTGGGTAGGGGGGGTGTACACTTTGTTTTTTGTTACAATCAATATGTCTGTTTTGGAATGATTAATGTGAAGGTTGTGAGCTTCTAACCAAGTTGTTAATTCATTGAAACAGTCAGTTAATAGTTGCAGTGGAAGCGTAGGGATCGTGAAAGGAATGTACATCATGATATCGTCTGCGTATATGTGGTAGTGGATTTTGAATTTTTTAAAGATGTTGCAAATTGGATGTATATAAATATTAAAAAGGAGTGCAGAGAGGGCAGATCCTTGGGGGAGGCCTATTTCCTGTTTGTATGTGGTGGAGGTTTGGGTGTTGATCCTGACAGTTTGAGTTCTGTTAGATAAATAAGAAGTGAACCATTTATGTACTATTGAGTTAGCACCTATTTGTCTGAGCCTGTTGAGCATTAGTGTGTGGTGTACACTGTCAAATGCTGCAGATATGTCCAGAAAAAGTAATAAGAATGCGTTTCTAGGGCTGTCAATTCCTCTTACTAGGGTGTCAAGGAGTACTGTTAAGAGTGTATCGACTCCATGACCGGGGCGAAAGCCATATTGTTGGTCATCAAGGGGAGCTGATGTGTCGATGTGTTCCTGTGTTTGGGTTTGAACTACTTTTTCTATGAGTTTGGCCATAAAAGGTATACTTGAAATAGGCCTATATGAATTCGGTGATGTTTTGTCCAGGGTATTGTTTTTTAGTATAGGTCGAATTTGTGCATGTTTTAGTATGGGTGGAAGGTAGCCTTGATTTAATGAGAGATTAATTAAAGGTAGCATGAAGGGGGATAATGTTGGAAGGGTATTCTTTATCCAAGTTATAGGGCATTAAACGTATTATATTAAACATATTAGGTACAATTTTATTAGTATAAGTATCCATAGCAACCCTTAGTAAGTAAAGAACGTAAAGATCTAAACACAAGCTTAAAACTAAGATGCAGACAGCAGTCCAGCAGCGAGATGGGGGCTTTCCAGTCTTTTGCATTGAGTAACAAATGTATGATTTTCTCCCAGTTGGAGAGAGGTCTTACGTGTGCACTAGGTGCAAGGAGCTCTTTGCTCTCAGGTAACGAGTCTGTTCTCTAGAGGATAGAGTAGCAGACTTGGAAGACATAACAAAGACAGAGAGGTACATAGATGAGACCGACAGGGATATAGTCTTGAAGTCCCATCTCCAGTCTTGCAGCATCCCTGTTGCCATGGAAGAAAGAGGTCACGTGACAGGAGAGCATCACCCTGGTGAGGCAGGAAGTGATCCTGTAACTAGGACCTGTCTTCCAGGTGATGTAAAACCCTCTCGCACTGAGGAAGTTTCTCCAGGGCCATGTGCCCATGAGGGAAGGGTTAGGACAAACGTTATAGTTGGTGATTCGATCATTAGGCATGTAGATAGCTGGGTGGCTGGTGGATGTGAGGATCACCTGATAGCGGACCTCATGCGCCATCTAGATAAGGTCTTAGATAGTTCTGGGGAGGAGTCTGCTGTCTTGGTACATGTCGGTACCAATGACATAGGAAAATGTGGTAGGGAGGTTCTGGAGGCTAAATTTAGGCTTTTAGGTAGGAAGTTGAAATCCAGAATGTCCAGGGTAGTGTTCTCTGAAATGCTTCCCGTTCCACGTGCAGGACCGAAAAGGCAGGCAGAGCTCCGAAGTCTCAATGCATGAATGAGACGATGGTGCAAGGATGAGGGGTTTGGATTTGTTAGGAACTAGGGAACATTCTGGGGAAAGGAGGGGCTCTTCCAAAGGGATGGGCTTCACCTTAACCGGGATGGAACCAGGTTGCTGGCATTAACCTTTAAAAAGGAGATAGAGCAGTTTTTAAAATAGATAATAGAGGAAAGCCGACAGTCGCAAAAGAGCGTATGGTTTGGAAGAATGTATCCTTGAAGGATACTACCAAAAGCAGAGAGGTTCCAAAAAAGAGTAAAGTAGCCCAAATTCCCTTGAGTATGGAGCAGACAGAGATTAAAGATCCCAAATTACCCATGCCTACCAATAGCCAAATTAATATGAATAAAATACAGTCTCTAAAATGCTTGCATGCAAATGCTATGTCTAAAAAATAAGATGGGAGAGTTAGAATATATAGCACTAAATGAGAGGTTAGATATGATTCGAATCTCAGAGACATGGTGGAAGGAGGTCAACCAGTGGGACACTGTGATACCCGGGTACAAAACATATCATAATGATAGAGCTGATTAAATTGGTGGAGGGGTTGCACTCTATGTTAGAGAGGACATTGAGTCAGAAAGGATTGCAGGAAAGCTTTGCAGGAAACAAAATTTGCTGTAGAATCTCGATGGATTGAAATTCCATGTAAAAAGGGGAAGGTGATGGCAGTGGGGGTGTAATACTGAATGCCTGGCCAGAATGAACAAATGGATGATGAAATGCTCAAAGAAATTAAGGAAGCTAACAAAAGTTACAGCACAGTAATAATAATGGATGATTTCAATTACCCTGGTATCGACTGGGTCACTGTCATGGACATACTAGGGAGATAAAGTTCCTAGATGAAATAAATGACTGCGTCTTGGAGCAGCTTTTTCATGAACCAACCAGAGGGGAAGCCATATTGGACCTAGTCCTTAGTGAAACACCAGATAAGGTTGTTGGGGCCACTTGGCAATAGTGATCATAGCATGATCACGTTTGATCTAATTAATGGAGGAGGGATGGTAAGGAAATACACAGTATTACCTTTTAACTTTCAAAAGGGAGACTGTGATAAAATGAGGAAAATAGTTAAGAAAAAGCTAAAAAGAGCAGTTGCAAAGACTTACATCAAGCTTGAGTCTTGTTGAAAAATACTATCTTGGAAGACCAGACCAGCTGTATTCCACGCTTTAAGAAAAGTGGAAGGAAGTCCAAAAAACTGCCAGCATGGTTTAAAGGCGAGGTCAGAGAGGCTGTTGTTGCCAAAAAAACATCTTTCAGGAAATGTAAAGAGCCAAATGACGAAACCTGGAAACAGCACAAGCACTGGCAAGTTAAATGCAAGGCATTGATAAGGCAGACAAAGGGAGAATTTGAGAAGAAGCTTGCTGTGGAAGCAAAAACGCGTAATAAAGACTTTTTCAAGTACATTCGTAGCAAAAAACCTGTGAGTCAGTTGGTCTTTTAGATGATAGATGGGTTAAAGGGGCACTAAGAGGCGAGAAGGCGATAGTGGAGAGACTGAATGAATTCTTTGCTTCGGTCTTTACTGAGGAAGATGTAGGGATGTTACCCATGACTGAAGTGGTATTTAAAGGCGCAGAAGAATTGAAGGAAATATTGATACATCGGGAAGATGTATTACAACTATTTGATAAACTGAAGAGTAGCAAATCACCTGGGCTGTATGATATACATCCAAGGGTGCTGAAAGAACTGAAATATGAGATTGCAGACCTGCTATTAGTAATCTGTGAACTATCATTAAAATCATTTGTAATACCTGAAGATTGGAGGATGGTGAATGTAACACCAAATTTTAAAAAAGGGTTCCAGGGTTGATCGGGGAAACTACAGACCGGTGAGCCTGAAGTCAGTACCGGGAAAAATTGTAGAAACCATCATAAAGAACAAAATTGCTCAACATGTAGATAGTTATGGCTTTATGGGAGACAGCCAGCATGTCTTTAGACAAGGAAGATCTTGTCTTACTAATCTGTTGTTTTTTTGAAGGTGTGAATAAACAGGTATACAGAGGTGAGTCGGTTGATATAGTGTATTTGGACTTTCAGAAAGCCTTTGACAAGGTCCCTCATCAGAGACTTTTGGCAAAACTAAAAAGTCATGGAATAGGAGGCAGTCTACCATTGTGGATCAGGAACTGGTTAAAAGATAGAAAGCAGAGGGTAGGACTAAATGACCAATTTTCCCAATGGAGAAAGGTGAATAGTGGTGTACCCCAGGGATCTGTGCTGGGTCCGCTGCTTTTTGAGATATTCATAAATGACCTGGAAAAGGGAATAATGAGTGAGGTTATTAGATTTGCAGATGACACAAAACTATTCAAAATTGTTAAAACCCAAGAGGATTGTGTAAAATTGCAAGAGGATCTTGATAAATTGGAAGGCTAGGCATCAAAATGGCAGATTAAATTTAATGTGGGCAAGTGCAAAGTTATGCACCTAGGGAAGAGCAACCCAAACTATGGTTACACGATGCAAGGTTCCACATTAGGAAGTACCACCCTGGAAAATGATTTAGGCGTCATTGTGGATAACATGTTAAAACCCTCTGCCCAGTGTGCAGCGGCGGCCAAGAGAGCAAATAGAATGCTAGGTATCATACGGAAAGGAATGGAAAATAAAACAAAGGATATTATAATGCCTCTATATCATTCCATGGTGAGACCGCACATTGAATATTGTTTGCAATTCTGGTCGCCGTATCTTTAAAAGGATATAGCATTATTAGAAAAGGTTCAGAGAAGAGCCACCAAAATGGTAAAGGGGATGGAAGGATACCCTTTTAAAGAAAGGCTAAAAAGGTTAGGGCTCTTCAACCTGGAAAAGAGACGGCTGAGGGGAGATATGATAGAAGTCTATAAATTAATGAATGGAGTGGAACGGGTAAACATAAATCCATTGTTTACGTTATCACAATATAGAAAGACTTGGGGACATGCAATGAAGCTACAGGGTAAACTATTCAAGACTAATAAAAGAAAATATTTTTCCACTCAACGTGTAATCAAACTCTGAAATTTGTTGCCGGAGGATGTAGAAAAGGCTGTTAGTGTAGCTTGGTTTGAAAAAGGTTTGGACATGTTCCTGGAGGAAAGGTCCATAAACCATTATTAAGAAGGGACCCAGGGTATCAATGCTGGACCCAAATACAAGGATTGTGGTACCTATGTCTTTTGGGGAAACTGCTAAGTACTGTGGAGGACCCTGGCCCAGGCAACAGCCTATAAGCCTAGGGCTGCACTTGTTAGTCCTTTAATTAAAGAGTTTTCTTCCTCATCCAGCGCCGGGGCTGCTGGGATTTGTAGTTGTGTTGTTTAGAAAAAAAACAAGTAGTGTGGAGACCGAGGGTTTACAAGTCAAAACACAGGAATTTATTTCTTTTTCTAAAGAGCATTAAGGCTCAACGCAAAACAAACAGGATTCTTTTCTTCAAACAATAATCCATAGGCGTTTATACCAAACCAAACAATGAAACTGCTTTATGTAGCTTTTTAACATGTGTCGCTGTTTTTCAAATCATTCAGCAATCAAGCAAGGCTTCTCTTCTCTTCAAACCCAAAAGAAATATTCTTTCATCAGCAACAGTGTTCTTTAGCATTCCTGGCTAAACACATTTCTCCCTGTTTCCACACTGCCTTCTAGGACATTCAGGGTATAGGCTTTTCCCTTCTTTTATCCAAGAACTTTTTATTCTGCCTTCTGGCACAGAGAACAATCCATTACTGAATCTTCAGACCCCTCATCAGATTCATAATAGTCTATCTGCATTTCCTCAGGACCTGTGTCCGGTAAATCTGGCTTAAATCTGTGTCCGGTAAAACTTCAGGCTTAATATTCTCTAAAAGTTCCAGAACCTTTCTCCACCGAGGCTTTTCCCTATGCACAGGGTTTCCACCGGGAACGTGGAGATTATTTTTTTGCATCAAATGACACAATGCCTCTAACTGGCTTACGGCACTTTTGGCTACCCTTTTATTCACGCACCTTGTTGGAAGTTGCAGCTCTTTAGCTGGTTCAGGAACGGTTGGCACTGCAGCCTGACCCTTATCAGCACTTCTATCTGGCATAGCTCTCCTAGTTTTAAAACCAATTGCAGTTTCCCTGCAATCCTGGCTTTCCTTCTGACTAGGGCTTTCACCTCTGAGATTCCCTCAGAAGTCTCCACCGTTCTCCTCCACGGTGAACTCTCTGGGCCTTTCTCTGGTGCTTCTCTCCCCACTGAATTCTCCAGTGCTCTCCCTGGTCAGCTCTCTCGAGTGCTGGTTTCCTGTATCTTTCTTTCCAGCGTGCTGCTTCCCTGTGTCCCCCTTTCCAGGGTGCTGCTGCATGTGCTGCCTCGTCCTGGTACTCTTGTTCCTGTTGCCCTCTCTCTGGCTGTTCTCTCTGTCCATCCTCTCCTCCAATATTTCCCTGGGTTTATAAGAGTGTCTCTGAACTACCGTGCACTCCCTTCACCCAGGTGTCTCTCATTAGTTTCAAAACCTGCCCTTAGATTAGCAGAGCTTGGGTGTGTCCTGTCCTCAGTAGCTGCGTGTTTCTTTTTTTTCTTGCCTGCACTTTGAGAGCTACTGATTCCTTGCCTGTCTCTTTCTTTAAAGGTAAATGTCTGATTTTCTTCCACTTCCATAGACTCAACCATACTCTCCTCATCACAGTACGTATGACCTAGATTGGCCACTGTTGGAAACAGGATACTGTGTTGGATGGACCTTGGTCTGACCCAGTATGGCATATCTTATGTTCTTATGTTCTTAATAATGAGCTTTCTTCTCTCCTGAGATGAGGTCTCCTGGGCCAGTAGGGCTAAAAATACTTCTAGATTCAGGTAGCCCAGTAGGAAAACTGATAAGCATGATGGTGGCTAGTAGGAGATAATAGCAGGACCATAGAAGACGGGTCAGGCAGCAGCAGGAGCTGTAAAACTGGAGGTAGTGGCCTCAAGCAGGTAGGTACCTCCTGCACATGCCAGTTGCTTTTCCTGTTTTTCACCTTCTGCTGTACCAGAAATGAAACAGGTTGAATGCTCGCTGCCTAACAGACAATGAGCATTCAAGCAGCTGGAGCCAGACCCATATGGCTTCTGCTTTCATGCACCTGTCCCTGCAGCCCCATTGATTGATTGAAGATATGAGCATCATGCAGATATTATGGAGAGCCTTGCAGCTGCAGGTCTCTGGACAGTTGAGCTCTTCGTTTCCTCTTATGTTGGTCCTAGGAACAAAACCCTTAAGGGCAAATGCATATAATATTTTACAGACAGAAAATGGGACGTCCTTAATGGAGATTTCAGTTTTTCCTGTCATTCGAGTTATTGTCATCATCAGTATTATGTGTTTCTGAAAAACAAGTCTATTATCTTCTGAATCCTTTCTAAGAAACTCTGAACCTTTTTAGGTTCTCCCACCTCTAGCAGAAGTTATATACACTAGTGTCATGCATTAAGTTGGACAAGGCACACGCCTTCGAGTGCACTATTTTCATAAGCTCTGATCGACTTTCTAGTCACATTTCAGAGACCAGAGGCGTTTTCTAGAGAAAAGTATTATGCTTCGCAATTGAATTTAATCAGGAGCATTTGCTGTATAATCTACCATGGAGCTGTCAACAGCTCTGTATAGCAGCGCTCGGATTAAGCAAGCAATCCAGTTAATGAGGCATAACTCGGGAACTAACAGAAAACTGTCTCGGTGAAAGTATGTGCATGGGATAGGTCCTTTATCATTGTCTAGTTGAGTACTGCTAAAGGAAACTTTGTTTCAGATTCCACTGACAGAGAGATTAATTCATTTCTTTTTTTAAAGTATAGAAGCTATTTTTGTGGCTTATACAATGAACTTTAACATGTATGATACAATGCTCTTGCGTATACTAAAAATAGTGTGCTATAAAATAAGGCTTCAGCATGTGCATTAAGATGGTCCACCAGTAAAGTAACACATTTTTCATTTGATCATTATAAATGAGGAAGGGTCATTAAACAAATGAAATTTTAGTGAGCCAATGGAAATGGTGTGATATGCTGTAAAAAGTTCACTGTCGATATTCAAAGGGTCCTGCTATATAAATAAGTTTCACTGAAAGGAATATTCAGAAGCAGTATTCAGCACCATCTGGATAGTGCTTGAGCAGTCCACATGCAGCATGAGAGGTTATCTGTAGAACGACGATTTTCAACGTCACTATATGAATAGCTCTACAGTATGGGTAGTAGGGGTGTACATTTGTCATGGTTGATTCAGTTAATTTGACCATCTAAATATTAAAGGTGCTTGCAAATTGCTTATGCATGTGCGCACACCTATTAAATGTGCTCATAGAATTGATTGTATGCATTTTGAATTTTCTGCAAATAGGGTGCTAATGGATGAATAAGCAAACAAACATGGAAAAAAATGCCCTAAAATTGGGAAATATTTATTTTTAATAAGTACAAAGCAAGCATTATTTTGGCTGTATGCACCCTGAGCCCGGTATTCGAAAGGCATTTAAACCGCAAACCGAGTAAATGCCGTTGAATGGGAATGCAAGCAAGTGAAAGCAGACTCTGCCTGCGGTCGCTTGCAATCAGTACTTGCCCCATCCCTCCCCCCTGATGGGGCTTTGGCTCAGAAGCTTTTCTCTGTCAGCACATGGGCTGCTGATCCATTTGCTGGTGGTTCCTGCTTGGGTGAGCACCCTCATTGCAAGTTTCATCTAGCTTTGTATGCTCTCTTCAGATATTTTCCTGTGCCTGTTTAGAATCTAGCTTGTTGATGTATTTATTGTTCTGTATATATTTCTGTTTTGCCAGTGTGTGTCCTATCCTCTTTCTGTCCTTTACCCAGCTCCTGCCCTCTGCATTGCTGACTCTTCCTTCTCAACACTGTATTGCCTCTGTTCGCTGACTAGTTCTGACTGAACATTTATAGTAGGTGTGCTTTTTCTTTCCTCCCTATTCCTCTACAAGGCCTCTCTCTCTCTCTTGTGGGTATTCAGAGTCTTCAGTGTTTTACCTTGCCTGAGGTTTACTAGGGCACTTCCTGTGGACTCTGCCTGCTTTCACTTGCTTGCATTCAGCACTTGCTCGGCCCATCTTGTTCATCTCTGCCTCTCTGTTTTCAGCTGTCTCTCTGTCTCTCTCATCTTCCTTATTATCCCACTCTCCTTCCCCACATCCCCCACACACCCTGGCTCATAGTCTCTTATAGGGTATACAAAGAGCAAGAGTAGAAAACCGTCAGGATGGATTCAAAGTTTCTTTATTAGGGTCGTCCCCAACTTTGAATCCATCCTGACGGTTTTCTACTCTTTCTCTTTGTGTACCCTATGGTCAGCTGCAAGAGCAGCGCTCCTCGTTGTGTTTGTTGCTCTCATAGTCTCTTATAGCCATCCTGTGCTTGTTACCATGATCACTCACAGGTGCACCTTATCTCCTGCAATCTCTACCACCTATCCTTTTACATCTTCTGGCTTCTGTGTTCCTCTCCATCTTTCTATGGCTCCTCAACACTTTCTCTTCCTATTACTCATACTCCCTAATTGTCTCTCCTCCTACCAACAACGTCAAGCCCCTCCCCCTTATCTCCCCTTTACCATCCTCGCTTCCCCCACCATCTTGTCATCTACCCTATCATCAGCTCTTGAGCTTTACCACTTTCTCCCTATCATTCAGCCATCTCCACTCTCTCTGAATCAACCTCATCCTCATTACTACCATGCTGCACCTCTCTGCTCTGCACTTTTCTACTCCAATTCCCCAGGAGGTCAGCTACTCCTCCTCCTCCCCCTCTTCATGCCCAACTTTCTCCCCTATCTCTGCTACCCTTTCTTTTTCTATGATCTCTGAGGAGGAAACCACTCACCTTCTTTCCTTATCCAAACTCACTATCTGCTCCTCTGATCCTATTCCCACCCATCTCCTTAGCTCCATCTCCTCCACTGTAGTCCCTTCCAATTCTCATATTCTCAGCCTGTTGTTCTCCAATACAACTTTCCCTGCAGCCTTCAAGCATGCCGTGTTCACTCCTCTCCTTAAGTAACCCTCACTAGACCCTACCTGTCCTCACTATCAACCTATCTCCCCCTCCCCTTCATTTCTAAACTACTATTCACCGCCGTTGCCTCGACTTTCTCTCCTTTCAAGCCCTTCTTGATCCTCAACAATCTGGCTTTCATCCTGTACATTCTACTAAAACGTTTTTTGCCAAAGTCTCCAGTGAACATTTACTGGCAAAATCCAAGGGCCTTTACTCAGTCCTCATCCTTTTTGACCTTTCTGCTGTTTTTGACACTGTTGAGCACAACCTTCTCCTTGATACCTTGTCCTCAATTGATTTTAAGGGTTCTGTGCTATCCTTGCTCTCTTCTTATCTCTCCCATCACTCTTTCAGTGTTTGTTCTGTGGTATCCTCCTCTACTGCTACACAAATCTCAGTTGATGTACCCAAGGATCTGTCTTGGGTCCACTCCTTTTCTCTCTCTATACCCAGTCCCTTGGTGCACTCATCTCTTCCCATAGCTTTCAGTACCATCTTTATGCTGATGACTCACAGATTTACTTCTCTACACATGAAATCTCTCTGGCAATCTAGGCCTGGATCTCTGCCTGCATCTCTGACACTGCTGCTTCAATGTCTCATCGCTGCTTGAAATTGAACATGGCCAAAACTGAGCTATTTATTTTTCCTCCTAAACCCTCATCTCCCCTTCCACCTTTCTCGATCTCTGTGGATAACTACTCATCAGCTCGCAACCTTGGGTCATCTTTGATTCCTCTTTCTCCTTCTCGACACACATCCAACTGGTAGCTAAAACCTGCTGCTTCTTTCTCTACATCAACACTACTTTCTGAACACACTATTAAGACACTTATCCACTCCTTAGTCACCTCCTGTCTAGACTACTGTAACCTACTCCTTGCTGGTCTCCCTCTGAATCATCTTTCTCCCCTTCAATATGTTCAACACTCTGCTGCATGGCTATTCTTCTGCCAGCCTCGTCATGCTCATATTACCCCTCTTCTCAAGTCACTTCATTGGCTCCCTATCTGTTTCTGCATCTAGTCCAAACTTCTCCTGCTGACCTATAAGTGCATTCACTCTATAGCTCCTCACTACCTTTCTTCTCTTATCTCTCCCTACACCTCTCCTCAGGAACTCCACTCTTCTGGAAAAGCTCTTCTATCTATGCCTTTCTTTTCTATTGGTAACCCCAGACTTTGCCTATAATAAACTATCTGAGTCTGTATATCAGGCGCCTTCTCTGACCCTTTTCTTATCCAGGCTGAAAACTCACCTCTTTGCTGCCGCTTTCGGATCTTGACTCAAATGATTTCCTTTCTGTTTTCTTGCCGTTCCCCCTAGCTGTATTCCATGCCTACAGCTACTGTGTTGTCTGTCTTGACTAGACTGTAAACTCTGATGAGCAAGGATTGTCTTTTACATGTGTCTATGCAGTGCTGCATATGTCTTGTAGCACTATACAAATGTTCAGTAGTAGTAATGATATTCAACAGCAGCAACACGATTAGTGCTGCTGAATATCATCTCCCCTACATGTCCCAATGCTATCAGCTTTGCATTGAGGCATGTTGTGGGCATTCCAGGATGGAGCATATCCAGTTAGTGTCCTATGGGTAAGACTATGCAAAATAAAAGCTGGCCTAATTTTACCCATTGGAACTAACTAGGCAGTGGTGCAATATCACCACTACCTGGTTAGTTTCTGTGACTCCAGGGCATGTGCAGTGATAATGGATATTCAATGCCAGGGCTGCATATGATCTTGACATTGAATATCTGGGGTTAGAGGTTGCAGAGATGGCTATGTGCCGCAGTGGTGGATAGCCAGCTCAATTCAGTACTGGACCCCCTATGTCTAGTGGGTGGTGACCTAGGCACACTGAGTCTGCTCTTTCACAACGTTAAGTTTTTTAATTCAGCAAACAAACCAGGCTGGATCTCTTTTCAAGGCTTTATTACCATCCAGTCCTTGTCAACACTTTGAAAAGATGTGCTCAGAAGAAAAGAATAAAAAATAAACCCTTAGGAGTCCTCTCCCTTATTGTCTAGGTTCATATAGCCATAGTCCTGCTTCCCTCCACCAGGCTCGGCCTTTACTTTATCATACAGCTCCCCAGCCACAGTTCATAAAAATCCTTTCACAGATTAGAGGTACAATGCAGCACAAGTCCCAACACGGTTCCTATGTAGCCTTGGGTTAGAGAAACAACTAATCCAGTTTGGGTTTTCAGTCTGTAGCATAAGAAGACCATGAGCAAGAATGGTGTTTTATTGTAAAGCCCGAATTGGCCAAGTTTTGATAAAATTAGCCTTTGTTAGAGGTCTAAAAATGCAATATAACACATAAATAAAAAGACTACATAAGCATAAATACAAATGAAACAAACCATAAAATCAAAATATTTAAAAGGAAGCATGCAACATACCAGATGTCTGTGAGCAATAGGAATACTCACGATGAAGATAACAATGATAATTTCAAACATGCAAACCAAGAGATTAAAAACCATAAAAAATATATATAAAAATAATAACACTATTCTACAGCCAAAATGCTTCTGAAATAAATTTAGTCACATTTTACTAAGTCTAGGTCACTGAGAATGAAAACGATGTTTAAAATTATTTATTGGCTCTAGTTTTCAATTTACACTACTGGGTCTGTACAAATGACCTCAATTTCAGAAGTGCTAAGGATATCTGAGTTATAATGGGAACGGAACACAATTTAAACCATAAATTACTAAAATACATGCATATTTTCAACTGGATTTGTGATAAATCTATGCTTTTGTTTGGACAGTACTTGCTTTTCAGGCAAAACAATTAATGGATGATACAATTTTCATCATACATGATATGAATTGCATCATGTTATTCCTAGAAGTCATAAATGATACAATCCTTACTCAGCTTAATTACATCATTCTGCAGAACAAATTGTGCAATATTTGTTTAATGAATATGATGTGTCAGTAGTATTTTGGCTGTAGACCGGTCTTCTCAGTGTTTGATTTTTTTCCATTTTTCCAAAGTGAGAGATGCCTCAAAATTGTTTGAACAATGCAGATCACTTCTGCTACATTTGTGGTGAGGTGAATTTTGCATCACAAAAACACAGTATAACTGCTTTGATTAAGAAAGCCTTCTGTCTAGATTGGAGCTCTCTTGGTTGAATCAGGCGGATATAGGGACCATGGGGCCTTCTGATCATGCTATCATATCTATTGGTCTTACCTTAGGGGAGGACGACATGTCGGCTAGGGTGTGGTCTCTTCCTAGGGAGTTATTATTTAATACTGAGTTTGCGGAAGGGGTGCGGAAAGGTTGGTTGGAATATTTACAGCTAAATGACTCTTCTGACATTTCTAGAGCTCTCTTGTGGGCTGCAGGGAAAGCGGTCCTACGGGGACAGCTTATTTCTTTGTCGAGTGCGTTTAAGAAACGGTCTTCAGCCCAACAGGAGATTTTACGGAAAGAAATCTCAGAGTTAGAAAAAATTCATTGGAAAGGGGGTGGTAACAGGGTGTGGACATTATTGACCAGGCGTAAAGGGGAATTAGCAGCTCTGGAAGCTGATCGTACGGCGTCGCTTTTGTTGTGCACCAAACAGCAGTATTATGAGCAGGGTAATAAGGCAGGGAAACTGCTGATGTGGCAGTTAAAAAGACAGCAGCAGCGGCGCCGAGTGACTGCCATTAAATCGCCACAGGGGCAAACGTTGTATCGATCCCAGGATATTGCGTCCGAGTTTGCTGGATTCTATAAACACTTATATACTAGTGAGTTATCGGCGATTCCATCGGACATCTCGGCGTGGTTGCGAGAGGCTACTCTCTCGCAAATTTCCATGGAAGATAGGGATCACCTAGATAGACCGTTTACTTCAGAGGAGGTCTTGTTGGCTATGAAGAATCTTAAATCTGCTAAGGCGGCAGGCCCAGATCTTTTACCTGCTGAGCTGCATAAGACTTTCCCGGATTTGTTTGCCCCAACTCTACTCTCCGTTTTTAACAAAATTCTGATCCGGAAGACTCTCCCTGTTTCCTTTTATCAGGCATCTATTGTTGTAATCCCAAAGGCTACTAAAGACCCTCTGCATTGCTCTAATTATCGTCCTATTTCTCTTCTAAATCTAGATTACAAAATTTTTACATCCATTTTGGCTAGTCGATTGGGAAAACCGAATCAGACTGGCTTCATTAAAAACAGATATGGGTTTGAGAACATTCGTAGGCTGATCAATGTTTTGCAGAGACTGGCATGGAACGATGGATCGTACGGCATTCTTTCATTGGACGCTGAGAAGGCATTCGACAAAATAGAGTGGCCTTATCTTTTGCAGGTTATGCGGGAATTTGGGTTTGGGCAGATCTTTTGTACATGGATTACAGCATTATACTCCAGTCCCCAGGCGGTGGTGTCTGTTAATGGCTCGGTTTCTTCTTTCCTTTGTCTGGGGAGAGGCACGAGACAAGGCTGTCCTCTATCTCCTTTGTTGTTCGCACTTGCAATGGAACCGCTGGCAGCTCATATCAGGCTAAGAGCAGAGGACATCGGAATTTACCACGGGTCGGAATGGCATTCTATTTCATTATACGCGGATGATACTTTAATTTATTTGAGGGAACCTTCTAGGGCTTTACCTATTGTGCTCGGTATTTTAGAACGTTTCTCCTCGGTCTCTGGTTTTACTATTAATCTCCAGAAGTCCACACTTTTGCGCTGTCTGTCCCGCTCCTCTGTTGATGTTCAGGACTTTGGTGGAGATTTCCCGATGGTTGATCACTTTAAATACTTAGGCATTGTTGTTCATCGTGATATTTCACGGCTGTATAGTTTGAATTACATTCCTCTTTTACATTCAATTCAGGCGGACTTGGAGCGATGGAGTTCTTGCTCGGTTACCTGGTTAGGTCGTATTAATACATATAAGATGTTGATCTTACCCAGGTTGCTTTTTCTCTTTATGCAACTACCTATTGCTCTACCTCGCAAGTTTTTTCAGAAGTTGCGGACGACAATTACTAGATTTCTTTGGATGGGGAAGCGGCCGGCGCTTAGTTGGCGGCTACGCACGATGCCTTGAGGGTCTGGAGGGATGGTTTTTTTGGATCTGGAATTATACTATTCATGTATTTGTTTGAGATCACTATTACTGTGGAGAATTCATTCAGGAGCGGAATGGGCCTCGCTGGAGGCGGATTGGTTATGTCCGATCCCGTTGGAAACGGTACCCTTTCTTTCTGAGTGTAGCGAGATTCGTCAGGTGAAGATGCATGTGTTTATTGGGCCCTGTTGGTTGGCGTGGCAGCGGGTCTGTAAGCAGGTGGGGGTTTCTACTTCCCAATCACCCTTTATTGTCTTGGGGGTTTTGGGCTTTATACGTGATATGTTCAAGGGATTGAATCTAGATTTATTAGCGGTCAGATTATCATCTTTGTATGTACATTTGCGACCTGCTACTAAGCGAGGATTAGAGGAACACCTAGGTTGCTCCCTGTCTCCGTTTCAGTATCTGCAAATCTCTCACTGCTTGACTACTCAATTCTCGGTGACCGAATTATCTTGGCATCCTCTAGGTTGGGAGCAAGATCTTTTTATATCTAAAAAACTTAAGGCGTTCATAGCTCGGTTGTACAGGCATGTGATAACTGACATTGCAGCCCCATCAAGTCTGAAGCTCCCCCAACAACGTTGGGCGGCGACTCTACCGGGTAAGGAGCAGGAGTTCTGGCTAGAAGTATACTCTTATTCACACTCATTTTCCATCTCGTTGGGGTTACTACATACACAACTTCGGATCCTTTATCACTTAAATATTACGCCGGTTGATCTGTTTCGCTGGCGGAGAGCTGATGATCCGCTATGTTGGAGATTGTGTGGACGACAGGGCACTTTTGATCATATGTGGTGGTTGTGTCCGTACATTCAGAGATATTGGCGGAGAGTAACGGGACATATTGCGGTAAAATTGCAGGTGACTCTCCCCGTCGAGATGGAGTCTTGTTTATTGGGGATGTGCTCGGATTTCCCTTCCCGGCGTTCTCTCCGAAGACTGGTGCAGTCGCTTCTTTTGGCAGCCCGCTCGGTGTTGGCTCGTTTCTGGAAACGAAGTAGAGCACCCTCTTTTATTGAATGGCATGATAAGTGCTTGGAAATGTACCGGTTGTAAAAAATGACTGCTTCAATTTGGGGTCGTTCATTTATAGAAGAGAATCTCTGGAGCTTAGTGTTTCAAGAGGACACTTGAAGGTCTGCCGACCTGTTTTTGCTGGGAGGTCTGGGAGGTTTCTTCTCTTGGAAGGGGTTGGATGTAGAATCTGTTCTTCCTGTTTCTGCTTTGCTTTCCTTTCTTCTTCTTCTTTCCTCCCTTATCTCAGGAGAAGGTGCTAGGTCAACAGAGTTGGGTGGGGGGGAGGGAAGTAGGGAGGGGATGAGATGGGCTTGGGATCATGGGGGGGGAGGGGGGTTATGGGAGCAGAGTTTGGCATTTCCCTCTGCTTATTCAAGAATTGTGGGTACCTTCTACTTTTACGGTTTGGAAGAGTTCGGAAGTTGTAGTTACTTGTTCCACATCTCACAAAACTGTTTTGGTCTGCTTTAGTCCGAGATGTCCTGATTTGATTGATCTGTTCTGTATTGTTTTACTGTATGTAACTACACTTCTGTATTTGTCTCCCTTTTATTCTTTAATGTAGAGGACCCCCCTTTATTCTGCTTTGTGTGGTAAGGGAGGGGAGGGATTCTGAATACAGGGATGGTTAATTTTTGCTGCCTGATATTTGCTTTGGGGTTTTGATAGTTATACTGGCCAATGTAACGGATTTTTTATCCTACCCTACTATTTGATGGCTGGTTGGTCATGTTCCAGGGGAATGGAGAATGTATTACATTGTTGTGTTTTAAGGTATTGGACTGTATGTTATCGCACTTTGCTCAATAAAATTTCTTACACAAACAAAAAGAAAGCCTACCACTTTTACTTTGGCTGCAAAATTGGAGATAAGGACAAGATCTGAGCCCCACACATATGCTGTGACACTTGTGCAACAAAGCTTTGTCAGTGGTTGAATAGGAAAAAAACATTTTATGCCTTTTTTCAATGCCAATGATTTGAAGATAGCCGACAGATCATATCAGCAATTGTTACTTCTGTGTGATGCCTCCAATTGGGAAAGGTTTGTTGAAGAAAAAAAAGTAGATTGTGCAGTCCAAACATTCCATCAACTATATGCCCAGTACCACACGGAGAAGGACTGATGCTCCAGTGTCATTCTCACTTGAGTCAGATGAGGAAGATGAAGGGGATGAAATTTGGTGGGAGAGGCTGTCTGTCAGTCTTGGTTATTGGTGGGAGGAGTTTCTTCCTCTTGGCGAAAAGAGCCGCATTACTATTTAAAGGCTCTTTTTTATTTATCAACTTTGCAAATTATAAGAAGCACTCTTGTATAGGGAATATGAGCTGAGTATAACAAAAAAAAAAAAGAAATCATCCATAAATAAAGGAAAGTTTACAAGATCCACACATACTCAGACCATCTATTAGCCCACAATATTTGGGAAAGGAGCAAATTAGATTGGGTACAATAACCAAGGGAAAGGAACAGTAGCAAAAAGGGTGAAGCATAAATCCTCAGACACTCATACTTGTTCCATAACTTCTCTAGGACATGGAGAGAACGTTGAAGCTACACATTTCTTTAAATCTAAGAAAGAATGGAGTTGAGCAGGCTCAAAAATATATATAATGAACATTTAAATATCTAACAATGAATTTGCAAGGGTAGCATAACAAAAAAGTAGCCCCTAACTCAACACACTCTTTCCTCATAACCAAGAACCATTTATGCCGCTCTTGAGTCACACGTGCTATATCAGGCTATGTCTAAATTCTCTAACAAAAGAAACATTCCTTACTTTGCTTAAAAAATAAGCGAAGAATCATATTTAGATCTTGTTCAAACACAAAGGAAGCCAACAAAATAAATTGTTATTGAAATACCAAATCGGACGTTTCCAACAAAGCAGATATGTCCAAGTCACTAGAAGACGCCGTCGCTCATGATGCCCACGTCAACAGATAGTAGACTTTAGCAAAGGCAAAGTAGATTCAGAAACATGCAAAATGTCCACTAAATACTTCTAAAGGGGGTCAAGGGAAAAATTCCCACTAACTTCAGAAAGTTCAAAATGCACAGATTTAAGTGACGTGATTGTTTCTTAAAAGCGTCGATCTTCCGATGATTTTTTTAAAATCTTTAATTAAAGCTGATATGGACTCTTTAGATTCTTTAGATTTTTGTAATATTTTTCTTCATTTCTTTGATGGAGGTTATCTTGTATCTGGGCCAAAACTCCAGCTGTTGTAACCAATGCATTAATATCAGTAGAATAGCATTTCACAGACCATCCATTCTTAATATAATTCCCAGATGGTATGAAGGAATACTTGTGCATCCAACATGGGCTCCACATTCCTAGTCTCTGGCATCAACTGCTGAGATGAATTTGCATCTGGAGTTCCAGACATAGCTCCTCCGGTAGAGGGGACACCAAGGGCCCTGCTTCCCTCCAAGGAGCTCACCTCATGGCCAAGCACTATTTCCTTTCAGGCCACTTGCTCTGGGGTCACCAAGACTTGCTGAGAAGAGCAGGAAGCTGCCGTGGGTTCAAAGATGGTATGCTCCTAAGAGCAGAAACCTCCCCAATTGCAGCTCAGTCAGCAGGAGACTCACATGCAGCCATAATCCTCGAGGAAGGAAGCAAAGGTGTGTCCAGAGTCTGCTGAGTAGGGAGTGAGGCAGTGACCTTAGGACTCTTGGTTGTCATCTTTTTCCCATTTTTTGGAAGACTATTTTCACCAAGGAAAAAAGTAGCAGGTAAAAAATACAGAGTGACTTTGAGCGCGTCTCACCACCCTGCCGCCATTTTGGCTGCGCTCCACTTAAAGTTTCTTTTATGCTTAGCTTTTTTTCTATTGAAGCAGTGCAGGCAACACATTTCTGTTTGCCTACAAGTATGTTTTTAATTGTTATGTGCACATCTTTTCTTTTGTAACTGCTTTATTTTGTACTCGACTATGCTGTGCAATCATTTCTGGGCAATAGCTGCTTCATTTTGTCCAGCTATCTTTATATAATAGCACAGTACTTACTGATATTTTTTTATAGGTATGAATTATGCTCTGCATAGTTAACATAGTTTGTTAGCAACAATTTTAAGTTTGTTTTTTTATTTTTATTTTCTACCTCCTTTTATGTTTTGGACTACCAAGTACATGGCACATTTTAGTATTTTTATGGTTCCTTGCTCTCCTTTCTTTTTTCCTTTCTCCTCCCCCTCCCCCCTTCTCCCTTCATCTTCTCCTTTCCCTATACCCCCTTTTTATATATTTATATTTTTTTATGGTTTTTAATCTCTTGGTTTGTATTTTTAGAGTGTTTGAAATTATCATTGATATCTTCATCATGAGCATTTCTATTGCTCACTGAAGTCTGGTTATGTTGTATGATTCCTTTTCAATATCTTGATTTTATGGTTTGTTTCATTTGTATTTATACTTATGTATTCTTTTTATTTGTGTTGCATTGTATTTTTAAACCCCTGACAAAGACTAATTTTGCTGAAACATGGCTAAGTCGGGCTTTACAATAAAGTGCTGGTCTTGCTCATGGTCTCCTTCTGACCTCAGATACTTTAAACCACAACAGATATTTGCACAACACACAGGTCAATCATGGTTTGGTGAGATTGAGCTGAGAACCTGCTGATACATTGCAGGCAGATACATACATACATTCCCTTTACTAGTAAGTATTCCCATAGCAGGTGCCGTGCAAGGTTAGTATATTTATTTATTTATTTAATGTCTCTTCTATATCGCGCTATTCCAATCAGTGCGGTTTACATTTAACAAAACCTTATACAATGCAGTTGGGGCTGCATTGTATTTACAATAAAACAGGAACTAGAACTTGGACCTAACTGGGGTAACGTTCTACAAATTATTTACACTAATAAATATTGTACATACTGATATTTAGATGGAGTTGCACCAATGAGGCTAGCTGCTCTACAGCGTGCTGGTTGTGGTGTTAGAGAAATCTTGGTGATTGGGATGGCTGTTTGCGAGCTGTCCCTTGAGTAGTGCCGTCTTGGTGATTGGGGTTATAGAGGTTAGAGCACTGTGTTTGGACACACTAGAGGGCTGGTCAGTTTCCCCAGGTTGTTTTCTCTTCATTTTGTTCTGGGCTGGTGTAAATACCATCCAAAAGGGGTGCATGTTCGGCACAGTCAGAGGCACCCTTGCATCTATTCCGTATGAGCTACTTTATGCATGCTCTTTTCAATCCAGACTATCAGACAGGCAGAGTGTGCGGCCTCAACTGTGGCCCATTGGAAAGTGTTGGTATTGTGACTGTAGCTGATGCATGACCCACACAGTGGACAGGCTTGGGAGACTGCACCCTGACTGCGGGTGTCGGTCTGGGCCTCCATCGCATATATACTGAATGTTGCAGCCACATCCTACAGGGGTGATATGGCAGATACATACATTCCCTTTATTGGTAATTCCTGCCATAGTAGATGCCTTGCAGGTTTAGCATAGTTGTTAGAGCACTGTGTGTGGACACCCCAGAGGGCCAGTTTGATGCACATGTGTTCTTTTTCTCTTCATTTTGTTCTGGGCTGGTACAAATACCATCCAAAAGGGTGCAGGTTCAGCAAAGCACCAGGCACCATCGTATCTATTCATTGTGCAATATTTCATAATACTCTTTTTAATCTAGGCTATCAGACAGGGGCAGCCCAAGGGGGATGTGGGGCCATGTGCAGAGACTAGGTGTGGGCCTCATTTGCATAAGGTATCTCATTTACATAAATATTTGCATAATATTACCATACACTAACTTTTAGTAAACATGCCTCTAAATGAGTGTATGGATAAAGAAAGACTAAAAGATTTCTACATTACTATAATCCAGTGCCAACCGTCACTGCCCATTTAGAACCCATAGCAAACCCGCCGTATCCTAACAACACTACCAGGACTCACAAAGCACCATACTCTGCCTATCAAAAGGCAACACTGCAAATATTAAACCAATACATTTCAGTAAATAACAATACATGACCTACTGGGGAAAGAGAACAAGTGGCAATGTCAAATAGGAATTACATAAACAGAATACCTCAGCTCAGTTACACATGCAGAACACAGACCATCACCAAACAAGGAATCACAATTTAGAAACAGGAAGACAATAACTGGGAACCCCAAAAGTCAAACTTGGAATGTACAACACTGTAGAAATAAAACTATAAATTAATTTTCTCTTGTACTAAACAAAGCACATATGTTAATGATGTACATTTCCCAGAGCTGACATATTCCAGTTAATAAATTCAAAATAAAGAGATATTTTTCTACCTTTTGTGCATTTTTTTTACGGTTGCAATTGCTCCAGCCACTTTCTTTTGGTTTCTTCGTGTCTTCTGCTAACTCTCTATCGTCTGCTGTCCATTTGTCCTTTCTTCTCTCTTCTAGTTTTTTCCCATTGTCTCTCTACATCTTCTTTAACATACTAATCTTTCTCCTTTTGCTCTTTCCTCATTCCTATTTGATCCACTCAAATTTTACCCCTCCATCCTCAATCCCCATTTACTCTCCCAATACCTGGCCAATTGTAGATTTTTCTTCCCTCCCATACAAAATATTTTCCCCTCTCCATTTCACTCTCCCAGCTCCATCCCATTCTAATCCTCCCCCAACATCAGCTCCCTTCTAGTTCCAGCCCCACCCAGAATCCGCTCCCTTCTAGTCCTCGCATCAGCCCATTTCCAATCCTATCCTAGCCCCACCATCATCCCATTTCCAGTCCTAGCTCCGCCATCCATTTCCAGTCCTATCCGAGTTCCTCCATCAGCTCATTTCAAGTCCTAGCCCCCACATAGGCCATTACCAGTCCTAAGCCCCCCATCAGCCCATTTCCAGTCCTAACCCCCATCACCCCATTTTCAGTCTTAGTCCCCCCATAGCCCATTACCAGTCCTATCCCCCCATCAGCCCATTAAATAAATAAATAAAATAAAATAAATAAATTTCCAGTCTTAGCCCCCCCATAGCCCATTACCAGTTCTAACCCACTCATCAGAAGAGGGATTTGGGACTTCAGGAGGAGGAGGAGGCAGACTATGGGCATCGGCCATGCTAAGCCGATAGCATGGCTGCACTTAATGCCATTAGCTTTCACTGACTGACATTCTCACTCTCTGCCCTGATCCCATCCATCTCCCTCTCAATGGCACTTTAAGCAGATAGCATGGAAATATCCCTGAGCTGTCTGTTTAGCATGGATCGATGCATGCTCGATCGCACATGCTCATGCCCACGCTAATAGTGCAGCTTAGTAAACATGCCATACAGTTTTGGGGGTTGGGGATAAATGTGTGAAGGAAGTTTTTGGGGTGGGAATAGTTTACAGGGTAGTGGGACAATTACAGTGGGGAGTTTTCGGTGATTAGGCATTTTCATAAAGAATAGTTTTGCTAGGTAGAGCAGTTTTCAGGGTGGTGGAGGCAGTTGCAAAAGAGTAGTGTCACACCTCATCCGCCCCAGCCTTGACTGCTGGTATGGTTTGGCTCATGAGGGTGGTAGTTGTGCCATGCTTGTATCTATACAAATCACACATAAGACTTTCTCTTCTTTTAGGGTTTTATTCCCCGTCCCTTTGAGGTTTTCTTCTTTAACAACAGAAAGTAATAGCCTAACTTGGCTTATAACACAAAGTAACTGGATAACACAAATAGCTTTCTTCAGCATATAACGTCAAACAAAAGAAAAGAACAAACAGCCTACTTTGTCTGTTTGGCTAGGGAGAGAGAGAGAGTTTGTAGCCTTTGCTACCTGCACATGGAATTAAGGTTACACAAACCTCTACCTTAAGGAGTATTCAGGTTCTTTTGTAGTAAGAGAACATTCCATTAATTCTGTATCTTCTAATGTACCAGAATCTTCATATTCCATCAATTCTGGTCCGGAGGAATCTGCATTGCCCACTTCTAATGTGGAATAAAAGTATGGAAGCTAAATTTAGGCTTTTAGGTAGGAAGTTGAAATCCAGAACTTCCAGGGTAGCGTTCTCCGAAATGCTTCCCGTTCCACGCGCAGGACCCAATAGGCAGGCAGAGCTCCGGAGTCTCAATGCGTGGATGAGACAATGGTGCAGAGATGAGGGGTTCGGATTTGTTAGGAACTGGGGAACATTCTGGGGAAAGGAGGGGCTCTTCCGAAGGGATGGGCTTCACCTTAACCGGGATGGAACCAGGCTGCTGGCATTAACCTTTAAAAAGGAGATAGAGCAGCTTTTAAACTAGATAATAGGGGAAAGCCGACAGTCGCCCAAGAGCGCATGGTTCGGAAGAATGTATCCTTGAAGGATACTACAAAAAGCAGAGAGGTTCCAAAAAAGAGTAAAGTAGCCCAAATGCCCTCGAGTATGGAGCAGACAGAACTTAAAGATCCCAAATTACCCATGTCTACCAATAGCCAAATTAATATGAATAAAATACAGTCTCTAAAATGCTTGTATGCAAATGCTAGAAGTCTACAAAACAAGATGGGAGAGTTAGAATATATAGCACTAAACGAGAGGTTAGATATGATTGGAATATCAGAGACATGGTGGAAGGAGGACAAATGTGGGACACTGTGATACCTGGGTACAAACTATATCGAAATGATAGAGCTGATCAAATTGGTGGAGGGGTTGCGCTCTATGTTAGAGAGGGCATTGAGTCAGAAAGGATTAAAGTTTTGCAAGAAACAAAATTTGCTGTAGAATCTCTATGGATTGAAATTCCATGTAAAAAGGGGAAGGCGATGGCAGTGGGGGTGTACTATCGTCCGCCTGGCCAGAATGAACAAATGGATGATGAAATGCTCAAAGAAATCAAGGAAGCTAGCAAAAGTTACAGTGCAGTAATAATAATGGGTGATTTCAATTACCCCGGCATCGACTGGGTCAGTGTCACAACAGGACATGCTAGGGAGATAAAGTTCCTAGATGAAATAAATGACTGCTTCTTGGAGCAGCTGGTTCATGAACCGACCAGAGGGGAAGCAATATTAGACCTAGTCCTTAGTGGAACACCAGATGTAGTGCAAGAGATAAGGGTGTTGGGGCCACTTGGCAATAGTGATCATAGCATGATCGCCTTTGATTTAATTAGTGGAGGAGGGATAGTAAGGAAATCCACAGTACTACCCTTTAACTTTCGAAAGGGAGACTATGATAGAATGAGGAAAACAGTTAAGAAAAAACTAAAAGGAGCAGTTGCAAAGGTTAAAGACGTACATCAAGCTTGGGTGTTGTTGAAAAATACTATCTTGGAAGCCCAGACCAGCTGTATTCCACGCTTTAAGAAAAGTGGAAGGAAGTCCAAAAAATTGCCAGCATGGTTTAAAGCTGAGGTCAGAGGGGCTGTTGTTGCCAAAAAAGCATCTTTCAAGAAATGGAAAAAAGAGCCAAATGATGAAACCTGGAAACAGCACAAGCACTGGCAAGTCAAATGCAAGGCATTGATAAGGCAGGCAAAGAGAGAATTTGAGAAGAAGCTTGCTGCGGAAGCAAAAACGCGAAATAAAGACCTTTTCAAGTACATTCGTAGCAAAAAACCCGTGAGAGAGTCAGTTGGTCCATTAGATGATAAAGGGGTTAAAGGAGCACTAAGAGGCGACAAGGCGATAGCGGAGAGACTGAATGAATTCTTTGCTTCGGTCTTTACTGAGGAAGATGTAGGGATGTTACCCACGACTGAAGTGGTATTTAAAGGTGTGGAAGAATTGAAGGAAATATCGATACATCGGGAAGATGTCCTACAACTATTAGATAAACTGAAGAGTAGCAAATCACCTGGGCCGGATGGTATACATCCAAGGGTGTTGAAAGAACTGAAATTTGAGATTGCAGACCTGCTATCAGTAATCTGTGAACTATCATTAAAATCATCTCTAATACCTGAGGATTGGAGGATCGCCAATGTAACACCAATTTTTAAAAAGGGTTCGAGGGGTGATCCGGGAAACTACAGACCGGTGAGCCTGACATCAGTACCGGGAAAAATGGTAGAAACCATCATAAAGAATAAAATTACTCAGCATATAGATAGTCATGACCTAATGGGAGACAGCCAACATGGCTTTAGACAAGGAAGATCTTGTCTTACTAATCTGTTATGTTTTTTTGAAGGAGTGAATAAACAGGTGGACAAAGGTGAGTCGGTTGATATTGTGTATCTGGACTTTCAGAAAGCCTTTGACAAGGTCCCTCATGAGAGACTTTTGGCAAAACTAAAGAGTCATGGGATAGGAGGCAGTGTACTACTGTGGATCAGGAACTGGTTAAAAGATAGAAAGCAGAGGGTAGGGCTAAATGGCCAATTTTCCCAATGGAGAAAGGTGAATAGTGGTGTACCCCAGGGATCTGTGCTGGGTCCGCTGCTTTTTGACATATTCATAAATGACCTGGAAAGTGGAATAACGAGTGAGGTTATCAAATTTGCTGATGACACAAAACTATTTAAAGTTGTTAAAACCCAGGAGGATTGTGGAAAATTGCAAGAGGATCTTGATAAATTGGAAGACTGGGCATCAAAATGGCAGATGAAATTTAATGTGGAGAAGTGCAAGGTTATGCACCTAGGGAAGAACAACCCAAACTATGGTTACACGATGCAAGGTTCCACATTAGGAACCACCACCCAAGAAAAAGATTTAGGCGTCCTTGTGGATACCATGTTAAAACCCTCGGCCCAGTGTGCAGCGGCGGCCAAGAGAGCAAATAGAATGCTAGGTATGATAAGGAAAGGAATGGAAAATAAAACAAAAGATATTATAATGCCTCTATATCGTTCCATGGTGAGACCGCACCTTGAATATTGTGTGCAATTCTGGTCGCCATATCTTAAAAAGGATATAGCAATTTTAGAAAAGGTTCAGAGAAGAGCCACCAAAATGGTAAAGGGGATGGAAGGCTACTCCTATGAATAAAGGCTAAAAAGGTTGGGGCTCTTTAACCTGGAAAAGAGACGGCTGAGGGGAGATATGATAGAAGTCTATAAATTAATGAACGGAGTGGAACGGGTAAACGTAGATCGATTGTTTACCTTATCAGAATATAGAAAGACTAGGGGACATGCAATGAAGCTACAGGGTAAACTATTTAAGACTAATAAAAGAAAATATTTTTTCACTCAACGTGTAATCAAACTCTGGAATTTGTTACCGGAGGATGTAGTAAAGGCTGTTAGTGTAGCTGGGTTTAAAAAAGGTTTGGACAAGTTCCTGGAGGAAAGGTCCATAAACCATTATTAAGAAGGGACCCAGGATATCAATGCTTGAACCAATACAAGCATTGTGGAACCTGTGTCCCTTGGGGAAACTGCTAGGTACGTATGACCTAGATTGGCCACTGTTGGAAACAGAATACTGGGCTTGATGGACCTTGGTCTGACCCAGTATGGCATATCTTATGTTCTTATGGCAGATTTGCCTCCTTAGTTAGGAAGTTCCTCTTCCTCTGAGTAGCACTGCTTCCCTGGGGAAGGTCACCAAACTCTGTATGCTGTTTTCTAAAACCCTGCCCCCGCTGGTGCTTCAGTGGATAGCTCAGGTCTCTGTTTAGCTTGCTAGCTGAGTAATTGTGATACGCTCCCTGCTGGGTCTGCCTCAGCTCTCCCGGCTCAGCTGTACCCGATTGCAAACTGTGTAACGGCGTTTCTCTTGGAGCTAAGAGTTCACTGTAATAAGGGATTTCTTCTGCTTCTCTCGGTAGGTGAAACTCCCTTCTTTTAATACTTTTATAAACAGGAGAAAACTTGCTATCAGCCTCTGAATGTCTAGGCTTTGTAAGGGTATTTTTCTGCCTCCAAGACTCTTCTCTTTTAGAGGGCAGATATCCCTTATATCCCTTCTTTTCCCCTGTATCTGCTGTTGCAGCTTTCTTATATTTCACTTGCCTTCTCTCAGAACCACACAGGTCTCTGGACTCTTTCCACAATTCTTCTCTCCAGGATTGCCTACTCGGCTCCTCTCTCCAAGATTGCCTGTAAGAACGCCTCTCTCTCCAAGGCTGTCTCTCTCTCCAAGCTTGCCTCTCTCTCCAAGCTTGCTTCCCACTCGAAGGTAGCCTGTCACTCCAAGGTAGCCTCTCTCTCCAAGCTTGCCTCTCTCTCCAAGCTTGCCTCCCACTCGAAGGTAGCCTCCCTCTGAATGTTTGGTAGTCCGTTTTATCTATGTATTTTCTGACTCCACCTTTCTTCAGCTGCGCTTCATTAGGTGAAGCAGAGTCCCGTGCCTTACTCCCGGGGTGTGTCTCTCCAGGCTCTGGGCATGTGTGCTTTCGTTGTCCCTGGCAACTGTCAAGCATTTCTTCATTCATCCTGTCACTTTTTCCGATCATTCATACTGCCCTGCATTCTCTCATGCTGCCCTAGGTCCACCCTGTGACACATTCCCCCCCTTAAAACATTACTTGCTGCCGCGATTTTTCGTGGACAGCATGTAATCACTTGCGGGGTTCTATGGTGCTGTTCACTGTAGGCTAAATTAGCTGTGGCCACTCTTTCTTTCCACGGTTTTAAGACATTCACGTGGTATACTTGTCTACGGCCGTTTTCATTTTCTACTAAGTAGGACACGAAGCCTACCTTTTTTACTACTACGGCTGGACCCTTCCACCGTGATTCAAATTTTGGACCGGGATCCGCCACTTGTATGAGGACCTTGTCCCCTGCTATTAGTTCCCTAGTCTGTGTGTCCCTATCATAGTACTTCTTCTGGCGTTGCTTACTACGGTTCAAGTTTTCTATCGAGGCCTGGGACGTTTTCTTTAAGCGTGTTCTTAATTCCTTTAGGAACTGTGGGATCCCCACTTCGGGCACTCTGGGTTCTACCCATTCCTCTTTTAAAATATCCAACACTCCCCTTGGGGACCTCCCAAATAGTAGTTCAAATGGGGATACCCCTAGCGAAGTTTGAACTCTTTCTCTGCACGCATACATGACGAACGGGAGCAGCGTATCCCATTCCATCATTTCTCCTTTTCGTAGGCCTCTACGTAACAAATGTTTTATTGACTGGTTGGTGCGCTCCACCAACCCATTGGTCTGGGGATGATACGCACTCGTCCTTATATGGCGTATGCCAAACGCCTCCCAGACTTGAGCAAGGTACTTTGAAACAAAGTTTGTACCCTGATCGGTTAATATTTCTTGGGGAAACCCCACCTCGCAGAACAGCTTGATAAGTTCTTGCGCTATGATTTTAGCGGATATGTTCCTAAGGGGTATAGCCAATGGGAATCGGGTCGCATGGTCTACTATAACTAGTAAATATTGGAAACCCCTTGGCGTTTTTATTAATGGGCCTATGATGTCCATCCCCATTCGCCTAATAGGCGTAGCTATCGTGGGTAATGGCATTAGGGGTGCTGGCTTGGGCCTGGATATGGAGACCCTTTGACAGGCTGGGCAAGCATCACAATACCTCTTGGTGTCTTGGTATACCCCTGGCCAATAAAAATGTGCTAAAATCTGATCCAGTGTCCCTTGGACACCTTTATGTCCCCCGACTGGATGATCGTGGGCCAGGCGCAAAACTACCACCTTAAAGGCTACTGGCACCACTAGCTGTTTCCTCACAGCTCCTGTATAGGGATCTAAACTCTCCCTGTATAAAATATCTTGGTCAATTAGGAATCGTGGCAATGTATTACGGTCCGCTTGAGCCCACTCGAACGCTCTTTTGAGGGCCAAGTCTGCCTTCTGTTCCATCGGAAAGGATGGGAACTTTTGTACGAGGGCAGCAGGGACCCAGGGTAATCCTTCCCCTGTTTCTAGTTCCTTCCTTCCTTTTGCTCTTTTACCCCTTTCCTGTCGCTTGGTAGCTTTGGTTTTCTTTCCCTCCCCCACCGGGCTCTGAACTAACTCATCCGAGTTGGGTAGCGGATCCCTCTCTTCCGCTTCTGCCTCCTTCTCAGGAGCCTCTTTGACCTCCTCTTTTTTGGGGGTTTCTGCTCTCTCTACTGTAGGGGTTTCTACCCCCTCTACTGGAGCTTCTTGGGGTTCCTTTACTGGAGTTTCTTGGGGCTCAGTTACCGGTGTTTCTTGGGGTTTTACTACCGGGGTTTGGGATCGTGTGGTGACGAATCCCGTTTTCGTGCCAAACCCTAGGTTCCATATCCTTGGAAACAATGGCCAGTCCCGTCCTAAAATTACCTTCTGGGGTAGCCCAGGCACTATTGCCACTTGCAACTTTTTTTCTGCCCCGAATGCCTCAACGCTTACTCGACGTAAAGGATAGGGCAGCTGGGCGCCATGCACACATTTTATTGCTACCTCTTCTTGGGTTACTGGGTGAGACGGCTTCAAAGTTTCCCAAAATCTTTGTGCTATTAAGCTCTGTTCTGCCCCAGAATCGAGTACCGCCATAGTACTTTCTCCTTCAACCTGTACCGGTATACATAGGCCTTTTGGTACCATCTTCGCTGTCCCTACCATCAGGACTGTCTTAACCCTACATTCTTTTATCACGTGGCCTGGTTTGCCACACTTATAGCACCTCCTAGTGCCTCTTTTTATATTACTCTTATCCGGGTTATATTCATTCACTCTTCTGGGTGTATGCTTGTCACTTTCATCCATCCCATACATACTTGTATTTTTTAAAAGGCTCACATTAGGTACAGTACTATGCTTTGCCTCACTGAACACCTCTGCCATTACTGCTGCTTCTTCCGAAGTCAAGCAATTTTGTAAGGTCAGGAACATTCTCATTTCTTTTGGAACAGTTAATAAAAATTGCTCTAGCACAAGCTCATCTAACACAGATTCTAAGGTTCTATTCTCAGGGTCTAACCATTTATACAGCAAGTTTTTAAGCCTCTGACACAAAGCCTTTGGAGTTTCACTCTCCAATAGTACAGCTTCTCTAAACAGCCTTTTATAATGCCTTGGGGTCAAACCTAGGCGATCTTTTACTGCCTTTTTTATCTCTATATAATTATTTGCCAGGCTAGCCGGCATTGCCTTGAAGGCAGATAAAGCCTCTCCGCTTAGAGTAAGAGCAAATCTCATCGCCCATTGTTCTGTAGGCCACTTTAAATTTCCTGCTATGCGTTCGAACGCTTCAATAAAGTCATCTGGGCTATCTTCATGCCCCAAATGTCTCATAGCAAGACTTGTATGAGTGTCTACTTGCGGTATAGTTGCATCTCTTTCTGCAGACTTCCTCAGCAGTGCAGTCATCGCTTCCAATAGCGGCTTTTGCTGCTCCTGCATCGCTGCCATGTACTGTTTTTGCAGGTGCTGTAGCAGTCCGGCCTGCTTTTCTTGCTGTTCACCCATCCAGGCCAGCATATCCTGAGGATCCATCCTCTTGGCTTTTTCACTGTACCTAGAAATAAAGGAGAAAAAAAAACACCACCAAGTGCGGTATCACACAGATAAGGTTTCTTTTCCCTTTTTATATCACCCCTTTTTCTCACTATATCCTATCCCGTCCTCCCAGGTTACCAATACCTCAGTTTCCTGGTAGATTCCAGCATGTGAGAAAAGGTCTTTGCACCGCTGACCGGTCTGTCAGCCGAATCCTCTCCAAATTCACTCACCACTGGCCGGTCTGCCAGCCGAATCCTCTCCTGGAGCAACTTTTCCTGCTTTTCCAGCAGTGTCCCTTTTTTTTCTTTCTTTCCTTCAGGCACTTCTCATGCCCCTCCAAAATTTTTTTTATCCTCAGATCCTACGCCATTTATATATGTCACACCTCATCCGCCCCAGCCTTGACTGCTGGTATGGTTTGGCTCATGAGGGTGGTAGTTGTGCCGTGCTTGTATCTATACAAATCACACATAAGACTTTCTCTTCTTTTAGGGTTTTATTCCCCGTCCCTTTGAGGTTTTCTTCTTTAACAACAGAAAGTAATAGCCTAACTTGGCTTATAACACAAAGTAACTGGATAACACAAATAACTTTCTTCAGCATATAACGTCAAACAAAAGAAAAGAACAAACAGCCTACTTTGTCTGTTTGGCTAGGGAGAGAGAGAGAGTTTGTAGCCTTTGCTACCTGCACATGGAATTAAGGTTACACAAACCTCTACCTTAAGGAGTATTCAGGTTCTTTTGTAGTAAGAGAACATTCCATTAATTCTGTATCTTCTAATGTACCAGAATCTTCATATTCCATCAATTCTGGTCCGGAGGAATCTGCATTGCCCACTTCTAATGTGGAATAAAAGTATGGCAGATTTGCCTCCTTAGTTAGGAAGTTCCTCTTCCTCTGAGTAGCACTGCTTCCCTGGGGAAGGTCACCAAACTCTGTATGCTGTTTTCTATAACCCTGCCCCCGCTGGTGCTTCAGTGGATAGCTCAGGTCTCTGTTTAGCTTGCTAGCTGAGTAATTGTGATACGCTCCCTGCTGGGTCTGCCTCAGCTCTCCCGGCTCAGCTGTACCCGATTGCAAACTGTGTAACGGCGTTTCTCTTGGAGCTAAGAGTTCACTGTAATAAGGGATTTCTTCTGCTTCTCTCGGTAGGTGAAACTCCCTTCTTTTAATACTTTTATAAACAGGAGAAAACTTGCTATCAGCCTCTGAATGTCTAGGCTTTGTAAGGGTATTTTTCTGCCTCCAAGACTCTTCTCTTTTAGAGGGCAGATATCCCTTATATCCCTTCTTTTCCCCTGTATCTGCTGTTGCAGCTTTCTTATATTTCACTTGCCTTCTCTCAGAACCACACAGGTCTCTGGACTCTTTCCACAATTCTTCTCTCCAGGATTGCCTACTCGGTTCCTCTCTCCAAGATTGCCTGTAAGAACGCCTCTCTCTCCAAGGCTGTCTCTCTCTCCAAGCTTGCCTCTCTCTCCAAGCTTGCTTCCCACTCGAAGGTAGCCTGTCACTCCAAGGTAGCCTCTCTCTCCAAGGTAGCCTGTCTCTCCAAGCTTGCCTCTCTCTCCAAGCTTGCCTCCCACTCGAAGGTAGCCTCCCTCTGAATGTTTGGTAGTCCGTTTTATCTATGTATTTTCTGACTCCACCTTTCTTCAGCTGCGCTTCATTAGGTGAAGCAGAGTCCCGTGCCTTACTCCCGGGGTGTGTCTCTCCAGGCTCTGGGCACGTGTGCTTTCGTTGTCCCTGGCAACTGTCAAGCATTCCTTCATTCATCCTGTCACTTTTTCCTTGATCATTCATACTGCCCTGCATTCTCTCATGCTGCCCTAGGTCCACCCTGTGACAGTAGTCTTTGAGGGAGAAAGTTGTGGGGCAGTAGTTTTTTGGAGTGGGGGTAGTTTGCGGAGTGGTGGGGCACATGCAGAAAAATTTGATGAAGTGGTGGGCCAGTTGTTTAAGGAGATGGGACATTTAGCAGGTTGGTGAGGAAGTTGTAGGGATATTTTTTAGGGATGTGGCAGTTTGTGGAGTGGTAGAGCAATTGCAAGGGATTTTTTTTAGGGGTAGATACAGAATAGTTCAATGGACAGTTCCAGTATGGGGTGGGGAAGTTTGAAGAATGGTGGGGCAGTTGCAGGGGTTTGTTTATGGGGTAGGCAGTTGTTCAGGCTGATAGGGCAGTTATAGGAGTATTTTATGGGGGTGTGAGCAGTTTGTGGGATGGTGGAGAAGTTGTGAAGGTGTTTTTTTGAGGCTGGGGAAGTTTGTGAAGTGGTGGGACAGTTGGGGGAGGTTATTTTTGGGGTGGGGCAGTTAGTGATGTGGTAAGGCAGCTGTGGGGGTGTTATTTTTTGGGGTGGGCCATTTTCAGGGTGTTGAGACAGTTGTGTGGGGACTTTTTTTGTAGTTGCAGCATTTGGAGATTTAGTAGAAAAGTTGCAAGGGAGTATTTTTTGGAGTGGGGCAGTGTGGGGTGGTGAGACAATTATCGGGAGGGGATTTTTTTGGGGTGGGAGCAGATTGTGAAGTTGGGAGTGTAGAGGACACGGAGAGGGAGTTTGAAGGAAGCAATTCCCTAACAGCTATGTTTCACTATATGTAAATTTCTATGCTACAGAAGCTGGAACTATAGAAATACATAGAACCAATACATAGAACCATAGAAATACATTAGGCTAAGATTTCTGTAGGGTATATTTTTCCCTGGTCCAATTCTTGAAATCTATGGGGTATGTTTACTAAACTGCGCTCATGTGCGCGGCGCACATAAGCGCAGCGCACATTAGCGCATGATTAATCCCGGTTTTGCTTTTTTCTGACTGAAACGCCCACTCCTTATATGGCATCCCGCACAATAGCGCGGCGCGCACCTAACGGGGTTTTAGTAAACATACCCCTATGTCTTTTTACCAGTTTTTCCTATATGCCAACTTGCATCCTTTTCCATTAATTTTTCAGAGAGTTATTTTGCTCACAGACAGACATTCTCAATCCCTTTTGTATTATTCTTTCCATCTTCTGTTGAATTGGAAAGAAAGTAGGCACTAATTGGATAAGTGCTGGCCAGCAAGAGATTCAGTGGCACAATTTGAATACTGACGCTGAATATTTCCTCTAACCACATCTACACTATCTGGATAATGCCAGGCCAGTCTGGGAGTGGAGCTTAGGTAAAATCAATAGCTAACCAGATAGCGGCAATATTCAGCCCATATCTAGATACGTTATCCTGATAAATTTAGGGAATCTGAAAGGCAGTCAGATTTATCTGGTTAGCCATCTGGATAGTAATGGTGGTCAGTGCCACTCACAATCTGGTTACTGGTGCTAAATAGCCAGATGATTTGGAGTCTGTGCCAGAAGACGTATGAGAAGAGGCTTGAAGACCTAAATATGTACACTCTAGAGGAGAGGAGGGGCAAGAGAGATATGATGCAGACTTTTAAATACTTAAAGGGTATCAATGAACAAGCAAACCTTTTCCAAAGAAGGGGAAGCTGTAAAACTAGAGGGCATAAAATGACGCTACAAGGAGTTAAACTTAAAAGCAACATCAGGAAACACTTTTTCAATGAATGGGTGGTGGATGCTTGGAATGCCCTCCTGATGGAGGTGGTGGGGGCAAATACAGTGACAGAATTCAGAATGGCATGGGACAGACACAGTGTATCCCTTTATAGCAAGAGGATAAAATCAAAATCAGCGTTACTATTTCTTATACCTCAACAAACAGAGAGGGGTGACCTTCATAGAGTGGCAGGTACACCTACTCTAGACACCTTACTGGCTGGATAGCTATGGAGTGATTATAGCAGGTGAGAGAGCTGTGAAATCAAAAGAGATGTGGTTAGACATTTCCTGTCGCACAGCAACAATTTATCTCAATAGAACCATGGTTATCTCCATTTGACACACCTGACAAGGGCAGAGCTGGGCTTTGAGGGGTTAAGGGTAGTGGCTTGTCGGCTGAAGTGTACCCGGCTACATTTGCAGATAGGCAATGTAAGTTGCATGCATGAATTCCAGAGATTAGCTAAAGACTGCAGTAGCTTTTGGATTGAACAATGAAATACCTACATATACAGGGTGGCCCAAAAAAAAGTGAGAACATCTCGTAGCATATAAGTTATTTAAAATTCAAAAAGACAGATGTAAACGACTGACAATTTAAAAAAAAAAAAGATGGTGACCGGAAATTGTCCAAATAAAGACTTTATATAGCTAAAAAAGGTAAATAAGTAAACCATTTAAGCTTTTAATTTATGAGATGTTCTCACTTTGTTTGGGCCACCCTGTATAATTAACTGTGTTTTTATTATTCTGTCAAGGTTTTGTATTTGTTTTGCTACTTGCTTCTCTTCATCAACATGCAAGGTCATGTCTACATATTCTATTTCCTGGATCACGGAAACTGCATTTAAAGGGTTGGCAGCACATGCAGCCTTCCTTGTCTCATGTGACAGAACTCATAGGGGACAGGCTGTATTTCCAATCAGTGAGATTAGAGAGCATATGTTCACCTTACAGATAATTTATATGGCCAGTGGCAGGGCTTGAACTCAAAGCCTGTGATGTACAGGGCGCTTAACATGACACTGTAGTTGCACAGCTGCCTGTGAGCTTTGTGTACTTGCAATGGACAAGACTGCAATTACTGCAGACGCAGCATCAGCAGTGAAGGCATGGCAACATTCCAGCTAGCACTGGGAAAGGCCTGGTGTGAGTACATTGAACATTACTGATATCAAGCTATGGCAGGTTGAGGGAAGCAAGGTACAGCATGTCAGCATCTGCTTTAGGATCACACACTCATGCAGATATGCATCCTAGCAAAATGTACATAGCATAGAGACATGATGGGTGAAGGGTGATTTACATGCCCTCTGCCTTAGTACACAGCATCTCTTTTACAGATACAGCCGTTGACCTAAGTAGAGGTATTGTAGGATGCTGACTCTGCCTTGCTTTGAAGATCAACAAATAACGATTGCCTATAAGAGGAACTGGAATTTAGCAAACCATTTAATGTCATCAACATTACCTGAAAGATGTTATACACCACCCACTAAAGGACATGTTCAGTGTGGTAGGTGATCTATTTGCACTCACAGTATCAGTGTTAAGAATTATTACACTCATCCTGTCACACACAAGAAGTTTTACTCTCTGATTTTTCCAACTGCCTGACCGAAAATGTCATTTTCGTGATTGTCTGCCCGTGTCCTCTCCTGTATATTGGCAAGACCAAGAGATCTATATGCACCTGCATTATTGAGCATAGGAGCTGTTTACATAGATGTCTCCCCGATAAACCTCTGGTTGCCCACTGGATAGTGAAAGCACATCTAATTTCTGATCTCTGTTTTCTGGTCTTTAAAGTGGTAAAGCCCCATTGGAGGGGCGGTGACATTAAGAGTGTTTTATTATGGTTAGAACAGAAATACATCTTCCTCTTGAACACCCTGACTCCCTCTGGACTTAATTTGGAAAAAGATCTCTCTGTTCTCCTTTAATACCCAGTGGTCATGCACTCCATAATTGAATTTAGTGGTTTGCCATTTACATTTCTTCCCTGTAGGTGTTCTCTGCTTCTCCCGCCTTTCCCCCTATTCTGGGTTCCTTCTTCGCTCCCTCCCCTCTTCCCCCACTCCCCTCCCTCTCCCCTCTTCCTCAACCTTCTTGACTCCCTCCCTCCTCTCCATCCCCTTCTCCCACCCTTCCTACCCCCTTCCTTCCCCTTCTCCCTTCCTTCCCTTCTTACCTTTCCCTCCTCTCCTCTCTCTTTCTCCCCGTCCCTCTCCTCCCCCTCCTTTCCCCTCTCCCCTCTCCCCTCCCCCCCTTTATCCATGGTGTTTTAAACATGTAAGATATATCTAATTTATTGATTGTTGGATCTGTATTTAATCATACACTTCCTCTTGGGACATTAGCATATTTGATTTAGCTAACCTAAATTTTTGTGTAAAAATGTCTTTAGAGGAATCACCAATATATTCTTTTGGATAAAAACAGGAACCTTATTAGTTATGCTTGAGAGTGAGGAAATAGCCTCTTCATTTTTTAATGTTCATTTTTAATGTTATAACAAATCGTAGTACTCTTATGCACCAAAGGAGCATAAAAGATTTTTCATGAGATTCGTGAGAGATTTGTAATTCTCTATCTCTAATTTGAGCTTGTAGGTAGGCACTATTATGGTCGAATTAGGATTTTGTTTACATGCTCCCATGGAGAACATTTCGCGCCAATGTTGCTTACATAGCAGGTGCGACTTTTTCTCATCATTTGTAGAACGCAGTTATACTTTGTTATCGTGAAAAATTCTTTGTCAGGTATTTGTTGGCATTTATGTACTTGTTAAAACAATTAGATGTAATGCTCTTGAACTTTAATCACCATTTGTTGTAGGTTACTTGCATTTACCACTGGGAATATTGTGCCTCTTCTACTGGTTTATGTATTTTAGTGCTGGCAAGCATACAATGTGTCCCTTGTCATTGGGCTAAACTAGTCTTTTAAATGGAATGACAACTGTTTTCTTAAAAAGTAACAGATCAGACTCTAGAACATGTAATGTTCTGTATAATAGTCTCCAGGTATTTTCTTTAAACACTGTGGGCCCCATCCAGGAATGCAAATAGCGGGGCTCTATGTCCTATCTGTTTAAGAATATCTGCATGTTTTTCAGAAAATTCTTCCAAGGGTTTTAAAGTATCAAGATCTTCATTAATTTCTTTAATCAACGCTTGATTTTTAGAATGTGCTGAATCAACCACTAAAAGCATACATACACAATCACATCCATAAAAAAACTATAACATGAAAGAATACTACCAAAGAGAAGACAGATTGAAGTTGCAATAGTCAGAATAGGGGGAGGAAAGGGGAACAAAAATGTCCCATCATAGGTAATTTTTCAATAAATTTACTTCAGAAAAATAAAGACCACTCTATCTTGTCGTTTAACCCAACAGGGTCCAATGTCTGCAAAAAGTAGATCCACTTTTGTTCCTTCTGAAGCAGTTGAAGTCCCCGATCTCCCCGACGGATGTTTAATGGCACTACTTCCAAAACAGTGCAATGGACATCTGCAAAAGTATGAGAAGCCTTAATCCAATGCTGCACCAGAGGGGTCTCTAAATGGGCTTTAGATAGGCTGTATTTATGTTCAGACAATCTAGTACGTAAAGGACGAGTCGTCTTCCCCACATAAGTTTTCAAGCAGGGACACCAAAGAGCATATATCACAAATGAAGTGTTACAATTAGTATCTTGACAAAGACGTCGAGACGTCAAAGCAGATGCAAGATGAACTGCAGGGGTCATACATTTACAAAAGGAACAATGTCCACAGCTCTTATGAGAAAATACTTGTGTTGAAACAGAAGGTCGTGGGACTGCTGAGCATAGTCGGTCCCGCAAATTTTTGCCACGTTGATAAGCCACTCTCAAAGAACTATCAGCCAATGCAGGATGAGTCAAAATTAATCGCCAACGCTTATGCAAAGCTGAAACTATTTGATTAGATAATCCAGAATATGGAAGAACACAGGTTACTATAGAATTAACACTGGTAGAAGTCTCAGAAGTTACACAAGAATTCAAGTCTAATGTATTCGGGCGCAGCAGCCACTCTCGGTGATTGAATTTGGCTCTTTTGTAAGCTTTTTTTAATACTGATGGAGGGTATCCTCTTTCCTTGAATTTAAGCAACATAGAGGCAGCTTGTGTTTCGAATTCAAAATTAGAAGAACAGATGCGACGGCATCGTAATAATTGAGAATAAGGAAGATTTTGTTTAAGATGGGGAGGATGAAAACTCTCAAAATGTAATAAGGTATTTCTATCTGTTGCTTTAGTATAAACAGTAGTGCAAAACTTATCAGGACCTTTTGTGATGGCGACATCCAAAAAATGGATAGTGGTCTCTTGAATATCAATTTCAAACTGAATAGATGGATTGCACTGATTCAGATAACCAAAAAATTCTTCTAGCATTACCCGTGTACCACTCCATAGCAAAAAAATGTCATCAATATATCTGTACCAGCAAAGAATTGATGAAATAAAACGAGAAGAATATATCCATTGTCGTTCAAACGCATGCATATATAAGTTTGCCAGCGAGGGGGCGAATGTAGCCCCCATCGCTGTACCAGACACTTGAAGAAAATATTCCTGCTTATAGATAAAATAATTCTTTTTCAAAGCAAGCGTGGCTAATTGAGTCAAAAATTCAGTAGGTACCCGATGTGGATTCGGACGCGCATCCCAAACAGATGTTAAAACTTGAATAGCTTCATCCTGTGGTATGGAAGTATATAAAGCCGATACGTCCAATGACACTAGCCAGGTAACTTGATCCATAGCTTCAAAATTTTCCAATATCTGCAAGAACTGCGTTGTGTCTCTGAGGTAAGATGGAATCTTGACTACTTCAGAACAAAGAAATTTATCCAGGTATATACCAACCCTCTCAAGCAATGACTCATTACTCGAGAGGATAGGTCGTCCCGGAGGATTGACTAAACTCTTATGCACTTTAGGGAGAACATAAAAAGCTGGTATCCTAGGGTATAAAGGATTTAAAAAGCTATATTCCTTCTCAGTAAGAAATCCCAATTGTAATGCATTAGTAGTTAACCTAGATACCTCTTTCTGTAACTGCTCAGTGGGATCAGTTGGCAATCGTTGATAATGATGATTGTTATTCAATTGATTGAGTACTTCAGCATCATATGCACTAGTGTCCATTACAACTATTGCTCCGCCTTTATCGGCGCGTTTAATAGTAATAGAACTCATCTTCATTAATTCCTGAAGGGCCTCATATTCAACAGATGACAGATTTCGAGAAGAATATCGATTTCTATCTTCAATTTTCTGAATATCCGACAGTAATAAATGTTTAAAGGTGTAAATAATCGGATCCAAAGGACCTGGAGGTAGCCATTTAGATTTCAAACTCACTACTGAAGGATCAAGCATAGTTATTCTATTAGAAAAAAAGATCTTCAATTGGAGAGAACGAACCAATTTTTCAACCGCTACCCGGCTCAAAAATCTATCATAATTCGGCCCAGAGACGAATGATAAGCCTTTAGCCAGTACCATTAATTGTGCTGATGTTAATGTCACACTTGACAGATTTAGCACTGCATCATTTACTGAAAATGAACGGAGTCTTTCTTTCGGCGCGATCGAGTTGATGGCCCGGAAAAATTTCCCGTTTTATTCTGTTGTTTAGTTGGATGATCACTACTACGTTTATCTCCAAATCTAGACGCAGTGTCAGAGTATCCACCTTCGAGGCTAGAATCCGAAGAATAAATAGAACTACCTTCTCCTTCGTTGATATTGCGTCTGGCAAAATCTGAGTAATTCTTTCTCCTAAGGGACCAATTATAGATTGTACCCTCCTTCATTCGCTTCTCATCCCGAAAACTTTTTTTAACTTTTTGAGCCTTCAAATCGGCTCTATAGCTCTCAATCTGTTTAAGAATATCTGCATGTTTTTCAGAAAATTCTTCCAAGGGTTTTAAAGTATCAAGATCTTCATTAATTTCTTTAATCAACGCTTGATTTTTAGAATGTGCTGAATCAACCACTAAAAGCATCAAATCTAATGAGCATTTATTAAGTATCTGATTCCAACGAGAAACAAATACAGTATCTTCCAAAAACATGCCAGGTGCTTTCCATATGCGTAGCCCCTTAGGGATAACTTCTTTTCGACAATATTCTGCCAAAGTCAGACTATGCAACTCCAATCTAACACTTCTCTTTAGTTTATTCACATATGAATCCCAATCAGGGCTCCCTTTATCATCTTCTCCCAACAGGGATGGAAGCTTCAAAATCTCAATTTTCTGTTCAGCACTAAAACTAAAGGAGTCCTTCCAGTTCATTGCCATCACGGAAATATAAGTCAACACTACAAAAAACAAGTACCGTCTGAGAGGTAAACAACAAATCAAAATTAAGAAAAACTTCCTCTCAGTAACCCACCAAAGTAAAACACAACTACCAGTCAATTTATCCAATATTTATAATATTTCAGACAATAACAGGTTGTATGCGGACCTCAGGATTTAATCACCCTCCATCTGGCGAATCATCACCATAGGGAAATGGTGGACACTTACATCATAGGTCCACAACCTTACTGATTTAAGAATATTTCACCAATAAATAAACACTAAACTTCCTACACCTCTAACTACATATAAGGATTCATAAAATCATTCACCATTCACCATTCACTATTCAACTCACAATACCAAATAGTATAATAAGCACCATATATACAACACAACCAAACATACACACAAAGTCCCAGTACAGTGTTACAATAATATAAGTGTCCAATATATATTTTGTATCCACTCCAAAGCAGAAGCCTCAATCAGAGGCAATCAGCTTCTTTTTCCGTAATCAAGCTGTATAATGAAAACGCTGAAAAAGAAAACCATATAAGGTTTAAGAGATTTAGCAGCAAAACTTAACACTGAGAGGAAGTTTTTCTTAATTTTGATTTGTTGTTTACCTCTCAGAATAAATAGAACTACCTTCTCCTTCGTTGATATTGCGTCTGGCAAAATCTGAGTAATTCTTTCTCCTAAGGGACCAATTATAGATTGTACCCTCCTTCATTCGCTTCTCATCCCGAAAATTTTTTTTAACTTTTTGAGCCTTCAAATCGGCTCTATAGCTCTCAATAGCTCTAGATCGATTGTTTATGTCATCTGAATATAAAAAGACTAGGGGACATGTAATAAAGCTATAGGGTAAACTATTCAAGACACTTAAGAGAAAATATTTTTTTACTCAATGTGTAATCAAACTCTGGAATTTGTTACCGGAGGATGTAGTAAAAGTTGTTAGTGTAGCTGGGTTTAAAAAAGGTTTGGACAAGTTACCGAAGGAAAGGTCCATAAACCATTATTAAAAAGGGACCCAGGATATCACTGCTTGACCCAATACAAGCATTGTGGAACCTGTGTCTTTTGGGTGAACTGCTAGGTACACATGACCTAGATTGGCCACTGTTGGAAACTTGATACTGGGCTTGATGGACCTTGATCTGACCCAGTATGGCATATCTTATGTTCTTATGTTTTTGTTCTTATTGCTCCTTGCAAGTTCTATTTTCTCTTACCACCTGGTTTAAAAAAAAGGAGGGGGGGGGTGTTATACAGTTATGAGAACTAAAAGCAGCATTCACAATAATTTAATATCTTTGCTTAATGTTACCTCTTGGACACTACATCTGAGGGAAAGTATTATCCTTTTTTTAAACAGGGGTGTATTCCAGAGAGAAGCCTTAGGTCCACAATATTAGTAATCACTACTCTAATATCTTAGAGGCTTACGGTAAAGGCATGCCTCATACATAAATTTTGTTCTCTGATATTAAACATAGTATTTTAAAAGACTGTTATTTTTGGGTGCATATATTTCCATCTTCCCCCTCCCCTGCCTTTTTACCTAAAATAATAGGTTTGCAAGTAGTATATTGCACACATTTAGGTTTTAGGAGCAATGTTAGAATCCTCAGTGTCTGTGGAGAAGGGATTGATTAAGATTGTATGTTGTTTCCTAATGTTTCTCCACTTTTTAAAAAAAAAAATTAGGCATTTTAAGGCTGTTTCAGCATTGGCTAGGACTAACAGGTGCCCCAGAGTATTGACTTTGTAAGTATGGGATAATGGTGTTTTAAATGTATTTAGTTATGTGTTCCTTTACTTTATATTAACCATTGGGTGTTTAAATCATTAAGTCTGGGATTGACAGAGGGGCATAGTTCCCAACGGGATATTAATAATTTTTATTTTATTTTATATTTATGCATTTTACAGTTTAACAATTCACAATCAATGTGAAAGGAAAAACAAACTTAAGAAATAAATTAAATCCCCCACATCCATAATAGGAAAAAAAAAGGTTATCTAATACAGCCCACAACTAAACAAGAAACTAGAAATGCAAGATAAAGGAAAAAAGAAAACAAAACTAACACAAACCACAAGACACCTCACTTAGCCAATTTCCCAAACTACGCCGGCTATGTTACAGGAGAAAAAGACTGAATACCTTCCCTAGACACAAGAAAATCTACCAACATTTTAGGATCAAAAAAGTAGAAATCTTATTATCATAAGTTACCACACAAACACAAGGAAATCTAATGACAAACTTCAGCCCCAGAGATTGGATAGGAACCCCTGTTGCAGTTTCTGAGTGTGCCGAGACATATCAGGAAAAATACGTATGCAAGATCTTTAAAAAGGCTTCTTCATGACATAAAAATACAATTTCAACGCTGCATTTTTATCAAATTTCAAAGCAAAAGTCAAAATAAGTGTAATCCTCTAGGTAATAACCTCCAGCGATGATTCCAGAAACTCAGTCAAGTTGGCAGTGACCGAGTTTTCATACACTGTTGGTTAGGAAGAATCCCCAGCCTGCAATATATACTGGGCCCTCACCAGCGGAGGCAAATTCTCAGGGTCCATCCCCAAACTTTCAATAAGATACATCCTGGCCATTTCAAGAGGTAGGACCAAAGGAGACGTAGGAAAATTTAGTAGGCGCAGATTACAATGCCTTACTTGATTTTCCAAATATTCCATACGACGGGCCACAGTAGTGCAGTCCTTCATCACCATATCAGTCACAACCTGCTGCTTGGCCACCATAAACTCCACAACACACATTCTCCCAGACAAATCCTCCATTGCCTTAGAGTGATCTAAAACAGCCTGGGAAACTACTTTGATATCACCAATAACTTGAGTTGACAAAGTTTGAAGGGAAGAATTGAAGCCCTGTACCAGAGTCCACAGAGAATCCATAGTCACCGTCTTAGGTCTTTCTATCTCTCCCACAGTCCATGGAATGCTGACTCACCCCATTCAGCCACAATGGACTCCACAGATCTCACTGGGGCTATCATTCCTCCACTACTTACTCTCCCCTCATAAGGATGCAATGCAGCTGCAAGCACACCTCCTGGAGAAGCCACCAAGCATACCTCTTGGGACCTCGATGGCTCCACAACACTAGCGGTGGACAGGCTTCCAGGATTAGGAGTTGGAATATGCATCACAGGAATCAAGGAGACCCCGTCATAGCTGCTTGAGATACTCACCCCGGGAGGGCCAGAGGGGGTTGAGACGCAGGTAAGACTCCGAAGGCAACAAGCGTTGCCTACCGCGAATCCAGAGAAGGAACGCCATCTGAGAGAACCAGTCTCCCTTTGCCCTTCCTTTTCTCCATGGCTAGAGGAAAGGAAGCCTCCAAATATGCAGGCAGCAAGAGCCACTCTCAGTTATGTCTCACAACCCGGGCATCCAGAAGCACTATCTTGGATCAGCTCAATAATTTTTAATTTTGATTCTTACATTATCAACTTATCATTGTTATTAGAATTTATTTGGTATAGTTTAATAATTATCTCTGGTTTGGACAGCATTTTACAATTTCCAGTAGGACAACCTTGCATTTTTACTCTTTATCAGTACTTTTATGAATTATGATCCTGTTTCTTCCTTATGTCATTTATTTATTATTTTATTATTTCTATAATTATTTATGGTTTTAATATTGTTTTATTATAATATAATTTTATTGTTTTTATGAATCCTTCCTTGTACTGATTATCGGGCTTGATGAGAGCTTGTAAGTTATGGTCTCTGCCATTATCATGATATATTTTTGTATTGCCAAATTTTTAAATTCTTATTTATGGATGATATTAAGTATTTATTAATGTTTTCAATTTGTTTATTATTATATTCTTCTCATAGTTACATAACCCCTGATGAAGGCCAAGCCGAAACATGTTGTATCGGTTTCTGGATCCTACATGCATCTCCACAGTAAAGGTTTATATGCTTCTCGCCTTGGACCTGGTTGTGTTGCTTTGCTATGAGTACAATGTGCTCTTATATGTTCGACACTCATACACACTTCTATGCCACCCACTAGCATAACAGTGCATTACATGACAACCTCTCACTGATACCATCCAACTGCCTCCCACATAATCCTCCCACTCACTGTCTAACACATAAGAGAAATATGGATGTGACATGTTCATATAGATCACATTGAAAACCATGCCCCGCTGGACCTGAATCAACATGGCTTCCGACCAAACCATGGTGTCAAAACACTACTGATATACCTCTTTGATAATCTGATCCAAATCATCAACAACATCAAGAGAGGCATCATCATCATGATCTTCATAGACATCTCATCAGCTTTTGACACTGTGGACCACAGCACACTTCAGTCAAGACTAAAGGACATTGGCCTACATGGCACCACCTTGAAGTGGTTCACCTCATACCTCACAGACAGACAGCTCCAAGTCAAGAGTGGCCCTGTCACCTCCCGACCACTAAGAATCAATCAGGGCGTTCCACAAGGATCCTCCCTCTCTGCGCTATTATTTAACATCTACATTCATCCGATCTGCAATATCATTAAGAACCACAAGATACACCCCAATCAATCTTGACAGCCCAGACTACACCAAAATAGCAGACTGTCTTCAACAAATGACAAGCTGGCTTCTAGAAAACAACTTGACCATAAACTACAACAAGACAGAAGCACTACTCATCATCCGAAACACCGCCCTCACCCCACCTCCCACCATCAAACTGAACAACATCACAATACCGATAAAGCCCGAAGTAAAGTACCTCGGAGTGACTCTCGACAAAGACCTGAACCTACAGTTACACATCAGCAGAACCATCAAAAACGCATACCTCAAAATGAGAACCATCCGACGCCTCATGCCAATTCTCTCACAGGATCACTTCCGTGCCATCTGTCAAGCCCTAATCACACCCATCTTAGACTTCTGCAACCCCATCTACCTTGGACTCTCAAAACAAACACTCCGGCCCCTGCAGATGGCACAAAACACTGCACCCACATAATAACGGGATCATCAAGACACGATCACATCACCCCCATTCTCAACCACCTCCACTGGCTTCCAATCAGCTCCCGCATCAGATACAAGGCAATACTAAACATCTTTAAGATCAAACATAACCTCTCAGCAGTCTGCAACCCCTCATCAGATTTGACACAAGCACCAGACCAAGGAGGAGAGGCACCTCAGACTCCATCAATACCCCCAAAGCATTCACCAAAGTAAGACAAGACACCTCAAGAAGAGCACTATCCCTGTCTGCACCCGTTCTTTGGAACTCCCTCCCGGATGACCTGCGATCAACTATGGACCTCAAGGACTTCAGGAAGCAGCTCAAAACTATGCTCTTCATTGAACACTATAGTGGCATCACATAAACTGACCAATGGCCCCAGGGGCTACTTACCAATCCGCCTGACCCCCTCCGTATCCCCCCCTTCCCTCCCTGTATATAACTCCTTGTACATAGCTCATTCTGTAAATAGCTCACCAAAATCATCGCCACCACACACACGAATACTAACCCGTGTTTACACTGCATGCCTACACCTACTGACATTGTACTTTGATTGGTTGAAGTGTACTTTGATTTCAGGACAAAGCGGTATATAAATCCTTTTAAATAAAATAAATAAATAAATGTATTTATTTAACCAGACTTCTATACTACCTTATCCTTTAATCAAAGTGGTTTCATTTCAACTCAAACTTAAACTGGATCCAGAGAACAAGGATTAAAGGTTGGCATGCAGAGTACTTAACAAGGTATAACCTATTTACAGTTGGCTTGACTTATTTATTTATTTATATTTTGGTAGGTTATCAGAAAGCAGTTCGAATGGTCTGACAGGTTCAAGGCAGGGGAGACCTGTGCAATTGCTGGACTATGTAATGCTTCTATAATGTTCCATTAGCAGAAGGGTCTTGAGTTTCTTTCTAAAATCTCTGATATCTCCCGGGGAGAGGGCTCTTTTGAAAGTGGATTGTTTGCTTTTCTGGTAATCCGTCGGCACATTGAGCGCATGCTTGTTGCTGTTTCATCTGGGGCGGGTGTCTGTGTCTTAATGACCAGGTCCTCTAGTATATCTGCTGAGGATTGGTGCAGAATTTTGAAAATATTCAATATCACCTTGAATTTAGCATGAGCTTAGCTTGGGAGCTAGTGCAGCTGGCATAATACAGGTGTGATGTGGTCTGTCTTAGTTGTTCCAGTGATAGTGCGAGTTGTCATGTTCTGCACCAGCTGTAGAGAATATGTGGACTGCTTTGGGAGTCTTGGTAGAGTGAATTGCCATCATCCAATATTGGGGTGATGATAGCCTGGCATACTCTCTGGAAATATTCTTGGTTTAGGAGTGGTTTTCGTCTCCTGATGAGTTTTAGCCTGTGGTATTCTTTTGCAGCAGTTTTGTTTATGTGTGATTGGAGGATGAAGTTTTTGTCCAGGATGACTGCTAGATAGCGTAATTCACTTTTCACAGATACCATTTGGTTTACTAGATGGATTGTTTGGAGGGTTGAAAGTGGTGCTTCTGATGATGTAGAGTGCTTCAGTTTTGCTGTAGTTTAGAGTTAGGTTGGTGTTGCTGAGCCGGATGGTTACATTTTCCAGGCATTGGGTTATGGCAGTGAGGTTTGGTGCCTCCAGGTTGATTGGGGTGTATATCATGAGGGTGTCAGCATATATGTGATATAGTATGTTATTTTTCTTAATGATACTGCAGATGGGTTGTAAGTATAGATTAAAGAGGACTGAGGAGAGAGCGGAGCCTTGTGGAATACCTTGTGGTACATTGAAAGGCGTTGACTTGCTTGCTCTGCATCTGACTTGCTGTAGTCGATTATTTAGGTAGTAAGTGAACCATTTCAGGGTAATGTTGCAGATGCTGATGTCCTGTAGGTGTTGGATGAAGATGTTATGTGACACAGTATCAAAGGTGAACTTTAATGCATGCGGGAGCCTTAACACTGGCGTTAAGGGCATGTTAAGGACACACCCTTACCGTCCCTTAGTAGACATACCCCTTAAACTAAGAAAAGAGATAATTTACAAAGTAACAGTAATAAAATTAAAATAAAATTTCAGTGTATGGAGAGGACAATAGAAAGAACAATTCACAGGTTCTGGCTCTGGTCTGCATGGTCCTTGATCAAGTCAAGTTCCTTGCCTGATATAGGATACTTCATATTTTGCTGCTATTTCCCTCAAGATTATAGAGTTTTTCTTGCACATTCTTTTGTGGGAAGTCTTTAATTTTGTCTGTCAGCTCTGAGAAATATGTATTTCTGATATCATTGTATTTTGCACGGTGCAGGTGTTTCTATTTCACCAGTATTGTATTGCATGCAGAGTCTGGCTTCTAAGGGATTCCAGTTCAGTGTGAGTCTGCATATTTTTCACAGTCAGGGTTATCCCTGGTTGGGTTCTTGGTGTAAATATTGGTTTGGCGGTGCAGGCTTGCTTTATATGTGTTGAGTATGTTTTTTATAGGGTTTTCTGTTATTTTACAAAGTGCCTGTAGTGAAGGAGAGATTTTGTCACCGTTATTGAGATATAGCACCAAAAATCTTAGGTCTAATTAACGGAGAGTTAAACTGCTGTAATAAATAAATCAAAGATCCTCCAATATCCTTTCATGCAAAATACCTATACTAGTTGTATAATCAATACTGAATGTCCTCATAAAAACTTATATATATTCTAATTGTGAACTGAAAGGTCTCAGACTTGCTTGGTACTGAATCTGAAACTTGAAGCCGGCTGGCTCATAGTTACACGCTAAGCAGCGATAGCAGGAGTTGCCTCTACAAATATTCTTTTAAAAGGTATGCATAAGGTGGCTGAAAGTACATAGTTACGTTATTATGATAATCATGGCATTACAAGGCAGTTGTATTTTGTTTGCATTGCGTGATTGAATCCTCTGATGAAGCACGATATTGTGAAACGCAAGCACGGTGCTGAAGTATGGCGTTGGGGCACATAACATTAAGATAAGCATTTTTCATCATTGAATTTATTTACTTACAATTTAATTGAGCTGAGGTCATTGATGCAATTCTGGTACAGAAGAAAATCAAGTTTCAGATTCAGTACCAAGCAAGTCTGAGACCTTTCAGTTCACAATCAGAATATATATAAGTTTTTATGAGGACATTCAGTATTGATTATACAACTAGTATAGGTATTTTGCCTGAAAGGATATTGGAGGATCTTTGATTTATTTATTACAACCGTTATTGAGATGACACCAGCATTTTTATACTCTCTTTTGTATTGTGAATAGTAAGGGGAAGAGTACTATTTCTGTTCTGCATCCATTATTGTGCATGATTCTCTGTATGCAGAGTTGTAGAACTGGAGGTACGGGGTTTTATCACAGTTTTGCCCCATTCTGTGTAGTTTGGGTTAATGTCGGACCCAAGACTTCATTACCATATAGAAGGATAGGCTGAATAATGCTAGCAAAAAATTGTAATTGTAGTTTTACTTGGGGGTTCTATTTGTCTAGAGGTTTCTTTCTTGCATATGGGGCTCTAAGAGCTTTTTCTTTTAGGGACCAATTTTGAGTCATCCGGATTTTGGAAGGGCTATGCACCTCCCTGTTGGATTTTGGAAGGGCTATGCACCTCCCTGTCGACCTCTAACCCAGATATTCAATGCCTCAGTGATGGCACTGAATATCTGGTGATTGTTGCAGAGATAGGAAGCTGCTGGGTCTAACCGGACAGCAGTGATGTTCAATGCTGCCCCGTTAGTTCCTGCATCTTAAAGGTAGGCGAGGGTTTTCCTTGACTATCTTTAAGATGCAGATCGCTAACTGGGCAGCATTCAGTATTGCTGCTGCCCAGTTAGCAACAGTCTCCACCTCAGCCATGCCCCAGAATGCCCCCAACACATCCCGATGTTAACAGGATAGCATTGTGGCATGTAGGGGACTAAGAAGAGGATATTCAACGGCACTAACTGTGTAAGTGCCATTGAATATCCCCATCTGAAGCATTTACATGGTTTACTGGGCTGTAAATCATGTACATTTCTTTCAAATATTGGGCCCATAGTGTCTTTACGAATGAGCTTAATCTCAAGCCAGGGCTCTTCACTTGAATACCAGGAGGGACACTGAGGGGGGGGGGGAGTTTTGTTAACATGGCATCCCCCACTTAACAGATGGAAAGCCCAAGATGGGGCCAACTATCCTGCATTACTGTGGCTGAGAAGTATGTTACTCGCCACTATAAGACACATAATTACCGTGGTATTTTGCTGACCTGAGGTTTCAGATATTGCTGGCTAGTAAGGCTTTCTACACATTAAAATGGTGGGATTTTATTGCCCTTTAGTAAACACTGCATAATGGGGCATGTTTACTAAAGCACGCTACCTGGTGCTAAAAAGCATGCTAAAAAGAAGCATGAGCCCTTATACCAAAAATCCTGCGCTACCCTGGCAGCACACATCTTGATCCCTTGCTGACTGCATGCCAAGTACACCCGTGGGTCAGCTTTAAAGGGGGATGCATCTTGATCCCATGCACCCTAAAGTTAGCGCTGATCCTCCACTCTAGTAACGTGGCACATATGCATGTTACTGGCATGGCCCTTGAGATTAAAAAATATAAACTGGGAGATGCACAGACCTTCCTTTGACAATCTTCAGCTGTCTGGTGAGCCTGTAGCTGCCACTTCAGCTCTGCATGTTGTCTGTTTTGCATAGCCATAATGCCTGCAGGCTCTTAAGGATTTCTGTCAAGGTTGCTTCACTTGTCATAAGATTTTTTTTTCTAAATTGGGGGAATATATATCAGTCAGAACAGACTGCAGGATAGCAGGCTCTTTTTCATGCTCTTTTACTCATGTTCCTGATCATTACCTCAAGATTTATTTTGCAAAGTTAATAAAAGTGAGAAGTATTAATTCCGAGCTCCCTCTGCATCAGTGCTTATATCCAGAAAAATCTCTTTGTCAGCTATTCAGTATCAATCATGTTATGCTGATAATGACAAGATGTCTTAAATGAAACTGTTGAGTTAGGTTTTCAATAGTATATTACTAGTCTGGTGTCAACCCACCAAGAGATTAATATAAGGTTTCTTTTCTCCTTCTCTCCTCCTAAGCAATCATATTAACATAAAATATTTCAATAAATATTGTGAAGTTCTGAAAAGGAAGAAAACAGTGGTATAGCTAGACATATATATTTTATTGATACTTGTTAAGAAGCATCATTACATGACAGATATCCTTTTTCCTGCTATGCATGACTGAAAGTCAAAGGGATCATTGTTTCTACAAACCACTACTGTTAAACACTTTTTAAACACTTTTTGAACCAGAAAAAGAGATGCTGTATTTCATTAAACAATGCTTACAGTGTTTGTTCACTGTAAATGTCATAGAATTTCTGGCAGCGTGTGCCATTTAACGAGTTCAGCCAAATATCAGCTTCTTAAAACAGGTCATATGAGAGATGTGAAGGCTAGTCAAAACATGTTTGACACAGCTCAAAAGAAGATATTTAGAATGTACAGGAAGAGGATCTGTCATAAATGCTCTATTAGCACGTGTTGCTCTTCCAGCTAATCAGTCTAGAAATAGTTATTCACCCACATAAATCTGGGAGTTTTATTCATTGCCCTGAATCCAGAGTTGCCAAGTATCAGCTAAATTAAGAGCCCAGAATTAGCCACATCCCATATCATGGGGGTGCCTCAGCTACAGTTTTTCCTGGGCGTCAGAAGGAAGGGGTGGAAACATATATAGAGAACATAGCCACCAGTCAAAAATGTTTAGGCGCCAGATATGTTTTTTTCATTTATTTACTTTTTCATTTCATTTCATTCATTCATTTTATAGTATCTATACCCCATCTATAAAATGTACTTCTAGCTAACAAATAAAATATACATTATTAAATAATTATATTATAAAATCAAATATTGATAAGGTATTCATAACAGTTACCTCAGCCAATCACTTTACAGAATTAAATGTGAAAACAAATGAGCATTCAGGGATGTGTTTATTAAAGTGTGGTATGTTTTTGTACTCGGGCACAAGAAGAGCAAACGCTCTTGCTGATAAAGTAGGTGTACAAAAGAGGCAAGAGAGATGGATGATCACATGTGCCTTTATTGTGTCCCCTACGCGTTTCGGCGTATGCCTTCCTCGGGGGGATATACTTAAACATATAAACATAAAACAACATGTTAAATAATTACAGTAAAAAACATCAACCTCATAAATGATAAAAACATACAGGCATGTATTGTTTACAAAATATAAGCCACTAAAAACCAAATGCAACAACCAAAAGAAAAAACTGTTAAAAACAAGCATTTAACAATGCTAAAAATATAAATAAACAATATAGCAAATAAGATAATAAATAAGTAAACAATATGGCAAATAAGATAATAAATAATTAAAAGACGCAGGGCAGAACACACAGAACAAATAGCATGCAAATACTTATATATATAATAAATAGTAATAAAAATGATACTGATAATAACATAAACAGATGTTTACTTACAAGGCACAATTGGTTAATGGCCAATAGGCAGAATGGTAAAGAGATTCCTTGTGTTAAAAATTAACTGCAAACATATAAAATATATAATGTAAAGCATGAACAAACAAGTAAAAACACTATACCTAGGCATAGGCAATTGGCACTAATGGACAAACGTGCTATTAAATGAATGGATAAAAGCAAAATTCTCTCAAAAGATGAGAATGTAAAAAAGTATACAGATAAAAAGAAGAAGAAGAAAGGAAGAAGAAAAGAAAAAAGATGGCATTAAGCTAAGTTGGTTGGCACATTTTAAAGACATCAACATGAATAAACTGAGGGTAAATGTGAAGCTATATTTAAAATATACTCAACTAAACATAACCTTAAAAAACATGGGCACCACCAAGAATATACACGGAGTAACTTAAACAAAAATAAGTGCAAACCAATAAATAAGCCAAACTTACATGAAATGAGCAATTCAATCCCAAGCAAAAGCAAAAGCAAAAGGTTGTCAATGAACAGGAAGCACGTTCTGTTAGCATTCAGGACGAGTTAAGGACTGACTGGCTGAACGTTGGAACTTTATATACCAGAAAAAGGGGGCAAGGCTACAATGACCATGTGACAGTGATCAGGTGACCTAAAAACTTCAAAATAGAAGTACTCAACCTTTAAACAGAAGAAAAGTACCTCTATATGTTATGTCACATTAAGAGGCACACAGGTAAGCATCATTAAAATTGTAATGATGAAAAGATATAACTAAATGTAAATATGAATGAAAGGAGTGTAAACAAATTATGGCTCTCAGAGAAATTCATGATATAAAAAAAAAAAGTGGGGGGAAGGGAGGGGCATTGCTCACAGAAAAACTGTCAGATCTACCTCCTGATTCAAGCCATGAGGTGCCAAACTGTTTAATTCATAAATGTACCTTTGTTCCAATCTAAGCAAAGCTTTATCTGTGTCTCCACCTCTCCAACTAGGAATCACAGTCTTAAGGACAAAATACTTTAAATCTTGAATGGTATGTTGTTTATCCTGCCAGTGTTGTACTAGAGGACTGTCTAACAGTTTCCTCTGTAGACAACTCCTATGCTCGATGATGCGAGTGCGAATTTGGCGTTTGGTTTTACCGACATAGAACAAACTACAAGGGCACATGATTAAATATATGACTTTTTCAGATTTACAGTTAGAAAAGTGGTTTATGTAAAACTTCTGTTGTGTAACCGGATGTACAAACATATTCTTAACTGTGATAGTATGCGCACAAACGGAACAAGACCCACATTTAAAATGGCCTTTAATCTTAGGTGCAGGTTTAGGATAGGTAAAAGCGGAAGGAACAAGTGTATTGGCCAGATTAGGATTCCGTTTGTAAGCAATCATTATCTTTTTTGAAGTGAAATTGGGTAAACCGGTCAGCAGGTACCACTCTTTTTTCAAGATACTGGCGATCTCTTTTGAATATTGTGAAAAAGTCAGGGAGCAGGTAATCCTATCCTCTTGAGAGCGTTGTTTTTTCTGTAAAAGGGTAATACGCTGTGTGGTGCAAGCTCTAAGATACGCCTTTTTAATACATCTCTTGGGATATCCGCGATTGGAAAATCTCATATGCATGTCTGCTGCATGTTTTTGAAAATCCGATTCTTTAGTGCACAATCGTTTGATTCTAAGGAATTGACTAATTGGCAAATTGTCTTTTAAGGCCGTGTTATGATAACTATCATACCGTAAGAGATTATTACGGTCCGTAGGTTTTCGATAAAGGTCAGTTATAAAACCGGATTCACCCTTCTTAATCAATAAATCTAAATAAGGTATACTCTCCTCACTAAAATGGCCTTCAAATTGTAAATTGGGATCCAAGTCATTTATCCATGAAAAAAATTCTTGTAAAACAACTTCCGTTCCATCCCAGATTATTAAAACATCGTCTATATATCTTTTCCAAAGTAAGATATGTTGTTTAAAAGGATGTGATTGTAAAAATTTATCTTCAAAATCAGTGACATATAAATTGGCCACGTCCGGGGCCATGGGTGACCCCATTGCAACCCCTTTTATCAATCGCGGATATCCCAAGAGATGTATTAAAAAGGCGTATCTTAGAGCTTGCACCACACAGCGTATTACCCTTTTACAGAAAAAACAACGCTCTCAAGAGGATAGGATTACCTGCTCCCTGACTTTTTCACAATATTCAAAAGAGATCGCCAGTATCTTGAAAAAAGAGTGGTACCTGCTGACCGGTTTACCCAACTTCACTTCAAAAAAGATAATGATTGCTTACAAACGGAATCCTAATCTGGCCAATACACTTGTTCCTTCCGCTTTTACCTATCCTAAACCTGCACCTAAGATTAAAGGCCATTTTAAATGTGGGTCTTGTTCCGTTTTGTGCGCATACTATCACAGTTAAGAATATGTTTGTACATCCAGTTACACAACAGAAGTTTTACATTAACCACTTTTCTAACTGTAAATCTGAAAAAGTCATATATTTAATCATGTGCCCTTGTAGTTTGTTCTATGTCGGTAAAACCAAACGCCAAATTCGCACTCGCATCATCGAGCATAGGAGTTGTCTACAGAGGAAACTGTTAGACAGTCCTCTAGTACAACACTGGCAGGATAAACAACATACCATTCAAGATTTAAAGTATTTTGTCCTTAAGACTGTGATTCCTAGTTGGAGAGGTGGAGACGCAGATAAAGCTTTGCTTAGATTGGAACAAAGGTACATTTATGAATTAAACGGAAGTAGTGGCGCGACTGACGGAGGGTTGGATCCACGTGCGGTTCTGGGGTGAGCGTGGACGAGGGGGGGATCACCCTCCGATCGCCGGATTGGCCTGTACGTGGCAGCGGCGTACTCCGCCGGGGTGTATCGGGCTGCGGCAGGTAGGGCTTGGGGCGGGGTTCGAGTTCCTTGTTAGGGCTGGAAGCGCTCTGGCCCGTCGCCAGGGACAGCGGGGGGCCCATTCTGCCTGAGTTGCGGCAACGCTCGCGTGCTGTTTGGCCGGCGGCGGTGTTGTCCAGTTACGAGGGCATCTGCTTCTGGGCGAGTTCGTCCTTGTGCAGCTGCTAGTGCGGCGGCGGTGGGTGTACCGGAGCAGGACATCACGCGGATCGGAAAATGGAAGGCCTGCGCGTGTCGGGGATGTGTGCGTCGGTAAGGGCGCCAGGGGGGGGGGGGGCTGGCTAACTTTGGATCTGTTTTCTTTTGCAGAAGTTCTGCCTGGCTCGTGTCGCTGTTGGGTGCTTGGCCACTCATTCGAGTGGGGCCGGTTGGCGAGCAGCAACACGCCTGGATGAGTGGAAGATTGGTTGGACCAGTTCGGGTGCCCGTTTCACGGCTGGGAGAGCGCATCTGCGATGGCTTCAGCTCGCCTTTGCTACACTGGGGTGGCCACGATCTGGTGGCCTGGGCCTGCAGTGGCGTCGGGCCGGGATTCGGGACAAGGAAGCGCTATTGGAGATGTTTCATGGTTGTGATTTTCCTGTGGTCAGCTATCGATCCAAGGCTTGCTTGCCCGGCTCAGCGGCGGGGGTCGCGGGGTCTAGCAAAGATCAATCACTGAATTGGCGGATGGGTGGGGGAGCAGGGCGGGGGCCCGCTTGTGCACCCCTGGGCTGGGGGTGGAGGGTGCGGGCCTGTTTCGGGCTGATGGGGTCCACCTATCCCCGGTGGGATGGATGTGCTCCGCAGCGCTTGGCAGGGGGCCTTGGAGGAATGGCTGAACCGGGGGGGCGCTGGTCGCAGCTTTGCCGGGGGGGGGGCGGCGCAGGCCGGGGTGGGCCTGAGCCGGTGGCGGGATCCCGGAGGTTTCCGGGGTCCGGAGCCGGAGCCAAGCAGTAGGGCGGGGGTGGGGTACCCCCGCCCGGGCGGTCCCTCAGGCTTTTGCTAATAATAGGGCGAAGCCGGATGAGGGAGGCTAGGCAATTTGCCGGGGCCTGGACAAGGCGGAAGCGGAAGCGGCATCACTTTGCTATTCACATGGCTGGTGAGGGCTCGCTCTGCTGGGGGGGGGAAATACAATGTAAAGTTGGATTGTTGATGTTATGGTTTATGGCAATAAAGCTGCGACCAGTTGAATTCCCATATATGTGTGGTCTACCTTTTTTATGATGGTGGGGGGGGGGTGTTGCGGTGTGGCGGAGGCCGGTCCGCCTTACCCGGTTATAGTGAGGCCGCGTGGCCCCCCCCCCCGGGGCGTGCGAGCGGCCGACATTAACCCGGGGGGCGGTCGGCCGCGTGCCCGCCGCGGCGTGGCTGCGTGGCTTCGCGGTTGGGGCCCGCAGTGCGTGGAGGGCTCCCATTGGTTCCCGAGGCACAGGGCTGTGCGCGGGAGCCAATGGGAAGAGGGGAGGAGTTTCGGGGGGAGAGTAAGGGGAGCGTTGTGGCATCCTCCGGCCTTTCTCTCGAGGCGGCCGGAGGTGACGGACGTCCCGCCCTCCCGCCCTTTAACTAGGGTTCGGGGGTGTGGTGGCTATGGAGGGGTGTTGCAGCTGGAGGGGGTGTGGCGGGATCCCGGAGGTTTCCGGGGTCCGGAGCCGGAGCCAAGCAGTAGGGCGGGGGTGGCTACCCCCGCCCGGGCGGTCCCTCAGGCTTTTGCTAATAATAGGGCGAAGCCGGATGAGGGAGGCTAGGCAATTTGCCGGGGCCTGGACAAGGCGGAAGCGGAAGCGGCATCACTTTGCTATTCACATGGCTGGTGAGGGCTCGCTCTGCTGGGGGGGGGGGGGAAATACAATGTAAAGTTGGATTGTTGATGTTATGGTTTATGGCAATAAAGCTGCGACCAGTTGAATTCCCATATATGTGTGGTCTACCTTTTTTATGATGGTGGGGGGGGGGGGTGTTGCGGTGTGGCGGAGGCCGGTCCGCCTTACCCGGTTACAAAGGTACATTTATGAATTAAACAGTTTGGCACCTCATGGCTTGAATCAGGAGGTAGATCTGACAGTTTTTCTGTGAGCAATGCCCCTCCCTTCCCCCCCCTTTTTTTTTTTTAATATCATGAATTTCTCTGAGAGCCATAATTTGTTTACACTCCTTTCATTCATATTTACATTTAGTTATATCTTTTCATCATTACAATTTTAATGATGCTTACCTGTGTGCCTCTTAATGTGACATAACATATAGAGGTACTTTTCTTCTGTTTAAAGGTTGAGCACTTCTATTTTGAAGTTTTTAGGTCACCTGATCACTGTCACATGGTCATTGTAGCCTTGCCCCCTTTTTCTGGTATATAAAGTTCCAACGTTCAGCCAGTCAGTCCTTAACTCGTCCTGAACGCTAACAGAACGTGCTTCCTGTTCATTGACAACCTTTTGCTTTTGCTTGGGATTGAATTGCTCATTTCATGTAAGTTTGGCTTATTTATTGGTTTGCACTTATTTTTGTTTAAGTTACTCCGTGTATATTTTTGGTGGTGCCCATGTTTTTTAAGGTTATGTTTAGTTGAGTATATTTTAAATATAGCTTCACATTTACCCTCAGTTTATTCATGTTGATGTCTTTAAAATGTGCCAACCAACTCAGCTTAATGCCATCTTTTTTTCTTTTCTTCTTCCTTTCTTCTTCTTTTTATCTGTATACTTTTTTACATTCTCATCTTTTGAGAGAATTTTGCTTTTATCCATTCATTTAATAGCACGTTTGTCCATTAGTGCCAATTGCCTATGCCTAGGTATAGTGTTTTTACTTGTTTGTTCATGCTTTACATTATATATTTTTATATGTTTGCAGTTAATTTTTAACACAAGGAATCTCTTTACCATTCTGCCTATTGGCCATTAACCAATTGTGCCTTGTAAGTAAACATCTGTTTATGTTATTATCAGTATCATTTTTATTACTATTTATTATATATATATAAGTATTTGCATGCTATTTGTTCTGTGTGTTCTGCCCTGCGTCTTTTAATTATTTATTATCTTATTTGCCATATTGTTTACTTATTTATTATCTTATTTGCTATATTGTTTATTTATATTTTTAGCATTGTTAAATGCTTGTTTTTAACAGTTTTTTCTTTTGGTTGTTGCATTTGGTTTTTAGTGGCTTATATTTTGTAAACAATACATGCCTGTATGTTTTTATCATTTATGAGGTTGATGTTTTTTACTGTATAATTATTTAACATGTTGTTTTATGTTTATATGTTTAAGTATATCCCCCCGAGGAAGGCATACGCCGAAACGCGTAGGGGACACAATAAAGGCACATGTGATCATCCATCTCTCTTGCCTCTTTTGTACACCTACTTTATCAGCAAGAGCGTTTGCTCTTCTTGTGCCCGACCGACGGTTGGAGCAATGTTTTCCCCATGGAGTAATGTCCTAAGTTACAAAGAAGAAGAAATTAGATCTTTACTGCCAGAGGACCCCTTCTTCACTGAGGAGGAATTTGTTCCGGACATTGAAGAAGAATGGGGAAATATAGTTCGGATGACACAACGCCTGATTAGAGAAGAGCTACATGGATCTTCTATGTTAGAATATTGCCGTAAAAAAATTATTCCACGTGGTCTTAGAGTACAGAAGGCACCAGGCATGTTCAAGGACGATGATGTTTTTATGTCTAATTGGATTAAGATTTTAAACAAGTGTTCTTTGGATTTAATGATTTTAATTATTAATACATCTAGACGCAGGGCAGAGGTTCTTAAGCCATTAATTGACACCTCTATGGACAAACTTAAAAAAATGGATAAACAATTCGACAACGAAAAAAAGAAATTTGATAGGAATACTATAGAATATAGAAAAGAAATTAAAGATTTAAAAATTAGTAAATTTAAGCGTGATGAAGAAGATTACAAATTGAACACCGTATATTATTGGACCCATGATGGGTCCGCTTTTAGGAATAGAAAAAGAAATGGTTCCTATAGGAAACCTCCACAGTCTCCCCATTCTAACACTAAAAACAACTCAAGAAATAGACAAAAGACTAGAGTCAGATCTCCTTTAAGATCTCCTAACCCACAACGTGGTCCCAAAAGAAGTAGGTGTGCCTCAGATGAAATGACTGAAGGCCCAGTAGATCCCTCAGGCTCACTTTTCTCTACAGCTCAGCCCCCACAGCCGTCCAAAAGCCCCCGTCGGGGTTTTCGGATGGACTCTCTGTGGAAAGGAGGCGGTTTAGATTACCACTCACCACAGAGACGCAGGGATCATCAAACGTATTATGCCCAAGGCAGGGACAGGAATTATCAGATGTATTCTCCACGGAGAAGAGACAAGGATGTAGCATTGATGTCCAAAAGAAGACTGGACTGGGATCTGTAAGTAACATAATCAATTTGTCTGATCATGTTCTTACTGACACAGAGTTACAAGTATTAGAAAAGGGTTTTACTTATGTTCCCACAAAGTCCCATGATAGGTTCAACACTCATGTTGAACTCTATAAATTTTTTCGTAAGCTTAAAATTTTAAACTTTTTTGGTAATTCTCACAATGATGATACAGATCCCTCTGTAGTTAGACGACCCTCAACATGGATACCTCCTTCCAATACGGACCCTCTCATCATAGCTTATGAAAAAGTCGTTTTAGCAAAGGTACAAGAATTATACCAATCTAAAGTTAAAGTATTTTTTAATACAACAAGGGCTCAAAAGGAAGCGCTCAATGGACTACGTAACAACAATTCCATTATTATTAAGCCTGCGGACAAAGGAGGGGCAATTGTCATTCAAAATCGCAGTGCATATATAGCTGAGGTCTTACGCCAATTGAATGATGCTCATTTCTATGAAAAAATTTATGAGGATCCTACAACTAATTTACAAAAAAGAATAGACACTTTGTTATATATAGGTAGCCAAGCCGGCTATCTCACACCAAAAGAGGTCTCCTTTCTCACTGTTGCACATCCGATCATTCCCACCATTTATGTACTACCTAAGATTCACAAATCTTTGAAAAATCCCCCGGGTCGTCCAATAGTCTCGGCTATTGGTTCACTTTTTGAACCTATCTCTAAGTTTTTAGACCATTTTTTGAGACCATTCGTTTTCAGAGGCACCATCCTATATACAAGATTCTACACATGTCATTAATATATTGCATTCTTTTTCTGGTTATCATGATCGATTGCTATTAGTTACCTTAGATGTTGTTTCACTATACACAAACATTCCCCAAAAAGCGGCAGTGGAAGTATTGGCTAACACCCTGATTCGTAGACCATATCCAGCACGTGTTCCTACATGTTTCCTCACACAATTAGCTTCTCTGGTTATGGAAGAGAATTATTTTAATTTTAGAGGAATATTTTACAAACAGATAAAAGGGGTTGCAATGGGGTCACCCATGGCCCCGGACGTGGCCAATTTATATGTCACTGATTTTGAAGATAAATTTTTACAATCACATCCTTTTAAAACAACATATCTTACTTTGGAAAAGATATATAGACGATGTTTTAATAATCTGGGATGGAACGGAAGTTGTTTTACAAGAATTTTTTTCATGGATAAATGACTTGGATCCCAATTTACAATTTGAAGGCCATTTTAGTGAGGAGAGTATACCTTATTTAGATTTATTGATTAAGAAGGGTGAATCCGGTTTTATAACTGACCTTTATCGAAAACCTACGGACCGTAATAATCTCTTACGGTATGATAGTTATCATAACACGGCCTTAAAAGACAATTTGCCAATTAGTCAATTCCTTAGAATCAAACGATTGTGCACTAAAGAATCGGATTTTCAAAAACATGCAGCAGACATGCATATGAGATTTTCCAATCGCGGATATCCCAAGAGATGTATTAAAAAGGCGTATCTTAGAGCTTGCACCACACAGCGTATTACCCTTTTACAGAAAAAACAACGCTCTCAAGAGGATAGGATTACCTGCTCCCTGACTTTTTCACAATATTCAAAAGAGATCGCCAGTATCTTGAAAAAAGAGTGGTACCTGCTGACCGGTTTACCCAACTTCACTTCAAAAAAGATAATGATTGCTTACAAACGGAATCCTAATCTGGCCAATACACTTGTTCCTTCCGCTTTTACCTATCCTAAACCTGCACCTAAGATTAAAGGCCATTTTAAATGTGGGTCTTGTTCCGTTTGTGCGCATACTATCACAGTTAAGAATATGTTTGTACATCCGGTTACACAACAGAAGTTTTACATTAACCACTTTTCTAACTGTAAATCTGAAAAAGTCATATATTTAATCATGTGCCCTTGTAGTTTGTTCTATGTCGGTAAAACCAAACGCCAAATTCGTACTCGCATCATCGAGCATAGGAGTTGTCTACAGAGGAAACTGTTAGACAGTCCTCTAGTACAACACTGGCAGGATAAACAACATACCATTCAAGATTTAAAGTATTTTGTCCTTAAGACTGTGATTCCTAGTTGGAGAGGTGGAGACACAGATAAAGCTTTGCTTAGATTGGAACAAAGGTACATTTATGAATTAAACAGTTTGGCACCTCATGGCTTGAATCAGGAGGTAGATCTGACAGTTTTTCTGTGAGCAATGCCCCTCACTTCCCCCCCCCCTTTTTTTTTTTTTTTTAATATCATGAATTTCTCTGAGAGCCATAATTTGTTTACACTCCTTTCATTCATATTTACATTTAGTTATATCTTTTCATCATTACAATTTTAATGATGCTTACCTGTGTGCCTCTTAATGTGACATAACATATAGAGGTACTTTTCTTCTGTTTAAAGGTTGAGCACTTCTATTTTGAAGTTTTTAGGTCACCTGATCACTGTCACATGGTCATTGTAGCCTTGCCCCCTTTTCTGGTATATAAAGTTCCAACGTTCAGCCAGTCAGTCCTTAACTCGTCCTGAACGCTAACAGAACGTGCTTCCTGTTCATTGACAACCTTTTGCTTTTGCTTGGGATTGAATTGCTCATTTCATGTAAGTTTGGCTTATTTATTGGTTTGCACTTATTTTTGTTTAAGTTACTCCGTGTATATTTTTGGTGGTGCCCATGTTTTTTTTTTTTGAAACTTTTATTTTCATTTTACAACAAACAAAGTAACAACACACCAAAAGAAACAAATACACACATACAATAAAGAAAGCAACCCCAATTATCCCCCACCCCAATGCTTCTTCTCTAAGCTGATAAGAATCATCATATAAGCGCTTACATACAACAATTATTGTACATCAAACAAACAGGAATAGAATCTATGATACCGGATGAGCATGTGACAAAGATTAATACAGAATCAAACAGTCAACTGAGAGCATTGAATAGTTTGAACATAATCGTTGAGCATCTTCTAGCTAGACCAATAGTGAATGGTTTGAACGGAAGAGGCTGACATACTAGGTATTTGCGCATATTTACAATAAAGACAGATATGTTTCACCATTCATTAGAACTCAAAAAAGAGCTATTTTCCCAATATTTCGTGATTAAGAAAATAGGAAATAACAATGCCCAGCGTAAAGGCTAAAAGGAAGTAAGCCAATTTAGGAAGAGGGGGGATCCCCGCAGCTAAGCGGAGCCCCACAATCTTCCAAAAGAGGGGTTCCGGAAAATATAAAATAGAATGAAGACGACCCCAGACCCGACTCCAGTAATACTGTAATGCGGGACAATCATACTTAACAGGAGTTTAGTAGACCGAAGGCCACATGGCATGTCCAGCATCAAGCGCACTGGATGGCAGTCCAATTGGCTAACCTATCAGGAGTATATGTCCACTTGGGATAGCAATACTGAGGAGATAAGAAAAAATCTGATCTAGATTGGGAGTGATGGGGGGGGGGGCTGAAAAAGGTGAGCTCGAAGTCTGAGGGGTGAAGCAACTTCCATATATCTACTCACGCAAAATCTTTCATCAGAGCTGGCAGGGTGTAGAGACTCTTGGGCGGACCACTCGTTCTAGGCGGCAGTCTATCTATCAAAGGATCAATTACTTGGTGGAAGTCACCGCCGAGTAACAATAACGGGGTCATCCACATTCGGAGCATAAATACCAATACACGTAAATTCACTATCTCCAACCTTAAAATATACACAGGCCCAGCTACCCTCCCCATCAGAGCTAATATCCATTACAGTGGTTGGCAAAGAATTCTCAACTAAGATGGCTACCCCGCCCCGCTAAGAAACGGCGGGAGAATAGGCAGCCACCATATCAGGTGTGGCAATAAGTTTCAGTGGTTCGACAGAGGTGAAATGGATTTCCTGAAGAAACACTAAATCAGTATGGTCATGATTAAAATAACTAAGGATAGTCATTCTGTTGATTGGACTATTGATGCCTCTTACGTTCAGCAATAAGAGCATACATAAGGCCATACAACAAAGTCAAACATTCTGAGAAAGGAACATGATGTCGCACAGAGTTGCGCAATGTCCCTCATATCAACTATAAATGACTGTACACACGATATGATAGAAAATAAGCCAATGATAAATCATGAAGCGCCCTATATAACAGTAGAAGCACCGAAGTGCCTTAGAGAAGAAGCAAAACCCCAGAAATTACTGGCGACCTGATGTCTGCGGGGTGAAACCCCAGAGAAGGCCTAAATTGAAACATATAACCGATATAGCTGTGCGTGCTCCGAATCCAACCGAGGTGCACATCATGGAGGAAAAGGAGACCAAGAGAGGTAGATATAAAAGAAAGAAAGGAAGGTCCAGGCAGTCTCTATTCCAGGCAATAATCACCGCATCGGGCCATTCAAAATGGCGGGCAGTTCCAGCGGAGTCCATCCGAGTTGTTGACTTAGCGCATCTGATCTGCCTCTTTGGAATCTAAAAAAGTTGCAAGCAGAGCAGGATCTTCGAAGGTTCTAGTTTGGTTATGGAGAGTCACTCTGAGCTTCGCTGGATATAAGAGGCCAAAGCGAGCCTGTAACTGTTGAAGTCTAGGTCGAAAAGCAAGGAGTCCCTTCCGCCGGTCAGCTGTGGGCTTTGCCAAGTCGGGAAAGAAAGAGACTTTATGATCGTCAAACTGCAGATGTTGCATCCCCCGGGCAGCTTTGAAAATTTGCTCAACTTGCTGATACCTCAGTAAACGGAAGATAATGGGCCGGGGGGTCGTCCGATTGAGTGCGATGTTAGTAGGAGCACGATATGCTCGGTCAATTTCCAGATCTCTGCAAAAGGTAATCTTCAGCAAGGAGGGGAGAGTTTTGACCAGAAATTCTCTGATATCCCCTGCTTCCGCCCCCTCTGGAACTCCTATGAGCCTTACATTGTTGCGACGGGCTCGATTATTGCAATCCTCTAACTCTTTTTGAAGATTCTGTATCTGACGCTCAGCCTTGTCCAGGTTCACCAAGCGCACCGCGTGCGAATCGAGGACTCCCGCCATGTTGTCCAGCCGTAGTGAAAGACCTTCAAGCCGGTCCTGAAGCATACCGAAATCTTCTCGCATGGCTCGGAGCGCTTCTCTCCGTTGGACTGTACCAGTTCCTTCACACCACGTATTTCCTCCAAGATCTCCTGTTGCATTGCGGGGCTTACCCGAAGTGGAACCATCTTTGGTGGGGAAGACAACTCTGTTTTGGAGCGTTTTCCATGTGAAGAAGAGGGAGACCCGAAGTCCAAGCGCACTGGTTTGTGGGCCGCCATTCCCCCCAAGGCACCCCGGTAAGTTCGGTGTAAAATATTAGGTTTATGCAGATATTAAGTCAGGATTCTGAGTAGGCCCCTCGGGAGCTTCAGCGCGAAGCGTCTAACCCGCTGGACATCAGGCTCCGCCCCCCGGTGCCCATGTTTTTTAAGGTTATGTTTAGTTGAGTATATTTTAAATATAGCTTCACATTTACCCTCAGTTTATTCATGTTGATGTCTTTAAAATGTGCCAACCAACTCAGCTTAATGCCATCTTTTTTTCTTATCTTCTTCCTTTCTTCTTCTTTTTTATCTGTATACTTTTTTACATTCTCATCTTTTGAGAGAATTTTGCTTTTATCCATTCATTTAATAGCACGTTTGTCCATTAGTGCCAATTGCCTATGCCTAGGTATAGTGTTTTTACTTGTTTGTTCATGCTTTACATTATATATTTTTATATGTTTGCAGTTAATTTTTAACACAAGGAATCTCTTTACCATTCTGCCTATTGGCCATTAAACAATTGTGCCTTGTAAGTAAACATCTGTTTATGTTATTATCAGTATCATTTTTATTACTATTTATTATATATATAAGTATTTGCATGCTATTTGTTCTGTGTGTTCTGCCCTGCGTCTTTTAATTATTTATTATCTTATTTGCCATATTGTTTACTTATTTATTATCTTATTTGCTATATTGTTTATTTATATTTTTAGCATTGTTAAATGCTTGTTTTTAACAGTTTTTTCTTTTGGTTGTTGCATTTGGTTTTTAGTGGCTTATATTTTGTAAACAATACATGCCTGTATGTTTTTATCATTTATGAGGTTGATGTTTTTTACTGTATAATTATTTAACATGTTGTTTTATGTTTATATGTTTAAGTATATCCCCCCGAGGAAGGCATACGCCGAAACGCGTAGGGGACACAATAAAGGCACATGTGATCATCCATCTCTCTTGCCTCTTTTGTACACATGTTTTTGTACTCACCATATGTTAGGGGCAAAAATTAATGTGAGGAAAATGCAAATCCTGTGCGTTAAATGTCAGGGCATGGCAAGTGTCTGCCCTGCGCTATCTGCTAAAGCATGCAACATAAGCCTCAACTCTAAAACAACAACAAAAACTAATTGTGATTTGGCCCCCGCCCGTACGATCAGATCACCCACTCTATTAGATCCCCCCTGATCTGATCCCTCCCATCCAATAACAGTTCCCCCTCAAATCAAGATCCCCCTAAGCCTGATCAGCAAACTCAAGATCCAAGGCCCTCTGGCTTGAGCGGCAAATCTCCTGATTCAAGATCTCCTAGCCTGATTAGCAAATCTCTCCACTCCAAGGTCCTCCAGACCAATCAGGAAACCTCATCCATGGCCCCCTGGCCCAATCAAGAAGCCCCCTTGACCTAATTGCACTTCCCTCCCAATCAACCTCCCCAATCTGATGACATCCATCTCCTGATATACCCCCCTCTCCCCCATGACCACAAACAGAGGGGAATCACTTCTGCCCTGTACTATAGATTGTCAGGGATAACTCTAGGTAAATATTGGGTGAAGGGTTTAGGATTTGAGGGGGAAGGTTGTGGGTTGATATGAGGGGGTTGGAATGGAGGGTGACATCAGAATGGGGCTAGTTCAAAAGAGCTTGTAATAGGGAAGAGGTTTGATCAGGAGGAGTCAATGGGAGGGATTATCATCAGGTGGACAAATTTGAAAGAGAGGAGTGTCATTGGGCCAGTGGAGTTTGCTGATTGGGTCAGAGTACCTTGGATTTGGGAGTTTTCTGATCAGGACAGGGAATTGGATACAGAGGAGATCAGATTAGATGGTTCTCAGCTTTAGCCATGAGTTTTTGTTACTTTAGGTTCAAACAGTGGTCATGTTACCTGACTGCCGGTATCATGAGTGCACTTATCACCACCTCTTGAGCTAGTGTTAAGTCCACACATGCCACAAGCAGTCCTGACAGAGTGCTGACCATGCCCTATATCTACCCATAATCTGTCCTGATCCACCCAACTTTGCTAAGCAGTTAGTGTAGAGCAGTATTGAATTTTTAGACTTCAGGTAGTAGAACCACAGGGATTAAAGAATATGATTGAATGACATAATTTTCTATGACAGCTACATGATTTTTACAACACTTTCCTTGTTAAGATGCAATATTGTGAGATTTTTTGGTGATCACACCAGTGATATTCTTCATGTCTTTCCTGCCACTTAAAATGAAGTACTGGTGAACTTACTTGTGGACTTTCTGGGACTGTGCAGCAGCATTATTTATTATTAATTTTTGACAGGATTTTTTTGTTTTTAGCCTGCCAAGAATTGGACTTCCAACATATATAGTTTATATATGCTATAACATTTTTTGTACATTAGTTAATTTTTAGCACTATTATGATGTGTAGGATCCATGTTTTCATACATGTCCATAATATTAGTGTGATGCATGTATGACATGTTTACTTTCACATATATGTCAGCTAAGCACATTCCATATTTGCAGACTGCTGCTTTACGCACACACACTGTTCAAACTTTTGTGAGTGCGCAGACTTGGTCTTTATACTGTCCTTAAGCAAACTAATTTTCAGACAGAATGGATGGCGGGTATGTTCTATGGAACAGTGGGCAGTTCTGTTTTCAATCTTTTATGGCGCTTTTTGCAACAAAGATGACTTTTGCATTATTCAGTGTATATTATTGTTAAAACTTTTCAAACTTGAAGCACCAAGGATTCAATTCTGAAACAGCCTTTTTGGCGAAACGATGGTCAGCAATGATTGATTTGTCTTCATGAAAATGTTTGAAAGGACTTGAAAAGTTTTTCGTGTACCCAACGATATAGAAAATATGTGATTTTTTGGGGGACGGTATTAATATTATGGTGTTTGTGTCCATTCTGTAATTTTGATTTCTGAATTTCAGGAAGTTTTTCAGACCTGTGACTGAGAAATAATACAGCCAGATGCATAAGTGAACCTTTGCTGATAGAAACCTAGTCAGCTTGGTATATCACATTTTGTAGGCTGTTTTATACTGAAGGTTTTTCCTCCTGCATTTTTTTGTCATCTATTAAGCCCTTATGTAGTGGGAATTGTTGATTGTGAAACTTTGGTTGGAAGTTTGTTTGTGGACTCGCATGATAAAGTGGTGATATCATCGGTAGGAAGGAAGAAATGATCAATAAGACTGAAAACTGCAGGTACCTCATAATTGGCAGGGCATGGGCTTGAGCCATCACTCCTCCTACACTCCCTCAGAACTGCTGTGTTAGATCCCCAGGATAGCTGCTGCTGCCTCCTGCCTTATTGATGGTCTCCTTTCTTTTGGCTAAATTTCTTCCCTGTAAAATATCCATGCTGCAAACTGTGACTGCACACATCACAGGGTCCCAATGTTACCCACATAGGAAAAAGAACCCTTACATAAAGGGATCCTACTTATGACTCTCCGCTGTTAAGAGTCAGGTAGGCCTTTATAGTCTTAAAAGAAAATACTGCAAATAGAAGCTTGCTGTAGAGGTTTTTTAATTAATTTTGTTAGATTTAGGTGGGATCTAAGCATGTCAAAAGCAGCTTGCTTTGGAGGTTTTAAATTAATTAATCTTTGTTTTTAGGTAAGTTCTTATAGATCTAAAACAGACAGGTTTAAACATTTACAATTACAGTACCTCTAGCAGCCTTAAAGAGGAAACCACTTTCCTTTGCAAAAGGGTGAGAAACTGTTATCCTAAGAATAGGTCTTAAAATGGTATTGCTGAAAATGTCACAATAGCAGGGTTAATCATCAAAAGGGCTTGTTGGAAGCATTTCCTCTAGAGACAAGATCTATAGAAAGGAAAGATCTCAGGTGCTCTCTTTTCTGAGGGAAAAACACAGATGAAGCCTCTATGAGTAAGTGGACATTTAATTTGCTGGCAATCTTGGAGACTTAAAACTTGGGATAGAGGGGGGCTTGCGGGTTTATTTGGAAAAGTCTGTGTTTGATTTCATTAAAAAAAAGCAAAAGTAGTTCCAGCTTGCTTTAGAGGTTTTAAATTAACTTCTATTAGATTTATGTAGGCCTTTGTAGTTTTAAAGCAGGCAAATAGGAGCTTTCTGTACAGGTTTTAAATTAATTTCTGTTAGATTTTAGTGGGCTCTAAAGCTTTAGAGGTTTTTAATTAGCTTCTGTTACATGTTACATGTACATAGGCCCTTATAGTCTTAAAGAAAAAAACACTAGTACTTAGGGGTATGTTTACTAAATGGTGGTAATGTCGCAGCTGCAATGTTATCACACGATACGTGACGTTATCGTGCGATAATGGCACATTACCGTGCAAGAACGTCACGTATCACACGATAACGTCTCCAGCGGCGGTAAGGTGTGCAGAGGGTGGAGTAAGGCTCCCCAGAAGGTGGAGTACGGCTCCCCAGGGGCGGAGATAAGGGGTCAATGGGCGGAAAGTCGGCGGGAGGAGGCTCCATGCACACTAACGCCATGAAATGAAGGTCTGAAAAGTAGCGCCAGTGAAAACCTCGTGCTAGAGGCACATTTACAGGGGAGAGAGACCATTTCAGTCAGCAATGTGCAGCAAAGGCAGGGAAACCAAGAAAAGTGATAGTAGTGATACATGTGCAGCAACATCATAGTGCCCAAGTACGAGAAGGCACTACTGTGAGGCCGCATGACACATAAGAATGTAGAAGCAGAAAACCAGCAAGATCAGCAACTGACCAAGGGCAAACATGGTCACGAGTGTGTGTCCCACAGAGTCCCAGGGGACAGTACCCAGCAAGTAACCCCAAGGGCACATCACATTGGTAGGCGGTACCGGGGAAAAGCATGGATATCTAGGCAGGCACCCCTACCCCATATCACGTACCATAGGCAGCCGCCTACCGGCACACTGGATGGCCTGGGACTGCACACCACCAGCACAAGGGCATGTCAGCATAGTGGCGGAGGGGTGCTGGTGGCGGAGGGGGCAGTGGCATCTGCCCACAGCAGACCATAGCCAAGCCCCATTTAGGTGGATGCTATGCACTGCAACAGACAAGGTCAGTCTGATGAACAGTCATGGTATTCTCAGGGAATGATTTAGCTCTGTGGCAACAGTTTGGTGTAGTACACACAGACAGTGTGTTCAGGGGCAGACGGTCACAGGTTCAAGTCTCAGCTGTGGCTTCTGCAAATCATGTCCCTGTATTTTACACAGTACTAAACAGTGGTAATAAAGATGGAACCGTTATTGCAGATTAAAGAAACACGCCATAAATGCCTATATTTTACCCTACAGGGCCAAACACCATTCACGTTTCATGCTGTCCCTAATAAATATGCCTGTGCTGCATTTCTATGCACCTCCCTCATTTTATGCAAATGTATCTCATGCATATTCATTAGGGACAGCATGAAAACCTGAACCTTGTTTGACCCACCAGGACCGGAGTTGGGAAACTCAGCCCTAGAGAAGTGGCCAACAGGGCACAAACACCCACACCCACAGGCTCCACTATCCAAAACCTAATTGAGAGTCAGGCTGTTGAGCCCTGCGTGGAGCAGCATCTTCCAATACTAGCACCTGCATACCTTAGCAATGCCGCCCTAAACTTGGGAACGCATTACACATATATCAAAAGGTTGCTATGATTAATGGCAGATAACAAATCCTAAATTAAACACAATTTGTTGACAGAGCTGCATCATAGCAACCTTTCTGATATCTGTAGAGTGTGTTTCAGTTTTGGTTTCTGACAGTGTTTACCACCCCGGGGAGTGACCCCAACAGCATTATGTACCATAGCCATGCCTGCACTGTGCCCAGGACTGGTGTGGTGGCCAAGGCTGCCAAACCCTCTATATTTGCACAATGCTGGCATAGGTATGGGAGTGTGTGTATGTCTATCCAGTATGTTGTGGCTGCCTACACCTCACTGACCCCACACTGCTTGCACTGTTTCCAATGTTAGCCTGCCAATGTGCATAATGAGGAGCAAGGTACTGTGGGTATGGCCCGGACAGGGTGGCCTGGGCAGGATACATCTGCACAGGGCATAGGGCAATGGCTGGGACATTTTAGTGCCCGACCACCACCTGATTGAGCAGTGACCATGGCATGGCTAGGTTCCCCCATGGTGCTGTACACTATTTCTCTCAAGTGATGTTTATGGGTTCCCTTTTCTGGGGCCCAATCACTGACATACCTGCTTGGGATGTGTGCTCACATCCCATTTTTGGGTGCACACAGTTACTCCAGGAATATGCACTATGTACTAGCTAGCAGACTGTCTGCAGTTAGCATGTGTATGGCTGGAACACCTTGCAGAGTGCAGCGGGTGGAGACTCACTGTGCCCTCTGCTGGTGAATGTCAGATAGTGGTGGGGGGCAGCTGAGCTTTTCCAGCTTTCTGCCTGCCTGCCATTGCCTTATGTGATGCATACAGATCTGCATTGACTGCCCTGTAGGGTGCCCATTCCCCAGTAGGACTGGGGTGGATGGTCCTCTCTACTGCCACCATTGCAGAGATGTAGAATGTGGATCTGTTGGTGAGAGATCCTGTCCACCATCCTGAGCCACAGAGGGTGGGTTGGGTCCAAACACCCCCCTTCACTTATAACATGTGACCATGGCAACCACACAGGACATGCACTATTCTGGGGGCATCATAGTCCACAAGGGCTAGACGTGACTGGGAAATACCGATGGACACAGGTGTGTCTGCAAGGACTACCTATCACACACTGGCACTGATGGGACCTGCAGCATAGCCTATCTCGGCCAAGCCAGGTACTGCGGACCTGGTTCTGGGTGCCCCACCTCACCCTCAGGATGAGCACAGGACCCGCACAATGTCACGGTCTGTAGCTCCTCTGTGCCAGTAACATACACGGTCAGTTCCCCCTACCAGGCCGAGGTGTGGGGATGCATACCCCATCTTGTGATCAGTTGTAGACTGCATGTGCAGTGCATCATGGGTACAGGTGGGTTTACCCTGTCCTGGTTACCAAAGCAGACAGTTTGTGTGGTGACCTGCAGTCTTTCTGTGGCCAGCCAGGGGCATGTTATTAGCTATAGAGATGTAGCCCACTGGTTACTTCAATGATTGTGGAGGCAGAGGTCATTGGTTTGATCCCACAGTGTTGTTATTTAATAAGGCTGTCTTTCGCACCATCTCTGTAGCTGACAATAAAGGAGACCTAGGAAAACTTAGAAACCGTATATTACATTGTCGAATCTGGTTCTCCAGGTACTCCATCTTCCTACTAGACACAGAACTGTCCTTAATCTGGGCATTGACAAGTTCACGCATCTCCCCCAACTCCCTTTCCAGGTTGGTAATTCTCCCAACTTGCACCTCATATGCATTAGTAAGGTTAACACAAGTAGCTTTAACCACATTAATCTCAGTCTTTAACATCCCACACATTCTATTCATAGAGAGATTCAAAGTCGCTATTCCTTCCCACAGCGTTTCCATCATGTAGGCCGCGGGTCTCACCAATACAGGCATCACAGGAAGGTCCTTCCTCTGTGCCGGGACAGCAACCACATCTCACTCCAATGACATCCCCACTTCTCTCTCCTCACACTGTCCCGCATCATCAGGGGAGAAAATCAACTCAGTTGAAGCACCTCCGTTGCCCTCCGAAAGAGGCATGCTTGTAGACACAGCTTCCGAAGGAACAGCTACCACCGAGGACAAACTTCCAGGTCGCAGCAGAGGTGTACGCTTCTCTGGAGAGAGACAAACACCAGAGACGCTCTGGGGCGAAACTCCTCCCAACGCCCCAGCCAAAGACGACGCTCCAGCACCAAGACCGAAGCCATACTCCCCGAGTGTTCGCTGGCCCGATGGATTCAGCAGGTTCCTGCCAGGAGATAAGGCCACCTGCTTCTGCTTTCTCCACCCCATTCCAATGCTAGAGGCTCCACAGGCTCTGGCGATCCTCGAGGTAGCAGTTCACTGCTCAGCCAAACATCCGCCATCTTGATTACTTCCCAAACACCTGTAAGCAGCATCACCCTCACAGTGCTGTAACCTTAAGGTGTCTCATAAGGTGCCGTATCGGTCGCCCTATAAGGTGCCCTATAAAGCACCCTATAGGGTACATTAGAAGGTGCCTTGGCGGACAGGGCACTTTATTATGTGCCCTATGGAGTGCCTTATAGGGTACCTTATGCAGCACCTTATGTTACTGCACTATGAGGGTATTTTTGCTGGCAGCACTGATTTAACTTAAAAAAGGAAATGCCTCAGACAGCACTGATTTAGATTAAAAGGAATTGCCTCAGACAGCCTTCTTACATAACACCACTGCGAGATCGAACCCATTACTTCTGCCATCATTGCAGTAACCAGTGGGCTACATCTTTATAGCTTCTAACACTGCGCTGGCATGAACTTAGGGTTAACACGCGTTAAAGTGCCACGGCACCCACTATCGCGCGATACAGATTCTTGCTACCTTGCCGCCGGAACGCCCACTCCTTATATGGCATCCCTCACATTATCACTGCAACTAGCACCGGTAACATTAAGATGGTTTAATAAACATACCCCTTAGTCTTTTCCCACCCAACCTCCCCAATTCTCACCTACCCCGTGCAAGAAGTGATTTCCTGTTAACAGATAATTAGCAGTTCACTCTGAAGCAAAAATAAATAAATATTAGCATAAAGTATACCAAATAATCCCAAAGACTTTTATATTAGTTTAAGTATCCTTACTCCCTTAACATCTCTAAAAACTAAATTCACTAATACAAAAATACAAACAGCAGTCCAGCAGAAAGATGGAACTATCCATGCTTTTGCACTGAGTGCTGGTTTCCGCTATTGACAGCATTGCTTCCAGCTTGACCTCAATTAATCATTGCCTATCCCTGGTCTTATCTTGGCTATGAGTTCATTGCCTACAGTTAAATCGCAGAAAACCCACTGCTATGTGGATTACAGGGGCCTGCCAGTGCCGGCCGCTCATTCTTCCATCTTAGATCATCCAATTTCTTTGGTTTCTTCTTTCAAATACCTAGGTGTCACCCTGGACACTGAGCTTTTTTTCACCCAACACATTAGTCACGTAATCAAATCCTCCTTCCACGCACTCCATCAGTTCCAAGCAATTTGTCTGTTTCTTGACATTCCGGCACAGATCCCGGTGGTACTCAGTATCGTAATCTCAAGATTAGATTACTGCAAGTCCATATATGCTGGGGGATCCAGCTCCAGTCTCGAGCAGCTCCAAAAGATACAGAATACTGCCATCCATACACTTGTCCAGCCTCACAAATATGACATATCACCACCCTTCTCATTCAGGACCACTGGCTCCCTCTAAATATCATATCAACTGCAAAGTCCTTGTCCTAATCTACAAAGCAATTTAGCAGGATGCTCCAGAGTAACTGTCTGCCTTAGTTAATCCAGGGCAGTGTCATGGAAACAGGTTATGTATCCCTTCTCTGACTCAAACCCATCTTGAAGTAACAAGACACTCTGCTTTTTTCTCTCTGGCACCCTCACTAAGGAACAACCCTCCTATTGAGCTCTTTCTTTCTTGCTGGATGTCTGTCTCTTGGGAATGAATGGCTCTCTTGATTGAGTGCTGCTGTTTGGTTGGTTATCTCCTCTGTCTTTCATCTCCGCTGCTCTATTATAATTTATGGCATTCCTTTCCAATGTTTCTATGAAGGTATATTTTGGAACTCATTGTAAACCTTTTTTGTACCCAGGAAAAGGTGATATAGAAAAATAAATAAACAATAAGCCATATATTTATTTATTTAACGGGTTTTGTATACCACCTTCTTTTATAATCAAAACAGTTTACATGGTGAATAAACATGATACATGGCAAGTTTGAAATTACATAGTCGTATGGGGTGGGGGACATGCGGGAGGTTCTTGGTAGTAACTTATTTGCAAAGAGGCACATATACAATTTTTACAAGGCAGTGACATGAGATGAGGGAGCTGATTTTGTCAGGGGCGGAGGGGGTCAATGGGAGGAGAGTGAGAAGTTGTGCATTAAGTGTGCTGTGAAGAGGTAGATTTTGAGTTTTCTCCTGAAATCTTTGGCTCTCAGGTCATCTGGAAGTTAATTCCAGAGGGCTGGTGCTGCTAGTGACAGAGTTCTTGCTGATGTGGATTGAGTGGTTTTAGAGTAAGTGCTAGAGGTCTGGATGGTGTCCACTCTGTTACCTCATCTGGGCCTTGTGCTTATGTTCATGTTGATAAGACTCTTGAGAATATCGGGGATAAGTTGTACTGGATCTTGTATATGTTAAGAGCTGTTTTGAATCGATCCTGGAGGCGGAACGGGAGCCAATGCAGATGTCTCAGGAGGGGAGTGATATGTTGGTGTTTTGATGATCTGGTGATAGTGCAAAACACTGCTGTCTGCATTATCTGTAGGGGTCGAATTGTCTGTTTGGGTAGTCCATGAAATAGTGTGGTGCAGTAATCCAGTATGGGCATGATTACAGCTTGGCAGATTGTTCTGAAGTGGTCTTCACTAAGGAGGAGTTTGTGTCTTCTTATGATGGCCATCTTGTGGTATGCACTTCTGGCTGTTTTCTTAATGTGGATTTGAAAGTTCAGGTTCCGGAACAAGGTTACACCCAGGTACTTTACTTCTTTCTTAATGGGTATGGTTGATTGAGTAGGGAGATGAATTGGAGGGGGGGGGCAGGGAAGGAGTTGTTTCATGTGACAAAGAGGGCTTCTGTCTTTCTGTAGTTAATGATGAAGTTGTTGTGAGAGAGCCATTCAGTCATGTCCTGTAGGCAAGCTGTGTAATCCATTTTTTCAAGACTGATTGGTGTGAAATCATCATGTTGTTAGCGTACAACGAGATAGTGATCAATTTTTGAGACTACGTCATAATTGTTCTACTTTACAAGGATTTTACAACCATGCTTTTGATTTGAAACAACGTCTACTATCTTGTGGGTATCCTCAAAAATAGTTGCTGCTGCTTTCAAATGTGCTCGGTTCACTCATCGCGATTGGCAGTTGTCTCATACCATCAAAGGTAGTGTGGATCTACCTACTGAGGATAAGATTGTAGGTATACTCCCATATGTTGGGGGAATCCAGGTGGTGACTAAAACATTGCATAGATTTTGGCCAGTTTTGAGCCTTCATTCCTGCTTCAATGGGAAACAATTGTTACTTGCCTATTCCAGAGGGGCTAATTTGCGTGACCGTATAGTTCACTCTGCCTCTGTTGTGGATCATCCTGTGTCTTCCCATGAGGACCCGGGTCATTTTCCATGTAGGACCTGACGTTTTTGTGCGTCTTCTATTGTGGGCATTACTTGGTGTGCCTTTCGGATGTCCAATATGATCGTGTCAAAATGGCATTCCACTTGTCAATCTACCCATGTGGCTTATCTAATTATATGCCCATGCTCCCTCTATTATGTAAGACGTACCACGCGAGCTGTGAAAATTTGTCTCACCGAGCATGCGTCCCGCATGCATACAAGCACTTTATCGGCTCCAATGGTTGAACATTGTCTTCAGCTAGATCATATCTTTGAGCAGCTATGATGGCGAGTTTTGGATTTTGTTCCTCCAGATCCATGGGGAGGAAATCATGTCTATTGGTTACAAAAGAGAGAACAATGATGGATTTTTCAGTTAAACACAGTGATCCCCCACGGTTTAAATGCCGCATTGAAATGGAAAAGTTTAATTTGACAGTCCATATCCTCATTTATATTGGTGTGTGTCAACAAATGAGGTGTTTTGTCATCTGGCCTTTTCAGTCAATGAGATTAGGGGGTTCCCTTTTCAATAGAGAATTTTCCTTTCCCATTGGCTGGTGAGTAAACAGTAGACTTTGATTGGCCATTGTCGGCCTTTGGGCCGGTGTGACGTCAGACGCCGTTTTTATAAGCATTGGATAATTGTTTCATGGATCTTCAGCCCGTGCTCACGGGACTACAGGATTAAGTTTCTTTTCAACCTGATGCAGGGTCGAGAGAGGAGGCCCGAAACGTGGCACGTTGTTGTCTATCGTCTCCTGATGCAGTGTTAAAGCACACCCAAAGTTAAAAGTTTCAGATAAGTGATTTAAATGTTCTGCTGACTTACTTGATTAAAAAGGAGCAGCCACAGCGAGGAGGCGGTTTTCTCTGCCTTCTTTGGCTTAGCAGCTCCGACAAAAAAAAATATTGTTCAGCTGCCTTTTATCAGGAACTTTCTTTGATGGGACAAATAAAAAAAAAACACAGCTGAAAGATTACTAGAGATTTTGGGCAAAGAAAATAACACACAGTTTTTCCAAGTTGCAGGCTAGCCTTAAACCAGTTATTTTGGGGTTCAAAGGTACAGGGCCTTGCAGGAGAAGCTATTTTATCCACAGGATGCTTGATTCTAGCCATCCTGCTCTTAACTGTGTCTTGTATTTCTGGGTGCTTCGTGTTTCTGTTACTTGATTGGCCCAAAGTTTGGCCTAGAGCACTGGATTTTTTGTCTTGTGAATCTATTGACTTCTGCTCGAGAGGCTTACTCCAAATACTTTTCTTTGTCATGTTCTTGCACCAGAAATTCTGTGAAACCATTTCTAAGTACCTAAGAACATAAGAAATGCCATACTGGGTCAGACCAAGGTCCATCAAGCCCAGTATCCTGTTTTCAAAAGTGGCCAATCTAGGTTACAAATACCTGGCAAGGTACATAGGTCCCACAATGCTTGTCCCGGGGTAAACAGTGGATTTCCCAGGTCCTCTTTAAGAATTGTTTATGGATCTTTCCTCTAGGAACTTGTTCAAACATTTTTTTAACCCACTTACACTAACAGTTTTTACTGCATTCTTCAGTAATGAATTCCAAAGTTTGTTTATGTGTCGAGTAAAAAATATGTTCACTTATTAGTCTTAAATTGCTTCATTGCATGTCCCCTAATCTTTCTACTTTTTGATGGCATAAACAACCAATCTACATTTACCCTTTCCATTTTGTTCATTAATTTATAGACCTCTATCATATCTACCCTCAGCCGTCTCTTTTCCAGGTTGAAAAGCCCTAACCTTTAAAGCCTTTCCTCACAAGGGTATCCTTCAATCCCCTTTATCATTTTGGTGGCTCTTCTCTATACCTTTTCTAATTCTTCTATATCCTTTTTAAGATATGGTCACCAGAATTACACACAATATTCAAGGTGCAGCCACACCATGGAACGATACAGAGACAAATCCTTAGTTTTATTCTCCATTCCTTTCTTTACGATTCTAGCATTCTATTGCTTTCTTGACTGCCGCTGCACACTGTGCAGAGGGTTTCAACTTATTATCCACGATGACGCCTAAATCCTTTTCCTGTATACTATCAAAGACATTTACCAAGCCTAATCCAGATCCTGGTTGTCCAGTTAGTGATGATAACATACATAGACACTATTCAAATTCAGTGATCTGGCCCAATATTCAAAGGCCCATATCGAGTTAGCAGCACTTGCTAAACAGATAGTTCTGCTGAATAACTCCTTTGATTGCCGCGGCAGTTTCCAAATAGTGCAGGGCATCTGTGGGTGGGGCAAGGGAATTATCTGGTGATATCTGGTTGGTAGCAATTTTCATTTTCTAACCAAATAACAAACCACATAAAGTTAAACTAAAAAAAAAGACAGACTAATTTATACAGATAGCGGCTGAATATCTCCACTATTAGGATAACATTGCCAGTCAGTGCTGAAACCGAATATTTTGTGCAGCAGGATCAGGTCATTGAATTGCCTGATAGAAGGCGCAGTCTAAATGAGCTGCATTCACAAGTGATACAAAATTAGTTAATTACCCTGAAGAAGGCCGCTGATCATTCGAAACCAGTCACCGAGGTTGAGAATCGTAGGATTTTGTGAAAGGTTTAAACAATTATGGAAGAAGAAAATGTGATTTACAGAATTCAGTATACTGACGGGTTCCTCAAGTTGAAGATAGGTGGTTTGTTTTTAAGATCACTATCCTTATTACATAGGAACACTATTTTCATCAAAAATTATAAAAATAACCCACCATCAGAGGTCTGAGTGTCTGCAGTGTCACTGAACATGGACATATGGAAGATGCTATTTGGGAAATCCATTTGGGGATATCCATGTTTCTAAAATCGGGCCGAAATGTAACAGCCCCAGGGTTTCCTCAGACGTATTGCCCTGGATGTCCTAGATTGCACCTGGGCATCCTTTCTAAAATGCCACTTCACATACGTATATATATTATTTACCAGGTTGAATATCCAATTTCACTTTAAATGTTGCAACCCACACTTAAAAATAAACACAGACCACGGAGTATAAATGTCGGCCCTTATGTTAGCCTTTCAGACATGGACTCCGTTTGTGATGGACTTCATTCAGGTGTAAATTTTAGCCTTGTTATCATAATATGGAATTCAAGCCCAGTATCTCAGCTGCCTTTGTTTTGGTTGTAAAGTGCATTCACTTGACAGGCAATCATCTTCACTGACTTGTCTTACTGATTACAAGTTTTCTTTCTTTCATTTTGAATGAAATATTCTCTATAGATTTGTTGTTTAATATACTAGATCAAATTATTTATGTTTTATCTTTTCAGCAATTCTGGAATCAAAGATTCCTTCTTCAGTTCTGATTAAAATGACTGTAATCACCCACAATACATAAATTGTAAAAAAAAATTAAAGTTATCAATTCATCCAAAATTATTTTGTTTGGCAGACTGTATTACTGCTATCTTAATGACATCTTGAATGCTTTCCATTGAACAGAAGGAATGATGCCCTGCATAGAAATGAAATGAAAATATTATTTATTATCATATCTTGTAATGTACTTTAAGTTCAGAAGTCTAACATTCAATATCTATGCAGGGAGGTCTATGTAGACATGCATGATAAAGGATGGATGATCAGAAATTTCTGCAGCTAACTTATCCAATCTACTTAACCATTGATAAATATAATGCTAAATATGGTAAAAAAATCACATTTTAAAGAACAAAATAAAACATTTTCACATATTGCAGCAATGAGTGTTTTAGCCATATCATGAGTGTTTTAGCCATCTCAGAATAGAGATGGAAATCAACACCCACGCACCCTGGTACTCTACCCATCTCAGAGAACAGAAGCATGTAATTCAAAGACTTGAACGCAGATGGAGAAAGTTCAAAGACCCTCAGCTACAGTCCATCCACCTTGACCTACGCACAGCATATTGCAACAGTACCCTCAACGTCAAACTTGAGCACCATGACAACATCCTCCTCCGTGCCCTCAACAAACCGAGGGAACTATTGAGTCTTGTCAGACTTCACGCTAGATCCTTCTCAGCCTCATCAGAACCACAACCTCAACCCTCCAAATGATGGCTGACTTCCTCAGAGCAAAAAACAAGCAGTGGCCCACATGCAAAACTAAAGGAAAAACAAAGATCCTTTCCCCTTGCTTGACTCTATTTCTGCTGCTTATGTCACTATCTTGGCACTTCTCTCATGGCTTGCCTTGCTACTGCCCTTCACACCTTCCGTGCTGATTTGAGTTTTTAATTTCACCCTTCTAGTTGCTTGGCTCTGAGACCAGTGTACTTTGCTTTTTTGAGGTCCCTTCCTCATCCTTCTTCTAGTTTGAATCTTTGTGAGTGCCTTAGGCTTATGATTATATGACTTTCCCCCTCTTTAAATTCCATGCCAGTGTGTCACCACCCTTCCAACTGTGTCACTCTGTGACTAATGTGCTTTGGATTTTTCAGTCACTCTATCATCCTCCTGATTTGCACCTTTAGTGCCATGAGCTTGTCATTGTATACCTCTTTGAGTGTTTTACCACTCACTTCGGCATGCACTTCCTAACAATTTGAGTATAGGAGAAACTGAACCTGAAACAGTGGGAGAACACTACCAGCTTATCATCCTCGATAATCCTTGAACTCTGTGTTCTTTTCAAGTTTCCATTATTGTACTTATTTGGAGGTCATGCAGAAAAGATCAGCTATTGATATACCCTTGAACAAACAATGGTATCAGGAGGTATGAGCATGGAGGTATCAGGATGGATGAGCATGGAGCTCTGATGGAGGAAACAGATATCCTCCCAACCTGCCTGACATCCACATCAACCCTAACTACCATGGACTAACACATCCTTCATTACATATTTGTTGACTATAAAGCTCTAATTGTTGAGTCATTAACTTAAAAGCCCTGGGCTTGTTCTAAATGACTATAGTGTACTGCATGAATGCTTCTTTCACCCAGGTACTTCTTCTATTGTAAGGGATAAGTATAGTATGGCGATAGAGGAAGGGCACACCTGCCTGTCCAGTCTAATAACTGGATAAACCCTAGTTATCATCGTGTGACAGATTGTTCTCACATCTATCATTCTCCATTACTGTACTTGTCAACTATCAGTCTTCTGCAATGAGCATTAGCTTTCCATTATAGGGGCTTCCAAACTATCTTTATTTATTTATTTATTTTATTTATTACAGTTGCTTATATACCGCACTATTCGGCATCAGCGCGGTTTACAGTATAACAAAGTGACCAAAACACAAAGGGGCATGTTTACTAAAGTCCGCAAATCTGCGCGCCGCAAAATAGCGCACGGCAACGCGGCATTGAAATGCACAGAAACACGTTTAAACGCTCCGCACACGTGCGTGTCATCCCCGCACAGGTACGCGGCACACTAACGGGCCCCGTACAAGTGCGGGCCCGCAAATGTCCGATAGAGGCGTGGAACGGCTAAAGGAGGGCGGAGGAAGGCTCCGGAGGGGCGGAGGGACGGGGTCAATGGGTGGAGAGTGGGAGGGGAGAGGCTCCCCGCACAGTATCGGGCCCGAATTTCCATGTAAAAAATAGCGCGAGTGAAACAGTCGCGGTTAGAGGGCATTTAAAGGGAAGAGAAACCATTTCCGTCAGCAATGTACAGGAAAACCGGGGAAACCTGCAAAACGTCAGCAGTGTGATACATGTGCACAGCACAAAACTGCAATGAAAAATAGGAAATGACCACAACAAAAGCATTAAAAATAGTAAATCAGCTGGGGAACAGGTATAGTAATGCGCAAAAGTAAAAAACACACCCAGCAGAGCTCCAAAAAAATAAAATAAAATAATTTTGGAAAGGTGCACGGAGCGGAGACACCTCCAAAAACGTCTCCGTGTATTGGACCCTTCCTGGGAGTGTTCCCTATGGTTGCCCATCAATAGCACTGTTGCCCAGCTGGGGAATATGCTAACCCCCTCTGTTCCGACGTCATACCCGTGTTATATTTGCACGTTTGTCACCAGACAGGGTGAAGGAGCTCACAGTAATAATGTGCAGAGCAGGTTTTGCGACCCCACCCTGCCAGGTCTACTATCTCCAGGGACTGCACTGTCTCTGTGGCCACAGTGTGGTGCAGTGGACAGAGCCAGTACCTCTAGGACCAGAGGGTCACAGGTTCAAATCCCAGCTGTGGCACATGCCAGCACAATCCCAATATTTTACCCACCACTAAACAGAGATAGCAGAGACACCCCTTTATTGCACAGAACAAAAGCATGTTGCAAACACCCATATTTTACCCTACACCACACACACACCAGCACAATGAGCATCACCAACAGCCGCGTCCCCAAAATGCAGTCCTGTAGTGCCACAACTGTAGGGGCTAAGGACATGTAGGTAGAGGTTAAGTAGGTAGAGGTTATGTATGACAGATGTGCCTGTACATGCCCTCACCCCACGTGCCAAGGGCCAATTGTGTCCCTGGTTCATGATCACGTAATGGGTGCCCCACGTTCCCCAAAAACCTTGCTAAAGAACAACAGCTAGACCGCTATACCATGTGAGCCAAATACAGTCCTGGGGTGCCACTACGCCATATGCCTTTGCAAGGATAAGGACATGCCAGCATGTCTGCGGAAGGGTTCAGATGGTGGAGGGGGCAGTGGCTGCTAGCCACAGAGGACAGTGGCCAGGCCATGTGCAGGCTGGCACCGTCCACTGCAACAGACAGGCCCTGTCGGATGTACAGTCATGGACCACCCAGGGATTACAGCCAATCAGTGGCTACACAGTGGTGCAGTGCACACAGACAGTGTGTGCAAGAACAGAGGGTCACAGGTTCAGAGCCCAGCTGTGGCTACCGCCAACCCTGTCCACATATGCACCCCACAGCTACACCGTGGTAGTAAGGACAAACCTTTATTGCTGAGAACATAGGCATGGTCAATACGCCTATCTTTTACCACACCAAACACAGACACCATAAACAGGCACATTATCTACAGCAGAGTCTCCCAAATGCAGTCCTGTAGGGCCAAACACCATTCAGGTTCCATGCTTCCCCTAAGACAGATGCCTGTGCTGCAGATGTCTGCACCACCCCCATGGTATGCAACTGTAGCCCATGCATATTCATAGGGGACAGCATGAAGGCCCGAACAGTGTCTGGAACACCAGGACTGGAGTAGGGACACTCTGCCGTAAAGCAAGAGGCAACAGGTCCAGACGCACCCACACCCACAGGCCACATTGGCAAAGCCTCCTGGGGGGGCATCTCCCAGATCTAGCTCCTGCGTACCCTAGCAATGCCACCCTATACCTGGGTACACGGTACACAGCCCACAAACGTTTGATGTGGGTACTGGCAGGTAGACAGTCCTACGCTCAGCACTGTTTGCTCCTTGTGCTCCAGCAGAACAAGCTGTCGGCTGTCTGCGGTGCGTGCCCCAGGTCTGGCCCCTGACAGTATTTACCACCCTGGGGAGTGACCCCCAGCAGTACTGTGTACCATATCCATGCCTGTACCCATCCCAGGACCGGTGTGGTGGGCACGTCGAATGACCCCCTCAATAGTAGCACAATGCTGGCATAGGTGTGTGGGGTGGGGGGTGTCTGTCTATACAGTGTGTGTTGGCTACAAACACCCTCCACAGCCCACACTGCCAGCACTGTTGCCAGTATTGGCCTGACAATGCGCATAATGAGCAGCAAGGTACCATGGGTATAGCTCAGACAGGGTGTGCTGGCCAGGATGCATCTGCACAGGGCATGGGGCACTGGCTGGGACATTGTAATGCCCAGCCACCACCTACACAGACATGGTGACCTCTGTATGTGCCGCTGGGGGATCACTCTCACCCTGAGCGTGCAGTGATGACAGCATGGCTAGGCACCCCCATAGTGCTGTATAGCATTTCTCTCCTGTGATATATATGGGTTTCCTGTTGGGGCCTCTTCATGGACTTATCTGCTTGTGTGTGCTGCCACCCCAGTTTGGGGTGCATGCAATTGCATCAGAACTATCCAGCAGACTCTGCACAGCTGGTATGTGTCTTGATAGAGCACCTTGCAGGGTGCAGCAGCTGATGGCTTGCTGCAGGAGAATATAAGATAGTGCTGGGGTGCACCCCTGAATATCCAGGCCTACTGTCTGTCTGATAGTGTGTTATGGATGTGTGTGGAGCTGCTCGGACTGCCCTGTAGGGTGTCTGTCCCCCAGCAGGACAGGGGTTGATGGCCCACTCTACTGCCATTAGGGCAGTGGGAAAAGGATGGGGATCTGTTGATGGGGGACCCTGTTTGCCACCCTTGGGGGGGGGGGGAAGAGAGGGTGGTTACGTTGCCCACCTAGGGGTGTGGAACCACCAACTAAGACAGAAGGGGTATCCATGATGTTTTTGCAACACCTTCTTATCGCACAGTTTATTACTGTTCTTGAGCTATGGCATGGCCTCATTCAGCCATGGCCGGTGTTGTGGACCTGGTCCTGGGCGCCACTTCCCACCCTCAGGGTGAGCACATTACCCGCACAATGTGACGGTGTGTAGCTACCCTTCGCCGGCAGTCCTCCCGCTCAGGCCCCCCACCAGGCCGAGGTGCTGTGTGGGTGCACACGGACAGTTTCCCCTACCAGGCCGGGTAGCTTTTGGGGTGCATTCCCCATCTTGTGTGCATCTGTGGACAGCTGATTTGCATGTGCAGTGCATCATGGGTACGGGTGGCCTAACCCATCCTGTCTACAGCAGCAGACTGTCTGTGGGGTGACGTGCAGGCTCTCTGCAGCCAGACAGGCGCTTACTCAGAGCTGTAGTGCTGTAGCCCAATGGTTCCGTCACTGCTTTTATAGCAGGAGGTCATGGGTTCAAGTCCACAGAGGGGTTCTGTGATAGGGTTGTCCAGAGCATTGTCATTTTTTACTGGACATATGTTTATGGCATCAAACACACCCTTGGCATACTGTACCCATAAGGGTGCCTCTGAGGGTGCTTTATAGGGCGCCCAATAGGCCACCTATATTGCGTGCACTATACATTATCCTGTGGCGCAGCATACATGGTGCCCTATAGGGGACTTTCTAGGGTGCCTTTGCGGACTGTGCACTGTAACATGTGCCTTACGGGCCTCCATATATTAACACGCTGTTAGAGCAGGTTTACTGGTAGTGGGTAATAAAATAAAACTGTAAGGCCTCCTACAGCACACCTCACCATCATACTTACTGCCCCAGCCAACCTTGCTCACTGGGCATTGTGAGGGGTTGAACCCCTGACCTCTGCACCATTGGTCAGTGTCGTAACCATTGTGCTGTGGCTCTGTTCCTGTGTTTGAGCATCAGCGCGCAGCCTTGTAACCATCAGCGCGCCGTCTTGTGGCGCACAAAATTAACAGCGCGCCGCCTTCTGCCGCCCCCAATGAACGGTGCGCTGCCTCATGCCGTTAAAAATAAACAGTGCGCCGCCTCATGCCGTTACAAATAAACAGTGCGCCGCCTTTTGCCGCCCAAAATTAATATGCCTCCTACACCACTTTTTCCAACTACATTTGATGCCTCAGCTGGCCTTTTTCATTGAGCACAATGGGGGCTTGAACCCATGGCCCCTGCACCATGGGTCAGTGTCTTCACCGTTGTACTACGGCTCTGTTGTTTGGTTATGCAGCAGCACCCCACTTAGCCTTCCCACGTGCTAATGTGGGCCCCGCACACTTACGCCACACGCACATGTGCGTTCGCTTTCTCCCGTTTTATTTTTTCTGCCTGGACCGCCCACTCCTTATATGGCACACGCACACTAACGGGGACCCGCACATTTTCGGAGTTTAGTAAACATGCCCCAAAGTCTGTTTGATTTTACATCGAACAGGGGTACAAACTTGGAATAACAGGGTTGAACTATATACATGAAATAATAATTCCTATAACAGGGTTGGACTATACAATAAATAATGAGACCGTTGAGCTATATGTAGTACCATGAATACTTAAGACATTGTGAGCATGAGCTGCAGGAAGGCTGCTGCTGCTTTGGTTTTCCTCAGGTCTTCTGGGCTGTTGCTGCTAGTGCTTTAGCCCCACTCCCACTGCTTTGTGGCCTTCACTATGGTTCACCCTTTGATTCTTATATAAATACCTCATCATGTCATCTAAGGAGTCCATGAATGTTTCTTCCATTCCAGAAGGAATCTTTATCTGTACTTAAAGTTCCTATGCTGGGATCAAAGTGTTCAGTGCTAGGACTATAACTTGTGAGTACACAGTTTATCTGAACTCACTGTACTTCCGTGGCATGGGCTTGCACCGGCTCTTCTGCTACTGTGCTGGCTCTCTCTGGTGTTTTAGGGCCTTGCTGCTGATCTTGGTGTTATGCTGGCCCCCTTGGTATGTTTAAGGCATTGCAGCCATCTGGGTGTTGTGCTGGTACTCCTGGCATTATTTAGGGCATTGCAGCTGATCTCAGTGATATGTTGGTCTTCATTGCATAATTTAGTGCCTTGCAGCTGATCTGGGTGCTGTGCTGTGATGGTCCAATTGGCATGCTTTAGGACACTATAGACAATTGAAGTCCTTTGCTAGTTGTCCTGGCATACTTTAGGGCCTTGCACCCAGTCTGAGTTCTTTGCTGATCTCCTTGCTTTTTCATTCCTCTCAAAGTACCTTTGGGTGTTTCCACCAAATGTAGTGCTGTTTTGCCCTCTTCCACTATCTTGAGGTTCATTGCCCTCTTGGTACCTCTTTGCCCTTTTGATGGTGGTTTCTGGTATTCATCCTGCCACTGTCCATACTCTTTACCCCACTTCAGTTGCCCCAGGGGTTTGTGACATTCTTGATGGCTTGTAGTGCCATTAGAGATGCTTGCCATAAAGATTCAAGCAGGTTTGATTGAAAATGGATGGCAAGTTTCAATGTTCCATTGCAAAATAGCTTCTCCCATAGACATTAATGGGAACGAATGGGATGAACGAACTGATGCCTCAGTTCCCAAAGACTAACCAAAGGGGGTACATTGTGACGATCAAAATCAAGCCTGAAAGTCTTTGCCATGCACATGCCTTATAAATTAAGTATTGGCTTGTTCAATTTGTGTTCTAGTCTTCATAGGCATCATCTTTTAAGGGACTGGATCAGCGAACATGGTTGAAATATTTTTTATATAACTGAAACTTGGCTTGCTGATAGAAATATAGAAACATAGAAACATAGAAATATGATGACAGAAAAAGACCACATGGCCTATCTAGTCTGTCCTTCCATATCAACCACTACAACAGTCCCCTTTTTACCTTTAGAGGTCCCCTGTGTTTGTCCCATGCTTTTTTGAATTCAGATACTGTCCTCATCTCTACCACCTCCACTGGGAGACTATGGGGATGTTATAACTCTCTAATTGTTTTGCTCAGAAGGATATAAACATTTTCATAAATCTCTCAAAGGTAAAAAAGAAGGTGGTTTGGCAATGATTTTTAAGGAAAATTTTTCCATTCAAATGCTTTCTTGTGAATGTATTTTACTCTAGATTTCAGGCAAACTTCCCTTTTATGAATTACTGATTTACAATCCATCAATATTTGATAAAGACGTTTATAGTTCTTTCACTGACTGTTTCACAGTCACATTTACAGTAAGGTTATCTAACAATCTCAGGTGTTTTGATGTTTATTTATTTATTTAGATGCATTTATATAGCGCTTTTCGCCGGGTCAAAGAGGTTTACATTGAAACAAAAGTATTAACGATTTTTACAGTGTAACTGTGCCAGTCAATAAGCTTATCAAATGCAAAGATCTACTTTTTATTCAATTCATGGAAAATTTGAATTGTACTCAATTTGTTCAGGGATCTATGCATGAAAAATGTAATACATTATTATTTATATTTAAATCCATTTCTTTAAGATCTTTTGGGGATTCTGGTAGTTAGTCCTATTTTCTGGTCTAATAATTATGTTCTGCATTTTATATTGAAAGTTGAGGTTCGGCAAAAAAAAAATAATAATAAGGAGAAGTTGTTGCAGAAATGTTTAATAAATGAATTTGAAGAGATGGTCAAACTTAACTTAAATACTTTAGATCTCCCTGGTGAATACAGTTTTTTCCATGAAGGGCTTACCTTATGGGTCACAATCACTAAGGACTTAATAAAGGCCTTTTAGGAGAATGATTAGTCTGTCCTTTTCAGATACAAGAGAGGAAATGGTTTCATTCTGGATTAAGCATTATTAGACATCTAGGGGTATGTTTACTAAACTGTCTTAAAGTGCGTTGCGCGACGTTATCACGTGATAAGGTACCTTATCGTGCGATGATGGCGCTTTGTAAGGCGCACAGGTACCATATCGCGCGATAACGCACGCTGCGGCGCAAATGAGCGCTGAAGGTGGGGAAAGGCTCCCGGAGGGCAGAGGAAGGCTCCCCAGGAGCAGAGAGAAGGGGTCAATGGGTGGAGAGTGGGAGGGGAGAGGCTCCCTGCACATCTACACTGTGAAATCCGAGGCTCAAAACTAACGCCAGTGAAACCCTGGCGTAAGAGCTGATTTAAAGGGAAAATAAACCATGTCCGTCAGCAATGTACAGCAAAACCAGGGAAACCTACAAAAAAGTGATGTGTGATACATGTGCACGGAACAAAAGTGCAAATAAACTTTGAAAATGACCCCAACAAAATAAAAAAAAATCATAATCAAGCTGGACAATAGTGACAGTAATGGGAAACATCAAAAGACACTCCCAAGAAAGCCCCAAAAAATAAATGTGAAGTTTGGAAGGGTCTACGCTCTGTCCCCATACAAGGTGAATGATCCCACAGTGAAATAGCACTGATCAGGGTTTCCCTCTCCATTGGACAGGTTACCTATGGCATGCACATGTTCCACAACAGCAGGGCGGGCATGTCGGAATGGGCAACTGGACAGATGCTGGGAAAGGGGATACAGAGGGCTGCAGGCGGCACATGCTGTGGTACAGCTGGGGCACAGTGCAGACTAGGCAGATGCCTAGGTGGCACTTAGGAATGCTGAAACTGAACAGCAGCCAGACAGCAACTGATGAGGGCCCAACATGGGCACGAGAGTGTTTATCACAGTGTCACAGGGGATAGTACCCAGCAGGTACCCCCAAGGGCACAGAACATTGGCAGGCGGTGTTGGGGGGAAGCGTGGACGCCTATGCAGTCACCCCTACCCCAGAACATGCACCATAGGCAGCCGCCTACCTGCACACTGGATGGCTTGAGACTGCACACCACCAGCACCACCAGCAGAAGGGCATGTCAGCATGGTGGCAGAGGGGTACTGGTGGTGGAGGGGGTCAGTAGCAGCTGCCCAGAGCAGACCATGGCCTAGCCCTGTGTAGGTGGGTGCCATGTACTGAAACAGACAGGCCCTGCCAGACAAACAGTCATGGCATCACCAGGGAATGCACTGTCTCTGTGGCAACACAGTGGTGCAGTGCACACAACCAGTGTGTTTGGAGGCAGAAGGTCACAGGTTCAAGTCCCAGCTGTGGTGCCTGCCAACCCAGTCCCCATATTTTACCCACTACTACAACGTGCTAATACAGACAGAACGTGTATTGCAGATGACGTAAACATGCCCAAAACACCTACATTTTACCCTACAGAGCAAAGACACCATAAACAGGCGCATTACCTAGAGCAGAATCTCCCAAATGCAGTCCTGGAGGGCCAAACACCATTCAGGTTCCATGGTGCCTCTAATAAAGATGCCTGTGCTGCATATCTATGCACCACCCCCAGGGGCGGCCCAAGGGGGGTGCGGGGCCATGTGTGGAGACTCGGTGCGGGGCCTCATTTGCATAAGTGACCTTATTTGCATAAATATTTGCATAATGTTACCATACACTAACTTTTAGTAAACATGTCTCTTAATGAGGGTATGGATAAAGAAGACTAAAAGATTTCTACATTACTATAATCCAGTGCCAACCGCCAGGCACATTAGGAACTACTACAAACGCTGCCCATTTAGAACCCATAGCAAACCCGCCGTATCCTGACAGCATTACCAGGACTCACAAAGCACCATACCCTACCTATCAAAAGGCAACACTGCAAATATTAAACCAATACATTTCAGAGAATACTGGGGAAAGAGAACAAGTGGCAATGTCAAATAGGAATTACATAAACAGAATACCTCAGCTCAGTTACACATGCAGAACATAGACCATCATCAAAGAAAGAATCACAATTTAGAAACAGGAAGGCAATAATTAAACTGGGAACCCCAAAAGCCAAACTTGGAATGTACAACAACACTGTAGAAATAAAACTATAAATTAATTTCCTCTTGTTTATTTTACTTATTTATTTAACAATTATTTCTATACCGCTCTTTCCCAAGTATCAAGTGCGGTTTACAATGAACAGTAAGTTATATGGTATGTGAAATAGCATACCTAGTCATTTTACATAGAACAGATGGAACTATTTACAGGTAACAATATAAAGTTTGAACAGTAAACTATTTGAACATATTTACATTGTAGGTATTTATAAAATATATCGTAGATCAATTGTGAATGCACCAAAGCGCAGACGTTAATGATGCACATTTCCCAGAGCTTTCATATTCCAGTTAATAAATTCAAAATAAAGAGATATCTTTCTACCTTTTGTGCATTTTTTTCAGTTGCAATTGCTCCAGTCACTTTCTTCTGGTTTCTTCATGTTTTCTGCTAACTCTCCATCGTCTGCTGTCCATTTGTTCTTTCTTCTCTCTTCTAGTTTTTTTTTTTTCCATTCTCTCTCTCTACATCTGCTTTAACATACTAATCTTTCTCCTTTTGCTCTTTCCTCATTCCAATTTCATCCACACAAATTTTACCCCTCCATCCTCAATCCCCACTTACTCTCCCAATAACCGACCAATTGTAGATTTTTCATCCCTCCCACACAAAATATTTTTCCCCTCTCCATTTTACTCTCCCAGCCCCATCCCATTCTAATCCTCCCCCAACATCAGCTCCCTTCTAGTTCCAGTCTCACCCAGCATCCATTCCCTTCTAGTCCCTGCATCAGCCCATTTCCAGTCCTACCCCCCATCAACCCATTTCCGGTCCTAGCTCCCCCATCCATTTTCAGTCTGAGTTCCTTCATCAGCTCATTTCCAATCCTAGCCCCCCATCAGCCCATTTCTAGTCATTTCCTAGCCCCACCATCAGCCCATGTCAAATCCTAGCTCCCCTCCACTCAGCCCAATTCCAGTCCAAGCCCCCCATGAGCCTACTTCCAGTTCTAGCCCCTCCATGAGTCCATTTCAATTCAAGCCCCCACCACAGCCCATTTCCAATCTTAGCTCCCCCCAACAGCCCATTTCCAGTCCTATCCTAGCTGCTCCATCAGCCCATTTTCAGTCCTAGCTCCCTTCCCTCACAGCCCATTTCCATTCCAAGCTCCCTCCCCATCAGCTATTTGCAGTTCAAGCCTCCCCTTCCACTCAGCCCATTTCCAGTCATAGCAACCCCCCAACCCATTACCAGTCCTAGCCCCCCATCAACCCACTTCCAGTCCTAACCCCCCATCACCCCATTTTCAGTTTAAGCCCCCCCTATAACCCATTACCAGTCCTAACCCCCATCAGCCCACTTCCAGTCTTAACCCCATCAGCTCATTTCCAGTCCTAACCCCCCATCAGCCCACAGCCCATTACCAGTCCTAACCACATCAGCCCACCTCAAGTCCTAACCCCTCCCCATCAGCCCATGTCCTGTCCTAGCCCCCCCATAGCCCATTATCAGTCCTAATCCCCCATAGCCCATTACCAGTCCTAACCCCCCATCACCCCATTTCCAGACAGCCCCCATCAGCCCACAGCCCATTACCAGTCTTAACCCCCCCCAGCCCATTACCAGCCCTAACCCCCCATCTCCGCATTTCCATACAGCCCCCATCAGCCCACAGCCCATTACGTCTTAACCCCCCCCCCATAGCCCATTACCCGTCCTAACCCCCCAACAGCTCACAGCCCATTACCAGTCCTAGCCCCCCCAGCCCATTATATGTCCTAGCCCCCCCTAGCCCATTACCAGTCTTACCCCCCCCCCGAAGCCCATTACCAGTCTTAACACCCCCCCAGCCCAGCCCATTACCAGTCTAAACACCCCCCATCCCAGCCCAGCCCAGCCCCAGTCTTGACACCCCCCCCCAGCCCAGCCCATTACCAGTCTAAACACCCCCCCTGCCCAGCCCCGCCCACCCCCCCCCATTACCATTCTAAAAACCCCCCCAGCCCACCCCTGCCCACCCCATTCCCAGTCTAAACACCCCACCAGCACAGCCCAGCCCAGCCCATTACCAGTCTAAACACCCCCCCAGCCCAGCCCAGCCCAGCCCCAGTCTTGACACCCCCCCCAGCCCAGACCAGCCCAGCCCTTTACCAGTCTAAACACACCCACCAGCACAGCCCAGCCCAGCCCATTACCAGTCTAAACACCCCCCAGCCCAGCCCACCCCAGCCCAGCCCATTACCAGTCTAAACACCCCCCCCAGCCCAGCCCAGCCCAGCCCAGCCCCAGTCTTGACACCCCCCCCCCAGCCCAGCCCAGCCCAGCCCATTCCCAGGCTAAACACCCCCCCCCCAGCCCAGCCCAGCCCAGCCCAGCCTTAACACCCCCCCCCCCATCTCGGCTTATGGCAAATTTAAAATTAAAACAAAAACCTGGCTCTGGCTGCTGCCGCTGCTGCTGCAGCAGCAGCAGAATGGAGTGTCCCGCGGGGCCCCCTCTCCTCGCTGAGCCTCTCTGCAAGGGCTTTCAGATTCGTGAAGGGAGAGTGTCTCCCTCGCGTCTCTGTTAAGCCCGCAGGGGCTAATGGGAAATTTCCCATCAGCCCCTCGCGTCTAAAGGGGCAGATGGGAAATTTCCCATTAGCCCCTGCGGGCTTAACAGAGACGCGAGGGAGACACTCTCCCTTCGCGAATCTGAAAGCCCTTGCAGAGAGGCTCAGCGAGGAGAGGGGGCCCCGCGGGACACTCCATTTTGCCGCGGAGGTCGCGGCAGCAGCCAAAGCCAGCTTTTTTTTTTTTTAATATAATTTTTTAAAAAAGCAGAATGTTCTTTGCGCGGGGCCCCCTGAAACGCGGGGCCCTGTGCAAAGAACATTCTTGCTCAATGGACGGGCCGGCCCTGACCACCCCCATGGTATGCAGATGTATCTCATGCATATTCATGAGGGACAGCATGAAAACATGAAAAGTGTTTGGCACACCAGGACTGGAGTTGGGAACCTCTGCCGTAAAGCAGCAGCCAACAGGGGCAGACACACCCACACCCACAGACTCCATTAGCCAATACCTCCTGGAGAGGCAGGACATTGGGCCCTGCGTGCATCTCCCAATACTAGCACTTGCATATCTTAGCAATGCCACCCTACACCTGGGAATACGGTACACAGCTATGAAAAGATTGCTATGATTACTGGCAGATAGCAATTCCTACGTTAAGCACAGTTTGCTGATTGAGCTCCATCATAGCAACCTTTCTGATGTCTGTGGAGTGTGCTTCAGGTCTGGTCACTGACAGTGTTTACCGCCCTGGGATGTGACCCCCAACAGCATTGCGTACCATATCCATGCCTGCACTGTGCCCAGGACTGGTGTGGTGGCCAGGGCTGCTAAACTCCTCTATAGTAGCACAATGCTGGCATAGGTGTGGGAGTGTGTGTCTGTCTATCCCGTGTGTGGTGGCTGCAAACACCCTCCACAGCCCACACTGCCAGCACTGTTGCCAGTATTGGCCTGCCAATGTGCATAATGAGGAGCAAGGTACCATGGGTATAGCCCGGACAGGGTGGCCTGGCCAGGATGCATCTGCACAGGGCATAGGGCACTGGCTGGGACATTGTAGTGCCCAGCCACCACCTGCACAGACAGGGTGAAAACAGCATGTCCTGCTGGGAGATCACTCTCACCCTGACTGTGCAGTGACCACAGCATGGCTAGGCACCCCCATAGTGCTATATAGTATTTCTCTCATGTGAAATGTATGGGTTTCCTTTTGGGGCCCAGTCACTGATTTATCTGTTTGTTGTGTGTGCTGACATCCCAGTTCTGGGTGCATGCATTTCCACCAGGAACATGGACTATCTAGCAGACTGTCTGCAGCTTGTATGTGTCTTGATGGAGTGCCTTGCAGGGTGCAGCGGCTGAAGGCTTGCTGAAGGAGAATATTAGATAGTGGTGGGGTGCAGCTAAGCATATCCAGGCCTAATGTCTGTTTGCTATTGTGTTATGGATGTGTACAGAGCTGCACTGACTGCCCTGTAGGGTGTCTGTTCCCCTGCAGGACTGGGTTTGATGGTCCCCTCTACCGCCACCATTGCAGGGGGGGGGGGGGGGTAGAATGTGGATCTGTTGGTGGGAGACCCTGTTTACCACCCTCAGCCCTGGAGGAGGAGGAGGAGGAGGAGGAGGAGGAGGAGGGTGGTGGTGGTGGTGGTGGTGGTACATAATCCTCCTAGGGGGTCCATAGGGGCTACACCTGACTGAGACATGCAGATATATCCAAGGTGTGTCTGCAGAAACTACCTATCTCACACATTAGCACTGCTGGGGACCTGCAGCATGGCCTATTTCTGCTATGGAAGGTGCTGTGGACCTGGTGCTGGGTGCCCCACCGCACCCTCAGGGTGAGCACAGTACCCACACAATGTGACGGTGTGTAGCTACTCTGTGCCAGTAACACACATGGTCAATTCCCCCTACCAGGCCGAGGTGCTGTGGGGGTGCATACCCCATCTTGTGTTCATCTGTAGACAGCTGATTTGCATGTGCAGTGCATCATGGGTACAGGTGGGCTAACCCTATCCTGATGACCACAGCAGACTGTTTGTGTGGTGACGTGCAGTCCCTCTGCAGCCAGCCAGGCACTTGCTAGCAGCTGTAGAGCTGTAGCCCACTGGTTACTTCACTGCCTGTGCAGCCAGAAGCCATAGGTTCAAACCCACAGTGGGGTTATTTGATAGGGTTGTCCAAAGCATTGTCTATTTTTAATGTACATTAGTGCTGCCAGCAAAAACACCATCAGCGTACTGTACCCATAAGGTGCCTCAGAGGGCGCTTTATAGGGCGCCCTATAGGGCACCTTATGGTTACCGTCCATATAAGGTGCACTATATGGTATCCTATGGAGCGACTTATAGAGTGCCCTATCGGGGACATTATAGGGTGCCGTGGCGGACAGGGCACTTTATAATGTGCCCTATGGAGTGCCCTATAGTGTGCTTTATGCAGCACCTTCAGTTACGGCACGTGAGGGTGTGTTTGCTGGCAGCAATTAATAAAACACAAATAAAGTGCTGCAGGAAACAATACTTACATATCAAAGCTGATGCCTCAGCCAGCCTTAAGTATTAGGCACACTGGGGATCAAACTCATGACCCCTGTATCAGCAGTCAGTGCCTTAACCATTGTGCTACACTGCTGTTCTTCCTTGCATATCAGCGCACCTACTTAAGATTTTCATACATTTAAATGTACAGGGCTGCCATCACACACAGTGCTATGACCTTGCTGTGCCGCATAGGGTGCCTTAGCGGACAGTGCACTTTAAAATGTGCCCTCTGGGGTACCTTATGGGTGCCTTATGCAGCACCTTATGTTACAGCACTTTGGAGTGTGTTTGCTAGCAGCAGTAATTAAAATAACATTAAAATGCCTCATAATGCAATATTACACATAACAGGTAGTGTTTCAGCCAACCTTATTCATTGGGCACAATGGGGGATTGAACCCATGACCCCTGCACCATCAGTCAGTGTCTTCACCATTGTACTGCAGCTCTGTTCCTTTGTTTGCACATCAGCGCGCCTGCTTATGCTTCCCGCGTGCGTTGCTCATGCGCTACTGTGTGTGGCGCACATTAGCGCGCGATAATCCCGGTTTGCTATGTTAAGACTGAAACGCCCACTCCTTATATGGCATCCTGTACACTAGCGCCGGGCGCACATTAGGACGGTTTAGTAAACATACCCCCTAGTGTATGTTTACTAAACCACGCTAAAGGAGAAAGTGTTCTGTAACGGACATTAACGGGGCACGCGTGCTGTTAACGTGCACTAATGTGCCGTTAGTGCATGTTAACATTGCTTTAGCATGCGTTAATGGGATCGGCAGCATAAAGTGCCCTATGGACAGAGAGTAGGGGGTCAATGAGGGGGGATTGGGAACAAGGTCCTGCTCCCTTAACGATGGCACCTTAATACCAGGAATCTTACCACATATCAAAATCTGTCAGTATGGGTGCATTTTGAGGAGAGAGAGCCTATTTAAATGTCTTCAATGTGCTGCACAGACAGGTGAGCCTAAGAAAGTAATAGTAGTGCCCAAGTATGCATAGCAATAGCATAGTGCCCAAGTATGAAAGGGCACTATGTTGATGGTGCAAATGCAGCAAAGGAGGGTGCATGTGGATCATGGAGTGGGGGCTTTTGATGCACAGGGCAGATTAGACATAAGCACATAGGACCTGAAAATATGCCAGACTATGTCAGACCAATGCATAGTATCCTGTGTCCAACAGTGGCCAATCTAGGTCACAGGTACCTAGCAGTTTCCCCAAAATGACACACAGGATCTACAATGTTTATAATAGGGCAAGCAGTGCATATCCCGGGTCTTCTTTAACAATGGTTTATGGAGCCTCCCCAGGAACCTCTCCAAACATTTTTTAAACACAGCTACACTAACAGCCTTTATTACATCCTCCGGTAATGAATTTCAGGGTTTGATAATACATTGACTGAAAAAATATCTTCACCTAGTAGTCCTAAAAGGGTTACACTGTAGCCGCATTACATGTCCCCTAGTCTTTCTACATTCTGATGGGATAAACAATTGACCTACGTTTACACGTCCCACTCCAGACAATATTGGCAGGCGGTGATGCGGTCCTTAGAGAGACAGATGGTTGTGGTGGGGGATGAGTGGCCATCCATGTATGCCTCCATAACCCCCCCCACTCCCACTGTACCTGCACCCTTAATACCTGCCGACCCACATGTTGGCTGGCCTGGGACTGCGCACCACCAACACTGACAGCACATGGTCGTGTCAGCATGGTGTGGGGGGTGTTGGCAGAGGGGGCAGCGGACCAAGGCCATGCCCTGCCCCAGTGTGCCATGTGCAGTGCAACATGGGCCAAGGTCTGTCTGATGGGAAGCACGCCAGCCTCAGGGACTGATGTGACCATGTGGCAGCATTGTGATGCACTGCACACAATTGGTAGTGGGTCACAGTTTTGGGTCCTGGCTGTGGATCATGCAGTGTATGTCCCTGTGGCTAGTTCTTTATCCCACAGTACAGGTACAACACCAACATTTGCAACCCCCAATGAATCGGTGAACAAGGGTACAAACACCCACACTGGCAGACTCCACTACCCTCAGCTGAATGGAGAGTCAGGCTGACAGCACTGGCACACTGAGTGGGTGTTAACATCAGAATGTACTACTAGCTCCTGCACAGGGAGCACAATTTAACAATGCCTGAGCTGAGATTGGGACCAGAGTGGCAGGCAAGAATGCCAACCATCCCCATTTTTTATTTATTTATTTATTTAATTTTATTTTTTTATTTACATTCTCTTATATGCCGTGCTATTCTGCATCAGTGCGGTTTACATTGAACAAACTGAAATTACATTGAACAGGGCATTATAACTTGGAGATAACTATTTTACAGGGAACATTTGCACAGTGAGTCGATATGAGTGTGTGTGTGTATGTTTATATGTCTATTCATTGTTTTGTGGCTTTCTACTCCTCACTGAGCCTCACAGTGCCTAAGTTGTTTCCAGCATTAGCCTGCAAATGTGCATGATGAGGAGCAAAGTATTTTGGGTATGGGCTGAAACAGGGCAGATTGGCCAGGATGTGTCTGCATCGGGTGTGGATCAATGGCTGGGACATCATAGCACCCAACTGCCAACTGCAAGGACCGGGTGGCCACTGACTGAGCAGTGACCATGGCATGGCTATGTATGACAGTGTGTGCCATATAATGGGGCATTGTGCTATATAGTGTTTCGGTCTAGTGATGTGTGTATTTCCTGTTCTGGAGGCCCGATCACTGAACCAGCTGCTGGGTGTCCATGGTTGCATATTGTCCCCCGCAGCCCCCTCTGGTGGCGGCGTAGTGGTTCCACCGGGGCTGGGGAGCGCATAAGATTAGGGGTATTAGGGTTGGCCTGTTGCGAGGGTCATGAGGTAGCGGCCCTCTGTGCCGACCTCGTTGCCAACTTCCCAATAAAGCGACTTTCAGCCAAGTGTAGGGAAAAAGGAAAAAGGCTTTTATTTCACCTTTACGCAAAATGGTTCAAAATATGCGGTTAAGAAAATAACAGGGCTGTATCATTCCTTGTATCAGGTTCAACTCACACAAAACGTTCAAAATAACATTGTTAATCTTCACAGAAACTTAAAACATAAAGCATCCTGTATTCACTTCATACATTCTGTTGCTCCAAACAGCTTAAAGCTTTCCTACTGTACAATAAATACAATCCATGGGTTCATCTGCCTCATCAACCTCAGATTCCCCTGGCATCCATTCCATCTCTGAGGGGTCTGAGTCTGAAACCTCAGGAGGGTTGAATTCAGGCTTTCTGAAAGCATGCCACACTGTGTTCCAATGCTGGTTTGTCAGCTTGGGGCGTCGGTTTTTGGCTGTGGTATAGAACCCTGGCTGTTCATGTGCTACAGGTTTGAAAGTTCGCTTGTCCCAACCTTTAGCATTACTAGCTTTCTTCTTGGGGGGATTATCAGTTACTTTTTGCATAAAAGTGTCCTTATCATACAGATAAAACTCATTCTTTTGTTTCTCTCTTGTGCTAGGTTTAGACAAGCAATCGCAGGCAACAACTGTTTTACCTTTAAACTTCCTGCAGTCTCTTACAGGAAAGGCTTGAGGCCTAGCCTGATTGTCCTCCAATTCTTGCTGGCTCAAGTATTCCCAGTGTATCTTTCTTTCTTTAGAGTGGGGAGAAACTTCTCTGAGGCATGGCTGCAGCTGATGCGCTTGTCCTTTACTTCCACCCCTGTGGCAGTTGGCTAATGGCCGCGCCCTCTCAGCTCTTCCCTGTTCCCCAGGCCTCTGAGTTTTCCACTCCTCCTTCAGGTTACTTCTATAAAAATCTTTCTCTCCTTGGGTATTCTTTTCAGCTGGATATCTCTTTCTCAGATTGTGTCCCAGCCCTTCTCCCTGGATAGGGCTTTCTCTCAGGCTGGAAGGGAGAGCACCTCCTTCCTTGGCTGCTCTCTGCAGTGCTGCTTCTTCCAGTTGTCTCTGGCCTGCTCTCCGGCCTGCTCTTTGGCCTTCCTCTAGGCCTGCTCTTTGGCCTTCACCTCGGCCTGCTCTCTGAGTTACTCCTTGGCCTGCTTCTCGGCCTACTCTCTGGCCTGCTCCCCAAGTTGCTTCAACTCCTCGAGCTGCTCTGGGTCTGAGACCGACTCCAACTCTGACTCTGACTCTCTCCAATTCTCTGTCCCTGCTTAAATCGGGACTAACTGATTCTAGATCAGGGGTGGGCAAACCTGGTCCTGGAGGGCCGCAGACCAGTCAGGTTTTCGGGATATCTCTAATGAATATGCATGAGATATATATGCATTACAGATATCCTGCCAACCTGACTGGTTTGTGGCCCTCCAGGGCTGGATCTGGAGACCCCTGCCTTACACCTCTGTCATTTAAGATTGTGAGTGGACAAGGTGCAGATGTCCAAGACATCAAAAAGGTTATATAGAATTTGTCACAGTCCTCCTCACTTCTCACCACCACCAAAAAATTGTCTATTAGACCACTTTTTGGTGGTGGTGAGAATCGAGGAGGAATGTAACACATTCTATATACCCTTTCGATGTCTAGGACATCTGTACCTTGCCCACTCACGATCTTAAATGACAGAGGTGTAAGGCAGGGGTCTCCAAATCCAGCCCTGGAGGGCCACAAACCAGTCAGGTTGGCAGGATATCTCTAATGGATATATATCTCATGCATGTTCATTAGGGATATCCCGAAAACCTGACTGGTCTGCGGCTCTCCAGGACCGGAAGTGCCCACCCCAGTTCTAGATCCTGCCCATAGAGGCGTGGTTCCTCTGCTTCCAGGCTGGCTCTCCTGCTCCCTCTATGTGGACCTTCAGGAAATTGCATGTGAAGCTTGTTTTTTTCAAAATTTAAAACTTTTTTTCTTTCTGCCAGAGGGTCCGCTGTATCACAATATGCAATGTGGATTGTTGTCATATGCATGGTTGGGACACCCAGTGCCTCTCCTTGCTCCTATCCAATTCCAATAACAACAGAACACACCACACCATCACCAAAAACTTTCTATCCATCCCAACATCTAAGAGAACATGTAGACAAACTACTTGTAATCGTGCATTCTCCCTTTATGCCCCCTCTATCTGGAATGCCCTACCATATGAACTACGGAACTGTCCCAATCACCCCGAATTCCAGAAGAAATTGAAAACCCATCTCTTCCAAGAATACTTTTCCCTACTTATATAATTCCCTCTAACCTCCTATATAACCCTCCATGTAAATAGCCCTTTAAGCCTCCATGTAAATAGTTCTTAAGCCTGCACAAGGAGTAAGTTTCTTGTCAATCATGTATACTGTGATCCTTATTGTTACAATGTATTCAGTTGAAATATACTGTCTGTTATGTTCCTTGTAAACCGTCTTGAATTGTAGAAAGTCGGTATATAAAACCTGTTAAATAAATAAATAAAAACCCGTGGTGGGCAGTGGGTGAATGCTAGACCTGGGAAGTGAGGTGTTCCGGGTTTATTACTGGTAGAGCCAGCAGGACCCTAGTAACAGCCCCATGCAAGTCTAGAGGCCCCTCCCCCTAGTAGCTGGCAGCCATGGCATCAGCATTGTAACACTGGGTATTGCAATGCACTGTTCTAGGTGGGTCCTGGTCTAAGAGGGCCAATGTGACGGGAACATACAGCAAGAAACAAGGTGACTAGCATAATCACACTATACACACTGGTGGTGATGGGTATCTGCAGTAGAAACTATATCTAGCACTGCGGGTACAGGAGACTTGTTGCTGGGTGCCCATCCTCACCCTCAGGGTGACTGCGGAAACCACTCTGTAGCATGGTTTGTAGCTGTGCTATGCTTGTATCACACACTGTCAGTGCATCTTACTGAGCTGAGGTGATAGATACGTGCATTCTCCATTTGGTGATCAGCTGTAGACTGCTGTTCTGCATGTGCACTGCATCATGGGTACTAGAGGGGGCTACCCTATACAGGCACACACAGCAGACATTTTAGGCGGTGACCTGTAGTCTCTTTGTATTCAGCCATTGCTGTGCAGAGAGGTGTGGAGGTGTAGACTACTGGTTAATTCACAGTCTCCGTAAACAGGGTGACTGTGCTACTCAGATCATTTTCATGTCTTTAACAGTCATGGCTCTGCAGATCAGTGCTGCCAGTCCATACCACCCTCTCCTCAGCCACCATCTGTCCTTCATTCCATCTATCTGCCTCTGTTGGCTGTGTACAGTCCTGTCTTCTTGTGCAGACTGCTACTCCATGACCTACACTTGAACCATTTTCTGCATTATGGCTCTTTGTGTTCACCTCTCCTGTGCCTGACCTGCAAGTAACCACTACAACTCTGTCCTCCTGTTGCTGCAACCATCCTGCTCTTTCTGTCTTCCCCATCCTATGCCACACACTGTCACTGCAGCACTTTACATTGGCACCACCCTGTGTATCAGTACAGCTGCCTCCCACATGCACATCCACTTTACTGGCTGTCAAATAGGGTGCCCACAGACATGGAAGGTCCATCAACTCCCACCTGTTCTTCCTTCCAACACCAGTACATTGACATTCCTTGGTGCTCTATCCAGTGTTTGGGTTACAGCCTTTTTCCTGCCTTAAGATGCATGTTTCCATCTTAGGGCACCTTGTCTCTGCTTAGGATGCCTTCTCCCCTGTTAGGGCACTTTATCTCCTGTTAAGGCACCTTATCTCATGTTAAGACACCTTATCTCCTGTTAAGGTGCCTTACCACATCTTAAGATGCCTTGTCTCTCCTTAGGGTATCTTGTTATCTTACCACACTTGGTCCTGTTAACTCATGTTAAATGGCCCAAGGCACCCTAATGCCAGAACAACCCCCTCCCTGCCCACTGCCTTATATGGCTTCAGGCACCTTAACACTGCCCTTACCGCTGGTGACTTCACTGCGGTTTAGTAAACATACCCTCTAGAGAGAAAGTGTTGCGAAATGAGGGATCCTTTAGAAAAGGAATATTGTAGAGAACTTAGGTTCCCTTTTCTAAAGTTTGCTAAGATTTTACATTTAATATGCAAAAAAATGCATGTTAAGTGCAATGCCTCTGCGTTAGCTGTCGGGGTGTGTCTAGCATGCTCTCAGCAGTTAATGTGTGACGGACTACCATAGCGTTTGGTGCAATAACGCGGTTGCATCTAATTGCCACATTGCCCTCATGCTAGTGGCAATGTGCTCTCCATGCCCCCACTCTGCCCATCCCATGCCCCATCACATGATAGCTGATTACTGTGCAATTTACTGTGCAGTCTCTGGCATGCCCCGACATTAAAAGAAATGGTATCCAGTTACCAAGCTTTAGTAAAAGGGGCCATTTGTTGCTACTATAGGCTGCAGATGTCAACTAGTAACAGGAATCATATCAATAACAGATTGGATAAAGCCTCCACTAAGCTTCAGCAAGCTTTTGTGCTGCTACAGTATCTTCCTTAACAGGAAAAAGTAAACAAGAGTTCCTTGAAGATAGCAACAAACTTTCCAGTAGTGAATTTGCTCAATTTGTCCAAGAAAAAATTGTTCAATTACAGCAATCTTCTGCTGGGTATCAGAGGATTCAGACTAATGTCAGTCAGTCCATGGCCAGTGGCAGATAATAATGCAGCAATTGTGACCTCTGCTGCTACAATGAAGCCAGCTGAGCATTCATTTGGGAATGTAGTAATGGATCTTATTTCCAGAACTTGTGTAGAGGAAGGAAACAGAACTTGGACTTCCTTCCATGCAGTTTCTTGCCTGGAAGTGCAACGTACAATCCACGAGATTCACTCCTCAGCTGGGTTATTAGATCATGCTCTAGTATGGTGTTTGAAATCAGTGGTGGATTAGATATCTATGGAGGATGTTTGCTAAAGTGCAGTAGCTGATTGTGCACAGTTTTGAGCATGGTTGGGCATGCTGCAGCAAGGAGCATGTGCGGCAAATGCCATGCACTAAAACACCTGCAGTACTGCAGCAACACGTGAGTAAGTGGGGTCAAGGTGGAGACTGGGTGGACAGAGGGCAGAGTCAGGTTTGCGGCTGTGGTGGTCATGCACTAGCAACAGAACCATGATGCTGGCATGACCACAGCTAACACCAGTCTTGACCAGTCACTAGCTGCACTCACCATGCTCCCATGCGCCAACAACATGGTTCGGATGCATGGTTTATACATGAATGATAAGAAATATGAAGAAGAGAAGCCAGGGCTAACACATTGAAACAATAGGGTGCCAATAGGAGAAAGGAGTTGAATAGCAAGGCACACATCTAGGCCATCATTTTGGGTAGACTGCATGGTACAGCTGACATGGTGGTAAAATACACCAGTCTGACAACCTGAACACCAGGGCCTGCAGATCTGCAGTCACCCTGCTAGAACAGTGGGCAAACATTCACAGCAAAAGCTGTCCACATCTGTATATGTTTTTGATAGGTTTCAGAGGTGGTATTTTGTGCTGTGGAGGAGTTAGGGGATAGGGTCTTTGCTCCTTGCTGCAGTCAGTACTTGCCGCAGAGGCAGAATTGGAGCCAGAAGAATACAATGGGGGGAGGGACATGAAAATTAGGTGATGCACTTCATGGCTAAATTATGGTTTGGCAGCATGTGTTGGGGTGCACATAGCGCATGACAGTGACTACATGCACTTGGAGGACCATGGCTCTGCATGGGCCATGTACCTTTGGACTAATGGCCCCTCACCCTGACTGAGGGAGGATATGACTGAGGCCTACCAGCTCTGAGCAGCAACATCATAATACTTCTGTCACTGAATATGGGCCTCTAGTGTTTGACCTCACTGAGCAGTGTCCTTCTGCATTGAGGTTGTAGAAATCCATGGATCTTGGTGGTGGTGGTGGTGGTGGTGGTGGTGATGATGGTGGGGTTGGGGGGGGTACTTTTTGAATTTCCTAAACCTGGTGAGCTGTGACTGTTGGGGTGATCCTCCTTGGGGCTGTATGGGATTTACCACCTCCATGTGCTGTATTCCCAGAACCCTTCCTAGAAAGAACTCTTCATTGGTGGATAGCTACGTATGATGCCCCCTCCCCTCCCCTCCCCTCTCCTCTCCCCTCCCCTCCCCTCTCCTCTCCCCTCCCCTCTCCTCTCCCCTCCCCTCTCCTCTCCTCTCTCTCTCTTTATAGCTAATAGACCACAGAAGCAAGTGTTCTATATAGTGCCCTCCCCCCCCATATGTATAAGCTGATTGCATTTGGTCTCCAGCCCAAGCATCTTGCACTGTGTTCTTGTGGTCACTGTAGCCTAGGTGAACAGCCACCCTTGTTGTCTCAGATTGAGAGGTCTATATCCCTGTCCCCCATAATGGATATGGTAGACGTCCTGCATGATCCCAAACATGGCCTTCTGAATCTTCAAATGCCACATTCTCACCCTATCACCTATGATTTGAGATGAGCACATATTCTCTGCATGTGCTTGCTTTCTGATTTGCATGCCCCACTCTTTTGTACTTAGCCCTGTGCTCTGAGTTGTGCTGGCTGTGCAGCCCACTCCCAGTCATCAGTCTGTTCTAGACTGGCGAATTGCTACGTTCCTGTATGAGTGCTAGGGGTGCAGTTCACACTGTCCACAGTGAATCCAAGGCCCACAGATGCCTCAGTATCATGCTTGTAGCATTCTATTTTCCAGTGGAGACTGTGCACATTGTGTATGTACTGGGCCATCAGTTTGCTACTACCTCACTAGTGCCACACCTAGCACAGCGGTGGTAACATACTGTGGCCAGGCCCCTTGTACAGTCAAACCTCGGTTTTCATGATTAATCCGTTCGAAAAGTCTGACTAAAACCGAAACGTATGAAAACTGAAGCAATATTTCCCATAAGAAATAATGTAAATCCAATTAATCCGTTCCAGACACCCAAAAATATTCACAAAAAATACATTTTATAGAGAATAACTATATTTTTACATACAGAAAACAATGAGAAATAAATATAAATGACTAATGAAATGGATAAATGAACATTTAACATCACTGAAAGCAAGCTAAGTACAGTACTGTACAGTACAGTATGTTAACATCTGGCCTTAGCCACCCCTGACAAGCTGCTGTGCCCAGCTCTCTTCGGAATCACATTGAATTCAGTCCATTAAAATACCTTTACATTATCTGCTCAATGCTTCAGAATGGCAGAAAATCTTAATGATATAGCTTCAGACGTACCCTGCAAGAGAAAGAACTGCCTCCCATATTCATGCAACATTTCCTGCTTACGTTGACAGCTTTTCTTCCCTGCTACCGGGACAAAATCTCAGTCAAAAGACGTTGAAAACCGAAGCAATGCATGAAAACCGGGACAAAATCTCAGTCAGAAAAGACGTTGAAAACCGAAGCGTATGAAAACCGGGGCAAATGAAAACCGAGGTTTGACTGTATTTACCATTGCCACTGGGCTCCAGTGCAGTACTAACTTGCTCCCTACCACCCTTCAGTAAACACACCCTCATGTTTTTGATTGTCCTATTGAATTTCTCCTTATCCGAGCGAATGATGTCTGATGTCATTGAGCAGGCAATTATTACACCTGTTCTGAAAAAAGATCTAGTGGCACTTTTTGATTAGCAGACTTTAGACCTATTTCTAATCTCTCATTTGTGACAAAAGTATTGGAAAAGCTAGTGCTGAATTAATTATCTAGCTATTTCTCTAGCCTTCAGTCTCTGCATCCGACACAGTCTGGCTATCAATCTGATTATAGCACTGAGACAATGTTTCTGACCATGGTCAGCAGTACCAGCTTAAAGGCAGTTCAGGGATTCAATGTCCTCCTTCTTCAGTTACATTTATCAGCAGCATTTGATATCGTTCATCATGGACTTTTACCACTGTGGTTGCAACAACTGGGCAGGTGAGATGCAGCCTTGCAGTGGTTCACATTTTATTTAACTGATCAGTCACAAGCAGTTTCTTGGGGAGAGTTGGTGTCTACTTTTTGTCTGGTGAAAAGTCGAGTTCTACAAGGCTCTTTGCTGTCCCAATTTTGTTCAGTCTTTATTTGTCACCATTGGCTTGGGTTATTGTCTCCTTCAATGTAAATTTTTATTTTTTTGCTCATGATACCTACACTTCCTCTGGTGAGAAACCAGCAATTGAGGATTCAAACAAATGTTTGCAAGCCATCGAAGACTGGCTGTCATCTCAGATTGGTACTGAACCAGTCTAAATCAAGGGGCATGTGATTGTCTTGTTCCTGCAATCTTTTGTTTGACTTATCAGTGCTAAGAGGAGTCACAATATCATAACTGATTGTTAAGCTTAAGAGTGACTGTTGGCAGTAAGCTAAGATTGGACAATTACATTAGCAAAGTTGTGCATGCTTGTTTTTACTCTCTTCATATGATGAGGTTGAAGGCATTTTTTATGGCTAAGGGGGGCTAGTTACTAATATACAAAAAAATACTTCAGCGTCATTTACCACATGGGTCAATAACCTGTAGCAACTCAGTACTGCAAGCCATAGTAAATAAATACTGCAGCCTGGGATTGATCTCACAAGTTGCATTATTTTGCTCCCCTGGAGCACTGGGCTGCTAAAGTCTGGGCTGATGCTCCCAGGGGGCCTTTCCTAATGGGGCTAGTATGGCAAGAAAAGACCTGGTCTGAGGGTACCCCCTCCCCCAAAAGCCAAAAGACCCCCCCAAATGTCTCTCTTTGATCCTCCCAAAGAAAAAACTACAAACACCCTCTCCTACAAAGATACCCCTTCCTGATCCTCAATTAGCAATCCACCCCCTGAAGGTTATCCTTGGCCTATCTTAATGTAGCCATGATCATCCAGGGGAGGCTGGCAGGAGCAATCTCCTCTTGCTGCTGGTGTTGCTGGCACATGTGGTCCCTTTACACAAAAGCAGAAATAAGGATGAGATTGAAAACTACAGGCCGGTTAGTCTAACCTCTGTGGTGAGTAAATTATTGGAAACACTGCTAAAATAGAGAATAGTGAGATTTCTGGAGCACAATGGATTGCAGGATTTGAGGCAGCATGGGTTTACCAGAGGCAGGTCTTGTCAGACAAATCTGATTAATTTCTTTGACTGGGTGACCAAGGAGTTGGACCGATGGAGAGCCCTAGATGTGGTGTACTTAGATTTCAGTAAAGCCTTTGAGACCTTTCTACACAGGTGACTTATAAACAAATTGAGCACCCTAGAGATGGACCCTAAAGTGAGTGACTGGGTTTGAAATTGGTTGAGTGGGAGGCGACAAAGGGTACAGGTAAATGGAGCTCATTCTCAGGAGAAGGATGTTACCAGTGGTGTGCCACAGGGATATGTCCTTGGTCTGATTTTTTTAAACATTTTTGTTAATGATATAGCGGAAGGGCTATTGGGTAAGACTTACCTCTTTGTGGATGATACCAAAATCTGCAATAAAGTAGACACCCAGGAAGGAGTAAAAAACATGAGTAGGGATCTAGCTAAGCTGGATCAAGAATTTGGCAGCTGGTCAAGAATTTGGCAGCTGAGATTTAATGCTAAAAATTACAGGTTCATGCATTTGGGGGGCAGAAATCCAAGGGAGCAGTACAGTATAAAGGGTGAAGTACTTTTATTGATTTATTTAGTTATTTAACTGGTTTTAATATACCATTTTTCTACCAGTCAAGACGATTTACATTGAACAATAAAAATGGTGTACATAGATTAGTGGGGCATGCAAAGTTATATTGAACGTATTAAACGTAGAACAGCAAGTAACAAGGGGGGTTGAGGGAGCATGCAGGATCATAACTTTAGAACTTATGTTACAACGAGCTTATGATGCAGTAATGAGGTTATGAAACAATGAGCTTATGCTACATTGAACTTTTGATGTGATGGGCTTTTGATATGATGATCTTATGATACAGTGAAGAAGAGGTTGCTCAACTTAGGGGCATGTTTACTAAAACCCCGCTAATGTGCGGGCCGCGCTAGTGTGCGGGTGCCATATAAGGAGTGGGCGTTTCTATCTGAAAAAGAAAAAACGGGATTTAAATATGCGCTAAGGTGCGCGGTGCCCATGTGCGCCCCGCACATTAGCGCATGAGAAAGCTGCATGGGAGGCATAAGTGGCACGCTGATGTGCAAGCAGAAGAGCAGAGCCACAGCACAATAGTGAAGACACTTACCAATGGTGCAGGGATCAGGGTTTCAATCCCCCACAGTGCCCAATGAAGATGGCTGGTTGAGGCATTACTTTATGAGCCAGTGTAATAGTGGGCAGCATAAGGCGGCGCGCTGATGGGCATAAGGCAGCGCGCTATTGCTTTGGCAGGCATATTAATATTGGGCAGCATAAGGCGGCACGCTGATGCTCAAGCACAAGAACAGAGCCACAGCACAATGGTTAAGACACTGACCAATGGTGCAGGGATCAGGGGTTCAATCCTCACAGTGCCCAATGAACAAGGCTGGCTGAGGCATTACATATTATAGGGAAGATTGCTTTAGGAGGCGTTTATTTTAATTATCACTACTTGCAAATGCACTCTCAAAGCGTGTTAACATAAGGCGCCCCATAAGGCACATTTTAAAGTGCACTATCCACCAACGCACTCTAGAATGTTGCTTAAAGGGCACTTTATAGGGTGCCATATGAGGTACCGCAAGGTCAGAGTACTGTTTTTGATGGCAGCACTGTGCAGTTCAAGGAATGAAAAGCATAAGTAGGTGCGCTGACATGCAAGGAGGAGCAGCAGTGGAGCACAATGGTTAAGGCACTGACTGCTGATACCGGCGTCATGAGTTTGCTCCCCAGGGTGCCTAATACGTAATGCTGGCTGAGGTATCAGCTTTGCAATGTATGTTTTGTTTCCTGCAGCACTTTATTTTTATTTTATTAATTGCTGCCAGCAAACACGCCCTCACGTGCCATAATTGAAAATGCCGTATAAGGCACCCTATAAAGCACTCCATAGGGCACATTATAAAGTGCACTGTCCGACACGGCACCCTAAAATGTCCCCTATAGGGCACCCTATAAGTTGCTCCACAGGATAACGTATAGTGCACCTTATATGGACGGTAACCATAAGGTAACCTATAGGGCGCCCTATAAAGCGCCCTCTGAGGCACCTTATGGGTACAGTATGATGAGGGTGCTTTTGCTGGCAGCAAAAATGTACATTAAAAAGAGATAATGCTTTGGGCAGCTCTATCAAATAACCCCACTGTGGGTTTGAACCCATGAACTCTAGCTTCATATGCAGTGAAATAACCATTGGGCTACAGCTCTATAACTGCTAGCAAGCCCCTGGCTGGCTGCAGAGAGCCTGCACGTCACCACACAGACAGTCTGCTGTGGTCAGCTGGATAGGGTTAGCCCACCCATACCCATGATGCACTGCACATGCAAATCAGCTGTCCACAGAGAAACAAAAGATGGGATATGCACCCCCACAGCACCTGGGCCTGGTAGGGGGAAGTGACCATGTGCACCCCCACAGCACCTCGGCCTGGTAGGTGGTACTGACCGTGTGTTTTACTGGCACAGAGTAGCTACACACCGTCACATTGTGTGGGTACTGTGCTCACCCTGAGGGTGCGGTGAGGCGCCCAGCACCAGGTCCACAGCACCTTACATAGCTGAATGAGGCCATGCTGGAGGTCCAAAGCTGTGTGCTAGGTAGTTTCTGTAGAAACACTCTGGCTATCTCAATCAGGCGTAGCCCCCATGGACCCCTAGGTGGGCTGCGCACCACCACCCCCACCAGGGCTGAGAGTGGCAAACAGGGTCTCCTATCAACAGATCCACATTCTACCTCCCTGCAATGGTGGCAGTAGAGGGGACCATCAACCCCAGTCCTGCAGGGGAACAGATACCCTACAGGGCAGTCAATGTAGCTCTGTACATAACCATAACACAATAGCAGACAGACATTAGGCCTGTATATGCTAAGCTACACCCCCACCCCCACCCCCACCATCTGATATTCTCCTGCAGCAAGCCTTCAGCCACTGCACCCTGCAAGGCACTCCATCAAGACACATACCAGCTGCAAACAGTCTGCTAGTTAGTCCATAGTGCATGCTCCTGGTGGAAATGCACACACAACAAGCAGATAAGTCAGTGACTGGGCCCCAAAAGGAAACCCATACATGTCACACAAAAGTAATGCTATATAGCACTATGGGGTGCCTAGCCATGCTGTGGTCACTGCACAGTCAGGGTGAGAGTGATCTCCCAGCAGGACATACTGAGGTCACCCTGTTTGTGTAGGTGGTGGCCGGACACTAAAATGTCCCACTCCGTGCCCTATGCCCTGTGCAGATGCACCCTGGCCAGGCCACCCTGTCCGGCCTATACCCATGGTAGCTTGCTCCTCATTATGCACATTGGCAGCCCAATACTGGCAACAGTGCTAACAGTGTGGGCTGTGGAAGGTGTTTGCAGCCACCACACACTGTATAGACAGACAGCCACCCCCACACCTATGCCAGCATTGTGCTACTATAGAGGAGTTCAGCAGCCATACCCACTACACCAGTCCTGGGCACAGTACAGGCATGGATATGGTATGCAATACTGTTGGGGGTCAATCCCCAGGGTGGTAAACACTGTCAGAGACCAGACCTGAAGCACACACCGCAGACATCAGAATGATTGTTATGATGGAGCTCAATGAGCAAACTGTGCTTAACGTAGGAATTGCTATCTGCCAGTAATCATAGGAAACGTTTGATAGCTGTGTACCGTATACCCAGGTTAGGGTGGCATTGCTAAGGTATGCAAGTGCTAGTATTGGGAGATGCAGGCAGGGCCCAATATCCTGCCTCTCCAGGAGGCATTGGCCAATGGGGCCTGTGGGTTTGGGTGTGGGTGTGTCTGCCCCTGTTGGCTGCTGCTTTACGGCAGAGGTTCCCAACTCCAGTCCTGGTGTGCCAAACACTGTTCGGGTTTTCCATGCTGTCCTTCATGAATATGCATGAGCTACATCTGCATACCATGGGGGTGGTGCATAGATATGCAGCACAGGCATCTTTATTAGAGGCAGCATGGAACCTGAATGGTGTCTGGCCCTCCAGGACTGCATTTGGGAGACTCTGCTCTAGGTAATGTGCCTGTTTATGGTGTATGTGGTCGGTGGGGTAAAATATAGGCGTATTAACCATGCGTATGTTCTCAGCAATAAAGGTTTGTCCTTACTATCACGGTTTAGTAGTGGGAAAAATATGTGGACTGGATTGGCAGCAGCCCCAGCTGGGATTTGAACCTGTGACCTTCTGTCCTTGCACACACTGTCTGTGTGCACTGCAACACCGTGTTGCCACAGATATGCTGTACTCTCTGGGGAGTCCATGACTGTACATCCGACAGAGCCTGTCTGTTGCAGTGGACAGTGCCAGCCTGCACAGGCCTAGGCCACTGTCTGTTGTGGCTAGCAGCCACTGCCCCCTCCACCACCTGTACCCTTCCGCCATCATGCTGACATGTCCTCATCTTGGAAAAAGCATATGACCTGAATGAGTTGTGGCACTCCAGGACTGCATTTGGGGGACTCTGCTGTAGATAATGCCCATTGTTATGGTGTGTATGCGGTGTAGGGTAAAATATAGGTGTTTGAACCATGCTTATGTTCTCTGCAATAAAGGAGTGTCTTTACTATCTCTGTTTAGTGGTGGGTAAAATATGGGGACTGGGTTGGCAGGAGCCCCAGCTGGGATTTGAACCTGTGATCCTCTGGTCCCACAGACACGGGCTGTGTCCGCTGCACCACACTGTGACCACAGAGACAGTACAGTCCCTGGAGATAGGAAACCTGGCCGAACGAGTCAGAAACCCTGCTCTGCACAATTTTACTGTGGGCTCATTCACCTTGTATGGAGACAAAAGGGCAAATAAACCTCAAAAATGACCTCGACAAAAGGGGAAAAAAACATAATCCAGCTGGCCAATAGTGATATCAATGGGCAACATTAAAAAACACTCCCAGGAAAGCTCCAAATAAAATGAAATGATTATTGCAGGGTCTACGGAGCGTAGACCCTTCCAAAAATCATTTCTTTTTTTTTTGGAGCTTTCCTGGGAGTGTTTTTTAATGTTGCCCATTGATATCACTATTGGCCAGCTGGATTATAATTTTTTAGAATTTTGTTGTGGTCATTTTCAAATTTTTATTTGCTATTTTGTTCTGTGCACATGTATCACACTGCTCACGTTTTGTAGGTTTCCCCGGTTTTGCTGTACATTGCTGACGGAAATGGTTTCTCTTCCCTTTAAATCGGCTCTAACGCGAGGTTTTCACTCGCGGTATTTTTAAGCTGGAATTTCAGCCCTGCTCCTGTGCGGGGAGCCTCTCTCCTCCCACTCTCCACCCATTGACCCCGTCCCTCCGCCCCTCGGGAGCCTTCCTCCGCCCTCGGAATGCCTTTCCACGCCTCTATCGCACTGAGTGCGCTGTGCACTTGTGCGGGCCCGTTAGTGTAGCGTGCACGTGTGTGGGGCACAAAAACGCACTATTAGCGTGCGCTAAGTTACCTTAGCGCACGCTCAAGTGCGCCCCGCACAATTGCGCGGTTTAGTAAATATACCCCTTAGTGTGAGGCTAGATGTCAGTTGGCAGATTATGGGGAGGGGAAATGGGGATGATTGGTGAGAGTGGTGAGAGTGGTGGGTGTTCATGTTGGGAGTCAGTTGTGAGGGATAGTCCATAGTGCTCTTCAAAAAGGTGTGTTTAGAGATGTTTTTTGAAGACATTGTGTGATCGGATGTTCTGTAGTGTGGGAGGTAAAGAGTTCCAGAGGATGGGAGTATAAAATTTGAAGGTTCTCATATGTGCACGTTCTGAGCTTTTGCGTGTCTGAGGTGGGGGAAGAAGCAGGATTGTCTGTGCTTTGACATTTTCACAACATTCTCAATCAATAGTTAATATTCTTAAACAAGAATGGCATCTTCTTACTACTTTAGCAGCCTTCAATACTAAACGGATAATGATTGCATATAAAAGGAATTCAAACTTGGCAAACATTCTAGTCCCGTCGGCCCTCATGAAAACTCATGTGCCCCCCAAGATCAAGGGACACTACAGCTGTGGGAACTGCTCTGTCTGTTTGCACACTATTACTGCCAAAAAATAGTTTTACAAATCCCAAGACAGGACATAAAATATATTTACATGATTATACCAACTGTAGATCTCCAAATGTAATATATCTTATACAGTGCCCATGCAACTTGGTATATATAGGAAAAACCACAAGAGAAGTACGTACGCGGATCATTGAGCACCGGAGTTGCATTCAGAGGAAGATCCCTGACAAACCTTTGGTATCACATTGGATTTCAGCAGACCACAAGATTAGTGACCTGAAATATTTGGTTTTAAAAATGGTGAGACCACATTGGAAAGGAGGAGACATGAACAGGGTTTTATTAAAATTGGAGCAGAGGTACATTTATGAGTTCAAGAGTATCGATCCACATGGTCTAAACCAGGAAATTGACCTTTCGGTTTTTCTATAAACAATCGATTTTAGAACATCTAGCATCCTGGTTAGGTTTTTGCTCCTTTAATTTTTAAAGCACTAGCATGATCCCTTCAGTCAACAATAATCAGTACTCTATTACACGGTCAGTTTCATTGCTAGTCTTTTAGACGGACCAATAGGCTGGATACAATAGACAGGCTCCTCCCACTACAATCTCCTCCTCTTTTGGCGTGAATGGCAGCATTTATCATTTCCATCCTGTGGTCATTCGGGTTTCATTTCGTGGAGTTTAAAGCAACTGATAGCGTTCTTCGCTCTTCAAAGGTAACCCTAATTTTGTAAATTGTAGGCTAGGTTGCACCTTTAATTTTACAAGTACATGGATCACGATAAGTTGTTATTTTGCAAATAATCCACAGTGTTTTAACAGGGTTTAGCTAATACTTTGATGTGACACTCACAGCATCGCCATGACGTTTATCATGTGGTTTTTAAAATTAGCATGTGTTGTTTTTAAGATGATCACGATGAGTTGCTATTCAACAAATAATCTACAGTGTTCTAATGGGGTTCAGCTAACACTCTGTTGAGGTTTAGCTAATACTTTGATGTGACATTCATAGCATCGCCATGACGTTAATCATGTAGTTTGTAATATTAGCATGTGTTCTCTTTAAGATGATCACGATAAGTTGCTACTCAACAAATAATCTATAGTGTTTTGACGGGGTTCAGTTAACACTTTGATGTGATACTCATAGCAACAACAATCAGTACTCTATTACACGATGAGTTTCATTGTCAATCATTCAGATGGACCAATAGGCTGGATACAATAGATAGGTTCCTCCCACTCCAATCTCCTCCTCTTTTGGCGCGAATGGTAGTGTTTATAATTTCCATCCTGTGGTCATTCGGGTTTCACTTCGTGGAATTTAAAGCGACTGATAGCGTTTCTCGCTTTTCAAAGGTAGCTTTAATTTTTGTAAATTGTAGGATAGGTTGGATAAGTTGCTATTTAGCAAATAATCTACAGTGTTTTAACGTGGTTTAGCTAATACTTTGATGTGACACTCACAGCATCGCCATGACGTTAATCATGTAGTTTTTAATATTAGCATGCGTTGTCTTTAAGATGATCACGATGAGTTGCTATTCAACAAATAATCTACAGTGTTCTAACGGGGTTTAGCTAACACTCTGATGAGACACCCATAACATTGTCATGACGTTAATCATGTAGTTTTTAACATTAACATGAGATATTTTTAAGATGATCCATTGACAATTTTTAATTCATTATTTGATAATATGAACAGTAGTAGTCTAGGATTATATTGTGAAGCAATGATTTCTCATTAATAATATAAGTTTAGTCATTTCCATGATTCGGTTTATGTTAATAGCATTTACTCACATAGGTTTGTTCTTTGTCACCATGTAGTCATATATTCTCTTGACTCAAACACATTTTTGGCTTTTAATACTTTGCATGCTATACAATGTAGTGCAAGATCGAGTAGACATTCACCATTAGTGCAACATGAAATGTATTCCACTTGTTGAATTCTGTCCTCCTAATGTGGTAACATGTGATAGTTCCATAATATTAATTCCTCGGGTCTGTACCTATAGTATAATTTAGAGTTATTTCACCTGTTAAGTCCATAGGATACAATTTGCAATTCATCGATGGATAGTTGATTTAACTTAGCAATGATTATTATGGTAGAGTTAATTAATATTGTTTACTATTTTTTATTACATGGAATATTAGCGCAGCCATAATCCATATAATTTTCAGAAAATGCTTCATTATGAGTACTGTCTCAAGAGAGCATGTTTTTTTAGTTCTTAGTTTTTTGCTTACTAAGGATGGTCTACCGCCTGAACATCTATGATTGATGCTACGGTGCTTTAGATCTTTGGAAGCAGGTTAGCATAGTTAATTATTTTATTCTATTATATATTCTCTTATGTTCATATGTATTATCTTGTATAGTTCTTTTATGTTTTGTAGGTAATTCTCTATGACTTTTAACTTCATCTCATCTCAATGCTTGACCCAGTACAAGCATTGTGGAACTTGTGTCTCTTGGGGAAACTGCTAGGTACATATGACCTAGATTGGCCACTGTTGGAAACAGAATACTGGGCTTGATGGACCTTGGTCTGACCCAGTATGGCATATCTTATGTTCTTATGGAAAATATTTTATTTTCAACATTGGTTTCTTTTTAAACATTGTTCAGACATGTAGTTTTTATATGTTATGGTGTTATATATAATAGCAACGATATTTGATATCATCTTTGATCAATTGTACTAGTTCATTCATTTTATTTTTTAGTGCGACATTACCATTGATTATGGTTATTTAGGAAGTTTAGAATTGGATTAAGTGAGTATATTTTTGCACATTATGACTTGACACTCTTATTGTTGGTCGTCTGTCTCTTGTATATAAAAACGTTTTTAGATATACAATTGCCATATATATATATATATATATATATATATATATATATATGTTTCTTGATATACACAGTTTTTATGTGAACTTTTTCTGTCCTGCATTTATACTTTATATTTAATTTTGGAGCAAGTAACAGTTGTCTAAGGCTTACGGTTTAGTTCATAAGTCTTAAGTGTTGTTAAGGTTTATTTTAATAGTTGTTTATGATTCATTACTATTATGAGTTATTATGTTTATTGTTTTAGCTGCTAACCCCCTGAGGAAGGCATTTCATGCTGAAACACGTTGGGATCAACTTCAATAAAAGAACTTTGATTTTATCCTGACGTCCCTTGACTCTTGCTCTTTGTGTATCCTGTCCTTGGTTGCAAGAGCGGTGCTCCTTGTTGTGTTCGGTTCTGTGTCCACACCCACGATACCCTCCAGTGTAGCGACATCAATGATGGCAAGGATGTGCCGCTCCACCTCTGTGAGCTGCACAGCCTGTCAATCTGGGCCCAAAGCCGGCACCCTCTGGCAGGCCTCGTGGCATACCTGCCGCCACCTCCACTTGATAACCTCAATGTCGTGGTTATTATGATATATTGCATTTAATTTCTGGCAAATGGCCAGTGATCTGTGTTGCTGGTCATATGCCCCCACATTTGCCTCCTCTGTGCCCATGAGAACAGCATAGTTTCCCAGCACCTCCTCAATGAGGAGAGCCTGCTTCCCCTCTGTGAAGTTGCTCTTTCGTGCAGAGACCTTAGGAGCTATCATAGAGTAGTGAATGAAGTTCTCTGATGGAGGCATGTCCATGCCAGTGTTACACTTTTTAAAGCAGTTAGACATACATGATGTACTTGGATATTTCAGTTCTCAATGCCTGCCTTTCCGCAGTGGCTTCTTGTCTTTCTTCTAACTTCTTACACATTAATCTTTCTAAGACCTCTGCAATCTGGTTCACCTTTGGAAGCCCCCCCCCCCCCTCTCTTGTTCCTTCATTTTCCTCTTCACCTATTCCTATTGTTTCTTCCCTTCGGTATCTGGGCGTCACACTTGACTCTTCTCTTACTTTCAAAGAGCATATCTCTTCTGTTGTATGGTGTTCCTTCTTCTCCCTGAAACAACTTTGTGCAGTCCGTCCTTTTCTTTCCCCCTCCGCTTTAACCATTCTGCTTCTTTCTCTCGTCGTTTCACGCCTCGACTATTGTAATGTCTCCCTGGCCGGTCTCCCTCAGTCCCAGCTCACCCATCTCCAACATATTCAAAATACTGCTGCCCGTCTTCTCACTCACGCCTCTCACTTTGACCATATAACTCCCCTCCTTCTCCGTCTGCACTGGCTCCCTATTTCCTTCCGGGTCCAGTACAAGTTCCTCATATTTGTTCACATGTCCATTCACACCAGCACCCCCCTCTACCTTGCTGATCAAGTTCACCTTCACACCCCTCACCGTTCCCTTCGGTCCATTCATGCCAATCGCATTTCCCTTCCCTCCCCATCCTAGGCCCACCTGGAATCCACCCGCTCCTCTGCCTTCTATTTCCTCGGCCCACGTCTCTGGAACTCGCTCTCCCCCCCTCCTCTGTTTAGAATCTTCATTCAAAACCTTTAAGGTTAAACTAAAATCTCATCTATTTTGCTCTGCCTTCAACCTCCCCCCCCCTTCTGTTCCTTTCTCCCCCCCCCCCCCCCATTGATTTCCAGCTCTACTTGTTTCTTGGTCTTATCTTGTCTGTCCTTTTGAAATTTTAATGGTGTTCTTTTTCTTTTCATTGCAGCCTTTTTTTTTAAACTTTGTAAACAGCCCAGATGCCCTGGTTATGGGTGGTATAGCAAGTTTTTAATAAACATAAACATGTGTACATCCAGCCTTTTGGAATACTGTAATCACGTTTACGTCTAGACACACATGTACATCCGGCGTCCATGGAAGATGTATAAATCCACCATTGGCGTTGCACGTTTTCCTTTTACCATGTGCAACACGTCCTGGACATCGCAGAAGTGGATCCAGTGCAATTTATCACTTCTTGGACTTTGTGGAAGCTGATTCATTGCAACCTATCACCTCTACAGCAACACTGTCATTTACAGGGTAGATACAAAGTCTCTCATGTAACTGCAATGGTATGTGTGCTGGGGACTGTGCTCCTGATGTATGTTTGTGGTGCCTGTGGCCCTGTGGGAGACAGTGGTATGCATAGACCTGGATGCTGTGGCTAGGTGCCCTGCACAGGCACACTCCACAGGGCAGGCAGGTGTGGGCATGTTGCTGTTGGGGGCAGGGACCAACTGGCATGCAGGTACTCATGGCAGATCCTACCCCAACCCAACATCTCCAGACCCATACTGTTGTCACTGTACAGGGGGTGTGCATGTTTGGCCCCCACAGGTGCATGACACACAATAACAACTGGATAGTAAAACAAACCAACACATATATTGCTAATTCAAAGTGCTAAATAGAACAAAACCAATCACCACTGGAGAAAAAGACCTCAGAACATAAAGCCAAACAAAGTCTCCAGGCAGCTTCAGTGACACTAATCCTGTCACGACCATCCAGGGCAGTATTCAGGCAAGTTTACAGTAATATCATTCTTCAAAACAGCAATGTTTTGTGGGCTTTAAAGGGGATACCAGCAGTTGAGTATTTGCTTTTGTGGAGTGGAGCCTACATATTGTTTGAACATTTGTGGGCTTTCATGTGGACACTAGCAGCTCAGTATCTGAATGTGTTTGGATTTGAATTAGCCACTGGAGGTTTTCTGACCTATAATGGTGAAGAGTGATGTTAATGTAAACTTGCCTGAATACTGCCCTGAATGGTAGTGGCAGGATTAGTGTCACTGAATCTGCCTAGATCCTTTGGTTGGCTTTATGTTTTGAGGCCTTTTCCTCCAGTGGTGATTGTTTTTGTTCCATTTATCACTCTAAATTAGCAAAATATGTGTTGGTTTGTTTGATGACCCAGTTTCTATTGTATGTTGTTCTGTCTTCTGGATCTGGAGAAGCAATAGTTCATTGGGATTGCTTCTCCCACAGGTGCATGCCAGTAGGTGTGTTGTTGTTGGTGCTGCATGTGTGGAGCAAATGACAGCAGTGTACAAATGGGGGTGCACCTGCCACTAATGGCCATGGTCACAGGTAGATATGTCACCATGCAGTCGTGCTTGGCGGACAGGCACCCACTGGGTGCCCTGGTCACATGTGTGTGGTGGGAGGGTGAAGCACCATTGGTGTAGCGCAACACCTGCCCCCTGCCTCCCACAGGGGGCTTGGATGGTGGTGCTGGCGGTACCCCCAAGGCCCAAACTGACCATTGACCAGTTGAATCCCCCCCACAGGTTCCAGGGGCAGCATCCAGGCATCAGGGATGGATCAAGACAGGACCAGAGATGTGATAACTGCCACCCTTTTTATGCTCACTGACCATGAGCACCAGCGCACCGCATGCCACCACCCATATGCCAGGGTCCCCAGGCCTTGTTCCCAGTACATCAACCTCAGCAACAAGCTGTGCTGAACCTGCTACAGGTTCAACTGTGAGGCAATACATAATCTGTGTCAGGAGCTGGGGCCACAGCTCGATGCATGGGCAGACAGATGGGACACAATGCCCGTCCATGTGAAGGTGCTGGCGGCTCTGGCATTCCTGGGGACTGGCACATTCCAATCTGTTGTGGGAATGGCATCTGGACTGAGCCAGGATGCAGTGTCACGCAGCATCACCCAATTCCTGGATGCCTTCATGGGATGTGCTGCCAATTACATCTCCTTCCCATGCATCCCACAGCAGCAGCAGCAGACCATGTTCACCTTCAACGAGGTGATAGGGTTCCTATCTGTCCTCGGGGCCATTGACTGTACCCATGTGGCCCTCCATCCACCAAGCTGTCATAAGGCAGCCTTCCGGAACTGGAAGACATACCACTCATTGAACATGCAGGTCATCTGCAATGCCCACATGGAGATCTTCTATTCCATGTAATTGAATATGTACTGTTGTATAATTCAAATATTGTTCTTTGTAAACCACATTTGATCTACTCAAAAATGCGGTATAAAATTTTCAAATAAATAATACATTTTGGAGGTTGTGATGTTGCGGCATGCTCCCCTGACCTATGCCATGATTCCTACATCCTGGGACAGTCAGGGATATATGACGACTTTGAGGGCGGCACAATCACCAGTGGTTGGTTGCTTGGTGAGTAGATGCAGGTCAGTGTTGCACACACATTCATGCATATACCCAGAGGCATGGGGTCATGGTCAGCCATGGGTCCACAGGCAGTCCATACCCACAGGGGGTTCACATCATGGCTGTGGGCTGTCCATATGTGGGGGGGGGGGCCCACAGGCATCCCTACCAGTGCATGGTGGGGGGACCAGCTACACCAACAGCATGTATGTGGTGGGGGCTGGGGATGAGCCACAGAAGGAATGCACAGACATGGGTGGTAGGGCATCACATGGCATGGGTGAGGCACACATGCATGTTGGGCCTGGTGGGGTGGCACCTGGTGCATGGGTATGATGACATCTGCATAACTGGCCATGGCACTACTTGTTGACATTCCTGTCGCTGTTCCTCTATGCAGGTGACAGCGGTTACCCGCTGTGGGAGTGGCTAATGACCCCCCTCATCCACCAAAAACTCCAGCAGAGTTGCGCTACAACCGGTCCCACCAGCTGACAAGCTCCGTCATCGAGCGAACATTTGGGCTACTCAAGAGCCACTACCACTGCCATTTGACAGGTCTGGTGTGGAGCTGCTCTATGCCCAAGAAAAGGTGTGCAGGATATTTGTGGTGTGCTGCATGCTACACAACTACACCCTACACCGGAGGCAGCCCAAACCTGATGCCATGGTCAGCAATTGAAAGGGCGAGGATGACATGGTGGCACCCCAGCCATTACATGGTCCTATATACTGACGTGATGTGGTAACGAGAAGGTCCCTCATAGAGATGCACTTTGTTTGAGGTAGGCAGCCTGTGCCACTGGGACTGGGGGGGGGGGGGGCAGGGATTTTGCAGCTGCAGCCACGTCCCATCATCACAAAGCCATTCTGGCCATCCTAACCCTTTGTGTGCCCTGTCAGAATGGAACACACAGAGGGAGCTACAGTTCTGATCCCGCAGGGCACCTCTAGCCCCACAGGACCAGACCTGCAAACAGGCCTGTACATGCTGGCCAGGTCCACAAAGCAGCCTTGCCTGCATATACAGGCCTTCCCCAGCTAAATTGGTCTTGGCTGTATAATGGAGCCACGGTGCCATCGCATCCAGTCACTATGACACTGCTTCTCCATTGTATGGCCACAATCCCCAGCCACCAGTGCCTGTGACCTTGTACCCACAGCCTGACCCCTGACCTGCCTCCCTAGGCTGAGGACAAGTTGTGGGGGAGGCTCTCTGCTCCCACCCACTGATCTACAGCCCCTGGCCTGTGGTCCATTGCCACATCAGGGAACCTATTCCACCTCAGAGGTAGAAGATGTTCCCCGTCTATGTTGCTGGCCCCAGATGTACAGGGCCAGCATTGGAATTGGTCCTATATGTCAGGGGTGAGCGGACACCCATGTCCCACTCTGACGTCACCACCGTCCACCCCTCTACCACCGCCGTCTACCTTCCCCATACATGTGGGGATGTTAGACTGGATTGGGAGGGGGTGAGGATAGCGGGGATGGACATCCCAATGGGCCATCCATCCCCATTATTCATGGCATGGACAGGGCCTGCATGTGTACACATCTTGGCCCACCAAGCTGAGGGCCATGCAGGCCACTTCAGGCAGTCCCCACCCACCCCCTCACCCCCCTTCTGCTGCTACATGCCATCCAGCCCCAGGTGATCTGGGCCAACATCCGTATCAGCTCTATATGTCCAGGGCCACAGACCATCCACTGCCCCCTTTCCCCACCACCATCCCGATCCTTTCCCACCCCTGGTTAGCCTCTTGGTACGGCCACCATGTACCTACTGAGAGGTTCAAACAAGGGCGAGCAGAAGGAGGTCACTTGCGCTTTTATTAAAAAACCAAAACCCCGACGCGTTTCGGCAGATGCCTTCATCAAGGGGCTAGAAGAATGCAAACAAATAAATAAAAACATAAAACTCAATAAACCATTTGTTGCTTATTGAGTTTTATGTTTTTATTTATTTGTTGGTTTATTGAGTTTTATGTTTTTATTTATTTGTTTGCATTCCTCTAGCCCCTTGATGAAGGCATCTGCCGAAACGCGTCGGGGTTTTGTTTTTTCAATAAAAGCGCAAGTGACCTCCTTCTGCTCGCCCTTGTTTGTTCGTTTGGACTCTCTGCGAGTCAGTGCTCTTTTTTGTGTTCCTACTGAGAGGTTCGACAGGGTCAGCAGAGGTAGCCAGTTGGCAGAGATGGATGTCCACATGGGACCCCCATCTCCACTATTCAGGTCTCAGAATAACCCCCTATATAGATATACACATGGACACAGTGTTTCAAACTAACAAACTTTATTCGTAGGTGTTATTGACAAGTTTTTTTTACAATATGCAGACATCCCATGGGGCGTCATTGCAATCACCTATGTGGGGCCAGGAGCGCCTCTGTGAGCTGCTCCATGGCCCATGTGAGGGCCTGGAGGTCACCCCTGATCCCATGTAGGTGATCAACAATGAGCCACATGGGCTCCTCCACACCAGCCCCCTGCCTCCTTCCATCCCCTCCCCCCACGCATCCCCCCTTCTCCATCCACTGGGTGAACCTGGGCAGGGTGGCCCTGAGTTACCCCTCCTCCAGGGATGACTCCCCCTCCTCCTCCCCCTGCTTCTCAGGGCTACCCACCCAGGAGTGTCCAGCCTCCCACCCAGGGGTGCCCTGGCCAGATGCTATAACACTGTCCAGCCTCCCCCCTCAGGGGAGTGAGGCACTTCCATGAGGTCCAAGTGTACACCTTATCCCCACCCTCCCCTGATGGGGAGGTGCTGGACAGTATTATGGGGCTGGGTGGGGCTGCTATGTCAACCATGCTGGTGGCCCGGCCATATGCTGCAGCTGTCGCTGGCTACTACCCCCCCCCCCCCCCCCTCAGCTGCTGTCATACTTCCAGCTTCTTCCTCATTCCCCTCTTCCTCTTCCACTTCCTCTTCCTCCTCCTCTTCCTCTTCCTCCTCCTCCTCCACTACCACCTCCTCCTCCTCTTTATGCTCTGCTGTAGGTGGGGGGCTGTCTTCAACTGGGATGGCTGTGGAAGGGATGCAGAGAGGTGGCTATTAGTTGTGGTGAGTGGGAGTGTCCAGATGCCATGTACCCATTGTCAGATGCCATATTGCATGTCATGGCCCCATTCCTGTGCCATTCCCCAACACTCACCTCACTCCATCTGCAGCTGGCACTGGATACGGCGCAGGAGTCCAGGCTGGGTGTGTTGTATCACATGGAAGAGTACCCTCAGTGCCTCTGCCTCACGCAGGACATGGAATCATCTGTGTGGGTAGAAAGGAGGTATCATACATATGCATGTTTCTTTCTCCCCCCAGGTCTGTCACTATAGCTGCCTGCCTGTTTGCCATGACACCACCTGCATACACTGGCTCCTGTCTCATCCTGCTGCCACATCTCCAGTTCTGTCTGGGGCTTGCCCCGGTCCCTCAGTCCTCCTCTGTCCTGTGTGCTTGCATTGCTGACTGGCCAGGCCATGGACTGAGGGGGCTACAGGGACAGTGCTTACTGCGACATGAGCTGAGATGAGGACCAGGGTAGCAGGCAGGTAGGCCAACCATCCTTATTTTCACACAATGCATCGTTATGAGCATATGAGCATGTGTGTGTATGTGTGAGAGTGTGTGTGTGTGTGTGTATGTGTGTGTGTATGTATATCCATTGTTTTGTGGCTTTCTACACCTCACTGAGCCTTGCAGTGCCTAAGCCAGGGGTGGCCAACTCTGGTCCCAGTGCACCACAATCCAGCCAGGTTTTCGTGATGTCCCTAATAAATATTCATGAGATATATTTGCATCCACCACCTTCCCTTGTATGCAAATATACCATGGATTTGCATTGGGGACATCATGAAAATCAGGCTGGATTGTGGTGCACCAGGACTGGAGTTGGCCATCCCTGGCCTATGCTGTTTCAGCATTAGCCTGCAAATGTGCATGATACAGAGCAAGGTATTGTGGGTATGGCCTGAAACAGGATAGATTGGCCAGGATGCGTCTGCATCAGGGGTACAGCAATGGCTGGGACATCGTGGTACCCGCCTGCCACCTGCATGGACCAGGTGGCCACAGCATCTCATGCTGGGAGAGCGCTCTCACTCTGACCAAGCCGTGACCATGGCACTGCTATGTATCCACATAGTTCTATACAGTGTCTAGTTTTAGTAGTGTGGGTGTGTTCCTGTTTTTGGGGCCTGATCATTTGACTAACTACTGGGTGCACAAGATTGCAATGTGTACTGACCAGCAGACTGTCTGCAGTTGGTATGTGCATGGCTGGTAAACTCAGTGGCGGACAACAATGTGACTGTGCTTGCTTTGGGTGAATGTCAGACCTGCCTATTCCTAGTTTCATTGTTAGGGCCTTGGTAACAACCTCCTGTGGGTCTAGATAGCTTTTCCCCAGCTAGTTAGCATCAACATTGTAGCACTAAGTAGCAACATGCACTGTTCTAGGTGGGTTCCTGTCAAACAGAGGCAGAGCACAGGGCTAGCAGTAACAGGCAACACCTGCCATACACTGGCAATGATGGGGCTCTGCAGTATAGGCAGCAGATACCGTTTCTAGCATTGCAAGTACTGGGGACCTAATGCTGGATGCCCGTCCTCACCCTCAGGGTAACTGCAGAAACTGCTCGGTGGCACGGTCTGTATCTGCTGTGGGCTTGTTTCACTCACTGTCAGTGCATTTTACATATCGCCTGAGGTGATAGATATGTGCATTCTCCATCTTGGGATCAGCTGTAGACGGCTGTTGGGCATCTGCACTACATCATGGGTACACACAGCAGACATTCTAGGCAATGACATGCAGTCTTTTGGTAGTCAACCATTGCTGTGCCATGAGGTGTAGTCTACTGGTTGCTGCAATGGTTCCATAAGCAGTGAACAGGGGTTGATTCCCTCTTGTTCCTTTTTTTTTTATGACTGTGCTACTCAGATCATTGCCATGCCTTTAACTTCACATCAGGTAAACTGGATACGGACAGAGAAAAGAGCCTCAGAATCCAAGGAGGTAGGGGCAATGGTAAATGTTTACTTCAAACCAGGCCTGATCCTTCTCACATCAACAGCTCTAACATACTTCTACCAATCGTCTGATCAATATAACTCCATTTTATTAGAACGGTGATTCCACATCAAAATTGTCAGTAGTGTCTGCCCCCTGTAAACTCTCAGAGCATATTGCATGAGAGGATAACCAAATAAAGGTACACCTATCTTCCCAGGCCACTGCCATCTACAGGCTCCCAGTCACTGCTGATACTCCTGCTGCTAGATATCAGCAGCAGTATTTTCAGCAGCAAGGATCCTCAGTGGTGATTGGGGGCCTGTAGAGGGCAGTGGCTTGGGAAGACAGGTGTTCCTTTTTTTTGGTTAGCTCACATGTGTTGCGCTCTGGGGATTTGCAGGGGGCAGGTACTACTGATATTGTTGATGTGGAATTGCTATTTCAAAACACTGGAATTATATCACACAGGCGATTGATAGGTGTATTGTGGAGCCGTTGATTTGAGGAGGATTGGATCTGGTTTGCTGTTGACTTTTACCATTGTCCCTACCTCCATGGATTCTGAGACTCTTTTCTCCGTCAATATCCACTGTTTAGCTGAGGTGATGTGTGACAAATGGTAGAGTGATATACCTTGCAGTATTCATATGATTTACATTCTAGAGGTGACCTTTTAGGGCTTATGCATGCTGTGTTGCACAGTGCCATGGGATAGGGGTGATAGATTTGTACTCAGGCATCATCTGAAGGACTGTTTCTTTGTGGTCACAGTGGTGGCTGCATGGAGCAGTTTCCCATCGGGGGTGGTGCTATTGTGGACAGTATCGGACTTCATGAGGCATGGGGCGGGCACAGGGATCTCTCAGGGGAGTGGTATGGTGATTGGTAGTGGGGGCGGCCTAGGTCAACCATGTTTTGTGTGCAGGGTAAGCCATACTCCCGATGAAGCAGAGTTCCCGCAAAACGGAGATCTTCATAGGGTGAAGGTTGAGTGATATGCCCTCAGGAGAAGCCTGCCAGGTTGATACATCATTTGCAGACACCCTGCAGCTCTGTATTTTAATCTTCAGCTTGAAAGCTACGTATAAAGGGGCGGGCTGGGTTGTTGCTGGAGTGTGTGCCCGGCTGAGTTCTACTGTATTTTGTTCCAGATGACAGTGGAATGCTCGCTTTGCAGCATAGCGCCTATACAGTTCATTTGATTTTACTGCTGCGGATTATGTGTATCTGAGGATGTGTATTGTGATGTTTACGTGAAGTTGGGATTTGTGACTTTTCAGGGTTTCAATATTTTGCAATGTAATACATAGGATTTAATGACATTGATTTAGGGAACAGGAGGGGTCTTTTAGACCTGTGATGGTGTGATAGGACGCATCCCCTTCAGGCAAGTCTTCTTGCTACATAAAGGGGGAAATAGCCTTACTGAGGACTTTTCTCCTCTGCTTAGAAACTTTGTAAACAAACAGGTGTTGGAATCTCTTGAGGGTTTTGTACTATACTGATGAGTTTAAATGCCCTGTTTTTTTTATTACATAAGTTATTTTTGTTTGGGTAGTTGTTTTTACTAGTACCATGTCTCTATGTTTGGGCCATGTTGCTGCACTGTTACGCACAGAGGTTCTTTTCACTGTGTTCAGGTTTCCTTTCCATATGTACTTTCCCTTTTGTCCATTCTGCTTTTTTTCCACCTTGCTTTTCTCTTGGTCATTGTGTTTCCTGTTTCTTGTGGGCCCTGTTTTGTGTGTTTACTGTCATTTGGTTGTGTGGTGGGTCCAACTTACCCCTGCTTCTTTTGCCCTTTCACTTTGCAGATACTTCCTGGCTCTTTGCACTGTTGTTTTCCCCTGCATGCTTTTCCCCTGCCTCCTCCCTTTCCTGCTTTGCCCTACTTACTACACCAGGGTGATCCTGACTCTTTCCCAGCCCCTGCGTGATGCAGCTAGGTCTGGCTTTCTGTGTCCCCTTGGGAGCAGGGCATGTTCCTCCTCCAAGACCATCCTGCCTGGTTGCCATTTTCCGACGCTCTGAGCAGTGGAGGGGGGATTACTGTATCCTGTTTCCTGTTGCATGTGGACAACTGTGCAGTTGGACATGTTTTCCGCATGTTGCAAGTTGCACGTGTTACTTAAACGTCACCGGGACTGGTAGCACAGCCAAACACATTTTTGGCATATCACGGGCTAGACATGTTACTTAAACGTAACCAGAACACCGCTGTGGGGGAGTTGCACATTTTCCAACTAGACGTACAACTCCATATTCCATTTCGAGGTTACACGTCTAACCATGCACGTTCGGAATTGCGTCTATGTTTCTGACACAAGTTTTAGTCATCCACATCAGCTATGAATGTCTTGATCAGAATAGGGCCCTTCTTGAACAAGTCATAAGGGGAAGCAGTTCTCAGCTTAGGAAAATTAGGCAGATTCCTGAGCTGATCAGCATTTTCCAAATCCTCAATTTTCAGCTGCATTGTCATTTGGAATTATAAGACTCCAAAACTTTAACTCTGGTCTCCTGACCCGACAAGATCAGGACAATGTGACATTTCTGAATAACAATGTGACATTTCTGCAGAAATCTAAGTAGTATGTTGAAACAAAGATTGTGCTATAAGGTTTGATGAGCTCTGTAAACCCTAGATGACATCCCATAAACTTTCTAAATTAATGGAATGTGGCCGCTCGGACTCTCTACCAGAAGAGGTGGGCACCAAAGAAGAAACAGGTAGAGCACTCACAAGAATAGTGGCTGACAATGCACACCCAATTTGACCCCCTCCACCAGGGTTTTCCATGGTTTGTTGTATGGCCAAAAACACTTTCTCCACATCTCTGCTCGACAGCTTCCTTGCTGCGCTACCACTAGCTTCCGGGTTGGCGGCCCCAGGGTAATTGTCATCAGAGCAGAGATATGTTACCAGCAGCATCTTTATTTTGATTCTTGATAGACTGCTTCGGCTGAGGCATTAAAGCGGTGTACAAAATACACAAGGACTGCATAGAGGCAAGAAAAAGAAAAGAACACCATTATCATATAGGACAGAGAGAGAGTGAAGGAAAGAAAAAGGACCGAACAGGAAAATGGAGAAGGATAGAAGGGAAAAAGGAGATGCCACTACAGAACACCAGAACTATGTAGTAACAAGACCACAATAAGGGTGTCAAGGAGGGGGAACCCAGGAGGGAAAGGCTAACTGGAAGAGATGGGTTTTCAGGGCGGCTTTAAACCTAGCGAATGATGGTTCAGAGTGAAAGGTAGGAGGGAGAGAATTCCACAGGGCAGGCTCTAAAAAGAAAAAAACAGAGCCCCATTTGCATTCCAGATGTGCCTGGGATACAGATGGGAGAGTGAGGTGATGGATGTATATGGAACATAGTAGATGGTGTGAAGTATGAAAATGGAGTAGATCGGCCAGAAATTGGGGAGTGGAGGAGTGAATGGTCCTGTGCACAAATATAAGGATTTCATACTAAATTCGGAAAGGGACAGGTAACCAGTGGAGACAAACTAGCAGTGGGGAGATGTGGTCAAACCGAGAGGAATGAGTGAGCATATGAGTGGCAGTATTCTGGAAAAGCTGGAGTCTATGAATTAGGTACTGAGGGAGGCCAGCTAGAGTGACATTATGGTATTCCACTCAGGAGATCATGAGGGAAAGATGGAATGTAGTCATAGAGGCTGGCGAGAGGAAAGGGCAGACTGCGCAGATTTGACAAAGGTGGAAAAATGACTGGCGTACAACAGATGAAATGTGTTCTTCAAAGGAAAGGGAGGGATCAAGGGTGACCCCAAGGTAATGGAAAGAAGAAACCAGAGGGATAGGAGTTGAGGAAATGATTGGGGCCAGGGAGATAAAGGGGGCTCTAAAGGTAAACCATATGGCAGTGGATTTAGAGGGGTTCAAATACAGGAAATTGGAAATCATCCAAGAATAGATAAGGGCCAGGCAAGAATTAAGAGGTGAGAGATCCAAAGAAGAAGAAGTGGTGCGGTGAAGGAGAATAGTATCATCTGCTTAAGTGTACACAGAGATACCAGACTGTTGGATAAGCAGAGAGAGGGGGGGGGGGGGGCAGAAAGACATTAAAAAGGAGAGGGGACAGAATGGACCACAGGGCACGGGCACAGGAGGAAGAGTCCGAAAGAACAGAGAAGGAATGGGCAGTGAGAAAGGACCAGAATCAGTGCAGGGGGGTACCCCAAATACCCAGATCAGAAAGACGAGCAAGGAGAGTGTGATGATCCATGAGGTCGAAAGCAGAGGAAAGGTCCAAGGAAACAGCCAAAGTGAGATCATCATAATCATGGGAGACGTGAAGTTCATTTAACAGGAACAGAATGATAGACTCAGTGCTGTGTCCTGCTCTGAAGCTGGATTGGTGGGGGTGAAGTGTGTTGGTGGTGACAAGATGGGCGGAGAGTTGATCAAAACCACAGCGCTCGAGGATTTTTGAGAGGAAGGGAATATTTGAAACAGGGCGCCAGATGGAGAGAACAGAGGGATCAAGGGAAGGCTTCTTCAGGAGAGGGCGAACCAGGTTCTGCTTCCTAAAAGCTGGGAAGCAACCAGTGGAAAGACTAGAGTTAAGCATAATAAGAAGAGAAGGAAGGCATGTTAGCCGATCAGACCTTCGCTAGCATTCTCCTCCTGGGAGAAAGCAATATTGCCTCCAACGAGTCTGAAGACATCTCCAACTGTCTTCCTGACCCCAGCGAGGCATCTCTGGAGGTTTCTGGTAAGGTGGCCTCCCGAATGACAAAGGAGGTGATGGAGGTCTGAACTGGTGTGGATGTTGCTCCAGCTCCCAGACCCTGAGACTTGGCCAGGTAACTTGGGTATTCTCCTTCCTCTTTCCCATTCCTTCAGGGCAAACCGGCTCCACCGCATCTTCCTGATTCTGCCATCTTGCCACACCTGCATCCATTCCTTTCTGTTTATTCTATTCCAAAGCAATTAAACCTCTACAACTGCTCATAAATTACTTTGAAAAAGCTATTTACCTATCTTGAAACACTTGAAATATTTTGTTGTCTTTTAATCAAGACCTGCACTCACACTCATACAGATCTGCTTGAATTTGAGGAAGAAGCTTTTAGTCTTTGATAGGTAGTCAAAAATGTATTAAGTTAGTCCAATAAAAAGGTGTTAAGGCTAGTTTTAGATAGGAGGCGAAGAGGGGAAATCTCCACCATGTATTACAAAGGTTCTGCCAAACCCAGAGCCTCTTGTAAAATATGTGTAAGGACATACAGGACTGCATGTCACTATCACCCCATTTCCAGCAGGAGGAGTGATTTTAAAAAGAGGCATATTAGGGGAAAACATGCAGTTTTACCCCACATATGCATGGGAACAAACTTTTAAAATAGCTGCTTCTGATGTCTTTGCATTTCCCGATCCAGCAAAACAGGCTCACTCTCCCAAGATCACCCTTCTCTAACATCGATATCCTCCTGACACCGCCCCCAAATCATCTGATCCTAGTGGTAGTATCATGAGATTAAAGTTAGGGGTCACAGGCACCCTTCTGGAACCTGGAGCCGGTATGAGCTTGAGCAACTGGGGACTGTTATAGCTCCCACTAGACATTAGGGATCCTGGTAAGCGCTGTGGATGGGTTTGGGGGTGGCAGAGAGGGATCATGGGGTGAAACTGAATGTCTCAGGGTCCCCTGGAGGGTATCATATGCTTCAAGGGAGTTTCAAGGGATCAATATTGGGCAGGGCTGAGCAAGGAGATGAGGCGCCCTAGGTGAACCTCATCCCTTGTGCCACCCCACTGCTCCTGCTTCTGTCTCCTCCCTGGCCCCCATTGCCACCTCTACCACCCCTCTCTGGGACCAGCTGTGATGGCAAGGTCCTCAACAGCACTGCAGTGCTTAAAACTCTGGCGCTGTGAGGCTGTTTGACTTCCACTCCCTCCGACGCCCAATGATGACTTCCTTTTTTATGGCCAACACAAAAATAGAAAGAAAACCCGGGCATCAAAATCTCCATCAGCTCTGAAATACCAAAAATCAAAGAAATGGTGGATTCCAAACAGAAAACATCCTAAGCACACACAGTGTAAATTCAATGTCGGACAGCTGTCTCCTTACCAAAGCAAATTATATTATTGAAACCTTGGTAGGGAAAACATGTCCATTTTAATCAACACTTTGCAGTAAAACAATGATGGCTAAACAAACTTGAAAGCCAAAACACTTTTAAATGTTCAGTACTTAACTGCAGAATATCGGCGAAGCAAAATCCAACGTTTCGGGTCATTCACTTAAAGATTCTGCTTCAGGTTTGCACTTTTCACCCCCAATGAAGCAATCCCCATGAAAAAAGGAAGTCAACATTGGGCATCAGAGAGGGTGAAAGTCAAACAGCTTTGCAGCACGCAGTTTTAAGGTAAATATGTGTGTGCCTTAATTTATAAAACAGGCTTGAAATACACCCCTGAAAACACATGTAAATCTTAAAAACTCATAAAATTACCCTCCACATGGCTATTTTCAACAGTGGCTTCTTTCCTTCAACCTTTCTATGCAGGCAATGTTTGTGAAGTAATCATAAAATTACCGGTCAACATTTTCACCTGTCTCAGTGAGAGATCTTTGTAGTTCTCTTAAAGAAATGACTGTGATCTTCCTCATCATTTTCCTTAACTCATGGCTACTGACTTTGGAGGGACACTTGATCTATGTAGCATCTTGGTGGTGGTCCAACTATTTTCACCTTATAATGATGAACCTGACAGTGCTCCAAGGGATTTTCAAACACACTGAAAATCAGCAACAGAATGTTTAAATCTTTGATCAAGATTGTTATTCAACTAAGCTTGTTCCTTCTCTTTTTCTTCCTTTCCTTTTTTTTTATTTGTAGTTCTTTTCCGTCATTTTCAAGCCAATGTTTTATTGTAAACCACTCGGCTATTGGTTCAAAGGGCAGTGTATTAAAATGAAATAAACCACAAGCCATAACATTTTTGTAAAGTACTATAAGTGGCATTTTAGAAAGGGTGTCCAAGTGCAATCTGGAACATACAGGGCACGACATGCAGATAAATGATGGGGATGTCTATGTGTCAGCCTAATTTTAGAAACATAGATGCTCTTGATGTGGACGTCCATGCCGGCATCCATATTGGCAGTCCCAAATGAGAAGGGTCAAAAGCAACAAAGAGTTGAGAGGACTTCCTATGTTGCTGTGTCCTTTGTAAGTAAAAAGCCAGAGCTCTTTTACAGTCCAGGGGTTGAAGATTCCTCTCTGCACTTGATGCATGAGGTCCTGTAAAAAAAACAGGTAGGTAGACCTCCTGGATGAGGTGAAAAGGCGAGACCACCTTAGGCATAAAGTGTGGATGAGTCCTAAGGACTACCTTGTCATGATGAAACCTTGTATAAGGTGGATTAGCTACTAGTGCTTGCAATTCACTAATGCGGCATGCTGATGTGATTGCAATGAGAAAGATAATCTTCCAAGAAAGAAATTTCAAGGAGGTGGTAGCTAAGGGTTCGAAAGGTGGCTTCATGAGTTGCCCAAGAACCAGATTCAAGTCCCATGCCACTGGAGGTGGTCTAATGGGAGGCTTAGTTAGAAGGAGGCCTCTCATGAATCTTGATATAAGAGGATGAGAGGAAATAGGTTGTCCATTTAGAGGTTTAAGAGAAGCTGCAATAGCACTCAAATGGACTCTTACTGAATTTGTCTTAAGGCCTGCATTAGACAAATGGAGGAGATACTCCAGTAAAGATTCTAGAGGTATAGCAAGGGGGTTAAGACCCTTTTCTGAACACCAAATAGTGAACCTTTTCCACTTGAAAGCATAAGAACATCTAGTGGAAGGTTTCCTAGAAGCATAAAGAACATCTTTCACTTGCTGAGAAAGATGAAGATCTTGGAGATCTAGGCCTTCAGCAACCAAGCCCTGAGATGCAGGGACTGGGGATTGGGATGCCATAACATTCCGTTCTCCTGAGATAGGAGATCTGGAGCAGACCCTAACTCCAGGGAGGGAGCTTGAGAGAGATGTAGAAGCAGAGGGTACCACACTTGCCGTGGCCAATGTGGTGCTATGAGAATCATGTGGCCTCTGTCTCTCTGAAGCTTGAAAAGGGTTTTGAGAATTAGGGGAATGGGTGGAAAGGCATACAGGAAGTCTTGACCCCAGTGAAGGAGGAAAGCATCCTTTGCCTGAGCTCCCTGAGCCGGAGTTCTGGAACAGAACCGGGGAAGTTTGGCATTCCACGGACTTGCAAAGAGGTCTATGTCCGGGGTTCCCCAAAGTTGAAAAATCTTGGCCACCTGGTCTGCATGCAGAGACCACTTGTGTGGAAGGAGAACTCGACTGAGTCTGTCTGCCCAAGAGTTTTGAATGCCTGGAAGATACACTGCCAGAAGATGAATGTGATGCTCTCTGGCGAGGGCCCACAGTCGCAAAGCTTCATTGCAAAGCGACAGAGAGCCTGTTCCCCCCTGCTTGTTCACATAGAACATGGCTACTTGATTGTCCATATGAATAAGGACTGTTTTGTAGCTGAGCAGGGTGTGGAACACTCGCAGAGCAAGGAAGATTGCTCTGAGCTCCAAGAGATTGATATGTAGACAACTCTCTTGTGGAGTCCAGGTGCCTTGGGTGGAGAGGTCTTGCAGATGAGCTCCCCAACCCATTGGAGAAGCATCTGTTGTAAGAGTTGCTTGGGGCAGGGGTTGCTGAAAGGGGGACTCCAGCAACAGGTTTTGAGTGGACTTCCACCACTGAAGAGACAAAATGAGGCGACTTGTGTTTGCTATTTTGTCTGACAGGCAACCTGATGCCTCTAATCCTCCAGGACGTGAATGCAGAACTCTGGATGCTTTTGGACGTAGAGTCTTTCAAGCTTCCATGCTTGCTGCAAGAATCAATTCCTATAGTCTCTACATGAGAATGTTCCTAAAGGAAGTTACTGATCATCTACAGACTTCAAGTCCTTTCATCTCTGAGGATAAAAGGCAGGAGTTTCTCACTTGGCTCAAACATGCCCAAGATGTCTCTAAATTCTCCAACTGTGCAGCCTTCGACTGCTTTGAATGTATAAGCAGGGCCTCAGCTATTGCCATAGGTGCACGTAGAATTGCTTGGCTCCAAGCATCTGATTTAGAGCTCTGGGTACAAGATAAATTGGGAAATATCCCTTGTATTGGTGAGAACCTGTTTGGTAAAGATTGGCAAGAAAAAGCCAATGAGATGGATATACATCTCTGCTATGAAACCGTAGGGCAGAGATGTCCATCTCAAGCAAAGTTGCGTACGGTAATGTCCAGCAGCTTGGCAAAACAAAAACAGGAGCCTCCATTCCCCATCAGTGTTTGTTGTCAAAGTATAAAATGAAAAGGATATGAGTGTACCTCCTTTTCTACATCTCCAGATGTTTGCCTGATAAAATGAACGCATGTCAGATGCCTATTCATGCCTGGAGCAAGTATGGACTTTGAAGCAGCTTGGGCCATCCAGGACATTTCAGAAATCAGGCAAGGATTGCATATTCTTGGGGATGCCCCAGCCTTGCCTACACCACATCCTCATTACGACTTGGATGTCCTCACTTTGGGGACATCTACAGACCCGGCTTCTAAAATTGCTCCAGGGATGTCTCTGTGCTTTGGACATCTGTGTCCCATTTTCAGATGTCCAAAGCATAAATAAGCATGAATAGGGCTTCTAAAATAATCCACTATATGTGATAGATAGAGAGGTTCTTTTCTACTACTACTACTACTGAGCATTTATAAAGCACTACCAGACACACACACAGCACTGTACACAAAAAAGACAGTCTCTGCCCAAAAGAGCTTACAATCTAAAAAGACAAAACAAAGAAGGCGAAGGATGAGGAAAGAACAGAGGCAAAGTAAGGATAGCAGGAGAAACAAGACAAGGTGAGAACAATGGAAAAGAAAAGGAAAAGGTGAAAACAAGACAAGGGAAGAGGAGGAGAACAGGTAAGTCATGAACCAAAGGCAGAAGCAAAGAGGTGAGCTTTCAACCTGGATTTGAAGAGGGTCAGAGAAGATGCCTGACGTATAGACAGAGGAAGTCTATTCCAGGCGTAGGGTGCTGAAAGGTGAAAAGAGCGAAGCCTGGAGTTAGCAACAGAGGAGAAAGGCATATCAAGAAGCAGTTGGCTAGAAGAGCGGAGTTCACGAGGGGGGATATAAGGAGAAATGAGAGAAGAAAGATAAGGAGGAGCTGCAGAATGAATGCATTTATAGGTCAGTAGGAGAAGTTTGAACTGGATGCGGAAACGGATAGGGAGCCAGTGAAAAGACCTGAGGAGAGGAGTGATATGGGAAAACGAGGTTGGCTGAAGATCAAACGAGCAGCAGTGTGCTGAATAGACTGAAGGGGTGAAAGATGACTCAGTGGAAGACCAGCAAGGAGCAGGTTACAGTAATCAAGGTGAGAGGTGATAAGTGAATGGATGAGCATTTTAGTAGTATGTTCTGAAAGAAAAGGGTGGATTTTGCCAATATTAAAGAGAAAGAAGCAGCAGGTCTTGGCTACAAGGTGAATATGTGTGGAGAATGAGAGCGAAGAGTCAAAAATAACCCCTAAATTGCGAGCTGAGGGAACAGGATAAAGAACAGAGCCATTCACAGAGACTGAAAAAGGAGGAAGAAGAAGGGAAATTTTAGGGGAAAATATGAGAAGTTCGGTCTTGGCCATGTTCAGTTTTAAGCGGCGATGGAACATCTAATCAGCAATAGCAGAAAGGCAATTAGAGATCCGGGTCTGGATTGAAGAAGAGAAATCAGGAGTTGAGAGTTAGATCTGGGAATCATCAGCATAGAGATGATACTGAAAACCATGGGAGGAGATGAGTGCACCAAGGGACTGGGTACAGAGAGAGAAGAGAAGCGGACCCAAGACAGAACCCTGAGGTACACCAAGAGGGAGCAGAGTAGCGGAGGAGGAGGAGCCACCAGAACGCACACTGAATGAGCGATGGGAGAGATAGGAGGAGAACCAGGAAAGATCAGAGTCCCTAAAGCCAAGCGAGAATAAAGTGTCAAGGAGAAGATCATGATCCATCTGTCCCTTTTCTAATGTGTCACTTTTCTTTTAAGGCAAGTTATTCACATCAGTTCTTAGATGCAATGGCAGCAGTGAAGTGTTTGCTAATGCTCTTCTCCTGTACACCTTACTCAGTCCCATTCTGCCTCCTTCTGGTTCCATCCTAAAACAGAGATTGCCAGTGCTGCAGCCCCAGTTTCTGAGTGTTTGTGTGAATCATCTTCATCTTGCTGTCCATCTAGCTTTGGCTTCAACAGCCACACTGCACCACTCCATGTGCATACACTCTTGAAGTTCATCTTTATTTTCTTTTTAGTCATCATCTCAACACCATTGATTGCCTTCACCAATGAAGGTCTCGGGAACACTTCAACATAAGATCCATCATCCTAACTCATGCTTGCTTCAATATACTCCCCAAAATCTACAGAGTCCTTGCACCACAGCCAAATATCCTGCCTTGCAAAACCTTCATCTAAGACCCTTCCTCTAATGAGGCAACAATATTCTACAGTGGCATTGCATTTTTGATAGCATTCATTACCACAGCATAGCATGCAAGCAGCTAGAGAACATGCCTATGTGGTACAATCATGTACCTGCCTCTCTGCCCCCAAACAGTAATAAAAACCAGAGCTAGCACTCCTTTGCCAGTACTCTGACCATTTCCACCACTCTTTTTACACATATGTAACCAGGTAAGGCGGACGACGCCTCTCGCCCCTCCCCAGACCCCACCCCCACTTTCCTTCCCCCGAGAGAGCAATTCAAAACAAACACATGACAACAAGTTGGGACTTAAACTGGTCGCAGCTTTAATAACCTTTTAAACACACATAATCCAACATCAACATATTTTTAACCCCCCCCCCCAAGCAGAGCGAGCTCTCACCCGCCGTGTTAGTAGCAAGGTGACGCCGCATCCGCTTCCCCCGGGCACAGGCCCGACATTTTCCACTCCCTCCCTCTTCCGGCTTCGCCATGCTATTAGCAAAAGCCTGAGGGATTAACCGGGTCGGGGGTACCCCACCCCCGCCCTCATGCTTGCCACCGGCTCCGGACCCCGGAAACCTCCGGGATCCCGCCAAAGCCCCCCCTCCAGCTGCAACAACCCAAACACCCCCCCCAAAGCCTCCCCCAGCCTGGGTGGGCGGGCGGGACAACAGGAGCCTCCAGCCTGGACCCAGCAACTGCCGATGCAGAGCTGGGTCCCCGCGTCACTTACTCCCCCCCCCCCTGCGGCCGCGGCCCCGCCTCCCCATGGCGCCCGGGCGCTTACCACGCCACTGGGCGCCACTGAGGCGCCCGGCCGCGCGGGCAGTCACAGCCCCGCGCCGCCGCAACCGAGAGCGGGCGGGGCGCCCGGCCCGCCACCCCCCCGGTTAGTAGCGGCCACGCGGACGGGACCCGCGGCCTTGCTGTAACCGGGTAAGGCGGACGACGCCTCTCGCCCCTCCCCAGACCCCACCCCCACTTTCCTTCCCCCGAGAGAGCAATTCAAAACAAACACATGACAACAAGTTGGGACTTAAACTGGTCGCAGCTTTAATAACCTTTTAAACACACATAATCCAACATCAACATATTTTTAACCCCCCCCCCCAAGCAGAGCGAGCTCTCACCCGCCGTGTTAGTAGCAAGGTGACGCCGCATCCGCTTCCCCCGGGCACAGGCCCGACATTTTCCACTCCCTCCCTCTTCCGGCTTCGCCATGCTATTAGCAAAAGCCTGAGGGATTAACCGGGTCGGGGGTACCCCCACCCCGCCCTCATGCTTGCCACCGGCTCCGGACCCCGGAAACCTCCGGGATCACGACAGCGGCTCAGGTCAGCCTCGAAAAAAGCCGCCCACCAAAGGTAAGCTGCGACCAGCCCTCGCCCACAAAGGCATACCTTCCAAGGCCTCCTGCCAATCGTTCAGCAGTAAATCTAGCCCTATCGGGGACAAGTGCACCCCATCTGGCCCATAGAGGCCCGGGCAGTCCACGTCCACCCAAGGGTGAAAAATTTGACAGCCCCCTTGCTGTCCCACCCACCGGCCAATTTGACGGTTAATTTTGGTCACGCCCCGTGACCACCGTCGCTGAGCCCTACAGGGCGGCCTTGGAATGATATCCGACCATAGCAATAGTACATCCGGAAACATCCCCAACACCACCCCAAAGTCCTTGATAGCTGCTCGAATCAACTGCCGGCAGGTCCATGAAGCGAGATCGTTGCCACCCAAGTGGAGCAGTAACACATCCGGGGTGCCTCGGGAACGCTGGAGGTGCCGAAGCAAAGGCAGGAGTTGGATCCACCGGAGTCCGCGTTCGCCCAGCCATGTGATCGTCACCGCCCGCTCAGGAAGTCCCAAATTCAGCCCCACTGGGCGCATCGCTGCTCGCCGACCCGCCCAGAAGACAAAGGAGTGGCCCAAAATCCAACAGCATCGCTGCCCCACACCTGAAAGACAAAGAACAGCCCCGTTAATGCCCCCCCCCACCCACTCCCCTACAAACGCACGTAGCTCTGGAAGGCTCCCGACTGCCATCGCCCAATGCGCTGTATCTCCTGATCGGGCAGTCCAGCCACCGCTGCACTGGTTGCCACTCCGATCCGGAAGGAATGAGGGGCAAAGGCACCAGGTTCCTCACCTATCTGTCGTAAAGCCAGGCGCAGCACTGCGGTAAATTGGAAGCGCGTAAGAACCCGCCCGTCCAGATGGATAAAAAGGCTACCATCCACCTCCGGACGAAGGCGTAAGTACGCCTGCAGTAACGCGACCGGACACGAGGGGGAACCCTGAACCGCTGCCAAGTCCACCCACACACCCCTACCCGCCTGATCCGTCTTAGAACGGGCAAGGCGGATACGAACCCTACTCCCGATCAAGTGCACGTGACGCACTTGCACCGCCCTCCCATTGTGAAGCCGCCCCGACTCCGAAACCAGCTCGCCCACCCGAAATGCGCCGAAAAAGGCTAACGAAAAAACGGCCCGAAAAAGCACCCCTTCATAGCAGGAGGACACTACCTGCAGCAAAGCCCCGCACAACCGACACAGTAGGTCATGCGTAATAGGACGCCGCCAATCCCCGGGCGAGGGACTGGACCGCTCCCAACCCCGCAACAACGTACGCGTTAGAAATCCCCCTCCCGCCCACCCCCACCCGAAAGCCCTTGCGAAAAAGGCGAAGCCTGCTACGTTCCGTCGGGTAGTGGCCCGAGACAAGCCCTGTTCTTTAGCCGCCGCCACATACTGACCCATCAGCAAATCCGAGGCCAGCCCGGGCCGCCATCCATGGAGTAGCAAGAAGGACACCACACTGCAGTAGCCACGTTGATACGTGACCCATGTCGCTGAGGATACAGACTTCCGCAACAGCTCGATCATTCCTGGAGGCCAATCCGCCATAAATGCTCCGGGACCGCCGATCCCACGTCGTCCGCATCTGGGGCCAAGGTCCGAAACAGCGCCCACTTGAAACGGGAAAGAGCATCAGCAATCTGGTTATGACTCCCAGGGATATGACGAGCCTTAATTACTAAATTCAACCGCAAGCATGAAAACACCACCTGCCGCATCAGGTCAGCTACCGGCTGACATCTTGGGGAATAGTTATTAATCACCGAAACTACCGCCTCGTTGTCGCACCACCAGCGTACTCTGCGATTGCGGAGTCTATCCGGCCACAACGACAGTACCACCAAAATGGGAAACAACTCGAGGAAGGTAATATTCTTCGTAAGCCCCACCGCTCGCCAGGATGGAGGCCAGCCTTCCGCACACTATGCGCCCCCAAAATAAATCCCCAAACCCGAACTCCCCGCTGCATCCGTATACAACTGCAAATCCGCAGAAGTCACCTCCGGGTCTCTCAGCACCGTGGTACCATTGAAGTCACGAAGAAAATCGTCCCAAATCCGCAGGTCTGCCCGCAAGCTGCCGGACAGCCGGATCCGATGATGCGGCCTAGAGACGCCCGAAGTAGCAGCGGACAATCGGCGCAAGAATACTCGCCCCATCGGGATCACCCGACACGCAAAATTCAGGGACCCCACTAAAGACTGCATCTCCCGCAGCGTTAGCTTACTAGAGCCCAGCGCATTGGCGACCAACACCCGCAGACTCGCCACTTTCTCTTGCGGCAAGCGAGCCACCAACGCCACAGAATCCAACTCCACCCCCAGAAAGGTAAGTGTAGTCGCCGGACCCGCCGTCTTTTCGGATGCTAATGGAACACCCCACACTTGGGCCAACTGGACAAAACCCTCCAACAAAGCCTTGCACTGCCCTGACTGCGCTGGCCCCACGAAGAGGAAGTCATCTAAATAATGTACTACCGAACCGCATCCCACCCAGTCCACGAATGCCCAGTGCAAAAAGGAGCTAAACTGTTCGAAATACGCACAGGAAATCGAACAGCCCATAGGCATGCATTTATCGAAGTAAAATTGCCCTTCGAAGCAAAACCCCAACAAATGGAAAGCAGAAGGGTGCACCGGCAATAAACGGAAGGCAGATTCAATATCCACCTTGGACATCAAGCACCCCGGCCCACAGGCTCGTACCAGCTCCACGGCCTCATCAAAGGATGCATACCGTACCCGCACACAAAACTTTAGGAATGTGATCATTCACTGAGGAACCAATAGGAAACGAGAGATTATGTATCAGGCGATACTTCCCCGGCTCCTTCTTCGGAATGATACCCAGCGGAGAAACCACGAATTCTGCAAAAGGGGGCTCTGTGAAAGGACCCGCCACCCTACCTAATGCCAGCTCAGTAGCCAACTTATCACGTACCAGCTGCGCGAAGCGCCGGACCGAAGGCGAATTCCTCGCCTTGTGTACCCCTACACAGCCCACCACCGGTATGGGAAACCCCTCCCTGAACCCAAATTCCAAAAGACTGCTGACCTGTCGCTTCGGATACTTCTTAAGCCAGGGGCCTAACACCGCAATCGCAACCGGGGTGGGGGCCAAGCTCCAGACGTCCCCGTTACTTGTGGCCGGGGGCTGACCCGCTCCCGCCATTCTTCCTGACACACTTGAGAGCTGAATGACCCCCATTACAGACGGAGCAGGCGTGCCGGAATTTGCAATCCGGAAAGGGGCAGGAAGACTTGTTGAAGCGCCAGCACAGGTCCCCCGCTCCTCCCCCCCCTGGAGTTCTCTGCAAAACAGGGGGCACGCCCGATCGAAAGGGCCGATCCGCCCGTGCAGGGGTGGCTACTCCACTTCTTTGCCCACCCATACTTCCCCCGCCCGGTCTGATGGCCATCTGCGTTAGCCAAAGATTAATATCCTGGGTTCCCCACGACAATAGGCGATTCTCCTCCATCTTATCACGGAATTTCTCATCATAGTTGAGCCAAGCCCAACCGTCATGAGTCTGTGAGGCCTCCAGTATAGAGTCCGCGTAAGCCAACAGCAAACCGTACTGCTCTGGATGGGAATGACCCCATACACTCGCCAACCTCAAGAAAGACCGAGTCCAATTAACGACATTCCGAGCCACTCTCTTGACCCTACCCGCCTTCTCGTCCTCCTTACGCTTCCGTCGGCTATCCCCCGACCGTTTACGACCCTCGAGTAAGCGGAAAATATCAACGTAACGACGTTTTACAATCTTTTTCCGCAGCTTCTTCGGTACCCCTTCCCATAACTCAGAGAAAAACGCCACCGAAGGCACCGAACCCACCTGCCCCACGCCGACCCCCGAACCCACCTGTCCCACGCCGACCTCCCCGCCAGTGGCCCCCGGACTCCCGGCCAAGTCGTCTGACACCGAGTCGGACGAAGACTCCGAAGAGGAAGAAGAGGAGGACCCCGAACGCCGCCGCCGGCAACCGGAACCCCGCTTGCGCTTGGTCGCTCGCTTCTTACCCCCCTCCCCCGCCCTTTCCCCAGCCGCCAACTCACCTGCCGCCGGTGCTGCCACCGCAGAAGACGCACCCGTCTCCGGTGTTGTCAACGATGAGGCTGCCGCTCCTCCTCCACTTCCCGAAGACGCGGGGCCTCCACTGGTGCTCGCCCTCCCACCGTCCGTCTGTCCAGCAGGAACCCCACACGGTTGCCCCCAGTAGTGCCAGCCGGGCGAAACCTGCGGAGAAAAAACAGGGAAAGGCGAAGGCGAACCCACCCCTGGCCAAGGCGGCTGCCACGCCCCTAGCCAATCCGCACGGGAAGGGCCTTGACCCCTGCCCTGCCAATGCGCCCAGGCAGGGGAATAGGCCGCCCCAGCGGGAGCAGATGGACCCCCCGGACTCGCAGCGTCCATACCCACGTTGTCCGACGGAGGAGCCACCCCTTCGCTCCCCCCCCTGGGACCATTAGCCCCCCCCGGGCCATCAGGGGCCGCTCCCCGCCCCAAAGCACCTCTAGCCGGGGCAGGTGACCGGCCTCGCCGGCCCCCAGCTGCCCGACCAGCCGAAACCCCCTTACTTGCCTGCCTGTGGACCGGGATAGACCCCTGGTTGGACGTCGGACCACGGCTCGGAGCCCTGCCCCTTGTCCCTCTGCTAAGAAGAGCCGTGCGCCCCGCAGGGACAGGCTCTCCTCTCCCCGGACCAGCAGGCTTGGCCTTCCCAGTCCCGTGGCGCTTACTGGCACCCCCCTTTTTGCCCCCGCCAGCCATGGCCAATAATAGGCTGGAGGCAAGGAGAAGAGAAATTTTTTTTTTTTTTTTTTTTTAAGTTAAGAGACTTGCCCAAGGCCACAAGGAGTGCTAGAGGGAATTGAACCCTGGACTCCTGACTCCTAAGCCAGTGCTATAACCACCAGGCTAGTCCACCGTCGCAAAAGAACTTGCCTGGAGAGCCACGAGCCTCCGAGTCCCCCGACGCTGAATCGCTGCTTCCCGGAGCGCCGAAGACAGCGCCGTAGCACGTGCTGCTTCACGCTGCAGCCACAGGCCCTCCACAGCAAGTAGAATCCGGCGCAGCCAGCCACAACAGGAGCCTCCAGCCTGGACCCAGCAACTGCCGATGCAGAGCTGGGTCCCCGCGTCACTTACTCCCCCCCCCCCTGCTGCCGCGGCCCAGCCTCCCATTGGCTCCCGGGCGTTTAAAATGCCACGGGGAGCCAATGAGGCGCCCGGCCGCGCGGGCAGTAACAGCCGCGCGCCGCCGCAACCGAGAGGGGGCGGGGCGAACGGCCCGCCACCCCCCCGGTTAGTAGCGGCCACGCGGACGGGACCCGCGGCCTTGCTGTTACATAAGTAACTCTGGGCTGCTTTTTCTGCCCTACAGTTGCTTAAAACCTACAGAAGACAAGCCCTGAGACACCTTCAGATGGTTTGAGATTTTTGGTGCTGTAATATGAGTTTCTGCTCCTAGATAATTTTCAGGGTTCAAAAGATTTATATCAGATGTAGTGAGATTGGTCAACTCTACATAAAATAGTGGGTACTAAGCCCTGTGGTGTAATGTACTATGATTAGAATTAAAGCAGAGAAAAAGAAAACTTGTACCAAAATTTTTCTTTTATTAAGAGAACAAGAAACATCTCACAAAGAAATAAATAATAGATATTTACCAAAAAAAAAGACAAAAATGAATCATTAAATAACAACATCTTTCAAAATAAATCAGCAATTAAGGAAAACTGTTAACATATGTAAATTAAAAGATTGCACTGCTGGCTGACAATAGAAACCAGGGCAGGGTTTTTTTTTTTTTTAACCCAGCTAAAGTAGTCAATTTGGTAATTGGAATTCAATGATTTCTAAGAATGTTGCACAAGTATTATAAATTCTGTTTAGATCCAGATATAAGCACAGTCTCATTCAAGTCCTCAGTGCTTTTTCCTTCTAGGAAAAAAATCCATCTTTCTTTAGTTTATTTATGGTTAGATCTCACCATTTGGATGGCAGTTAAATTTGATCTCTGGAAGTTGCCAGTTGAGAGAGGAAAAGGCCTAGTAGTTGGGACAAGTTACCTCAGGCTAGAGAGCAAGGGGTTCAAATCCCACTTGAAGACAGCAGCCATGAGACTGGGGATACTAGTCACACAGGTGCTCCTTGTGGCCTTGGGCAAGCCACCTAACCCTCCATTGCCTCAGGTACAAAAACAGATTGTGAGCCCTTCAGAGACAAGGGAAATATATACACACATTACCTGAATGTACACTGCTTTGACAGATAGAAACACAGTATATAAGCCTAGTTAAATTAATAGATAAACCTTTTCCCAAAGGAACCTTGTCAGAAAAATACAGAATCTTTTCTTTCTGAACTCTGACCCAGAGTGGGGTCAGAATAAATCCTTGCTGTTTTTTAAGGCTGTGTCTAAGGCTTGGAACTCTAAATGAGAGTTGAAACCCAATTTTCAGGTTTTTCTCCCCCAAAACCAAAAGCAGCCTCTTGATGTTTCTTAGCTAGAATGCTCAATTCAAAAAAAACATCTGAAGGTTTCAACCAGTCGCAGAGGGCTGCAGTCTGATGCAAGAGCCAACACCTCTCCACCTCCCCCTCCCCTGCCCCATTGCTGCCTAAAAAGTCAGTCCAGCACTTTCTGGCAGTTTTAAAAGTTTGCTTATTGTAATTCACTTTGGGATTTGTTCTTTGCAGTCTCTATGCACATGTTCGTAATTCCCTAAGCTGGTAACAAGCATCTATTCCAGGATGTATGTCCTTAAAGGCAGAAACCGCTGGAAGGGGATAAGTCTTTATCATCAATTTTAAATAAACACAAGAGCTAGAGCATCTATTTTAGTGAGGTCCTCACGTATATATATGTATATGTATGTATATGTATTACTAGTCTCTCAAATGATTTTAGCATGAAATTGCAATATGTGAAAAAACACCATTGTAGGAGAATGTGCACCATCTTGGTTACAGTTTTAAGCAATAAGTCAATAATAAAAATAGCTGATTTAAATTATCTTATCCGTTTAAGCCTAGAAAATCAAGAGAAAAAATTAGCATAAATCTAAAATGGCAGGGTTTTTAAATGATAGCTTGAGATATAATATAGTTTTCATATATTAACTATAATTTCTATCTAATCTATAGGCATTTGGATGTTTATTAATCTCAGTGTACTATATGTTATATATCTTTCAAAAATATGTAACTTTGCAATGTTCTTCAGATGATTTATTGACATAATTGCCATAAAGCCTATTCAAAGTATATTACCCATGTCATTACAGTTTGCCATACACTAAAGTTATTATTATTTTCAACCACTACTCAATTCCTCTTTTATAGTATGACTGCCTATGAGATCTCAAAGTGATGCATGTTCAAGTCAGGTATGGAAACCCTTTAGGATTTTCCACCCAAACCTTTGAATTATAATTTCAGTTTCATTGCCTGTTGAGTATCCAGCTGCTGTGACTGAAATACAGAACACGTAGAAAGACAGACACAATACATACCAATGATGAGGATTTTCTTTAGAGAAATGCCCTGGAATATTTTTAAAGGTTTGTATCTCTAACTTGAAAAATGCATGATAATGATAAAGGCAACACACGCTGCTATGAATAAAGGAAAATAAGGCAATTCATGCATACTATAGCCTAAAATAAGCTTATTAACTAATTATTTATTATATAGTTTCAAGGCTATTGAAGGCACAGCCTTGATCTCTTATAATGAGCTACCTGTATCACTCCATCTGGCAGCAACTAAGAAATGTCTTTCATTCTTGCTGATAGAGCAGAGAGGAGATCAACACAAATATCTGAGAGTAGTGTCGAGCATGTGGCAAGTAACTTTCTGTTCCAGCAGGAATGTGGATTTGTTAGTGCATATTCGGTTTGTTATCAAGCCATAAACATTTTAGTTCATGCATTAAGTTGATTAAAGCATGCCAAAACATTCTAATGTGCAATTTTATTGAAGCAAATGTGTGAACTGAAAAAAATGTCTGAAAATCATGCTATGTTCCAGGAAATCCATTCATGTGGTGATGCCTATCTTCCTCTTTACTATAGCTCAAAAACCCCAAATGTCAGTAGTACGAGGAAACCACTATATCAATGTTTTTCTGGGATGGGTGTTGGTTGGTATCTTCCTCTTTACAGCACACACCCTATCCCAACTTTGCAATCTCAGTACTCTATTCGCTCTCCTTGATAGCCAAACATTTTATTTCAGTCCACTTCTCCATGCCCTCCTTCCCCCATCTGGTTACCATCCTCTCAATACAGTATTTATGGGGTGGATGGGCATCAGTGCTCAATCAAGGTTAGATATGGGGTGTCCACTATTTGGATTAAATAATAGCTTGTAATGAGGAGCTGGTATCAGAACCAATCACAGGCAGGTGATTGTAGTGAAACACGTAACAGGAACGTGAAACATGAAATGGCAGTGAACATATAGGAGAAAGCTTGTTAAAGGATTTTGGAGTGAACATGTAACAGACAGCTTAGAGCACAGAAACCTGACAGTAAGTTGCAGGCGCACAGAATGTACAGTGACTAGTGCGCTGGAAAACCTTCTGGTTGCTGGTATCACGTTTCTGATTCCCAGAAACCCCTTTTAACTGAGCCCCAGCTAATTCTGATATCCAGGTGTTTGGCCATGAGTGCTATATGATAGTCTTTGCTTCTTCTGTTCTGACGCAGTCCATATCTATAACTAAGCTCGTAGTTACTGTATGAACATGAGAACATAAGAGCTGTCATACTGGGTCCACAAGAGCAATATTCTATTGCCAACCTTGGCCATTCTTGAAATCCTGAGCTAGATCAAACTCCCTTCAGAATCTTGCCCTAAAAATTATCCCTCTTCCCTGGGGTTCTGTCTGAGCAGCTGGAGCCTGATTTGTAGGGATACCTCCTATGAAATTCACGCAGCTTTGTTAAGGTATTTATGGTCTCCAGTGCAAAAATTGGAGGTTCCCCAGGTTGACTATCCATCCTGCTGTCCCCCGCTGCCCCCCACCCCAATTGCTGCCTAGTTTGTCTAATGGTAGTACCAATCCTCTCCACAGACTCCACAGACAATTCTTTGGGGTCAAAACTTTCCTAGTCTACTAGGAAAGTAAACTGGTAAACCAATTTATTCAGATTCTTCTGGAAGGGGAAGTAAGAAGGAAGATGGGAAGTACAGGTCTGTTAGTCTGACTTCTGTGGTGAATAAATTAATGGAAATACTGCTAAAACAAAGGTTAGAGCAGTTTCTGCGATCCAATGGATTGCAGGATCCAAAACAGCATGGTTTTAATAGAGGTGTGTCTTGTCAGACAAATCTGATTAATTTCTTTGACTGATCCAGAATTGGACCAAAGGAGAGTGTAGATGTGGTATACTTAGATTTCAGCAAAGCCTTTGATATGGTTTTGCATAGACAACTTATAAATAAGGAAATATTTCTTTATGGATAAGGTGGTGAATGTGTGAAATCACCTCTCAGTAGAGGATGGGAAGATAAGGACTATCTGAATTTAAGAAAACTCGGGACAATCACAGAGGATCTCTAAGGGAGAAGAACTCTATGACCATGTCCTCAACTCCAATATCAATATCATGCTTGGCTATTTTAAAATTCATGCAAATTTTACATGCTCATAGCATGAGAGGGACTTTCTTAGCTTTACTTCAGAGATGCAACTTCAACAATTTCTTTTGTCACCTACTCAGTCAACAGGTCACATCTTAGATCCGTTTTTCCATGCAAACATCCTTTTTATCATTAAGGGGGTTATTTTAAAAGAGCTCTTTGTGCTTTGGATGTCTGCAAATGGGCACACAGATGTCCAAATCACAGAGTTGTCTCCAGGGGTATTTTAGAAGCCAGCTCCGGAGATGCCCCCAGCAAAAGGACATCCTAGCTGTGAAAGGGGTATGGCAGATGTATGTTTGGGGCATTCCGAGGAACTTGGATGTCCTCACCTGATTTCAGAACCACTCTGCACATTCTGATGCACATCAAAGCTTATATGTATTCCAGGCATGAATAGGCATTGGGAAAGAGCTCATTTTGCCAACCAAACATCTGGAGGGTGTGAAGAAGGAGGCACATATATACCCTCTCTATTATCTCTGTTGACAATGAACACTAATGGGGAATAAGGGCTCTTGTTTTCATATTGCCATGCTGATGGATGTCCCTGTATGGGAAGTAGCATGTCATAGATGTCCCCGCCCTAGGTTTTTGTAGCAGAGTCATCTAGGTGGATGCTGGTGCAGGTGTCTACGTCGGGGACATATGTGTTTCTATAATCAGGCTGAAATATAAATGTCCCCAGCGTTTTTCTGCATGTTTTTCCCCAGATGCTTCAGATTGCATTTGTACAACCTTTCCAAAATGTTGCTTCACATAATGTTTCTGTTTCTTCAATATCATGGACAGACTATCAGATAGCTTCCTTTCTTTTAGCTCAGGGGCGGTTCTTCCATTAGGCCACCTGAGGCGACAGCCTCAGACAGCACGCTGATGGCACTCTGATGGGGCGGCACTCTGATGCCGGCACTCTGGCTCTGTTTTAATTTTAGATTTTGCTGCCTCTGGCTTGCCTCTGCTTTTCTGTGCGGGAAGGCAGAGGCTGCAAAATCTAAAATTAAAACAGAGCCGGAGGGCCTTCATCCGGACAAATCAGCCTGATCGCTTGCATGAACCCTGCAAGCGATCAGGCTGATTTGTGTAGCTGTGGCACTCTGGCTGTTTTTATTTTAGATTTTGCTGCCTCTGGCCTGCCTCTGCCTTTCCGCCACTTTTTTTTTCTCGCTGCAAGCATTCTTGAAAAAAAAGCAGCGGGAAGTCAGAGACAGGCCAGAGGTGGCAAAATCTAAAATAAAAACAGCCGGATGAGAGGTGCAGGAGGAGGGAGTGGGGACAGGAGGAGGACAAGGGGAGACAAAGGGGAGAGATAGAGGGGCAAATGCAAGACAAAGGGGGAGACAGGGGGACATTCTGGACAAAGGGAGAGACAGGGGGTAAATGCTAAACAAAGGAGAGAGACAGGGGGACATTCTGGACAAAGGGAGAGACAGGGGGCAAATGCTAAAAAAAGGAGAGAGACCGGGGAACATGCTGGACACAGGGGGAGCCGGGGACATACTGGACAAAGGGGAGAGACAAGGGGTAAATGCTAGACAAAGGGGGAGGTAGGGGGACATACTGGACAAAGGGGAGAGACAAGGGGCAAGTACTAGACAAAGGGGAGAGATGGGGCAAATGCTGGACAAATGGGGAGACAGGGGTAAAAATGCTGGACAAAGGGGGAGACAGGGGGACAAGTTCTAGACAAAGGGTAGAGACAGGAGGGCAAATGCTGGACAAAGGTGGAGACAGGGGGACATACTGGATAAAGGGGAGAGACAGGAGGCAAGTGCTAGACAAAGGGGAGAGACAGGGGGGAAAATGCTGGACAAAGGGGGAGACAAGGGGACATACTGGACAAAGGGGAGAGACAGGAGGCAAGTGCTAGACAAAGGGGAGAGACAAGGGGCAAATGCTGGACAAAGGGGGTGAGATGGGGCAAATACTGGACAAAGGGGGAGACAGGGGGACATACTAGACAGAGACAGGTGCAAATGCTGGAGAAAAGGGAGACAAGGGGACATACTGGACAAAGGGAAGAGACAGAAGGCTAGACAAAGGGGAGAGACAGGGGGACAAGTGCTAGATGACAGGAAAGCAGGGCAGGAAGACAAATGATTAGCAATGGGGTGGAGGGGAGACAATAGAGCAAATGTTGGACAACACTGGAGGGGGAACAGGGGGACAAATGCTGGACAACAGGGAAGGGGGGCAGAAAGACATGCTGGAGGGGGGAAGTGGGGAGACAAATGTTGGATGGGGGGAGTAGGTAGACATGCTGGACAATGGGGGGGTTAGCAGGAGGACAAATGCTGGACAACACAGAGGGGAATAAGAGCTGGGGAATGGAAGGACTGTGGGTGAAGGTTGAAAAGTGGTAGGTAGATGGCGTAAAAAAGAGGGAGATTCAGAACTGGATAGTAAGGAGTAGTGAAATCTAGGTGGCCAGAGAGAGAGAAAAAAATGGAAGAAAGGTAGAAAGAAAAAAATTCAATATCCAAGATGGAAGGAAGTGAAGAAAACAAAAGGAGAGACAAGAAATGCCAGATGGAGTCGAGACCATAGAAAGAGAAATAAGAGAAGACAGAAGAAAGCAGAAGCTTCAGATCAGGACCAGCATGATCAGAGTATAAAATGGTCAGACAACAAAAGTAGAAAAAATAATTTTATTTTCAAATGAGTGATTGGACTTTGCACTATTTTATATTTTACACAGTACAGGGAAATGCGTCTTTTTTATTTCTCTGGTTTTGCATTGCATGCAGTCTGTTTTCTTGGGCTTTCAGTTTAATTTTTGTCTACATATTTTTATTTTCACTTTAGGTTATCTTCACTTATTTTGTACTTGGTGGGGGTCTGTGTTCTGAGTGTGTGACTGAGGCCAGGAGTTCTGTTAACATGGAGTTTGTACAAAGGGACCTGTACTGTAGTAATTTGACTTGTTTAGCTTTTCAGTCGGTGTATGGATGTTCTAGGGCCCGCTACAGTATTTATAGTGCTGCTTTTATCTGGGTAGGTCCCTTGTTGTATGAGTTTTGGAAGTTTATGCTGGTATGATATGACTGATTTGACCTTTTAGATCATCTGTGACTTTTGTAGGGTTTTGTATTAGTTCACATTGTTTTGTGAATGCAAAATATATGTTCAAAAAGAAAAAGCAACAACCATAACACAGTTTATAACAGCAAAATAAAAATTAGTTATTTAATTTGGTGTTATAAACTGTGCAGGGTTCTCGCTCTCTCTTTTAGTTCTGTGGTGTGCAAAAACATTTTAATTTCCTCCACATTACCTAATTAACTTTTTGATTTGGTTCAGTCCCTGATTGCAATTTTGAGAAAGCCTTCCCCCTCCCCGGCTTGGGAGAGGGGGGAGCGGCATCTCATCCCTTGTCTCAGGCATCAGATTGCCTTGAGTCACCCCTGTTTTAGCTTGTTCATCTTTTGCTATCAATCAATTAGTAACTACTAAACAATCAATTTTAGCAATTAATTTTAATAAAGAAACATTCTGGATATCCTGTTATAGATTCCTAGATGATTTTTCTTCTTTGTTCCTAGATGCTCAGGTTACCCTACGGAACATAATCTTGCAAGATGGTTTGAATTGGGTAGCACCCTCCAAGACTTTAATAAGAATCCTAGAATGTCAAAATCTAGTATCACCAAAGTTTCCATTTGTTAAAAAGACACCTATACCATGTGGAAAGAACATAGTGTAAGATAAATTTACCAGACAAATTAAATCACCACAGAGAAATAGCAAACCCTTAAGGAGCCGCAATTAAAGCAGTAAAGGGGTAATATTACAGTATTTTGACTGAATGTGATTCACAGCCCTCTTGTTTATGTTTATGTTTATTAAAACTTTATATACCGCCCATAAACGATTAGCATCTGGGTGGTTTACATACATAAAAAAGTTAGCAAGGAGAGAGAGCTGCGAAAAAGAAAAAGAAAAGGAACGCCATAAATTCCTTAAAAAAGACAGATAGGGATAGGGTCAGAGGATAGAAGGGGAAAAGTAGAAAACATGGGGGGAGGTAAAGAAAAAACACATTAACATGTCAGTAGTGGGGGGATAGCGGGGGGGGGGAAGGATAGAGAGCAGGAACAGGTTAAAAAACGGTGGAGGAAAGGGAGATAGGAAGCTAACACAGGGAGGAGGGGTTAGGCTGGGACGGAGAGGTTGAAGGCAGAGCAGAAAAGGTGAGTTTTTAGTTTAGCTTTAAAGGAGATATATGAGGTCTCTAAGCGGAGCGAGTGGTGGAGTGAGTTCCAGAGTCTAGGGCCAAGGAAAAAGAAGGCTGAGGACCGAGTGGATTCCAGGTGGGCTTGGGAAGGGGGGGGGGGGAAGAAACATACGGTTAGCGTGAATAGAGCGAAGGGAACGGTGCGGGGTATGTAGATGAACCTGGTCGGTGAGGTACAAGGGAATACCGGAGTGGATCACCCTGTGCACAAAAATGAGAACTTTAAATTGAATATGAAAGAAAATGGGAAGCCAGTGGAGGTGTATTAGAAGGGGAGTGACATGATCGAAACGAGAGGCGTGAGTTAGAACATGAACGGCGGTGTTTTGGACACGTTGAAGACGAAGAAGTTGGGATTGGGGGACGCTGGCAAGACAGACATTGCAGTAATCGAGACGAGACATGACAAGGGATATAAGAAGGGTGGTCATAGAGGAGGTGGTGAGAAAAGGACGTACAGTGCAAAGTTGTTTTAAGGTGAACAAAGAGCGCTGAATGACTGAGGAGATGTGTTCTTTAAAAGAAAGAGAGGAATCAAGGATTACACCTAGATACCGTAAAGAAGAGACAGTGGGAATGGGTGAGGAAGAAAACAGAGGAGTTAGAGGAGGAGGAGTGTTACCAAAGGTGAACCAGATGACGGACGTTTTAGAGAGATTGATGTGAAGGAAGTTGGAAGAGAGCCAGGAAGCAACGGAGGAAAGATAGTTATTGAAAGCAGTGATATCTGGTGCAGCAGAGTCGGTGTGATAAAGAAGAAAGATATCATCAGCATAATAATAAGCAGAAACACCGTGTTGCTGAATGAGAAGAGCAAGAGGAGCCAGGAAGACATTAAAGAGAAGAGGAGCAAGAACAGAACCTTGAGGAATGCCACAGGGAAGGGGAGTGGGAGAAGAGGACCCTGATCGAGTCAGAACCGAGAAAGTGCGACCAGACAGAAAAGAGTGAAACCAATGAAGAACCAAACTGGAGAGGCCGGCATCCTGAAGACGAGATAGAAGAGTGTGGTGATCAACTAAGTCGAATGCAGCAGAAATATCCAGGGAAACAGCAAGAGAGAGCAAACCACGGTCACGAGCATTGTGGAGATCGTTGAGAAGAGAAAGGAGGACAGATAGACCCACATATAAAGTTCACCTACACTAGCCACACCCAAAAAATTGTCTTTCTGGATGTAGAGGTACAGAAGAGTCCTCAGGGATGGCTCACTTCCGTGTACAAAAAACCTACTGATAGAAATACCATTCTACATTACAGTAGTAAACACCCAAAGCAACTACGGGACAGTTTGCCCTTTTCCCAGTTTATACGCTATAGGAGAAACTGCTCGAGTATACATCAATACAAGCTACAGGCTAAACATCTGATACGAGATTTTTGTGATAGGGGATACCCTCCATCTATTGTCAGGTCAGCATACAAAAGGGCACTGTATAATAACAGAGCCTTGTTATTACAATCGCGAACTACAAATGCCTCCATAGAAGATGACAATATAAATCTTATTATTAAGTTTTCCCCTTTAGGAGGTGAGATTAAAAGGATCATTAGGAAACATCAGAACGTGTTAAGCACGACACCTGGACTACAAAATAAGACTATCTGATGTGTGTGGACTCGTCATCCGAATCTTAAGGAGAAGTTGAGTCCAGCCAAGCTTAGGACGCTTTCAAGTAATGCCCTAGGGCAGTGATGGCTAACCTTTTTGAGCCCGAGTGCCCAAACTGCCGCACAAAACCAAAGAATTTCCTCAAAGTGCCAGCACGTCAATTAAAGCCTCATTTGCATAAGGTGCCTCATTTGCATAAATATTTGCATAATGTTACCATACACTAACTTTTAGTAAACATGCCTCTTAATGAGTATATGGATAAAGAAAGACTAAAAGGTTTCTACATTACTATAATCCAGTACCAACCGCCAGGCACATTAGGAACTACTACAAACGCTGCCCATTTAGAACCCATAGCAAACCCGCCGTATCCTAACAGCACTACCAGGACTCACAAAGCACAATACCCTAACTATCAAAAGGCAACACTGCAAATATTAAACCAATACATTTCAGAGAACAACAATACATGACCTACTGGGGAAAGAACAAGTGGCAATGTCAAATAGGAATTATAAACAGAATACCTCAGCTCAGTTACACATGCAGAACAGACCATCACCAAACAAGGAATCACAATTTAGAAACAGGAAGACAATAATTAAACTGGGAACCCCAAAAGCCAAACTTGGAATATACAACAACACTGTAGAAATAAAACTATAAATTAATTTCCTCTTGTACTAAACAAAGCGCAAAAATTAATGATGCACATTTCCCAGAGCTGACATATTCCAGTTAATAAATTCAAAATAAAGAGATATTTTTCTACCTTTTGTGCATTTTTTTTTCAGTTGCAATTGTTCCAGCCACTTTCTTCTGGTTTCTTCGTGTCTTCTGCTAACTCTCCATCTGCTGTCCATTTGTCCTTTCTTCTGTCTTGTTTTTTTTTTTCCATTCTCTCTCTACATCAGCATTAACATACTAATCTTTCTCCTTTTGCTCTTTCCTCATTCCTATTTCATCTACTCAAAATTTACCCCTCCATCCTCAATCCCCACTTATTCTCCCAATACCCGGCCAATTGTAGATTTTTTATCCCTCCCACACAAAATATTTTTCCCCTCTCCATTTTACTCTCCCAGCCCCATCCCATTCTAATCCTCCCCCAACACCAGCTCCCTTCTAGTTCCAGCCTCACCCAGCATCCATTCCCTTCTAGTCCCTGCATCAGCCCATTTCCAGTCCTAGCAGCCCCCCAACCCATTTCCAGTCCTAGCAACCCCCCAACCCAATACCAGTCCTAGCCCCCCTCATCAACCCACTTCCAGTCCTAACCCCCCATCACCCCATTTTCAGTTTAAGCCCCCCCTATAACCCATTACCAGTCCTAACCCCCATCAGCCCACTTCCAGTCCTAACCCCCCATCAGCCCACTTCCAGTCCTAACCCCCATCAACCCATTTCCAGTCAGCCCCCCATAGCCCATTGCCAGTCCTAACCCCCCCATCAGCCCACAGTCCATGACCAGTCCTAACCCCATCAGCCCACCTCAAGTCCTAACCCCTCCCCATCAGCCCATTTCCTGTCCTAGCCCCCCCCCCATAGTCCATTATCAGTCCTAACCCCCCATAGCCCATTACCAGACAGCCCCCATCAGCCAACAGCCCATTACCAGTCTTAACCCCCCCATAGCCCATTGCCAGTCCTAACCCCCCCATCAGCCCACAGCCCATTACCAGTCCTAACCCCATCAGCCCACCTCAAGTCCTAACCCCTCCCCATCAGCCCATTTCTTGTCCCAGCCCCCCAAAGCCCATTATCAGTCCTAAACCCCCCCATTGCACATTACCAGTACTAACCCCATCAGAGCACATACTGTGTTAACCCCCCATCAGCCCATTTCCAGTCCTAACCCCACCCAACAGCCCACCTCAAGTCCTAACCCCTCCCCATCAGCCCATTTCCTGTCCTAGCCCCCCTAGCCCCCCATAGCCCATTACCAGTCCTAACCCCACCCAACAGCCCACCTCAAGTCCTAACCCCTCCCCATCAGCCCATTTCCTGTCCTAGCCCCCCATAGCCCATTACCAGTCCTAAGCCCCCATCAACCCACTTCCAGTCCTAATCCCATCAGCCCATATAGACTTAGCTCCCCCATAGCCCATAGCCCCCCATAGCCCATCACCACTCCTAACCTCCCCCAGCCCATCACCACTCCTAACCCCCCCATCAGCCCATTTCCTGTCCTAGCCCCCCATAGCCCAGTACCAGTCCTAGCCCCAACAGCCCACAGCCATTACCACTCCTAACCCCCCCAGCCCATCACCATTCCTATCACCCAACAGCCCACAGCCATTACCACTCCTAACCCCCCCCAGCCCATTACCACTCCTAACCCCCCCAGCCCATTACCACTCCTAACCCCCCCATCAGCCCATTTCCTGTCCTAGCCCCCCCCAGCCCATCACCAGTGCTCCCCCCGCCAGCCCCCCGCCATTACCACTCCTACCCCCCCCAGCCCATCACCACTCCTAACCCCCCCCCCCCAAAATTTTTTTACAAAGAAAGCTGTCGCTGCCGGGGCCGGGGCCGCCGCGGCAGAATCGAGTGTGCCGCGGGGCCCCCCCCCCCCCGCCCAGCAGAGCCTGCCCTCCGTCCCCGGTATCACCTCTCTCAGCTGCCTCCAGTCACACGCGCCGGCTTTCAGAGCGCGAGGGAAGAGTTTCTCCCTCGCTGCTCTGTTAAGCCCGCGGGGGCTGATGGGAACTTCCCATCAGCCCCCGCGGGCTTAACAGAGCAGCGAGGGAGAAACTCCCCTCGCGCTCTGAAAGCCGGCGCGTGTGACTGGAGGCAGCTGAGAGAGGTGATACCGGGGACGGAGGGCAGGCTCTGTTGGGCGGGGGGGGGGGGGGCCCCGTGGCACACTCGATTCTGCCGCGGCGGCCCCGGCCCCGGCAGCAACAGCTTTTTTTTTTTTTTTTAATGCCGCATATCTTGATTGTGAACCTTCCCGCGTGCCAGCTGCAAGGCCTTCGCGTGCCACAGCTGGCATGCGTGCCATAGGTTCGCCATCGCTGCCCTAGGTGAAGCTAGGGGTCATAAATCCTGTGGAGAATGTAATATTTGCCTGATTACTGCAGAGCTGACGGAGTTCACCTACCACAATAGAACCTATGCATTGCGCAGCACTACCACCTGCACTTCGGATCATGTGGTTTATGCGATTAGATGTCCGTGCAATTTACTATACATTGGGAAGACAGAACGCCAACTCAAGGTTCGATTGAACGAGCACCGTAGTAAATTGAAGTGTAAGGTGCTTGAAGCACCTATTGTATCGCACTGCATTACCAAAGGGCACAAGTTTGATGACTTACGTTGCTTTGCTATTGAGAGGGTTCTGGTAGGTAGGAACAGCAAAACTCGGGTTCAAACGTTATTAATTCAAGAACAAAAGTGGATCTACAGATTAGCAACGGTAGGAATAGAGGGTTTAAATAGCTCTATTGATTGGCGCGTGTGTATCTAATCCATTCCATCTCTTTCAGTCATGCTCATGAAACACGGGAGTGTAGTGGGCTTTAGGACCCTAGGGGATCCAGGGCATTCCCACGTCAGAGCGTCAGTCCCTTTAACAGCAGGGAGGTAGTGCATTGCCCGCATGCGAGGCGTTTTTTTTCCACATTGAAGACGTTTGCTGTGGTTGATGGTCCCTGTGGCTGGAACGTAGAAATCCCGCGGAGTGAAAAAGGTGGGGAAAGTTACCAACAAATGTTCCTTATGTGCTGTCTTATAGATGCGACATACTCTTCTGCTTGTACTGAACTTTCTGGCTGTTTTTTGTAGAGTGTGCTGGGGCATGCAATTTCCCCTGAGGAAGAACTTGAAACGCGTGAGTGGTACCCTTTTGGTAGCGTCGGGGAAACCTGTCAGCGACTTTCAGTGATTTTCAGATAAGCACATCTTTTATTTCATAAATACACTATGAAGATACTATGAAGATAATGAAAACTTTTAGAAGATAAGCACATTTTCTACTTCACAGATATGTTTTGAGATAATAGAAAAACGAACATTTTAGAAAAAATTTAAGAGCAATCTGGTGAATGAATAAGGCACAACATTTTGGAAAATCTCAGTGAATACTAAATGGTCATTGATGCGAGAAAGTATTTAGCTTATGAACCATTCTAAAGCAATACCAGTGTGAGTCTGAGACCATTATTCACTTGATAACTCAATTTATCAGTTACATCTATCTAGTTTGTGAAGTTCTGGATTGATAGTGCTGTTCACCAGTAGTTTCTTAAATACTTGTTGAGGGTCTCTTCTCCTGATATTTTGGATGATGCAAATTGTGACAAAAAAATTACCGTGTTATAACAAATTGACAACGGTGCATTGTAAACAACAGAAAACTAGTAAGCAATACATGAAGTACATTGACTGTTTTTTTCAACAACAGTTTATGCACAATGTGCTAGTAGTTGTTCTTGAATGTTCAGGACACACTCGCTTCAGACAGATTTCACATTCGGTAAATACTTTTAGATCTCTGTCACTTGGACAAAAGGAGCATCTTTTTCTTTTCTTTGCTGATGCCCGTGTGGTCAACGGTCTTGGTGGCTTAGGCATTTCAAGGCAAGGATAGCCAACATTGGCCATGGATTGACGTGTATGGCTTGTCAGACCTTCTGGATGGCTTTGACGATTTTGTAGCTGAGGCTTCATGAGATTCAAAGCGAGTTCCTCCAGAAAAATCCTTCTCTTGCAGTTTTCCTTGTGATGAAACATAGGATTATTGTACATAAATATTATGAATGAATTTACAGCCGCGATATCAAGCAGTCCATAAAACACGCAAAGTGGCCATCGACGAGTTGATCTTTTCACACTGTATGTGTGGCACAACTGATCTACTGTGTCAACACCCCCTTTCGTTCTGTTATAGTCAAGTATTATTTCTGGCTTCTTTGATGTTTCATCAATTTTATTATCATGGTGAAGTGTTGACAGCAGCATAACTGATTTGTTTCGTTTTGGGACGAATGACACCAAAGTCTTGTCTCCACTGAAGCCAAATATTGAGGATCCCACAATTCTTGAGCGATTTGCCTGGAATTCTGAAGGCATGTCATGGTTGCAACGTCTTACAGTGCCCAGTAGTGTCAAATTATTGCTAAGAAGAACATCAGCCAGTTGTACGTTAGTAAAGAAATTGTCGCAAGTAATGTTCCTGCCAGACCGTTCCAGAGGTTCAATAAGCTTCAAAACAACATCAGCTCCTAGAGATACTGTTTTGTCACGAGTAACTGACTCTTCACGCCCCAGGTATGGCTTCATGTTGAATACATAATACGTTTCGGCATCTGCACACACCCATAACTTTATGCCGTATCGGTCTGGTTTAGACTTGATGTATTGACGAAACGGACACTTGCCTCTGAACCCCAACAATTGTTCATCAACAGTCAAGTATGCAGATGGTGTGTACATTTTCATGCACTGAGAAATGAATAAATTCCAAACATCTCTGACTGGAGTAAATTTGGCATTGGCCCTTCGTGATTCACAGGTTTGTTTGTCATCAAATCGAAGTAAACTCAATATTTCTGCAAACCTTTTACCTGACATAACAGCTGGAAATATAGGATTCTGGATAGGACTTTTAGCTCAAGTTCTGCGTACAGATACTTTGTTCAACCTGAAAACACCACTCATGTACAGAAGACCCAATGTTGCTTGGAGCTCTTCCATTGTTACCTGCTTCCAGTCAGTACATGGTGGCTGCATTACTTCAGCTCTACGTATGCCTTCAGAATTTGTGAAATCTAACACTGCTGACAATATATCTGGAGTTACAAACATGTCAAAAATATCCTTAGCATTAGTTATACCTCTGATCAGAGCAATTGGTCCAGAAGATTCTCTGACTATATTTGCTTCCCTTGTTCTTGATGTTGGCGGTACAGTTTTATTCCAATGCATGCCAGAACGAGCTGTGTAATGACTGTCAGTAACTTCCTCATTTTCAGAATGTGATTCAGAAATTTCAGAATTGCTGTATGAACTGCTATCGTCATCACTTGTTTTATTTTCTTCGACAGCATCTTCCGCTTCACTGCCGCTATCATCAAGGTCAAGCTGATCGGACTGGGCGGGAACGACTGCACTATCTGTATCAGCACCTTCAGTATCATTACTCAAACTATCATTACTGTCACTTTCTTCATTCAACCAACGTCTAATTTTTTCAGTTGCTGCACAGCTGCTGAAGCGTTTCGGGAGTGGCATTGTTTACCTTTGTCGTAAAAAATTTTAATCCACAGAAACAAACAAGGAACTGACGTCAGGTGACGTCATAAATGTAAGCAAGACGTTAGAAAACACAGGATTGTAATGTGGACTTGGAGTGGTGACTTTCTTTGCTGCTATAAAACAAAGGAGAGTGTTATTGTGCGAGTGTCAAAAATCACCCCTTGTTTGTTCAGCAGCATGCAGTACTGTATAAAAACGTTATTTTTGCAAACCATATGTATGAAAATACTTAAAAATGGTTCGTTGAGGAATACCTAGAGTACCAAAATACAATTCCTTACCATTTTGAAGAAAAAACACAAAAACCGACACCCGGGTCACCCCTGACCCGGGGGTAGTGTATCCGAGGGGTATTCAGATTAACCATCCAGATTGCAGCTGAATATTGCCACTGTCTGGATATCTGTAGGGATGACCACAAAATCCAGATATTTTGTGGAAGTTACTGACCAGATACTGCCAAAGAATACTTGGATTTTTTTTGCCCTCAGTGGCTGTCATTTAAAAATATGCTGACTGCTATGGGCTTAATATTTCCCTCTTTATTTCCACTTCTACCCTTCTGCCGTCTTTCACAGGTGAACATTATTTCAACTGGGGATCAAAATCATATGTCTTCATTTTATCCCATCTAATAGTCAAATGTCAACCCTACCTGTGTTAGAACATACAGGAACATTTTACAAAGGACATCCAAGTGCAATCTGAGAGGTCCAAGCCAAAACATCTGAAAAAAAAAGCAGGTACGTCCATGACATGATTTCACAAACAGAGAGGTGCCCAATAGAGACATCTACTGAGACATTTACATAGACAGCCCTGGAATAGCTTTTCAGTAGACGGATGTCTAATATCCTGATGGTTTGAGTAGTGTTCTGGACCTGGCTGGGTAGGGCTCTAATCCCACTCTGTTCCTCATGATTTTGAGCAAGTCACTTAACTCTACATCTGCTAGATGTTTTACTGCCAAAACATCCAAAGTCTATAAGATCCCAAGTGAGACAATGAATCCTAAACTTTTAAAAGAATTATTATTTTGTTTATATTTTTTTTTGTTGTTAATTTTTTTTTTTTGTCGGATGCACTGTCACAGGAGAAGGAGATGAGTTTCTCTCCCCCGCTGCAGTATCCCCATTTTAATTAAGTGTAATTTCACAAATGCAAAAATAATTAAGATGTCTACTAGCTCACAAAACACACCAAAGTCCTCCTGAAGAGTGTACTCAAAGAAGTCCTGCATGTGCAACATTTCAGGTTGAATCACAAACCCTGCTTCTGGCATTGCAGGACAACACTCAAGACTCAAAGCAGCATGAGTTTGTGTAGCCAGATTCAGAAGTCTTGAAGTGAATGATGTGTGACATCATAAGATGGAAAAGACCAATCAGATACTGAGTGTTAGAAACCTCCCACTAAGCAGGGAATCCCAAGTATGATTGGACAACATCAGAGTAGACCGGTCCTGTTCGAGATTCAACCTTTGGGAGAGACCGTGTATAATTTAAAAATCCAGCGCCAAAGTTTTTGAATCTGATCTCCACCCCTAGGATTAGCTGGAACATGATCAATAATTCGCCAAGATAATTGATGAAAGAAATGATGTTTCTCGAGGCAATGTTCAACCATCGGTGCAACTACAAACTGTGCTAATGAGCAGTTTCTGCAATCATCCTGAGAGTGAGGATGGGCACCCATTCCTTGATGCTCTATCCAGCATTTGGGTTACAGCCACTTTCCTGCCTTAATGTGCATGCTTTCCACCTTAGGTCACCTTGTCTCTCCTTAGGATGCCTTATCTCCTGCTAGGGCACCTTATCACATATTAGGGCACCTTGTCTCTCTTTAGAACACCTTGTCTCTCTTTAGGATGCCTTATCTCATATTAGGGCACCTTATCACACATCAAGGCACCTTGTCTCTCTTTAGGACGCTTTGTCTCTTGTTAGGGTGCCTTGTCTCATGTTAGGGCACCGACACATATTAGGGTGCCTTGTCTCTCATTAGTCCAATATGAAAACCATCCAATTGCTCCCCACAGATAATCACTTACAAAAAGAGAGGAACAGTGAAATCTAAATTTTTTGTTGGAACGAACGCCTGGAAGGAAGGGAAGACACCTCCCCCTTCTCGTGGCATATTGTTCCGTTTTTATCTTTTTAAAGAAGTTCAAGGGTTCACCCTTAAATGAAAGGATCAAGGGACCATAATCCCAATACCAACTTATTTAGTGAGCGTAAAATGCAGTACTTAGCTTGATGTCATCCTTGTCATGGTAGTGTGTGCAGCCGATCTGCTCCCACAAACAGATACTACTGTCAGAGACAAAAAACATATTCCATCACGAGTCCAGAATCCTGAATTCGCCCGGACGCAATTGATAAACTGCACCACCGTATCCAGTTGAAAGAAGGACCCTCAAAAGCCGTCCAAGAATCAACTTCACTGAAGCGTGACCGGTGACCCAACATCTCTCATTAGGACACCTTGTCTCATATTAGGGCACCTTATCACATATGAGTGGAAGAGTAGCCTAGTGGTTAGAGCAACTGCCTAGTACCCAGAAAATCAAGGGTTCAATTCTCACTGGCAGTCCTTGTGACTTTCAGCAAGTCACTTTACCTTCCATTGCCTCCGAAGAAAAGGCTAGCAATCTACTTCCCATGATACATTGCCAAGAAAACCCAGATATAGCTAGGTCACTATGAGTCAACACTGACTCAATTGCACTAAAAATAAAATTCACATATTAGGGCATCTTGTCTCATGTTAGTCAAAAATTGAAAACACATAAACACACTAAATTAAATAAGATCAACAGAAGATTGTCTGTAGTGCAATTAATTTTTGTCAGGTCTCACAAAATAGGGGAGAGTGACTATACAACAATACCCAATGTGAGTGAGACCCTTTTTAATAAGTGTAACTTTTCAGTGAAACAAACAAAACTTGAAATGCCTAACTTAGCTTCATCAGTCCAGAATCCACAGCAACCACAGACACATGTGTTTTGGGCCAACCGTCCCTGCCTCCAGTGCGACTTGTTTAGGAGAACATAAGAACATAAGATATGCCATACTGGGTCAGACCAAGGTCCATCAAGCCCAGTATTCTGTTTCCAACAGTGGCCAATTTAGGTCATATGTACCTAGCAGTTTCCCCAAGAGACAAAAGTTCCACAATGCTTGTACTGGGTCAAGCATTGATATCTTCGGTCACTTCTTAATAATGGTTTATGGACCTTTCCTCCAGGAACTTGTCCAAACCTTTTTTAAACCCAGCTATACTAACAGCCTTTACTACATCCTCCGGTAACAAATTCCAGAGTTTGATTACATGTTGAGTGAAAAAATATTTTCTTTTATTAGTCTTAAATAGTTTACCCTGTAGCTTCATTGCATGTCCCCTAGTCTTTCTATATTCTGATAAGGTAAACAATCGATCTACGTTTACCCGTTCCACTCCGTTCATTAATTTATAGACTTCTATCATATCTCCCCTCAGCCGTCTCTTTTCCAGGTTAAAGAGCCCTAACCTTTTTAGCCTTTCTTCATAGGAGTATCCTTCCATCCCCTTTACCATTTTGGTGGCTCTTCTCTGTACCTTTTCTAAAATCGCTATATCCTTTTTAAGATACGGTGACCAGAATTGCACACAATATTCAAGGTGCGGTCTCACCATGGAACGATATAGAGGCATTATAATATCTTTTGTTTTATTTTCCATTCCTTTCCTTATCATACCTAGCATTCTATTTGCTCTCTTGGCCGCCGCTGCACACTGGGCCGAGGGTTTTAACATGGTATCCACAATGACACCTAAATCTTTTTCCTGGGTAGTGGTTCCTAATGTGGAACCTTGCATCGTGTAACCATAGTTTGGGTTGTTCTTTCCTAGGTGCATAACCTTGCACTTGTCCACATTAAATTTCATCTGCCATTTTGATGCCCAGTCTTCCAATTTATCAAGATCCTCTTGCAATTTTTCACAATCCTCTTGGGTTTTAACAACTTTAAATAGTTTTGTGTCATCTGCAAATTTGATAACCTCACTCGTTATTCCATTTTCCAGGTCATTTATGAATATGTCAAAAAGCAGCGGACCCAGCACAGATCCCTGGGGTACACCACTATTCACCTTTCTCCATTGGGAAAACTGGCCATTTAGCCCTACCCTCTGCTTTCTATCTTTTAACCAGTTCCTGATCCACAATAGTAGACTGCCTCCTATCCCATGACTCTTTAGTTTTGCCAAAAGTCTCTGATGAGGGACCTTGTCAAAGGCTTTCTGAAAGTCCAGATACACAATATCAACCGACTCACCTTTGTCCACCTGTTTATTCACTCCTTCAAAAAAACATAACAGATTAGTAAGACAAGATCTTCCTTGTCTAAAGCCATGTTGGCTGTCTCCCATTAGGTTGTGACTATCTACATGCTGAGTAATTTTATTCTTTATGATGGTTTCTACCATTTTTCCCGGTACTGACGTCAGGCTCACCGGTCTGTAGTTTCCCGGATCACCCCTGGAACCCTTTTAAAAAATTGGTGTTACATTGGCGATCCTCCAATCTTCAGGTATTAGAGATGATTTTAATGATAGTTCACAGATTACTGATAGCAGGTCTGCAATCTCATATTTCAGTTCTTTCAACACCCTTGGATGTATACCATCTGGCCCAGGTGATTTGCTACTCTTCAGTTTATCTAATAGTTGTAAGACATCTTCCTGATGTATCGCTATTTCCTTCAATTCTTCCGCACCTTTAAATATCACTTCAGTCATGGGTAACATCCCTACATCTTCCTCAGTAAAGACCGAAGCAAAGAATTCATTCAGTCTCTCCGCTATTGCCTTGTCGCCTCTTAGTGCTCCTTTAACCCCTTTATCATCTAATGGACCAACTGACTCTCTCACAGGTTTTTTGCTACAAATGTACTTGAAAAGGTCTTTTCTTCGCGTTTTGCTTCCGCAGCAAGCTTCTTCTCAAATTCTCTCTTTGCCTGCCTTATCAATGCCTTGCATTTGACTTGCCAGTGCTTGTGCTGTTTCCAGGTTTCGTCGTTTGGCTCTTTTTTCCATTTCCTGAAAGATGCTTTTTTGGCAACAACAGCCTCTCTGACCTCACCTTTAAACCATGCTGACAGTTTTTTGGACTTCCTTCCACTTTTCTTAAAGCGTGGAATACAGCTGGTCTGGGCTTCCAAGATAGTATTTTTCAACAACACCCAAGCTTGATGTACGTCTTTAACCTTCGCAACTGCTCCTTTTAGATTTTCTTAACTGTTTTCCTCATTTTATCATAGTCTCCCTTTCGAAAGTTAATAGGTAGTACTGTGGATTTCCTTACTATCCCTCCTCCACTAATTAAATCAAAGGCGATCATGCTATGATCACTATTGCCAAGTGGCCCCAACACCCTTATCTCTTGCACTAGATCTGGTGTTGCACTAAGGACTAGGTCTAATATGGCTTCCCCTCTGTTCGGTTCATGAACCAGCTGCTCCAAGAAGCAGTCATTTATTTCATCTAGGAACTTTATCTCCCTAGCATGTCCTGACGTGACACTGACCCAGTCGATACCGGGGTAATTGAAATCACCCATTATTATTACTGCGCAAGGATCTGGTGCCAAAAACGCTGAGTCCTGTGGCTCGTATTTCATAATGCCTGCACAAATTGTGATTGGCTGCTTCAAATGACATCACCAAAAAGGGTTGCTAAATCCTGTTTAGGAAATCCAGTCAACATAACAGCCTACTCTGTTTTCATAGTCATCATCTGGCTCCTTGAGAAGAGGTCTTCTGTATGGACAGATTTTGAGGATACGGCACATTTGTTCCACGGTGGAAGAATATAAATGACAAGCAATGGATTTGTGGGCACGTTTGCTAGCGCGGGGTTATCCTCGAGGGGTTATTAAGCGGATATGTACTCGAGCCAAATACACTCATAGAGAATGGCTTTTTCAGAATCCGATTGATGAATCATTTACTGAAAGGAATAGAATTGTGGGTATTCTTCCCTTCATGGTAAGTTCATCCAAACTGGTGAAGATACTTCAACGACATTCGAGCATTCTCAGCCTCCACCGATGATTTCAAACATCGGCTTGTTTTGCCTTTACTAGGGGTTGCAATCTTCATGACTATTTAGTCCATTCGGCTATGCCAATTGATCGTCCACTGGAACTATCAACTGGCAGAGGACATGTGTCTTGTCATGCTTGGCAGTTTTGTGTTAATACCTTGGAGGGTGTGAGTTGGAGCAATCCCACCACAGGCTGTCTGTACCGTTTTTTGGGTGACAGTTCATGCATTAGTAGTATTGTTGTGCATTTACTATGGTGCCCCTGTGATTTGCTTTACATTGGCCGTTCAAGCCATCCAGTGAAGGTTTGTTTAACTGAACATGCATCTCGGATACGGATGTCCACACTCTCTGCCCCACTGGTGGAACATTGCATTTCCCGGGGCCATACGTTTCAGGATTTTAAGTGGAGAGTAATCAATATGGTTTTAAAGGATCCGAGGGGTGGTGGTCGGTTAGAATATTTACAGTGGCTTGAGCAAAGGTGGATCTTCCATCTGCGAATGGTTATCTCTGACAGTTTAAATTTGGATCTGGAATGGGGGAGCTTGTGCGACATTTTTCTTCTATAACATTTTCCTTCTATACCATTCATTTGACATATCTAATTTACATAGTTCCTCCTTTTTGGTGATGTCATTTGAAGCGGCCAATCACAATTTGTGCAGGCATTGTGAAATACGAGCCACAGGTCCTTTCTCCTAAACGAGTCTCACTTGAGGCAGGGCCGGTTGGCCCGAAACACACGTGTCTCACTCACATTGAGTTTTGTTGTATAGTCACTCTCCCCTGTTTTGTGGGACCCGACAAAAATTAATGTAATATAGACTTAGTTTGCTTGCACCACTGACAATCTTCTGTTGATCTTGTCTCATATTAGAGCACCTTATCTCATGCTAGGACACCTTATCACAAATTAGGACACCTTGTCTCTGCTTAGGACATCTTGCCACCTTACCGCACTTGGTCCTGTTAGCTCACGATAGATGGTCCAAGGTACCCTAATGCCACACGCCCCCATCCGCCCACTGCCTTATATAGCTTCAGGCACCTTAACGCTGCCCTCACTGCCAGTAACTTTACAGTGGTTTAGTAAACGTACCCCCTAGAGTTAGAAAACATAGTGTATCACAGCAGAGGGGCTTTTGTCCACATCAATGTATTGAAAAAGCTCTCAGACTCTTTGGCATGATTATAGATAAAGGAAGGGATGTTCTTTTGCTATCTGTAGATTTGCAGCTGCTTTTTATCTCATTTATTATTCAATATTAATAGAACAATTATAATTGGCTCCACTTATTTCTTGAGAACCTATCTTTTTCTGTTTATTTGAACAATATTTAAGTCTTCTCTCTATTGTCTCACGTGTGGAATCCCACAAGGATCCATTTTGGTACCAGTTCTTTTTAAGATCTTTTTGACCTCTCTTGCAATTCTGGCCCATTGATCTTCCTTGCAAAATCACTGATTGGATCCATGAAAAAAAACTTAAAATGAACCCAGACAAGAATGAAGAACTTATTTTTAACTAGCAGAAACATTTTCCCCAATCTAATTCACTGCCTATTTTGGGTACTACTATTTAACCCTCCATTGCCTCAGGCCTGGTGATCTACTTCCAGTCACACTGCCAAGAAAACCCAGGAGCTGCTGGGTCACCAGGAGTCAGCATTGACTCAAAGGCACACATTGTATTTGCATTTCAATTTATATATCAGTGGAAATTGTTGGTATCACCTTATATAATGAGCTGTCTTTTCAAATGCATGTTCTGTACTGGATGCTGAAGCAATTCATACCCTTTTCTCTTAATGAATACTTTCTGTTGGATTATCATCATTTGCTTTTGCGGGGAGCAACTTCCACTCTCATTAAATGGTTATAATATAATCAAACCTATCAGGCACGAAGAAATATGATCACGATCCCTCTTTTACAGAAGGAGCATTGGCGCCCCATAACTATTTGGATCTGTTTCAAAATTCTTATGCTGATGTAAAGAATCTTTTAAAATGAACTACCAATCCTTTTAGCCTATCTATTGGTTCCCTATACACCATCGACACCATTAAGATCATCACAACAGGATCTGCTCACAGTTCCAGCCCTTTCAAAAATACAATTTGAATCCACAAGAAAGCCAGCTTCAGCAGTAATTGCTCCATCTCTGTGGAATGGTTTACTTCTAGATCTGCAATTAGAAATTTCATATAAGAAATTAAAAATGGACCTAAACCTATTTTAAAACAGCATTTGACCCATGACTTGCGGACATTACCTAGGCTGCACTAGCAAGGCCCCGGACTGGGGGATGGATAGGGATTCAGGGGTAAGCAAAATTGTATTTTATTTCATTTCATATTATTTTATTTTATGCAAATTTTATAATACTTCATATTATTTAGTTTTACACATTTTTATTTAGCTGCTACTGATGCTTTAGATAATTTCCTATAGTTATTTTAATCATATTCCAGCCAATATTTAGCCTAAGGTAGTCAGCACTGGACTTTGAGCAGCAGTACCTGGGTAGTGGCTGTCGCTGAATATCTGGCTTCAACGGTCGCTACTTCAGCAACCTAGTTAGCTGCGATATTCGGCGGCTATCTGGATAGCCAACTGCATAAAGTTAGGCCTGCCATTTTGGTGGCCTAACTTTGGGGCATTTCTACTAAGTCACTCTAAAAGTTAGCACAAGGTTTACCAAGTGTGCTGTGCTGACGGCAGGGTAAAAGTCCCACACCGAACATTAATGCAAAAAGGGATGGCGACTGGACAAGTTAAGGGTAGAGTGTGGGTATTTATGCCACATCATGGTTAGTGGGACCATCACTGGCACACGCTGTGATTGCTGCTGTTTGTGCAGGTGCACGTACTGCTTTCTCAGTGGCAGGTGATAGGTGCACCCACTTTAGCTATGCTGGCCATTTAGCACGACGAGGTGTGTCTCATGCCGGGGACGACCCATCAGTTAGTGCAGGTCTACACTGTCTCCTGTGCAACTTTTGTGGGCTTATTATGAGCTAACAGTGCATTTTAATAAACATGCCCCTTTATGTAGTTCCTTATCCAGAAAGTGGTCTGAAAATCACCGCTAACTGGATAATGAATGGGCCAGCCTTGCACTGTTTGCAGACGGCCCTGACACTCTTTGGACAATGCTGCGATGGTTAGAGGAGGCAGTATCCAGATTGTGCCATCGAATATCCTCCTCACCAAGTTTTATCTGGAAGTATGTACTACCACTTGGGGGTATGTTTACTAATTGGCAGTAGAGGTTTCTATGCGATATTGGAGTCGTGACTCCAGTATTGCACAGAAGCCGCTACCACCGATTAGTAAACATGCCCCTTGGATTTACTGTTCCAATCAGAATATTCTTCTGTGATTACTGAATTTTTATTTTCCTTGCTATTTTAAAGTGCTTAGGTTATTATTGATGGGCAGTACAGCAAACAAATTTGACACCTGAATCATCAAAAAAACAATTATAATTAAAGAACTTAATCATTTTAACCACACCAGATGTGTTTAATAGTAGCCTAGGTTAATGAATTTAAAATATTATCATGGAAAAAGTCATTCATAACCCTTAGTAAAGAGCCATACTTAACATAATTTTCATAACAAGCTTTAGACTCTAATGGATTTCAATTCATGTGGCGTCGAGTTTCATAATGCCGAGCCCATGCAAGAAGAGACCACCTGATCAATGTCCTGCAATTTTCTTTTATACAAACCTTCATAAAAGAATGTTGTAAAGAGTATAGAAAACTTCCAGGTGTATAGTATTTTAAACAAGAGATCAGATTTTCAGCATCACTGTTATTCATAGCCCTGAATACCAGAAGCTGTCTTAATTGAGGGTCCATATTTTATTGGCACCAACATAAAGATTTAAGTAGTGGAATAATATGGTCTCAGAATTCTACACTTGATATGGGGCTTTCTGCTCTATTTTTTTGTGTGAATATATTTTTATTAGTCAAAGATGGAAATTTTAAAGCTTTCAAGATATAAAGAAACAACCACAGTTCTGAAGCTTATGAGATCTGTCCAAAAAGAAACCAAACTTGCTAAAGAGGGCACCAATGAGCCAACACGGCAGACTCATGATAATGGTGATGTGTAGTGGTGACCTTGATCTTTAGCCTCCCACTTTCTCGATCACGCCACATGAATTAGTTATCAAAAGAGATTCTCCTCCTGTGCATTTATGCCACGGAGTTATCTGAACGTCTCTATCATATCTCCTCTATCCCACTTTTCCTCTAAAATATGCATATTAAGATTCACCTCTGTGGTGGAATAAGTTCCCCTAAATGGGGAAAGATGGCAGGCCTGGGGTGGGTCAAATGTAGGAGGGGGTGCAGGGGATTCTCTGCAGCCCGACCCTGGCTGTGGGAGGCTAGATCGGGAGTTGGGCTGTGGGGAAAGCACAAAGTCGGAGCTGCAGTGCCATAGCAACCGGACGCCATGGCGCCGCAGCTCCATTCAGGAGCCTTGACTGAGTTAGCCGGACAGGTGCCTATACATGCAGGCCGACCGGAATCGGGTCTGGGCCTGAGCATACAGGTTTAGATGGTATTAAGATCCACGACTGGATGCACAGAGGCCGGGACGTCCTCAATGGAATAGGCCTCCACGCAATTAAAGTCTCACCCATCTCCCTATTGGTGGGATTTTACAGCATCAAATATAGTCGCCAGTGCCTCTCTTATTTGGGAGGGAGAGATATAAACATTAACAATAGTAAGTGAGGTCCCGTTTAGGGATCTGTTCAAAATAAGGAACCAGCCTTCTGGTTCAGCGAACTGTGATTATAGCTGAAAGGAGCAATCTTTGGAGAGTCACACCCTACCCCCCCCCCCCTCCTATGCGAGGTGTAATTGGAAGCAAAAACCTGTGGAAACATGTGGGATCTAAGCTGTAGATGACCTTGTCCTGCACTGGCTATCTGAATAGAAATGTAATTTTTTTTAAAGTAACAAATGCAAGTATGGCCGCTTTTCCCAGAGTACAAATCCAAATAACTGTGACGCTCTGTATTACAACATGGGAAGTGTGTGATATATCATATTTAGACTCGTGGCTAGAGAGGTCTCAGAAACCATAGGCTGCCACTGCTTACTTAAAGGCCTGTGGTGGACTGATGCCTAAATGTACATCAATGACCCCTTTCTTTTAACCATTAGCCACTTGTACGTTTTTTTTTTCTTCAAATTTTCTGTTTTTAACAAACAATAATGTTTCCCTTGACAAGCCTTATGTTTATGCTTCAAAAATATTGTTAAACAGTGAACCAGTGCTTAGCTTTGAGATGAATTCCCGACGCTTGTTCACGCGCTATGGATTGCGTTTCACCATGTTGGTTTCATCAGGGGAATCTTTCTGAAAAGCACTTCGATATTACTGGTATGGCTCCGTTAGGCTCTATCCGGTAAAGGTTTTCCGGCAAAATGTACAAGTGGCTAATGGTTAAAAGAAAGGGGTCATTGATGTACATTTAGGCATCAGTCCACCGCAGGCCTTTAAGTAAGCTGTGGCAGCCTATGGTTTCTGAGACCTCTCTAGCCACGAGTCTAAATATGATATATCACACACTTCCCATGTTGTAATACAGAGCATCACAGTTATTTGGATTTTTTTTTAAGTGACATTGCCAATGTTTAAAAACATGTTGGCAACCTTGACTGAATATTGACCCGATAGTTTCTAAGTTGTTATTAGTCATGCACATCCAAATCTTAGTAATAGAAGCAATTTGAAGCATGTTTGCTAAAATGAACGTGTGATAAGAAATGTTAATGTGCATTAAGTACCACTGCACTTACGGAAATTAAAGAGCCGCAGCGGCATTCAATGCAAGCTAACATTTTCTAACCATGTTAACTATTAGTAAACATGTTCCACTGTATTTTATTGTCTACTGTGTTTGTATGCGTGTAAGAGAGAGATGAGTTGAAAAGCGTAATATTATTTTCTTCATATGCCTTTTTGCCGTAGTTCTAGCCCTGAATTTTAGGATGATGGATAGGATGATGGACATATTGCTGTTTTTCTTTCATATTGACAGCTTTCAAGCACTTGCCTATAACAAGAATAATATATCCACACTTTTTAAAATGACAGCTGCTATCCTACAGGGATCTTTTCTGGACCTGTTGTTGTTTTCAATTTCTTCGTTCCATCTGGGCAGCATAATCTCTATGTTCAAGCTGTGTAACCACTGGTATGCTGATAATATACTGTGTGAGGGATGATATAACTATTATTAGTTTTCAAAATTGCTTTTAACAGGTCAGACATTAGCTATATAAAAATAAATAAATAAATAAATAAAAACAATCAACACTTCCCTGTGAGTTCTGCTGTTGCATTAATGAATTTGGATCCATAGCCAATTACCCCTGTGACATAAACATTGTTCCAAAGCCTCAAGTCTGAAATGAAGGCAATTTAAATGACAAATAACTTCCTTTTTTTATTGTCACGTTAACCGGTTTTTTTATCATAGCCACTGCATCCTTTCTTTTTTTTTTTTGTTCATTACATTTTCTCCACAGGAGGATACTCTGACCTCAGATATGACACGATCATGAGCAAGTAACTCCTGGTTTTCCATTTAGAAAATGCCACAACTATATATTAGCTAAGGACACTCAACCCCAGCTGTACGATGAATAGGACAAAAAAAACATACAGTGCATTCATGACACTCAGTCTTGTCTTATAAACATGCTAAGCCCAATATTCAAAGGGACTTACACATTTAAGAGCTACCATGGAGAAGGTAATTTTGTAAGGGAAGGCTGAATTAACATATATTTTTATGTGCATCAATCGTTCCTATTCCATTAAGTCAAATCCATCTGGACTTTATGGAAAGGTAGCATAGGTGGCCGCTAATGCACATAAATAAAGCCTCGGTCACTTGCGCCATCTCTAGAGCTGGTGTAAATGTCCACACTTATCTTATAAATATTTGGCCATATTTGGAGCCTGCATCCTCCCCTATGGTCTGTGGTCCTTTTCTTGGATCTGTGTCTGAGCCCTTTGAGCCATTGAAGTGCTCTACTCTGCAGGACATGACGCTCAAGACTATCTTCTTGGTTGCAATTGTTCTGCAAGGCGGTTTTCCAAGCTGTCGGCATTATCTTGCCAAGATCCTTATCTACAAACATTTGTCAGGCAGCAACTGGGCATCACCTCCACTTTTGTCAAGCTTTTCCACTTGAATATCCTTTGGCTTTAAGGTTTTGCAAACTGCTGTGTCTTCTTCCCACCCAATGGAGGTGTAACTTTGGTATATCCCACTTGTCTAGGATGGTTTAGCAGAATATTATGGAAGGTGATGTTTTACTAAACAGATAATGGCCTTTCCTTGAGTCCTGTGAGACCAGTCCAGGGCCCACCCCTGGAACTGTGTTTGCTCTGTTCTTCTGAGGTGGTACCCTTGGGTCTACTATGATTCCTATATTTTGCTCTGCAGGTTCATTTTCTATGAACAGCCTTCTCTTTATGCTTTCCTGTACATAGTTGTCTACTATTTGATTGCTCATTGTTGCCTGCTTTGAGGTTTTGTGAGGACTGCTATATTCTCCCATATGCTTTGGGATGGATACTGAAGAAACTGTTGGTGGCTGAGCATATAAATGCATGGCAGTGATGTCATTGAAACCTGGGCTTTTCTTTAGTTCTTTGTCTCCACTAATCTGCTGGTAGAGGAACCCAACTGGACTGGTCTAGCAGGACTTGAGGTAAGGACATTATCAGGTAAGTAAAATGTCATCTTTCTTCTCTCTTGTGTTGCCCGAGCAGCATCAGGAAAAATCCTTACTGGCTGGCCCAAAAAAAGACTCTGAGATCCTTTTAAAATACAAATGCAAAGCTAACTAAAGTCCTGCTAGAACAATGCTTGGGTGCATAGGCAGAAGAATGGCCAGCAGGAGAAAGGAGGTAATAGTGCCTCTTTATAAGTCCTTGTGTAACCTCATTTGGAATATCATGTGTAGTTCTGGAGACTGCACCTTCAAAAGAATATAAACAGGTTGGAGTTGGTACAGAGGGTGGCTACTAAAATGGTTAGTGGTCTTTGTTTTAAAGCATATAAGGACAGACTTAAGGATCTTAATATGTATACTTAAGAGGAAAGGCGGGATAGAGGTGATATGATTGAGACATTTAAATACCCCCCATGGCATAAATGCATAGGAGGAGAGCCTCTTTTGATTTAAAGCAAGTTCTGCTATGAGTGGGCATAGGATGAGGGTGAAAGGGGATAGACTCAGAAATAATAGCGAAAATATTTCTTTACAGAAAGAGTTGAAGATGTGTGGCATAGTCTCCCAGTGGAGTTGGTAGAGATAAGGACAGTATCTGAATTCAAAAAAGCATGGGACAAACACAGAGGATCTCTAAAGTCAAAAAGGGGACTGTTGTAGTGGTTGATATGGAAGGGCAGACTAGTTAGGCCATGAGGTCTTTTTCTACCATCATGTTTCTATGTTTCTAAAAGATACATGCGTAAATGTGCACTCTACCTACACTTCGCCCATGTGCATGCCCACACTGAAAGCACAAGCAGTCGGCCCAATGCAAGTACTCTCAGGATGGTGACCAGCTACCTTATGCACTTTGTTAAGGAAAAGAGTAGGAGGACTTCTCTAAAAATTCAGTGAGAGTTGATGGCCCTGTGAGGAGGAGAGATAAAGCAGAAGGGAATTTGGAGAGTATCCCTCTGTGAAAGGAGTTTCTTTAAGACATGGAAGATGGGCAAATCAGGAAAGATGGCTGAGCCTGGGTGGTGAGAGCAGGGTAACTCCAGTGTCGGCCCATCCACTTGGCGGGCTACCCAGTCGCCTAGGGTGGAAGATCTCTGTGGGTGGCATGGCATTCACGGCAGGCCATATGCTTCGCCAGGCATAGCCTGCCACTCCTCTGTGCCATCCTCCCCCCCTTGCTGAGCCACACTACCGCCCCCCCAGCTGCCACTGATTTTGGCAGTGGGGTGGGGGGTATGGTTAGGCTTGGTGGTTAGGCTCAGTAGCAGTGGCTCATGGCAGGCCATATGCTTCAGCACACATGGTCTGCGGCTTCTGACCCCCTGAAGTTGTGTCAGAAGCCGCCCCGACCCTGCCATCGGAATCAGCGGCAGCGGGGAGCATCGGCATGGCTCAGCACAGGGGGAGGGTGGTGCAGCATGGCTTGGCACATGATGGGCAACACAGCCAGGGCTTCTACCTGGGGTGGCAGAAATGGCAGTTTCATCCTGGCTGATATGTAAGCTGAGCAAATGGAGTTTAGGGAACAAGGTAGTGAATGTCAGTTTCAGCTGACTGCTGAGAAGGCTTTTTTTTTCTCCTTTTGTGCTTTCTTTTTGGGATTGCAGCATTAGGATAATTTGTGATCAAAAATAGGTTTAAGGCTACAATGAGAGGTGCTGCAAACCCCTCCTTTCCCTTAGGTAAGCTGTGAACTGAAGGAAAAGGAAGGTGCATAAACTTGAAGTAGTTTTTTTTTCACCTTCAGCAGTTGCTGAAAGCTTAGGGTTTTTTTTCAATTGACAGGAGAGTATTGCAGTAGAGAGGGGGAGGAGAAGTGAATCTGGAGCAACAAAACTGCAGTTCAGGCCAGTGGCCCAAAACTGCCATCATCCTCTGCTGTGAGCTCTATTAAAATGACTCAGGCCGCACTCAGGACTAGAGCAACTCAGCTGAGTACTTGAGAGTGTGGTGTTGCCTGGGCAAGGCCACCAGGTTTCTTTAGATCAAGGGATTTTTTGAAATAGCCATTGTAAACTGACCTCAAATGAGGACGTAGAGAAACCTGTTGATTTTCTTGATTTCAAACTGCAGTAGGTCATGGGTGGACTATAAGGAGGTCTATTGGTATCATCCATTGGAAACACAGCCCAGCCCATAGGGCAATGAGACAGTTCTGAAGGTGTGTGTGGCCCTATTTGTGACAGAGAACGTGGCAGAGAGTTCTAAGATTGCCTTTATTGTTCCACGGATCAGGTGTGCCAACCCGACACAGGCCGTGTTTCGTACACCACTTCCTCAGGGGTTAAGGGCTCACTAAAAAACATTCATATAAATGTTAAAATGAAACTACAACAAAGAAAAACTCCTACAATAATACCATAAACACTAACAGGTTAATTCAATACATTCCATCATAAAAATTAAAAACGATAAATACATAAATAATTATAATGTGATAAACCAATGATAAAAACAAACAATTTGCAATAAATAATAAATAAATAACTATAAATACTAATAAAACATAATGTAAAAAATATATAAAAAATCATATACTGTGAAGCACAATAATTGTACTAAGTGTAAACCTGTACAAAAAAACAATTAAAAACACGAGAAAGGAGGAGAGAGAGAGGAGGAGAACTAGGGGGATATGTGAAATACAGTTCAAGACAGAAAAATGCAACCTGCTGCGCCATAATTCAAAATAAGAGGTAATAGGAAGTGAATCATGGAAACCATATAAATTAATCCAAGTTACCATCAAAATATGATACAAAATATAAAAAATGATTATAAAACATGAATTATAAAATAAAATAAAACATGTAAAGAGTAAAAAACACATGAAGTGTCATATAAAATGTCATATAAAACCTACCACTGTGACCAGCCAAACGAAAAACGCTTTGATTGGCGGGACCGTGGAGAACACCTGCCTCACAATTGCGATGTGGAATGAATTCTATTTGAAATAAAAAATAGGAAATTAGACAAAACCATTAAAATGCGCCAAAAGGGGGCAATATGTGTGAACATATTCCCAAGAAATTTAGTGTCCAAGCTCGGCGGTGAAAAATGTAAAAAACGCGATACCCAAAAAATGCACACATGCTCTGTTAAAATCAAAAGATTACCAGTAAACTCAATTTGCAAACATATTTACAATAAGCAAAAACGAACCACTGCAATATAAGAGTGAAAAACCATAATAAAAATTCAACAACAAAAGGGATAAAAAGCAAACGGACTCCACCCCTAGGGCCGCTATCTATATAAGAATAAGAAAAATACGCTCATTTAAAAGCCTCATCAACAATAACCAACTACTAGTCTAAGGCTCACCACTAAGTCAAAAAATAAAAGAGGCAAAAATGACTTAAAATGCAAGAGATGTAAACAACAGAAGACAGCCCAGGAAAAGAACCGGATTGTGTGAATGATCAACAAAACAGAGCATATACACACGGGCAAGTGACACGATGATTAATAGATTACGGTCTGTCATCAATAAAAAACATAAAAACATAAAAGCAAACCCCTGCGCACCATTGTCATCTATACATGAAATACATTTAAAAGAACAGACAAAAAGTAACAAGAATGTAGTCAACAAATAGCCGGCCATACACCGCGATATCCCGCACTAATGCTATACCTGAAATTATATGTCAGATCAAATCAAAAGAGATTAACTCAAATGCATGCCAGAGCTAAATTGCATGTAACAAATATTATCGTTACTGCAATAAAGTAATGACAAATAAAACCAGATTAGGGTTAACTAGGAAGCATACCCCACCGGTGCGACAAAACCATGCTGACAAATAGATGGAGCAGTACGGTGCTGCATTGAACCTATCACCATCCAAAAGCATAAGTAAAATGCCCTCACAATGACAATTGATCCCACAAACACCGATAATAATCATAAAAAGATGTGCTCTAGATACTATAACATTAAAAAAGGAGAAAACCTGATTCACTCCTACTCCTCTTCTTCTTCTGCCCCACCGGGGAGGATCCATCCGGTTCCTCCTCGGGGTCATCTTCCCGATCGAAAAAAGTAGATTTTCTCTTAATCCAAATGCGCTCATTTTCTACTCGTTTACACCAATAATAAACATATCCACTCCTGTAATCCTCCTCATCTCTCCGAAATTTCTCCAATTTCCTAATTTTCAAATCCTTCCTATATTGTGCCATATTCTTATCATGATCAACATATATTTTATCAAAATGGTTATCACATTTCTTTAATTCATTCAATTTTTCATCAAGTTCCACCTTATGCAATTCAGTTTTCTTATTCGCTGTAGTGATCAAAAGAATCATTAAGTCCAGTGAACATTTATGGATGGATCCTCCCCGGTGGGGCAGAATAAGAAGAGGAGTAGGAGTGAATCAGGGGATAACCATGACCCTTCAAGTTCACTTTTTGGTGCCCAAAAGGACAACATAGAACACCAAAAAGGAAAAAATAAGGATAAAGAAAAAGATAGTCACAATAAAAAGCATTTTTTGAACATCAACACACTATGGAAGGGAGGGGGCCGGGATGCCTCCCGGACCCAGCTGCCCTCTCTTCCGGACCAACACAAAGGACGAGGTCAGTTTTCGGACAGGTCCCATTTTACCCACAGGGGACGCGGCCGGGGTCGCGGTCGTGGACGGGGGAGAAACCAGTGGAGAGGGGACCAGTCCTACGAGAGGGACTTTTGACAGATGACATTGTTGTGAATATTTCAAAACATCAGTTATCATCAGATGAATTGTCTGTTTTGAATAAGGGTTTGTCGTTTGTCCCCAATAAACAATTTGATCCTTTCGAAACCCGTGTGGATTTGTATAAATTTTTTAGGAAAATACGGATCCAACATTTTTTTAGTACTCAAATGACCCCCGTTGAGAATGTGTCTGTCATTAGTAGAAAATCTAAATGGATTCCCTCTCCACAGACAGACCCCCTCATTGAGGTCTTTGAACGTGTGGTGTTGCAACAAGTAGGGGCGATTGATGTGGGTAAAAAATTACCGTATCACAATCTAACGTTGGGCAAGAAACGGGCGATTAAATCTTTACAAGAAAATTCTAATATAGTAATTAAACCAGCTGACAAGGGTGGCGCAATAGTGGTTCTGGATAAGGACATGTATATAGGAGAGTTTAACAGACAACTTAATGATAGATCCTTCTATCTAAGGTTGGATAGTGATCCCACCGATGCACTTAAGCGCCGTATAGATAATATGGTATTAAGTGCATATGAAATCTGATATATTACTAAAAAGGAAAAAGAATTCCTTACAGTAGATAAACCCATCATTTCCACGATATATGTCATCCCAAAGATACACAAATCCTTGGATAAACCACCAGGCAGGTCCATTGTGTCTGCCATTGGCTCACTTCTGGAACCCCTATCACAGCTGTTGGATGTTATTTTGCGTCCCTTTGTCACGCAGATGTGGTCTTTTGTACGTGATTCTCATGCCATAAATATTTTTTCTTCCTTTCGGGAGTTAGGATCTGATGTTTTGTTGGTTATGTTAGACGTTAAATCACTATATACCAATATCCCACAAGATGGGGCTTTAGAGGTCATCGAGCATTTTTTAAAGCTTAGACAGGATTACAAACGGATTCCCACTAATTTTCTGCTTTCACTTGCCGAATTTGCAATGTGTAAAAATTATTTTTGTTTTAGGGATCTCTTTTATCAGCCCCCAATATCGCTAACCTTTATATGTATCGGTTTGAGGAGAAATTTTTGAAAGAACACCCTTTTAAGAATGAGATTCTATTGTGGGTCCGGTATATCGACGATATCTTTATTCTTTGGAAGGGCTCGATGGACACACTTTCTGAATTTAATAACTGGGTGAATGGTTTAGATGACAATTTAAGATTTCAGCTCACGTATGATCCTTTGCGGATTCCCTATCTGGACCTTCTTGTCCAAAAGGAAGGTGGTCAGTTAACCACAACATTATATAGAAAACCTACAGATAAAAATCAATTTCTTCACTATACGAGTTTCCATAATCCTTCCCTCAAGGCCAATCTACCTGTGGGGCAGTTTCTTAGGGTGAAAAGGGTTTGCACTAATACTCAGGAGTTTGAACATCATGCAAGAGAATTGATACGAATATTCCAGATACGCCAATATCCTCCTCGTTGCATTAAAGAGGCCTATGATAGGGCATGTGGCGAGTCCCGTAACACTTTACTTACATCACGGGTAAAGAGTAATCAACCATCGTTAGTGTGTCCCCTCTTGTACTCCCTGCAATCACAGAAAATAGTGCGTATTCTCAAAAAGGAATGGCACCTTATTCAGACTCTTCCGGGTTTTCATAACACTTCTCTTATAGTGGCACATAAGAGGAATGTCAATCTTAGGAATTTGTTAGTCCCATCGGCCTTTACGGAACGGAAGAGATTAGCTAAATACAAAGGACAGTTCCAGTGCGGCCACTGCTCTGTTTGCCTTAATGTTTTGCCTGTATGGGATTTTTTCACCCACCTGGTCTCCCAAAAAAAATTTTTTATAAACGATTTTTCAAATTGTGAGACAGCAAATGTCATCTATGTTATCCAGTGCCCCTGTGGAAAGCTCTATGTAGGAAAAACTAACCGTTCTATCCGCACTCGTATTGTGGAACACAAGAGCTGTGTAAGAAGAAAAGTGATTGACAAACCAATTGTGCAACACTGGTTGGATATGGGCCATACATTAGCTGATATAAAATTTTTTGTTTTGAAAAAGGTACATTTGAATTGGCGAGGGGGTGATCTTATCAAAACCACTGCTAGATTAGAACAAAAGTATATTTTTTGTTAAACACTATGGTTCCATATGGGTTAAATATGGATCAAGATTTATCAGTGTTCTTATAATTGGAACCCTTTGTTTGGTCTTTTTTCAATCGGCAGCTGTACTAAGGTATTTTTTATTATGATTGGCATTGATGCCCCCCTTTTTTTGTATCATCCCCCGCTTAGTATGTTTTTAATTTTCAAAATAGATCACTGCTATGGCATTAGGGGTCAGTTCGGCAGTGGCTGGTTGGTCCGGCTCTGTGATGTAAAGTTTTATATTAGTGTGCATGTGTAAATCATGTGGGATTTCACATTTTACATTTTTATTCCTATTAGTGTACGTCCTCATTTTATGTATATATATATATATACTTTGTGTGTGGTTTATTTATTTTTTAGTAGTTTTTTAAGTGTTGGGTGAATTTATTGCTTGGCTGGCTATGGTCCTTCAGTTTCCCGCCAAAGAACGCTTTTAAGTTTAGTGCGCCTGTGCGGGCGTTTGCGATTTAAAGTTGTTCGGTACCTACCGGCTGACGACGTTCTTCAAATGCAATTCAGGTTTTCTCCTTTTTTAATGTTATAGTATCTAGAGCACATCTTTTTATGATTATTATCGGTGTTTGTGGGATCGTCATTGTGAGGGCATTTTACTTATGTTTTTGGATGGTAATAGGTTCAATGCAGCACTGTACTGCTCCATCTATTTGTCAGCATGGTTTTGTCGCACCGGTGGGGTATGCTTCCTAGTTAACCCTAATCTGGTTTTATTTGTCATTACTTTATTGCAGTAACGATAATATTTGTTACATGCAATTTAGCTCTGGCATGCATTTGAGTTAATCTCTTTTGATTTGATCTGACATATAATTTCAGGTATAGCATTAATGCGGGATATCGCGGTGTATGGCCGGCTATTTGTTGACTACATTCTTGTTACTTTTTGTCTGTTCTTTTAAATGTATTTCATGTATAGATGACAATGGTGCGCAGGGGTTTGCTTTTATGTTTTTATGTTTTTATTGATGACAGACCGTAATCTATTAATCATCGTGTCACTTGCCCGTGTGTATATGCTCTGTTTTGTTGATCATTCACACAATCCGGTTCTTTTCCTGGGCTGTCTTCTGTTGTATACATCTCTTGCATTTTAAGTCATTTTTGCCTCTTTTATTTTTTGACTTAGTGGTGAGCCTTAGACTAGTAGTTGGTTATTGTTGATGAGGCTTTTAAATGAGTGTATTTTTCTTATTCTTATATAGATAGCGGCCCTAGGGGTGGCGTCCGTTTGCTTTTTATCCCTTTTGTTGTTGACTTTTTATTATGGTTTTTCACTCTTATATTGCAGTGGTTCGTTTTTGCTTATTGTAAATATGTTTGCAAGTTGAGTTTACTGGTAATCTTTTGATTTTAACAGAGCATGTGTGCATTTTTTGGGTATCGCGTTTTTTACATTTTTCACCGCCGAGCTTGGACACTAAATTTCTTGGGAATATGTTCACACATATTGCCCCCTTTTGGCGCATTTTAATGGTTTTGTCTAATTTCCTATTTTTTATTTCAAATAGAATTCATTCCACATCGCAATTGTGAGGCAGGTGTTCTCCACGGTCCCGCCAATCAAAGCTTTTTTCGTTTGGCTGGTCACAGTGGTAGGTTTTATATGACATTTTATATGACACTTCATGTGTTTTTTACTCTTTACATGTGTTATTTTATTTTATAATTCATGTTTTATAATCAGTTTTTATATTTTGTATCATATTTTGATGGATTTTGTATCATATTTGGATTAATTTATATGGTTTCCATGATTCACTTCCTATTACCTCTTATTTTGAATTACGGCACAGCAGGTTGCATTTTTCTGTCTTGAACTGTATTTCACATATCCCCCTAGTTCTCCTCCTCTCTCTCTCCTCCTTTCTCGTGTTTTTAATTGTTTTTTGTACAGGTTTACACTTAGTACAATTATTGTGCTTCACAGTATATGATTTTTTATATATATTTTTACATTATGTTTTATTAGTATTTATAGTTATTTATTTATTATTTATTGCAAATTGTTTGTTTTTATCATTGGTTTATCACATTATAATTATTTATGTATTTATCGTTTTTAATTTTTATGATGGAATGTATTGAATTAACCTGTTAGTGTTTATGGTATTATTGTAGGAGTTTTTCTTTGTTGTAGTTTCATTTTAACATTTATATGAATGTTTTTTAGTGAGCCCTTAACCTCTGAGGAAGTGGTGTACGAAACACGGCCTGTGTCGGGTTGGCACACCTGATCCGTGGAACAATAAAGGCAATCTTAGAACCCTCTGCCACGTTCTCTGACTGGTTCCTAGTTGCTCACGTGGTAGCTTGCTGTTTTTTGGTGGACCCTATTTGTGACAGCACATAAGAGATGATTTTTACATGTGTAAACCACTAGAATGCAGTTATTTATGCTTGTAAACAAGCTCATAAATCTAGCTGCCTCTTATAGAATGAGCTCCTAAGGTTACCATTTTAGAAGCTTTCCAACAGTAGTCAGCGTGGAGTTCGGTTGGCCAATGTAGCCTCTGATGGAACAGGTACAATCCATTGGGTGAAGTCCATGTGTACAGTCACCGCTTGTGTTGCTGGAAGAAGGTGTTTGAGATGAATAGATCATTGGTCTTGCAGAATTCTATCAGTCTTTCTCCAGCTTCATTTCTGTTGCCAAGTCCATATTTTCCATCCACTTTGCCTTCTTCTTTGTTGCCAACATTTGTGTTGCAGTCACCCATGACTGTCAGGATATCCTGTTTGCATGTTCTGTCAATTTCAGCTTGAACTTGTTCATAGAAATCTTCAATTTCATCCTCTTCTGCAGCTGTTGTTGGGGCATATACTTGAATTATAGTTGTGTTGATAGGCATTCCTCGTAGACGAATAGAGATTAAGCGTTCACTGACTGCATTGTATTTCATTACAGTTCTTGCAATTTTCTTTTTTATTATAAATGCAAAACCATTTCTCCTTTGTCTTTCATTTCCAGCATAGTAGACCATGTGATTATCTGATGCAAAGTGCCCGTTGCCAGTCTATTTCAGTTCGCTGACACCCAACAGATCATGTTGTACACATTCCATTTCATTCTTGACTACCTCCAACTTCCATTGGTTCATGCTTCATACATTCCATGTTCCAATGTGTAAGACATCTTTACAGCTTCTGACTCTCATTTCATGCACAACTACATCAGCATTCAGACGCCCCGAGGGCTTTGATCCAACCACATCATAAATGGAGTCTCATCTTCCAGCACTATAGTGCAATTTGTTTTGTTGTGACTATCCATTGGGTTTTCATGGCAAGATACAGAAGTAGATTGCCGGGCCTTTCCTCCACGCAGTTTAAGTTTAGTGTTATTGCCGTTGTCACAGAAATGTGATCCTCCGCCATCAACACTGTCCCATTCTGCTGCTGCCCAGATGAGTGGTTTGTCTTGGTCTGAGACCTGTCCATCCTTGGAGACCCTGCCAGTAGTTAAGCTACTGATAGCTTAGCCCTCAGCATCACTGATGCACACAAGTCCTCAGAGCATGACAAGCTGCAAATCCCCTTTCACCTTCATTCTATGCCCCTTTGTTGCAGAGCTCTCTTTGAATTGTAGGAGGCTTTCCTCTTGTAAATTTATGTCATGGAGATATTTAAACATCTCTATCATAGTGCTACTCTTCCGCCTTTCCTCCAGAGTATAGAGTACATATTGAGATGTTTAGGTCTGTCCCCATATGCCATACAGCGAAGCCCACTGAGCATTTTGGTAGCCACTCTCTGCACTGACTCCATCCTGTTTATATCCTTTTGAAGGTGTGATCTTCAGAATTATACACAATACTCCAAATGAGGTCTCACCAAAGATTTATTTATTTATTTGTAAACTTTTCTATACCGCCCCTTCCAGAGATCAGGAGCGGATTACAGAGAACAGAAAAATAATGACATTGAACATTTTGTAACATACTATTTACAATAAACAGTAAAACATATCAACTATTTATAGACTAGTATATTGAACTTGAAGTTCAAGTTAAATTGTGTTACTTACATTGGTATGGAGTGAGGAAAAACTATGCGGAAGAATGAGGGTATGACTGAGTTTGTGTAGGAGGGATACTAGGTAGGATGGTCAGATTGGGCTTGATGTTCAGCTTGCTCTTGTGGGGCCTGATCAGAGGTGTGGTCTAGTTTACAAAAATGCTGGATGAATAAGCATGTTTTTAGCTCCTTTCGGAAGGTTTGGAGGTCTTTGATCTCTCTTAGATTCACTGGAAGATTGTTCCATTGAACAGGTGCAATATATGAAAAAGCACAATTGTTTGTTATCTGCTTTGTTTTCCTTATAGAGTCAGGGACTAGCAGAGTGTTAAGGTTCCTCCTTCTTCTCGATCTGTTTTCGGGGGGCAGGGGGTTTGAATCAATGTTGAGAGATGAGATGGGGCTATTTTATTGATTAGCTTGAAGGTGGTCACTATGGATTTATATTGAATCCTACTGGCAACAGGGAGCCAGTGAAGGGCGTATAAAATGGGGGAGATGTGGTCAGATAGTCTGGCTTTAAAGATAATTTGGGCAGTGACATTTTGGGCCATTTGTAGTATGTTTAGGTTTTTCTTGGTTGTGCCCTGTAGTATACCATTGCAATAGTCTAGGTGTGGTGTGATTAGAGCTTGGACAACAGTTCTGAAATCGTCTCTATCTATGAGAGGTCTGAGCTGTTGAATGGTCCTAAGTTTGAAGAAGATAGTTTTATCTGTTTGTTTTATGTGGGGAGTTAAGCTAAGTGTCCTGTCAAGGGTAACTCCTAGATATTTTACCTCAGATTTAACTGGGAGGGTGATATTCCTAAGCTAGATAACTGAGGGGGGGGGGGGGTGAAGTTGGAGTTTCTTGATGTAAAAAGCACTTCAGTCTTTTCGAAGTTAATGTGCATGCTCATTGAATGGAGCCAAAGTTCAGCTTCAGAGAGATAGGCTGCTATATTGTCATAATTGGGGTTAGATATGTGAAAAGATGAGAACAATATGATGTCGTCTGCATAAATGTAGAAGTTTATATTGTGGCATTTGAATATGGAGCAAATAGGTTGAAGATATAGGTTAAAAAGGAGAACAGAAAGAGCGGAGCCTTGTGGAATTCCCTTTTCTTCTGGGAAAGGTGATGAGGAGACTTGATCTATTTGTACATACTGGATCCAGTTAGCTATATAGGATTTAAACTTATTCAGAGGCACTTCCTTCTTTCTGCTGACCATTCCTCTCCTTATGCACCCAAGCATCCTTCTGGCTTTTGCCGTCACCTTTTCTACCTGTTTAACAACCTTAAGATCATCAGAAACAATCACGTCTAGATTCCGCTCTTCTTTCATGGACAGAACTTCACCGCCTATACTGTACTGCTCCCTTGGATTTTTGCAGTCCAAAAGCATGACCCTGCATTTTTTAGCTTTAAATATCAGCTACCAAACTCTTGACCATTCTTCAAGCTTAGCTAGGTCCCTCCTCATGTTATCTATTCCTTCCTGGGTGTCTACTCTATTGCAGATTTTTGTACCATCCACAAAGAGGCAACCTTAACCCAACAGCCCACTAACAAAAATACTAAAAAGAATCAGACCAAGGACAGAGCCCTGTGGCACACCACTGATAACGTCCTTTACCTCAGAGAGAGCTCCATTTATCTGTACCCTTTGTCGCCTCTGATTCAACCAATTTCTAACCCAGTTAGTCACATTACAGTACATCCCTAGGACACTCAATTTATTTATAAGTCACCTGTGTGGAACAGACTTTACTGAAATCTAAGTACACCAAATCTAGGGCTCTGTCTTGGTCCAACTCTCTAGTCTCCCAGCCAAAGAAATTAATTAGATTTGTTTGGCAAGACCGGCCTCTAGTAATACCATGCTGCCTTAGATCCTGCAATCCATTGGACTCCAGAAGCCTCACTATCTGAAAATTGTTTTGTCTCCCCATTTTACTCTATTAGCTATTTTTAATTCATTTGTATTTTTGCTTTCCTGACTCCTCCAAATATTGATACTTGGTTTTTTTTTTGTATTTTATGAAGTTCAACCCTTTTTTTTCACTTTCTTCTTTTGAGATGGTTATGGTTATGGTTAGGCATTTGATATACCGCCCTTTACTTACGCATCAGAGCGGTTTACATGTATATACTAACAGGTACTTTTATTCCCTTGTCCCCGAAGGGCTCACAATCTAAGTGTACCTGAGGCAATGGAGGGTTAAGTGGCTTGCCCAAGGCCACAAGGAGCAGCCATGGGACTAGAGACCTCAGTCCCTCCGGCCTGAGGTTACTTGTCCCCATGCAGGAATTGAACCCCCGGCCCTCCGGCCTGAGGTAACCTGTCCCAACCACTGAGCCACTCCTCCCTCAGTGCAGGTGGTGGCCGGCCACTACAATGTCCCAGCCATTGCCCTCCCTCAGATGCATAGTGGCCTCCATTTATTTAACAAGTTTTTATACCACTTTAGTCAAAGCAGTTTATATTGTAACTTAAATTCAGTAATGTGCATTAATCGAGGACATAGATAACTCGGATTTTTCTGAGACAATGGAGGTTTAAGTGACTTGTCCAAGGCCACAAGGAATGCTAGTGCAAATTGAACTCTGGTCTTTTGGTTTCCAAGCCTGTGCTATAACCATTAAGCTATTCCTCTACTCCTCTCTTCCTTTTTCAATTATTTATTCCTAACAAAGTTTGCTTCATTTAAAATATCCCCTTTCAGTTGAGCCCACTGCTTTTCTACATCCCCCACCTGTTCCATTCCTGCTGATGACTCCTTGAGGTATTGTCCCATCTTGGCAAAGTTAGGGGTATGTTTACTAAACCGTCTTAATGTGTGCCTTGCCACGTTATGGCACGATAAGGTACCTTATCGCCCAATGAAGGCGCCTTACTGGGCGATAAGGTACCTTAGCACACGATAACGTGCGCAGCGGCGCATACGAACACTGAAGGCGGAGAAAGGCTCCCGGAGGGCGAAGAAAGGCTCCCCAGGGGCGGATGAAGGCTCCCCAGGGGCGGAGAGAAGGGGTCAATGGGTGGAGAGTGGGAGGGGAGAGGCTCCCCGCACACTAATGCTGTGAAATCCAAGGCTCAAAACTAACGCCAGTGAAACCCTGGCGTTAGAGCCGATTTAAAAGGAAAAGAAACCATTTCCGTCAACAATGTACAGCAGAACCAGGGAAACCTACAAAAAGTGATAAGTGTGATACATGTGCACGGAACAAAAGGGCAAATAAACATTGAAAATGAACAGAAGAAAATGTAAAAAAAACATAACCATGCTGGGCATTAGTGATATCAATGGGAAATATCAAAAAACACTCCCAAGAAAGCTCCAAAAAAAAGAAATGAATTTTGGAAGGGTCTATGCTCCGTCCCCATACAAGGTGAATGAGCCCACAGTGAAATTGCGCTGAGCAGGGTTTCCGACTCCATTGGCCAGGTTTCCTATGGCATGCACAAACACATGTTCCACAACAGCAGGGCGGGCATGTAGGAACGGGCAACTGGACAGATGCTGGAAAAGGGGACACAGAGGGCTGCAGGCGGCACATGCTGCGGTGCAGCTGGGCCACAGTGTGGACTAGGGTGATGCTTAGCTGGCCCATAGGAATGCTGAAACAGTAGAGCAGCCAGACAGCAACTGAGGAGGGCCCAACATGGGCATGAGTGTGCTCTCCACAGTGTCACAGGGGATAGTACCCAGCAGGTACCCCCAAGGGCACGGAACATTGGCATGTGGTGCTGGGGGGAAGCGTGGACAGCTATGCAGACACCCCTACCCCAGAACCCGCACCATAGGCAGCCACCTACCTGCACACTGGATGGCCTGAGACTGCGCACCACCAGCACCACCAGCAGAAGGCCATGTTAGCATTGGGGCGGAGGGGTACTGGTGGTGGAGGGAGCAGTGGCTGCTGCCCACAGCAGACCATGGCCTAGCCCTGTTCAGGTGGGTGTCGTGCACTGCAACAGACAGGCTCTGTCTCAAAAACAGCCATGGTATCTCCAGGGACTGCAATATCTCTGTGGTCACAGTGCGGTGCAGTGAGAATAACCAGTGTGTTCAGGAGCAAAAGGTCACAGGTTCAAGTCCCAGCTGTGGCTCCTGCCAACCCAGTCCCCATATTTTACCCACTACAAAACTGTGGTAGTAAAGACGAAACTTTATTGCAGAGAACATAAGCATGCATCAAACGCCTATATTTTACCCTACAGAGCACAGACATCATAAACATGCGCATTACCTAGAGCAGAGTGCCCCAAATGCAGTCCTGGAGGACCACAAATCATTCAGGTTTTATGCTGTTTCTAATAAAGATGTGTGTGCTGCATTTCCATACGCCGCCCCCATGGTATGCAGATGTATCTCATGCATATTGATTAGGGACAGCATGAAAACATAAACAGTGTTTGGCCCACCAGGACTGGAGTTGGGAACCTCTGACCTAGAGCAGCGGCCAACAGGAGCAGAAAGAACCGCACCCACAGGCTCCATTATACAAAGCCTCATGGAGAGGCAGGATATCGGGCCTTGCGTGCATCTCCCAATACTAGTACTTGCATATCTTAGCAATGCCACCCTAAACCTGGGATTACGGTACACATATATCAAAAGGTTGCTATGATTACTGGCAGATAGCAATTCCTAAGTTAAGCACAATATGCTCTTTGAGCTGTATCATACCAATTTCTCTGATGTCTGTGGAGTGTGTTTCAGGTCTGGTGTCTGAGAGTGTTCACCACCCCGGGGAGTGACCCCAACAGTATTGCATACCATAGCCATGCCTGCGCTGTGCCCAGAACTGGTGAGTTGGCCAGGGCTGCCAAAAGCCTCTATATTTGCACAATGCTGGCATAGGTGTGGGAGTGTGTGTCTGTCCATCCAGTGTGTGGTGGTTGCAACACCTTACTCAGCCCACACTGTTCGCACTGTGTCCAGTGTTAGCTTGCCAATGTGCATAATGAGGAGCAAGATACTGTGGGCATAGCTCGGACAGGGTGGCCTGGGCAGGATGCATGAGCACAGGGCATAGGGCAATGGCTGGGACATTGTAGTGGCCGGCCACCACCTGCACGGACAGGGTGGCCACAGCATGTCGTGCTGGGAGGTCACTCTCACCCTGACTGAGCAGTGACCATGGCATGGCTAGGTCCCCCATAGTACTGTATAGCATTTTTCTCAAGTGATATATATGGGTTCCATTTTTTGGTGCCCAATCACTGACCTGTCTGCTTGGTGGGTGTGCTGACATCCCAGTTTTGGGTGCACACATTTTTACCAGTAATATGGACTAGCTAGCAGACTGTTTGAGGTTAGTATGTGTATGGCTGGAACATCTTGCAGGGTGCAGTGGCTGCAGATTCACTGTGCTCGCTGCTGGAGAATGTCAGATAGGGGTGGGGGGGGGGAGCTGAGCATTTCCAGGCCTCCTGTCTGTCTGCTATCACCTTATGGATGTGTACAGGACTGCATTGACTGCCCTCGAGGTTGCCTGTTCCCCAGCTGGACTGAGGTTGATGTTCCCCTCTACCGCCACCATTGCAGTGATGTAGAATGTGGATCTGTTGTTGGGAGATCCTGAGCTCCAGAAGGCAGTTTGGGTGGTACTACATAATCCACCTATTGAACTGCTTAGGCACACACAACCCCATATCACCAGGGTGACTGACAGCCCCCTTTGATGGGCTCTCAGGACTCCTGGGGATAGGGAGAATGTATTGAATTGCATAGGCACACAGGACCATATCACCAGGGTGACTGACAACCCACTTTCATGGGCTCTCAGGACTCCTGAGGATAGGGAGAATGTATTGAACTGCATAGGCACACAGGACTATATCACCAGGGTGACTGACAGCCCACTTTGATGGGCTCTCAGGACTCCTGGGGATAGGGAGGATGTATTGAACTGCATAGGCACACACAACCCCATATCACCAGGGTGACTGACAGCCCACTTTGATGGGCTTTCAGGGTAATGTCTCAGGCAGGCATATGCAATAGCCACACTGTGGGATTGAACCCATGACCCTTGTACCTTCAGGCAGTCTGTCAACCAATGGGCTACACCTCTGCCACTAGGTCTGTATGTCAGCACACCTACCTACGATTAACGCGCATTAATGTGGCACGCCTACCTCCATCGTGTCATAATGTGCACCACGCAACCTATTGCACGAGTCCTACATTTAGACCAGAAGGCCCCCCCACCCCCCTTATGGCATCCTGCACATCATTGCTGGGCTCAAATTCAGATGGATTAGTGAACATACCCCATAGGACCACACAACCCCATATCACCAGGGTGACTGATAGCCCACATTGATGGGCTCTCAGGACTCCTGGGGATAGGGAGAATGTATTGAATTGCATAGGCACACAGGACCATATCACCAGGGTGACTGACAGCCCACTTTCATGGGCTCTCAGGACTCCTGGGGATAGGGAGAATGGGGTTGTGTGTGCCTATGCAGTTCAATACATTCTCCCTATCCCCAGTAGTACTGAGAGCCCATCAAAGTGGGCTGTCAGCCACCCTGGTGATATGGGGTTGTGTGTGCCTATGCAGATCAATACATTCTCCCTATCCCCAGGAGTCCTGAGAGCTCATCAAAGTGGGCTGACAGTCACCCTGGTGATATGGTCCTGTGTGCCTATGCATTTCAATACATTCTCCCTATCCCCAGGAGTCCTGAGAGCCCATCAAAATTGGCTGTCAGTCACCCTGGTGATATGGTCCTGTGTGCCTATGCAGTTCAATACATTCTCCCTATCCCCATGAGTCCTGAGAGCCCATCAAAATGGGCTGTCAGTGATCCTGGTGCTAAGGTCCTGTGTGCCTATGCAGTTCAATACATTCTCCCTATCCCCAGGAGTCCTGAGAGCTCATCAAAGTGGGCTGTCAGTCACTCTGGTGATATGGGGTTGTGTGTGCCTATGCAGTTCAATATATTCTCCCTATCCCCAGGTGTCCTGAGAGCCCATCAAAGTGGGCTGTCAGCCACCCTGGTGATATGGGTTTGTGTGTGCCTATGCAGTTCAATACATTCTCCCTATCCCCAGGAGACGTGAGAGCCCATCAAAGTGGGCTGTCAGTTACCCTGGTGATATGGTCCTGTGTGCCTATGCAGTTCAATACATTCTCCCTATCCCCAGGAGTCCTGACAGCCCATCAAAATGGGCTGTCAGTCACCCTGGTGATATGGTCCTGTGTGCCTATGCAGTTCAATACATTCTCTCTATCCCCAGGAGTCCTGAGAGCCCATCAAAGTGGGCTGTCAGCCACCCTGGTCATATGTGGTTGTGTGTGCTTATGCAGTTCAATACATTCTCCCTATCCCCAGGAGTCCTGAGAGCCCATCAAACTCTATCCAACTGGATTGCTCAATGTATTACTTTCATCTATCATAGCAAACACCTTTCACTGGAGGCCCATGTCACTGCTCACAATGTGAGAGCCATGGCAGCCTCTAGGGATCACCTCCATTCCGTCTATATTAACGACATCTGTCGAGCAGTTACCTGGTCCTCGGTTCACACCTTCACGGCCCACTACTGCTTGGATAAAGGCTCCCGCAGGGATGCTATGTTTGGTCAGGCTGTTCTCCAGACACATCATCGGAGGAAGGGGCTGATGGGGGCATGGAAGGGGTGGGGGGTGGGGTGGCAGGGGAGGGAGAGGGTGTGGCTGATGTGGGGGTGGGGGGAGGGGTGGAGGAGGGTGTGGAGGGTGGGTGGGAGGTGGCAGGGATGGAGGAGGGGGTGTTTGGGGGGGAGGGTGATGGGGAACACAAAGCAGCACAGGGCACTGTGGGCTCCCGCCAGCCACAGCTTGTGGCTGCACAGGATGGGCGGCGGCATGTGGATATGCCATCCAGGGCCACACACAGGTCACATGCGCATGCCACCACACAAACCCCTGGCACTATGTGTGTGTGTGGTGGCAGGTGTGTGCATCAGCCCCACGGTGGGATTAACAGAGCTGCGAGAAAGGGAAACTCTCCCTTCACGCGGCTCTGAAAAGCCCACACTGAAGCCGCATGGAGGACACTGCAGAGCAGGGGGGGAACGCGGGATGTTCGATTCTGCCGCTGCCACGGTGGAAGCGGCAGCAGCAGCCGTGTTTTGTTTATTTTTTAACCTAGCTGGGCTGATGGGGGGGGAGGGGGTTAGGACTGGTAATGGGCTATGGGGGGGGGCCTAAGACTGGAAGTGGGCTGATGGGGGGAGGGGGTTAGGACAGGTCATGGGCTATGGGGGTGCTAATATTGGAAGTGGGCTGATGGGGGGCTTAGGACTGGTAATGGGCTATGGGGGGGCTAAGACTGGAAGTGGGCTGATGGGGGGAGGGGGTTAGGACATGTCATGGGCTATGGGGGGTACTAAGATTGGAAGTGGGCTGATGGGGGGCTTAGGACTGGTAATGGGCTATGGGGGAGCTAGGACTGGTAATGGGCTAGGGGGTTGCTAGGACTGGAAATGGGCTGAGTGGAAGGGGAGCTTCAACTGCAAATAGCTGATGGGGAGGGGGGCTTGGAATGGAAATGGGCTGTGAGGGGAGGGAGTTAGGACTGGAAATGGGCTGAGTGGGTGTGCTAGGACAGGAAATGGGCTGATGGAGGGGCTAGGATAGGACTGGAAATGGGCTGTTGGGGGGTGCTAAGATTGGAAATGGGCTGGGGTGGGGGCTTGAATTGAAATGGACTCATGGAGGGGCTAGAACTGGAAGTAGGCTCATGGGGGGCTTGGATTGGAAATGGGCTGAGTGGAGGGGAGCTAGGATTTGACATGGGCTGATGGTGGGGCTAGGAAAGGACTATAAATGAGCTGATGGGTGGGCTGGGATTTGGAAATGAGCTGATGGAGGGACTTGGATAGGACTGGAAATGGATGGAGAGACAGGACTTGAAATGGGCTGATGGTGGGGCTAGGATAGGATTAGAAATGGGCTGATGGGGGGCTAGGACTGGAAATGGGCTGATGCAGGGACTAGAAGGGAGCGGATGCTGGGTGGGGCTGGAACTAGAAGGGAGCTGATGTTGGGAGAGGATTAGAATGGGATGGAGCTGGGAGAGTGAAATGGAGAGGGAAAAATATTTTGTGTGGGAGGGAAGACAAATCTACTATTGGCCGGATATTGGGAGAGTAAGTGGGGATTGAGGATGGAGGGTTAAAATTTGAGTGGATGAAATAGAATGAGGAAAGAGCAAAAGGAGAAAGATTAGTATGTTAAAGCAGATGTAGAGAGAGAATGGAAAAAAAACTAGAAGAGAGAAGAAAGGACAAATGGACAGCAGACGATGGAGAGTTAGCAGAAGACACAAAGAAACCATAAGAAAGTGGCTGGAGTAATTGCCACTGGAAAAAAAACTGCACAAAAGGTAGAAAAATATCTCTTTATTTTGAATTTATGCAGTGTGCATAGGAATTTGTTCATAGTTTCTTTTTTAAACTATAGTCCAGCCTAACAAATGTGAATACTTAAAACTTAAAAAAAGCAACCAGGGACGAGCCCTGCTGCTTTTTTCATGTGCGTGCAGGGCTCGTCCCTGGTTGCTTTTTTAAAGTTTTAAGTATTTATTTTCCTTTTAAATTCACATGTCGTGTTTTACATCTCTTTTGGTAATTCATGATATGTTTATTTTCCTCTGCAACCTGCCGCTTTCGTTTCGCATTTGTTAGGCATTATGAAGAAAAACCCCCTCTGTTTTTTACATAGTTTTTTACACAGATTTTTGTTCATTTAATGCGTTTTATTTATATTTTATCACTTTATCTTTATGCACAGAGTATCCCGTATTGAGTATGAGGGGCAGTGGTTGTCTTCTGACTCCGCAAATATAAGGATTAGTTATATTCACATAAGGTTCCTGCTTCTGGATGGTGTGTGTTGGCATTGGTTTGATAATGTTGTTCTATTGACAATTACTAGATGCTTTTGCCCCTTTTTTTGGGATAGTTGTGTATATATATTTATCATTTTAAGTGGTACCTCTTTTGTCTCCTTGTTCATTGTACTTATTTATTTGTTTATTTATGCATAGTTCAACCTACATCGCATGTGTGGGGCAGGTTGTTCCCACGGCCCTGCCAAAGAGATTTGCGTTTTACATTGGCTGTTACAGTGGTAGGTTTTTAATTGTATTTTTTACGTGCATTCTATATTTTATATTGTCTGTTGGTTGATATTTATAAGATGGTCTTTCAGATTAGTTCATATGTATCCCACTTATTCACTCCTATCTCCTTCAGTCTATTTTGGTTTTTTCTAGTTGTTTATGCAGCATGTTTTTTTGTTTCTAGTTAATTAATTATTTTTTATACAATGTATATTATGCGTTGTTCATTGCATATCTTTTTAGTCCTCCTCTCTCTCCTTTTTCTCCTGGTTTGATTTTGATTTTGTTTTTACAGTGTACGTATTCTTTGTTTTATATTGATGCAGTTTATATCGTTATATGTTATTTATTTATTATCTAATGCAATATAGTTATTTTATCAATGGTTTATCACACTATATTTATTTATGTATTTATTGTTTTAATCTATTTATGATGATTTGTAATTTATTTCCTTTTTTATGCTTATTGTATTAATATATTTGTTTTATCTGTTGTGGTTTTTATTCAACATGTATATGGATATTTTTAGTGAGCCCTTAACCCCTGAGGAAGTGGTGAATGAAACACGGCCTGTGTTGGGTTTTAGGCACACTTGATCCGTGGAACAATAAAGGCAATTTTGGAACTCCCTGCCACGTTTCTTGACTGGTTCCCAGTGCCTCTGGCAGTCCATACAGGTAGATGGGCCCTAGCCACTCCACCAACTCCTGCTCCAGGGGTGTTAGGGAAGGTGCAAAGGGGCCTCCCCCACCAGTGCCCATGGCATGTTGCCGCTCTGCCACCATGTGTGCATGCACACCGTGCTTTATATCGTTGAACCTCTTCCTGAGGCTGTCCAGGTCTCTGTGTGGGCCCCCTGCCTGTGCAACAGCTTCCTGCACCTCCTCCCACACCTGGGTGCGTGTTGCAACAGTGGTGCTGTTGCTTAGCCGGCCGTATAGGACCTCATAATGCTCAAGGACACACGCCAGCAGGATGTGGTTTTCCTGCTGGGTGAATCTCAGAGCCCTCTTCCGTTGCACAGCTGGCACCGGTATGCACCTGCGTTTTGCACTGAGAGGACCCTGCATGGGCTGGGCCGATGTGCCTGCATCCGACCCCACACTCCCTGCCATATCTGTGTCTTCCCCAATAGGTGGCCCCCCATCCCTCTTCCTCTCCCTCTCCCTCTCCACTTCTGCCCTGTCCTGTGGCTCCATCTCCCTGCCCTCTGTGCCCTCTCCCTCCCTGTCACACATTCCTGCTCTTGCCTTTCTCAGCTCCACCTCACACCTCCCTCCTCTCCCTGCTATCTTCTCTTCACCTCACCTCCTTTCTCACTCACCTGCTCCTTGCCTCCCCTCCTCTCTGTCTCCCCTGCTCTGCCTCACACTTCTCCTCCACAACCCAGCTTCTACCACTCTCAACCGCAACACACTAACTCTGCTACACTAAACACCTGCTTCTCTCTCTGAATGACACCACACACCTTCTCTCTCCCTCGCCTACCAAAAACCCCTCAATGTGCAGCATGTGTACAGGTCTATTTATAGGGTTTTTTTACGTAGTGCACATTGCGCATGCGCTGTTGCATGAGCATGGCGACTGCGTGCGCTGCACATGTGTAGTTGGCTGTGCGCATTGCGCATGCGCCGCACAGACGCGGGAAGTGCGTGCGTGGGTGCGTGCATGTGTCAACTACGTATGGTGTGTTTGCGCATGAGACGTGGCACATGCGCAATGCGCACAGCCAACTGTGCATGCGCAGCGCACACAGCCGGTGCGCTCACGCAACTGCTCATGCGCAACGCGCGCTACATAAAGCCCCCCCTATAAATAGACCTGTACACATGTTGCACGTTGAGTGTTTTTTTGTAGGCGATGGAGAGAAGGCGTGCGTTGGCAGTGAAGGAAGGAGCGAGTCAGAATCAGGTGTATTGTGGAGTGTGGCTGGGTTTGTGATAGGTGTTGGTTGTATTGTGTGGTTGTGTTTCTGTGTGGTGTGTAAGGTATGTGTCTTGGTTAGTGAAGTGGTGTCTGTGTTTGAGTGGGTTAGAGGAGCAGGACGGGTGGAGTTTATGGTGGCCTTTGTGGTTGCTGCAGCTGCAGTGGGAAGTGGGCAGGCGGTGCGGTTGCCTGACAGGGGAGATGGTGTCTATGGGGCTGAGGCACAGGGCATGGGTGTAGTCCCGCTGCAAATCAGACCTGCAACTGTGGGGGCAGGCCAGGCAGGGGCTGTGCCCGCACGACGCAGGAGGCGTGCTGAGGTTCAGGCTCGCCAGCCACGCCTCTACAGGCCCAGGGCCCAGCTCCAGGGCATGCATGAGGACCAGGTCATCTCCCTCTACTGACTGAGCACAGGGGCTATTAGGGAGCTCTATGAGGATCTAAGACCTGACCTCGAGCCCCTGACTGATCGGTCACATGCCATACCGGGTTTGGTCAAGCTCCTTGCTGCCCTACATTTCTTTGCCTCTGGCTGTTTCCAGTCATCTGTGGCTGCAGTGGGTGGCATGAGCCGCCCCACCTTCTCACCCTGTCTCCACCAAGTACTGCGTGCCATGGTCAGCCGTGTGTGGAATTATATTGCCATTCCACACACTAGGCAACAGTGGTGGACCCTGAACCAGGCCTTTGAGGCGTTAGCCAGGATACCACACGTGATGGGAGCTATTGATTGCACACATGTTGCCCTGGTCTCGCCTAGACACAGGGAGGTAGTGTTCCGCAACCGCAAACACTATCATTCCCTGAATGTTCAGGTTGTATGTGATGCAAATATGCATATTCTGAATGTGGTCCCCAGGTTTGCGGGATCCACCCATGACTCCTATATCCTGTATCACTCGGCACTATTCAGACAATTTGAGACAGGACAGTATGAGGACTGTATATTGCTGGGTGGGTATTTCCCATTTCTGACATGGACATGGTGTTCATGTGACTAGGCGTATGTGCAAATGTCTTTCTTGGAGTAGATCCATCATTGTGTGTGTGTGTCATCTGCCTGTGTAGGATATAGGGGGAGGGGGGGTTGGTGCCCTCCAAATCCGCCCTGCTATGGTGCTGTGTGATGCTGGTTGATTGGATGTGAGCATTTGTGTGGTTGTTACAGATTATGTTGTCGGCAATCCATACAGCTACCCCTTGTCTTGTGTTTCTTAGGTTCCCCCACTCAATCTGTAATAGGGTAGACACCCAGGAAGCTGTAGATAACATGAGGAGTGATCTAGCTAAGCTTGATGAATGGTCTCAAATTTGCCAGCTGGGATGTACTGGTAGGAAATGTAAGGTCATGCATTTGGGCTGAAACCAATCCAAGGGAGTAATATAGTATAGGGGTGAAGTACTCTTGTCCACTACAGAAGAGCGCGACCTAGGCGTGGTTGTGTCTGCTGATGTCAAAGTAGCTAAACAGGTTGAAAAGGCGAGGGCAAAAGCTAGAAGGCTACCTGGGTGCATACGGAGAGGAATGGCTAGCAGAAAAACAGGAAGGGATAATGCCTCTGTATATGTCTTTGGTGCGACCTCATGTGGAGTACAGTGTACAATTCTGGAGACTGCACCTTCAAAAGGATGTTAACAGGATGGAGTCGGTGCAGAGGGTGGCTACTAAAATGATTAGTGGTCTTCATTATACAGCATATGAGGACAGACCGAAGGATCTTAATATGTACACCTTGGAGGAAAGGCGGGATAGAGGTGATATGATGGAGATGTAGAAATACCTCCGTGGCATATATGTTGAGGGAGAGAGCCTCTTTAAATTGTAAGCAAGTTCTGCTACGAGGGGACATGGGATGAGGGTGGAGGGAGATAGACTCAGGGGTGAAATGGCAACATACGTATTTGTTTACTGAAAAAGTGGTGGATCCGTGGAATAGTCTCACAGTGTAGGTGGTAGAGATGAGGACAGTAACTGCATTCCAAACAGCATGGGACAAACACAGAGGATCTCTAAAGGTAAAAAGGGGACTGTTGTACTTGTTGATATGGAAGGACAGACTAGATAGGCCATGTGGTCCTTTTGTGTCATCATATTTCAATGTTGCTATGCTGCATAGTTGTGATGTCATATGTTTCTGTCAGGATGTGTTATGCATTTGTTTTGCACATATATACCTGTGTCCATTTGGGGGGACATGAGCTCCTGCTTTAACATACCTCATTTCTTTCTACAGGTGATGCAGGATATGGGTGTCACCCCTGGTTGCTGACCCCTGTGTGTCAATCACAGACACGTGCAGAGCGGAGGTACAATGAGGCCCATGCCACCAGCCGCTTTGTCATAGAGCGCACCTTTGGTGTTTTAAAGAGTCGCTTCAGGTGTCTGGATAAGACAGGCGGGGCTTTACAATATACTCCACAGACTGTGGCAGAAATCATCATAGCCTGTTGCATCCTGCACAACATTGCTCTCAGGCACAATATCTATGCTGAGATTAATGAGGGTCTGGAGGATGATCCGACCTGCCCCCCTGTACGTGCCCGTGGTGACACACGTGAGGGCACAGCAGCCAGGCGACAGGTGATTGCAGAGCTCTTCTCATGTACGTACTGCATATGTTCCCACCTACATATGTTGGTATATGTGTGTAGTGCTAATACAGGTTAACATTTGTAGACCAATATCAGTAGGATGCAACACTGCACTGACATGTAACAGACACTGGCTGGCCATCCCAACGTCAAATATAAGCATGACTGTGAACCAAACGATGTGGGCAGGGCAGAACAGCGGGTCGAGGTGGATTATGTGTGTGGGTGGTTTTAGGCTTGTGGGAGGTGTTGGGGTGACATTCCTGGTTTGTGGATGATTGTGATAGCAGCTGCTGTGCAACCACAGTTAGTTGGTGTTATGCTTTGGGTGCAGCAAGGTGAGAGGCATGTGGTGTGGGATTCACAGTGGGAGAGAGGACCATGTTTGGGGCCAGTTGTCCAGCTGTGCGTGTTTTTCATTTAGTATTTTGAGCTGATTGTGTGTGTGGTATGCTCTGGTAAGCTGGATCTGTGTGTCTGTAGTTTTTGTATAGCGCTACATGTGATATGTAGCACTATATACATGCTCAGTACTATTTGTCATAATGGTATTTAAAATCCTTAAGGGGAGTTAGTGGAACGCCACAGTGTGGCTGACTGTATAGGTCATCGCGTAGCCCTAACATGGATGCGGTGAAGGATAGGGAACTTGTGCAGTGTCCAGCCAGGGGAGTATCATTGCTCCTTTTTTTCGGTGTAGAATAGCCATGCAGTGCTGTGTTGCATATGTACACACAAACAGAGGTGATTCAGGCAAGATCATCAAGGTGTAGGTTACAGTAGGCAAGCAGAGAGATGAATGTGGGGGTGGATTGGGTTTTAGGGGTGTTTACAGGGAGGACATAGCAAATCTAGCTGATGACATCTCGACATAAACCCATGACTCAACTACAGGCTGTGTAAGTGTGTAGAGGAGGAGAGTGCAGTCCAAGACAACAACTACATTGCATACCCTAGAGAAGGAAAGTTATGTCCACATACACAAAGAGGCTCTGATGGGAGGGGGGTTATTAGGTTCACATATAGGCTATCCATGCTTTCCTATTATCACTTTCACACAGTGGGATGACATGCAGCCATCAAGGTCAGGTCACAAGCAGACATCGGGGTGTGGTTTAGCGGACATAATGCAGACATTGAGATATATGTTTAGCAACTCATTAACACACAGCTGTTAATGTTAGTCAAGGTTTGAGATATACACACCAGGAAATATGTTTGGACAGAGGATACCGGAGGTGCCCCTGCATATTTACGTGTGTTACAGCAATTGACAGCGGAGTAGCAGATGACATCGGGACACCAGTACACACAGTGAAGGGGCATTGGGAGCAATGTGGGGGACCCAGGATAATACTGCAGCCTTGGAGTGAGGCAGGAACATGGTAGGGAGCAAACACTTCTGTTCACCAGTGTGTACGACAACAGAGAGGTGAGGGAGGGGTCAGACCAAGTACCCTGTAGTTTGCCAAAGACATGTCATTGATGCCTCTCACATGGGAGAGATGTGTACAGTGTGGTGGTGAACAGTCAGTCTGTAAAGGATGTTGGGGGGTGTGCAAGCTGGGGACAGGAAGGTGCAGTGTGTGCTGCACTGCTAGAACATGACATATGTATGTTTCCCTTGTGTTTCCCAATGCACAGGACATACTTGTTGAAGCTCCTGGTGCTGTGGTGCATTCGCAGGTGACTGTACATCAGCCAACATGCTATGGTCTGGGGTAGGTGGACCTACAGCTACATTGTCTGTGCCAGCAGTCAGGGGGATCACATGTCCTCAGTGATCTGTCATATTGTCCAGATGTTGTGGTTCACCTCTTTTCCCTGCACCTCCCTAACCCATATCTTGCTGTTGGCACACATATCCCCATGTGTTCCTGTCCAGTATGTCTTCTGCAACACTGTCTCTGGGACATGTCCAACAGAGCTGCATGTATGTGGAGGTCCTAGGTTTTTGGGTGGTGGCCTACACGTGCACCCTTCCCCGACATTGTACCATCAGCCAACACCAGGGTATCATTGCAATTCACAGGGCCTTTATGTCTACAAATCTCCACTTGTGCACATACAGGCCGTATGCTACTGCTGGCACACTGCCCTTAGCATACTGTGTGGGTGTGTGTTCTTGGGTTGGCTGTGTGATGATACAGTTTTCAGGCTTTTTACATTATCATGTGGTGTGAGGGGTCTGTACACCTGGGGGGCAGTGGTGACTGTGCTATCTCTACCTTACTGCTGTTTACCATGTGACCATTGTGGACATGTGTTGTGTGTTGGGAGCAGAACTGTGTCTTGTGTTCTGACATACCACTGTTGACCTGCTTTTTTGTATCACAGATATCGCCATAATGTGGACATGCATCAACAGTGGTGTGACATGGTGACATGGTGATTCTACATATTTTTCTGACATTGTCTCCCTTTACTGTGACCTGTTATGGCCTTTGAGTGGCTCAGGGGATCCGAGACATACACCTGATGCAAGCACAAGGTAGTTTGCACCTTTGTTCTTTTGGGAATGACATCAGCCTTTACATGTTAATGATTTACTTTTTGTCTCATATACATTTCATGTTGGCTCTCTGTTGACGAATGCTGATGCACATAGGATGGAGCTGTGAAACGCCTGTGTAACATGGGCATGGACAGGACCATATCCATGTGACACCCGTGTCTATGGTTCCAATTCAAAATGTCCCCAACGTGCAATGTGTTTTGTGTTGTGATCATGTCATGTTTGCCTGTGTGTCCCTTTATTATGTGTTTCTTAATGTTTGACTCTCTGCAATTTGTGCTGATGTTGCAAGGCACATACCAATACAATATTTCTCCTCTTCTGACACAGGGCAGAGAACAAACCAGACACATCTATTACAGTGCATCTGGCATCGCCATCACAACACCATGGAACTTTCCCTGGAAAATGGTGCCATAAAGATGTTTGACCTCTGCGAGTGGGACACATGCCTAGGATAGACAGTATTATTTTTGGATTGCTACTTTGGCCATGACAGACCTGTCCAACACACTGTTGCTGCCATGCTCTGGTTGGGAGTCATGCTCATTACAGGAGACATACAGAACCTTTCATGTACTGTGGCATATTGGGATGTGACACTTGACTATGCATGCCCAGGGTTGCAAGGATAGTCTTAACCTGACGTGTTGAATTGCAGATACGCTTTGGACTTTGCACACTGTGTACTGGTCCCCATGTGTGCAGCAGGGACTGACATTGTCACTGTATGTTGTACATTCCTCCACAGTTGTTGTGTTTTGGCCACGTGTGTGACATGGAACACAGGATACGCTCATCTGTTTGTTTCAACACAAGCATACAGCCATGCGTGTGGCATAGGGGTAGCGATGGAGAGGTCCTGTTGTCTATGTCCACCTACTCTCCACCTGGACATGATACAGGTTTTGCCACAACACCGCTTTAATGCACACCAGCATCCTGGATTGATGTTTTCAATCACCAAGGGTCTTTCCGTGCATGTGTGGCATCACTGTATCATGTTTAAATGTCGATGGTGCATGTGCATATGACTGACTATATTGGGGAAACACAGAACGTGGCAATATGGCTTCTGTGTGGTTTACTGTAACATGTTTGCCCTTAATTTCCATCTCTATATACTGTTTCTTGTGTTTGTTTACTGTACAGATGTGACGCTCTGCATTGATTTACAAACCTTGCATTACATGTCTGCACAGTCCTATTTATCCCCTGAGGTAACGACACTCACATTGCCCCGGTATATTTGGAGTGTCGCAGTGTGAGTGTCCGTTGTCTTCCTTCAATTGTGCATTCCATGTACTGTGATATATGTGTACAGACACTGTCTACACACCAACCAGTGCAGGGGGACCTCCTGCATGGTGTTATCTCTGCATGTTTCTGCAGGTAGTTTTCATTTGAATTCTCTCGTGTTCATGTTCCTCTGCTACGTGTTAGCATATCCTCAGTGTGCATTTGATGATTGTTTAGGGTTACATTGTTGCAGCTTGGATTCCTATATCAGGCATTATGTGATAACTGAAACATTACTTTCAATATGTGTTTTTAAAGTTACAACGTTTCAACAACATATGCTGTTTTCATTTGTGTGCCTCCTGTGTTGCAAGATAGATATGTTTTAGGGAACAGATCATGATTGATATGTGTTGGTCCCTCATCATGCACCGCCTACTGTCTACATGCACTCATATGTGAGTAACACATTTGAGGCGTGCAGCAGCATGTGGGGGGTGGGGGCCTAATGCATAGTGCATACCATGCATGTGCTGCACATTCTGTCTCCTGCCCTTCATTTGTAGACGGGCCAGTGACCTTTCTGTAGGAATGTGGGCTGCTGTCCTGCTAACTGTGTTTCCGTCTTTCACCTGGGATCCACTCACCTTGATATTATGATGGCGGTCTCTACACTGTCTGTGAAGATGAACCCAAATAAAAGTATGTGTTTGATATGCATTTGTCTCTGCTGCTGCTTGATCTTGGTGACAAACATGCAATACAATATGTGCCTTTGAGTCAGTCCTGACTCCTTGTAACCCAGAGACTCTAGGGTTTTCTTGGCAGTGTCACTGGAAGTAGATTGTCAGATCTTTCCTCTAAGGTAATGGAGGGTTACATGTCTTGCCCAAGGCCACATGGACTGCTAGTGGGACTTGAACCCTTGTTGCTTGGTGACCAAGCCAGTTTTCTAACCATTAGGCTACTCCTCCACTCTTTGATCATATTGACACTTGTATCTACTGATTTGCTGGTCATGTACATGGCCCACCTGTGCTCACATCCTTGTACAGTGCCAGCCATTTGCCACATCACTGGGTATCACAGGTTCCCATACACACCCTCCCTTTGGGGTACTATTTTTGCATTGTGCTCAGTGTGCGCATTGTGGTTGTTTGGGGTAGTAGTTACAGGCATGTGTTATAACGCCATAGGTTGCAGGTTTGATCCCCACATGTGGTTTATTTTTTTCTTTTCTGTTGTGCTAACATGACCATTAGGTACCAGAAGGTTCATCACCTCTACACACACCCTTCCCTCTCTTCACTGTACACCAAGGTGTGCCCTCTGTGCTGCCTAGCCATCACATATTATCTGTTACATAGGTCTCTTTCTTTATGGTGTTTACATGGCAGTCCGCTTGGGGGTTTGGTATTGCTGTGGTTCAGCTGGTGTGTGATACACCTGTTTGCATGCTCAATTATCTCCTGTCCTGTTCCAGATTTTGTACCAGCTCCACAGAGCATCCTCTGATGCCCTTGGGGTTTAGATTCTTTCCTCTTTTGCATGCTGTATCCACTGCATAACATTTCATTGTGTGTGTGCATGTAGTTCTATGTGGCTCTGGTCCCAATTACAGACTGTGATCTGATCTGTACACAGCAGATCTGCATGTGCATTTGGTCATGGTTACTGTTGGGGGTTTGCCTGTCCTGACAGTCAGCAGGTGTCTTGTGTGATGCCCTGCACTATTTTTGTATGCAGCCTTTGCTAATGAGTTTGCGTTGGTGGTGTGGCCTACCGATTTGTGCATTGCCATTTGTGGTACTGGTCATAGGTTTGATTCCTCTCTGTTCTCTTTCATTTGTATGCTTGTCCTGTAGAACTACTTTTCATTCCTGTGACAGTCATATCTGTGCAGATCTGTGCTGTGAGCACATTGTACCCTCATCACAGTTGTGAACCATCCTTCTGTCCATCTACGTGTGTCTGCCAGCTGTGTGCCATCCTACCCTCATGTGCATGCTGCTACCCCACGTCCTGCACTCCTACACATTCCTGCATTGCAGCTCTTCCTAGTTGCCTCTCCTGTGTGTGCTCTGCATAGCACTGCTACTCCACTGTCATCCTGACATTCCACCTATCCTGCCATTTCTGCCTCCTCTGCTGCACACATCTTCCCATCCTCTGCCACACACTGTCATTATTGCATGGTACATTACCATTGCTCTGTGCATAGCTACAGCTGCCCCCGATATGTTTGTCCATTTTTCTAGCTGTCACATGGGCTGGAGGCTGATTTGTGTGGTCCATCAGCTCTGATCTACGTCCTTCCATTACTTATGCATTGTCTTTCCTTGCTGCTCTGTGCAGTCTTTAGGTTACATGTGTGTTTAGCACATACCTCTCTTGCCCTTCAAATTGGGGGACCTTACTGCTCTTGGCCAACGTTTTTGGGTTCACCTATACATCCTTGGGGCATCTTATGCCACACCTTCGATTTAGGCAGCTTATGGGGTGCCTACTATGGTGCCTTGGGAGTTGGAAACCTTTCAACATGGCCTCTGGGGCACATTATCACCTACCTTCGCTGACATGGTTGTTTAGGATGTGCCTTCTGGTGCACCCTACAAGGTGCATTAATTTATGGCACAAGGGTGCAGTTCTTTTTAGATGGCACACAGATTGTTGTACAGTTGCAAGCAGAAAAAGGAATTACCTCTGCCAACCTTATTCATTAGGCGCCCTGGGGACTCGCGCTCATGACCCCTGCACCATCAGTCAGTGTATTAACCATTGTGCTACACTGCTGCTCCTGTTTGCATGTCAGCGCGCCTTCTTAAGATTTCCATGCGTTAACATGCGCAGTGCTGCCATCAAAAACAGTGCTGTAACCTTGCGGTGCTTCATAGGGCACCCTATAAAGCGCCTTATAAGGCGCCCTATAGGAAACATTCTAGAGTGCCTTGGCGGACAGTGCACTTTATAATATGCCCTCTGGAGTGCCTTATAGGGTGGCTGATGCGGCACCTTATGTTACGGCACTTTGAGGGTATGTTTGCTTGCAGCACAGATTTAAATTAAACTGGAAAATGCCTCAGACAGCACTGGGTAAAAGTGTTATTGTTCATCAGGCCCACTTGAGAATTGAACTCATGCCCCCTGTATCATCAGTGAGTGTATTAACCATTGTGCTACACAGCTGTTCCTGCTTGCATGTCAGCGCGCCTACTTAAGATTTTCATGCGTTAACATGTGCAGTGCTGCCATCAAAAACAGTGCTGTAACCTTGTGGTGCCTCATAGGGCACCCTATAAAGCGCCTTATAGGCAACATTCTAGAGTGCCTTGGCGGACAGTACACTTTATAATATGCCCTCTGGAGTGCCTTATAGGGCGCCTTATGTGGCACCTTATGTTACGGCACTTTGAGGGTGTGTTTGCTGGCAGCACAGATTTAAATTAAACTGGAAAATGCCTCACACAGCACTGGGTAAAAATATTGTTATTCAGCAGGCCCACTCGGGAATCAAACTCACAACCCCTGTACCATCAGTCAGTGTATTAACCATTGTACTACACCTCTGTTGCTGTGTTTGCAGGTCAAGGCGCCTACTTAAGATTAACGCGCATTGACGCGTGCTGATCCCTTTCTTGGGCGCTAACACGCTCAGCGCACATTATCGCGCGATAACGCACGCTTGCTACGTTTAGACCGGAATGCCCACTCCTTTTATGGCATCCTGCACACTAACACCGGGTGCATGTTAAGGCGGTTTAGTAAACATACCCCTTAGTTTTCCTGAACTCTAGGACCCTCGCTTCTGAATGAACTTTATCATCTATAGTCTTAATACTGAACCACACCATCTAGTGATCACTGAATGCGAGATGATCACCTACTATAATATCAGAAACACTCTCCCCATTGGTAAGCACGTGAGGGCTCTGTTATCAGATTCCAGAATACTTCCCCCTGTAGAGAATCCAAGATCTCCTTACTTCTAGATGGCACCGCTGCTGGGATGTGCTAATCACTCTCTGGCATATTGAAATTACCTAGCAGCAGCACTTCTCCTTTCATAGCAATAATGTGAATGTCTTCAATTAAATCTCTGTCCAGTTCTTCTGCCTGTGAGGGAGATCTGTATATCACACCACTGCAAATGGATGTTCCATTCCCTCTTTCCAGTTTAACCCACAGTGACTCCTCCTTCCCTCGTAAGCCCTGTAATTCTGTAGCTTTAATATTTTTCACATTTAGTGCCACGCATCCTCCCCTCCTTCCTCCCCTGTACTTCCTGAATAGATTATAGCCTGTGGCACAAACAGCAAGAGATAACTAAAATCTGAATATGCATGTGCATTTTGCATAGTGGCTCTAGAATCATGTACTGTCATGGGCTTCCTCAGGTTTTCAAACTGGCAAAGACACATTTTTTGTGGAGGGATGAGGTGTTGCTAGGAAGAGTGTGATAGTCCCTTTTTATCCCCTGTTGATGGCATTACTTGGTAGATGACATATGTTTTATTGTTTGCTTGCTTTCTTATGTCATATGTAGAGTCAGCTTAACAGTCAAGCCAGTGAGGCTCAGTGTGCACAATATTTAAGGGCACCTGAAGCCTGCCTCACTAACTCACCCCTTTGATTTTGACGGCTGTGGGAAAATTTATCTTTACTCCCCAGGCTGTGCTGCCTTACAAGCCGCTGGACCATGGCCATTGCTAAAAGTGCTAACAGGCATTTCCTGTTTCTTGTGAGAAACAGGAAATGCTTGGTTTACCTTTAGAAATGCCACAGTCCAGCAGCTTGTAAGGCAGCACTGCAGCGGGAGCAAAGAAGAGTTCTCTCGCACTGTTTATGTTGGCTTTGATAGGAGGCGACTGACATTGGGACTGCAGCTGATGTGAGTGGGGTGAGCAGGAGGAGGGTACTGGAAGGGAGCTGACACCTGGAGATGGACTGGGTTTGGAAGGAGGCTATCTGGGGGGAAGAACTGGAAAGGAGCTGACACTGAGGGGGGTATTGTGACTGGAAGGGTGCTGACATCTGGGGATGGTTCAGGAAGAGGGCTGAAAAGTGAGGGAGGGACTTGAAAGAGAACTGAAACATGAGGGGGGAGATAAGAATGCAAGAGACTGACACTGGAAGGTACTGGAGGAGGGAACTGGAAGGGGGTTTACACTGAGGGACGTTACTGGGACTAGAAGGAGGCTGACATTGAGGAGGTCCTGAGACTAGTAAGGAGCTAAAGCTAGGGGAGCACTGGGGCTGGTAGGTGCTGATATTTGGCAGTTACTGGGACTGGAGGCTGACATTGAGGTGGTACTGGAACTGGAAAAGGACTGATTCTATGGCTGAAACAGACAATGGGATGATGCAGAAGGGGACTGCAAAGGGACTGGAACTGCAAAGGGAACTCATGCTGGTAGATGCTGGGGTCAGAGTGGAGAAAAGAGGCAGAAACTAAGGTATTGAAAAGGGAGAGGGGCAGATAATTGTGTGTTTGGAGGAGGTAAGAAATAAGGTCATATATGAGTGAAGATTGAGAGGAGGGGTGCAAGGACAAATGCTGGCATACTGAGGAGGAAAGGTGGGGTTAGTGTATATTAAAGAAGGAAGTAGGTGGATGAATGATGGAAAAGGGGCAAATGATATTGCTAGGTATCCTTCTGAGCATATCAAAAGTGACGTCATGGCTCTGGGACAGAGGGTGAGGCAGATAGGTGCACAGCTGGTATTCTCTTCAATCCTCCCTGTTGAAGGTAAAGGCTGAGGCAGAGAAGCTCGCATCCTGGAGATAAATGCATGGCTGTGTGGATGGTATCATAGAGAGCATTTTGGTTTCTTGAACAAGGGGATGATTTTCCAAGGACTGCAGAGCAGAGATGGTCCAAGAAAGGTCCAAATGTCTTCCACAGCAGACTGGCTAATCTACTGAAGAGGACTTTAAACTAGATTTGTTGGGGATGAGTGAAGAAGGTAAGTCAAAACCGTCATGGAAGTGAAAGCCCTCAGGTAAGTAAAACATTAAATACCTCTGTAGAAATGGGTAAAAGGGGCAACATCTGGAAAGCAGTGTGCATAAATGCCAGAAGCATGGGAAATAAGATCCCATATGTTGAGGCTTTAGTGGAAGAGGCTGACTTGGATTTAGTGGTGCTTACAGAGACACAGTTCATGGACAACCATGACTGGGATGTAATTATACCAGGCTATAATTTATTCAAGAAGGTCAGGATAGGAAGAAGGGGAGGAGGAATGACACTATATGTAAAAAATAATATTAAAGCTATAGAATTACAGGGCTTAAAAGGGAGCGAGGAGGCACTGTGGGTTAAACTAGAAAGAGGGAAAGGGAAATTCATTTGCATTTTCCTTTACAGGGAGAAAAAGTAGATGGAGATTTAATAGTAGACATACACAGTACTGCCATGAAATGAGAAGTGCTACTGATTGGTGATTTCAATATGCTGGATGTTGATTGGCACATCCCTGCTGCGATGCCATCTATAAGTAAGGGGATCCTAGATTCTCTACAGGTAGAATAATTCCAGCAACTAGTAACAGAACCTACATGTGAAGGAGCCGAGCTGGACTTGGTGCTTACCAATGGGAAAAGAGACCTTCTCACATCTAGTGATCATCAGATGGTATGGCTCAGTATTAGGACTAGGGCTGATAAAATCCATTAAAAAGTGAGGGTTTTAGACTTTAGGAAAACTAACTTTGCCATGTTGGGACAATACCTCAAGGAAATGTTAGAAGGATTGGAACAGCTGGGGAATGTAAAAAAGCAATGAGCAAAACCGGAAGGGGATATTTTAAGGGCAACAAACCTTTTTGTTAGAAAGGTAAATACATGTAAAAGGAAAAGGAGGCCACTATGGCTCTCAAAAAAAGTAGCTGAAAAGGTGAAGAAAAAGAGGATGTCTTTCATAAAAAACAAGAGATCACAGAGAGAGGAAGACAAACATCAATATTTGGAAAAACTAAGAGAAGCTAGGAAAGTAGTCAGGAAAGAAAAGATACAAAAAGAAGAAGAAATAGCCAATGCAATAAAATGGGGGAAAACTTTTCAGATACTGTATGTTAGTGAGAGGAGGAAGTGCAAAAGTGGTATTATCAGATTCAAAGGGGAAAGGGAGGAATATATAGAAGCTGATGAGGATAAATTGGAATTGCTTAACAAATATTTTTGTTCTGTGTTCACAGCGGAAGGGCCAAGGGCAGGACCTTAGAAAACACCCACAAATAGAAACAGAAGTGAAGGGGATCTTGAACAATTTTCAAGATCCCCTTCGTGAGGAACTAGCTAAACTAAAAATTGACATAACTTATACTTAAGATCTTTAAGTCTGTTCCCATATGGTTTATAACAAAGACCACTAACCATTTTGGTAGCCACTCTCTGTACCAACTCTATCCAGTTTATATCCTTTTGAAGGTGTGGTCTCCAGAACTAGATACAATACTCCAAATGAGATTGCACCAGAAACTTATACAGAGGCACTACCTCCTCCTTTTTTCTGCTGGCCATTCCTCTCCCTAAGCACCCAAGCATCCTTCTGGTTTCACCATCATCTTGTCTATCTATTTTACCACTTTAAGATCATCAGAAAGAATCATGCCCAGGTCCCACTCTTCTTTCATGGATAGAAGTACTTCATTCTCTAGACTGTACCACTCCTTTGGCTTTTTGCAGCCAAATGCATGACCCTGCATTTTTTTAGCATTAAATCTCAGCTGCCAAATTCTTGAACATTTTCTGTCTTGTGTATGACCTCCCCCCTTCCCTTTCTCCCTTTTCCCCACTTCCTCATTGATACAACTTTTCACTGTCAATGTCCTAGGAAGGAAGGGAACTGGACCCTGTGCATGTACACCAAATGTACTGAACAGACACAGCCCCCCTAGCAAGGCATGGCAGGGTGATGCGCCACTAATAGCAGATGGAGACAGAACACATGATGCGCATGTGCACAGTGCCAGCAGCAGCACCCCCCCCCCCCCCTCCTCCCAGTGAATAGACAGATCTGTGCCCTGGTATTGGGGAATGATTTGCTGTGTCTCTATCCCACAGATATTTCCAGATCCTGCGTGACATGGAGGCATACCATCTGCGATACCACACAATCTGCCACATACACCTGCAGCTGATAGGTTGTATCTGGCAGCAGCTACTGGAGGAGTAGGGTGAGTAGCCATGTAGATATTCAGTCTGAGCAGCAGGCCAACATGCCCACCATCACAGTGGCAGGGCAATACAGAGACATGGACACCACAGAAACAGCATTCCCCCACCCCAGGGTTCCACAACACATAGTCCTGGCCCATACTGCCCCACCCCCTGCAGAACTGGGACATGCTGGAACACCCTGTGTGTAGGCCCACCCCCCCTAGCAACCACAGTAGTGCAGCAACAGGAAAAGCAGGGTGTGGACTTGTGTGGTGCAGCCAACTTGATGCCCCACAGAGAGGTATGAGTACTGAGCATGGTAAGGTGACACAAAGAGGCCTGCCTGCCCCACTACAGTGGCAGTGACAGGAACATTATCCAGAGGGTGACACAGGAAACACATACCTGATGTGGACTACCCATGGGCCCAGAATGACAGCACCCTGTGCCACTGGCACACCAGAAACCCAGCTGCCCATGGATGATCTGTCAGACATGCAGCAGATTCACCACAGCCTTGCAGCTAACCATGACCTCTGTCCCCCACAGTGGCAGCACAGCAGGAGGAAGAGTCTCCACCCCGTCCCCTGATGACTCCACCCCTGACACCATGGAGAACGCTGGTGCAGATATTCCCCCCAGCCCTAGTGGGCAACAGGAGCGCACACCAAGCTCATCTTCCTGTCTATCCCAATAGCATCCACTGATGATGAGGAGGACAAGGAGGCCTTGAAGGGGAGGTAGCATTCTCCCCCTCCATCTCTCCTGAAGGGGGCAACGCTGATGGAAGTGGGCAGGGGGGGCCTTTGTCCCACAGCACACCTTGGCGACAGTGTGCAGCAGGGCAGCAACCAGGTCCCACCAGTGCCATGCACAGATGCTGCAGAGACAGGGGGTGACCTCTGGATCCTCATCCTCCAGTCCCTGGTGGAGGGAGTGTGTGACATGATACATAGGGCAGCTGGGGAGGCCCCATGGAGTGTTGTGGGGGAGGCTGTAGTGACGTAGGCTAAGCGGTCAGGCAGGGGTGGTGAGGGGGTGACAGGTGAGTGCATGGGGGAGGGTGAGTGGCTGGAGGGTGGTGGTGAGGGTCAGGCAGCAGGAGCCGGATAGGCAGGCTCTGGGGACAAAACACAGGGGAAGGAAACACAGCAGTAAATGCAGTAGCAACATCAGAAAAAACAAAAGCCAGAACTTCTATCGTAGGCGCTTCAAATTTATAGTAGGAGGTCTGAGTACCTCTGCTAGTGCGGCCGCGGGAACGCGGTTGCGTCACTGTAGGTGGTGAATTGTACATAGATTGCCTTGATGGTGTTGCTTATATGTGCTTTCATGTCAAACTGCTGGTCTAGGGTGACACCCAAGTAGCGGATGGTGGGCCTACTCGGGAGCTCTGCGTCTCTCACCTTAATCGAAGTGGGAGAGGTGAAGGATTGATTTCTTGTGATAAATAGGACGTCTGTCTTATTGAAGTTGATTGTGAGGCTTTGCGTGCAGAGCCAGTCAGTAACAGCATCAAAGCAGGTTGTTAATAGCGAGAAGTCAGGCTGGTCAATAGAGAATGGTGTGAACAGCAGTATGTCATCAGCATACACAAGGCAGGAGATATTAAAGGAGCGGATGATTGAACAGATGGGCTGCATATAGATGTTGAAAAGGAGGACAGAGAGAGAGGAGTCTTGGGAGACGCCTTGCTGTTATTGAAAAGGCTCAGAAGTAGTAGAGTCAATTCGTACTTGTTGCCATCTATCTGATAGGTAGGACTTGCACCAACTCAAGGCTGAACCATGGATTCCCTTCTCTTGTAAAGAGCAGCTCGTGGTTGACCGAGTCGAAAGCGGAAGCAATGTCCATGAAGATTAGTACATAGCCTTGTCTAATATTATCAATCCCAGTGAGTAGAGTGCTGAGTAGAGTGGTGAGGAGTGTCTCGACATCATGGAATTCTCTAAAGCAGTGCTGACATGGGTCAAGAGGAGCGGTAGTGTCAATGTGGTGCTGGATTTGGAGTTGAATGATCTTCTCGATTATCTTTGCCATATTAAAGAGGTCACGAGGTTTGTTTAGGGAGCGGAGCAGGAGATCGGAGTGGTATTCCTTCATTTTCTTGGAAACTGCTTTGTGGTGTACTTTAAGGTGGGAGATGTAGGCCGCATGATCGTCCGAGGACCGTGAGTGTTGCCAGTTTCGAAAGTTTGGTTGCAAAATCTTTTAAGGTATCAGGCCCAATGGATTTTCATGTGAAAGCTCTTTCTGTGTCACTTGAGCCTGCTCCTTTGGCTCTTATAGATTCTTTTTCAACCATGAGTACTCCCTCCCTTGACTTCCCTTTGAATGCAGAGAGTGTAGAACCCTGCCTATCAAATAGTGGCTGTAATGGAGGATTCTGCTACTCCTGGTAAGGAGCAGCGGTCTTCTTCGATGTTTTCTCTGCAGCAATCTCCTGTTTCTACTTCTGGTAAAACATTAGGGACACGTACAGGTCCACTGCCCAGTCCTGTGGAGTTTATTTTTTTGCCTAAAAATATTACTCCTCCATCAGACATTTCTCTTCGAGATATCTGGGACACTGGTCCATACATACAATAGTCTCTTCAATCTTCTTTAAAACAAGTTTCAGACTTTTCTAAAGAAGTGGTGGCAAAACTTGCTGAACAGAATCAGAAGTTAGCAGATTCATTTCTCACAGAATTCTCAGCTTGTTGAACTTCGCACTTCAGTTTCGACAGTTGCTTGCAACTCTACAGCTATGTCTCATCAGAAGCATTGGATAATATTTCCAGATCCAAAAATGGGACCAAAGGAACAGATACCAGACTGGCAGAGTTTTTCAGGTTTGAAAAAAACCCTTTCTTTATTGCCCCACCTATTCCTTTAGTCCTCCAGATCCAAAAATGTACATTTCTTAAATTTTCCCAAAATCCATTTTCTCTTGCCACAAATATTGCTTATTAAATATCGTAAGGAAACCTTTCAGCACCCAGATGCAGATGCTATTTGGATCTCAAAACTTTACTATATCCCTACAGGGAAGGATAAGTTGGTGAAGGGAAATGGGTGTCTAGTAGAAGATCTGGATACTGTTCTACCGGCGGATAGTATAGATTTATCTGCCTATTTGGAATCATCTACCAATGAAATTCCATCACAAGCAACTTTATTGGTCTCTTTTGTTTCTGAATTAGATAAAGATTGTGTTTTACAGATGTATTTTGCTAAACGTTACGATAAGATTTGTGGGTAAGTGATCCAGGTATTCCCAGATGTTACTAGGAACATGCAGAAATGAAGGAAAGCATTCTTGGAGCTGTGACCTAAGGTCTTAGCCCTGGGTGCTTCCTTCACACTTTGTTTTCCATGCAAGTGTCTTCTTTTTTATCAGGGTAGTAGATATATATTTGTTAAACAGTTAGAGACTTTTTTACAAGGGAAAAGCTTATAGGATTGTTGCTTTATATATTCACCTACTTGATCTAGTATGTAGGGTTTAGTAATGTCATGCAGTGAACCTTGTTTGTAGTGTCAATCATATTGTTGTGCAATGATTATACATTGTGTATTAATTATTTTGTAAATTTTTAAATGAAAATAAAAAATAAATTAAAAAAAGAGGTTTGGACATGTTCCTGGAGGAAAAGTCAATAAACCATTATTAAAGAGGACCAGGGAAATCCACTGTGTACCCCACAATAAACATCATGGAATATGTGTATTTTTTATGAAACCTGACTGGTATTTGACATCTGAATTGGCCATTGTTGAAGGCAGGATACTGGGCTTGATGGACCCTTGGTCTGATGCACTATGGCAGGCATGTCCAACTTCAAACAGGTCGTGATCTACTTTTTCTGGCCAAAAGTGCTGGTGATCTACCACCATGAAAATTAAGTTTCAAATTAGTTTCAAATTAAATTTTAACCCAATAAAGTTGGAGGATTCCCCCCCCCCCCCATTTTTAATGAACCTTCTGTCATTTACTTGGATGTGATCAGCTGTTAAGCAAATTAATCAAAAACAAAACAGAGATGAAGATCCAGTAAAAACTGTGAGGGGAAATAGAAATGTGGAAAAGGGCAACTTAACCCAGGTCCCAAATCTAAATTGGAGACTATAAGGGAAATTGATGAATTATCCTGTAATAAAGTAACTTATGCAACCATGGATCATCCTGTCTGTGGCAACTTGGATCTAGAGGTAACCAGTGACAGTGACAGTGAATCTACATATGGAATACTGGATGTAGATACTGACAGTGATCACGAAACAGGACTGTAAAGTTAGCTAGCTATAGGTGAAACATATGCTTATTGGAATTCACAAGCTAAATTGCATTATTAAAGAGTTTTTCTCTGCTAGATTGTTCTGTACTGTTAGAATTGCATCAGAGAATTAGCTAACAGGCCTGTGTACATAGTTATTGGGTCACAGGCCAGTTTCTCTAAAAAATCAATGGTTATAGACCTTGCTTCCCCTTTATCCCTGCAAGATGATTGGTTGACAGTTAGTAACTAGGTCAGCATGAACTTTAGAGAATCAGACCTTAGGTCAACATATAACTGGAAATTAAACAAAGCTTGAATAAATAACAGAAATTCAGCAAATATTATAAGACTAACTAATCAGCTTTTGCTTCATGGAGGAATTATAGCGACCCCTGCTGTTTCTAGTGAATATAGTCATAACCTTGTAACTTCTGCTTTTACATGTTGTTTGGCAAAGATATCAGCAGATTCTATTTCAGACTTGTACTTTTGTAACATGAATATCACCAGATGTTAATTAAAAATTAACTGTGTCAGCTGATAAGCCTCAATAAAAGCTAGAACTCTGGCTGAGAAATCTTTGATGGAGTTCAGGACAGAAGGCCTGCTTTGGCACGCTAGCTCCCTCCTACAGAGCTCTGGAATAATTAATTAAATAATTGTGTTTCTTGTTCTTTTCCTTCCCGTTAGAAGGTTTCAGATAATTAACTAAAGAATCCAGGTTCATTTGAAGGAGGGCAGGTCCTGAGAGAAAGGGTTCAACAGAAAGTACTTTTTTTCTTAAAGTTTTATTGAGTAATAACTTTATTTAACTGTCTTAATAACTTTGTTTAACTTTTATTGAGTAATTTGTGTTAAATTTAGGTTGAGTATTGATCCAGGCTGATCTTGCACAATCTTTAATATTTCACTCTTGCTCATTAGTGAGATGTCTGAGCCTGCATTTCATCCACCAGCTTTTTGAAATTGGGTGACTATTGTGTGAGGGCCAGTCTCAGGGAATCCTAGAGATGTTCATCTGTCATGTTGGAATGTTGTGTACTCTTTGTCATTTTCAGATGGGAAAATACAGATTCACACAAATAAGTTGAACCGAAATAGGAGTGTACAGCTTCATTGCATATTCCCAAGTTGGGAAATTTATCTCTAGGCACTAGCTTCCAAAACGATTCTTGCTCAGCACGGGTCTTGAGAAAAATGTCATTTTTAAGGGTTAATATTTTGTTTTCAAGAGATGGCTTGTTCAATGAGTAATTTTTACTGATAGCAGCTGCAGTTTCTTTAATGCCCACATCTACTTTGAATGGGTATGACAAGTATTCCACAACTGTTCCAATTTTTTGGAAGTCACAGAATCTGTTTTCAAATTCCTGGATAACAGAACAGATTTCTGTCACATACTTCTTGTTCTGAAAAACAAAATTTGGATATTGTCCCAGATAGTCCTGCGTATTAGAAAAATGATCAAAAGTATTGTTTGCAAGGTCAGTCATCATTAGCTCAAATTTTCTCTTGTAGGATAAAACTGTACTCATCATCTCGCCAATGCATTTGTTTTTACCTTGTAGTTCAAGGTTCATATCACTTAGTTTGCCTATAAAGTCAGTGAGAAATGCCAGATCACATAACCACTCCTCATCTTCCAACTCTGCTTGGTCATCTCCCCTCTCCTTCAAAAAACCTCTTATTTCATTCAGCAAATCACAAAATCTTTGCAGAAAGTTTTGCCTACTTAGCCACCTTACATCTGTGTGCAAAATGATTTCCGCTGCCCCCTCTTCAAGGGTAAGTTTGAAAAGCCATCTTTGAAGTGATCTTCCACAAACTGAATTTACAATTTTGAAAGTGATGTCCATAACCGTCTTTGTATTGAGTCTCTTGCTTGCCAAAACTTGCTGGTGAATGATGCAGTGGTAAGAAAGGAAATCTGGGAAGTCGTCATGCTGTCTACAGAGGGCTATGAAACCATTAACCTCACCTGTCATAGCTCTTGCTCCATCAGTAATGATGGAAACAAGTCTATGCAATGGAAGATTACACTTTGTCATAAAAGAATGGAAAGAACTGAAAATTTCCTGACCGGTAGTTCTCCCTTTTAAAGAAGTCATTCCAAGGGGCTTGTTTGCAAAGCCATGGTAGCGGTTTCCGATCGTTATTGGAGCCGCGGCCCCATTGATTTCATTGGGGCAGCAGCTCCAATAATGATCGGAAACCACTGCCGTGGCTTTGTAAACAAGCCCCCAAGTAGTTCTTCTTTAACACTGAAGTCTTCAAAAACCATCCGGATAAAGACTAGTAACTGGGCTATGTCTCTTATGTCTGTTGATTCATCCAGTTGGAGTGAGAAAGCAACACAATTTGAAACATCCTCCAACAATTGTTCAGTTGTGGCTCCCCACATCTTTTCTATTCGCCGCACGACGGTGTTTCTTGACAATTGTACATCTTGAATAGCAGCTATGATCTCTTTCTAAAGGTTTGCATTTCTTTATGATCAGGTTGCTGACCTTGAAGGATGCTATGGTTGCTTTGACAGAATGTCACCTTGGCTTCGCCATCAACTGTTGCTGAGTAGCCAATTTTGATTTAGTTCTTTGAGCTTCAGTTTACGATTTTCACTTTTGGGTGGAAAATCAGCCTCAAACTTATTGCTATGCAGAGCCTTATAATGATGTTCTAGATTACCCTTTTTGGGCAAAGATACGGGGGTGTTACAAATTAGACAACAACACTTGTCTTTCACCATGATGAAGAAGTAGTCCATTTCCCAGTCATCATGAAAGTGGTAGGTTTTGCTCTTCTTTGGAACACTCATCTTCGTTATACTGGGGTGGCTGGATGTAAGAAGGCCAAATCTGCTAAGTTAGTATAAACACTGGCTGAATCTGGTCCAAAACTGTCATTGTCCCAAAGTATTAAAGATCAACAGGAACTGAAGACCTCTGGATGATGTGCAATACAAGGACTGGAGATGCCAAAACCATACATGCAGTTCTAAAAGTAAAAATAAGAATTCATCATACTGGCACCAATACCACCAATCATCAAAAAAACTCAAACACCTGTCCAGCAAACCAGATAAAATCAAATACCGCCAAACAAGTTCAAATACCACCACATGCGATTTAATAAATTCTGCACACAGTGTAGAATCAACGCAAAAGCAAGGCGAAATAAAATTGCAGTGTAGAATCAACGCAAAGGCTAGACAAAATAAAATTGCAGAGGCAAGCAAAAGTCACAGTGGTTTGAACCAATTCGAAGGCAAGGCATAGACAACTTAGAACAAAATTGGAAAAGCCCGCCAAAATCACCAAATTGGGGTTTCTAGTCCCACAGGTGCTCCTTGTGGTCTTGGGCAAGCCACTTAACCCTCCATAGCCCATGTTCCCTGTAAAATAGTTCTCTGTGTGCTGTGCTTTCCTGTCTAATCAATGTGTTTATACCTCAAAAATTTCCTGTCATGATTTGACAATTTCCAATCTGTAATCAAAACCGCTGCTGATCGCTGGAAGTAGCAGTATACAAATGTATACTAAATAAATAAAATAAATAAATAAATTCTTGACACTTCGTTGTGTCTGCCCAAAAACGTTTAATGAAAGCGTATTTTAAAGCGACCAATGACCAGCACACGACACAACTAATACGGCAAGTGTATTCAGATAAAGCCCGGGCGAATGGATATCGCCCGGTATATGACACACTTCTAAGGGGTGTTGGGGCGAGGGCAGGAATGGGTGATTCTGAGAGGCAGGAGACCAGGTATGACACCGGGCCTGTGGCATCTCGTCGCGGGGGGCGGGCGGCAGCCCCCTGGGGTACCCACAAACTATTGGCACGAAAACAACAAACGCCCCCAATACACCCGCAGGCAAGATTCCCACAGGCAGGGAAAAAAGACAGGCAAAGTATCAGCAGTGGCAGCAAACCCTCAGCAGACGATGTGCCAGCACAAGCTCTCTCCTAGCAACGGGGCAAGCTACTGGAGAGATGGAGCCAAGTGGGGTTGGCAATCTACCTTTGACCCCTCCGCGATCTACAGGTAGATCACAATCTACCTGTTGGACATGCCTGCACTATGGCATATATTATGTTCTTATCTAAGAGAATAGGAAAGGGTAGCTTGCAATTTGTCACAAATGTGTATACGCAGAGATTTTTATTTTTCTGAGGCTATTTCAGTACTGCCAGTCAAAGGGATCTTGAAGTGGGCATTCTCTCTCTTGGCTGGTCTCTCACTAGCTGTGCTTTTCAGACTAAACTCTTCATCGAGCTCTGTTTTCAGACTGTGTTCTCTGCTGCACTGTGGTCTGCTCTTGCAACATCTCTTCCTCTCCTCACAAATTACATCAAATTAGGGTGTCATAAATTACTCATTTACAACCACAAGTAATGGGACTCCTACAATATAAAAGCCTATAAAACTTAACAATGCTCTATGTTTCATCAAATATCAGTTACCCTTTTAATAATGCATTCACACAATTTTATAATACATCATGTCTGGAACTCAAACCATGGAATTTACTGGCCCAGAACAATTACATGCCACACCAAAAGGTCACAATCATCATTGTTCTGTAGGTATTTAAAAAGATTATCAGTTCATTCAACCACATGTACATATGTATTCACCTGCACATTGCTTCTATATGAATGCAACAACAACAATAATCACCTGCCCTTCACGCCCTCTGTTGTTAAGGGTTATGACAATAATTATTCAAACATGAGTAGTAACTACTTAAGATTCACACATAAGCTTCATCACCACATATTCTCATGGTATGTGAATTAAATCTACAATCTGGGAAAAATCCAACCATAAACTGACCATAAACTGACCTGACCCCAGCTGCTGGTTCGCCATCAGCTGACAGCTTTATCAAAGAGCAAATCAATTCCCGCCTCATGAAGGGTTCTGTCAAAAGACACATAAAACATAGGTGAAGCAGCCCAAAAACTTCACAAAAAGTGCATTCAAACTATCCTTTACATATTTACCACACTACTACACAAACTAAACAGAAATAAAATATACCCAATTTATCATGGCCAAATTGGCTCGCTCCTCTTTCACAGCGCAAACACCGAGCCAACAGACCCCACCCTCTAAAATACCCTAGAATAACCAATGGGGTAAATCAACATCATCACCATGTCATAAAACACATCCCGATAGGTAAAAAATACAAAATAACATGCTTACCCTCATACTTTAAAGCCCTAAAGCTACCACTAGCATACATAGTACACCTCAATACTAAAATGAAAATGATGATACAAAACACTGAATCACTCCCTTCCGAACACATCATCAACGTGAAAGGGATGGAGTGGATAAAAGGGGGCAAAATGGAAAAAAGTGAAACCAAACTAAATCTGTGAGCTAAAGTTTTCCCACAGTCACTCACCTTCAATAAAATTAATGCCAATCCACAAATGAATTCAAGCCATGTGGAATGACTGTCTGCCAGTGATAAATCAACATTTGTTCATGTTGCAGCAACCAAAGTGTCTCTGTCTTAAGCTTTATGTGCTGGTCTCCTGTCTTCATCAGCGAACACTCAAGAGTGGCATTGCCCACCATTTCTCAGGGTACTCATTTGGACTCACCATGTTCTCTGGTCTCTTTAGAATCATCTCCCTGCACGGTGTCTTTCAGTTTAAACTGCTCTAGTCATTTTTCTGAACTGGGCACTCATGCCAGTTGTGTCTCTGTCTCTCAGGTTCTTGTAGTTCTGTAGGCAATCTTTCTCTGAGGAGGGGTGTAGGGAGAGAGAAGAGAAGAGAAGTAGCAAGAATCAGCAGAATGAATGCACTAATAGGTCAGTAGGAGAAGTTTGAACTGGACATGGAAACAGATAGGGAGTCAATGAAGCAACTTGAGGAGTTATATGAGTATAGCATAACTTGTGGCAGAATAGCCATGCAGCTGAATTTTGAACAGATTGAAGGGGAGAGAGGTGATTCAGATGGAGACCAGCAAGGAGGAAGTTGCAATAGTCTAGATGGGAAGTGACTAAAGAGTGGATAAGGGTTTTAGTACTGTGTTCAGAAAGGAAGGGGCAAATTTTGCTGATATGATAGAGAAAGAAATAATAGATTTTAGCTATCAGTTGGATGCGTGTGGAGAAGGAGAGGGAGAAGTCAAAGATGACCCCAAGGTTGTGAGCTGAGGAAACAGAGAGGAGCAGAGTGTTATTCACAGAAATAGAGAAAGGAGTAAGGGGGGAGGTGGATTTAGGATGAAAGATAAGAAGCTCAGTTTTGGCCATTTGCAATTTCAGATGGTAGTGGGACATCTAAGCAGCAATGTCAGATAAGCAGGCTTAACAGAGCCGCGAGAGAAACTCTCCCTTCAAACCTCTGAAAGCCACGCCGAGGAGAGTGATTGAGGTGGGCTCTGTTGGGCAGCAGGGGGGGGGGGTGGCCCGCAGGAGACACTTGACTGCAGGAGACACTTCATTCTGCCGCTGCCACTGTGGCAGCAGCAGAAGCAGCAAGTTTCTTTTTTCTTTTAAGGTTTCCCTTGGCTGATGGGGGAGGGGGGTTAGGACTGGTAATGGGCTATAGGGGGAGCTAAGCTGGTAATGGGCTGATGGGAGGGTTAGGAATGGAGGTGGGTTGATGGAGGGGTTAGAACTGGTAATGGGCTATGGGGGGGCTAGGACTGGTAATGGGCTGGGGAGTTGCTAGTACTGAAAATGGGCTGAGTGGAAGGGGGTACTTGAACTGCAAATAGCTGATGGGGATGGGGGCTTGGAATGGAAATGGGCTATGGGGGGCTAGGACTGGAAATAGGTTGATGGGGGTTAGGACTGGTAATGGGCTATGGGGAGGCTAGGACTGAAAATGGGGTGATGGGGGCTTAGGACTGGTAATGGGCTATGGGGGGTTAGGACTGCTAATTGACTGGGGGGGTTGCTAGTACTGGAAATGGGCTGAGTGGAAGGGGGAGCTTGAACTGCAAATAGCTGATGGGGAGGGGGGCTTGGAATAGAAATGTTCTGAGTGGAAAGGGGGCTTGAACTGCAAATAGCTGATAGGGAGGGGGGCTTCAATGGGAAAGGGGCTGTGCGGGGAGGGAGCTAGGACTGGCAATGAGCTGAGTGGTGGGGGAGAGCTAGGACATGAAATGGGCTGATGGAGGGGCTAGGATAGGACTGGAAATGGGCTGTTGGGGGGTGCTAAGATTGGAAATGGGCTGTGGTGGGGGCTTGGATTGAAATGGACTCATGGAGGGGCTAGAACTGGAAGTAGGCTCATGGGGGGCTTGGATTGGAAATGGGCTGAGTGGAGGGGAGCTAGGATTTGACATGGGCTGATGGTGGGGCTATGAAAGGACTAGAAATGGGCTGAGGGGGGGTCTGAGATTGGAAATGAGCTGATGGAGGGACTGGATAGGACTGGAAATGGATGGAGGAGCTAGGACTGGAAATGGGCTGATGGTGGGGCTAGGATAGGATTGGAAATGGGCTGATGGGGGGACTAGGACTGGAAATGGGCTGATGAGGGGACTAGAAGGGAGTGGATGCTGGGTGGGGCTGGAACTAGAAGGGAGCTGATGTTGGGGGAGGATTAGAATGAGATGGAGCTGGGAGAGTGAAATGCAGAGGGGGAAAAATATTTTGTGTGGGATAGAAGAAAAATCTACAATTGACTGGGTATTGGGAGAGTAAGTGGGGATTGAGGATGGAGGGGTAAAATTTGAGTGGATGAAATAGAAATGAGGAAAGAGCAAAAGGAGAAAAATTAGTATGTCAAAGCAGATGTAGAGAGAGAATGGAAAAAAAACTAGAAGAGAGAAGAAAGGACAAATGGACAGCAGACGATGGAGAGTTAGCAGAAGACACGAAGAAACCAGAAGAAAGTGGCTGGATCAATTGCAACTGAAAAAGAAATACACAAAAGGTTGAAAAATATCTCTTTATTTTGAATTTATTAACTGGAATATGTCAGCTCTGGGAAATGTGCATCATTAACATCTGCGCTTTGTTTAGTACAAGAGGAAATTAATTTATAGTTTTATTTCTACGGTGTTGTTGTACATTCCAAGTTTGGCTTTTGGGGTTCCCAATTTAATTATTGTCTTCCTGTTTCTAAATTGTGATTCCTTGTTTGGTGAAGGTCTATGCTCTGCATGTGTAACTGAGCTGAGGTATTCTGTTTATGTAATTCCTATTTGACATTGCCACTTGTTCTCTTTCCCCAGTAGGTCATGCATTGTTATTCTCTGAAATGTATTGGTTTAATATTTGCAGTGTTGCCTTTTGATAGGTAGAGTATGATGCTTTGTGAGTCCTGGTAGAGCTGTTATGATACGGCGGGTTTGCTATGGGTTTAAATGGGCAGTGCTTGTAGTAGTTTCTAATGTGCCTGGCTGTTGGCACTGGATTATAGTAATGTAGAAATCTTTTAGTCTTTCTTTATCCATACACTCATTAAGAGGCATGTTTACTAAAAGTTAGTGTATGGTAACATTATGCAAATATTTATGCAAATGAGGCCCCTTATGCAATAGAGGCCCCGTACCGAGTCTCCGCACATGGCCCACACCCCCTTGGGCCTCCCCTGTCAACAGCAACACCACTGGTCTAAAAAAATGTGCACTATGTGCATTAATGTGCATTAATGTGCATTAATGCTACTTTCACTGTTGAACGCCCTTATTCTGAGGGTCCCTTATTATTGAAAGGGATATGTTTTGATATGTCTCTATAGAGAACCTTCCTTGATTTTGTCTGCCTGATCACATAAGCACTTGGTAACTCTGCGGTCATCCATATGGTCCAGGTACTGGCTAGGCTGCGCGCACACACACACACACACACACACACACACACACACACACACAATAACAGCTAAGATATACCATAATAGCATGGGGTACCAGGACTAAAAATATGACCCAAACAAGAATCCTTTCTCTACTCACACCCATACTATTCCTACATTTGCTGTCCCATTTTTCAGAATATGGGAAATTGCTAGGGTCCCCTAGATTGGCTCCTATAGTACAAACAGCACATTTTAGCATTGTAATAATACACACGATTGCTCTTCTTAATATTTCTGTAAAGGTGTTCATTAATTTGTCTATACCTTACAATATTTCCTCACCTCTGCTCTCTGTTCCTTAAAACTGAATCTTTTGTTTTTCCAGACTGTAGTCACACCAGTTCAAAACATATTTGTCACAACCATTCTTCAATATGGGATGCATTGCAGAGAAGAACAGAATTTTTTCGAAGTCCTGGCCTTATCCCACGTTTCAGCAGCAATGACGTAGATATTTCCGGGAAACAATTAATACATACACGTACCTTTCCTGAATACGCTTTCTATATCTCCGTGGCTGACCACATCCCTGTTCCACCCCTTCTGGGCAAGGTCTGAGATCCCCGTTATACTGCCGTGGACGTGCATGACAGCATGCTGTTGTGCACATAAACGTCCCTGCAGCATGTACAAACCTTTTATTTGTGTTCTTGAATGATCCACAAGGTGCTTCTTCCACAAACAGAAAGCAGTTGCTGAAATGCAGTTTTAAAATCATGGATCTCTACTTTGAGATATGTTTATTTCCAACTATTTGCAGCACATCTCTGAATTCAATACTGCATCGCAATTTGGGAGCTATGTAATTGAATAATCTGCTTTATCAACAGGATTGGTTGCTGAAATGTAATCTACGCTATTAACTTTCAACTGTACATTATTTAAGGGATTAAAAAGTCATTAAGCTTATGGAAATGCTGCAAGTACTAAGCCATTACAGATTTCACACCTCTTTTTAATTCTTAAATTTACAGGGAAAACTCAAGGCCAGCATCAAGTTAGTGATTAGGTTCCCCCAGAGTCCGATAATTACTTTATAATAAAAGCATCAAGAAAGCAAAATGTACTCTCAGCAAGGAAACATATCCAGTCGACTCAAACTCTGGTATAAAACCTGTGCCTCAGCAGGAAATATTTGAATTCATCAGCATCTTCTAACTTCATTTTAACATAATCACAGAGCTCTAAGGATCTATTTGCATCTGCTTTCAATGATTATAGAGGTCATTAACTGAAATCAGAGTATCAGAAAAGGAAATCTTAGTTTTCTACCATTGCTGTCTTAAAGATGCCTTCAGAGCTGATGGAGAATGCAAGTCTTTAACCTTGGTGTCAATCTTATATCAACCACATATGACCTATTTTGTTATGCAGCAATGTCAATATTTTCAAGCTCAGAGCTCCTCTGAGTTTATGTTTTCATAGACTATGGAGGTCATTTTAGAAAACACTTGTGGCATTTGCATGTGGAAATAGAAGGTTTACATATGTAAATAGCCCTATGCACGCCAGTAGCAATTTTAGAAAAGCTGATACTATTGCATGTATACCCGTGGTACACAGCTTACAAAGGGGTGTATTCTAGATGTGATGTAGATAGTTCGAAAAGTGTGTGTTTTGAAATCTCAATATAGGCCTACTTTAAACAATTTTCCCATTGTCATTTACACCTGGTCTGAGTTATACATATTTCTTTGCTACCTGACACTATGGTGGCCTGGTAGCCCTAAATCCCCCACCCCGAAACAAACAAACAAACAAATAATAACAACAGCTATGGGTGCCACTCTGTCAACAATGAACCGCCTGACTGAAGACCGAACACAATTTAGGACAACTATCCAGAGGATCAACATGAGTCGATACTGGCTCGACAGCACTTAACAACAACATCCCGGTGGCCCAGTGGCCCCTATACCACCAAATCTGTCAAAAGTTCCCTGATGTCCTAATGGTACCTACACCCCACTCCTCCCAAACCCGGCATGCACCCCAGGGGTCAATCTGCCATATAAGACAATTTTTGCTTATATAGCAGACAGACCCTGTAGGAGATATTATCAGTAGCAGATAAATACACATGTATAAATACTCGGTATGTCTAGGGAAAACTGATACCCTCCTTTTTCCCAGGATTCCATAGGACTACCTGGCAAACAAAACACATGATAAAACAAGAACCAATCCTGTGTCTGCATATAAATTAGACTTTATTCCTGATAGCAAAAATAATATAAATATTAGCATAAATTAGTTTTCTGAGGTAGTATATTATGCAGCCTTATGTTACAATTATCAAGAGACCTAATCTCTGTTTCAGGAACCAATGTCACTGATTCACTCTGCACTCATATGTACAGTACAGTATCTGTCTGTCTAAACTAGCCCCAACCTCGGAGGGGGGGGGGGGATTAAAGACCAGTACCTTAGCTCTTGCCAGAACACTTGTGGCTGAGTCCGAGAAATTGTCTCCGAGAGGCACAAAGTCAAAATATGGCAGAGCTCCAACATCAGTGGAGATGAACTGCATGGTCACACTGAACTGCAGTTCTGTGGGAGAGATTCACTCCATCCTGAGGTTTTGCCTTGGGACACTATCTGACTTTCCAGGCAGAGAGACTGGCAAGCAAAACAGTCTGTGTCAGATGTTAAAGTTCCTAGGTGTTCTGCCAGCCTCTGTACATCTACCAAGTGTTGCAGGTGTTTTCTGGTCTGTGTTCTGTCCCTCTATACCCTGCTTATAATTCTTTGTCCTGACGGCCCAGTGATTGGCTGGTCTCAAATCCTGTATGTCATCTTCAGCAAATCTGGTAACAGCTAGTTAGTGGTTCTTCTGCAAACAAAGTTCCATGGTGCAAAAGTTGCTAGGATGCCAGCCCTTACATTACATAAGAACATAAGAACATAAGATATGCCATACTGGGTCAGACCAAGGTCCATCAAGCCCAGTATTCTGTTTCCAACAGTGGCCAATCTAGGTCATACGTACCTAGCAGTTTCCCCAAGGGACACAGGTTCCACAATGCTTGTATTGGTTCAAGCATTGATATCCTGGGTCCCTTCTTAATAATGGTTTATGGACCTTTCCTCCAGGAACTTGTCCAAACCTTTTTTAAACCCAGCTACACTAACAGCCTTTACTACATCCTCCGGTAACAAATTCCAGAGTTTGATTACACGTTGAGTGAAAAAATATTTTCTTTTATTAGTCTTAAATAGTTTACCCTGTAGCTTCATTGCATGTCCCCTAGTCTTTCTATATTCTGATAAGGTAAACAATCGATCTACGTTTACCCGTTCCACTCCGTTCATTAATTTATAGACTTCTATCATATCTCCCCTCAGCCGTCTCTTTTCCAGGTTAAAGAGCCCCAACCTTTTTAGCCTTTCTTCATAGGAGTAGCCTTCCATCCCCTTTACCATTTTGGTGGCTCTTCTCTGAACCTTTTCTAAATTGCTATATCCTTTTTGAGATATGGCGACCAGAATTTCACACAATATTAAAGGTGCGGTCTCACCATGGAACGATATAGAGGCATTATAATATCTTTTGTTTTATTTTCCATTCCTTTCCTTATCATACCTAGCATTCTATTTGCTCTCTTGGCCGCCGCTGCACACTGGGCCGAGGGTTTTAACATGGTATCCACAAGGACGCCTAAATCTTTTTCTTGGGTGGTGGTTCCTAATGTGGAACCTTGCATCGTGTAACCATAGTTTGGGTTGTTCTTCCCTAGGTGCATAACCTTGCACTTCTCCACATTAAATGTCATCTGCCATTTTGATGCCCAGTCTTCCAATTTATCAAGATCCTCTTGCAATTTTCCACAATCCTCCTGGGTTTTAACAACTTTAAATAGTTTTGTGTCATCAGCAAATTTGATAACCTCACTCGTTATTCCACTTTCCAGGTCATTTATGAATATGTCAAAAAGCAGCGGACCCAGCACAGATCCCTGGGGTACACCACTATTCACCTTTCTCCATTGGGAAAATTGGCCATTTAGCCCTACCCTCTGCTCTCTATCTTTTAACCAGTTCCTGATCCACAGTAGTACACTGCCTCCTATCCCATGACTCTTTAGTTTTGCCAAAAGTCTCTCATGAGGGACCTTGTCAAAGGCTTTCTGAAAGTCCAGATACACAATATCAACCGACTCACCTTTGTCCACCTGTTTATTCACTCCTTCAAAAAAACATAACAGATTAGTAAGACAAGATCTTCCTTGTCTAAAGCCATGTTGGCTGTCTCCCATTAGGTCATGACTATCTATATGCTGAGTAATTTTATTATTTATGATGGTTTCTACAATTTTTCCCGGTACTGATGTCAGGCTCACCGGTCTGTAGTTTCCCGGATCACCCCTCGAACCCTTTTTAAAAATTGGTGTTACATTGGCGATCCTCCAATCCTCAGGTATTAGAGATGATTTTAATGATAGTTCACAGATTACTGATAGCAGGTCTGCAATCTCAAATTTCAGTTCTTTCAACACCCTTGGATGTATACCATCCGGCCCAGGTGATTTGCTACTCTTCAGTTTATCTAATAGTTGTAAGACATCTTCCCGATGTATCGATATTTCCTTCAATTCTTCCACACCTTTAAATACCACTTCAGTCGTGGGTAACATCCCTACATCTTCCTCAGTAAAGACCGAAGCAAAGAATTCATTCAGTCTCTCCGCTATCGCCTTGTCGCCTCTTAGTGCTCCTTTAACCCCTTTATCATCCAATGGACCAACTGACTCTCTCACGGGTTTTTTGCTACGAATGTACTTGAAAAGGTCTTTATTTCGCGTTTTTGCTTCCGCAGCAAGCTTCTTCTCAAATTCTCTCTTTGCCTGCCTTATCAATGCCTTGCATTTGACTTGCCAGTGCTTGTGCTGTTTCCAGGTTTCATCATTTGGCTCTTTTTTCCATTTCTTGAAAGATGCTTTTTTGGCAACAACAGCCTCTCTGACCTCAGCTTTAAACCATGCTGGCAATTTTTTGGACTTCCTTCCACTTTTCTTAAAGCGTGGAATACAGCTGGTCTGGGCTTCCAAGATAGTATTTTTCAACAACACCCAAGCTTGATGTACGTCTTTAACCTTTGCAACTGCTCCTTTTAGTTTTTTCTTAACTGTTTTCCTCATTCTATCATAGTCTCCCTTTCGAAAGTTAAAGGGTAGTACTGTGGATTTCCTTACTATCCCTCCTCCACTAATTAAATCAAAGGCGATCATGCTATGATCACTATTGCCAAGTGGCCCCAACACCCTTATCTCTTGCACTACATCTGGTGTTCCACTAAGGACTAGGTCTAATATTGCTTCCCCTCTGGTCGGTTCATGAACCAGCTGCTCCAAGAAGCAGTCATTTATTTCATCTAGGAACTTTATCTCCCTAGCATGTCCTGTTGTGACACTGACCCAGTCGATGCCGGGGTAATTGAAATCACCCATTATTATTACTGCACTGTAACTTTTGCTAGCTTCCTTGATTTCTTTGAGCATTTCATCATCCATTTGTTCATTCTGGCCAGGCGGACGATAGTACACCCCCACTGCCATCGCCTTCCCCTTTTTACATGGAATTTCAATCCATAGAGATTCTACAGCAAATTTTGTTTCTTGCAAAACTTTAATCCTTTCTGACTCAATGCCCTCTTTAACATAGAGCGCAACCCCTCCACCAATTTGATCAGCTCTATCATTTCGATATAGTTTGTACCCAGGTATCACAGTGTCCCACTGGTTGTCCTCCTTCCACCATGTCTCTGATATTCCAATCATATCTAACCTCTCGTTTAGTGCTATATATTCTAACTCTCCCATCTTGTTTTGTAGACTTCTAGCATTTGCATACAAGCATTTTAGAGACTGTATTTTATTCATATTAATTTGGCTATTGGTAGACATGGGTAATTTGGGATCTTTAAGTTCTGTCTGCTCCATACTCGAGGGCATTTGGGCTACTTTACTCTTTTTTGGAACCTCTCTGCTTTTTGTAGTATCCTTCAAGGATACATTCTTCCGAACCATGCGCTCTTGGGCGACTGTCGGCTTTCCCCTATTATCTAGTTTAAAAGCTGCTCTATCTCCTTTTTAAAGGTTAATGCCTGCAGCCTGGTTCCATCCCGGTTAAGGTGAAGCCCATCCCTTCGGAAGAGCCCCTCCTTTCCCCAGAATGTTCCCCAGTTCCTAACAAATCCGAACCCCTCATCTCTGCACCATTGTCTCATCCACGCATTGAGACTCCGGAGCTCTGCCTGCCTATTGGGTCCTGCGCGTGGAACGGGAAGCATTTCGGAATGCTAATAGCAGTAGCACAGTGAAGGTCTCAGCGATGAGATCTTCTGCATGTAGTCACCTGAAAAATAATACTTTGGCTGTGAAGTACATGAACTTGCAGAATTTCTTGATCTGCAAGTTTTAATGCTGAGTTATAACAAAACAGGAATTAATCTTGCTTAATTCAGTCTTTGGTTCGTAGCAGGCCCCATCTTATAACAGGAAGCCATGCTATTGGTTCAGACATTAGTTTCTGAACAAGTACCAGCCCTATATTTCCCCCTCTTTTAAGATGGGAATAGCTACAAGGGAGCATATTCCCTCTTAAAACCTAACTAACTAGAAGGCTACTGTGCAGAACCAAATGACTCAGTTAACTATAGTCTAATAATAGTTACTCTAAGCATAATAGTTGCATTGGAAGCAAAATTGTATGAGTAATTATACTGTGCATACACACAAGCGGTAAAAGAAGTTAATACTGAAATGATATATGTAAGATCAAATCAACTTAATCAATGTAATGAGTAGAACTTCAAACTTGTTAGTACAGTGTACTTTACCTACTCAATGTATAACTTGGTATATAGGTTATAGAATATTATGTGTCAGTGAAACTTCAACTGAACACCTAAATGCATGTGTGTTAGTAAACAAAGCGCAAGCTTTCATTGATGAATGAAACAGTTCAGTTAAAAGTAATGCATAAGTGAAAAGTTAATGGCATCACTAGTCAATGAGGTGACATTCCATCAAATCCTGCAGATGCGTGGTAGTTAGTGGAGGTCCATGGCATACAAGACAACACAGGGTACATATCTGTCTTTGTTGAGATAAGGAAATCAAAAATTGGATTGCCAAGAGAAGGGCAAAGACAGGCACAATGACATGAGACATAAAATCAGTCTGTAAAATGTCCACATCATGCAAATTAAAGTTGTAATTAGTGACATCAAGGCTCTCTTGGTCAATGGACAGTTCAACTGTGTGAGAGTCTTTATAGTCAGTAGGTAGTTCAAGTCTTCGGTGAAGTTAATGTCATGGCCTCGAAACACATCCAGCACCTGGATTTCAGTAGAAACAGCATCTGCATCTAAATAAAACAGGGCTACTCCACCAACAGTAACAAAGGAGTACTTAGGAACATCAATTAAGCAAACATTGTAGGGTAGAGGTACTTTATTAATACATAATGTTTATTCTTGATAACCAGAAGTTCCTTCAGAGGGGTGCTGACTAACTATAAATTATTTATAACAGCAACCCTTGTTTCAGAGAAATCATCATACTTAGTAATGGTACAGTAACTTTGTATTTCTCTTTCACATTTGCAGTAGTCAAACCATAAAGAGTTTCAGTAGTGTTCTTCAGGACCAATGAGTGTCCTTGGTGGGCTGGCACATGCCTAAATTAGGTACAAGATACTCTTGTGATTCATCATGGTGATAAGCTAACTACTCAGGAGTGTCAACATGCAGGTAAACATTTTAAGACCAGGTGCCAGCATTAACTACTTGTTTCAACTAGTACACCTTATCAGGCACAATAAAAGGCAAATTCAACAGAAAAGCAATTTCCATATTCTGTTCATCTATGTATAATGGAATAGCATTTCCCAGGTGGAAAGCAATCTGAACTTGAAGTGGCTGAATGCTAGTTCTAGTTACCTTAGCAAAGGCTTCAGCAATAAGGTCTATGGATACAACGAGGTTACTTACCTGTAACAGGAGTTCTCCGTGGACAGCAGGATAAGTCAGCCACACTTGGTGACGTCCTCCGGGCGGAGCCATGCATATGGAAGTGCTCTCTAGAGCTCAGAAAGGAGGGCCTTTCTGAGCCCACCTAGGTAGCCCATCCTACCGGTCCGCCCCCTAGTCCGGCCAGTGTGTTCCTAGCTAGCTAGTTCCCGGACAGGGAGCGGATACGACAGGCTGACCTCCTCCAGGGGAGGCAGGCGGGATTGTGTGGCTGACTTATCCTGCTGTCCACGGAGAACTCCTGTTACAGGTAAGTAACCTCGTTTTCTCCATGGACCAGCAGGATTGCGTCAGCCACACTTGGTGCCTCCCCAGCTGTGGAGAACGCTGAGGTAGAGGAGGAGCTTAGTTACTAAATGAGGCTCTGAGCCGCAATAGGATGAACCTCTTTATTGCCGTAATAGGTGAAGGTGCATACAAAATCGTGCAGTTGTGCAAACAGCAGTTGTGCAACGGGCAACTAGTGCTAACTGTGTACGAACAACAGTGGCTGAGTAACAGTGCAACTAACAGTGCTGACTAACAACAGTGCCTGTAACAGTGCAACTAACAGTGCTGACTAACAACAGTGACTGTGCAACAGTGCAATTAACAGTGCAGACATGCTACAGGAGGAGCAGGTACGGACGGCTCGGCTACTGGGCCAATGCATATCTGCCATCCGTTGCAGTGGAAAGGATGGCAGTCCCAAGGGCGCAGTCTTCCTGGGCCCTGAGGTCAAGGCAGTAGTGCTTCTGGAACGTGTGCGGGGAGGACCAGGTGGCCGCTCTGCAGACGTCCGACAGAGGAACAGAACGAAGGTTGGCAATTGTGGTTGCCAGAGCTCTTAGCTTGTGAGGGCCCACTCTTGGCAAATTCTGAGTGCCTGTGGGGTCTAGGCAGTGGGAGACGCAGGAGGCGACCCAGTGAGAGAGGGTTCTCTTGTTGACCGGCCTGCCCGGCCGGCTAGGGTCGAAGGATACGAACAGCTGTTCGCCTTTGCGAATGGGTTGAGTTTGCAGCAGATAGATCCGAAGGGCCCGGAAACAGTCCAGCGTGTGTAGGCGACTTTCTGCTTCGGAGGCATGGGGTTCTGGGAAGAAAGACGGGAGTTCAATGGACTGATTGACGTGGAAGGCAGATGCCACCTTGGGCATGAACTTCGGGTTGATTCGTAAGGATGCTCTATCCTGGTGTAGCTGTGTATAAGGGGGATGGGACACTAGTGCCTGCAGCTCGCTGATTCTCCTGGCGGACGTTATGGCAACCAGAAACAGGGTTTTCCAGGAGATGAACTTCATCTCCGCCGACTGTAGTGGCTCGAAGGGGTCCTCGGTCAGGCGGCGGAGGACAGTGTTGAGGTTCCATGACGGAACGGGTTGCCTGATTGGGGGTTTCAAGTTAGCCAGTCCCCTCATGAAGCGGTTTGTCAAAGGTAGTACTGCAATGGAAGTTGCCCCTTCAGGCTGGGCGTGAAACGCTGCAATTGCCGATAGGTGCACTCTGATGGACTGAGTCTTAAGGCCAAGGTTAGACAGAGAAGCAAGGTACTTCAGGACACTGGGAAGAGGACACGTGGTGGGCTCCAGCCCTTGCGCAGCGCACCAGATGCTGAATCTCTTCCATTTAAGGCCATAAGATTTCCTGGTAGAGGGGCGTCTGGCTGCTAGGACCACATCTTGCACCTCAGATGATAGCTGGAGTGTAGAAAGGCTCATCCGCTCAACCTCCAGGCAGTGAGAGCCAGGGCTTTGAGGTCGGGGTGCCTCGTTTTGCCTACGTCCTGCGTGAGTAGGTCCGGCCGGAGTGGCAGGCGCTTCGGTTTCCCTTGTGCAAGGTGTTGGAGCAGCGCGAACCACATCTGTCGGGGCCAAAAGGGAACCACTAGGATGGCGCGAGCCTTGTCGCGGACCAACGGCTGGAGTGTCGCCGGGATGAGGGGGGTCGGGGGAAAAGCGTACACGAGAGACCACTCCCCCCAGCACACGTCGAATGCATCCGCCGCCAGTCTCTTGTAGGAAGGGTGCCTGGAGCAAAACAGGGGGCATTTTGCGTTCTGTTCCGTGGCGAACAGGTCGATGTTCGGGTGCCCCCACTGACGGAAGAGGCTGTCGGTGACCTCCGGGAGCAGTGTCCATTCGTAGGGTTCTAGTAGCCTGCTGAGCTTGTCGGCTAAAGTGTTCTGGTTGCCCGGCAGATAGGAGGCTCGGATGTTGCACCCGTGAGTCAGGGCAAGGGACCAGATCTGCAGGGCTTCCTTGCAGAGGGGCCGAGATGCCGTGCCCCCTTGCTTGTTGATGTAGAACATGGCCACTTGATTATCCGTCTGGATGAGGATGGTTTTCTTCTGCACATGCGTTAGGAAGGCTTTGAGAGCGTACTTGATGGCCCTTAGCTCTAGGAGGTTGATGTGCAGGAGGAGTCGCTCCTGCGGTGACCAGGCCCCTTGTGTGCTGAACTTCAGAATGTGGGCACCCCAGCCCAAGTTGGAGGCGTCCGTGGTCAGGGTGACTTGGTGCTCGGGTGGGTGCATGTCCTTCCCCCCCAAAAGGTTCTCTGGAGCAGTCCACCAGAGTAGTTGAGTCTTGATCTTGGAGGTCATAGGGATGCGAGTGGAGAGAGGCTGCGAGTGCTGGTTCCAGTGCGTACGTAGATGCCACTGCAGTGGCCGCATCTGTAACCTGGCGATGTGGACCACAGACGTGGTAGCGGACATGTGGCCTAGAAGGCGTAGGATGGATCTCGCTGAAGAGGATTCCGCCGAGGCCAATCTGGTCGTGAGCGAGGTCAGGGCGAGCAACCTGCATTTGGGAAGGTATGCCTTCGAGAGTGTGGTGTCGATCTCGGCTCCGATGAAGTCCAGCCTCTGAGAGGGGGTGCGCTGGGACTTGTTGTAATTGATGATGTACCCCAGGGAGGAGATCAGGGACTCGGTAGTCCTTAGAGCTTCCTGAAGTTCCATTGCTGAGGGGGCAGTGATGAGCCAGTCGTCGAGGTAGGGAAAAATGGAAACGTTCCTTTTGCATAGATGCGATGCGGGAACTGCCATGCATTTCGTGAACACCCATGAGGCCGGCGACAGGCCAAAAGGGAGGACTTTGTACTGAAAGTGCTGGCCCAATACATGAAAACGAAGATACTGTCTGTGTGACTTGTGGATGCAGATGTGGGTGTAGGCATCCTGCAGGTCCAGGGACGCCATCCAGTCGCCGGGTTGAATCAAGGGCAGGATGCAGTTGAGAGAGTACATCCTGAACTTCTCTTTGATGATGAACTTGATGAGTTTGCGGAGGTCGAGGATGGGGCGGACTCCGCCTGTCATTTTGGGAACGAGGAAGTACCTGGAGTAGAAGCCAGAGTTTATCTCGTCCGACGGTGCTTGCTCTATAGCATCGGAGGACAGCAGGTGTATCAGCTCCTCGGCCATGGCTCGGCACAGGTGCGGTGGGGTTTTGCTGATGGGTTGGGTGTTTTGGCGAGGGGTTGAGCTGAAACGCATCCGGTAACCTTCTCGGATGATCTCGAGAACCCAGGAGTCGGAGGAGATGTCTTTCCACTTGTTTAAAAAGTAGGTCAGGCGACCCCCGGTCGGGGTGGGCGCCGGAGAGTAGGTGTCAAAAGGACGGTCCACTCTTCGCAGGGGGTGGATTGTTCTTCTTCTGCTTGCGGTAACGCTGAGAGTTACGCTGGTGAGGGGGACCGCTGTAGGAGTTGTTCCTGTATTTGTTATACTGCCATTTCCTGCTGGAGGGGTACTTCTTGTTGGAGGAGTAGTAAGATTTCCTCTGGAAACTGTTCTTATGGGCTCCGCTGCGGCGCTCATAGCCGTCCTCCGCCAGGGTTTGTAAGGTAGTGCAGTGTTCTTTCATGTCGTTGACAGTGTCTTTAACCTTGTCCCCAAAGAGTGATTCCCCCGTGCAGGGGGCGTTAGCAATGCTGTTATGGGTGTCATCTCGAAGGCCGGAGGCTCTCAGCCACGCCCATCGTCTCGCAGAGATAGCCGTACCGGCGGTACGAGAGGCTGTGTCGAAAGAGTCAAAGGTTGCGCTGGCCAGGTGTTTGCTGCACTCCGACATATCGGCAAGTGCGCTGGCGAGCTGATTTTGAGACTCCTTGGGGAGGGATGCAGCGGTCGACTTCAAGGTTGCCATGCAGGTGTCCAGGAAGAGAACTTGCTGAAATTGGTGTGCTACAATCCTAGCACTAAGCATAGCACCTTGGAAGACCTTCTTCCTGATGTCATCCAAGAGTTTGTTGTCTCGGCCCGGGAGGCTATTGGCGTGGGTACGTGAGGACTTGGTGCGTTTGAGCGCTGAAGAGACGACGATGGAGTTGTGTGGTAGCTGGGTCTGAGAAAAGCCAGGCACAGGCCTCACTTGATACTTGAAGTCAAGCCGCCTTGGAAACGGACGACCAGATGCTGGTGTCTGCCACAGTTTCGAGTGATTTTCCAGCAGTCTCTGATGCACTGGGAGTGCAAAAGCAGGCTTCGGAGTGGCGAGGTATTTTAGAACCTCTGGAACAACCTCCCCAGGCGCATCAGCGGCGTTCAAAGAGAGGGCAGAGGATAGTTTTGTTAAGAACATGGGGTAGGTGAGATCCTCCGCCAGGGGAGGGTCTTCTATCTCAGCTGTCTTCTCTGAGTTGGTGAGCTCTGTGGATGCCGATCCCACCACTGCAGCTTCGATGTCGTGGTCATCGGCAGTGCTGTCGGGGGACGGATTTTCTGGGTCCGGATCGTCAGAGGGTCTGCGTGGGTCTTCTCTGGTTCTCTTCTCTGGGGTAGAGGTAAGGGCTGCCTCCGTAGCTTTGTGCGCTGGATCCACGCTATGCGGGGTTGACAAGTGTGCCGCGGGTATTGTTGAAGCAGAGGGTATTGTTCACGAGTTGTGTTAATAAGCTGATGATAGCTGAGGAATTACTATGGTTGGATCTGCTAGCCCTGCTGTGGTTTGAAGGGCTCCGGCTATGGTTGCCCTTTCGAGGATCCTCCTGCCGGTGGCGCTGGGAGCGGTGGCGGTGGCGCTCGGAGTGCCTGCGTCATTTGGGAGAGAGGTCCCTGTGGCTGGAGTCGCTGCTGCTGCTGCTGCTTCGTCCGTTGACTCTGGTCCGTTTACCGTGCGTTCTGCTCTTGGAACTGCTGTTGGTGCTGCGGCTACTGGAGTTGCGCAACAGTGCACTGGCTTTGTTGGGCGTGCTGTTGTGCGGGGCGCTGCTGTGCGACGCGTTGCCGCGTGAGGTGCTGCTGTGCAACACGCTGCTGCACGAGGCGCTGCCGTGCGAAGCGCAGCTGCGTGCAGGCTTCCCTCTGATGCTGGTAGTATTCGCGGGTATAGAGGTCCCGCCCCCAAGGTGGGCGGAGTTGGAGGACTGCAGCAGAGGCTGGGAGGACCGCAGCACGTCGCCATCTTGGGAAGCATGGACGAGTGCTGTGGGGGACCTGATCCTGGAAGCTGACTGCAGGGCGAGCTGAGAGGAGTCCAGGAGGATGAAAACAGGAGAGACTGCAGCAGCAGGGGCAGGGCTTACCTCCGCGCCTCCGTGGGTGACGGTGTTGGGTCCCGGAGCAGCAAGCAGGTCAGTCGGGTGCACCGGGCTGGGGACGGAGGCTCCATGCAGCACGTCCCGCCTGGAAAAGGCACTCTCTGCAGAAACGGAGGCTCGACTAGGGATGGAGGCCCGTACAGGCACATCCGGGGCAGGCAGAGGATCAGGCAGTGGAGGGCCAGATCCGGAGGCTGGGCACATCACTTGGTATCCTTTCTTCATTGCCCCACAGTAAGTGCATCCATGTGAAGTCTTGTTCTTGTTGCCACAATAGGGAATTTCTTTGAAAGATGCTTGGGCATAGTTGTAAAAACGCAAAACAAAGAAATAAAGAAAAAAATGGAGAGAGAGAGAGCAGGGTCCGTCTTGCTGGCAAGGCGGAAGAACGAAAACTGTCCGGACTAGGGGGCGGACCGGTAGGATGGGCTACCTAGGTGGGCTCAGAAAGGCCCTCCTTTCTGAGCTCTAGAGAGCACTTCCGTATGCATGGCTCCGCCCGGAGGACGTCACCAAGTGTGGCTGATGCAATCCTGCTGGTCCATGGAGAACTGGTATGTAGGAATCTGTCCTTGCATCATTAGTGATGCTGCTATCTAGCTCCCTAAACAAATCATAGGTACGTTAACATACTGGTTGCATAAAAGTACGCTCCTCATTAACTATACCTTTGAGCACAGCTAATTCTGCTGTATTCTGGTTAATCAACTTAGAATGAAGATTGACCACAGTGTCAGTATTACCTAGGGTCTTGCCATGGGCAATTAATTGACCTGGTTGTGAACCAGGGCCGGATTTACCTATACGCCAGGTATGCCCTGGCGTAGGGCCCACAGCTGGCAAGGGCCCACAAACAAGAGTCCCCAGGACTGAAACAACCCACACCCGGGGCCGGCCCACACACCGGAGGGCTTCAGAGGGAGCAGGGTAAGCTCGCGCGAGGCCCCTGCTCCCTCTGTACAGCCGCCAGCGTGAAGAGCCTTTTCCTTCACACTGGCGGCTGTATCTGTAAAGCCGCGATTGCTGGGAAAGGTTAAAGGCAATGCCCTTTAACCTTTCCCAGCATTCACGGCTTCACAGATACAGCCGCCAGCGTGAAGGAAAAGGCTCTTCACGCTGGCGGCTGTACAGAGGGAGCCGGGGCCTCGCGCGGGCTTCTCCGGCTCTCTCTGAAGCCCCTCGGACAGCCGCGGTGCTTGTCGGGGGGGCAAGGACTGCATGGGCTGTGATTGGGGGGGGGGGACCTGGACCTGGACCTGGACTGGAAAAGGGCTATGGGGGGGGGGCTTGAACTGGAAAGAAATGGGCTGTGATGGTGGGGGAGGACATGGACTGGAAATGGGTTGTAATGGGGAGGGGGACCTGGACTGGAAAAGGGCTATGGGGGGGGGGACTTTGACTGGAAAGAAATGTGCTGTGATGGGGGGGGGGACCTGGACCAGAAAAGGGCTATGGGGGGGGGGACTTGGACTGGAAAGAAATGGGCTGTGATGGGGGGGGACCAGAACTGTAAAAGGGCTAGGGGGGGGGGGACATGGACTGGAAATCGGTTGTGATGGGGAGGGGGACCTGGACTGGAAAAGGCTATGGGGGGGGGGTAACTTGGACTGCAAATGGGCTGTGATGGTGGGGTGGGGGACTAGGACTGCAAATGGGCTGTGATTGGGGGGACCTGACTGAACTGTAAAAGGGCTATGGGGGGGGGGGGGACCTGGACTGGAAATGGGTTGTGATGGGGGGGGGGACCTGGACAGGAAAAGGGATATGGGGGGGACATGGACTGGAAATGGGCTGTGATGGTGTGGGGGGGGAACTAGGACTGCAAATGGGCTGTGTGGGTGCAGGGGGACTCGGACTGCAAATGGGATGTGATGGTGGGGGCTAGGACTGGAAATAGGCTGTGATTGGGGGGGGGGCTAGGACTGGAAATAGGCTGTGATGGGGGACTTGGACTGGAAATGGGCTGTGATGGTGGGGGGGGCCTAGGACTGGAAATAGGCTGTGATGGGGGACTTGGACTGGAAATGGGCTGTGATGGGGGGTCTAGGACTGGAAATGGCCTGTGATGTGAGGGCTAGCACTGGAAATGGGCTGATGAAGAGCTAGAATAGGACTGGAAATGGGCTGATGTGGGGCATGGGAGAATGGGACTAGAAGGGAGTGGATGCTGGGTGGGTCTAGAGCTATAAGGGAACTGATTTTGGGGGAGGACTAGAATGGATGGGGAATGAGAAAGGAGAGGGGAAAAATATTTTGTGTGGAAGAAAAGTCTATGATGGGCTGGGTATTGGGAGCGTAAGAGGGGCTTGAAAATGGAAGGGTGAAATTTAAATGTATGATAAAGGAATAAGGAAAGAATTGGGGGAAAGAGCAAAAGGGAAACAATCAGTATGTTAAAGCAGAAATAGAGAGAGAATGGAAAACATCTAAAAGAGAAGAAAGGACAAATGGATAGCTCGCAGAAGACACGAAGAAACCAGAAGAAAGTGACTGGGGCAATTGCAACTGAAAAAATGCCCAAACAGAAGGTAGAAAAATACTTTTTATTTTGAATTTATTAACTGGAATATGTCTGGTCTGGGAAGTGTGTATTGCTAACATCTTTGCGTTTTTGTTTAGTGCAAGAGGAAATTACTTTATAGTTTTATTTCTCCAGTGTTGTACATTTCATGTTTGGATTTTGGGGTTCCCAGTTTAATTATTATCTGACCAAGGAAGTTAGCCTACACGTATCCTCGGTAATTTTTGTGGGTGGGGCTGGGGGCGGGGCAGGGGTGGGACTAGGGGCAGAGAATGGGTGGAGCATGGCGAGCCACAGGTGTCGGGTTTTTCGCTGTGAAAAAGTTGGCAACCCTATTTGTGGGTGTGTTGGGTATAGTCAGAGTGAGAGGCGGGGTTGTGCGAGCCTGGATCCCTCGCTCTCTAGAGAGAGTTGAAATTGCTGCGGCCTAGCTGAACGGGGCCGTCCGCGAGCTTCTCCAGGCCCTGGCATGAAGGGGAAAGAGGAAAAGGAGAGTGGGGGAGGCGGGAGTCCGGAGAAGAGCACTAGCGCTCAGGAGTTAAAGGAGCAGGGAAACAGACTCTTCGTCACCCGCAAGTACCAGGAGGCGGTGGCCTGTTACACCAAAGCCATAGTGAGTACCGGGGAGCAGCGACGGCCAGGTCCGTTTCCTGTAGCTGCTGTAGTACCGCCGGATCATTCAGTGATCCTCTTCCCCGATGGATAAAACATTTTTTAATGTATTTCTTGAATTCCGATGCTGATTTTGTCCCTATTGCCTCTTTATGTCAGGCAATTCTATACATCTATTGCCATTTCTGTTTTGGTAAGTTGATCTCGTTTTTATTTTTTCTGGGGGCCCACAATTTTTGTTGGCGTAGGGCCTCACTCAAGGTAAATCCGGCCCTGTTGTGAACAGTGTGTTTTGATATTTTTCATATCAGCCTTTATCTCTTGAATATTGCTCTGGAGTTTACTTACAATTACTATATTCACTACAGACATTGTGGATGCAAACAAAGGGCCATAAATAATGCTCCCACAGCAAATCCTTCAAATCTTTTATCTCTAGTGTGTTCTTGCTGTATAAGTTGGATCATAATCTTCTCTAACTGGCTTAAAATATTCTGTTCATCAGCAGTGGCGTAGTCCATGTGTGCTCTTAACCACTGTTGTGTATTAGATGTGCATGGTTCAGACATGTTGAAGTGTTTCTGCAAAACATGTTGTGGATCCAATGACACAAAGACTTTGACAGTTTGGCACTATGTGATCAGGAATCTAGGTGTATCCTGCAGGACAACACCAGAATCAGGAAGAGGACCTTCAAGGTTCGGTTCTCCATTTGTAAAATAGAACAGACTATCCTATTCTAAGTTAGTATTTTTTATTTCAAACAGTAAAAGATGGAATTATTTAAAAAATCCATATCTTTGTGCAATTTTTGCATCTGCAAAGATTCAATACATCTTTTTTTTCTATAAGGGTCTTTTACTTATAGGCTCATAAAATCAAAAGTATGATTAACAGAAGAGACCTTTGAAAAATCACTTGGGCCCAGAGGCTGTCCTCTGTGTGGCTCCAAAATTCCATATTTCACTAAGTATGCATGTGCTCGGTGTCTCATGAGACAGACTGAGCAAGGATGAAGTGCTAACCTAACAATTAGAAAGGAAGTTAAAGTTTCTTACTTTACTTTGAACTAGTTAAAACATGAAGTCAAAGTCACTTCTGGAGGTTTGTCAGTTCTAGATAATGACAAGTGAATTTAGATGTAGGTTCCAAAACCTCTGCACCTTTCCTTTCAGGTGTAGAAAGCTGTATAGGAAATATTGTCAAAACAAGTATTCTATCACTCTGATATCATTCCTGAAATTATACTATATCTAATATCACGTTAATCTTTTATCTCTAGTCAATATTTATATTTTTTTCTTTTCTCTAGCAACATACAGGTCTCAAACTCGCTGGGCGTTGTGCACATCAAAACTTTATGTATATGTTCTGAAAACGCCTCAATTTGCATCAATGACCTTTGTTGTATGTACCAGTTGCTTAAGATCAATTATTCTTAATAAACTTATTCAAAACTGTGCTTAGCTTTCAATATGCTTCTTAAATGTATCCCCCAACCGCTTTGACCCGGTGAAAAGCGGGATATAAATGCAGATAGATAAAGAGCTGTGCTTAGCTTTCCATAGCATTTCCCAACGCCACCTTCTGCGCTGTATCTGCGTTTCACCGCACATCGGTTTCCTCAAGGGATTACGCAAGAAGCACTGTAATTCAAATAATAATTGTGCTCACAATATGCATAAACTTTCCATTAATAGACTAAAATCACGAATGTTGTATGTTTCATATAAAGGAACTCCTACCCTGCTCTCGATTGTGTCTCATCCAAACTCTGGATTATCGCTTTCTACTCATCCTTCTACCAACTTTCTTCTCCTCCAGTTGGTCTCAGAGCCTACCGGCTTACAAAAAACACCGTGCATGCGCACACCATTTATAGACCTCTTCAATCCCTCCCACGTCACTTTCTAGCGGGGATGTCTTTACTTACATACTTCCCATTCTATCCGGGCATTTAAGCCCCCAGGGGCTACTGATTGTAGCACGTAAATCCATCGCTGTTCATGCCATAACAGGGTCTGTTCCCTGGATCTTCCCTTCTGACCAATCATAATCTGAGCGATGCAAAAACAACGAAGCTCATCGAACGCATGATTATGGCTGAGACGATGGTCCACTATAGGCGCTTCATGTCATCGGCATTTCAATCTACTTTTATGTTTGTTCATACATATTTTAAATTCTCTTGTGGTTTTGCCTACATATATAAGGCCACAGGGACATTGGATGCAATATATCACATGTGTTGATGTACAGGAAGTTTGATTCCGTAACCGATAAACTACTCCATGGTACTGAAGCTCATTTACTTCCACCGTGATATTGCATATGGCACACTCACCACATTTCTTATGTCCCAAATGAACAGTTTCCACTGACGTCGGTAGGGGGCTTCAATACTGCCTGGCTCAACAGTTCTTTGAGATTTTTGTTGCATTGCCAGATGCAACGTACAGTTTTATGTTCTAAAAAAGGAATACTATTTAATACATTGGCATGACGTTTTATTATGTGTTTGAGTTGGTAACTGAATGGGGAATAATGGGTAACCATATTAATGGATTGCATACCCATTTCCATCGCTGTTTTTTTCTGGGGGTGTACTAACAGGTCGTGATTGATAAATAGCGCTCGTTTATAAGCCCTATCAATCACTGTTTTCGGGTACTCCCGAATGCTAAATTTCTTTTCAAAACTTTTGATTGTCTTTTGAAATCCTGGATGTCAGTACAATTTCGTCGATAGTGTATAAATTGTGATGGGGCAGACTGTCTCGTAATTGTGATGGATGTGCACTAGTATAGTGCAAAAATGTGTTTCTATCCGTTTGTTTCCTAAATACCGCAGTTCTCCAACCTGTCATACAACATACAACAAAGGTCACTGATGCAAACTGAGGCGTTTTCAGAACATATACATAAAGTTTTGATGTGCACAACGCCCAGCGAGTCTGAGACCTGTATGTTGCTAGAGATAAAAGATTAACGTGATATTAGATATAGTATACTTTCAGGAATGATATCAGAGTGATAGAACACTTGTTTTGACAAATCACTGCTCTGAATAAGTGACCATCGTTGCATTTGTAAGGTATAGGAAATATTCACAAACAGCAAGTAAATTAGACTGAACCTTTGTCAGTGAAACTAAACCTGGACATTCCATGCAGGATAAGGTACCTCAGCCCATGGAATGAGAACCACACTTGCACTCCATCTTATGAGTACTCATAAATTCACTTTGGTCCAAACTTAGCTAAGAATGGAAACCTTAATGTCAGTTTCCTATAGGAACTAAACAAAATCTTTTGGGCCCGATATTGAGTTGGGCAGGCTATGCGCTTCGGTGGCACATAGTCTGCCCGCTGACCCCCCTAACCCAGATATTCATTTATGCACCAGTGGAAGTGAATATCCGGGTTAGCCTAGATGTCCCCTGCAGCTGCAGAAGCTACACGAGTAGCAGTGATTTCCGTTGCTATCCGCATAGCCTCTGCATCTTAAAGATAGGCGAGGTTTTTCCTTGCCTATCTTTAAGGCGCAGAGGTCTACATGAGTAGCAGCAAAAATCACTGCTACCAGTGTAGCCCCTTCCTCCGCCCTCACTCCACCCAGAATGCCCCTAACACGCCCCGATACTATGTGAATAGCATTGGGGCGCATTAGGGACTTAGCCGGGATTTTCGAAGGGCACTACCCATGTAGGTGCCCTTTGAAAATCCCAGTTAAGACCTTTACATGGGTAACTGCACTATTACAGATGATGGTATCCGCTAACTCTTATTTGCCTTTGTTCTTAGTAGATGATTGCTGCCTCTGTATCTACTACTACTACTGCTTACGTTTGTAAAGCACTACAAGGTGTATGCAGCGCTGCACACAGACATGTAACAGACAGTCCCTGCTCATCAGAGTCTACAATCTCATCAAGAAAGACAATACAACAGTCAAGACAAACAATATAACTGGGGAATCTAGGGAATGGTAATGAAATGCATAGGAGGTGAATAGGAGACTAGGGGGATCAAGATTCAAAAGCAGTCTCAAAGAAATGTGTTTTTAGCCTGGATTTGAACAGAGCTACAGATGGAGCGTGGCGTACTGACTTGGGTAGTTTGTTCCAGGCATAAGGAGCAGCAAGGTGAAAAAGATAGAAGTCTGAAGTTGGCAGTGGAAAGCACAGATAGAAGGGATCTGTCAGAAGAGCGGAGTTCTCGAGAAGGGGTATAGGGAGAGATAAGAGAAGAAAGGTAGTGCGGAGCAGTCAAATGAAGGCACTTATAGGTCAGTAGTAGAAGTTTCAACTGGATGTGAAAATAGATAGGGAGCCAATGAAGTGACTTGAGAAGAGGGGTGACATGAGCATAGTAACACTGCTGGAAGATTAGCCGTGCAGCTGAGTTTTGAACAGATTTAAGTGGGGAGAGATGATTCAGAGGAAGATCAGCAAAGAGGAGGTTGTAATAGTCTAGATGGGAGGTGACTAAAGAATGGATAAGGATCTTAGTAATGTGTTTAAAAATGAAGGGATGAATTTTGCAAATGTTATAGAGAAAGAAGTGATAGGTTTTAGCTATCTGTTGGATGTGTGTAGAGAAGGTGAGGGAGGAGTCAAATATGACCCCAAGGTTGCGAGCCAAAGAAACAGGAAAGAGTAGAGTTTTATCCACAGAAATAGAGAAAGGAGGAAGGGGGGAAGGTGGGCTTAGGGGGGAAGATAAGAAGCTCAGTTTTGGCCATGTTTAATTTCAGATGACCATGAGATATCCAAGCATTAATGTCAGATATGCAGGCAGAGATTTGGGTCTGGATTCCTGGAGAGATTTCAGGTGTAGATCTCCAAGCTAGGACACGGTATCAAGGAGAAGGTGGTGATCAACAGTGTCAAAAGCAGCAGAAAGTTTAAGAAGGATTAGGTCGAGAAAAGACTTTTGAATTTGGCAAGGAACAAGTTGTTGGAGACTTTGGCAAGAGCTGTCTCAATAGAATGTAGAGGGTGAAAGCCAGCTTGCAGTGGATACAGAAGGGGCAGAGAAGAGAGAAAGTCAAGACAGAGGTGGTGAACCACATGTTCAAGTATTTTAGAAAAGAAGGGGAGAGAGATGGGTCAATAATTAGAAAGACAGGTAGGAATGAGGAATGGTTTCTTGAGGAGAGGTATAACCACAGATGCTTGAAGGCTGCAGGAACAGTTGCAGTAGAAAACAATAGACTGAGGATATGACAGATGGAAGGAACAACAGGTGAGGAGATGAAGTTTAGTAAATGAGTAGGAATGGGATCAGAGTGACAGGTAGTAAATTAAGAGGAGGAGAGAAGATGTGTGGTTTCTTCCTCAGTGCTCTTAGAAAAGAAGAAAAGGGTGACAGACGTTGGAGGAAGAATTAGGAAATGAGGAGGGGGAAGGGGGAATGGAGATGACCATGGGAGAAAGTCACGAGTAATTTTATGGACTTTGTCATGGAAGTAGTCAGCCAAAGTCTGGGGAGAAAGGGAAGGAAGGGTGTCTTTGATTATAGAATTTAACCATTGTACTGTTTTCCTGCTAATTTCTGGGACTTTTGAGTTATATGCTCTTTTTGGGCCTGGGGCTCTGAGTCTCCTGCTTCCTGTTCCTGCTGTTTGTCTCCCATGTCCTCCTCACCATGCTCACAAGACACACAGAGAGCAAGACATGAAAAATCAGTCCTTTATTCTAATCCAGTGATCCCAAATAATAAAGGACTGCTTTTTCACGTCTCGCTCTCTGTGTGTGCTGCGTGTACAGTGCTTCCTGAAGATCCCTCTCCATGTTTCTAGTCTATCCACATGCTCCTTTCACTTTTCACCTTTTTTTGTTCCCTAGCCTGTCCCTTGGCAGTGACCTTTTAGGAGGCCACACACCTTCACCTGGTTAGGCCTCCCATTTATTTCACAGCCATATTTTCATCATCTTGGAATGCAGATGGTTTGAAAACCATGACAAAAAACGTATTACTCTCACAGAAAAAAAAAGATTGTGTACAGCAACACTAGGAGATAGTTATAAAGGTAAATCAGAGATAATTTACCTAAAGCAAGTCTAATGATTGAAACTGTGAAGGCTTAATGTATCAATGCAAATGCAAAGTCAAGGGAAGGACATGCTAGGGTTCTGCAATCATTTTCAAAGGAGTCCCTTTTTCAGTTCATTTCACTTGGAGGGAGGCATGTGGACATGTGTCCCAAATCAACTGAAATTCATTCATTGCTATTGTCATGACGCCAGCCCTCCGCCTAGGGCTAAGAGGGTTGGAACTGCCATTATGTCCTCTGATAAAGAATAGTTGTGAGTCGAGTAGTAAGGCAAAAATGACAAGGAATTTATTCCTAACACAAAAGAATTCAGTGCAGAACAAAATAGGACAATCTTCAGGTGTTTGCTCAGAGTTATTTACAGAAAATTAAAGTAACTGCATTTCTCACAGTCTCTGTTCCAAACATATGCAGTGCATATCCCATGTAAGCAAAAACAGCCTAACAAAAACAGCTTCTGCTTCCAAAGAAAAATACCTCTTTTCCTTTGCTTTCACTCAGCTCTTTTATACAGGTTTTTAGCGCAGGGACTCAATATCATCTGCCAAACAAGACGTGCAATCCATAGGAACTTCCCCTAGGTCAATATCATTACTGTCCCATTGCATTTCTTCAAACTCAGGGCTTACAGAGTTTGGCTTTAAATTGTTATAGCAGGGTTTCTGGTAACTTCCCTCTGCTAACTCTGATATTTCCCTTGGACACAATTCTGCACAGTAAGGTTTAGAAATACCTGGGGCTGTGGAGACTCCTCTCTGGCTCTCAGCTAGCTCTCTCCAGCTGTAAGGAATTACTTTCTGCTCTTCTGTTTGCACTGCCTGTCGAGAGCACTGCCCTGGCCCTCTGCTACTGGGTGAGCTTTTCAAACTCCTGGCTTTAGAGCTGGGTTCCCACCTAGACAGACTCTGAAGCCTTCCATCCAGCCCTGAGGACTGAAGGGTTCTCTGCTCTTTCTCCCTCAGCAGGTTCCTGACAGCAGGCTGTACCTTCTCTCCTTCTGTTCTGCTGGCTTCAATTTCAGACCTGCAGATAGGTTCCTTACAAGGTCTCCAGCTCTGGGAAGTTTCTGAGCCTCTCCAACCACGTCTCCTCCAATTTAGAGCACTTGGCCTTTTCTCAGAAGCTTTTTCTCTCTTCCTCCCTTTGGAAGCTCTGCCTCTTCCCCTGCTCTACTCCCAAGCTTCTAGCTGGGGTTTAAATTTATGTTCCCTGAGGCTTGGCTCTGCCTTCCTGCACAGGTGTGAGTAATCAAGATCCAAGCTTGCTGCTACGTCAGAGCTTGGGTGTGTCAGCTCAGCTCCTGTCTCCCTCTGCTTGCCTCTCTCTTGCAAATACTGAGACGTGTGTGCTGGCTGACTATCAGTATCTTTAAAGGTAAAATCCTTCTTTTCTTCTATTTCCATAGGCTCTGCATGGGCTTCTACATCACACTATTCATTTTTTTACCATTATAGTTGAAAATGAAAGTAATGCTTGTTTTTATTAGAGATGTGCATAGGGAAAAAAATTATGTTCATATAATAACAAAGTAAGCAGATAAAGACCAGCATCATCCAGGTAGTCTGCCCAGTAAGGTGCCAGAACTGTAGAGTTGTACGTGGTGCTCCAGGCAGGTTAGCCATTTACGTTGGTTCTGATTCCATCCTCTTGCTATGTAGTGATCCTCTGTCTGTCCCATGCCTTTTTGAATTCTGACACTGTTTTTGCTCCTACCACCTCTTTTGGGAGGGTATTCCATGCATTCACAACCCCTTTCTTGATAAAATATTTCCTGATGTTGCTTTTAAATTTACCTCCTTGCAACTTCATTCCATGCCCTCTAATTTTATAGTTTCCCCAACTTTGAAAAAGATTTGTTTGTTCGTTAATGCCTTTTAAGTATTTAAACGTCTTTATCATATCCTCCCTGTCTCTCCTCTCTTCTAGGGTATACAGTACATAGTTAGGTCTTCAAGTATTTTCTCATATTCCTTCTGGTGCAGGCACCAAATCATCTTGGTCGCCTCCCTCTGAACCATTTCAATTATTTTTATATCCTTTGTAAGATACGGTCTCCAAAACTGAGCACGATACTCTAAATGAGGCCTCACCAATGACTTGTACAGAAGTACTAATACCTCCTTCTTCCTGCTGGTTATTTCTTTCTGTATACAGCCTAGAATCCTTCTGGCTTTGGCCACTGCCTTGTCACACTGCTTCACCACCTTGAGATCCTCAGATACTATAACCCCGAGGTCCCTCTCTTGGTTCATACATGCCAGCTTCTCACATACATTTCTTGGGGTTTTTGCATCCCAAGTGTATCACTTTGCACTTTTTTGCATTAAATCTCAATTGCCAAGCATTTGACCATTCTTCTAATTTTTGTAGATCTTTTCTCATGTTGTCTACTCCCTCTCAAGTGTCCACTCTGTTGCATATCTTTGTATCATCCGCAAAAAGGCAAACTTTACCTTTTAACCCTTCAGCAATATCACCCACAAAGACATTACTACTACTACTATTACTACTGAACATTTCTAAAGTGCTACAGTGTACGCAGCACTGTACTGACAAATGGATAAACAAATAGAAGACAGTCCCTGCTCATCAGAGCTTACAATCTAGTCAAGACAAACACAGAAGGTGTAGGGAAGGGTAAATTGGGGGGGGGGGGGGGGAGGAGATTAAGTGAGTCAAGATCCAAAGGCAGAAGCAAAGACATTGAACAGTAATGGTCCCAGGACCGATCCCTGAGGCACTCCATTATTCACCCTTCTTTCTTCACCACTACTCTCTGTAGTCCGTCCGTCAACCAATTCTTGATCCAGTTCACCATCTTGTGATCCATCCCCAGGCTGGTCAGTTTATTCATGAGCTTCCTATGAGAAACAGTATCAAAGGTTTTGCTGAAATCTAAGTAGACCACATCCGTCACATGCCCTTGACCTAATTCACTCAATCAAAGAAATCAGTCAGATTTGTTGGTATGATCTTTGCTTGGTAAATCCAGGTTGCCTCAGATCTTGCAATCCACTTTCAGTTTGTTTGCCATTTTTGTCCAGTTTTCTGACTTTTTCTTTTTATTCACGCATTTGTAGTAATACGATTTTTTTCATATTCACTAGATGAAGGATACTTACCACCATCACTCAAACATGTTCAAATAAGACCAATACTTAAAAATAAAACACTAGACAAATTATCCCCAAAATCATACAGACCCATATCGAGCATTCCTTTCATGGCCAAACTTATTGAAAAAATAGTTCAAACCCAGCTACAGGATTTTATTGACACCTTGAACCTCCTTGACGAACACCAATATGGCTTCCGACCATTCCATGGGGTTGAAACATTGCTAACAGTCCTTTATGACACCTTACTAAGAGGAATTGATGACACAAAACAAGCCTTCATACTAGTATTCCTCGACATCTCTGCCGCATTTGACAGCGTAAACCATATAACAATGCTCAACAGACTTCAACAAATAGGAATTACATCCACTGTCTATAACTGGTTTAAATCCTACTTATCAAACAGAACCCAAACAGTAAGAATTCTTAACCAAACATCCAACACATTCAACCAAACACAAGGCCTCCCACAGGGATCCGCACTATCAGCACTTTTGTTTAACATTTACCTACAACCAGTCAGGAACATCTTTAAACATCATGGCGTCCATTATCATATCTACGCCGACGATATAATGTTTTACCTACCATTTAAAATCCCACACCCTCCACTACAACAAATAACAGAATGTTTTAAAGAACTAACAATATGGCTCAGCGATCAGAACCTACACATTAACTTCTCAAAAACTGATGTACTATATATTACTAAAAACCAAACATACACACCTCCAAGCACCATCACACTTGATAACCATGAGATCAACATAAAACAAGAAATAAAATACCTAGGTGTGATACTTGACAATAAGCTTAACATGGATTCACACATAAAATATCTAACAAAAAACATACACTACAAACTTAAGACCTTGAGACAACTAAGACCTTTAATTCACTTACAAGACTTCATAACCATAATTCAAGCTATCATAACCCCACATTTTGACTTTGCAAATTTAATCCTTAATGGCATCACAAAGCAAAACATTAAAAAGATACAACTAACTCAGAACATAGCAGCAAGGATAATAATGAATATAAGTTCAATCGAACATATCACACCGATCTTGGCTGAACTCCATTGGCTACCTATTCACAGCAGAATAAAATACAAGATTCTACTAACTACATTTAAACTAATAAATAACTTAGCGCCATCAGTACTCAATACACTCATCAATTTAGAAATAGATAAAAGATCACAAAGGAGTAGATACACAAACACTATTACAGTACCAAAAGACTACACAAAAGCTAGAAAACAAACCAACATGAGAGCCTTCTCTCATTCAGCACCTATCCTCTGGAATAACCTTCCTGACAACATTCGCCTACTATCAGACATAAAGGAATTTAGAAAAAAACTGAAAACCCATTTATTCTCATTACACTATAACAAAGGAGCAGAAACTAGCCAGACTACACAAAGAGACACAGGTTAACTAGCAAATACAACCATTATATAACTACGTGCCTTGAAGATTAAATTAATGTTTACACCTACAAGCGATATATGATAATTGTAAATATCTACTATGTACATATGTTCTAATAGTTTAACGTTCTAATAATTTACTGTTTAAATATTATACTGTTACCTGTACCTAGTTCACCTGTTCTATGTAAAATGACTTGGTATGATACTACCCATACCATATAACATAATGTTCATTGTAAACCGCACTTGATACTTGTGAAAGAGCGGTATAGAAATAATTGTTAAATAAATAAATAAATATACAGTTCTTTAAAACTTTTTAATGCATGTTCATTGACTTCATGTATGCTAATTCATAGGTTAACATGCAATAAATGTTTTAAGGTACAATAATCAAATAAGCACTAATGAGAGTACATCCCTAGATATTGTAGATAGAGTGGAACTGCATTAGAGAGGGACAAAGGGGAAGAAGAAGTCACTTGATCTGTCACAATGGTTCTCAACCCAGTCCTCTGGGACCCCGAGGCCAGTCAAGTTTTCAGAATATCCACAATGAATAAGCATGAGATAGATCTGCATACAATGGAAGCAGTGCATTCAGATCTATCTCTTGCATATTCCTTGTGGATATCCTGAAAACCTGACTGGCCTTGGGGTCACAGAGGACTGGGTTGAAACATTTTGACAAGCAGCCTAACAAGTCTATCCTAACCTCATTTCTTCCATATACTTATGGCTGACAATGTCATCATCAAACTGAAAGTTGTTAAGCATTTACATACATTTTGCAGTCAGTTCCATGCCAAGATTTGTTCATAGACAACATAGGCAACTTCCTAGGATGTCAAATTTTAAAGACACTAAAGATCTGTGTGAAAAAGGGGCCTAATTCCACTTACTTTAGGATCAGTGTTACCATTTCTGCAGTTTTCCTACTCTGCTATTGGTCTGTATGGGGAGCTTTGAAGCAGCCAATAGCAGAGTAGCACATCCAGGAGCTGACCAATGAGATATGGCAAGGTGGGGGTAGTCACACATAGAGCCCATTTCCCTAAGGGGCATGTCTGGGCTGTTTGGACAGCCCCAAGCAGGACGGGCCCATTTGGACCTGATGCGGCATCGCGGGAACCAGATGTTTCTGTGGGTGCAGGATAGAGACCTGAGATGGCCCGGCATGCCCACGGGGACATCCTACCTGCAGAACCCCCCCTGACCCCTGCAGCACTGACTCTCTGTTTCCCTGTCAGCCAATCCAAGGCTGGGCAGCCAGGGCCACAATGAGGCATCAGGGACCTACCTGCCCCTGACCTCGGCCTCTGGGGAAAGGTTCCGGCTCCAATCACCCAATCAAAGCTGCTTATTCCAGCTTCAAAGTGGAATAAGCAGCGCATTCTCCTTGAACTCGCAGAATGTACAGGGCCATGACCTGAATCGTCACTGTATGTCGTGTTGCCTCTGCCCACCCCAGCTCCGTCCTCACTCTGCCCGCCGCTGGCTCTCCCCATACTGCTGCTCTGGACATGCGGGAAGAATCGGAGGGGAATACGGTCAGGACAGCTTGCGGGCCTGCGTGTCTCATCGTGACATGCAGCCCCACAAGTCACCTCTCAGAATCGGGCCCATAATGGATTGCTAGACTTCAGCCAATCAGGGTTGGGAGGGTGGGCATCACTTGCTTGGACTATTTTTGCATGAGCATTGGGCTGGAAATTTTCAGATTATTTGTAGCACTGTTTAGGACCATGTTCTATGAACTCTGGGAGAGAAATCTCCCCTCTCAACTGCTCTCAGATCCTGCCTACAGGCAGCAACATCTTAAATCAAGCCCTGATCACTTTTGTGTTTTATTTCTCAGAAAGTTTGCTTAGAAGGCAACTAATTGATTGAGACTTTTTGTGAAGAAAAAGTTTTAAAAATAGCACAGAGAAAAGTGCTATTCAGGCAGGAACTCAATCTGTGTGTCTGAGAAAAATGAGTTCAAAGATTTGTCAGACTCTGCGTAGGAGTCCGTGTTTTGAGGTTTAAATTAAACACTAGTACCGGGTGCATTCTACATTAACACTAAACCCCCTACACAATATATATAAACTAGCTAGGATCTGTTTCTCTCTTAATTGTGTTATGGTTTCAAAGAGTAGCTGTGAGAATGGGAGAACCAGAAGAGGAAAGGTAGTACAAACCCAGATAGTTTGTTCCAGGCATTACAGCAAGTTGGAATGAGCCAAGTCTGGAGTTGGCAGTGGCAGAGAAGGGCACAGATAAAAGGGATCTGCCAGAGGAGCAGAGTTTCTGAGGAGAGGTGTAGTGAGAGATAAGAAATAGTATTGAGGAGCTGCAGAATAAATGCATTTATTGGTCAGTAGGAGAAGTTTGAACTGGATGAGGAAATGGACAGGGAGCCAGTGAACTGACTTGAGAAGAGGGGTTACGCAAGCATAGTGACACTGGCGGAAGATTAGCTGTGCACCTGAGTTTTGAACAGATTGTTGATTCAGAGGGAGATCAGCAAGGAGAAGATTGCAATAGTCTAGACGGGAGGTGTCTAGAGAGTGAATAAGGATCTTAGTAGTGTTTTCAGACAGGAAGGAATGCATTTTGCTGTTGTCATAGAGAAAGGACAGATTTTAGCTATCTTTTGGTTGAGTGCAGAGAAAGAGAGAGAAGAAGCAAAGATGACCCCAAGGCTGTGAACTGAGGAAACAGGGAGAAGTGTAGTGATATCCACAGAAATAAAGAATGGAGGAAGGGGATAGGTGGGTTTAGGGGGAAAGATAAGGAGTTCAGTTTTATTCGTGTTCATTTTCGGACAGTGATGAGACATCTGGGCTGCAACATCAGATAAACAGGCAGAGATACAAACCTGGATTCCTGGAGGATTTCAGGTGCAGGAAGGCAGATCTGAGAGTCGCCAACGTAAAGATGGTACTGAAAACCATTGGCGGAGATAAGTGTACCAATGGACTGAGTGTAGAGAGAGAAAAGGAGAGGCCCCAAGACAGAGCCCTGAGGTACACAAACTGAAAGTGTGTTGGCTATAGAGGAGGATCCACCAGAACATTCACTAAAAGTGCAATGGGAGAGATGAGAAGAAAACAGGACAGAACAGAGCCCCTAAATCCAAGAGAGAACAGGGTATTGAGGAGAAGGTGGCAATTAATGGTGACAAATGCAGCAGAAAGTTCAAGAAGGATGAGGAACAAGTTACTGGAAACGATGCAAAAGTCTCCAGTGGCTTCATCAGAGACTTTGAATCCCTAACAGAGATAATGCGAGATTTTTTTTCAAGAGAGGGAAGTGGCAAGAGAGGCAAGGTTTGGTGAAAAGCTGAAACAGCAGCTGCCCATTCACATTATCTCAAAGGGACGAAATAATGCCTGGACACTTCACTTTCAGTTTTCTTAAGGAATCTCTGGCAGTTGTTGAAGGACTTCTTTTAAGGGGACTGTCCTTCCTGAGTGTACTTCTGTTCTTGGTAAAAGATTTATTCTGTCTCCCTCGACTCCATCTCTTCACCACACTATGCAAATCTTGATACAATTTGCACCTGCTTCTGATGCTAAGGTGTCTTTCCCAGAATGCTTCTTTGGGAATTGGATTACCTTTTTCGCCTTTATGAATAGTTCTAAATTATACTTTCTGATGAGACAAACTCCTCCTCTACAATCAAAGTAAACTGGGATTCATAGTGTATTACACATTTAACAGGAAGGGTTAACATGGATAAACTTAAGTCATAATGAATTAACTTGGAACAAAATTAATTCTTGATAGTGGGGGAGGTGACATGCAGTGAACACGTCTCATATGATGCTGGGCAGGTAGTTGGGGTGATATATGATGAACCAGACAGAAGAGCTTCTGCTGAGGCACTGATTTCAGATGGTGAGGTTCATACACTAGATAAAATTATGCACCCTGATTAATCAGTATATGACGGAGATTATTGGAAATAGTAAAGGAAATGTTAACCCATGTAGCTGATCCTCTTACTTCCCTGGATGGTTTGATTCAGTTTTCTATCCATATTGACCTCAGACAGAGGGAGTGGTGGGCAGAGAGGGCTAGATATTATAAACAAACTTGGGCAACTCCTATGAACTTTTCTCCTGGTAAGGTTTGTGCAGCCACACACACTGAGGAGTCTATGCCGCTAACATCTAGCTCTCTGTCTATATTGTGGTGGTAGGGAACATCTTATTCACAATTGCCCATTGAAAGCAGGAATCTTTGATGCCTAGATGGGTTAGGCAGACCCACTTTCATGTCAAGAATTCATAGAGGGTTTCCCTGTTAGTAAGCAAACACTGGAAAGGGTGATTGACATAGATCTGGGTCTTTCTGGACTCTGGAACAGCAGGCAACTTTATGGATATAACACTCATCTGACTGTTAGGAATTCCATGGGAATCATTGTCTGTGCCAGTCCAAGTCATGGCTGTCAGTGCAAAGCTACTAAATGAAGATTTAGGGTCCGATATTTAAAGCAATTTATGTGGTTAGCAGACCTGCTAACTGCATTAATCACACTGAATGGGATATTCAGTGGCTCAAACGCCTCCACTACAATCTCCAGTGCTAAGCAACTAGGATCGAGGCATCCTGGGGCAGAATGGAGACAGCGCTCGGGGATAACCAGGCAGCGGTTATCCCTAAGCTGTGAAAGTTAGGCATAGTAAAGGCTGTCCTGGCTTTCACTGCCAAAGCTAACTGGGCAGTGGCTGAATATCATCGCTGTGCAGTTAACCTCTATGCTATCTGACTGACCCAGATACTCCATGTCGGTTGCCGGCTATGACCCCAGCATTGAATATCCAGGTCTAAGGTCCAGACGTGGCAGCTAGCCATTTTACAACAGCTAGCTGCTGCCGCTGAATATTGAGTCCTTAGTTATTGCTGTCATGCCAAATATAAAATTCATGACTCATGGTCGGCTGACCTAACAGGGAGGCTATGGCCTTCCGACTCATATTACACCCCTCCCCTCCAATCATTTTGGGATTACCATGGCTACATATGCATAATCCAACCAAAGACTGGAGATCAGGAGATTTTTTTTCTTGGGGTTCAGAGTGCTATCAAACCTCTATCACTCATCCTGTTAAGATAGCCATCACTCTATTTGAAGGCCTGCTGCCTGTATATGTGGAGTTTTCAGACATTCTCTGTGAAAGTGGAGAATTTGCCTCCTTGCTGTTCTTACAATTGCTCTAGTGAGGTAATTCCAGTCATAGGGTCTCCCCAGGACAACATTTACCCTCTTATTGAACCTGAAGCTAAGAGAATACATTCAGGACCGTCTTCAGAAAAGGGTTCATTAGGCTCTCCATGTCACAAGTTGGGGCAGGTCCCTTTTTGTGGTTAAAAAAGATGAAGAATTGTACTCTGATACCGATTAGAGGGGCCTCAATATCCTCTTCTCTAAATTTCTGAAGGGGCTCAAATTTATACAAAGTTGGATAACCACGAAGTGTATAATTGGATTTGAATTACAGAAGGAGATAAGTGGAAGCCAGCATTTAATACCCTATGAATATTTAGTGATATATTTTGGACTTTGCAATGCCCTCACTGTGTTTCAAATCTTCATCAACAATGTTTTTAGAGATACGTTAGGAAGATATGTCTGGATGATATTCTCATTCCACCCCCCACACCCTTACCCTTCCTGTCAATGTGCCAAGAATGTTTTGCAACACTTACGGGACAACCATTTATATGCAAAGCTCAAGAAATGTCTGTTTGAGGTAACTAAGATATCTTTCTTGGGATACATGCTATATACCACTGGATTTAAAATAGATCCTGCTAAGGTATCGATGGTCCTGAACTGGCCCTGACCCCCAAATGTTAAGGTAGTTCAATGCTTTTTGGGCTGTGTTATCTATTACTTCCAATTTATTAGAGGATTCTCCAGTACTGCAGAACTCATTTCTGCTTTCATGCAGAAGGCAGCTAACCCCAAACAATGGCCTTTGGAGGTAGGTAAGGCTGTTCAAGATCTCAAAAAAGCCTTCTCGACAGCTCCCATTTTATTGCACCCCAACCTTCATCTGCCTTTTATTGTGGATACCTTTGAGGGTGGGATAGGAGTATTTTTCACCCAGCACTACCCAAACTCATCTAATATTTACCCTATGCACATTTCTCCAAAACATTCTCTGCAGCAAATTATCTATAGCAGTGGTTCTCAACCTTTTTTGTACCACGACCCCTTTTACTATTGGTCAACTTGTGATGACCCCTAATAATAAAATCAAATGCGTCTCTCTTCCTTTACCGTTAACACATTGTCGCTGTAATCATTTGTTGAATTATATTATAGGCCTTTGCAATATGTTTTTATTTATAAAATTTACTTATTTAAACCACAATAATTAATCACAATAACAAGTAACAATATTTGATTTCAAAATTATGATGATTTTGTAGTCAGATCACTAATATGAAATAAAATTATTTTTTCTACCTTTGTTGTCTGACTATTCTCTGATCATGCTGGTTCCGATCTGAGGCTTCTGCTTGCCTGTCTTCCCTTAGCTCTCTTTCTGTGGTCTATGGTCCATCTGCCATTTCTTATCTCTTCTTTGGTTTTCTTCACTTCTTTCCATCAGCCTTTTTCCAGTCCCCTTCTAGTCCAAATACCATGGAAGCCCCTCTCAGCATCCACTCCCTTCCAGTCCCATTCTCCCATCCCCTCACATGAGCCCATTTGTATCCCTAGCCCCCCGTTTTCTTCCAAGGCCAGCAGCTCTATCCTCCCCTCCCCACCATCAGCCCATTTCCAGTTGAAGCCCCCCCAATTAGCTCACTTCCAGTGCTAGTCCCCCCTCAACCTCATTACCAGTGCTAGGCTCCCCTAACCAGCCCATTACCAGTCCTACCTCCCCCCCCCCCATCAGCCCATTTCCAGTTGAAGCCTCCCCAATCAGCTCACTTCCAGTGCTAGTCCCTCCTCAACCCCATTACTAGTGCTAGGCTCCCCTAATCAGCCCATTACTAGTCCTACCACCCCCCCTATCAGTCCATTACCAGTCCTAGCCTCCTCTAATCAACCCATTTCCAGTCCTACCTCCCCGATCAGCTCATTTCCAATGCTAGCCCCCCATCAGTCCATTACCAGTCCTACTCCCCTATCAGCCCAATACCAGTCCCAACCCCCCCCCATTGATCAGTCCATTCCCAGTCCTAGCCTTCCCTAATCAACCCATTATCAGTCCTAGCCCCCCATCTGCCCATTACCAGTGCTAGCCCCCCCATCAGCCCATTATAATCCTAACCCGCACTGTCTCTCCCCTCTGTCCAGCATTTATCCCCTGTCTGTCCAGTATGTCTCCCTGTCTCTCCCTTTTGTCCATGTCAGCCCTCCCTCCCTCCCTCACTCCATGTCACCCCCCTCCCTCCCCATGTCAGCCCCATCCCTCCCTCCATGTCAGCCCCTCCTCTGTCCATGTCAGCCCCCTCCCCCCTCCCTCCCTCCCTCCCTCCCTCCATCCATCCATGGCAGCCCCTCCTCTATCCATGTCAGCCCCCCTCCCTCCCTCCCTCCATGTCAGACCCCTCTGTCCATGTCAGCCCTCCCTCCCTCACTCCATGTCAGCCCCCTCCCTCCCCCATGTCAGCCCCGTTGCAGATTCTCTGCCCCCTCCTCCCCTCTCCCTATGTCTGCCTGCTACTGCCCTGTTCTTCTGCAGCTGCAGTTCCCTGTCTCTTAGGGAACCGCGGCTGTGCCGGTAAAGCTGTTGCAAAGCCTTTCTGTCTCTCGACGGGCTCCGTGCAGCATTGTCCCACCTCCAAAGGAAGTTGTTTACCACTTCCTTTGGAAGCGGGACAATGCTGCATGGAGCCCGTCGAGAGATGGGAAGACTCCGCAACATTTTCACAGTGACAGCCACGGTTCCCTAAGAGGCAGAGAGCCGTGGCTGCAGAAGAAGGGAGGCGGTGAGTTTGCCTCTGCCAAGAAGCGGACTCAGCAGCGGCAGCAACTTGTGCACTTTTGCGACCCCTGCTAAATCCTGTGGTGACCCCCGTGGGGGTCGCGACCCACAGGTTGAGAACTGCTGATCTATAGCAAAGGAGAGAATTACTTATATTTAACTGGGCATTTGATGAATGACGGCACCTCCTGAAAAGAATGCAACACCCTGTCAAAGCATTTACAGACTTCAAGAATCTGGAATAAAAACAGTCTACCCTAATTTTTTTCCAGGCCAGATAGGCATTGCTTTTTTCCAGATTCAGCTTCATAATCACATATCACCCAGACTCAAATAATGGCAAAGTAGATGCCTTTTCCAGGAGCTTTTCTGCAAGCCCTATAGAGACACCTACTAAAGATCCTATAATGACTACCGCGGCTTTGTAAACAAGCCCCTAAGACTAAAATTCTAACAACTTTAACCAAATCACATCAGGCCCAGACAGCAGTATCCAGTGGCACCTCTAGTTACTGTCATTTTGTCCCTAATACCCTACGTCAAGCGGTACTATCTGAAATGTGTAACAGGAAACAGTCAAAGCATCCAGGATTCTACAAGACAATACATATTAAGTCATGTTGCTTGGTGACCAGCCATGCTAAGAGATGACAGGAATTGTTTCTCCCACAAAAATATCAATATCAGTGAGAAAATCACTAATGACAAATCCACAACTCTCACTTATAACTATTTAGCAATACTTTATTATTGGTTAAGTCTATATCTTATACATTTATTTTCCTGAATAATGCATTTATTGATAAAGGGGAAAAGGAGAGGTAGATCTCAGTGAATCAGCCAAAATATCAGTGCCTCAATATGGCTTCATATAAGGTTTTCTTTATTTCTTCACCATCATTGGTTGGAAAAAAAAATTTTTAGTTGAATCTCTTTCTTAATTAACTGTTTTTAATTATTTTAAATCCTCAACCATTTAAAAATCATTAATAAGTCACAGCATAGAGCTTTACAATTGAATAGGCACTGCATTAATTAATTGTTTTAAAAATAAATATGTAAGCAATTTTTTCCAATTCATTTTATTGCAGAAACTCATTTCCAAAACTGATAAAAGTTCCCCAGCACTCAACTCTTTAGGTGGCACAGAAATATTTCATCCCTTGCTGAGATTCAGATTACTTCTTCCAAAGGGAAAATCATCATACCCTTGACTTTAAACATATATCATTTTCAATGATATTGCAATTATATCAAAGTCATGGTCACTATGTCCGATTTCCACATTTCTAAATTTTATTTGAATACTTCATGTCAATTTTTTTTAAATTGAAAAAGTATACTTATATTTAGGTACAAAGTGCATTGAACACTATCTTCCTTTCTCAGTTCATTCTAAAACTTTAAATGCTCAATATGTCATCTTCTTTAATGCTCAATCTCAATGCCAAGGTTTACCATTGTTTCACTGACAGTTGCATCAAGGCATATTCTAAAAAGAACAATATTAATACCTTGTATATACAAATTTAACTATGGCTTTGCTACCCTGAATGAGCCTGATCTGCACTGATCACATGAGCTAAGCAAAGTTGGGTCTGGCTATTACTTGGATGGGAGACCACCTTGGAATACCAGGTGCTGTAGACTTATTGTGTGGAAGAAAGGTCTAGCAATCTGCTTCAGTCACACCTTGCCAATAAACCTAGGGGATATGTTTCCAGGAGTCAACATTGACAGCATGCACTTTTTTTTTCATATACAAATTTGCCAAAAAATATTCAGTAATTTATTTTCACAGCATGCCTTGTCCTTCAGATTTCTTATAAAATGCACTTCAAAATGGCACCAAATTTTTAGAGATGCTGAACAAGATCATGTCAATTTCCAACCAAAATCAAAGCAAACTAGAATGGAGGTAGACAATGTCCACAAATAGTACAACATAATAACTTTATTGATGGAACTGACTCAGCTGCATCTTGAACTTAAAATTGAAAGTGTCCCATGATGTACCAAAAATGCCTCAGCTGTCTTATCATTGGGAACCAGCATGTTGTCATGACACTATTAAGGTACGAAGATGGAGCTAGTCCGTGCAATCCTTTAAAAATGTACGTCAACAACTTAAAATGAGCATGCTGAACCACTGGAAGCCAATGCTATACATGCAAGACCAAAGTAATGTTCTCATTATGCCCTTACCCGTGACTGAGAATGCAGTAACCTTCAAGGCATATTGCAGGGCTCTTGCTGTAACCTCAGTGAGCTCACAATATAACACATTGCATTAAGTAAAACTTGGAAAAATTGAATGCTTGTGGGCAGGCTATGGCCTATAATAGTCTGCAAATGTGAAAAGCCTGTAAGTTAGGCCCTGATTCCAACCCCCATCTCAGTAAAGGAAAAAAAGTCTGTAAATGTTTGAGAAAACTGTTTTAAACTGCTTAATAAGAAGTTTTCATGAATGCATAAATCTTTCATTATTCTCTTGTGCTGTGAAAATAGAAATGTTTCAATACTTGCATTCTTAGAGCCAGAAATGACCTTGCAGTAGAGAAGTATCCAAACCTAGAAACTGCACCATTGTTGGAACAGTCCTAGAGGAGGGAGCTAGGTGCTAGGCCCAGGAGGGATCTCTGATTGGACAGGTGCAGGGGGCGTTGGGGCCAATAGAAAGTTTGCATGTATCAAACTGAAAAGAAATGTATAAATGAATATGTTTCTGTAAGAACTTTGCTCCGTCCTTTTTGAAGCTTTGACTAACTGGGCCTTGTGCACAATAAATTGGCTTGGACACTGTAAATTGACTCCTGGATTTATTCGTTGTCTGCACTTCGCTGCTACATATTCTTGGTGCGTTGGCCGGGAATGTGCGGATAGTGAATGGTAGTCAAGCGAATACTCCACACAATTCGCCTCCAGGTTTGGCCTGGTCGGAACCGTGTCTGTCCGACCACAAGGGAAACCTCAGGCACCGCCAGTCCCTTTGTATCGGAGAGGGTTCTGCCTTGCCTCGGCGGGCCACTGGGTCCGGCCAGCCAACACATCCGAACCCGACGGGAGTCCAGGATCCAACCCAAGCACTGGTTTGGTATCGGGAACCGGATCCGGTGAGTAGACATTTTCTTGTTTAAAAGTCAGTGAAGCCTGGGTAAAAGTCTTGCATGACTGCGCGAGACTGATTTGGTATAGACTAACTGGGAAAATCTCGCATGAGTGCGCGAGACAAGAGAGCCTGATCACCTCTCATAAGGGCGGTCCTAGTACACTCCGCATTAGGGTTAGCGGAAGCCGAAGCCACCGACCCTTTGGTTGGGGATAGTCAGTTAGTCAGAAAACCTTGGGCATTTTGAAAAATGATTTCTTTTGATGGTATGATTGTTTGTGTGATTGAGAGGTCTTGAGACACAGACCAAGCGAGAGCGGACTCCTGAGTAGCGCAGTTCCTGGCCGGGCGACCGCGCCCAGTTCGCGAAAAGGAGGAAGCGTGTGGTGTTTGTTCCCCTCAGTGTTTTGTGGGCTGTACGGACCCCTTACCTACAGCCATACTACCTACCCTTACTGTTTGTCATCTTGTACGTCATTACGTGTATGCCATTACGATTATGGGAGGGACGGAGTCCACGCAAACTCCGCTGGAATGTATGATCACAAATTTCCGTAAAGAATTTTCAGGAGACTACGGCATAAAAATGTCTCCGTCTAGATTAAGAATGTTAAGTGATAGGGAGTGGCCTGTGTTAGCTACTTCATGGCCCCGTGGGGGCACCTTTGATGTAGAAATAGTTTCCCGTGTTCATCAGCTTGTAAAAATAGTGCACCCTGACCATTTCCCCTATATAGATTCCTGGTTGGGTGTTTGTGAAAGGCAGCCTTCTTGGGTAAAGCACTGCTATGAGGAACAGTGTAGAATATTAGTAGCAACCACTAGGGGGACCCGGAAGGTCAAAGAGAGGAAGCCGCCTGTGTATTCCGCCTCAGAGTCCCCAGAAATCCTGGCCTGTTTACCCCAGTACCCACATAGGTTAGTTCCCCCAGCTCCGCTACCTGATGAGGTACCTCAGCAATTACCGCTGCAGCAGCAAAAGAAGCCCACTTCCCCGAGTGATAGCCCCGATAGTGGAGGCTCTCCTGCCAGTTCAGGGTCACCAACCAAGGAAGCTTATACCCGGGAGCCGTATGATTTAAGAAGTATAACCCCGAAGAAGAAGGAGAAAGCAGGGCGCCTAATGCCATTGCGTCAAGTGCCTGGTGTACCTATCCTAAATGAACAGGGCCAGATGGCACCAGGACCAACCAATCTAGTCTACGTACCTTTTTCCACAACTGATTTATTAAACTGGAAAACACATTATGCATCCTATACAGCAAAAGCCCAGGAATTGACAGAGTTAATGTCTAGTATAATGCAAACTCATCAGCCTACCTGGGCCAATTGTCGCCAGCTCCTGTCCACTCTCTTTACTACCGAGGAGCGAGCGCGGATTTTGCAAGCAGCCATCCGCTGGTTAGAAGAGAATCCCGTAGAGGGGGGGATCTGAATCTCCCACAAGCAGCCGCCACAGCTTTCCCGAATGAAGATCCTAGATGGGACCCGAATGATGACAGGGGGGCAGTGGCCCTAACGTGATTTCACCAGGCCTTGCTGCAGGACCTGAGAAAGTGAGACCAGAGAGCCATGAATATCGGGAAGGTATCTGAAGTTATCCAGGGTCCAGATGAGAGCCCAGCGGCCTTTTATGAGCGGTTGTCTGAAGCCTATAGATTGTATACCCCATACGATCCCGCCGCTCAGGAGAATTTGTGCATGGTAAATGCAGCCTTTGTCAGTCAGTCCCAGAGAGACATAAAACGAAAATTGCAGAAACTGGATGGATTTGCGGGTATGAATACAGCACAGTTAATGGAAGTCGCTCAGAAAGTATTTGTGAATTGTGAAAATGAACGTGACAGAGAAAGTGAACGAAAGATGAAGAAGAAAGCAAATCTTCTTGCTGCCGCTTTAGTTGAACGATGTGGAGGAGGTTTTCCTAACCAAAGGACCAGAGAATGTGGAAGAGGCCGCGGAAATAGTAAGCCTCCATTGGGTACAAATCAGTGCGCCCATTGCAGAGAAGAAGGACATTGGAGAAATGAATGCCTGCATCTTGACTCCACCCCCAGGAGAACAGGAGGCCGATTTCAAAAACGTGGAGGAATGAACCGAGCACAGTTCCAGCGAGAGAGAGAAGAAGCCATTGAGGGAGTGGCAGTAGCAACGGGCTATGACATGGATGAAATGGTTGAAGACTAGGCCAGACCGGGCTCCAAGTTCACCCTGGGTCCCCAGGAGCCTATGGTCAGTTTGAAAGTAGGGGACCAATATATGGACTTTATGGTAGATACCGGAGCAGAACATCCCGTGGTGGCAAAGCCAGTGGCTCCTCTTTCCTCTCGATCTGTCACCATTGTTGGGGCCACTGGGAACAGGGCCACCATGCTATTCCTGCAGAACCGTATGTGTGAACTAGGGGGACAGAAGATAACGCACCAGTTCTTGTATATGCCTGAGTGCCCTATTCCACTTCTGGGCCGAGATATGTTTGCAAAGCTTCAGGCACAAATATCCTTTGCTGAAGGGGGAGAAATGCAAATGACTGTAAACCCAAAGCCTGCTGGATTGATGGTGCTAACTGTTCCCCGAGAAGAATGGCGGTTCTATAGTACACCTCCAATTAAGTCAACCAGTCCCTGTATACCCACCAACCTCATAGGCCCGCTTGAAGTATGGGTAGAAGATAATCCACCTGTCCTAGCGAAGAACATAGCCCCTGTCATTGTCACCCTCAAGCCAGGAGCGGAACCAGTGCATGTGAAGCAGTATCCTCTTCCCCGACCAGCCATTGAAGGAATCCACTGCCATCTGATGAAACTGTTGAAGTATGGACTTCTCAAGGAGTGCCAGTCACCTTGGAACACCCCTCTTCTCCCAGTCAATAAACCTGGGACAGGGGATTACCGCCCAGTACAAGATCTGAGGCGGGTAAATGATGCAGTTGAAACTATACACCCAGTAGTGCCAAATCCTTATACTCTCCTGGGACTGATCCCCGCTGAGGCTACTCATTTCACCATCCTGGACCTGAAAGATGCCTTTTTCTGTGTACGCCTGGCCCCCACCTGTCAACTTTTGTTCACTTTTGAATGGCAAGACCCCACAACAGGAAGGCGGGGGCAACTCACCCGGACTCGATTACCTCAAGGATTCAAGAATTCACCTACTCTCTTCAGTGCTGCCCTGAATCAAGATCTTTCAAGTTACTCAGTGAACCCAGGACAAAGGGTTCTCCTTCAATATGTGGATGACCTGCACATAGCCACCAATCCAGAAAGTGAATGTCTACAAGCCACCAGTGAACTTCTGTACCTTTTGAAAGAGGCTGGATACAAAGTCTCACGAGCCAAGACGCAACTATGTCAAACTGAAGTTAAATATCTAGGGTTCCAGTTGTCCAGTGGAATTCAACACTTGGGACCTGAACGCAAAGAAGCTGTATGCAGTATTCCCACTCCAACCACCAGGAGGCAAGTAAGATCCTTCCTGGGGGCCGCAGGATACTGTCGCATAAGGATCCCCAATTTTGCGCTGCTAGCAAAACCATTGTATCAAGTTACCAAAGGAATGGAAAAGTCTCCACTGGAGTGGGGACCTGAACAGGATGCAGCGTTCCAATCTCTGAAAAGCGCTCTGATGTCATCACCAGCTCTGGGACTCCCAGATGTCCAGAAGCCTTTCCATTTCTACGTCCATGAGTCACAAGGAAATGCTCTAGGGGTGCTGACCCAATCTCTGGGATCTTGGCAACGGCCAGTAGCCTACTTGTCAAAACAGCTGGATGTGGTAGCAAGAGGTTGGCCCCCTTGTTTGAGAGTTGTTGCATCAACAGCCCTTTTGGTGAGAGAAGCAGACAAGCTCACTCTGGGACAGAATCTTCAAGTGACTGTGCTCCATTCTGTCCTCACCCTCATGGAACACAAAGGAAGTTTCTGGCTAACAAATTCACAAATGTTAAAATATCAGAGCAGGCTGTGCGAAAAACCCCAGATACAGTTAAAATTTAGTCAAGCTCTGAATCCTGCTACGTTGTTCCTGATTGGTCCTGGTCCCCCTGATCATGACTGTTTAAAAACTATGGACCCTGTATTTTAAAGTCGCCCAGATTTAACTGATGTTCCTCTGGCGGATCCTGAACAGACTTTCTTTGTAGATGGAAGCAGTCTCGTCATCAATGGACATCGTTGTGCTGGATATGCAGTGGTGACCCTTGATCTGGCAGTTGAGTCCTCAGCTTTGGTCCCAGGAACTTCAGCGCAGAAGTCTGAACTGATAGCTCTCACTAGAGCACTGACATTAGGAGAAGGACTCCGTTTAAATGTGTACACAGATTCCAAGTATGCCTGTACCACTTTACACGCACATGGAGCCTTGTATAAAGAGCGAGGGTTGATCACCTCAGGAGGCAAGTCCATTAGGTATTGGCCCGAGATATTGATATTATTAGATGCTGTATGGGCCCCTAAGCAAGTTGCAGTCATGCACTGTTGAGGTCATCAGACAGGAGCAGGAGAAGTTACCCAAGGAAATAGGTTTGCTGATGCCACTGCCCGAAAAGCAGCCACAACTGGACGAGTTGTGACCCAAGACACTCCAATGCAAGCAGCCTTATTCCCCGTGCCCCTTAGCTCATGGGCTCCCCGATACACTACAAAAGAGTTGGATTATTTCTGTGAAAAGGAGGGAGGGGTCCTAACAGAAAAAGGTTGGATAGTGCTGCCACCTCCAGAGGGTAGCTCACCTCCAGGTCCTACAGTCATTCCTGAAGCATTAGGGCCAGCTTTTGTTCATGCTTTTCATCAGGCCACACATTATGGGAAAACGGCCATGGAAAGAGCCCTAAGACCCCATTTTTGCATCTCACTCCTAGGACCCCAGTCTACTTCAGTGGCACAGCAATGTTTGACATATGCCAAGAATAATGCTAGGCAAGGTCCCGTTCCACCCCCAAGAATTCAGTCAGTAGGGGTGGCCCCTATGAGTGATATTCAGGTGGATTTTACTGAAATGCCACGAGCAAATGGATATCACTACCTGTTAGTTCTAGTTTGCACATTTTCTGGGTGGGTAGAAGTCTGTCCCACCCAAACTGAGAAAGCTCGAGAAGTCACTAAAATACTGCTCCAAGAGATTATTCCTCGATTTGGAATACCATTGACTATAGGGTCAGACAATGGACCCTCATTTGTGTCCCAAGTAACTCAACAGTTAGCTCGACATCTACAGATACAATGGAAGCTGCACACTGCCTATAGACCCCAGAGTTCAGGGAAGGTAGAACGCATGAATAGAACCCTGAAATCTCAGTTGACCAAGCTTTGCCAAGAAACACACCTAAAGTGGCTTCAGGTTCTCCCTATAGCCCTTCTTAGGATCCGTTCTGCTCCAACCAAGTCTTTGGGAGTTTCCCCTTTTGAAATTTTGTATGGGCGACCTCCGCCCATTGTACAGGGAATTAAAGGAGATATGAAACAAATAGGATCTGAAATAACCAGACAAGAACTATTGGCTTTAGGTTCTGTTTTTCAGAGTCTTCATACCTGGGTGCAAGTTCGATTGCCCATCAACCTAACAGAGCCTCTGCATCCCTTCAAGCCAGGAGTGTCAGTGTGGATCAAAGAGTGGAGAAAGATCCCACTGGCGCCGCATTGGAAGGGACCTTATGTTGTCATCTTGTCAACCCCAACTGCAGTAAAAGTCGCAGAACTCGAACCCTGGATCCATCACAGTCGAGTGAAGCCGGCAGCTGCTCCTGAATCTGGTCAATGGACTTCAGTAAATGATCCTGAGACTCCATTGCGACTCACATTGCGGAGACAACCAGCGTTGTAAGAGTCCTTAGATTTTATCATCCTACCCTTGTCACGCAAGTGTAGCAGCCAAAGCAGAAAAGAAGAAAAGACTCTACAAGCTCAACGTACCCAATATTCCAGTTGACCTCCAAAGACTGTAATCACAATGTTCTTCCACTATTGCCTTGTGGGAGTGGTGGTCCTGGGATTTCTGGAAAAGACTTTTGCCCTACCCCCTTGTGCAGCTTGTAGAACTACCACCCGAACTGGACAGAAGGTCATTCAGACTTTACTTTATCATTCCTACTATACTTGCACTGGTATAGTCAGCCGGTGTATATATAATGGCACAGAGTTAAATATCTGTACGAAGGGGAAGAGTAAGACTTGTTACAACCCCCGACAGAACCCCTCTTATTATGTACTTGAGATACGATGGAATGATGAGGATGGAGCCCTCATAAATGCCACACGACAGCTTCCTGATCCCACGAAGCCTGTTATCCTGAGTTTTGATGCTTGTGAGGTGATCAACAGAAATGTCTATCACAAGTGTGGATGTTGGGAGCATGCCTACTACTATGATGATAAATATATGTGTCCTGAAGGAGCATACGGATGGGGAAAGTGTACTGGGAAATCTTCCCCAACCGTCTACAGTACATCATCCAAAGATGCTTACTACTGTCCCAAGTGTGAATGCGTGTATTATGCTACCTGGTCTGGTGCGCCTACTGGACGAGAGGGAGATAAACGCGTAGCCAGCCTAGAAAAATTGTCATTACCAGAACCTAAGAAATGTAAGAAAGGTGCCTGTAATCCAGTGCAACTCATCATACTTAACCCCAGCCAGTGGAAGCAGGGGTACAGATTTGGGTTACGAATAGCAGGAGGATGCATAGATCCTTGAACTTTTATACATATACAGCTGAATACTAAGACTCATGCATCTGCACCTTATCGAATACATCACTCTTTCTATGAAGCCATGAAAGCGGAGTTTGAGATTCCTCATGCCTCCCAAAACTTGTTCATTGAGCTCGCCGGGGCAGTAGCATCTAGTCTCCACATTTCGGACTGCCTCTTCTGTGGAGGGACTAAAATGGGAGACCAATGGCCCTGGGAGGCACAAGAAGTGAACTATTCTATGCCTTATAATCAGACTGATTTACATCAGACTACTAGTGAGTGGGTACTGGCCCACCCCATTGTTGGTAATTTGTGTTTTGCTCGTTTTGGAAGTTTGCTATGGAAGTTTGCTATGGAAGTTCGTTTTGGAAGTTTGCTATGGAAGTTCTACAACAGTACCACAAAGAAGACGTCCTGGTGGTCAGGAGTCAATGCTTTAGAGCCCTCCAACCCCTTAGTTCGTTTCCCTAATCTTGCCAGCATCTGGACTAATCTAGCATCTTATAATGCCTGGCAAGCACCACCTGGACTGTACTGGATTTGTGGAACCTGAGCATATGCTAGGCTTCCTCACCACTAGGGAGGAGCATGTGCCTTGGGAACCATACGACCTTCCTTCTTCCTGTTGCCTACGTCCCATGGAGAACAACTGGGTTTTCCCGTGTACAGGAGTCGACAGAAATGAGAAGTCTTGAAAATAGGCCAATGGGACAAATGGAAGGATGAGGAGTGGCCACCTGAGAGAATCATTTCATACTATGGACCTGCTACTTGGGAGCAAGATGGTACATGGGGATATCGTACTCCTGTGTATATGATAAATCATATTATACGCTTACAAGCTGTTGTTGAAATAATAACCAATGAAATCAGTAAAGCACTAACTCTTTTAGCTAAGCAGAGTACACAAATGCGTACAGCTATTTATCAGAATTGTTTAGCTCTAGATTATTTGTTAGCAGCTGAAGGTGGAGTGTGTGGAAAGTTGAATTTAAGTAACTGTTGTTTGCAGATTGATAATAATGGACATGTTGTTGAAGATATAGCTACTCAAATGCGCACACAAGCATATGTGCCTGTTCAGACCTGGCATGGCCTGAAGCTTGATGGGTGGTTTGGTTCAGCATTTTCATGGCTAGGGGGTATGAAGACCCTTGTGTTTATTGTATTACTCATACTGGCTGTATGCTTGTTTACCCCATGTCTCCTACCCCTTTGCTTGCGAATGATAACCTCAGTTATTGATAACACTGTAGAACGGAAGGCAGCTACGAAAATATTAACTATGTGGCAATATTCCCCAATATCCCAAGATGATGCTATTACTCAAGTTTAATATGTGATTTAATTCTCACCCTTTCTCACTAGCGGGTGAGAATAATCAAAGGGGGGAATGTGGCAGGCTACGGCCTATAATAGTCTGCAAATGTGAAAGACCTGTAAGTTAGGCCCTGATTCCAACCCCCATCTCAGTAAAGAACCAAGGTCTTTCAAAGTTTGAGAAAACTGTTTTAAACTGCTTAATAAGAAGTTTTCATGAATGCATAAATCTTTCATTATTCTCTTGTGCTTTGAAAATAGAAATGTTTCAATACTTGCATTCTTAGAACCAGAAACGACCTTGCAGTAGAGAAGTATCCAAACCTAGAAACTGCACCATTATTAGAACAGTCCTAGAGGAGGGAGCTGGGTGCTAGGCCCAGGAGGGATCTCTGATTGGACAGGTGCAGGGGGCGTTGGGGCCAATAGAAAGTTTGCATGTATCAAACTGAAAAGAAATGTATAAATGAATATGTTTCTATAAGAACTTTGCTCAGTCCTTTTTGAAGCTTTGACTAACTGGGCCTTGTGCACAATAAATTGGCTGGACCCTGTAAATTGACTCCTGGATTTATTTGTTGTCTGCACTTCGCTGCTACACTTGAACTACTGTGTAAGAATGTACATATCCCAGCAGTTCCTTTAACTATCTTAGAAGTTACAATTTGGAGGGGGGGGGCAGATCCATCCGTAGTGCAGAATGGCTGCATAGAACCACAGCTCCTGTTGCCATCGAAGACTCCTGAGCCAATCTCCGGTAAATTTGTTGTTAGAATTCCGTTCCCCTATTATAGAAGTAGTAGAAGATGTCGACGCTGAAACCGGCGTGTCTTGAATTTCAACAGGGGACTGGGTTGGCACCAAAACGATCTAAACAAGAGGTAGGCTCCTCACTGAAAATGGCGGCGAAGGAGAAGGAAATAACGGCAGATGGTCTCCAAGAAATACTGGTCAAATTGAAGCACGTCAAAGAAATGATAGCAGCAAACGCGCTTGAACACAGTAGAAATACAAGTGCAAAGAAAAGACAGCTTGCTCACTCAGGTGGGGCCTCTCACGAAACGCATAACAACTCTGGAGAGCCAAATAGAGGATCAGAACAATCGAGCAAGACGGAATAACATTCAAATGATTGGAGTACCAGAAGGAGCAGAAGGTACGTAACCGATAGGGTACCTAGAAAAGATGATACCGGAGCTGTTACAGATTTCATTTGTGAAACCATTTGAATTGGAGTGCGCCCACAGAGTCCCCTCACATAAAGCAAATAACATTAGGTATCTGAGGCCAATTGTCATGAAAGTGCTCAGATACTCTCAAGTATTGCAGATTCTGCAAGCTGCTAGAATGCATGCATCGCTGCAAATACAGGGACAGAAAGTTGCTTTATTTCTAGATCTAAGCAAGCAAACTATGGAGCGGTGAAAGCAACTTCTGGCCTCTACACTGCTGATGCAAGAAAATGCAGGCAATATATGGCTTGTACTACCCAGGAACCATGCGTGTGACACTGAATAACATCACAAGGAACTTTGTGGGCACGGCAGCACTGAAAGCCTTTTTGCAAGAGAGAAGCAGCATGGAGTCTTGATCTGATACGGACAAATGTGAGGGCAATACACATAGAATCTCATTGTAGGTGTGTAGATGACAGAGGGTACTAGGGGGATGAATAGAAATGCCTTGAAATGTGAAATGATGTGCATGTAAAATAAATGTTAATAGAATTAGAAGTTTAGATTACATATGCCAAGTTGAACCGCTGGTTGTGATTTTCACTCTATAACGAATTGTATTTGGAGTTTAGTAGGGTAGCCTAGAGAACATCACACTGGAATCAATTAGCCAGGATGTAAAGGAGGAAATATGACTGTTCTCAAACTAAGGAGATGTACTGATGGACAACAGTAAAGGCAATGGTAGAGCTGGGGAATCTATTCTGCCTAGAGTGGATGGCTTTCACCATACAGTTATTGTTAATAGACTTGAAGTGTTTAAGCTGGTTGAGCCAATCCAATGAAATGCCCATTGTACAAAAGTCAGGAACAGGTGATTGGAGGAGACCTTCTACTCAGGAAAAATTGCAGATAAGTGAAAATGGCTAGCAACTTAAATTTGCTCACTTTAAATGTTAAGGGTGTCATAAATCCAATCAAGTGTAAAAAAATCTTAATATATTGCCAACAGAATAAAGCAGATATAGTATACTTGCAGGAAACACATCTATCTGCAAAGGAATCCCAGAAAGTGACATTGAAAAACTATCAAGTAGCCCTTGCTGCACCGGCCTTCGGAAAAAAATGCGGAGTATTGATACTGGTACGGAAAGCTCTCTTACCTATAATCAAAGAAACTAAAATAGACCCTAATGGAAGATGGGCTAGAGTTTGTGACAATGTGAGCTGTAGTGAGCAAATGGAAATAGAGGAAAATAGGGACTACACCTTTAAGACAGAAGAAAGGCAAAGTTCCCAGAGAGCTGAAACTACAAACAAACTAGAGAAGCATGCTTTGGCTGAGGCAGAGCCCCGCCCAATCCCTAACGTAGGGTCAGGTTTGAGCTCTGATAACAAAAACGTGTGCAGAGAGCAGGGCGTGGTGGCTGGAAAGCACCTTTTTAAACCTGCGTCATTGAAGTCAGAGAGGGCAGAGGAAGCTGGAAGAGCTGGAGAATCTGGAGGAGCAAAGGAAGCAGAAGGTTCAGAGAGAGCTGAGAGGTCAGAGTGGACAGAAGGCTCAGGGAGAGCAGGAAGCTCGTGGCCAGGATCCTGTTCAGAGGGAGTACTAAAGCCAGAAGGTTCAAAGGAGAAACCTGGTTTAAGGAAGCCCAGAGAAGGGAGACGTGGAAGGTTTTATTCCACGGGGAAATATGGCTTCAGCAACAAGGGAAGCAATCCTTTTGAAAAAGGTGTGTCTCCTTCAGAGTCCAGCAGAAGCTTTGCTGAGGACATTGCTAATGAACTGAGAAAGAGTGCAGAGCAGAGTGCTCCAGGAACCCGAGCTGCCAGAAGGTGGGTGAAAGCTATTACAAAAACTGATAACCAGAACCCAGCCAAGGGCAGTGAGACAGACCTGAACCTAATTGAGAAGCTAAGGCAACTGTTGCAGGATAGAGGAGCTTATTCTCAAAGCACAGCTAACCTTTCTCCAGGAGAGCAGTTTGTAAGGGAATTCCAGAAGCTTCTTCCAAACAGTAAGCTTGAATCTGCTAGTGAAAGTCCAGAGAGGGACAGACAACTTGCAATACAGGAAGATATGCAAGTAGATTTGTGTATGCCTGAAACTGAGTGCGATGTAATACCAATGGATTGTTCTTATTGTAAGAAGGGAAGCTTTCACATGTGCTAGAAGAAAGACTATGAAGGGAAGTCTTTGCATAGCCTCTGCCTCTTAGCTAGAAGAGAAGCAAAAGCTTCCATTTGAAGTAAAGAACATTCCTGGAATCCTGAGTGTTAACTGAACAGTTTTGGATAAAGAGAAAAGAACTGTACCTGATTTAAAATTGAGGAAAGTAGCTGTGATTTTCTTACTGCTGAAGAATGGCTGTGAACAGCTACTGTGTGTGAAAAGAGTTTTACCAAGTTCTGATGTTCCAGACGCTTTATGTTCCTGTTGAGTTTTCTTTTGGAGAATAATCCTTTACTGCCTTGTGTTTTTGAATTTTGATGCAAAAGAGGAACCCATATCAAAAATAAATTTTCTGTTTTGCCTTAAACAAACCGAGTGGTTGCAACTACTTTGTCTACAAGTAACTGTGAGAAACTACAACTCCCAGAATTCCCTGGTGAGAGAAAAATCTAGTGACTCTTTACTTAAAGGCAAATGAGGCCATCCTTCTGCCTATTGGCCTGGCCAGCAGGGGGAGTGTGACAGATGGTGTAGTTTTAAGGATTTTCCTCGCTGTACGCATGTGCAAAAGGATTTCCATATCCAGCAGTAGCGCTGGAGACAAGCCACTGCGGAGCCGTGCAGAGGAGCGCGTCAGAACTGAGGCTGAGTTCCAGAAAGGATTATAGAGATCATCTGGTGTAAAGCCTGAAGCTCCACTGGTATCAGGTAACCCGCACCTAACTGGGGGTTATTGAAGGATACTAGTGCAGGGGTAGTGCTTTGTCCTGAGGAGAAAGAGGAATACTGCATTGAATAGTGTGGTATCGCACTTGGGTGGTGTTTTCCTGTTGCTTTTGTATTCACAGAGCAGGATGACCATGGAGACCCAGGAGATCCTTAAATGGATGACGAACCAGTTTGAGAGGCAGAGAGAGCTGTCTCTAGAAGTTCAAGAGCGATCAGCAGCGTGTATCCAAGCCCAGCAGAAACCACTGTTAGAGCTGATGGAGGCAGTGGTAACAAGCCTAAAGAAAGAGCCTGATCCGACCGCAACCCCACCAGGTTCAACAGGACTGTTTCCTGCCAGTACACTGGGACTATTGTCCAGCGAGTCATTTAGTTTTGGCCAGCTAACAGATAAGGACGATATAGATGACTTCTTGGAGGCCTTTGACTGTGTAGCCCATATAATTGGATGGCCAGAGGACCAATGGGCTGTGCGCTTGGCCACATCCCTCACTGGTGAGGCACTGGCCGCGTACAGGGCCATGCCGGCAGCCCTGGCAAAAAATTATGAGGAGCTAAAAACAGCTATTAGGCACCGGTTAGGGTTAACTCCCTTGGTGTATCAACGCTTATTAAGAAATACAAGGTTGAGACCCGGTGAAACACCAAGAGCTTTATGCCAGCGGGTGAGAGGTCTGGTGATGGTGATTAAATGGCTGGCACCGGAAGGAAAGACGGTGGAGTCTGTAATTGATAGCATCATATTGGAACAGTTTATGACTGCAGTTCTGCCAGATGTACATAGCTTCCTGATATTGCAAAATTGCCAAAATACCCAAGAAGCAACCTTGCTCACGTAACGTTTCATGGAAGCAGAGTTAGCTGCTCAAGAAAGAGGCAATGCTTCTGGGAAGGCAATGAAAGCTTTATCAGAAAGCAGGGAAAGGCCAAGAGATAATGTTGCCAATGTATGCATGTCTATGTTTAGGAACAAATCTGTAAAAAGAAAATGCTTTAAGTGTGGAAGCGAGAGTCACCTACAGAGAGAGTGTAGAGGGAAGACAGCACTAATAACTGAAAACACGAAAGTAGCCAGGGAAGGTTTTCTCCTTTCAGTAGTAATGCAGGGTGTTGTTGCAAATGCTTTGCTAGACTCTGGCTCGGACCAAAGTATGATGTCTAGGAAGCTGTGACAACAAATCGCATCCCAGGATAAGGCAGTCCCAAGCCAACAGGGAGCTGTGAAAATTAGGTGCGTTCACGGGGCAGCATCTTCCTATCCAGTGTACAGAGTCTTAATCAAAGGATTAGGAGTGGAGAGGAAGATCCCCATAGCAGTAGTTCCCAGATTGCCCCAGGAGTTAGTCTTAGGGAGGGACTGGCCCCAATTTCAGAAAGGTTTAGCACAGGGTTTGCAACCAAAGGAAGGGATGATTTCTACGAGAGCCTAGTCGCAGTCTCTAGAGAGGGAGGAAGAAGCTCCGGAGAGAGGGTCAGCGGATCTTCCGTCCCATGATGATTTGATAAATACCCTGACGATTAAGAATAAGAAGGGGAAAAGGGAGAAACGCCAAGAGCGGCGCACCCGATCCCAAAGTAAAGCGGAGGTACAGGCCGGGCAGGAGTTGCCGTGGGTACCGGCCGTGGTAGTAAACAAGTTCCCATCTTTCCCCAACGAGCAGCAGGCAGATCCCGCTCTTACACAGGCCTTTAAGTATGTCCAAGGTGAGAGGGAGGCCCTGCCAAGGTTTCTTTTAGAGGGGGGAATTTTGTATAGAGAAATTTTGGATCCAAGTACGGGGAACAAATGGAAACAGTTAGTAGTGCCTACAACATTTAAGACTCTAGTATTAAGACTCGCTCATGATCACCCCATAGGGGCACATAAAGGAATACAGGGAACACTGGACCAGGTTTTGGCTCGTTTTTACTGGCCAGGTGTATTTAGAGAAACTGCTAGGTTTTGTGAGTCCTGTCCGTCGTGCCAAAGGGTTACCTCCGTTAGGCCAACGGAAGTACCCATGCTACCTATACCTGTAATTTCTGAACCTATTCACCGAGTAGCAATGGACATTGTGGGTCCCCTGATAAGGACGCCATGCGGATTTCAGTATATCTTGGTTGTAGTGGACCAAGCCACGAGATTTCCATGGGCCATTCCCCTACGTGGCATATCGGCGAAAACAGTGGCAGCAGAAGTTATAAAATTGTTTTGCGAGGTAGGATTCCCTCGAGAGGTGCTGACCGACAGGGGCAGTAATTTTATGTCCAAATATTTATTCCAGGTATGGGACGCCTTCGGAATCAGACATGTAAAGACCGCCGCCTACCATCCGCAGTCGAATGGACTAGTGGAGAGGCAGAATCAGACATTGAAGAAAATGCTGAGACAGGCATTAGATGGTAAGATGACGGAGTGGGACACCATGCTTCCTTTCATCTTATACGCTAGTAGGGAGCGAAAGCAAGCATCCTTAGGCACCTCACCGTACGAATTGATGTATGGGCGATCCCCAAGAGGTATTCTAGATATCCTGCGTGAACAGTGGGTAGAACCTGGAAGGGAAGAGATAGGGGTACCCCAGTTTTTGAGGGACTTAAGAGGCTGACTGACCCGAACCTCCCAAGTGGCGGAGGAGAATTTAAAGGCCAGTCAGCAAAGACAGAAAAAGTATTATGACTGTAATACAAAGTCTCGCCAGTTAGTTACAGGCGAGAAAGTAATTGTAATGGTGGCAGGAGCTGCACCGAAGTTCAAGAGCCAATGGAAAGGGCCCTTTAGAGTGGTTAAACAGGTAGGCCCTGTCTCCTATTTGGTAGAAAATAGGAAGGGACGATGACAAGTTTACCATGTAAATGTATTAAGGCCTTGGCATGAGAGAGTAACGTTAGCACACCTTGCCACAGTGAACCCTAGGATACAGGAAGAAAAGAGCAACATCACCATTCCAGAAAGAATTACGAGCTGCGCTGATGGTATCACCCCAGCCCGTAATATCTTAAGGAGGGGAATGTGTGACAATGTGAGCTGTAGTGAGCAAATGGAAATAGAGGAAAATAGGGACTACACCTTTAAGACAGAAGAAAGGCAAGGTTTCCAGAGAGCTGAAACTACAAACAAACTAGAGAAGCATGCTTCGGCTGAGGCAGAGCCCCGCCCAATCCCTAACGTAGGGTCAGGTTTGAGCTCTGATAACAAACACGTGTGCAGAGAGCAGGGCGTGGTGGCTGGAAAGCACCTTTTTAAACCTGCGTCATTGAAGTCAGAGAGGGCAGAGGAAGCTGGAAGAGCTGGAGAATCTGGAGGAGCATAGGAAGCAGAAGGTTCAGAGAGAGCTGAGAGGTCAGAGTGGACAGAAGGCTCAGGGAGAGCAGGAAGCTCGTGGCCAGGATCCTGTTCAGAGGGAGTACTGAAGCCAGAGGGTTCAAAGGAGAAACCTGGTTTAAGGAAGCCCAGAGAAGGGAGACGTGGAAGATTTTATTCCACGGGGAAATTTGGTTCCAGCAACAAGGGAAGCAATCCTTTTGAAAAAGGTGTGTCTCCTTCAGAGTCCAGCAGAAGCTTTGCTGAGGACGTTGCTAATGAACTGAGAAAGTGCAAAGCAGAGTGCTCCAGGAACCCAAGCTGCCAGAAGGTGGGTGAAAGCTATTACAAATGCTGATAACCAGAACCCAACCAAGGGCAGTGAGACAGACCTGAACCTAATTGAGAAGCTAAGGCAACTGTTGCAGGATAGAGGAGCTTATTCTCAAAGCACAGCTAACCTTTCTCCAGGAGAGCAGTTTGTAAGGGAATTCCAGAAGCTTCTTCCAAACAGTAAGCTTGAATCTGCTAGTGAAAGTCCAGAGAGGGACAGACAACTTGCAATACAGGAAGATATGCAAGTATATTTGTTTATGCCTGAAACTGAGTGCGATGTAATACCAATGGATTGTTCTTATTGTAAGAAGGGAAGCTTTCACATGTGCTAGAAGAAAGACTATGAAGGGAAGTCTTTGCATAGCCTGTGCCTCTTAGCTAGAAGAGAAACAAAAGCAGCAGGAATAAGTCTTCACATATGGGTATGTCGGTACCGACGGAGCCTGCGCGGGAACGCTCCCCAGCTTCCCAAAAAAGGAAAGCATTTGGGAGCATCCCACAGCGCCTGCGTGCTGCCTTCCTGCCTTTCCTAACCACCTCTCCTCAGTTCGAGTTTTAAAGCTGAGACAAAGAGAGAGAGAGGAAGGAAAGATAGATAGAGAGATACAACTCCTAGGGGAGGTGGGTGGGTTGTGAAGACTTATTCCTGCTGTTCCCAGAGATCACCTGTTACAGGTAAGTAACTGTGCTATCTCCAGGAACAAGCAGGAATGAGTCTTCACATATGGGGACTCCCTAGCTAAAGATGCCTGGGAGATCCCCAAGGATATGAGACCCTGGGAAGGGTTCTACCTCCCCCTATGGATCTCAGGCATCCATCCAGGGAAGGAGGGCAGGAGTTGATTAAGCATGGAACAGGTGTTTGAGAACAGCCTGACCAAACAAGGCATCCCGGCGGGAGTCCTTGTCCAAGCAGTAATGGGCTGTGAACGTATGAAGCGAGGCCCAGGTGGCCGCTCGACAGATCTGGTCGATGGACACAGAATTTAGATGAGCCATAGAGGTGGCCATGGCCCTCACATTATGAGCTGTGACATGGCCTTCCAGAGAAAGGTTCTTACTCTGGTAGGCGAAAGAAATACACTGAGCAATCCAATTGGACAGTGTCCTCTTAGAGACTGGAAGTCCTAAATGAGAGGGATCAAAGGCAACAAAGAGTTGAGAAGACTTTCTATGTTGCTGTGTCCTTTGTAAGTAAAAAGCAAGAGCTCTCTTACAATCCAGGGTATGAAGATTCCTCTCTGCACTTGATGCATGAGGACCTGGAAAAAAGACAGGTAAATACACCTCTTGATTAAGATGAAAAGGTGAAACCACTTTAGGCATAAAGTGTGGATTGGTCCTAAGGACTACCTTATCATGATGGAACCTTGTATAAGGTGGATTAGCCACTAAGGCCTGCAGTTCACTGATGCGGCGAGCTGAGGTGACTGCAATGAGGAAAATAACCTTCCAGGAAAGAAATTTCAAGGAGGTGGTGGCTAAGGGTTCAAATGGTGGCTTCATAAGCTGATCAAGAACCAGATTTAAGTCCCATGCCACCGGAGGAGGCCTAATGGGAGGTTTAGTTAAAGTTAGGCCTCTCATGAATCTTGCAATAAGAGGATGAGAGGAAATAGGCTGCCCATTAATAGGCTTAAGGGATGCTGCAATATCACTCAAATGGACCCTTATGGAATTCGTATTAAGGCCTGCATTGGAGAGATGCAGGAGATATTCCAATAGAGAATTCAAAGGTAGTGCTAGAGGGTCAAGACCTTTCTCAGCACACCAAATGGAGAACCTTTTCCTTTTAAAAACATAGGAACGTCTAGTAGAAGGTTTTCTGGAAGCATGGAGGATATCCTTCACCTGCTGAGAAAGATTCCAATCTTGAAGGTCTAGGCCTTCAGCAACCAAGCTCTGAGGTGAAGGGACTTGGGGTTTGGGTGCCACAAAGTCCCCTCCTCCTGAGACAGAAGGTCTAGAGCAGCTCCCAAGTCTAGGGAGGGAGCTTGAGAGAGATGTAGAAGTAGAGGGTACCACACTTGGCGTGGCCAGCGTGGGGCTATGAGGATCATAGATCATTGATCCCTCTGGAGCTTGAACAGAGTCTTGGGAATTAAGGGAATGGGTGGAAAGGCATACAGGAAGTCTTGACCCCAGTGAAGGAGGAAGGCATCCTTGGCCTGAACTCCCTGACACAGAATTCTGGAACAGAACCGGGGAAGTTTGGCATTCCACGGACTTGCAAAAAGGTCTATGTCCGGGGTTCCCCACTCTTGAAAGATTCTGAGCACTTGGTCCATGTGCAGGGACCATTCGTGTGGAAGCAGAACTCGACTGAGTCTGTCTGCCCAAGAGTTTTGGATTCCTGGGAGGTATACGGCCAGGAGATGGATTTGGTGCTCTCTGGCGAAGGCCCACAATCTTAAAGCTTCGTTGCAAAGTGACAGAGAGCCAGTTCCTCCTTGCTTGTTTATGTAAAACATGGCTACTTGATTGTCCATATGAATAAGGACTGTCTTGTAGCTGAGCAGGGTATGGAAGACCTTGAGAGCTAGAAAAACTGCTCAGAGCTCCAAGTGGTTGATATGGAGATAGGTCTCCTGTGGAGACCAAGTGCCTTGGGTGGAGAGGTCTTGCAGATGAGCTCCCAAACCTGTTTGGGAGGCATCTGTTGTGAGGGTTGCCTGGGGCAACAACTGTTGGAAGGGGGACCCCAGCAACAGATTTTGGGTGGACTTCCACCACTGGAGAGACCAAAAGAGGCACCTGGAGGTTGCTATTTTGTCTGACAGAGCCCCTGATGCTTGAGTCCACTGGGTGTACAAAGTCCATTGAGCTGCTGTCATGTGAAGGCAAGCATAGGGGACCACATGCACTGTGGATGCCATGTGGCCTAGCAGTTGCAGCATCTCCCGGGCAGTTAAATGACTCTTTGACTGAATCTGGGAGGCTAACTGTACTAGGCATAGGCAACGGGCCTGAGGAAGATAGGCCCTTGCAGTGGTAGTATCTAACCAGGCCCCTATGAACTCTAGAAACTGAGTAGGGGTGAGCTGGGACTTTGGGAGGTTTACCACAAGTCCCAGATACTGCAGAATGCGCCTTGTGCAGTCCAGGGAAGTCTGGGCCTCTGACTGGGATGGAGCTCGGATGAGCCAGTCGTCCAGGTATGGGAATACAAATACCCCCAGAGTGCGTAGAAAGGCAGCTACTACTGCCATGCATTTGGTGAACACTCTTGGAGCAGAGGCCAGACAGAAAGGAAGCACCCTGTATTGATAATGCTTTCCTTGGAAAAGAAAACGGAGGAACCTTCTGTGAGAAGGATGGATGAGGACATGTGTGTACGCATCCTTGAGATCTAGAGAACAAAGCCAATCCTGACTCTGAAGGTATGGAAGGAGAGTGCCCAGAGAAAGCATCTTGAATTTCTCCTTGTATAGGAATTTGTTCAATTCTCTGAGATCTAAGATGGGTCTGTAGCCCCCTGTTTTCTTTGGGATGAGAAAATAGGGGGAGTAAAACCCTGACCCCTGTTGAAGAAGAGGCACTTCTTCTATTGCCCCTTGGGCAAGAAGGGTAGCCACCTCTTGACCTAATAGGTCGAGAAAAGATGTTGGAGAATTGAAGTGTCTCACCATGGTGTGAGGAGGAAGGTTTGAGAAATGAAGCTTGTAGCCCTCACTTATGATGGAGAGGGTCCACTGCTCTGTTGTAATTTGCTCCCATCTGGGAGCAAAATGAGCTAACCTTCCTGGAATGGTGAGAGGCTCTGGCTGTTTTAGAGCCAGAAAGGCTAAGTTCTCTAACCTCAAGTCAAAAACCCTGAGGCGGTTGGGACTGCTGAGTTGCAGCAGCCCCTGTAGACTTAGGCCTGGCCTGTTTAGGTTGCTGACGCTTAGTAGCAAAGCGACCTGTAGATGATTGTTGACCAGAAGTAGAAGGGAATCTGCCCTTCTTGAAAAAAGACTTCTTGAAAGGTTTTATCTTGGCAGGAATGGAGGTTGACTTTGAAAGTCTATCCAAAGCAGAATTTTCTGCATCCATTTGAGTGGCCTTTATTTGCCATTCTTTGCCAAACAGGTTTTCACCTGTACAGGGAAGATTTCCTAAGCCACCCTGGACCCAAGGTTCTAAATCAGAAGCTTGGAGCCAAGCAATTCTGCGAGCAGCTATGGCAATGGCCGAAGCTCTGCTGGCACCTTCAAAGGAGTCAAAAGCTGCATGGTTGGAAAACTTTGAAATGTCTTGAGTATGCTTAAGCCAAATAAGGAACTCTTCCCTTTTATCCTCTGGAAGAAAAGGGAGGAAAGTGTGCAGTTTCTCTGCAACGTCTTTCAGAAACATCCCCATGTAAAGACTATAGGAGTTGATTCTGGCAATGAGCATACTGGCTTGGAAGATTTTCCTACCAAAAGCATCCAAGGTCCTGCATTCTCTTCCTGGAGGGGCAGAGGAGTGTCTTTTTGCACTCTTTATCCTTTTCATAGCTGACTGCACCACAATAGAATGGTGAGGAAGCTGTGTTTTATGAAAACCAGGACAAGGAGGGACACGGAACATAGTGTCCAATCTTCGAGAATGAGGAGAGATAGTGAGAGGAGTCTCCCATAAGTCAATCATGTGCTCATAAAGAATCTCATGAATTGGCAAGGTGACTGCCTCCTTAGGAGCCTTAGAATAACCTAAAATATCCAATTTTTTAGCTCTAGGCTCTGACTCAGAGGTTACTGAAATAGAAAGTCCTTTAGCTACTTCTCTTATGAAGTCTTGAAAGGACAAGTCCTCTGGAGGAGGCATCCTTCTTTTTGGAGAAGAAGGCTCTTCAGGAAGGGCTATGGATACTTCAAGAGACTCCTCCGATGTATCAGAATCTTCAGAGGAATCAAAGTATCGCCTGTCAGGGTGCTCTTCCAAAGTTTGATACGCATATCGAGCGGTATCGACATAGGGCGTCATCGGTACAGAGTCGGTACCGATGAGCATCCCTGGACAGGGAACCGCTGCAGTCGGCATCTTGGTTGATGTCGATGCAGTCGGTACCAGTACCGACACTGGTGCCGGTACCGGAGCTGATACCGACAACGGGTTTTGTTGTGGTATCAGCGGCGTCGCAGCTTGAATAAAGGCCGTGATAGCCTACTGCATAGATAGAACATTGTGATCCATTGACGCCATGAATGCCTGGAATTCGGTAGCGGAAGGTTGCGCCGGTACCCCAGAGCATTCTAACAGGTGATCGGTCGAGGCCGTGCCATCGATGTCAACCTGTAACCCCATAGGAGGAGCTTTGGAAGCCGGAGCTTCCCGCTGGGGTTGTTTTGCCGGTGCGGAATCCTCGAGGGCAAGCCTGGAGGCATCTCGATGCTTGGAAGATCTACCCTTCGAGGACCGGCTAAATTTACGTTTGGTTACCTGAGATCCATGGGAGGAAGTAGAGGCCCTGGAAGACGTCGATGCCACTGCAGCTGCATCAGAGGGAAACAGTACATGGAGCTTAGCTGCTCGGTTCTGTAAACCTCGTTTAGACATCAAGGAGCAGGACGGACAATCCAAAATGGAGTGGTCAAGACCAATGTTCCCTCTAATTTTCTGTGGGCTGTGTGCGCATAAAATATCAGCTGTGTGCAGCTTTTGAAGGAAGGTTAAATTTTTGTGCGCCACATAACGACACTCGGAGTTATATACTTTAAAATTTGACTACACGTCAGAAGACAGTATGTACACCACATTGATTTTAATCAAATTAAATGAAAATAGACGGTTACTAAATGAAGCAGGAAATTTCTAGTAATTACAATCATAACTTTTAAATTTTAAGATGTCTGTGTTGTTTTCTATCAGAATCAGAGCCGTAATTTTTGTGCGCTTTGTTGTAAAGTATGTGCGCTCGCTCGGCGAGGTGTGTGCGCGCACACACGCGCACAGCTTAGAGGGAACAGTGGTCAAGACCCAAACATTTGAGATACCATTCATGGGTGTCGGTGACAGAAATAGTACTGCTACACTTAGTGCATTTTTTAAAACCGGAGGCTGGTTTTTCCATGGAGAAATTTTCTCGTGAGGCCTAAGGCCCAAAGAGGAAAAACACACTAAGGGGCATGTTTACTAAACATTCCTAACGTGCGGGGCCGCGGTAGTGTGCGTGTGCCATATAAGGAGTGGGCGGTTCAAGCAGAAAGAAGACAAAAACCCGACCGTACGTGTGCGCGTCGCGCTAATTTGCGGGGCCCACATTAGCGCGTGGGAAGGCTAAGCGGGGCGCTGCTGAGCACATATCAGAGCAGAGCTGTAGCACAACAGTGAACACACTAACCAATGGTGCAGGGGCCACAGGTTCAACAAAAAGGCCAGCTGAGGCAACACCTTGAATGTGTAAAAGTGGTTCAGGAGGCAAAGTACTTTTGGACAGCATAAGGCGGCACACTGTTCGTTTTGTACGGCATAAGGCAGCGCACTGTACTATCTGGGCGGCACAAGGCGGCGCACTGTTCTTTTTGGGCGGCACAAGGCGGCGCACTGTTCATTTTGGGCGGCACAAGGCGGCACACTAATTGTGGGCAGCAGGAGGTGGCGCGCTGATGGGCATAAGGCGGCGTGCTGATGCCAAAGCAAAGGAACACAGCCACAGCACAATGGTTAAGACACTGACCAATGGTGCAGGGACCAGGGGTTCGATCCCTCATAATGCCCAGTGAAAAAGGCTAGCTGAGGCAGTATGTTATATGTTGTGGAGTGCTGTAGGAGGCTTTTTAATTTTATTTTGTGATAACTACTAGCAAACACACTCTCACAGCATATTAATATAAGGCGGCCCATAAGACATATGTGACAGTGCACCATCCGCCAAGGCACCCTAGAATGTCCCCTATAGGGCAGCATGTATGTTGCGACACAGGATAATGTATAGTGCACCCTATATGGCTGGCAACCGTAACGTGCCCTATAGGGCGCCCAATAAAGCACCCTCAGAGGCACCTTATGGGTACAGTACGCTGAGGGTGGTATTGCTGGCAGCAACATATGTACAGTAAATGAAAATAAATCTGTGGACACCCCTATCACATAACCCCACTGTGGGTTTGAACCCATGACATCTGGCTGCACAGACAGTGATGTAACCATTGGGCTACAGCTCTATAGCTGTAAGCAGCCCCTGGCTGGCTGCAGATAGCCTGTACGTCACCTCACTGACAGTCTGCTGTTGTGAACCACCCGTACCCATGATGCACTGCACATGCAAATCAGCTGTCCACGATTGAACACAGGATGGGAAATGCACCCCTAAAGCTCCCCGGCCTGGTAGGGGGAAGTGTCCGTGTGCACCCACACAGCACCTCGGCCTGGTAGGGTGTCCTGAGTGGGTGGACAAACGGCAAAGAGTAGCTAAACACCATCACATTGTGCGGTTACTGTGCTCACCCTGAGTGTGAGATGTTGCGCCCAGGACCAGGTCCACAACACCAGCCATGGCTGAATGCGGCCATGTCAGAGCTCCAAAGCAGCAATAACCTGTGGAATAGGTAGGTGCTGCATAAACATTCTGGAGATCTCTGTCTGGCTCAGTTAGTGTGGACCCCCTGGTGGATAAAACAGGGCTTCCCCCTCAACAGATCCCCACCCCAGTCCTGCTAGGGAACAGACACCCTACAGGGCAGGCCAAGCAGCTCCACACACATCCATAACACAATATCAGACAGACATTAGGCCTAGATATTCAAAGATGCACCCCACCACTATCTGATATTCACCTGCAGCAAGCCATCAGCCACTGCACCCTGCAAGGCACTACATCACAACACATATCAGCTGTGAACAGTCTGCTGGCTGGTCCTGATGGACATGCATGCACCCACAACTGGGGTGGCAACATACACAGACAGATAAGTCCATGAAAAGGCCCCCACAGGACACCCATACATACCACATGGGAGAATCACAATATAGCACTATGGGGGTGCCTAGCCATGCTGCCATCACTGCACACTCAGGGTGAGAGTGATCCCCCAGCAGCACATACAGAGGTCACCCTGTCTGTGTAGGTGGTGGCCGGGCACTACCATGCCCCTGCCAGTGCCCTATGCCCTGTGCAGCTGCATCCTGGTCAGTCCACTCTGTCTGAGATATACCCATGGTCCCTTGCTACTCATTATGCACATTGGCAGGCCAATACTGGCAACAGTGTTGGCAGTGTGGGCTGTGGAAGGGGCATGCAGCCAACACCCACTGTATAGACAGACACACAATTCCACACCTATGCCATCATGGTGCTACTATTGAAGAGGTAATTAGCCTTGCCCACCAAACCGGTGCTGGGCACGGCAAGGCATGGATATGCTATGCAGTACTGCTGGGGGTCACTCCCCAGGGTGGTAAACACCATCAGAGGCAAGGGCTGGAGCACGCACCGCAAACACCATACAGATTGTTCGGATGGGGTCAAATAGCAGTATGTGCGTAACGTATGGATATCTATCTGCCAGTACTCCTAGCAAGCGTCTCAGAGCTGTGTACCGTATACCTCAGGTGTAGGGTTACATTGCTAGGGTATGCGGGTGCTAGTATTGGGAGATGCACGCAGGGTCCAATGTTCTGCCTCTCCAGGAGACATTGGCCAATGGGGCCTGTGGGTGTGGGTGTGGGTGTGGGTGTGTCTGCCCCTGTTGGCTGCTGCTTTACGGCAGAGATTCCCAACTCCAGTCCAGGTTTGCATCACACTGTTCGGGTTTACCTGCTGTTCCTCATGAATATGCATGAGCTGTATCTACATGCCATGGGGGTGGTGCATAGATATACAGCACAGGCATTTGTATGAGTGGCAGCATGGACCCTGACTGGTGTGTGGCCCACCAGGACTGCATTTGGGAGATTCTGCTCTAGGTACTGCCCCTGTACATGGTGTCTGTGCTCAGTGGGGTAAGAGATAGATGTAGTTCCATTGCATATGTCCTCGCCACGAAAGGTTTGTCCTTACTATCACTGTGTAGCTGTGGGAAAAATATGTGGGAAGGATTGGTGGTAGCCCCAGCTGGGCTTTGAACCTGTGACCTTCTGTTCTTGTATGCACTGTCTGTGTGCACTGCACCACCTTGTAGCCACAGATTGGCTGGATTCCCTGGAATGTCCATGCCTGTGGATCCAGCAGGGCCTGTGTGTTGCAGTGGACTGTGCCAGCCTGCACATGGCTTGGCCTCTGTCCTCTGTGGCTAGCTGCCACTGCCCCCTGCACCACATGTACTCGTGCGCCAACATGCTGGCATGAGCTTTTCTCAGAAAAAGCAGATGACCTGATTGCAATGTGGCAGTACAGGACTGCATTTGTGGGACTTGGCTGTAGGTATGCCCATTGTTGTGGTGTGTGTGTGGTGTTGGGTGACATATGGGTGTTTCCCCCATGCTTATGTTCCCTGCAATACAGGGGTGTCTGCTCTATCTTTGTTTAGTGGTGGGTAACATATATGGACTGGGCTGGCAAGTGCCCCAGCTGGGATTTGAACCACTGGCCTTCTAGTCCTAGAGGTCATGGCTATGTCCTCTGCACCACACTATGGCCACAGAGACAGTGCAGCCCCTGGAGGTAGTAAACCTGGCAGGATGGAGTCACAAACCCTGCTGTATGCATTTTTACTGTGGGCTCCTTCACCCTGTGTGGTGACAAACGTGCAAATAAAACCCGGGAATGACCACGGAACAAAGGGGGAAGACATATACCCAAGCTGGGCAGCAGTGATATTAATGGGCAACCCTAGATAACACTCCCAGGACAGCTCCAGAAAGAGGGAAATGTTTTTTGGACGAGTCTCCGCTCCGTACACCTTTCCATAAATCATTTCTCTTTTTTTGAGCTTTCCTGGGTGTGTTATCTAGTTTTTTCCATAACTATAACTGTTCCCCAACTGAATTACTATTTTTCATATTTTTGTGGTGGTCATTTTCTATTTATAATTGCACTTTTGTGCTGTGCACATGTATCACACTGCTCACGTTTTACAGGTTTCCCCGGTTTTGCTGTACATTGCTGACGTAAATGGTTTCTCTTCCCTTTAAATGCATTCTAACGCGAGTGATTCACTCGCGCTATTTTTTTTTGGAAATTCAGCCCCGATAATGTGCGGGGCGCCTCTCCCCTCCCCTTCCCCGCCCATTAACCCCTTCTCTCCGCCCCTCCGGGGCCTTCCTCCGCCCTCCGTTAGCCTTTCCACGCCTCTATCGGACATTTGCGGGCACGTACTTGTGCGGCACCCGTTACTGTGACGCGCAAGTGTGCGGGGCTTCATCGCACATTTTCGGAGCGTTTAAGCGCTCTTAAGTACCGCTTTTAGTGCGCTATTTTGCCACGCGCTAATTAGCGGTTTTTAGTAAACATGCCCCTAAGTGAGGGAAAAATATGTTATATATATTTTTTTTTTAAGAAAAGAAAGAAAGACCGGTGGTACCGGTCCGACGTCGGAGAAGGCAGACACACGACCAAAGAAATAAAATCAAATAAAGAACTTCTTCAGCGGTGACAGGAACACGACCTGCTGGCTCCGCGGAAAAGAAGAACTGAAGAGAGGCAGTTAGGAAAGGTGGGAAGGCAGCACGCAGGCGCTGTGGGATACTCCCAAAAGCTTTCCTTTTTTGGGAAGCTGGGGAGCGTTCCCGCGCAGGCTCCATCGGTACCGACATACCCATATGTGAAGACTCATTCCTGCTTGTTCCTGGAGATAGAACATTCCTGGAATCCTGAGTGTTAACTGAACAGTTTTGGATAAAGAGAAAAGAACTATACCTGATTTAAATTTGAGGAAAGTAGCTGTGATTTTCTTACTGCTGAAGAATGGCTGTGAACAGCTACTGTGTGTGAAAAGGGTTTTACCAAGTTCTGATATTTCAGAAGCTTTATGTTCCTGTTGAGTTTTCTTTTGGAGAATAATCCTTCACTGCCTTGTGTTTTTGAATTTTGATGTGAAAGGGGAACCCAGATCAAAAATAAATTTTCTGTTTTGCCTTAAACAAACCGAGTGGTTGCAACTACTTTGTCTACAAGTAACTGTGAGAAACTACAACTCCCAGAATTCCCTGGTGAGAGAAAAATCTAGTGACTCTTTACTTAAAGGCAAATGAGGCCACCCTTCTGCCTATTGGCCTGTCCAGCAGGGGGAGTGTGACAAGTTACACTGCAATTAGACCAGAGTCTGTATACATTAATGAACATATATGCGCTGAAGCAGGATGACCCTAACATTTTTACGCAAATTGCCATGGAGTTAACCAAAGTAGCATCTACACATATAATCTTAGGGGGAGACTTTAACCTTGTGCTAGATCCTCTTATTGATCGGATGCCATACAAGTCACTAGGAAAAGTCAGATCCCATATAGTGCATCAGAGCATGATGGAATCTTTGGGTTTAATTGATCCATGACGTTTTCTACACCTAAATGCTAGGAAATACACATTCTACTCCCTTCCGCATAATTCTCAGACCAGAATTGATTACTTTCTTGTAAGAAACAGATTGATCCCACAGCTGATTTCTTCTGAAATATGTGCAGGAACGGTATCAGATCATGCAGTGGTGTCCCTAACTTTGAACAATGTGGGCTCACATAAGGTGTCGTCAAAGTGGACACTGGACAAATCCCTACTGGTAGATGAAGACTTTGTAGCCTACATTCAGAATGAAATAAAAATATACATTGAGTTCAAATTGCCTTCAGATACCTCAATCGGGATGGTGGGAAGCCTTTAAGGCAACCCTTCAAGCGCATATAACAACTTTTTCAATACAAAAAAGAAAGGCCAAAAGAATGGAATTTGAGGAATTGGACTCTCAAATAAAAGTTCTAGAACGTCGCCTTGCTGACTCTATTTTCCTGGTGCGGCTCCAAAAGCTAAGATCCCGATATATCTCCATTCTCAACACAGATGTCCAGCTAAGCATAAGAGCACAACATAATAAATACTATCTTGAAAGTAATCGAGCTGGATCACTACTGGCTAAGGTACTCAAAGCGAAAGAAATAGCGACCCGCATCACAGCTCTGCAGAATTCAAATGGCAACCTTCTTATCCATGATGAGCGAATATTGGAGTGCTGAAGGGAATTTTATGCAACTCTCTATCATGCAGAGGTAGCCTGGGGCGATATGTCTTTTGAAGATATGTTTTCCACTATCAGAGGGACAAAGTTGTCGGAGGCCCAAATGCAGCCTCTTGAGCAAGACATCAGTGCAGCGAAAATTCAAAAGGCAATCAGGCAGCTAGCCAGAGGCAAGGCATCAGGCCCAGATGGTATCCCACAGGAATTCTACCATATATTTCAAGAACAGATAATGCCCATGCTGCAGATCTATTATAGTGGACTGTATGATGAGGAACCGGAGGTGGGAGCCTTAGCGGAAGCTACTATTGTCATCCATCCAAAACCAGGGCGAGACCCTCAGAAGGTGGAAAACTATTGGCCCATTTCTTTGTTGAACGCTGATTATAAAATATATGCTAAAGTACTATCTAACAGGCTGGGCAAAGTTCTAAATACACTTATCCACACAGACCAATGTGGTTTTGTACCGGGCAGATCCACCACCGACAATGGTAGACTGTTGGCGCATGTCATGACTCAAGCCCAAGCAATACCTGAGCCGCTTATTGGGTTGGCATTAGATGCCAAAAAGGCATTCGATAGATTAGAATGGCCTTTCCTCTTTCAGACATTGCAATGGTTTGGGATCAAAGAAAAGTTTGTGAAAAGAGTATCGTTGTTGTATACTAAACCTGTGGCACGAATTGCGGCTAACTCAGCTCTCTCCACACCCTATGAGCCATATAGAGGTACTAGGCAAGCTTGTCCACTTTCACCACTCCTCTTCAATTTAGCGTTAGAACTGTTAGCCATAGCCATTCGACAGCACAAGGACATTAAGGGGATTGAGCTTGAGGATGGTCAGTGTAAGCTATCAGCATACGCAGATGATCTTCTGCTTTTCCTGAAACCCAGTTCCTTGCCAACAGTGCTACAAATCATTGATAAATATTCAACAATATCAGAATATAAAGTAAACTTGACAAAAACAACAATAATTCCTCTCAACTCCTATGTTGATCCACAAATGCTGCAAGACTATCCTTTCCAATATGCACAAACGTCTTGTAAATATTTGGGGATCACGTATGGCTGCACGATGCAAGAGACAGTGAATCCGAATATAAATATATGTAAAAAGATTGTGAGTGACTACACTACCAAATGGACATCACTATACCTAACCTGGTTGGGTAGGTTGGAAACAATTCAAATGGTAATTGTTCCCAAGGTTAGTTATATTCTAAGTATGATTCCAGTGTTGTTTCCTCAAGCTTTCTTTAAAAATTTGAATAAACTGTTGGTGGCTTTCTTATGGCGAAACAGCATTCCCAGGATTGCAGCGTGGAAACTGAGATTGCCCAAGGAGAAAGGAGAGGTCCACTTTCCAGATGTCTACTGGCTTCATATAGCCTCGCTACTCAAACAAGGAGTCCAATGGACCACTGAAGGGGACTTAAATGACAGTCCCAGGTGGCTGCGTGTTGAACAGGCCATGAGTGCCCCTCTTCAAATGAGTATGCTTTTTGGGAAACCAGGAACCCAAAAAAGCCATGCAACAAGATCATTTTGTCACCACAGCAAGCCTGTCGGGTAATAGCATCATGCATTGAGGATGCTGAAGACCTTACATTAGAGGTACCCATATGACTGAACCCGTGATTCCCAATTGGTTGGCGACCGGTGATATGGAAAAAATGGCTGAAGTGTGGTATAAGAACACTTGGACAGCTGATATATGATAACAAATACAAGTCATTTGAAATGCTGAAGCTGGAATTTGGGTTACCTGATGTATGCCTTTTCAATGGTGCCAACTCAGACACTGTCTAGGTAAGGCAGGAGTGTCTCCATTGCAGTTATGACCAGCTTGGCCTCTTTTGCAGAGATTCCAAGAGATACATAGTGGTGCACATTTAATATCCAAATTCCTTGCATTGCTGCACTTGGGCACTAGGAGACATTGCACAGGAAATCAGCTAATATGGACAGCGGAGGCTGGAGAACCTGAGCATCTCATGATGTGGGACATCTTCTGGGGGTCCCAAATAAGAATCACTAGAGCGGCCTCTCTTATGCAGTTGCTGTATTTTATGGCCCACCGGGCGTATATAACTCCTTTAAAAATGGCGAAGTGGAAATCACAGTTAGGGAACCGATGTTGGTCTTGTATGATGGATATTGGGGCACTGTCACACATATGATATACCACTGTGCGAATTTGCAAATGAACTGGAAGCTAGTCTGGAAGCGTATTTCTCGTATCCTGGGCAAACAAGTACCTATTACGTATCAAATTGTAGTATATAAATCCATGGTGGAAATACCCATGCTGAGAAAGCAAGATCACCAACTATTAGACCTTATGATAAGTTTAGCAGTAAAAGCAATTTTAGTTCATTGAAAAAACTTGGAAAATGTAAATATTGAGTACTGGTGGAACTTGCTCTATTTACATCAATCATATGAAGAAGTGTATGTAATGAAAAACCCCAGTGCTAGTAAGCTGAAAAAAAAATTCATGACATTTGGATAGCCAAATATATGTACCGCACCACCGAAGCCCACACAGCCTACTGCATGTACCTAAATAAGCATCGCCAGGAAATAACAGATCGAAGGAAACAATTCCATACTAATCTCCTAAAGCAATCACTAAACAAACATCATGATCTCTTCAATATTGTAAAGACAATGGCAAAGGAACCAACCCCCCAACACACTCAAATAATACACCCTCAAGATTATGCAAACTACTTAAAATCAAAAATGACGAAAACAACCAACATCTGCATTACTGGACCAACAAGTATAGACACGCTATCACAGTCAACCACATTAACCAAGTTTAATACGATATCAACCAAAGAAATTGAAAACACTATCGCATCAATAAATGCTACCACCGCAGCAAATGATCCATGTCCAGCAGCCTGGATAAAAGATCTTAGATGTGAAATAAGCTTCTTCATACAAAATATCCTCGAACAATCTTTTTCAACAGGAACCTTTCCTCAGTGCCTTAAACAAACCTCCATTAGACCATTACTGAAGAACAACAAATTAGACCCCAAAAAGTAGAATCCTACAGGCCAATATCCAGCATCCCACTGTTAGCTAAAATAATTGAAAAAGTGGTCCAACGTCAAATACAACAGCACATAGATACTGAAGCTCCACTCGACCCTGCACAACATGGCTTTAGAGAAGCTCATGGAGTTGAGACCCTCCTCATCACTCTATTCAATACATTAATCACAGGAATAGATAATATCCAACAAGGATTCATCCTTATATTCATGGATATCTCAGCTGCGTTCGACTCAGTAAGCCACCAAATACTTATCGATCGCCTTAATGAAAAAGGAATACTTGGCTCCACACTTGACTGGTGCATATCCTACCTAACTAACCGTTGGCAACAAGTAAGAATTGAAGAAAGAACATCAGACCCATTTCTGCAAGATCAAGGGGTACCCCAAGGATCCTCTCTTTCAGCATTAATGTTTAATATATACATGCAACCTATCTGTGACCTCATCCGTTCCTTTAATGTTACCTGTTTAGCCTATGCAGACGACATTCTCCTATACATGCCATTCTCCATCAACCATCCTGATTTTACACCATTGATAAAATGCTTTGAATCAGTAGAAGACTGGCTCCTCTCACAGAACCTAAGAATCAACCATAGCAAGACCGATGTTATGTTTATCACAAAGAACCAAAACTTCACACCTCCTACTACCTTAAAGATAAAGGACAAGGAATTGACAGTAAAACCTACGATACGATACCTAGGTATTACCCTTGACCAGCGTCTCAATATGAAAACCCACATAAAAAACACAACGAGACTAATATATCACAAAATACGTACACTACGCCACTTACGACCGCTACTGGAACCCACAGACTTCAGAACCGTCTATCAAGCCTTGGTGATGCCTCACCTCGATTTTGCTAATGCAATTCTTCATGGTCTCCCTCAAGCAACTTTAAATCCTCTCCAACTGGTGATGAACACTGCTGCCAGAGTACTTGAAGGAATATCAAAGACAGACCACATAACTCCAATCTTGAAAAGACTCCACTGGTTACCGTCCAACGCAAGAATCCACTACAAGATTATAATCACTACTTTCAAAGCCTTATACAACCAAGCACCCTCAACGGTCGCCAACCTTCTACACATGCAGACCCTCAACAGAGCCAGAAGATCAACTGCTATAAATACATTAATAGTCCCCAAACAAACAGTCAAATACACTAAGGAAACATCTAAAAGAGCCTTCAGCATTCATGCCCCAATAGCATGGAATGCCCTCCCACCAGAATTGAGAGCTATAACCAGCCTAACACAATTCAGGAAAAGTCTCAAACACCACCTATTCTTAAGCTATTTTCCAGTTTAATCCTACACAATATATAGGCACTCCATATCCAGACCAAGATAATTTCAACTGTGAATAATGTGTATAGTTTATTGTATTTATATAGTTGATATAGTTTACCTGTAATCCCAAGTTTCTAAATCCCTGTTACTTGTAAATGCACTACAGTTACTCTGTATGTATATGTTTAGTTTCATGTAAACCGCACTGATGACAATAGTGCGGTATATAAGAGATGTTAAATAAATAAAATAAATAAAAATGAATAATAAGGTGACTAAGGAGAGTGGCTTGCAATGAAAATACATACGGATAGCATCTATACCATTAATATGAAGTAGTGGATAATAGAAGTACCACTGGAGTATGGGAGTCTAAGGGGTATGTTTACTAAACCGTCTTAATGTTCCCGGCGCTAGTTGCAGCGATAATGTGAAGGATGCCATATAAGGAGTGGGCATTCCGGTCTTAAGGTAGTAATCGCGGGTTATCACACGATAAACTGCACCGTGTCCGTTATCGCACGATAGAGGGAGCCGTGCACATTACCACGCGTTAACCTTAACTTTGCCTGCTGACCTGCAATCACAGCAACAGAGGTGTAGCACACTGGTTAATACAATGACTGCTGAAACAGGGGTCATGAGTTCATTCCCCCAGTGGGCTTAATGAATAAGGTTGGCCAAAACAATTCCTTTTCCTGCTTGAAACAGTCCAACAATCTGTGCTGCCAGCTAAAAATGCCCGCACCCCAGTGCCATAAATTAATGCACCTTTTAGGGCGCACCAGAAGGCACATCCTAAACCACCACATCAGCAAGGCGGGTTATAATGTGCCCCAGAGGCCATTTTGAAAGGTTGTCAACTCCCAAGGCACCATAGTAGGCACCCCATAAGCTGGCTGATTCTAAGGTGTGCCTTAAGATTCCTCAAGGATGTATAGGTGACTCAAAAAATGTTGGCCAAGGGCAGTAAGGTCCCCCAAGTTGAAAAGCAAGAAAGGTATGGGACAAACACAGATGTAACCCTAACACTGCACAGAGCAACAAGGAAAGACAATGCACAAGTAATGGAAGGAAGTAGATCTGAGCTGATGGACCAGACAAATCTGCCTCCAGCCCATGTGGCAGCTGGAAAAATGGACAAACATATCGGGAGCAGCTGTAGTGATGCACAGGGTGATGGTAATGTACCATGCAACAATGACAGTGTGTGGCAGAGGATGGGAAGATGTGTCCAGCAGAGGAGGTAGAGGTGGCAGGATAGGTGTAATGACAGAAGGACAGAGGAGTGGCAGTGCCATGCAGAGCACACACAGGAGAGGCAACCAGGAAGAGCTGCAATGCAGAAACATGTATCAGTGCAGGACATGGGGTAGCAGCATGCACCTCAGGGTAGGACAGCACACAGCTGGCAGACACACATAGATGGACAGAAGGATGGTTGGCAACTGTGATAAGGATACAATGTACTAACAGCACAGATCTGCACAGATATGACTGTCACAGGAATGAAAAGTAGCTGTTCAGGACAGGCATACAAATGAAAGAGAACAGAGAGAAATCAAACCTATGACAATTAGCACAAATGTTGATGCACAAACCGGTAGGCCACACCATCAATGTGAGGTCATTAGCAAAGGCTGCATACAAGAATACTGCAGGGCATCACACAAGAAGCCTGCTGTCTGCTAGGATAGGCAAACCTCCAACAGTAACCATGATGGAATGCACATGCAGATCTGGTGTGTACAGATCAGATCACAGTCTGTAAATGGGACCAGAGCCACATATAACTACATGCACACACACAATAAAATGTTATGCAATGGATACAGCATGCAAAAGAGGAAAGAACCTAAACCCAAAGGGTGGCAGGGGATGCTTTGTGGAGCAGGGCAAAATATGGAACAGAACAGGAGAGAACTGAACCTGCAAACAGGTGTGCTATAGACCAGCTTAACCACAGCAATGCCAATCCCCCAAGCAGACTACCATGAAAACGCTATAAAGAAAGAGACATATGTAACAGCTAATATGTGATGGATAGGCAGCACAGAGGGCACACTTTGGTGTACAGTGAAGAAATGGAAGGGTGTGTGTGCATAGGTGATGAACCTGCAGGTACCTAATGGTCAGGTTAGCACAACAGGAAAAAAAAAATAAACCCCATGTGGGGATCAAACCTGCAGCCTATGGTGTTACAACACATGTTTGTAACCACTATCCCATACAACCACAAAGAGCACAATGCAAAGATGTTACCTCAAAGGGAAGGTGTGTATGTGAACCTGTAACACCCAGTGATGTGGCAAATGGCTGGCAGACAGCTGGCACCGTACAAGGATGTGAGCACAGGTGGGCCATGTACATGACCAGGAAATCACTAAATAAAAGTGTCAGTGTGATCAAGCAGCAGCAGAGACAAATGTACGTCAAACACATATTTTTATTTTGGTTAATCATCACAGATAGTGTAGATACCACCTATCATAATATCAAGGTGAGTGGATCCCAGGTGAAAATCTGAAAGCACATTTTGCAGGGCAGCAACCCACATGTTACAGAAATGTCACTGGCCCGTCTACAGATGATGGGCAGGAGAGATAATGTGCATCAGGTGCATGGTGTGCAGTATGCATTAGGCCCCCACCCCCCACATGCTGCTGCATGCCCCAAATGTGCTAGTTACATATGTCTGCATGCAGACAGTAGGCGGTACATGATGAGGGCCCAACACACATCAATCATGATCTGTTCCTTAAAACATATCTGTCTGCCAACACAGGAGGCACACAAATGAAACAGTATATGTTGTTAAAAGTAAGAAAGTGTAAACACACATATCAAAATATATGTTACAGCTGTCACATAATGCCTGATATAGGAATCAAAGCTGCAACAATGTAACCCTAAACAACCGTCAAATGCACAATGAGGATATGCTAACATGTAGCAGAGGCACATGAACACAGAGAATTCAAATGAAACCATCCGCAGAAACATGCAGAGATAACACTATGCAGAAGGTCCCCTGCACTGGTTGGTGTGGATACAGTGTCTGTACAAATATATCACGGTACATGGAATGCACAAATGAAGGAAGAAAATGGACACCCACACTGCCACACTCCAAATATAACGGGGCAATGTGAGTGTCGTTACCTCAGGGGATAAATAGGACTGTACAGACATGCAATGCTAGGTTCGTAAATCAATGCAGAGTGACACGTCTGTACAGTAAACAGACACAATAACCTGTATATAGAGATGGAAAGAAAGGTCCAACATGTTACAGTAACTCACACAGAAGCCATATTGCAACATGCTGTGTTGCACCAACATAGTCAGTCACATGCACATTGAAACATGATACAGTGATATAAGAACATAAGATATGACATACTGGGTCACACCAAGGTCCATCAAGCCCAGTATCCTGTTTCCAAAAGTGGCCAATCTAGGTCATACGTACCTAGCAGTTTTCCCAAAAGACACAGGTTCCGCAATGCCTGTAATAGGTCAAGCATTGATATCCTGGGGCCCTTCTTAATAATGGTTTGTGGACCTTTCCTCCAGGAACTTGTCCAAACCTTTTTTAAACCCAGCTACACTAACAGCCTTTACTACATCCTCCGGTAACAAATTCCAGAGTTTGATAACACGTTGAGTGAAAAAATATTTTCTTTTATTAGTCTTAAATAGCTTACCCTGTAGCTTCATTGCATGTCCCCTAGTCTTTCTATATTCTGATAACATAAACAATTGATCTACGTTTACCCGTTACACTCCGTTCATTAATTTATAGACTTCTATCATATCTCCCCTCAGCCGTATCGTTTCCAGGTTAAAGAGCCCTAACCTTTTTAGCCTTTCTTCATAGGAGTATCCTTCCATTCCCTTTACCATTTTGGTAGCTCTTCTCTGAACCTTTTCTAATGACGCTATATCCTTTTTAAGATACGGCGACCAGAATTGCACACAATATTCAAGGTGCGGTCTCACCATGGAACTATATAGAGGCATTATAATATCCTTTGTTTTATTTTCCATTCCTTTCCTTATGATACCTAGCATTCTATTTGCTCTCTTGGCCTACCGCTGCACACTGGGCTAAGGGTTTTAACATGTTTATTGTTTATTGAGAATTTAATAGACCGCCCATCACAATAGCATCTGAGAGGTTTACAATGTGCAAAGGCTGCTTAGAAAGTTAGGAAAGGAACGCCATAGTGTGATAGGAAAGAGGAGAGAAGAGTAAAAGGTTGAGGTTAGAATACAAGTAACAGTAACATGGGAAACAACATCATGGGGGTGGTGAAAAGGGGTGTGGGGGAGGAGAGAGGCCAAAAGGTAGACAGAAGAGGTGTGTTTTCAGATTTGCCTTGAATGTTTTAAATGAAGGTTCCAAGCGAAGGTCTGTGGGGAGCGAGTTCCATAGGCGGGGACTGAGGAAGTAAAAGGCAGAGGAACGGGTGGTTTCTAGGTGGGCCTGGGATGGGGAGGGAAGGGTTAAGCAGTTCATGTGGATGGAACAGAGGGAACGGTAAGGAGTGCGCAGGTGGATCAGGTCAGCAAGGTAAAGGGGACTGTCAGTGTGAATAGGCCTGTGGACAAAGAAAATAAATTTATATTGAATACGGAAGGGAATCGGAAGCCAGTGCAAGCGAATGAAAAGAGGGATGATATGGTTGAAACGGGAAGAGCAAGTGAGGATACGGGCAGCAATGTTGTGGACTTGTTGCAGACGTTGAAGTTGAGATTGGGGGAGGCCAGCTAAAGAGATGTTACAGTAATCAAGGCGGGAAACAATGAGGGAGATGAGGAGGGTGGTCATAGCGGAGAAAGGGAGGAAAGGGCGTACAGATCGGAGTTGTCCACAATGACGCCTAAATCTTTTTCCTGGGTGGCGGTTCCTAATGTGGAACCTTGCATCGTGTAACCATGGTTTGGGTTGTTCTTCTCTAGGTGCATAACTTTGCACTTGTCCACATTAAATTTCATCTGCCATTTTGATGCCCAGTCTTCCAATTTATCAAGATCCTCTTGCAATTTTCCACAATCCTCTTGGGTTTTTACAACTTTAAATAGTTTGTGTCATCTGCAAATTTGATAACCTCACTCGTTATTCCACTTTCCAGGTCATTTATGAATATGTCAAAAAGCAGCATACCCAGCACAGATCCCTGGGGTACACCACTATTCACCTTTCTCCATTGGGAAAATTGGCCATTTAGCCCAACCTTCTACTTTCTATCTTTTAACCAGTTCCTGATCCACAGTAGTACACTGCCTCCTATCCCATGACTCTTTAGTTTTGCCAAAAGTCTCTGATGAGGGACCTTGTCAAAGGCTTTCTGAAAGTCCAGATACACTATATCAACCGACTCACCTTTGTCCATCTGTTTATTCACACTTTCAAAAAAACATAACAGATTAGTAAGACAAGATCTTCCTTGTCTAAAGCCATGTTGGCTGTCTCCCATTAGGTCATGACTATCTACATGCTGAGTAATTTTATTCTTTATGATGGTTTCTACCATTTTTCCCGGTAGTGACGTGAGGCTCACCAGTCTGTAGTTTCCCGGATCACCCCTGGAACCCTTTTTAAAAATTGGTGTTACATTGGCGATCCTCCAATCTTCAGGTATTAGAAATGATTTTAATGATAGTTCACAAATTACTAATAGCAGGTCTGCAATCTCATATTTCAGTTCTTTCAACACCCTTGGATGTATACCATCCAGCCCAGGTGATTTGCTACTCTTGAGTTTATCTAATAATTGTAATACATCTTCCCGATGTATCGATATTTCCTTCAATTCTTCCGCACCTTTAAATACCACTTCAGTCATGGGTAACATCCCTATATCTTCCTCAGTAAATACCAAAGCAAAGAATTCATTCAGTCTCTCGGCTATCGCCTTGTCGCCTCTTAGTGCCCCTTTAACTCCTCTATCATCTAATGGACCAACTGACTCTCTCACAGATTTTTTGCTACAAATGTACTTGAAAAAAATCTTTATTTCGCGTTTTTGCTTCCGCAGCAAGCTTCTTCTCAAATTCTCCCTTTGCCTGATTTATCAATGCCTTGAATTTGACATGCCAGTGCTTGTGCTGTTTCCAAGTTTAATCGTTTGGCTCTTTTTTCTATTTCCTGAAAGATGCTTTTTTGGCAACAACAGCCTCTCTGACCTCACCTTTAAACCATGCTGGCAGTTTTTTGGACTTCCTTCCACTTTTCTTAAAACATGGAATACAACTGGTTTGGACTTCCAAGATAGTATTTTTCAAAAACACCCAAGCTTGATGTAAGACTTTGCAACTGCTCCTTTTAGTTTTTTCTTAACTATTTTCCTCATTTTATCATAGTTTCCCTTTTGAAAGTTAAAAGGTAGTACTGTGGATTTCCTTACTATCCCTCCTCCACTAATTAAATCAAAGGTGATCATGCTATGATCACTATTGCCAAGTGGCCCCAACACCCTTATCTCTTGCACTAGATCTGGTGTTCCTCTAGGGACTAGGTCTAATATGGCTTCCTCTCTGGTCGGTTCATGAACCAGCTGCTCCAAGAAGCAGTCATTTATGTCATCTAGGAACTTTATCTCCCTAGCATGTCCTGCCATGACACTGACCCAGTCGATACTGGAGTAATTGAAATCACCCATTATTATCACTGCGCTGTAACTTTTGTTAGCATCCTTGATTTTTTTGAGCATTTCATCATCCATTTGTTCATTCTGGCCAGGCGGTCGATAGTACACCCCCACTGCCATCGCCTTCCCCTTTTTACATGGAATTTCAATCCATAGAGATTCTACAGCAAATTTTGTTTCCTGCAAAACTTTAATCCTTTATGACTCAATGCCCTCTCTAACATAGAGCGCAACCCCTCCACCAATTTGATCAGCTCTATCATGATGATAAAGTTTGTACCCAGGTATCACAGAGTCCCACTGGTTGTCCTCCTTCCACCATGTCTCTGATATTGCAATCATATCTAACCTGTCATTTAGTGCTATATATTCTAACTCTTCCATCTTATTTTTTAGACTTCTAGCATTTGCATATAAGCATTTTAGAGACTGTATTTTATTCATATTAATTTGGCTATTGGTAGACATGGGTCACAATGGGATCTTTAAGCTCTGTCTGCTCCATACTCGAGGGCATTTGGGCTACTTTACTCTTTTTGGAACCTCTCTGCTTTTGGTAGTATCCTTCAAGGATATTTTCTTGCAAACCATCCGTTCTTGGGCAACTGTCGGCCTTCCCCTATTATCTAGTTTAAAAGCTGCTCTATCTCCTTTTTAAAGGTTAATGCCATCAGCCTGGTTCCATCCCGGTTAAGGTGAAGCCCATTCCATCGGAAGAGCCCCTTCTTTACCCAGAATGTTCCCCAGTTCTTAAGAAATCCAAAACCCTCATCTCTGCACCATTGTCTCATCCACGCATTGAGACTCTGGAGCTCTGCCTGCCTTTTGGGTCCTGCACGTGGAACGGGAAGCATTTCGGAGAACACTACCCTGGAAGTTCTGGATTTCAACTTCCTACCTAAAAGCCTAAATTTAGCCTCCAGAACCTCCCTGCCACATTTTCCTATGTCATTGGTACTGACATGTACCAAGACAGCAGACTCCTTCCCAGCACGATCTAAGATCTTATCTAGGTGGCGCATGAGGTCCGCTACCTTCACACCAGGCAGCCATGTTACCAGGCGATCCTCAAGTCCACCAGCCATCGAGCTATCTACATGCCTAATTATCGAATCACCAACTATAACGGCTGTCCTAACCCTTCCCTCATGGGCACATGGCCCTGGAAAAACATCCTTGGTGCGAGAGGGTTTTGCATCACCTGGAGGACAGGTCCTAGTTACAGGATCACTTCCTGCCACACCAGGGTGATGCTCTCCTGTCACGTGACCTCTCCCCTCCATGGCAACAGGGATGCTGCCAGACTGGAGGTGGGACTTCAGGACTATATCCCTGTAGGTCTCGTCTATGTACCTCTCTGTCTTTCTTATGTTTTCCAAGTCTGCTACTCTAGCCTCTAGAGAACGTACTCATTCCCTGAGAGCAAAGAGCTCCTTGCACCTAGTGCACACGTAAGACCTCTCACCAACTGGGAGAAACTCATACATGTGACACTCAATGCAAAAGACTGGAAAGCCCCCATCTCGCTGCTGGACTGCTGTCTGCATCTTAGTTTTAAGTTTTTGTTTAGATCTTTAAGTTCTTTACATACTATGGGTTGCTATGGATATTTATACCAATAAAACTGTACCTAATACGTTTAATATACCTTGTTCACCTGAAGCTTAATTAATCTCAGGTCCTTAGTGTATGTAGTGCAAATGGTGTCTGCAATCCAACAAGTCATGTTACGACTGTCCTTGAAACCCTGGGCTTGCATAGTCAAGTGTGACATCCCAATATGCACAGTACTGGAAAGGTCATGTGTGTCTCCTGCGATGAACAGGACACCCAGCCAGAGCACAGCCACAACGGTGTGTTGGACAGGCTTGTCATGCCCAAAGTAGCAGTCCAACAATAATACTGTCCATCCTAGGCATGTGTCCCACTCGCAGAGGTCAAACATCCTATGGCACCATTTCCCAGGGATAGTTCCTTGGTGATGTTGTGTCCTCCAACAAGTGGTTGATGGTGACGCTGGATGCACTGCAGTAGATGTGCTTTGTGTGTTCACTGCCCTGTGTCAGAAGAGGATAAACAATGTATTGGTATGCTGCTTGCAACATCAGCCCAAATTGCAGAGAGTCAAACATCAATATGTACGTAAGTAAACTTCACACAGGTAAATATAACATGATCACAGCACAGAACACACTGCATGTTGGGGACATTTTGAATTGGAACTGCAGCGAGGGTGTCACATGGATATGGTCATGTCCATGCCCATGTTACACAGGCATTTCACAGCTCCACCCCATGTGCATCAGCGTTTGTGTACAGAGACCCAACAGGAAATGTCTATGAGACAAACAGTAAATCATTAACATGTAAAGGCTGATGTCATTCACAAAAGACCAAAGGTGCAACCTACCGTGTGTTTGCAGTAAGGGTATGTTTGGGATCTCCTGAGGCTCTCAAAGGCCACAACACGTCACAGTCAAAGGAGAAGATGTCATTGAAATGTGTAGAGTCACCATGTCCCCATGTCCAGCCACTGTTGATGCATGTCCACATTATGGCGATATTTGTGATACAAAAATGCTGTTATGCAGTGGTCTGTCAGCACACAAGAGATAGGTCAATGTCCACAATGTCCACAAGGTAAACAGCAGTAAGGTAGAGATAGCACAGTCACCACCGCTCCCCAGGTGTACAGACCCCTCACACCACATGATAATGCAAAATGCCTGCATGCTGTATCATCACGCAGCCATCCCAAAAACACCCACCCAAACAGTTTGCTAAGGTGAACGTTCCAGCAATAGCATATGGCCTGTATGTGCACAATTGCAGATTAGTGGAGACAAAGGCCTGTTATATGCAATGATACCCTGCTGTTGGATGATACTTCAATGTCAGGGAAGGGTGTATGTGCATTCCACCACCCAAACACCTAGGACCTGCACACACACGCAGCTCTGTTGGACGTGTCCCAGAGACTGTGTTGGAGAAGACAAACTGGCCAGGAACACATGAGGATATGTGTGCCAACAGCAACATATGGGGTATGGGGGTGCAGGGAAAAGAGGTGAACAACAACATATGTACAATATGACAGATCACTGCAGACATGTGCTTCCCTGACTGTGGTCACAGACAAAGTAGCTGTAGGTCCACCCACCCCAGACTACTGCATGTTGGATGACGTACAGTCACCTGCCAATGCACCACATCACCAGGAGGGTCACCAAGTATGTCCTGTGGATTGAGAAACACAAGAGAAACATACATATGTCATATTGGAGCTGTGCAACACACACTGCACCTTCACGTCCTCAGCTCGTAGACTCCCCAAGATCCTTAACAGACTGACTGTTCCCCATCACACTGTACAGATTTGTTTCATGTTAAAGTTATCACTGAAGTGTGTCTGTGGCAAACAACAAGGGTCCACACTCTGTCTGTCCCCTTCCTCACCTCTCTGTTGCTGTAAAAAATGTGGAACAGAACTATCTCCTCGCTACCGTGTCCCTGCTTGGCTCTAAGCCCGCAGTACTATCCTGTGTCCCCCATATCAATCCCAACGCCCCTTCAGTGTTTGTTCTGGTGTCTCAATGTCATCTGCTATACTGCTGTCAGTTCCTGTAACACATAGAAATATGCCGGGGCTCCATCCTTCTCCTCTGTCCATATACATTTCCTTGGTGTGTATATATCATACCTTGACTTACATTAACAGCTGTGTTCTGATGAGTTGCAAATATATCTCTCCATGCCTGAGTTATGTCTGCCAAACCACACCCCAATGTATGGTTGCCACCTGACATTGATGGCTGCATGTCATCCCACTGTATGAAATTGAAAATGACAAAGCATGGATATCCTAAACCCTCCCCTCCCATCAGAGCATCTTTGTGTGTGTGGCCGAAACTTCCTCTCTCTAGGGTCCGCAATGTAGGTGTTGTTGTGGACTGCACTCTCCTCCTCTACACACATACCTAGCTTGTAGTTGAGGCTTGTGGTTTATGTCTAGTTGTCATCAGCTATATCTCCCCAGTCCTCCCTGAAAACACAACTAAAACCCAAATCCCCCCCCCCCCAATCAGCTCCTGGCTTGCCTACTGTAACCTACACCTTGCTGATCTGGCCTTGAATCATCTCTGTCTGCCTGAAAATATGCAAAACTGCACTACATGGCTATTCTACAACCACACACATAATGGCACTAATACTCCCCCTGTCAGTACACCTCACAGTTTCCCTATCTGTTTCCTCATCCATGTCAAGGCTACGTGCTGACCTATACATACAGGCACACTGTGGTGTTGCAGTAACTTCCCTTACTGATCTCATATACCAGTAATCCAACTACTACTCAGCATGTATATAGTGCTACTTATAACATGTAGCTCTATACAGAAACAACTAACACACAGTCCCTGCTCATCAGAGCATACCAACCAATCAATCAGCTCAAATTAAAAAATGTGAAACACACACATCTAGGCAACTGGTCCCATCTATGGTCTGCTCTCCTACTGTTTACCCCATACTACACGCCTTTCACCTTGCTGCACTCAAAGCCTCAAACTAACTACCTGTAGTTGCACAGCAGCCTCTATCCCAATCAGCCACAAATCAGGTATGACAGATTAACACCTCCCACAAGCCTACTACTCCCGACACACATAATCCACCACCACCCGCTGTTGTGCCCTGCTCACATCTTCTGCGTTTCAGTCATGACTCGATTGTAAGGTGGGATGGCCAGGCAGTGTCTGTTACATGTCAGAACAGTGTTGCATCTTACTGCTATTGGGATACAAATGTTCAATAGAAGTAGCAGTACACACATATCTAAACAAATATATGTGGCAACATATGCAGTACGTACATGAGAAGAGCACCTCAATCACCTGCCACCTGATTGCTGTGTCCTCACGTGTGTAACCACGGGCACATACAGGAGGGCACATAGGATCATCCTCCAGATCCTCATTAATTTGGACAGGGATATGGTGCCTGAGAGCAATGTTGTGCAGGATGCAACAGGCTATAATTATTTCTGCCACAGTCTGTGGTTTGTATTGTAAGGCCCCGCCTGTCCTATCCAGACACCTGACGTGACTCTTTAAAATGACAAAGGTGCACTCTATGATGGAGCGGCTGGAGGCATGGGCCTCATTGTAACTCCTCTCTGCACGTGTCTGTGGTTGACGCACAGGGGTCAACAACCAGGGGTGACACTGATATCCTGCATCACCTGCAGAAAGAAATGTGGAACGTTAAAGCAGGAGCTGATGTCCACCCAAATGGACACAAGTATGTACGTGCAAACCAAATGCACAAAACATCCTGACAGAAACATATGACAGCACATGATGGGACACCACAACTATGCAACAGCGTGTGAAGTTATGACACACAAAACAAGGAGTAGGTGTACGGATTGCAATCAACATAATCTGTAATCATGACACAAATGCTAGTGTCCATGCTACCATCATCACACAGTACCGTAGCAAGGTAGAGATGGAGGGCACCCCCCCCCAACATTAGATCACACACAGACAGATGAGACACACACACCTATGGATACACATCAGTTTAAATTTCATAAGAAGTTAGAGCCTAGCAGCAGCTAAGAGCTATAATTTAAATCAAATCAGAATTTAGCTTACCTCAGCAGCACAAGACAGGGTATTGTGTAGCAGCCCTCTTTTAATAAGTGTTATTTCCCTCCCTCCCTCCCCACACCCACCCACCCCTGGGATAATCATAGCTTTATAGGTACTTACACATCTTAAAAGACAGGAGGTGCTTTCAGGTGAAGCTCATTACTCAAATCAGTCATACATTAAGGACCTGAGATTAATTAGGCTTCAGGTGAACAAGGTATATTAAACGTATTAGGTACAGTTTTATTGGTATAAATACCCATAGCAACCCCTAGTAAGTAAGAACTTAAAGATCTAGACACAAACATAAAACTAAGATGCAGACAGCAGTCCAGCAGCGGGATGGGGGCTTTCCAGTCTTTTGCATTGAGTGTCACATGTATGATTTTCTCCCAGTTGGTGAGAGGTCTTACGTGTGCACTAGGTGCAAGGAGCTCTTTGCTCTCAGGGAACAAGTCCGTTTTCTAGAGGCTAAAGTAGCAGACTTGGAAAACATAAGACAGACAGAGAGGTACATAGACGAGACCTACAGGGATATAGTCCTGAAGTCCCACCTCCAGTCTGGCAGCACCCTTGTTGCCATGAAGGAGAGAGGTCACGTGACAGGAGAGCATCACCCTGGTGTGGCAGGAAGTGCTCCTGTAAATAAGACCAGTCCTCCAGGTGATGTAAACCCTCTCGCACCGAGGAAGTTTCTCCAGGGCCATGTGCCTATGAGGGAAGGGTTAGGACAGCCGTTATATTTGGTGATTCGATCATTAGGCATGTAGATAGCTGGGTGGCTGGTGGACGTGAGGATCGCCTGGTAACATGTCTGCCTGGTACGAAGGTAGCGGACCTCACACGCCACCTAGATAAGGTCTTAGATAGTGCTGGGGAGGAGTCTGCTGTCTTGGTACATGTCGGTACCAATGACATAGGAAAATGTGGTAGGGAGGATATGGAGGCAAAATTTAGGCTTTTAGGTAAGAAGTTGAAATCCAGAACTTCCATGGTAGCATTCTCTGAAATGCTTCCTGTTCCACGCGCAGGACCCAAAAGGCAGGCAGAACTCCGGAATCTCAATGTGTGGATGAGACAATGGTGCAGAGATGAGAGTTTTATTTATTTATTTATTTACTTCTCTTATATGCCGCGCTATTAAAATCAGTGTGGTTTACAATTGAACAGAAAACATACTGCAATGTCACACGACAATTGAGTTTTTACATTGAATATGGACGAGATAACCTGGAGGTAACAGGGGTAACTAATTACAGAGTAATTATTCATGGAGTATGGTGAGGAATTATACATATAGTATGGTGAGAAATTTTGGATTTGTTAGGAACTGGGAAACATTCTGGGGAAAGGAGGGGCTCTTCCGAAGGGATAGGCTTCACCTTAACCGGGATGGAACCAGGCTGCTGGCATTAACCTTTAAAAAGGAGATAGAGCATCTTTTAAACTAGATATTAGGGGAAAGCCGACAGTCGCCCAAGAGCGGATGGTTCAGAAGAATGTATCCTTGAAGGATACTACCAAAAGCAGAGAGGTTCCACAAAAGAGTAAAGTAGCCCAAATGCCCTCAAGTATGGAGCAGACAGAGCTTAAAGATCCCAATTTACCCATGTCTAACAATAGCCAAATTAACTTGAATAAAATACATTCTCTAAAATGCTTGTATGCAAATGCTAGAAGTCTAAAGAATAAGATGGGAGAGTTAGAATATATAGCACTAAATGAAAGGTTAGATATGATTGGAATATCAGAGACATGGTGGAAGGAGGACAACCAGTGGGACACTGTGATACCTTGGTTCAAACTATATCGTAATGATAGAGCTGATCAAATTGGTGGAGGGGTTGCGCTCTATGTTAGAGAGGGCATTGACTCAGAAAGGATTAAAGTTTTGCAGGAAACAAAATCTGCTGTAGAATCTATATGGACTGAAATTCCATATAAAAGGGGGAAGGCTATGGCAGTGGGGGTGTACTATCGAGCACCTGGCCAGAATGACCAAATGGATGATGAAATGCTCAAAGAAATGAAGGAAGCTAACAAAAGTTACAGCACAGTAATAATAATGGGTGATTTCAATTACCCCGGTATCGACTGGGTCAGTGTCACATCAGGACATGCTAGGGAGATAAAGTTCCTAGATGAAATAAATGACTGCTTCTTGGAGCAGCTGGTTCATGAACCGACCAGAGGGGAAGCAATATTAGACCTAGTCCTTAGTGGAACACCAGATCTAGTGCAAGAGATAAGGGTGTTGGGGCCACTTGGCAATAGTGATCATAGCATGATCGCCTTTGATTTAATTAGTGGAGGAGGGATAGTAAGGAAATCCACAGTACTACCTTTTAACTTTCGAAAGGGAGACTATGATAAAATGAGGAAAACAGTTAAAAAAAAACTAAAAGGAGCAGTTGCAAAGGTTAAAGACGTACATCAAGCTTGGGTGTTGTTGAAAAATACTATCTTGGAAGCCCAGACCAGCTGTATTCCACACTTTAGAAAAAGTGGAAGGAAGTCCAAAAAACTGCCAGCATGGTTTAAAGGTGAGGTCAGAGAGGCTGTTGTTGCCAAAAAAGCATCTTTCAGGAAATGGAAAAAAGAGCCAAACAATGAAACCTGGAAAGAGCACAAGCACTGGCAAGTCAAATGCAAGGCATTGATAAGGCAGGCAAAGAGAGAATTTGAGAAGAAGCTTGCTGCGGAAGCAAAAACGCGAAATAAAGACCTTTTCAAGTACATTTGTAGCAAAAAACCTGTGAGAGTCAGTTGGTCCATTAGATGATAAAGGGGTTAAAGGAGCACTAAGAGGCGACAAGGAGATAGCGGAGAGACTGAATGAATTCTTTGCTTCGGTCTTTACTGAGGAAGATGTAGGGATGTTACCCATGACTGAAGTGGTATTTAAAGGTGCGGAAGAATTGAAGGAAATATCGATACATCGGGAAGATGTCTTACAACTATTAGATAAACTGAAGAGTAGCAAATCACCTGGGACGGATGGTATACATCCAAGGGTGTTGAAAGAACTAAAATATGAGATTGCAGACCTGCTATCAGTAATCTGTGAACCATCATTAAAATCATCCCTAATACCTGAAAATTGGAGGATCGCCAATGTAACACCAATTTTTAAAAAGGGTTCCAGGGGTGATACGGGAAACTACAGACCGGTGAGCCTGACGTCAGTACCGGGAAAAATGGTAGAAACCATCATAAAGAATAAAATTACTTAGCATGTAGATAGTCACAACCTAATGGGAGACAGCCAACATGGCTTTAGACAAGGAAGATCTTGTCTTACTAATCTGTTATGTTTTTTTGAAGGAGCGAATAAACAGGTGGACAAAGGTGAGTCGGTTGATATTGTGTATCTGGACTTTCAGAAAGCCTTTGACAAGGTCCCTCATCAGAGACTTTTGGTAAAACTAAAGAGTCATGGGATAGGAGGCAGTGTACTATTGTGGATCAGAAACTGGTTAAAAGATAGAAAGCAGAGGGTAGGGCTAAATGGCCAATTTTCCCAATGGAGAAAGGTGAATAGTGGTGTACCCCAGGGATCTGTGCTGGGTCCGCTGCTTTTTGACATATTCATAAATGACCTGGAAAGTGGAATAACGAGTGAGGTTATCAAATTTGCAGATGACACAAAACTATTTAAAGTTGTTAAAACCCAAGAGGATTGTGAAAAATTGCAAGAGGATCTTGATAAATTGGAAGACTGGGCATCAAAATGGCAGATAAAATTTAATGTGGACAAGTGCAAGGTTATGCATCTAGGGAAGAACAACCCAAACTATGGTTACATGATGCAAGGTTCCACATTAGGAACCACCAACCAGGAAAAAGATTTAGACGTCATTGTGGATACCATGTTAAAACCCTCGGCCCAGTGTGCAGTGGCGGCTAAGAGAGCAAATAGAATGCTAGGTATGATAAGGAAAGGAATGGAAAATAAAACAAAAGATATTATTATGCCTCTATATCGTTCCACGGTGAGACCACACCTTGAATATTGTGTGCAATTCTGGTCGCCGTATCTTAAAAAGGATATAGCGATTTTAGAAAAGTTTCAGAGAAGAGCTACCAAAATGGTAAAGGGGATGGAAGGATACTCCTATGAAGAAAGGCTAAAAAGGTTAGTGCTCTTTAACCTGGAAAAGAGACGGCTGAGGGGAGATATGATAGAAGTCTATAAATTAATGAACGGAGTAGAACGGGTAAACGTAGATCGATTGTTTACGTTATCAGAATATAGAAAGACTAGGGGACATGCAATGAAGCTACAGGGTAAACTATTTAAGACTAATAAAAGTAAATATTTTTTCACTCAACGTGTAATCAAACTCTGGAATTTGTTACCGGAGGATGTAGTAAAGGCTGTTAGTGTAGCTGGGTTTAAAAAAGGTTTGGACAAGTTCCTGGAGGAAAGGTCTATAAACCATTATTTAGACATGACCGAAGATATCAATGCTTGACCCAGTACAAGCATTGTGGAACTTGTGTCTCTTGGGGAAACTGCTTGGTACATATGACCTAGATTGACCACTGTTGGAAACAGAATACTGGGCTTGATGGACCTTGGTCTGACCCAGTATGGCATATCTTATGTTCTTATGTTCTTATCAAAGACAGACATGTGCACATACGGTTAGTCACAGGATCACCATGTGCATGTCAGAGTTGATAAATACACACCCAGCAATATAGAGTCCTCATACTGTCCTGCCTCAAATTGTCTGAATAGTGCCGAGTGATGCAGGATATATGAGTCATGGGTGGACCCTGCAAACCTAGGGATCACATTCAGAATATGCATATTTGCATCACATACAACCTGAATATTCAGGGAATGGTAGTGTTTGCGGTTGCGGAACACTAACTCCCTGTCTCTGGGCGGGACCAGGGCAACATGTTTGCAATCAATAGCTCCCATCACGTGTGGTATCCTGGCAAATGCCTCAAAGGACTGGTTCAGGGTCCCCCATTGTTGCCTATTGTTGGGAATGGCAATGTAATTCCCCACCCGGCTGATCATTGCACACAGTACCTGGTGGAGACAGTGTAAGGTTGGGCGGCTCATGCCACCCACTGCGGCCACGATGACTGGAAAAATCCAGAGGCAAAGAAATGTAGGGCACCAAGGAGCTTGACCAAACCTGGTATGGCATGTGACCGACCAGTCAGGGGCTTGAGGTCAGGTCTTAGATCCTCATAGAGCTCCCTAATAGCCCCCCTGCTCAGGCGGTAGAGGTAGATGACCTGGTCCTCATGCATGCCCTGGAGCTGGGCCCTGGACCTGTAGAGGCAAGGCTGGTGAGCCTGCAACTCTGCATACCTCCTGCGCCGTGCCGGCACAGCCCCTGCCTGCCCTGCCCCCACAGCTGCAGGTCTGTGTTGCAGCGGGACTAAACCCATGCCCTGTGCCTCAGCCTCATGGACACCATCTCCCCCATCAGGCACCGCAGCCCCTGATCACCTCCCACTGCATAGGCAGCAACCACAAAGCCCGCCATAAACTCCTCCCCCTTAACTCCTCAAACTCACTCAAACTCAGACACTCACCTCACCCACCAGTCACCATCCCAGCCACACAACTCCACCAGCACTCACCAACCCAGCCACTCTCCACACCAAACCTTCATCTGACACTTCCCTTGCTTCACCAACAACCAACACTGCACGCCTCGTCTCAATCACCTACACAAACCCCTCAGCGTGTACCACGTGTGCTTGTGTATTTATGTGTTATTTTATGTGTGCATGTGTATTTGTGTGTTTTTTTACATGTGTGCATCCTTGCGTGCATTGCGCATGGGCAGTGGTACAAGCGTGGAGGCTGTATGCATTGCACACATGCAGGGGTGATGCGGAAGGTGCATGGACAGGGACACCATGTTGCACAGGCACTCCATGTGTGAGCATGAGAGGTTCACATGTGCTGCATGCCGTTACGCGCATGCGGCCAGCCTTACGTCACATGCATGGACCGGCACTCGCCACATGGGTCCCGGGCACACAATGTGTGCAGCCTCCACGCTCACACCGCTGTGCATGCACAACGCACACAAGAACACGCACATGTAAAAAAACACATAAATACACATGCACACATGGTACACGCTGAGGGGTTTGTGCAGGTGACGGAGAAAGAAGGTGAGTTGTAGAGCAGGCGAGTGTGAGATCAGGATTATAGCAGGTGAGGAGAGGTTGTTGCGGAGCAGGCGAGAGAGAATGAGAGGAGGGGAGGCTAGGAGCAGGAGAGAGAGACAGGAGGTGATCTGAGGAGCAGATGCAAGGGAGAGGTGGGGAGGTGAGGTGAGGTGCAGGTGTGAGGTGGAGCAGCGGAGCCGAGGGGCAGGGGAGGGGGGAGTAGGCGAAGAACAGGAGGGGTGAAGATGTGTAACAGGGAGGGAGAGGGCACAGAGGGCAGTGAGATGGAGCTGCAGGACATGGCAGGGGTGGAGGAGGGTGAGACACATGTTCAGCGGGACCCAGAGCCGCCAGGGAGAGGTGGGCCTGTGGTGGTGGCTGCAGGCCCATCGTGTGTGTCACAGCCAATCCAGGGGCCACCCACCCCCAAACGTAGGCGTATACCGGTGCCAACCGAGGACCGGAGGAGGGCTGTTAGATTCAGCCAGCAGGAAAACAACATCCTGCTGGCCAGTGTTTTGGAGCAGTATGAGGTGCTCTACAGCCTGCTGAGCACAAGCACCACTGTGGGCACACGGATACATGTGTGGGAGGAGATCCAGGAGGCCATAGCCCAGGCAGGGGGGCAACCAGGGACAAGGATAGCCTTAGGAAAAGGTTTAATGATATTAAGCGTGGTGTCCATGCACACATGGTGGCGGAGAGGTGACATGCCATGGGCACCGGAGGGGGTGGTCCCTTTGCCCCAACCCTAATACCCCTGGAGCAGGAACTCACAGACCATCTTAGACCCATCTACCTGCGTGGACTGCCTGAAGTGCTGGACACCGCCCATCCACAGGCAGATAGTTCAGAGATATGTTACACATGTACAACTCATGGCCCAGTACATGCCAGCCATTTGTGGGGTCTGACCATGTGCCTAGCCGTCAGTGCTCCCTGGTGCCCCTGTGATGTACCACACTGCTGTGTGTACCACCAGCTATGGATACATGCTTGCTGCCTGTCATGTGTAGGCAGTCTATCTGATGCACCATGCTCGTAGGGGAATAGGGGGGATGGCCAGCAGCAGGTATGTGGCAGGGACGATAAGATGGACTGCGGTACCTAGGAGCTACCCAGGGGAATAGCTGGTGAGGCCAAGACAGGTGGATGTTGGTCTGGAGGGGGAGCAGCGGCTCACTACTGGCAACTGGGGTCCACATATCCAGCAAAACATGGCTGTGTAGGTACAGGGTGGGTGTGACATGTACCTGGGGCTGCTTGCACAACAGCCACAGTCCTGGATGTCATAGAGCACTGCACAGTTGTACAGAACCGGGGGGGGGGGGCAGTCCTCCAGCCATACAGAGTGCCACCCCCTCTTGACTAGGCATGAGTGGGCCGGATGACCGTACATACAAGGGCACACAACACCCTCCACCCCATGAACCCAGCACATGCAGCAGCTATTCGTACATAGCATATAGGTCACACAGAACAGCATACATCTGCAGCCAGGCACACACCACTATATGATAGGGGGACACAGACAGGAGGGACATACAACTAGGCCAGAAAACATTGACCTGGGGGGATCCACACACACCACCTATAACAGCTATGACGTGTGTATAAGATTACCTGTCCAAAGACATATCCCAGACCAGTGACAGAGGAAGGGCTATCACACTGTGATGGCAAGGTAGACACAAACAAACCACAATGACCACATCACAAGATGTCTAACACATCACACTCTGTCATTGTCCAACATACAGTGTGGATCCCCCACCCACCCTCACAAGACATTGGGGTGCAGATTGCCACAGCCATACCAACTGCACTTAGCCAAGACCCCACACCACCTGGGGCCTTCATCTATACAGGTAATGCAGTAACACAGACACATTCCCATGACCCCCACCCATGGTGCAACCACATGCCCAGCATCACTCCACCCATCTCCTGAAATAACCCATCACACACACCGAGTATGTGATAGCTGTCCACACACACCACACAGTGGCTACCAAAGCGGCAGACCCCACACATGTCTGGCTTACCTGGTCGAATGCTGCAACACCTGCCATCCATACCACTCAAGCCAATGCATACACATCGCTCACACACACTGATAGGCCACAATCCCACTCAGGGCTCACACACGCACCCTGGCCACATGTAACGCTGAGCTCGCATCCGAGGTCACACGCACAGTGCATACCTAGTGCTGCATATAGTGGGGCCGCCAGTCTCAGCCCCATTCCCCCCAACATAAAAGCAAATGTGACACAGCTCCACCAGTGTGAGAGGCCGCCCCTCCCCACCCCTGTCAGGTACAGCAAACTGTATGCACATGTGCTGTCCCCATTGTAGGTGCAGGTACAGCAGGTACAGGTATATACCATATTGCTGTTGGCGGGGATGTACTACACAGATGTTTATGTTTATGTTTATGTTTATTAAAACTTTATATACCGCCCAATACAATTAGCATCTGGGCGGTTCACAATACATAAAATCAATTAAAATTTTTTAAAAAGAGAGAGCTGCGAAAAAGAGCCAGAAAAGGAACGCCATAAAATTAGAGAAAAGGGATAGATACAGAGAACAGATTGGGGGGGATAGAAATGGGAAACAGAAGGGAGAGAGAAGGGGAGGACAACAAAAGAAAACCTGGGAGAAGGCAGAGAGATGGTTGAGGCACAGCAGGACACGGCAGGGCAGCAGACAGCAAAAGCACAGGCAGCAACAATGCAACACAAGTAGGGAGGCAGCAGCAGGCAGGACGCCGCACCAGGGATGTTTTTAAGCAGGTGGGGTCTCAAGACGCAGGCGCGTGGAGCGCGTCCGCGTCACTTCCGGCTCCTTGGAGATGGCAACCAATCAGGAGGCAAGGAGGGGAGGTACCTCGAATGTTGGTCTCAAACACAGATGCATTGACATCAATGTCAAAGTTCACCCGGTCCTGCAGCACACTGACAACTCTCTGAAACTCTGAGACATTGCCCAAAATTAGCAGAGTGTCCAGTGCATCAATCAAGGTTAGAGAAAAACACTCAAGCGCCAGAAGCCCACGTTAGGAGGAACGGCTTTCCGGAAGTTAAAACATGTGACCCGGATGTTGCTCCTCATTTTGTCTGTACACACGCGCAGAGGCAGCACCGCCTTCTTTGTAGATATCTGACCTGTGCTAACTCATCCTTTCTGTGTACCCTGTTCTAACACCCAGGTGACATCCAGACCATGGAGGCATATGAGGAGGGGGATGTGCTGGCGCCAGAGGATGCCGAGAGGCCAGAGGCCGGCAAGTCCGGGGACGCAGATAGCATGGCGGAGAGACCCCAGGAAACATTGTGCTGCCCAAGGTAGAGGACAGGGCAGCGGATGCCAATGCACAAGTGGGGGCCAGTAGCATAAGCACATGGGCTGTGGAGGACGCAGAGTCAGAGGGGAGTCACCACACAATGCAGGCGCCGGGGAAATCACGCACTCAACACACCAGCATGGATATCATTCTTGCAGAGCTGCGGGCTCATACTGCCTCAGCAAAGTATGATGCAGAAGGTGGGTAACAGAATACACAACAAGCCCCCTGGGGGTTGACATAACATCCACAATGACATTCCATGTGCCCCCTAATATTATGACACCATAGCATATAGTTCTGTATTTGTAGTGGGGATGTGTGCCATGTGCACTCCCCCTCCCCCCTTGTAGCATGTGCCATCTGGTGTCATCATGCTTATGAGCTCATACATCCGCTTACTATTCACCACAAAATACCCCATGGAAGCTACAGTGGTACACACCTATCCCAGATCACCTATACAGTTTACCCACCGGACCCCTCTCCCTGGGTAGTGGTACGTAGCAAAGATAATCAGGGTACTCAGTACTGTGCATCAGGTTTAGAGTAAACAGTGCCCCCCAGATATCTATCTGTGTGCCATGAATCCCCACATTATCCAACCTATCCCATATGACCAGTGCACAGATACAGCAGTGACACAATGAAGTGCAACACAGTACCATGTGTCATATCTGTGATCTCCACGACCCCCAGCAGGATCATTTCCTGGTCTGTGGATGGATCATGGGACACACAGATGTAAACATGGTACTGTGTTGCTAGCCATCGCATACATGATTGGTCTGCGTACTGGTCTGTTGGGATACGCCGGACATGTGCATGAGTCTCGGTGGGGGGGTGCAACACATGTCTCACACATTACCTTGTGTCTCACCCACAGCCACTCGTCAGGTTCTGATGGGCATTCAGGAGGAGATGAGCCAGATGCGTGCCACAGCTGAGGTGATGGCAGCGGCGCTACTGGGGATTGCAGATGCTCAAGAGGCCACGGCTGGGCATTCCCAGCAGCCAGCCCCCACCCCAGAGGCAGCACCAGTGGAACCAGAACAGCAGCATTGCTTGGGCCATGGTCGCTGTGGACGTGGGTGGCCACACAGGTCTTGATTGCGGGGAACAAGTCACTGTGTGCCAATAAAGATGACTAAACCTGATTATACCTATGTACCCATTTCCGGTGTTTGCCACTGTACTCCCCTGAGTACCCTGTTCCCCATATTGTCACCATGGTCACATGTGCCTCCCCATTTCCCTTAGGGGTGTGGTGTATGCACTACCACCAATCAACACACAAACCTTATGCCATGCCCTGTGTGCCATGAACCATGCCATGTGTCCACCCTTCTACCTATGTTTGGGGTATACCCTACCTCTCCAGTTAAGCAGTAATAATTTTATGGTGGTACATGTATGTTTTACGGATTGGTCACTCTCTCACACCCCATATCCTCTCCATTGCTCCACCCACATGTGTGCTATTCCCTCTGACGCACACCAGGGCCTACGTGGCTGTTTAGCTGTAGATGTTTGTGTAAGACACAGGCAGACATAGGTAACTAGCTACAGTCAGTTGTTCACTCTCTCCCTGCGCCAGTAGTGAGCCGCTGCTCCCCCTCCAGACCAACATCCACCTGTCTTGGCCTCACCAGCTATTCCCCTGGGTAGCTCTTAGGTACCGCAGTCCATCTTATCGTCCCTGCCACATACCTGCTGCTGGCCATCCCCCCTATTCCCCTACGAGCATGGTGCATCAGATAGGCTGCCTACACATGACAGGCAGCAAGCATGTGTCCATAGCTGGTGGTACACACAGCAGTGTGGTACATCACAGGGGCACCAGGGAGCACTGACCGCTAGGCACTTGGTCAGACCCCACAAATGAGTGTCCCATGCTCACTTCAACAGTCTGTCTATAAGGAAAACACGTGACCAGTGTGACATATAACAAAACCTGTGTATTTACATATATGGCTGATATTTATAGGTAGACCCATGCTGTGGCTTGAGTGACACGAAACCACAGGGCATGTATGTGGCCGCCACTCTGCCCCTCAGACACTCCGGGGCCACCCATCAGGGGATGGCTGCCGAGATGGCTGCCGAGATGCACCCTCCATACCAGCTGCATGCTGCATGTGCATCTCGGCAGCCAGCCACTGAATATCGCTTGCAAGCCACTGCATGGTGCGGTCCTGTGCCCGCTGCCATTGCAGCACACCAAGCACTGCCACAGACAGATCCCGGACACACCTGCCACAACATCCACCCCAGGTGCCCGGAGTCTGTGTGGTGGCGTGTGCGTGGGCCCTGCCTGTGGCACGTGGTGGTGTCACTGCACCCACAGGGCCACCCACTCCCCCCCTCCACCGCCCTGACACCTCCCCCCAACCTCGCCCTCCCCCCTCCACACTCTCCTCCTCCTTCTCCTCCTCCTCCTCTTCCACCTCCTCCTGCATTTCATCCTCCCACCCACCCACCCACCAGTGCACCAGAGCGACCCTCACCTTCCCGTCCCTCCCGCCCCACACCACCCTCCACCCACTCCATTTCTGCAAAGTCATCCTCCGGCTCTGCCCCCTCCTTCTCCTCCTCCTCCATTGGCTGGGCTGGAGCTGTAGGCCCTGTTGTGTGTGTCCCGGATGTGGATGCCCGTTCCCTGGCAGCAGCAGCCTCTATTGGGGAAGACAGTCATTAGGACACCATCATGCCATTCCCACACCACATAAACATTGTGTGGCCACACACAGGCTGTTGGCCCACTGTGACATGCAGTACATCCCTGCAGTGGCCGCAACACTCACCGTCATGTGCCTGTTGTGCCTTCCTTTGTAGGCGTTCCAGGACATCTGGGCAGTGCAGCTGCAACTCCTTTCCCTTCTTCCAAAGGTCCTCCACCTGGGGGGAATGCAATGGGTGGGAACATCAGGGGGAGGATATCTCTGATGGGTGGCCATCGCATATCACACATCACTGCAGGCAGCTGAGTGTTGCTGCTGCTCTGGCCAGTGGGTCCTCTACGACCTGTTGGCAGCGCCGCATGCATGTGTGGCTGTGGGTCTGCCCATGTGTGGGGTGCCAGCTACATGTACTGTATGCTACCCCCTGGCCCCCTTACCCTGTTCCCACACCCTCCTTGCATGACATGGGTGCATCATGCCATGTGTGTGGTGGTCATGTTGGTCTCCAAAAGTGGGATTTCCAAACTCCCTGTATGCTGCGGCAGACACCTGTGTATTTGGCTTACCCACACACATCAGCCGACATACCCACTGTGGCACCATGAGCTCTCTAAGAAACATGTGCGATGTGTTCTGATGTCGCCCGGTGTTTGGGTGGGCCAGGCACATCAGCAGGGGCCACTACCATGACATCAGACCTACAACTCTACCTCTGTGGTCAGGACTTAGGCCTCCTGTGAATATGGAAGTTGTGGCCAAATGCAGCCGTAGCATGCACAGAGCCACCTAGCTGAGCTATAGACCTATGTTATCCAGTCTAGGCCCTCCCAGGGGTCTAGCAGATCAGTGACACCCCAACAGCTGCAGGTACGCTGACACCTGCAGCTTTAGCAGACCTCTGTGATCAGGTGTGGGTCTCCTGGTGTTTGGTGTCAGCAGTGCAGCAACAACAGATGCAGGTACCCTGACACCAGGATGTCAAACAGACCACAGCAATGAAGTCTGGCTCTCCTGGGGGTAGGGTGGATGTAAGCACCTGAACTGTAGCACCTACCATACCAACAGGATGTATAACTGACCTCTGTAGTCAGGTCTTGGCCTCCTGGGGGTAGGGTGGATATAAACACATGAACAGCAGCAAGTACCGTACCAACAGGATGCATTAACTGACCTCTGTAATCAGATCAAGGCCTCCTGGGGGTAGGGTGGATTGTGTAGTCAGGTCTTGGCCTCCTGGGGGTAGGGTGGATATAAACACATGAACAGCAGCAAGTACTGTACCAACAGGATGCATAACTGACCTCTGTAATCAGAACAAGGCCTCCTGGGGGTAGGGTGGATTTAACACATGAACAGCAGCAACTTCCATACCTGCAGGATTTAAGCCTGACCTCTGTGAGCAGGTCATGGCCTCATGGGGATAAGGCATACTTGCACACAGCAGCATCCACACCTACTTTCAGCACTGCCTGCACTTACCTCACGTGGGTGGTCAGCAATCCAATTAAAGTACCTAGTGATGCGGCGCCATGCCCTCCTGACGTGGTAGAGGTCTTGCCTTCTGGATGATCCAGGAAATAACTTGGTCTGCTTTGTGCAGATCAGGCACGTGAGCACTTTTAAATCACGCCTGGTGAAGGCTGGCTGACGTGAGTGCCTCTCCATATTCACGGAAGTGACTGAGTTACTGGCGCATGCGCGATGCCGCTCATGGCGCGTATGGCACACACGCTGCACATGCGCGGTGGCACGCTAACGCGCGTTAAACCTAAGTTCATGCCAGCGGAATGCTAGAATGAATAAAGATGTAGCCTACTGGTTACTGCAATGACTGTGGAGGCAGAGGTCATGGGTTCAATTCCACAGTGGTGTTATGTAATAAGGCTGTCTGAGGCATTTCCTTTTTTAATTTAAATTAGTGCTGCCAGCAAAAACACCCACAGTTCCATAACCTAAGGTGCACTATAAGGCACTCCATAGGGCACATTATAAAGTGCAGTTTGCCAAGGCACCTTATAATGTGTCCTATAGAGCGCTTTATAGGGAACATTAGATAGCACCTCCCTGGCTAGCTACAGAAAGACTGCAGGTCACAACACAAACTGTCTGCTGTGGTTACCAGGATAGAGTAAACCCACCCGTACCCATGATGCACTGCACATGCAGTTCAGCAGTCTACAGCTGATCACAAGATGGGGTATGCACCCCCACAGCACCTCGGCCTGGTAGGGGCAACTGACCATGTGTCTTACTGGCACAGAGTAGCTACAGACCGTGACATTGTGCGGGTCCTGTGCTCACCCTGAGGGTCAAGTGGGGCGCCCAGCACCAGGTCCGCAGCACCTGGCTTGCCTGAGATAGGCTATGCTGCAAGTTTTCATTATTACCAGTATGTGATAGGTAGTTCTTGCAGACATGCCTAGGCTACACCTGTGTCCATCTCTATTTCCCAGTCACATCCAGCCCTTGTGGACTATGATGCACCATGGTCACATGTTATAAGGGGAGGGGAGGTTTGGACCCAAAAATGGCTTATGTAGCGCCTGCCAACCAGCCCTCTATGGCTCAGGGTGAGGGAACAGGATCTCCCACCAACAGATCCACATTCTATATCTCTAAAATGGTGGCAGTAGAGGCGACTATCAAACCCAGTCCTGCTGGGGAACAGGTACCCTACAGGGCAGTCAATGCAGATCTGTACGCATCAGATAAGGCAATGGCAGACAGACAGATGGAATGTTGGATAAAGCTCAGCTGCCCCCACCACTAGCTGACATTCACCAGCAGTGGGCACAGTCAGTCTCTACCTGCTGCACCCTGCAAGATGTTCCAGTCATACACATACTAACTGCAGACAGTCTGCTAGCTAGTATATGTTCCTGGAGAAACTGTGCATACCCAAAAATGGGATGTGAGCACACACACCAAACAGATATGTCAGTGATTGGGCACCAGAAAAAAAAAACCCCAATAAATATCACCTGAGAGAAATAGCATATAGCACTATGGGAGAACCTAGCCATGCCATGGTCAATGCTCAGTCAGGGTGAGAGTGTCCTCCCAGCATGACATGTGGCCACCCTGCCAGTGCAGGTGGTGCTCGGCCACTACAATGTCCCAGCCATTGCCCTATGCCCTGTCAGATGCACCCTGACCAGACCACCCTGTCCGGCTCATACCCACAGTACCTTGCTCCTCATTATGCACATTGGCAGGCTAACACTGGAAACAGTGCAAGCAGTGTGGGCTCAGAAAGGTGTAGGCAGCCACAACACACTGGATAGACAGACACACACTCCCACATCTATGCCAGCATTGTGCAAATATAGAGGTTTTTGGCAGCCCAGGCCACCACACCAGTCCTGGTCACAATGCAGGCATGGCTATGGTACGCAATACTATTGGGGTCACTCCCCGGGGTGGTAAACACTGTCAGAAACCCAAACAGAAACACACTCCACAGATATCAGAAAGGTTGCTATGATGCAACTCTGTCAACAAGTTATGTTTAACTTAGGATTTGTTATCTGCCATTAATCATAGCAACCTTTTGATATATGTGTAACGTGTTCCCAAGTTAAGGGTGGCATTGCTAAGGTCTGCAAGTGGGAATGTATTGGGAGATGCTGCTCCGTGCAGGGCCCAACAGCCTGACTTTCCATGAGGCTTTGTATAGTGGAGCCTGTGGGTGTGGCTGTTTATGCCCCTGTTGGCTGCTGCTCTAGGGCTGAGTTTCCCTACTCCGGTCCTGGTGGGCCAAACATTGTTCAGGTTTTCATGCTGTCCCTAATGAATATGCATGATAAACATTTGCATACAATGGGTGCGTGGCATACAATTGCAGCACAGGCATATTTATTAGGGACAGCATGACATCTGAATGGTGTTTGGCCCTCCAGGACTGCATTTGGGAAACTCTGCTCTAGGAATTGCACGTTTATGGTGTCTGGGCCCTGTAGGGTAAAATATAAGAATTTATGGATTGTTTATTTAATCTGCAATAACAGTTCCGTCTTTATTACCATGGTTTAGTGCTGGGTAAAATATGGGGGCATGGTTTTCAGGAGCCACAACTGGGGCTTGAACCTGTGACTTTCTGACCCTGAACACACTGGCTGTGGGTACTGCACCAAACTGTTGTCACAGAGGCAGATTATTTCCTGGGGCTACCATTAGTGTTCATTGGACAGACCTTGTCTGTTGCACCACACGGCACCCACCTAAACAGGGCTTGGCCTTGGTCTGCTGTGAGCAGATGCCACTGCCCCCTCCACCACCAGCACCCTTCCGCCACCATGCTGAAATGCCCTTATAACAGTGGTGCTGGTGGTGCGCAGTCCCAGGCCATCCAGTGTGCCAGTAGGCAGCTGCCTATGGTGAGGGTTCTCGTGTAGGGGTGCCAACATGGACATGCGCACTTCCCCCCAGCACGGCCTGCCAATTTTCTGTGCCCTTGGGGGTACCTGCTGGGTAATATCCCCTGTGACACTATGGGACACATACTCGTGCCCATGTTGGACCCTCGTCAGTTGCTGTCTTGCTGCTTTACAGTTTCGGCATTCCTATGTGCCACCTAGGCATCTGCCTAGTCTGCACTGTGCCCCAGCTGGACCACAGCATAACAAACCTGCCCAATTTAAAGGAGAAAACCCTGCTCACCGCTATTTCAATGTGGGATCATTCACTTTGTAAGGGGACAGAACATAGCCCCTTCCAAACATGATATCTTCCTTTTTACTCTTTGTCAGTAGTGTTGCTTTATGTTTATCATTAGTAGCACTATTGGCCAGCTTAGTTATGGGGATTTGAAATGTGGTTCTGGTCATTTAATATGTTTGTTTGCCTTTTTGTTTCGTGCACATGTATCACTACTATCACTTTTCTGGGTTTCCCTGGCGCTAATTTTCAGAGCTTCATTTCATGGCATTAGTGTGCATGGGACCTCTCCCCGCCCACTCTCCGCCCATTGACCCCTCATCTCCGCCCCTGGGGAGCCTTACTCTGCCCTCTGGGGAGCCTTCCTCCACCCTCTGCGCACCTTAACGCCGCTGCAGACATTATCTCGTGATACGTGACGTTCTCGCACGGTAAAGCACCATTACCACGCGATAACATCACATTTCGCGTGATATCATCACAGCTGCGACGTTAGCACCGTTTAGTAAACATACCCCTAAGTATATAGTAGTAAGGCGGGACGTTGGATTGGTTTCGGCCAGCTATGCTTCTGTTGTGGTTGTGATTTACTCTGTTACAAGTTTGGTAATGTATAATTAAATATATATGCAATAAAACTCAATAAAGATACTAAAAGAAAAAAAAGAAGTTACAATTTGAACACCAAGGGGCATGTTTACTAAAGAAATTTATAGAAATAAATGGGCAGTGGCAGCACTTAATGCACATTAACTTTACTTAACACCTGTTGACCTTTAGTAAGCAAGCCCCCAAGTGAACCAATGCCCAACCATAAGGTTTAAATGTTGACTGCATATCAAGCTGTACTAAGTATTTTAACAGTTGGACAGTAGGAATCCAGCAATATCCTCCATCAAGAATTTGAGTTAGATCAATTCACTGAGGATCAATGATATGACAAAATTGTTTTTGGTCAGCCACGCTCTAACCTTCTTCATACAGCTAGCTGGCTCAGCAACAGGAAACCCTTGATCAATATTAAATGGCAAAAATATCAAAATGTTTTGCTATATACTGTATAGAGCAGACTTCAGGATCATATAAAATAGGTACATGTAAATATTAAACAATGCTGTGGAAAGCACTGAGCCCTAACACATATTAAGAAATTATTAATATGAATGTGTGACATGAACCACAAAAGATCAAAAATCCAGAAAAAGATCAAACAAATCAAAAATGAACCAAAATATTTGCTCTGTGCACATCCCTACACTCTGGCTTTCAGACTCTTATGAATATGCGTGATTTGCATAATACATTTTAATGCACTGCCTTCATTGTATGCAAATCTCAATATAGATTGAAAATAGGTGTCCTGAAACCCCAGTTATTTGGGTGTGTCCCACTGCATCAGCATATTGTCTGTAGTGGTACCTTTTTCTGTGAACCATAGAGAAGATATATCCCTGTCCCAATATCTGCTTTTACGGAGTGGAGTGGAGGAGTGGCCTAGTGGTTGGGGCAAGGTACTTCGGGCCGGAAGGTCGGGGGTTCAAATCCCACTAGAGGACAGCAACCTTGGGCCGGAAGGACTGGGGTTTCTAGTCCCACAGGTGCTCCTTGTGGTCTTGGGCAAGCCACTTAACCCTCCATGGCCCATGTTCCCTGTAAAATAGTTATCTCCAAGTTATAATGCCCTGTTCAATGTAATCTCAGTTTGTTCAATGTAAACCGCACTGATGCAGAATAGCACGGTATATAAGAGAATGTAAATAAATAAAATAAAATAAAAGGGCCTCACATGTCTTGTTAAGATAATGGGGTATGTTTACTAAAACCCCGGTAAAGTGCGTGCCGCGGTAGTGTGCGTGTGCCATATAAGGAGTGGGCGTTCCTTGCTGAAGAAGAAAATCCGGAATTTACATATGCGTTAAGGTGCACGGCACCCTTGTGTGCCCCGCACATTAGCGCATCAGATAGCTGCGCGGGAGGCATATGTGGCACACTGATGGGCAAGCAGAGCCACAGCACAATGGTTAAAGCACTCACCAATGGTGCAGGGATCAGGGGTTCAATCCCCCACAGAGCCCAATAAAGATGACTGGCTGAGGTGTTAATTCAGGAGGCAGTGAAATAATGGGCAGCATAAGGCAGCATGCTAATGTTTTTGGAGGCATATTATACTGGGCGGCATAAGGTGGCGCGCTAATGTTTTTGGAGGCATATTATACTGGGCGGCATAAGGTGGCACGCAGATGGGCATAAGGCGGCGTGCCAATGTTTTGGAGGCATGGTAATACTGGGCGGCATAAGGCAGCACGCTGATGAGCAAACAGAAGAGCAGAACCACAGCACAATGGTTAAGGTACCTACTAATGGTGCAGGGATCAGGGGTTCAATCCCCCACAGTGCTCAATGAACAAGGTTGGCTGAGACAATGCACATTATGGGGAAGAGTGCTTTAGGGGGCATTTTAGTTTTATGTTAATTATCATTAATAGCAAACGCACTCTCAAAGCGTGTTAACATAAGGCGTCCTATAAGGCACATTTTAAAGTGCACTGTCCGCCATGGCACCCTAAAATGTCCCCTATAGGGCACCCTATATGTTGCATCACAGGATAATGTATAGTGCACCTGATATGGACGGGAACCATAAGGCGCCCTATAAAGCGCCCTCAGAGGCACCTTATGGGTACAGTACGCTGAGGGTGTTTCTGCTGGAATCAGAAATGTATATTTAAAAAAAGATAATGCTTTGGGCAACCCTATCAAATAACCCAACTGTGGGTTTGAACCCATGACCTCTGGCTGCACAGGCAGTGATGCAACCATTGGGCTACAGCTCATAGCAAGTCCCTGACTGGCTGCAGAGAGCCTGCACGTCACCACACAGACAGTCTGCTGCAGTCACCAGGATAGGGTCAGCCCACCCATACCCATGATGCTCTGCACATGCAAATCAGCTGTCCACAGATGAACACAAGATGGGGAATGCACCCCCACAGCACCGCGGCCTGGTAGGGTGAAGTGACCGGGTACACCCCCACAGCACTTCGGCCTGGTAGGGGGTACTGACCATGTTTTTTACTGGCACAGGGTAGCTACACACTGTCACATTGTGCGGGTACTGTGCTCACCCTGAGTGTGCGATGAGGCGGCCAGGACCAGGTCCACAACACCTTCCATGGCTGAAAGAGGCCATGCAGGAGGTCCAAAGCAGTGTTAATGTATGAGATAGCTAGTTTCTGCACAAACACCTTGGATATCTCTGCCTGTTTCTAGTCAGGTGTAGCCCCCATGGACCCCTAGGTGGGCTATGCACCAACACCCCCCCCCCCCCCCCCAGGCCAAGGGTGGCAAACAGGGTCACCCATCAATAGATTCACATTCTACCTCTCTGCAAAGGTGATAGTAGAGGGGACCATCAACCCCAGTCCTGCTGAGGAACAGACACCCCACAAGGCAGTCAATGCAGCTCTATACACATCCATAACACAATAGCACACAGATATTAGGCCTGGATATGGTGAGCTGCACCCCACCACTATATGATATTCTTCTGCAGCAAATCATCAGCCACTGCACCCTGCTCCATCAAGACACATACCAGCTGCAAACAGTGTGCTAGTTCATCCACAGTGCATGTTCCCAGTGGAGATGCATGCACCCAGAACTGGGATGTCAGCATACACAGCAAGCAGAGAAAACAGTGACTGGGCCCCAAAAAGAAACCCATATCTATCACATGAGAGAAATACTATATAGCACTATGGGGGTGCCTAGCCATGCTGTGGTCACTGCACAGTCAGGGTGAGAGTGATCTCTCAGCAGGACATACTGAGGTCACCCTGTCTGTGTAGGTGGTGGCTGGGCACTAAAATGTCACGGTCAGTGCCCTATGCCCTGTGCAGATTCACCCTGGCCAGGCCACCCTGTCCTGCCTATACCCATGGTACCTTGCTCCTCATTATGCACATTGGCAGCCCAATACTGGCAACATTGCTGGCAGTGTGGGCTGTGGAAGGTGTTTGCAGCCACAACACACTGAATAGACAGACAGCCACCCCCACACCTATGCCAGCATTGTGCTACTATAGAGGAGTCCAGCAGCCATACCCACCACACCAGTCCTGGGCACAGTACAGGCATGGATATGGTACGCAATACTGTTGGGGGTCACTCCCCAGGGTGGTAAACACTGTCAGAGACCAGACCTGCAGCGCACACCGCAGACATCACAATGATTGTTATGGTGGAGATCAATGAGCAAAATGTGCTTAATGTAGGAATTGATATCTGCCAGTTATCATGGGCAACGTTTGATAGATGTGTACCATATACCCAGGTGTAGGGTGGCATTGCTAAGGTATGCAACTGCTAGTATTGGGAGATACAGGCAGGGCCCAATGTCCTGCCTCTCCAGGAGGCATTGGCCAATGGGGCCTGTGGGTGTGTGTGTGGGTGTGTCTGGCCCTGTTGGCTGCTGCTATATGGCAGATTGTCCCAACTCCAGTCCTGGTGTTCCAACCACTGTTCGGGTTTTCATGCTGTCCTTCATAAATATGCATGAGCTACATCAGCATACCATGGGGATGGTGCATAGATATGCAGCACAGACATCTGTATTAGAGGCAGCATGGATCCTGAATGGTGTGGGGCCCTCCAGGACTGCATTTGGGAGACTCTGCTCTAGGTAATGCGGCTGTTTATGGTGTCTGTGTTTGGTGTGGTAAAATATAGGCGTATGAACCATGCGTATGTTCTCAGCAATAAAGGTTTGTCCTTACTATCACGGTTTAGTTGTAGGAAAAATATGTGGACTGGATTGACAGGAGCCCCAGCTGGGATTTGAACCTGTGACCCTCTGGTCTTACAGGCACTGGCTGTGCCCGCTGCACCACACTGTGGCCACAGAGACAGTGCAGTCTCTGGAGATAGGAAACCTGGCCGCACGAGTCAGACACCCTGCTCTGCACAATTTTACTGTGGACTCGTTTACCTTGTATGGGGACAAAGGTGCAAATAAACCTCAAAAAAGACCTCCAAAAAAGGGGAAAAAAGAAAAAACAAGCTGGGCAACAGTGATATCAATGGGCAACCTGAAAAACACTCCCAGGAAAGCTCCATTAAAATGCAGTGCTTTTGAAAGAGTCTACGGAGCGTAGACCCTTCCAAAAATCATTTCTTTTTTTTGGAGGTTTCCTGGGAGTGTATTTTATGGTTGCCCATTAATATCACTGTTGCCCAGCTGGATTATAATTTATTTGGAATTTGTTGTGGTCATTTTCAATTTATATTTGCTATTTTGTTCTGTGCACATGTATCACACTGCTCACGTTTTGCAGGTTTCCCTGGTTTTGATGTACATTGCTAACGGAAATGGTTTTCTTCCCTTTAAATCGGCTCTAACGCGAGGTTTTCACTCGCGGTATTTTTTTGCCGAAATTCAGCCACGCAACTGTGCGGGGAGCCTCTCCCATCCCACTCTCCACCCATTGACCCCGTCCCTCTGCCCCTCGGGGGCCTTCCTCCGCCCTCCGTACGCCTTTCCCCGCCTCTATCGCACATCAGCGCACCGCACACTTGCGCGGGCCCGTTAGTGTGACGCGCACGTATGCGGAGCACTTAAGAGCACTTAAGTGCATTATTAGCGTACGCTACTGTGCGCCGCGCACGTGTACGCAGTTTAGTAAACATACCCCAATGTAGGAAAGAAGTAGACCCTCTTTTGGACAAAGGCAATCAGAACATGAATTTCTTCCATGTTTATTAAGGCTTGCTTGTAAGTAAAGAATGAAAAAATGAATACCATGAAACAAGAAAAGGTAGGAAAAATCAATTCAAAAGACAAAAAAGAATATTGAACTGGCAAGTACCTTCCTAAAGGATGAAGCTATAAAGAAATATCTAATTCCCAAATAAATTAATATATATTTTAATGCTAATAGGCAAGCTAAATCATCTATTACATATTTCATATCTTAAGGTCTTAGCTATATCCTCTAATATGCATATATTAGAATCTTAAGACTTAGGGGTATGTTTACTAAACTGTGGTAATGTCATTCGCGTTAGGTTCTGCAGTAAAGGTACAGATGCCTATATAAAGGCGTGGGTGTTGCATCGTTACAGCAAGCTGTAGCAGCTAACGTGCATTACAAGGTGCCTTAGACTAATGAGCGTTACAAGGCGCCTTGTAAGGCACCTTGCAAGGTGCCTTGTAAGGTGCCCAGTAAGGTACCATGTAAGGTGCCCTGTAAGGTGCCTCATAAGGCGCCCTATAGGGCCTCCTAGGCTAAGCACCATATTAGGCACCCTTGGACAAGGCACCACAGAAGGCACCCTGGGCTATGGAACCATAGGTTAAGGTGGCCTAACAAGGTTATGGTGTCCTAGGTTAGTGTGCCCTAGGGACTGCAAGGTGTCTCAGGATGACATGCATGACCTATGTGGAACAGAGACAGATGTAGCCCTAAGACTAGATAGAGCACTCAGGAAAGGCAATGAACAGGTGAGTGAAGGAGGGAGAGGTGGGAGCCGCTGGACCTGCCATATCTGCGGGCATCCCATGTGCCTGCCAGTACTGATGACAAACATGGTGGGGCAGCTGTACCACAGCACAGGGTGTTGGCAATGTAAAGTAGTGGAAAAACAGTTGGTGGCAGACGATGGGAATACGTGTCCCCCAGTGGAGGCGGAGGTGGCAGGATAGTTACAATTATGGGTGGACAGAGGAGTGGTGGTGCCATGCAGATCAGGCACAGGCGAGGCAAGCATGAAGAGGCGCAATGCAGGAAAGGGTAGCAGTGCATGACATGGGGTGGCAGCCTGCACTGGCAGACAGGACTCTACACAGCTGACAGATGCAGATAGACGGACCGAGGGAATGTTGGAAATTGTGGCGAGGGTATTATGGGCTGGAAGCACAGATCTGCAAAAAAATAGGACCTCTACAGGCATGCACACTATTTGAGTAGGACAGGCATGAGAGGAGGGAACAATGAGGAAATGAACACATGAACACTGCCAAGAATGACATTGTATTAACCAGTAGGCTATACCTCCATGGTGTATGTCACAGCAATGTCTGGGTACAGAAGGACTGCAGGTCACCGCACAAACTGTCTGCTCTGAGTGCCAGGATAGGGTAACCCCACCAGTACCCATGATGCAATGCACATGCAGAATAGCAGTCTACAGCTGATCAGCAAATGGGGTCTGCACCTCTCCGGTACCTCAGCTTGGAAAGATGAACTGACAGTGTGTGATACTGGCACAGAGTAGCTACAGACCATGCCATTGTGCAGGTTCTGTGTTCTCCCTGAGGGATAGGATGAGTGCCCAGCACTAGGTCCGCAGTACATGTGGTGCTAGAGATAGGTCCTGCTGTATATCCCCATCATTACCAGTGTGTGACAGGTGTTCCTTGCAGTACAGCCAAAGGTAATTTGGTGTCCATCTGTATCCTGCAGTCACATGTAGACCTGTGGGAGCAGACACCAGCCAGACTGGTGTATACCCTGTGTTAGGGTCTGGCTGACATGGGTTGCTGTTATCAGGGCAGAGGGGTTCCTAAAATTGCATGAGGTGTGTGTAGCAGTGCTTTTATAAGTTCACAGTGGTATATACTACATATCCCAAAGAGCCCACATCACCTTTTTTGTAAGTAAAGAACAGGTGCCCCTGCCACAGGGAAGCAACCTCCATCCTGTTTGCATGAGACAGCCCTCCAGGGTTGGTGAGCCAGAGCCATACCTATGATTGGGGGCAGTAGCAGACCAGCAGCAATGCTGGGGTTAGGTCTGGAAAACCCCCCACTGCTTCCAACCACTGTCCGCCAGGCACCAGCAGACTGCACCTTACCAGCGTTCTGACTATGCACAGTCTAACTGCAGATAGGCCACCAGCCAGTCTATAGTGCATGCTCACAAAGGAACTATGCAGCAAGCAGGCAACTCAGATGATTGGTACCCCAGCACTGGGGAACACAAATATAATCACTGAAGGCAGGTACTGTAGAGCACTATGTGGGAACTTAGACCTGCCATGGTCACTGCTCGGTCAGAGTGAGTGACCTCCCAGCATGCCATGCTGTGGCCACCCTGTCCATGCAGGTGGTGGTCAGGCACTACAGTGTCCCAGCCATTGCCCCACACCCTGTGAAGATGCATCCTGGCTAATCTGCCCTGTCCGGGCCATACCCAAAATACCGTGCTCCTCATTATGGTAACAGTGGGACATTTTGGGCCCAGTGAAGGGTGGACAGCCACAGAACAATGGATAGATAGACACACATGCTCACTTCTATTGCAGCATTGTGCAAAGATAGGGGTGGTTGGCAGCCCTGCCCGCCACACTGGTCCTGATCACAGTGCCGACATTGCTAAACTGTGCAGGGGGTAGTAGTAGTGCTCTGGTGATAACTTCACCTCAATGCTGGGGCCAACAGCCTGACTCTCCATGCATCTTTGGATTGTGGAGCCTGTGTGGGTGAGTGTTTGTACCCCTGTTCGCCGCTGCTTTGGGCTTTGCACATGTTGCTGTTGTATCTGCATTGTAGGGTAAAACATAGGGACATGCTCTGCAGGAAACAAAGCTGGAGCTTGAATCTGTGGCCCTCTGCTTCTGGACACACTGGCTGGGTGTACTGCATCACACTGTTGCCACAGATGCACAATAGTCCCTGGGGCTACCTGTACTTTTCCTCAGCCAGACTTTGTATGTTGCACTGCACACCACGTACTGATGCAGGGCATGGCCTAGGTCCACTGCAGGGAGATGGCACTGCCCCCTCCAGCACGGGCACACACCACCCTGCCAAGCTGACATGGGCATTTGCTGTCAGTGCTGGTAGTGCGCAGTCCCAGGCCTTCCACTGTGTAGGTAGGCGCCCGCCTAGGGAGCGGATCCCAGGGTGGGGGGCATACATGGACATCCTCACATCCCCCCCCTCCATCACTGCCTACCAATATTATGTCCCTTCCACATGCGGGCGGGATGGCTGGGGGATGTCAGGTCAGTGCCCTAGCAACTATTGGCTAGGGTGAACCAGGTAGATATAGCTTGATTGTGTTTGGCCTTGGTCAGCTGCTGTCTTGCTGATTTCCGGTTTCTATGTTCCTATGTGCCACCTAGGCGCCCGCCTGGTCCACCCTTTTCCCCAGCTGCCCATGCTACATGTCCCGCCTGTGGCCCCCTATGCCCCATTTGCATTATCGCCATAGTGGCCATTCATACTTTGGCACTATGGTGTTGCTGAAAATGGAGCACTACTATCACAATTCTTGGGCTCCCTGCCTAGGCTGTACATTGCTGACACTTAAATTGTTTCTCTCTCCTGCAAATGTGCATCTAACAGCAGGTTTTCATTCGCAATAGGATTCAGCCCTTCAGTTCAGCGCGTTAGTGTGAAAGGGGCCTCTCCCCGCCCACTCTCCGCCCATTGACCCCTTCTCTCCGCCCTCTCTCCACCTTCTGTGGTGTTTACCGTGGCCGGGGACGTTAACGATCGTTAAGTAACGATAACGCGCGTTAACGTTACTTAACGATCGTTAACGTTACATAACGCGCGGTATGTAACGTTACCGCAGTTTAGTAAACATACCCCTTATTATCTGTATAAAGTTTCTATCCAAAATTATTTATGCTAGATCAGCCTTCTGAGGTGGGTGTAGGAGATTTGGTTTCCTGGGGTCTGTTTTAGGTAGTCTGCTTCTACAATTTCTCTCCTGATTGTTTTTAAGGGAACCAGTTTTTATGTTTTGCAATGGTTCCCAAAGCATGGTTTCCAAAGTCTTTTGTCTGTAAACAACTGAACCAGTGATTTATAAGTACATGCAAACTCTCACCCTGGCTATGGAGTCAGCAAAATACATCCTGACCCTAGGGCCAGAGTGACCCTTGATCTCAAGGAAACATCAGGGTCACTGTGTACATGCACATTTCTCCAGGCCAAGACACAAAGGCCAAACTGTTATCCTGTTATAGGTAACTATGAATCATTCTGGCAAGAAAATAAAATAAACTTCTGCATAAACGAAGTAAAGAAAAACCATTATAGAGCTGAGCAGAAAACGTTTCTTTAAGCTAAAATTCCCTAAATGTTTGCACCAATTTCAAAATCTATTATATGAAGCATAAAAGGTTTGTAATGCATTTTCTTTGTGTTTGCAGTCATACAATAAAATGGAATTATCTGAGTTCTCAGTAAAGACATCAATATCTTTTAAAATGTATCTAGTCTGATTGAATGGCATCGTACTAGCCAGAACTAAATCAATAATGTGGGTGTGCCAGTAAAAAAGTTTTAATTTCATTTTTTGTTGCTTCATTTCAAAGGGAGAAGTGGTCTAGTGATTAGAACAAGGTACTTTAGGCTGGAGCACTGGGGGTTCAAGTCCCACCTGGGGACAGCAATCTCAAGCTGGAGGGACTGGGATTTCTAGTCCTATAGACACTCCTTGTGATCTTAACTTAACCCTCCGTTGCCCATGTTCCCTCTAAGTATTAGCATATGTGTCTCATATCAACCACTTTGACCAAGTGAAAAGCAGGATATAAATAAATTTCTTTCATTCTGTTTTTGCTTCCTGTGTTGTTTATTTCAGTTTGTTTCATTTATTATAAACTTAGGGCCTGCTATTTAAAAGCATTTATTTGGTTTGCAGCATCTGCTATCCAGATACTATAAGTGCTGCCTACTGTGCCCAGCCTCTGATTTTCAGCTGCATTATTCATATAACACTACCAAAAGTATTGATGACCTCCTTGGCACTGTCCGGAAAATATCTGGGGATGAAATAGGAAATTATGCAGATGGGATAGTTTTCAGCTTTGCTATCTGGAGAAGGATCCACATAACATAGAACACCAATGTGTCCTAAGTTATGCAAATGGATATTTGAATAATGGTGCTCAATATTAACGTTATACGATAGTGGTGATAGTTGGCAGCATTCTTGGATCTTCAGCACTGCTATCCAAAGAGCAGTCAGTGCTGAATATTCAGGTATATTTTAAACACCGTGGCAAGCTTTTAAATGGAACACTGACTGCAAAACCTAAATATTCCTCTCAAAATAAGCAGCAAAGGTGAATAGTTAAATCTAAATCCAAATGCAAAGCAAAAAGAAATAAAAACAAGAAAAAGGAAAGGAAGGAGCCTCCACTGGTGAAACCCCCTCCCCCCCCCCTACCACTGATATTTAAAATTTGAGGTGGTAGTATTGAAACTCTTACGATCAGCGTTTTTTTTAACACCAACCACCAGTTATCTAGTATCCGGATACTCAGCGCTCATTACCTGGATTATGGCTGGCCATTGGTTTAGTTTGCCTTATTATTTTGAGGGGGCAAAGGATAAGGAAGTCATACTGACAGTGGGGGCAGGGGTACCAGATCACCATTAGTGCCTGCAACTTCAGGGGGGCTATCACTTCCCCATGTATCCCCCAAACTACACCTTTGTGACTGGCACTGAATATCTGGATAATGAGTCAACCAGAAATATCTGGATAATGGTGATATTTAGCCAATAGCTGGATAGGCAATCAGTAATGCGCACAAGAAGTCGGCATTGGTTTGGAATGCTCTCCCAGAGAAACAGGAACTATGTGACTAAGTTGTATATTGGCCCTGACAGTATTTTGATGGCATCAAGGATGATTGTGGCTTTGGAAAAAGCCCCTGATGCCATCAAAATACTATCAGGAGCCAGTGCCCCAACAGACAGTGACTCCCTGGTGGCCTAGCAGCTCGATCCCCCCACGACAGTATTTTGATGGAATCAGGGGCATTCGCATCATCAAGAAAAGCCCCCGATGCCACCAAAATACTGTCGGGGTCGGTGCCCAACAGTGCCCAACAGTGACTCCCTTGTGGCCTAGCAGCCCCTGAACCCTCCACCTGACTTTAATAAAGTTAACCTGGTGATCTAGCTGTTCCTGAATCCCCCACCCCCACCCAACTTTTAAAAAGTTAACCTGGTGGTCTAGCAGCCCCTGAACCACCCACCCCCACCCAAATTTTAAAAAATTAACCTGGTGGTCTAACGGCCTCTGAATCCCCACCCCCCAACTCACTTAAAAAAAAAATTAACCTGGTGGTCTAGTGGCCCATGAACCCCCCCCCCCCCCCACCTAGTACCTTTCAAAGAGGGATCGCTGCCTATGCGCTCCCACTCTCGGTCCGTCATCTTGAAAAATGGCAGCATCTGGCCCCTCATGGTGCATCTCAAAAAATCTCAATGATAGAGGTGGTTGGAGTAATCAGTGACCTTAGAAACAAGTTCGTAACTAGGAAGAATTAAGTGTTTTTGCCTCTGACAATCAGAAAGAAGATAAAAGATCTTGAAGAAGAGGGCAGCATTGATGAAGCAGCATTGATTAATTGGATCAGTGGACCACTCACTTCCAGAAGATTAGGAAACAACAGTGAACACTCATTCAAAAACAACCAGAGTGGTGTGAGCTAGAGTCTACTAGACCCGGCCTAGAGTAAGTAATAAATGATAAGGAACTGTTGGATGAGTTCTCTTTTCTTAAGTCATTTGTTTCTGAAGAAAAAGTTCAAGAATGGAAAAAAACAGACACCATGGTTGATGAAAAAATGGGAGGAGGTGTTTGGACACCTCAAAAGTAATGAGGTACCATATAAAAATGTGTGCAGACTGGTTGAATTTTTTTTATCTTTGCCAGATTCCAATGCTCCAACTGAAAGCTGCTTTTCAATCATGAACAAAGGGGTATGTTTACTAAACTGCGGTAATGTCATTCGCGTTAGGTTCCACGGTAAAGGTACAGATGCCCATATAAAGGCGTGGGCGGGGCATAATTATGGCAAGCCGTCAGGTAACGCGCCTTATAAGGCAAGTTACAAGGCACCTTTATTATGCACGTTATAAGGCAAGTTACAAGGCACTCTTATTAGGCACAGTGCAAGGCACATTATAAGGCACGTTACAAGACACCTTTATTAGGCACAGTACAAGGCACTGTTATTAGGCACAGTACAAGGCACGTTATAAGGCACATTATAAGGCACCTTATTAGGCACAGTACAAGGCATGTGCCTTAACTTGCCTTGTACTGTGCCCAATAAGGTGCCTTGTAACATGCCTTGTAATGTGCCTAATTAGGAGCCTTATAACGCCTTATAAGGATTGCTAGCCACTGTGGTGAGGGTATTATGGGCTGGCAGCATGGATCTGCAAAGATATGACTGTCACAGGCAAGCAAAATATCTGCCTTGGACAGGAGGGAACAATGAGGAATCAAACCCATGACCTCCATCTAGAATGTCAGTGTACTAACCAGTAGGCTATACCTCTATAGCCTGTTGCACAGCAATGGCTGGGTACAGAAGGACTTCAGGTCACTGCAAAAACTGTCTGCTCTGTGTGCAGGATAGGGTAACCTCACCAGCACCCATGATGCATTGCACATGCAGAACAGCAGCCTACAGCTGACCACCAAATGGGGTCTGCACCTCTCCGGTACTGCAGCATGGTAAGACGGACTGACAGTGTGTGATACTGGCACAGAGTAGCTGCAGACCATGCCATTGTGCAGGTTCCATGTTCACCCTGAGGGATAGGATGGGCGCCCAGCACTAGGTCCACAGTACATGTGGTGCTAGAGATAGGGCTTGTTGCAGATCCCCAGCACTGCCAGTGTGTGACAGGTATTCCCCAGCAGTGCAATTGAAGGTATATCTGTTCCAGCTGTAGTCTGCAGTCACATGTGGGTCTGGACACCATCTAGATTAGTGTGTACCTAGTATTAAGGTCTGGCTGGGTATCTGTTATCAGGGCAGTGGGGTGTCTAAACTTGCATGAGAGTGATGTAGCACTGCCACTATGGGTCTAAGTGGTATGTGCTATATATCCCCACGGGGCCTCAATAACCCCTTTTGTAGATGAGGGTGTGGTGGGACAGGTGCCTGCAGAATGGCTGCAGTACCAGCAACCACAGCCCTGCTAGGCCAGTGCCATGCCTGTGACCATTGCAGACCAGCAGTGATGCTTGGGATAGGCAGGGGAAGGCTCAACTGCCCCATGCCATGGTCTGCCATTCATCAACAGACAGCACATTCAAACTGCACCTGCAGCATCCTACAAGGTGTTTCCACCATGCACAAGTGAACTGCAGACAGCCCACTAACCAGTCCATCGTGCATGTTCACAGGGGAAACCTGTGCACCCAGAGATGGGATGCATAGTACAGACACCAAGCAAGTATCTCTGTGATTGGGCTCCAGAACTGAGAACACAGAGGTATCACTTAAAACAAACAATTTGTGGCACTATGTGGGAACATAGACATGCCATGGTCACTGCTCGGTCAGAGTGAGAGTGACACCCCCCCCCCCCCCCGCATGACATGCTGTGGCCACCCTGTCCATGCAGGTGATAGTCGAGCACTACAGTGTCCCAGCCATTGCCCTCCACCCTGTGCAGATGCATCCTGGCCAATCTGCCCTGTCTGGGCCATACCCACAATACCTTGCTCCTCATTATGTACATTTGCAGGCTAACGCTGGAAGCAGTGTGAGCAATGTGGGCTCAGTGAGGTGTTGGCAGGCACAAAACAATGGAGAGACATACGCACACTCCCACACCTATCTCAGCATTGTGCAGAGATGGAGGTGGTTGACAACCCTACCCACTGCACTGGTCTTGATCACAGTGCTGACATTGCTAATCTGTGCAGGGGGTAGTAGTAGGGCTCTGGTGGTAACTGCAGCTCTGTGGATAGTGGAGCACTTGGGAGTGGGTGTCCGCACCCCTGTGCACCACTGCGTTGGGGTTTGCCCATGTTGTTGTTGTGGCTGCATTGTGGGCTAAAACTATGGGGAGATGCTCTGCAGGATCCACAGATGGGACCTGAACCTCTGACCCTCTGCTCATGGACATGCTGGCTTAGTGTCCTGAACCACACTGTTGCCACAGCAGCATAGTGGTTCCTGGGGCTACTCTTACGTTCCTCGGCCAGACGTCTTCTGTTGCACTGCACACCATGTACAGGGCATGGCCTAGGTCCACTGCAGGTGGGTGCCACTGCTCCCTCAAGCACAATCACCCACCCCCTCTTCCATGCCGCCATGACCATATGCTGTTGGTGCCGGTGGTGCGCCATCCCAGGCCATGCAGGGGGAAGGTAGGCGGCTGCCTAAGGTGTGGGTTCTGGGGTAGGGGTGACTACATGGATGTCCACGCTTTCCCAAGCACCGCCTGTCAATGTTATGCGCCCCTCGTGGTGTCTGCTGGGTAGTGTCTCCTGGATGGGACACTGTGGGCCACAGACTCATGGGCATGTCTGACCCTGTTCAGTTGCTGTCTTGCTGGTTTCCATTTTCTGCATTTCTATGTGCCACCTCGGCAACCACCTAGTCCACCCTGTGCCCCAGTAGCCCCTACTGTATGTCCCGCCTGCAGCCCCCATGCCCCATTTGTGCCATCACCATAGTGGCCTTTCATACCAGGGCACTATGCTGTTGCTGCAAATGGAGCACTACTATCACCTTTCTTGGGCTCCCTGCCTATTGTCACCTGGGGGCCAACCCAGCGCCTAGGGCATAGAGGGTTGGTCTGCCTGGGGATTCTAATTCAGGGAGTATGGCATGGCATTTGCTCCTGCAATGCCTTATGGGAATAGTAGTCCCTTTTACCCTCTGAGAAAAGAAGAAATTGTAGTCGAGTGGTTTCAGGCAAATGACAAGGATTTATTTCCCTTTCCAAGAAGATTAAGTGCATGTGGAAAACTTAGGACAGCTGCCATATAATGGGCCTGAGGAATACATTCAGGAACTAAGGTAACCAGCCTCTTTAGCTTCAGGCTTTAAAATGTGCAGTGCTCAGTACAAACAAAAGCAAACAACAGCTTCTCATAACAAAAGAAAATGTTCCCTTTTCTTCTGCTGCTTTCCCAGCCTTCTTAAAATATTGTTCAGCAGAGAGATTCAATATGGTCAGCAACAGACAAAGTGCAATCCATCTGATTATCCGCTACGTTATTGATATCAGAGTCTATCTGCATCTCTTCTAAGTCAGCGTCAGCTAGGTGCGTCTGCAAGCTGCTATATTGCATTTTAAAACAAACTTCTTCTCTGTCTTCATGTGGCTTCCCTTTGTAGCACTCTAACGAGCAGGGCTGTAAAGTACCATATATACTGGAGTTGCTGCTTGGGGAGCCTAATACTTCCTGGCAACTACAAGGAAATATTTTAAAACTAGGTTCAAATCTGGACAAGTTGTGAAGCCTACCTTTTGGCTTTAAAAAGGAAGGAATTCTCTGTTCTGCTGGGTCAGAAAGGGTTCCAAACACCGGTTGTGTTTTCTTGCCTTTTAGCTTATCAGCTTCTGCCTCAGACGTATAAATATTCTCATGCCAGTATGTCTCTCTCCCTGGAGCCTCGGAGTTTTCCCAAGCCAGCCTCTCAGGAGGTTTCTCCTTCCTCCTGCCTTTACTGGATGGCACCGGCCCTGTGTTGCTCACACCTGGCTTTTGGGCTTTGGCTTTCTGGGTCCTTACTCCTCCTTGACTCCTTTTGGCCAGCATGCTCCCTTGCTTGATCCCCTGCCGGATCCCTTGCCTTTGTCTTTGCTCTTGTCCTGGCATCTCTCCCTCGGAGCTTCCTTGGAACTCCTGCTCCTGCTCCTTCTCTTCCTCCTTCCTCCTCATCCTCCTGGTCAAATCTAATGACCACTTTTTATAATCCTGCTTCTCAGGGCTTAGCTCTGCCCCTCCCCCAACTAGGTGTTTCTCATTAACTCCTGAGCTTGGGGTTACAGCATGGCGTGCCTGTTCAGCTCGTGACTCTTTTTGTTTACCTTTCCCTTGAAAACATTGAGCCATGTGCACTGACTGCCTGTCAGTTTCTGAAACTAAATCCTCTTCTCTCCCTATCTCCATAGGCTCAGAAGGGTCTTCTACATGACACTATGCTGTACATTGCTGATGCTGAAATGATTTCTCTCTCTTGCAAATGTGTGCTAACGCCGCGTTATCAGTTGCGTTAGGATTCAGCCCTTAATTTCTCCGCATTAGTGTGAAAGGGGCCTCTCCCTGCCCACTCCCCGCCCATTGACCCCTTCTCTCCGCCCTCTCTCCACCCTTTTCTGGACTTAACGTGGTCGGCAATGTTAAGGCGCGTTATGTAACGTTAAGGCGCCTTAACATTACATAACGCGCCTTAACGTAGCCGCTGCTACGTTACCGCAGTTTAGTAAACATACCCCAAAGTGTGGTCTACAGAAAAAAACAAAGTGCATGTAGAGACTCTCAAATGTCTAATGATTTTAAAGTACAATTTTGAGTTGAGTTGCCCAGAATTCTTTAATTATCTTAATGGAAATGTTGCTATTTTGATGAAAATTCACTCTGTAGAGAAGTACAACAAGTAGGCCTGATTGTCACATTTGTAAGTAAATTTATAAACCTAGCCTACTGATTAAAATTTTGAGTTAAAATTAAAATTGTAATTATAAACATATTTTTTATTTTCTTTAATTTTGAACCCCCCAGGTTGATTGAGTGTCCCATATTTGAACAGAAAAGATGGTCAGGTTAAATTAACTGAACATCAAACTGTTACATGGAGCATAGGGGCCCAAACTTGAAAGGTGAAGCAATTATACTAAACAGGGTGGCCCAAAAAAAGTGAGAACATCTCGTAAATTAAAAGCTTAAATAGTTTACTTATTTACCTTTTTTAGCTATATAACGTTTTTATTTTGACAATTTCCGGTCGCCATCTTTTTTTTTTTTTTTAATTTGTCAATTGTTTACATCTGTCTTTTTGAATTTTTAAATAATTTATATGCTACTAGATGTTCTCACTTTTTTTGGGCCACCCTGTATATAGTTAACTTTGAAATTCTTGTAATGAAGGGGCAAAGAATTATGTACATTGTAGTGGAGAGAAGAAAGGGAAAGGCTGGGATGGGAAGGGTATTATAGAGGAAGAAAGGGGAAGAAATAGCTTCATGTTTCACTGTCAAAGAATTCCTTGAAGAGGTGGGTTTTAAGGTCCTTATAGAAATCCTTTAGGTCAAAGATTGCACGTATATTGTCAGGGAGATTCTTTCAGATAAGTGGAGCAAATAGCGAGAAGGCCCGTTTGGAGGTAGACTGAGTGCTCCTTATTCTTAATGGAGGGATTATGAAGGTGTTTTGCATGCTTGTTGTTCTGGATCTGTTATCAGTGCTGTATGTAAGAGTGATTGTAAGAATTCTGAAGATAAGTTATGGGATATCTTGAAGATGTCAAAATTACTTTGTATTTTGTTCAACTAATTATGGGAAGCCAGTGAAGTTGCTTTAGAGTTGGTGTTATGGGTTCAAATCTGGATGCACCATGTATAATGCGGGCAGCAATGTTTTGTGTCAACTGTAGCGGGTGTAGAGCATCTTTAGACAGGCCTTGGAAGATTATGTGTGTTGAAGTTGCCTAAGGGGTATGTTTACTAAACTCCGTTGCTGTGCGGGTCCCCGTTAGTGTGCGTGTGCCATATAAGGAGTGGGCGGTTCAGGCAGAAAAAAGAAAAAAACCCGACCGTACGCGTGTGCGTCGCGCTAATGTGCGGGGCCCACATTAGCGCGTGGGAAGGCTAAGTGGGGCGATGCTGCGTAACCACACATCAAAGCCGTAGTACTTTAGTGAAGACACTGACCTATGGTGCAGGGGCCATGGGTTCAAACCCCCATTGCGCTCAACGAAAAAGACCAGCTGAGGCATCAACTTTTATGGGCAAAAGTGGTGTATGAGGCATATTGAATATGGGCGGCAGAAGGCAGCGCACTCTTTTTTTATACGGCATGAGGCGGCGCACTGTTCATTGTGGGCGGCAGATGGCGGCGCGCTGTTAAGGTTGGGCGGCAGAGGGCGGCGCGCTGATAAAATTGGGCAACAGAAGGCGGCGAGCCGGTGGGCAGAAGGCGGCGTGCTGATGTGTGAGGGGGCAGCCCAATAGTGGGTGGGATAAGTGGCGCGCTGATGTGCACATAACAGGAATGGAGCCATAGCACAATGGTTAAGACACTGACCACTCATGCAGGCATCATGGGTTCCATTCCCCACAGTGCCCATTAAAGACAGCTGGCTGAGGCATTATTTTAAGGAGCATGCCCATGTTGGGCGGCATAAGGCGGCGTGCTGTTAATTTTGTGCGCCACAAGACGGCGCGCCGATGGCTACAAGGCTGCGCGCTGCTGCTCAAGCACAGGACCAGAGCTACAGCACAATGGTGAAGACATTGAGCAATGGTGCAGGGACCAGGGGTTCAATCCCTCACAATGGCCAGTGAAAAATACTAGCTAAGGCAGTATGTTATATGTTGTGGAGTGCTGTAGGAGGCTTTTTAATTTTATTTTGTGATAACTACAAGCAAACGCACTCTCACAGCATATTAATATAAGGCGGCCCATAAGGCACATGTTACAGTGCACCGTCCGCCAAGGCACCCTAGAATGTCCCCTATAGGGCAGCATGTATGTTGCAACACAGGAGAATGTATAGTGCACCCTATATGGCTGGCAACCGTAACGTGCCCTATAGGGCGCCCCATAAAGCACCCTCAGAGGCACCTTATGGGTACAGTACGCTGAGGGTGTTTTTGCTGGCAGCAACATATGTACAGTAAATTAAAATAACTCTGTGGACACCCCTATCACAGAACCCCACTGTGGGTTTGAACCCATGACATCTGGCTGCATAGACAGTGACATAACCATTGGACTACAGCTCTATAGCTGTAAGCAGCCCCTGGCTGGCTGCAGATAGCCTGTACGTCACCTCACTGACAGTCTGCTGTTGTGAACCACCCATACCCATGATGCACTGCACATGCAAATCAGCTGTCCAAGATTGAACACAGGATGGGAAATGCACCCCTAAAGCTCCCCGGCCTGGTAGGGGGAAGTGTCCGTGTGCACCCACACAGCACCTCGGCCTGGTAGGGTGTCCTGAGTGGGTGGACAAACGGCAAAGAGTAGCTAAACACCATCACATTGTGCGGTTACTGTGCTCACCCTGGGTGTGAGTGTGAGATGTTGCGCCCAGGACCAGGTCCACAACACCAGCCATGGCTGAATGCGGCCATGTCAGAGCTCCAAAGCAGCAATAACCTGTGGAATAGGTAGGTGCTGCATAAACTTTTTGGTGAGCTTTGTCTGGCTCAGTTAGTGCCCCCCCCCCCCCAATGGACCCCCAGGTGGATAAAACAGGGCTTCCCCTCAACAGATCCCCACCCCACCCTCCCCTGCACTAATGGCAGTACAGTGGACCATCAACCCCAGTCCTGCTAGGGAACAGACACCCTACAGGGCAGTCCAAGCAGCTCCACACACATCCATAACACAATATCAGACAGACATTAGGCCTGGATAGTCACAGATGCACCCCACCACTATCTGATATTCACCTGCAGCAAGCCATTAGCCACTGCACCCTGCAAGGCACTCCATCACAACACATACCAGCTGTGAACAGTCTGCTGGCTGGTCCTGATGGACATGCATGCACCCACAACTGGGGTGGCAGCACACACAGGCAGATAAGTCCATGAAGAGACCCCCACAGGACACCCATACATATCACATGGAAGAATCACAATATAGCACTATGGGGGTGCCTAGCCATGCTGCCGTCACTGCACACTCAGGGTGAGAGTGATCTCACAGCAGCACATACAGAGGTCACCCTGTCTGTGTAGGTGTTGGCCGGGCACTACCATGCCCCTGCCAGTGCCCTATGCCCTGTGCAGCTGCATCCTGGTCAGTCCACTCTGTCTGAGATATACCCATGGTCCCTTGCTACTCATTATGCACATTGGCAGGCCAATACTGGCAACAGTGTTGGCAGTGTGGGCTGTGGAAGGGGCTTGCAGCCAACACCCACTGTATAGACAGACACACATGTCCACACCTATGCCATCATGGTGCTACTATTGAGGAGGTAATTAGCCTTGCCCACCAAACCGGTGCTGGGCACGGCAAGGCATGGATATGCTACGCAGTACTGCTGGGGGTGACTCCCCAGGGTGGTAAACACCGTCAGAGGCAAGGGCTGGAGCACGCACCGCAAACACCGAACAGATTGTTCGGATGGGGTCAACTAGCAGTATGTGCGTAACGTATGGATATCTATCTGCCAGTACTCCTAGCAAGCGTCTCAGAGCTGTGTACCGTATACCTCAGGTGTAGGGTGACATTGCTAAGGTATGCAGGTGCTAGTATTGGGAGATGCACGCAGGGTCTAATGTTCTGCCTCTCCAGGAGACATTGGCCAATGGGGCCTGTGGGTGTGTGTGTGGGTGTGTCTGGCCCTGTTGGCTGCTGCTTTACGGCAGAGATTCCCAACTCCAGTCCAGGTTTCCATCACACTGTTCGGGTTTTCCTGCTGTTCCTCATGAATATGCATGAGCTACATCTACATGCCATGGGGGTGGTGCATAGATATACAGCACAGGCATTTGTATGAGTGGCAGCATGGAACCTGACTGGTGTGTGGCCCACCAGGACTGCATTTGGGGGATTCTGCTCTCGGTACTGCCCCTGTACATGGTGTCTGTGCTCAGTAGGGTAAATGATAGACGTAGTACCATTGCATATGTCCTCGCCATGAAAGGTTTGTCCTTACTATCACTGTGTAGTTGTGGGAAAAATATGTGGGCAGGATTGGCAGTAGCCCCAGCTGGGCTTTGAACCTGTGACCCTCTGTTCTTGCATGCATTGTCTGTGTGCACTGCACCACCGTGTAGCCACAGATTGGCTGGATTCCTTGGAACGTCCATGCCTGTGGATCTGGCAGGGCCTGTCTGTTGCAGTGGACTGTGCCAGCCTGCACATGGCTAGGCCTCTGTCTTCTGTGGCTAGCAGCCACTGCTCCCTGCACCACATGTACTGGTCCGCCAACATGCTGGCATGAGCTTCTCTCAGAAAAAGCAGATGACCTGATTGCAATGTGGCAGTACGGGACTGCATTTGGGGGACTTGGCTGTAGGTAATGCCCATTGTTGTGGTGTGTGTGCGGTGTTGGGTAAAATATGGGTGTTTCCCCCATGCTTATGTTCCCTGCAATACAGGGGTGTCTGCGCTATCTTTGTTTAGTGGTGGGTAAAATATAGGGACTGGGCTGGCAAGTGCCCCAGCTGGGATTTGAACCTCTGGCCCTCTAGTCCTAGAGGTAATGGCTCTGTCCGCTGCACCACACTATGGCCACAGAGACAGTGCAGCCCCTGGAGGTAGTAAACCTGGCAGGATGGAGTCACAAACCCTGCTCTACGCATTTTTACTGTGGGCACATGCACCCTGTCTGGTGACAAACGTGCACATAAACCCCAGAAATGACCACGGCAAATGGGGGACACAATATCACCACGCTGGGCAACAGTGATATTAATGGGCAGCCATAGAAGACACTCCCAGGAAAGCTCCAACAAAAAGGAAATGTTTTTGGAAGAGTCTCCGCTCCGTACACCTTTCCAAAAAACATTTCTCTTTTGCTGGAGGTTTCCTGGGTGTGTTTGTTGGTTTTGCCCATTACTATAACTGTTCCCCAGCTGAATTACTATTTTTACAAGTTTTGTTGTGGCCCTTTTCTATTTTTATTTCCACTTTTGGGCTGTGCACATGTATCACACTGCTCACGTTTTGCAGGTTTCCCCGGTTTGGCTGTACATTGCTGACGGAAATGGTTTCTCTTCCCTTTAAATGCATTCTACCGCGAGTGATTCACTCGCGCTATTTGTTTTTGGAGATTCAGCACCGATAATGTGCGGGGCGCCTCTCCCCTCCCCTTCCCCGCCCATTAACCCCTTCTCTCCGCCCCTCCGGGGCCTTCCTCCGCCCTCCATTAGCCTTTCCACGCCTCTATCGGACATTTGCGGGCCCGTACTTGTGCGGCACCCGTTACTGTGACGCGCAAGTGTGCGGGGCTTCATCGCACATTTGCGGGGCGTTTAAGCGCTCTTAATTACCGCTTTTAGTGCGCTATTTTGCGGCACGCAAATTAGCGATTTTTAGTAAACATGCCCCTAAGTCTAGTAGTGGTCACAGTCACTGTTGTGTTTTCATTTTGTGGTATACAGTTCTTAAAGTGTTGTTGATATGTAGTTGTGGGATGTCCTCCCATAGGCACCCCCAACTCCTGAGCCTCCCCTCTTCCTCTCAGTCTGACCCATGGCTGGCCAGCCGGGGCCTGGATTGGGTGGCGGGGACCACCCTGCACCCAGCCCCAGTGGAGGATCTCTGGGCTCGATCGCCGTAATAGTGCTTCTTATTCCAAATTCAAGGTGGAATAAGCAGCACGTCCCCTTTGACCTGGCAGGATATGCAGGGCCATGACCGGAACTGGCCCTGTACATCCTGCCGCTCGGCCCATCCCCGCCCCGCCCAGATCCCACCCCCTCCCACCCCCCACCAGCTGCCCTTGTCCTACTGCTCAGGACGTGGGGGAAAGCAGGAGGGGGAATAGGGTCATGATAGTTTGCAGGGCTGCATGTCCCACGGGACATTCAGCCCCACAACCCACGTATCTGAATCAGGCCCATGGGCACCTATGTGCCTTTATAAAATTGGTCAAAAAATAGGCACTTTCTTGCCCTCTAAACCTAAAAGCCCTGTTATAAAATTATCTTCTACATTTATAACTAAGTGGTTTAATTTAGGGTAGCCTCCAAATATTACCAGTAACACATATAAAGACACATTTTACATAGCATATGGAGATCTTAATTAAGCCTAACACTCTTCAAGAAATAAGTCTCAGTCTGAAGGGTCTGGTCTCCAGCCCTGTTAACATAGAGAAGGCAATCTTCTATACTTCACATTTTCTGCATCTACTAGATGGGAGAGGATTGGCTTAGGCTCACTTGTTTTTGTGGGTGTTAAAATAGTGTCACAGGAGGGAGAGATATTTTCTTAAATGTCCAATTGAAATTACAGTATATGCAACTTTCCTGAAGGTCTGCCTCTCTCTTGTTGTATTGGTCTGATCACACCACTGTAACCCAACTTTGGTGCCTTTTGTTTTTTATGGCACTTTTGTTGCTGCGTTTTCCCTTTCATAATGCTTTAGGCTTCTTATGTAAATGTTGGTACTGCTTTGACCCCTCTCTACATTGGGGTATTCCTGCCAATGATGGTTCTGCTTACCCTCATACTTCACTCATGGAACCTTAGGGAGGGTGTTCATGTCACTGATCAGCTACTTTGCCCCTCTTTCTGGGGTACTCTTGTCATTATTTACCCATTTGATCCCCCCCCCCCTTTATGTGTCAAGGGAGTGTTCAAATCACTTGTTATTTCTTAATGTGCTGTTGTGCTGTTGCTGGTTCTTGCCTGAAAGTTTCATACACCTCGGATGAAAAACCCTAGTTTTATAGCCAAAAGATAGGAAAAGCTGCTTACCCCATTCACCTTAATGAAAAACCAAATAAGCAACAGAATGAAATAAATGAGAGAACAAAAAATAATAAATAAAATGACAGAAACACGATAATAAAACAGATCAATGGAGTGAATTAAAACATTTTTCTGTGCACACTGGGAAATTGTTGCTTCTGTTATTTTAAAGAAGACCAGAGTGTAAGAAAAGTGCCACCAAAATAAAGACATTCATCAAACCTCTAAATACCTAACATCCACTTTAGCTTGACCAAACATAGCAAAGATATTCGCAGTAATGCAAATGCCAAGTGGTTCATGATTCCGTTTCAGAAGAGCTTCATGACTCGTTGGCCAAACCAACCATAAATGATAGTGGTCTGTCCCTACCTAGGTGCTTTAAGCTGTTCATGTTCTATCAGGTGCTGCCTTGGTCCTCATCAAATGCCTTGAAGCATTAATATTTAATTGACTGTTTCTGCTTTGCTCTTGAATGTTTTTCAAATTACCTTGAACTATCCTAGTTAGAAAGTGAATCACTTGATAAAGAAGCAAATAAATAATGCTACTTTTCCTGCTGTCTTACCCCGCATTAATGCAGTGAAGTGGCATTTTAGAGAGGGTGTTCAAGTGCAATCTGGGACTTTCAGGGCAGAACATGCAGAAAAATGCTGGGGACGTCTATGTTTTGGCTTAGATTTAGAAACATAGATGCTGCTAACAACGATGCATTGTTGGCATCCATATAGACATCTCTGTTATGAAATCATGGGGCAGAGATGTCCATCTCAAGCAAGGTTGCATATATGGATGTCCAGCAGTGTGGCAAAACGAAAACTATGAGCTTCCATTCCCCGAGCAGGTATAACCTTTGACATGGTTTGGGACATCCAGGACATTGCTGAAGTCAGGCAAGGATGTCCAAGTTCGTGGGAATGCCCCAGCCACGCTTACACCATGCTCCTGTTTTGACATGGACGTTCTCGTTCTGAGCACGTCCGCAAACACTGCTTCTAAAATGCCTCCGAGGACATCTCTGCACTTCAAGAGGCTCTATGCCCATTTTCAAACATCCAAGGTATGAATAGGGCTTCTAAAATAATTCCCATAATACGATGGTAGCATATTTTATCAGAGTTTATAAAATTATCCCCAATAATTCAGACATTTCATAACAATGGGGCATTGACTACTGGTTATACTGAAATGGGTTTTCCATATTTTCCATATTTATATCTATAAATGGGATGAAAGCAATACTGTTAACCCTTTAAAGGCCTACTTTAAAATTTTAATCCACATTCTGCAGCCGGGTTAATTTTTGCATATTTCAGGAAAATTGTACCCGTCTTATTCAATATGTTCTAATAGTGATTTTCCTTCTGCTATGGTCATGTATTATATACCATTTGATAGGAATATTTAGTCAGAATTTTGGATCCCGAGAGTTTTGGGCACGGCCTGGAAAGGGTTTTAAAGGCCATGTTTACTAAGCTGAGTTAATGGTTAGCAGGGGCTAGTTGTAACTAGGTCCTATGTTATTTAATGGGACCTAGTTACACATAGCGTGTGCTAAGTATTAGCCCAGCAGAGTAAACATTCCCCTAGTGTCTTGGGCATTCCGGGGAGGAGCGGAGGAGGTGACAGTCACTAACCAGGCTAAAAGATAAACATGGCAAAAGCTTGCCTATCTTTTAGCCTCAAGGAATAACAAGGCAACCTGCAATATCAACACTGCCTGGTTAGCAACTGCAGCTGGGAGGCTGTGCAGTAAACCTGGATATTTAATGCTGGGGCTGTATATGATCCCGGCCTTATTTCCGTATTCAACCATGTTTTGTTTTGTTTTTTGCAGAGGAAAGTAGTAAAGAATCTGTCTTTACTGCAAACATTATGAGAAACAATATCAAGTGCAATGGCCATCATTTCAGTTTGCTGTTTTTCAAACTTTAGAATTATTTTCTTTCCAGAAACAAATTAACAACTCCCTTGCCGAGTGGTTGAGGCTTTTCATTTCCAATAAAGAACCGTAATTACTTTTCATTTGGAAAAGGTGCTAGTTGCAAGCTGGCTCTGCCTGCTGATTTTATTCTCCAGAGGCCCATTCAGGCTCCAGTAGAACAGAGTGACAGGGCCTGTATTAAATTGTAGCCACTGTGGCTGAGTGAAGCGACTGATTTACTCAGAACCCTTTTTCTCTTGTTTTCTGTTCCTAGTTACCTCAGTGTGACTCAACTATGATAAATCAGCTTTGCACTCACTGCAGCAAGAAGACATCATAAATAACAATAATTCTCATACTGTTAGGAGAGTTTTCAATTCTTTGACAATTTTAATCACAGTGGAAGCACAAAAGTGCTAATGAGCTCTATAAATTAACTTAAAGCAGGGTTATTATGTCCTATGTATTAGTGAAAGCTAAGATGGCCAATATCATTAATCAATTAAAATGCTTTATTTAACTGTAAATATAAATTAGATTGAAAATAGTACTGTAAACAAGAACATTTGTTATGCATAAAATTAATTGCATGGTGCACTGTGATCAGATTGTATTAATATAAATAAATAATATAACCTCTGTTGAGTTTAAGAGGCACTACATGGATACTTATCATGAAGAGGTTGTTACTGCATGAATCATTGAGCAGTAGCTGTAATAGCACTTTTAATTAGATTCTGCTGCATATAATTATGATAATTTGTGTTTAATCAGTAACGGATCATCTTTATTTCTCATGTTATGCTGCCATGCCTTTCTGGGGTTTTGTTTCTGCTTACTTTCTCTGTTTCAAATTAGAAGCTTTACAACTAAATATTTGAAAATTTGTAGCTTAGATTCCTAAACCGCAGTCTGTACATATGGGTGTATTTATTTTTCTTTCAAGCATTTAATTTCAAGTTTCTTCAAAGCCTGTGAAGGCACTGTTAAGAAGGGCCATGTAGGTGGCATCGGGGACGTCCAAGCCAAAGCATCTGAAATGCCATGGGCGGGGCAGCAGTGAAATTGGGTATGCTGAAAGCGCCTTCTAAAATCAGCCTGTCTCCTTCCTAAAAGATAAACGTCTTTATCAAAACAAAAAGAAATGGGGGCATGCTGAATAATGCAATTTGTTGGCCGAATTTACAGACTTGCACGTGTTCGATATGGATGGTGGTGGACAAGGCAACATAAATGTGCCCACAATGGTATCTCAGTGGCCATGTGTTTGGAGTCACAGAACAGTCATGTAAAAGTGTTGGTACATCAGTCCACATGTACCTTTGTGGTCATTGGCAGGATGCATGAGGGCATGAGCTATGGCTGCGTAGCTCTCTGCAGGCTCTGTGCCATATTTGCTTGACAAGGTTTGTTAGGATGGTATGGGAGAGGGGCATCTTGTTAGGTGTGTATGTAGAACTGCATTGATATGCTGATAGTATAACCGATGTTCATGTCTTATATATGGGATATGTTCTGTCAGAGGGCGGAGCATCTGTGGCAGAAAATCCCTCACCAACTTTCCTTCAGTTATTCAAAAATCTCTACTCCCAGTATCGCTCTTCTTTTCACACTGCTAAAGAACTTAATACTCCAACCTTATTTTGTCTTCCACCAACTCCTCTTGGCAAGTTTTCTCTGTACTTTCTACGTTCTCTGCATCATCTACCGCCCTCATCTTGCTGTCACTATGGTCTCTCTTTCTTCTCATCTTTTAGCTGACTGCTTTCATAGTAAAATATCTACTCTCTGTTCCTCCTTCCCAAACTGTTCCCCTCCCCTCTCATAGTGATATAGGAACATAGTAACATAGTATATGATCACAGATAAAGACCAGCATGGTCCATCTAGTCTGCCCAGCAAGATGGCAAAAGTAAGTGCACCCACTGCTCCGTGCATGACACCCCTCCCCATGCCATTGTTTAGGGGTCTACCCACCACTCCATGCAGGTCACCTCTACTTGTTGAGACATCAGAGACAGTTAAGTTTATTTTGATTTTATCCTGTTTTTATAAAGGGATCCACTGTGTCTGTCTCATGCCATTTTGAATTCTGTCACTGTATTTGCCCCCACCATTTCCATCGGGAGGGCATTCAAAGCATCCACCACCCTTTCAGTGAAAAAGTATTTCCTGACATTGCCTTTCAGTTTACCCTCTTACAGCTTTGTGATCTGCCTTTCAGTTTACCCTCTTACAGCTTTGTGATCTCCAGGAATAAGCAGGAATGTAGTCTTCACATATGGGTATCGTCGGTACCGACGGAGCCTGCACAGGAACGCTCCCTAGCGTCCAATTAGAAAGCTTTTGGGAGCATCCCACAGCACCTGCGTGCTGCCTTCCCGCCTTTCCCAACTGCCTCTCCCCAGTTCTTCGTTTTCCACGGTGCCAGCAGGTCGTTGTTCCTGTCACCGCAGAAAATGTTTTCCTTATTCCTTCTTTTATGTGGTCGCGTCTGCCTTCCTCGATGCTATACCGGTACCGCCGGTTCTCTTTTCTTTTCTTCTTTCTTTTTAAAAAAAAAAATATATATATATTCTATTTTTTTCCAAACTTTTCTTCTCAGGTGCATGCGCCTTTTTGGGCCTTAGGCCCAAACTTTCCTCCACTATGGAAAAACCCGCTTCGGGTTTCAAAAAGTGCACCAAGTGTGGCGGTACCATCTCTGTCACCGACACCCATAAGTGGTGTCTTAAATGTTTAGGTCCTGACCACTCCATCTCCCAGTGTATGGCTTGCGCCATGATGTCCAAGAGGGGTCGACAAAACCGAGCTGCCAAGCTCAGCGCCCTTTTTCCCTCCGATGCAGCTTCTGTGGCATCGACGTCTTCCAGGGCTTCGTCTTCCTCCCATGGATCTCAGGTAACTAAACATAAATCTAGCCGGTCCTCAAAGAGTAGATCTCCTTCCAAGCATCGAGATGCCTCTGGCGTTGCCCTTGAGGGTTCTGTACCGGCAAAATTGCCCCAGCAGGAGGCTTCGTCTTCCAAAGCATTATCGGGGCTCCGGGATGTTCTTGAGGCCTCATCCTCGGCAGAACTACTGGTGCCATGCTCTGGGGTGCCATGCTCTGGGGTACCGGCTGCTTCCGGTACCGATACCCAGGCATCAGCAGCATCGATAGACCAGAGGTTCCTGGCTATTGAGCTCAGTCTGGCGGCTCTCCTTGCGGCATTGACACCCTTGGAACCGCATCAGACAGTTCAACCGGTACCGGTGCCGATGCCGGTACCGGTATCAGTGAAGGTACCGATAGCATCGACATCGGTGTCTGCTTTGCCAGCACCCAGTCATGCGATGCCTTCCAGTGCCAATACACCGGTACCGATTCCCCCCGGTTCCGACTTCGGTCGGTACGGGTATTGGGCTCTTCAAGAGCATCCGGACAGAAGGTACTTTGAATCCTCGGAGGACTCCGAGGATTCTGACAGCTCTGCCGGTACTGGGATACTTCTCCCGGAGGAGCCTTCCTCCCCTAAACGTAGGATGTCTCCTCCAGAAGATATCTCCTTTCAGGATTTTATCAGGGAGGTGGCTCGGGGTCTGTCCATTACTGTGGCTCCTGAAACAGAGCTCAGGACTAAGGAGTTGGAGATTTTACAATATCCCAAAGCTCCTAAGGAGGCAGCTACTCTGCCTATCCATGAGATCCTACATGATCTCATGTTGAGAATGTGGGAGACACCTCTTACCACCTCTCCTCACTCTCGCAGACTGGATACCGTGTATCGAGTCCCTCCTTGTCCTGGTTTCCAGAAAACTCAGCTTCCTCACCACTCTATTGTAGTGGAATCAACTATGAGAAGGATCAGGAGTGCTAAGAGGCATGCCTCTAATCCTCCAGGGCGTGAGTGTAGAACTTTGGATGCCTTTGGACGTTGTACTTTTCAGGCTTCCATGCTTTCTGCCATGATCAGTTCCTATATTTTATATATGGGAATGTTCCTTAAAGAAGTCACAGGAGACTTGGAGATTTTAAGCCCTCTCCTTCCTGATGACAAGAGGCAGGATTTTCTCACACTGGTTAAACATGCCCAGGATGTTTCTAAGTTTGTCAATCGTGCAGCTTTTGACTGTTTTGAGTGCATAAGCAGAACCTCTGCCATTGCCATAGGTGCACAGAGAATTGCCTGGCTCCAGGCATCTGATTTGGATCTCTGGGTGCAGGACAAACTGGGCAATATCCCTTGTACAGGTGAGAACCTATTCGGCAAAAATTGGCAAGAAAAAGCCAATGAGTTGGATGCTGACAACTCCACTTTGGATAAGTTATCCAAAGCCACAGCTGATCCTACAAGAAAGAAATCTTTCAAGAAACCATTCTTCTCAAAGAAGAAGAGGTTTTATCCCTCTTATTCCCAGCAAGGACATTCAGCAGGTCAGCCTGCCCGGAAAAGTCAGCAACCACCTAAACAAAGGAAAGCAAAGACTGCTAAGCCTCAACCGTCTCAGCAGTCTCAGCCTCCACAAGGCCTTTGACTTTCATCTAGAGAACTTAGCCTTCCTGGCCCTCAATGGACCAGAGCCTTCCACCATTCCAGGAAGGTTGTGTCACTTTTCCCCCAGATGGGGGCAAATAACAGCAGGACATTGGACACTCTCCATTATAAGAGAGGGGTACAAGCTTCACTTTCTGTGCATGCCCCCTCCCACAATGGTAAGACAGTTCAATTCTGAGACCTCTCTCATCAACCTGTTAGATCAAGAGGTCACTATGCTTCTTGCCCAAGGGGCAATAGAAGAAGTACCCATTCATCAACAGGGTACAGGGTTTTACTCCCCCTATTTCCTTATCCCAAAGAAAACAGGGAGACACAGACCTATTTTAGACCTCAGAGAATTGAACAAATTCCTGTTCAAAGAGAAATTCAAGATGATTTCTCTGGGAACTCTGCTGCCATACCTTCAGAGTCAGGATTGGCTTTGTTCTCTAGATCTCAAGGTCTTGAAGGACTAGAAAAAGGGACTGTTACTTCTGGAGAGAGATTTGCAACTGTGAGTATATACTTCTGGTAATTTTCTAAAAGGAATTCTTGTAGTAAAGCTAATTAATCTGTGAACCCACTATTTTTTGTTAAATCAGTCAGGGCCTAGTAGCAGCAGTTTAGGTTTAAATTTAAAACACAGAGGAGAACTTTCTGGTTACATTTCATACCTAGCAGAGAGCTTGTAGTTTAAATTTAATAGTTACTCAGGGCCTAGTAACAGCAAAGTACTTTTAGTTTAAATTTAAAACACAGAAGAGACCATTCTGGTTACATTTGGAACCCAGCAGAGAGCTTGTAGTTTACATTTAATAGTCACTCAGGGCCTAGCATCAGAAAAGTACTTTTAGTTTTAAAACACAGAGGAGAACTTTCTGGTTACATTTCATACCCAGCAGAAAGCTTGTAGTTTAAATTTAGTAGTCACTCAGGGCCTAGCATCAGCAAAGTACATTTAGCTTAAATTTAAAACACAGAAGAGAGCTTTCTGGTTAAATTTAGAACCCAGCAGAGAGCTTGTAGTTTAAATTTCATAAGATGTTAGAGCCTAGCAGCAGCTAAGAGCTATAATTTAAATCAAATCAGAATATAGCTTAAATCAGCAGCACAAGACAGGGTACTGTGTAGCAGCCCTCTTGTAATAAGTGTTATTTCCCTCCCTCCCTTCCCACACCCACCCACCCCTCGGATGATCGTAGCTTTATAGGTACTTACACATCTTAAAAGGCAGGAGGTGCTCTCAGGTGAAGCTCGTTACCCAAATCAATCATACACTAAGGACCTGAGATTAGTTAAGCTTCAGGTGAACAAGGTATATTTCACGTATTAGGTACAGTTTTATTAGTATAAATATCCATAGCAACCCTTAGTAAGTAAAGAACTTAGATCTAAACACAAATTTAAAACTAAGATGCAGACAGCAGCCCAGCAGCGGGATGGGGGCTTTCCAGTCTTTTGCATTGAGTGCAACATGTACGATTTTCTCCCAGTTGGCGAGAGGTCTTACGTGTGCACTAGGTGCAAGGAGCTCTTTGCTCTCAGGGAATGAGTCCGTTCTCTAGAGGCTAAAGTAGCAGACTTGGAAAGCATAAGACAAACAGAGAGGTACATAGACGAGACCTACAGGGATATAGTCCTGAAGTCCCACCTCCAGTCTGGCAGCATCCCTGTTTCCATGGAGGAGAGAGGTCACGTGACAGGAGAGCATCACCCTGGTGTGGCAGGAAGTGATCCTGTAACTAGGACCTGTCCTCCAGGAGATGTAAAACCCTCTCGCACCGAGGAAGTTTCTCCAGGGCCAAGTGCCCATGAGGGAAGGGTTAGGACAGCCATTATAGTTGGTGATTCGATCATTAGGCATGTAGATAGCTGGGTGGCTGGTGGACGTGAGGATCGCCTGGTAACATGCCTGCCTGGTGCGAAGGTAGCGGACCTCACGCGCCACCTAGATAAGGTCTTAGATAGTGCTGGGGAGGAGTCTGCTGTCTTGGTACATGTCAGTACCAATGACATAGGAAAATGTGGTAGGGAGGTTCTGGAGACTAAATTTAGGCTTTTAGGTAGGAAGTTGAAATCCAGAACTTCCAGGGTAGCATTCTCCAAAATGCTTCCTGTTCCACGCGTAGGACCCAAAAGGCAGGCAGAGCTCCGCAGTCTCAATGCGTGGATGAGACAATGGTGCAGAGATTAGGGTTTTGGATTTGTTAGGAACTGGGGAACATTCTGGGGAAAGGAGGGGCTCTTCCGAAGGGATGGGCTTCACCTTAACCGGAATGGAACCAGGCTGCTGGCATTAACCTTTAAAAAGGAGATAGAGCAGCTTTTAAACTAGATATTAGGGGAAAGCCGATAGTCGCCCAAGAGCGGATGGTTCGGAAGAATGTATCTTTGAAGGATACTACCAAAAGCAGAGAGGTTCCACAAAAGAGTATACTAGCCCAAATGCCCTCAAGTATTGAGCAGACAGAGCTTAAAGATCCAAAATTACCCATGTCTAACAATAGCCAAATTAATATGAATAAAATACATTCTCTAAAATGCTTGTATGCAAATGCTAGAAGTCTAAAAAATAAGATGGGAGAGTTAGAATATATAGCACTAAATGAAAGGTTAGATATGATTGGAATATCAGAGACATGGTGGAAGGAGGACAACCAGTGGGACACTGTGATACCTGGGTACAAACTATATCGTAATGATAGAGCTGATCAAATAGGTGGAGGGGTTGCTCTCTATGTTAGAGAGGGCATTGAGTCAGAAAGGATTAAAGTTTTGCAGGAAACAAAATCTGCTGTAGAATCTATATGGATTGAAATTCCATGTAAAAGGGGGAAGGCGATGGCAGTGGGGGTGTACTATCGACCGCCTGGCCAGAATGACCAAATGGATGATGAAATGTTCAAAGAAATCAAGGAAGCTAACAAAAGTTACAGCGCAGTAATAATAATGGGTGATTTCAACTACCCCGGTATCGACTGGGTCAGTGTCACGTCAGGACATGCTAGGGAGATAAAGTTCCTAGATGAAATAAATGACTGCTTCTTGGAGCAGCTGGTTCATGAACCGACCAGAGGGGAAGCCATATTAGACCTAGTCCTTAGTGGAACACCAGATCTAGTGCAAGAGATAAGGTTGTTGGGGCCACTTGGCAATAGTGATCATAGCATGATTGCCTTTGATTTAATTAGTGGAGGAGGGATAGTAAGTAAATCCACAGTACTACCTTTTAACTTTCGAAAGGGATACTATGATAAAATGAGGAAAACAGTTAAGAAAAAACTAAAAGGAGCAGTTGCTAAGGTTAAAGACGTACATCAGGCTTGGCTGTTGTTGAAAAATACTATGTTGGAAGCCCAGACCAGCTGTATTCCACGCTTTAAGAAAAGTGGAAGGAAGTCCAAAAAACTGCCAGCATGGTTTAAAGGTGAGGTCAGAGAGGCTGTTGTTGCCAAAAAAGCATCTTTCAGGAAATGGAAAAAAGAGCTAAACAACGAAACCTGGAAACAGCACAAGCACTGGCAAGTCAAATGCAAGTCATTGATAAGGCAGGAAAAAGGGAGAATTTGAGTAGAAGCTTGCTGCGGAAGCAAAAACACGAAGTAAAGACCTTTTCAAGTACATTCGTAGCAAAAAACCTGTGAGAGAGTCAGTTGGGGTTAAAGGGGTTAAAGGAGCACTAAGAGGCGGCAAGGCGATAGCGGAGAGACTGAATGAATTCTTTGCTTCAGTCTTTACTGAGGAAGATTTAGGGATGTTACCCATGACTGAAGTAGTATTTAAAGGTGCGGAAGAATTGAAGGAAATATTGATACATCGGGAAAATGTATTACAACTATTAGATAAACTGAAGAGTAGCAAATCACCTGGGCCGGATGGTATACAGCCAAGGGTGTTGAAAGAACTGAAATATGAGATTGCAGACCTGCTATTAGTAATCTGTGAACTATCATTAAAATCATCTCTAATACCTGAAGATTGGAGGATCGCCAATGTAACACCAATTTTTAAAAACGGTTCCAGGGGTGATCCGGGAAACTACAGACCGGTGAGCCTGACATCAGTACCGGGAAAAATGGTAGAAACCATCATAAAGAATAAAATTATTCAGCATGTAGATAGTCATGACCTAATGGGACTAACAAAAAATAATGGTCAAAAACTTTCACAGAGCATAAACTGTCAAATTCAAAGGAAACAACTCTGTATCAGGACATCTGAAAGTATCTGTGTCAAAAAGCAAAAATGCAATCACCAGCAAAACAGAGTCCAGGCAGAAGGATGTTTAAAGCAACAATAGGTCTCAGACTTATAGCGGGCAAACTATATGCTCAAGGCAATTTTCACCAACAGAGCAAAAGCCCTTACTTGCATCAATGACCTTAGATAATCACGTTGCTTCATTAAATGGCTCTCACAACCTCCTTTGACATAAATGAATATCTTGATAGAGCTTGCAAAAATCAATGTAGGAGGGTGAATAGCACCAACTTATCTGAAAAAATGCATCGCTTGAACTACTGCATCGCCTCCGTCTCTTCCTCTCTCATACCCCAACGCTCACAATCGCGCTGTTATAGCGTTTCACCCGAGCAGGTTTCTTCAGGGGGTGGCAGGCAGAGGATATTGAGAGCACTAGATGATAAAGCATACAGAAGAGTGCATTAATTTTATAACAGACACATACTTTCTTCAATGTGCATTAAGAAGGCATCCAGAGAGAACGTAGCAGATTGCTTACGGCCAGTCGCAGGAGCAGAGGATTTACTAACTGCTAACCTAAAGCCACGCATGCGGACTGCATACTTATAGACCCAGCTGATTCCTTGATTAATTAAAGGGCCAACACTAAACACATGCTTCCCATTCAACCCGTGCGTTTAGCCCCAAAGGAGCAACTGAACCCACACGATGAATCCAACGTTGTTCAGACCAAGATAGCATACAGTCTCTTGTTTTCCCACGTTGCGCAAAATCAATTTTGTCTAGACAGAAACATTGTAGTTCAGAGAATGCATGGTGTAAACTGAGACAGTGGTCGACAATGGGAGCTTCACGGCGCTGACACTTAAGTCTACTCTTGTGCTCATTCATTCTGATTTTAAACATCCGAGTCGTTTTACCAATATAGGCAAGCCCACAAGGACATAAAATACAGTATACCACGAAGGTAGAGGTACAGGAGGTCTGATGTCTAAGCTGGTAAATGTTATCATGGTAGCAAAATTCCGTCAACTCTTTAGTGATTGCACAAATATCGCACTCACCACATCTAACATGACCCAATGGCATAGCCCGAAGGGGAGATATAAGCGGCCGAAGCACTGCAGGACTGAGAAGTTCTTTGAAGTTGCTATTCCGCTGCCACACACAGCGCACATTCTTGGTTTCTAAACCAGGAATACTATGCAACACATTCGCGTGTCGATGAATAATCCGTTTGAGCTGTGCACTGAAAGGAGAGAATTTTGTGATCATATTAACCGAGGACTTCGCTTCAAACTGATCAGCTGAGGTCCGGCATGAATGTATAAGCAGATCTCGATTAAGGTATAGTGCTCTCTTATACGCCTGGTTGACAACAGACGAGGGGTAACCTCTCTCGAGAAAATCTTTTTTCAACGTACAAGATTGAGTTTTGTACATTTGAACATGAGTGCAGTTGCGCCGAAAGCGCACAAACTGCGAAAAAGGTAGACTGTTCTTCAAAGAACCCGGATGAGCACTTTGATAATGGAGAAGTGTATTACGATCAGTCCCCTTTCGATACACTGTAGTGAGCCAGCCAGTCTCAGCTTTACAGACCACAACATCCAGAAAGGGCAAACTAACCATATGATGGTGTAAAGTGAACTTCAAATGGGCATTACATCCGTTAAGCCAGACAAAAAATTCTTGCAGACTCGTTGCAGAACCCTGCCAGATCATAAAAATATCATCAATGTAGCGTCGCCATAGGCCAATATACTGGCGAAATGGAGAAGAATCTATCCATTGTTGTTCGAATCTAGACATATACAAATTAGCGACTGAAGGGGCACAAGTGGCACCCATCGCCACCCCACCTTTTTGATGATATAAAACCCCATCAAAGGCAAAAAAATTATTATATAGGGCAATGGTCGCCAGATCCGACAGAAGGTCAAGCTGGCCAGCTGAAAGGTCACCCCGCAAAGCCAGCGCTTCCATTACAACTTCATGCGCAGCAACCTGAGGGATTACAGTATAGAGTGAGGTGACATCAAGCGTCGCTAGAATGACATCAGGGATAGTAGCCAAAGACGAGTGAGCTTCCAAGACTTGCAAAAAATGAGTCGTGTCCTTCAGGAAGGATGGAATGGATATCATCAAAGGTCTCAAAAATGAATCAAGATATATTGAAAGGGGCTCAAGAAGAGAGCCCCTAGTAGAGACAATTGGCCTACCTGGAGGATTAATTTTATCTTTATGAATCTTGGGAAGTAGATATAGCACTGCTACATTGGGAGACACCGGGTTCAAAAAATGCCATTCCTTTTTAGAGATAAGTCGGGCATCCAGTGCTTGCGTAGTGATGTCCTTAATACGCTGTTGAAGTTCACTAGTAGGGTCAGTCAACAACACTTCATATGTGGCCTCATCAGACAACTGGTGGCGTGCTTCTCCAAAATATTGGGTACGATTTAGAATCACGATTGCACCCCCTTTATCCGCACGACGAATAACCAGTTCAGGCCGTGTCTGAAGAGCCTTAAGTGCTTGCTGTTCAGAATGTGTGAGGCTGTTGCGAGAATGATGTCGGCTGTGTTCAAGAGTCTGCATGTCCTTCAAGATTAAATCACGATACAGCAGAAGAGATGGATGGAGCGGTCCCGGAGGGGACCAAGTTGATTTCATAGGAAGACGAATACGCCGAGAATCCTCTAATGCAAGAACAGGAGATGGATGAGCCGCAAAATACATCTTTAGATTCAATTTTCTGATTAGCTGTTCAAGATCAATCCGAAATTGAAAAGAATCAAACTGAGTTTTCGGAACAAAGGACAAACCTCTGTTCAAAACCGCCAGTTGTTCAAGCGGAACTTCGAAACCCGAGATATTAACAACTATAGATTCTACACTTTGCGCCTGGAATTGTCGCTCTTGGAGGTTTTTCCTCGAGTGTCGTCTTTTCTCTTCTTCTTCCCGGCTTCCTCTAAAAAATCCTCCTTGGATTTCTGTCGTTTATCAGGGCCCGATGAATCCGTATCTTCAGAAGTATAATCAAATGTAACCTGTTTTCGTTTAGGCTTGTCTCTTTTTTTACCAGACATCCACGGGTAGACGTAACCAGTAGTGTAGTCATTATAGTCACGTCGTAGCTTCTTTACCTTAATCTTCTTAACATCATCATGCAGCCCCATCAGCTGTTTCTTATGATCATCCGTTCTAGCACGAAAAATCTCAGCTGATTCAGTCTTCTCAAATTTCGAACTCACTTCCGCTATCTCAGAGGTAAGAGTATCAACCCCTTTCTTAGTCGTGTCAATAATTAGCACCATAAGGTCGATGGAACACTTATTTAAAATCTGATTCCATCGATCAATGAAGGTGGAATCTGTCAAAAACATCTTAGGCTCCTTATAAATTCTCAGCCCTCTTGGAATGTGGCGCCGTTGCACATATTCTATTAAGGACAATCTACGCTACATTGATGATATTTTTATGATCTGGCAGGGTTCTGCAACGAGTCTGCAAGAATTTTTTGTCTGGCTTAACGGATGTAATGCCCATTTGAAGTTCACTTTACACCATCATATGGTTAGTTTGCCCTTTCTGGATGTTGTGGTCTGTAAAGCTGAGACTGGCTGGCTCACTACAGTGTATCGAAAGGGGACTGATCGTAATACACTTCTCCATTATCAAAGTGCTCATCCGGGTTCTTTGAAGAACAGTCTACCTTTTTCGCAGTTTGTGCGCTTTCGGCACAACTGCACTCATGTTCAAATGTACAAAACTCAATCTTGTACGTTGAAAAAAGATTTTCTCGAGAGAGGTTACCCCTCGTCTGTTGTCAACCAGGCGTATAAGAGAGCACTATACCTTAATCGAGATCTGCTTATACATTCATGCCGGACCTCAGCTGATCAGTTTGAAGCGGAGTCCTCGGTTAATATGATCACAAAATTCTCTCCTTTCAGTGCACAGCTCAAACGGATTATTCATCGACACGCGAATGTGTTGCATAGTATTCCTGGTTTAGAAACCAAGAATGTGCGCTGTGTGTGGCAGCGGAATAGCAACTTCAAAGAACTTCTCAGTCCTGCAGTGCTTCGGCCGCTTATATCTCCCCTTCGGGCTATGCCATTGGGTCATGTTAGATGTGGTGAGTGCGATATTTGTGCAATCACTAAAGAGTTGACGGAATTTTGCTACCATGATAACATTTACCAGCTTAGACATCAGACCTCCTGTACCTCTACCTTCGTGGTATACTGTATTTTATGTCCTTGTGGGCTTGCCTATATTGGTAAAACGACTCGGATGTTTAAAATCAGAATGAATGAGCACAAGAGTAGACTTAAGTGTCAGCGCCGTGCACCTCCCATTGTCGACCACTGTCTCAGTTTACACCATGCATTCTCTGAACTACAATGTTTCTGTCTAGACAAAATTGATTTTGCGCAACGTGGGAAAACAAGAGACTGTATGCTATCTTGGTCTGAACAACGTTGGATTCATCGTGTGGGTTCAGTTGCTCCTTTGGGGCTAAACGCACGGGTTGAATGGGAAGCATGTGTTTAGTGTTGGCCCTTTAATTAATCAAGGAATCAGCTGGGTCTATAAGTATGCAGTCCGCATGCGTGGCTTTAGGTTAGCAGTTAGTAAATCCTCTGCTCCTGCGACTGGCCGTAAGCAATCTGCTACGTTCTCTCTGGATGCCTTCTTAATGCACATTGAAGAAAGTATGTGTCTGTTATAAAATTAATGCACTCTTCTGTATGCTTTATCATCTAGTGCTCTCAATATCCTCTGCCTGCCACCCCCTGAAGAAACCTGCTCGGGTGAAACGCTATAACAGCGCGATTGTGAGCGTTGGGGTATGAGAGAGGAAGAGACGGAGGCGATGCAGTAGTTCAAGCGATGCATTTTTTCAGATAAGTTGGTGCTATTCACCCTCCTACATTGATTTTTGCAAGCTCTATCAAGATATTCATTTATGTCAAAGGAGGTTGTGAGAGCCATTTAATGAAGCAACGTGATTATCTAAGGTCATTGATGCAAGTAAGGGCTTTTGCTCTGTTGGTGAAAATTGCCTTGAGCATATAGTTTGCCCGCTATAAGTCTGAGACCTATTGTTGCTTTAAACATCCTTCTGCCTGGACTCTGTTTTGCTGGTGATTGCATTTTTGCTTTTTGACACAGATACTTTCAGATGTCCTGATACAGAGTTGTTTCCTTTGAATTTGACAGTTTATGCTCTGTGAAAGTTTTTGACCATTATTTTTTGTTAGTTACAATGACCGACGGTCCCTCTACAGTAACTGACACGTTCAGTTTTACTGAAGAATTTATTACTGGATTGTGTAAAGAAGTCACTCCTTTTTCTGGTGTGGATGAAGTTGCAGATGGCTCTATGACTGCTGATTGGGAAGATCTTCTGAAGTTGCAGAAACGACAGGTGCGCATGGACCTGCATAGATTGTCCTTAATAGAATATGTGCAACGGCGCCACATTCCAAGAGGGCTGAGAATTTATAAGGAGCCTAAGATGTTTTTGACAGATTCCACCTTCATTGATCGATGGAATCAGATTTTAAATAAGTGTTCCATCGACCTTATGGTGCTAATTATTGACACGACTAAGAAAGGGGTTGATACTCTTACCTCTGAGATAGCGGAAGTGAGTTCGAAATTTGAGAAGACTGAATCAGCTGAGATTTTTCGTGCTAGAACGGATGATCATAAGAAACAGCTGATGGGGCTGCATGATGATGTTAAGAAGATTAAGGTAAAGAAGCTACGACGTGACTATAATGACTACACTACTGGTTACGTCTACCCGTGGATGTCTGGTAAAAAAAGAGACAAGCCTAAACGAAAACAGGTTACATTTGATTATACTTCTGAAGATACGGATTCATCGGGCCCTGATAAACGACAGAAATCCAAGGAGGATTTTTTAGAGGAAGCCGGGAAGAAGAAGAGAAAAGACGACACTCGAGGAAAAACCTCCAAGAGCGACAATTCCAGGCGCAAAGTGTGGAATCTATAGTTGTTAATATCTCGGGTTTCGAAGTTCCGCTTGAACAACTGGCGGTTTTGAACAGAGGTTTGTCCTTTGTTCCGAAAACTCAGTTTGATTCTTTTCAATTTCGGATTGATCTTGAACAGCTAATCAGAAAATTGAATCTAAAGATGTATTTTGCGGCTCATCCATCTCCTGTTCTTGCATTAGAGGATTCTCGGCGTATTCGTCTTCCTATGAAATCAACTTGGTCCCCTCCGGGACCGCTCCATCCATCTCTTCTGCTGTATCGTGATTTAATCTTGAAGGACATGCAGACTCTTGAGCACAGCCGACATCATTCTCGCAACAGCCTCACACATTCTGAACAGCAAGCACTTAAGGCTCTTCAGACACGGCCTGAACTGGTTATTCGTCGTGCGGATAAAGGGGGTGCAATCGTGATTCTAAATCGTACCCAATATTTTGGAGAAGCACGCCGCCAGTTGTCTGATGAGGCCACATATGAAGTGTTGTTGACTGACCCTACTAGTGAACTTCAACAGCGTATTAAGGACATCACTACGCAAGCACTGGATGCCCGACTTATCTCTAAAAAGGAATGGCATTTTTTGAACCCGGTGTCTCCCAATGTAGCAGTGCTATATCTACTTCCCAAGATTCATAAAGATAAAATTAATCCTCCAGGTAGGCCAATTGTCTCTACTAGGGGCTCTCTTCTTGAGCCCCTTTCAATATATCTTGATTCATTTTTGAGACCTTTGATGATATCCATTCCATCCTTCCTGAAGGACACGACTCATTTTTTGCAAGTCTTGGAAGCTCACTCGTCTTTGGCTACTATCCCTGATGTCATTCTAGCGACGCTTGATGTCACCTCACTCTATACTGTAATCCCTCAGGTTGCTGCGCATGAAGTTGTAATGGAAGCGCTGGCTTTGCGGGGTGACCTTTCAGCTGGCCAGCTTGACCTTCTGTCGGATCTGGCGACCATTGCCCTATATAATAATATATTTGCCATTGATGGGGTTTTATATCATCAAAAAGGTGGGGTGGCGATGGGTGCCACTTGTGCCCCTTCAGTCGCTAATTTGTATATGTCTAGATTCGAACAACAATGGATAGATTCTTCTCCATTTCGCCAGTATATTGGCCTATGGCGACGCTACATTGATGATATTTTTATGATCTGGCAGGGTTCTGCAACGAGTCTGCAAGAATTTTTTGTCTGGCTTAACGGATGTAATGCCCATTTGAAGTTCACTTTACACCATCATATGGTTAGTTTGCCCTTTCTGGATGTTGTGGTCTGTAAAGCTGAGACTGGCTGGCTCACTACAGTGTATCGAAAGGGGACTGATCGTAATACACTTCTCCATTATCAAAGTGCTCATCCGGGTTCTTTGAAGAACAGTCTACCTTTTTCGCAGTTTGTGCGCTTTCGGCGCAACTGCACTCATGTTCAAATGTACAAAACTCAATCTTGTACGTTGAAAAAAGATTTTCTCGAGAGAGGTTACCCCTCGTCTGTTGTCAACCAGGCGTATAAGAGAGCACTATACCTTAATCGAGATCTGCTTATACATTCATGCCGGACCTCAGCTGATCAGTTTGAAGCGGAGTCCTCGGTTAATATGATCACAAAATTCTCTCCTTTCAGTGCACAGCTCAAACGGATTATTCATCGACACGCGAATGTGTTGCATAGTATTCCTGGTTTAGAAACCAAGAATGTGCGCTGTGTGTGGCAGCGGAATAGCAACTTCAAAGAACTTCTCAGTCCTGCAGTGCTTCGGCCGCTTATATCTCCCCTTCGGGCTATGCCATTGGGTCATGTTAGATGTGGTGAGTGCGATATTTGTGCAATCACTAAAGAGTTGACGGAATTTTGCTACCATGATAACATTTACCAGCTTAGACATCAGACCTCCTGTACCTCTACCTTCGTGGTATACTGTATTTTATGTCCTTGTGGGCTTGCCTATATTGGTAAAACGACTCGGATGTTTAAAATCAGAATGAATGAGCACAAGAGTAGACTTAAGTGTCAGCGCCGTGAAGCTCCCATTGTCGACCACTGTCTCAGTTTACACCATGCATTCTCTGAACTACAATGTTTCTGTCTAGACAAAATTGATTTTGCGCAACGTGGGAAAACAAGAGACTGTATGCTATCTTGGTCTGAACAACGTTGGATTCATCGTGTGGGTTCAGTTGCTCCTTTGGGGCTAAACGCACGGGTTGAATGGGAAGCATGTGTTTAGTGTTGGCCCTTTAATTAATCAAGGAATCAGCTGGGTCTATAAGTATGCAGTCCGCATGCGTGGCTTTAGGTTAGCAGTTAGTAAATCCTCTGCTCCTGCGACTGGCCGTAAGCAATCTGCTACGTTCTCTCTGGATGCCTTCTTAATGCACATTGAAGAAAGTATGTGTCTGTTATAAAATTAATGCACTCTTCTGTATGCTTTATCATCTAGTGCTCTCAATATCCTCTGCCTGCCACCCCCTGAAGAAACCTGCTCGGGTGAAACGCTATAACAGCGCGATTGTGAGCGTTGGGGTATGAGAGAGGAAGAGACGGAGGCGATGCAGTAGTTCAAGCGATGCATTTTTTCAGATAAGTTGGTGCTATTCACCCTCCTACATTGATTTTTGCAAGCTCTATCAAGATATTCATTTATGTCAAAGGAGGTTGTGAGAGCCATTTAATGAAGCAACGTGATTATCTAAGGTCATTGATGCAAGTAAGGGCTTTTGCTCTGTTGGTGAAAATTGCCTTGAGCATATAGTTTGCCCGCTATAAGTCTGAGACCTATTGTTGCTTTAAACATCCTTCTGCCTGGACTCTGTTTTGCTGGTGATTGCATTTTTGCTTTTTGACACAGACACTTTCAGATGTCCTGATACAGAGTTGTTTCCTTTGAATTTGACAGTTTATGCTCTGTGAAAGTTTTTGACCATTATTTTTTGTTAGTTACAATGACCGACGGTCCCTCTACAGTAACTGACACGTTCAGTTTTACTGAAGAATTTATTACTGGATTGTGTAAAGAAGTCACTCCTTTTTCTGGTGTGGATGAAGTTGCAGATGGCTCTATGACTGCTGATTGGGAAGATCTTCTGAAGTTGCAGAAACGACAGGTGCGCATGGACCTGCATAGATTGTCCTTAATAGAATATGTGCAACGGCGCCACATTCCAAGAGGGCTGAGAATTTATAAGGAGCCTAAGATGTTTTTGACAGATTCCACCTTCATTGATCGATGGAATCAGATTTTAAATAAGTGTTCCATCGACCTTATGGTGCTAATTATTGACACGACTAAGAAAGGGGTTGATACTCTTACCTCTGAGATAGCGGAAGTGAGTTCGAAATTTGAGAAGACTGAATCAGCTGAGATTTTTCGTGCTAGAACGGATGATCATAAGAAACAGCTGATGGGGCTGCATGATGATGTTAAGAAGATTAAGGTAAAGAAGCTACGACGTGACTATAATGACTACACTACTGGTTACGTCTACCCGTGGATGTCTGGTAAAAAAAGAGACAAGCCTAAACGAAAACAGGTTACATTTGATTATACTTCTGAAGATACGGATTCATCGGGCCCTGATAAACGACAGAAATCCAAGGAGGATTTTTTAGAGGAAGCCGGGAAGAAGAAGAGAAAAGACGACACTCGAGGAAAAACCTCCAAGAGCGACAATTCCAGGCGCAAAGTGTAGAATCTATAGTTGTTAATATCTCGGGTTTCGAAGTTCCGCTTGAACAACTGGCGGTTTTGAACAGAGGTTTGTCCTTTGTTCCGAAAACTCAGTTTGATTCTTTTCAATTTCGGATTGATCTTGAACAGCTAATCAGAAAATTGAATCTAAAGATGTATTTTGCGGCTCATCCATCTCCTGTTCTTGCATTAGAGGATTCTCGGCGTATTCGTCTTCCTATGAAATCAACTTGGTCCCCTCCGGGACCGCTCCATCCATCTCTTCTGCTGTATCGTGATTTAATCTTGAAGGACATGCAGACTCTTGAACACAGCCGACATCATTCTCGCAACAGCCTCACACATTCTGAACAGCAAGCACTTAAGGCTCTTCAGACACGGCCTGAACTGGTTATTCGTCGTGCGGATAAAGGGGGTGCAATCGTGATTCTAAATCGTACCCAATATTTTGGAGAAGCACGCCGCCAGTTGTCTGATGAGGCCACATATGAAGTGTTGTTGACTGACCCTACTAGTGAACTTCAACAGCGTATTAAGGACATCACTACGCAAGCACTGGATGCCCGACTTATCTCTAAAAAGGAATGGCATTTTTTGAACCCGGTGTCTCCCAATGTAGCAGTGCTATATCTACTTCCCAAGATTCATAAAGATAAAATTAATCCTCCAGGTAGGCCAATTGTCTCTACTAGGGGCTCTCTTCTTGAGCCCCTTTCAATATATCTTGATTCATTTTTGAGACCTTTGATGATATCCATTCCATCCTTCCTGAAGGACACGACTCATTTTTTGCAAGTCTTGGAAGCTCACTCGTCTTTGGCTACTATCCCTGATGTCATTCTAGCGACGCTTGATGTCACCTCACTCTATACTGTAATCCCTCAGGTTGCTGCGCATGAAGTTGTAATGGAAGCGCTGGCTTTGCGGGGTGACCTTTCAGCTGGCCAGCTTGACCTTCTGTCGGATCTGGCGACCATTGCCCTATATAATAATTTTTTTGCCTTTGATGGGGTTTTATATCATCAAAAAGGTGGGGTGGCGATGGGTGCCACTTGTGCCCCTTCAGTCGCTAATTTGTATATGTCTAGATTCGAACAACAATGGATAGATTCTTCTCCATTTCGCCAGTATATTGGCCTATGGCGACGCTACATTGATGATATTTTTATGATCTGGCAGGGTTCTGCAACGAGTCTGCAAGAATTTTTTGTCTGGCTTAACGGATGTAATGCCCATTTGAAGTTCACTTTACACCATCATATGGTTAGTTTGCCCTTTCTGGATGTTGTGGTCTGTAAAGCTGAGACTGGCTGGCTCACTACAGTGTATCGAAAGGGGACTGATCGTAATACACTTCTCCATTATCAAAGTGCTCATCCGGGTTCTTTGAAGAACAGTCTACCTTTTTCGCAGTTTGTGCGCTTTCGGCGCAACTGCACTCATGTTCAAATGTACAAAACTCAATCTTGTACGTTGAAAAAAGATTTTCTCGAGAGAGGTTACCCCTCGTCTGTTGTCAACCAGGCGTATAAGAGAGCACTATACCTTAATCGAGATCTGCTTATACATTCATGCCGGACCTCAGCTGATCAGTTTGAAGCGGAGTCCTCGGTTAATATGATCACAAAATTCTCTCCTTTCAGTGCACAGCTCAAACGGATTATTCATCGACACGCGAATGTGTTGCATAGTATTCCTGGTTTAGAAACCAAGAATGTGCGCTGTGTGTGTGGCAGCGGAATAGCAACTTCAAAGAACTTCTCAGTCCTGCAGTGCTTCGGCCGCTTATATCTCCCCTTCGGGCTATGCCATTGGGTCATGTTAGATGTGGTGAGTGCGATATTTGTGCAATCACTAAAGAGTTGACGGAATTTTGCTACCATGATAACATTTACCAGCTTAGACATCAGACCTCCTGTACCTCTACCTTCGTGGTATACTGTATTTTATGTCCTTGTGGGCTTGCCTATATTGGTAAAACGACTCGGATGTTTAAAATCAGAATGAATGAGCACAAGAGTAGACTTAAGTGTCAGCGCCGTGAAGCTCCCATTGTCGACCACTGTCTCAGTTTACACCATGCATTCTCTGAACTACAATGTTTCTGTCTAGACAAAATTGATTTTGCGCAACGTGGGAAAACAAGAGACTGTATGCTATCTTGGTCTGAACAACGTTGGATTCATCGTGTGGGTTCAGTTGCTCCTTTGGGGCTAAACGCACGGGTTGAATGGGAAGCATGTGTTTAGTGTTGGCCCTTTAATTAATCAAGGAATCAGCTGGGTCTATAAGTATGCAGTCCGCATGCGTGGCTTTAGGTTAGCAGTTAGTAAATCCTCTGCTCCTGCGACTGGCCGTAAGCAATCTGCTACGTTCTCTCTGGATGCCTTCTTAATGCACATTGAAGAAAGTATGTGTCTGTTATAAAATTAATGCACTCTTCTGTATGCTTTATCATCTAGTGCTCTCAATATCCTCTGCCTGCCACCCCCTGAAGAAACCTGCTCGGGTGAAACGCTATAACAGCGCGATTGTGAGCGTTGGGGTATGAGAGAGGAAGAGACGGAGGCGATGCAGTAGTTCAAGCGATGCATTTTTTCAGATAAGTTGGTGCTATTCACCCTCCTACATTGATTTTTGCAAGCTCTATCAAGATATTCATTTATGTCAAAGGAGGTTGTGAGAGCCATTTAATGAAGCAACGTGATTATCTAAGGTCATTGATGCAAGTAAGGGCTTTTGCTCTGTTGGTGAAAATTGCCTTGAGCATATAGTTTGCCCGCTATAAGTCTGAGACCTATTGTTGCTTTAAACATCCTTCTGCCTGGACTCTGTTTTGCTGGTGATTGCATTTTTGCTTTTTGACACAGACACTTTCAGATGTCCTGATACAGAGTTGTTTCCTTTGAATTTGACAGTTTATGCTCTGTGAAAGTTTTTGACCATTATTTTTTGTTAGTTACAATGACCGACGGTCCCTCTACAGTAACTGACACGTTCAGTTTTACTGAAGAATTTATTACTGGATTGTGTAAAGAAGTCACTCCTTTTTCTGGTGTGGATGAAGTTGCAGATGGCTCTATGACTGCTGATTGGGAAGATCTTCTGAAGTTGCAGAAACGACAGGTGCGCATGGACCTGCATAGATTGTCCTTAATAGAATATGTGCAACGGCGCCACATTCCAAGAGGGCTGAGAATTTATAAGGAGCCTAAGATGTTTTTGACAGATTCCACCTTCATTGATCGATGGAATCAGATTTTAAATAAGTGTTCCATCGACCTTATGGTGCTAATTATTGACACGACTAAGAAAGGGGTTGATACTCTTACCTCTGAGATAGCGGAAGTGAGTTCGAAATTTGAGAAGACTGAATCAGCTGAGATTTTTCGTGCTAGAACGGATGATCATAAGAAACAGCTGATGGGGCTGCATGATGATGTTAAGAAGATTAAGGTAAAGAAGCTACGACGTGACTATAATGACTACACTACTGGTTACGTCTACCCGTGGATGTCTGGTAAAAAAAGAGACAAGCCTAAACGAAAACAGGTTACATTTGATTATACTTCTGAAGATACGGATTCATCGGGCCCTGATAAACGACAGAAATCCAAGGAGGATTTTTTAGAGGAAGCCGGGAAGAAGAAGAGAAAAGACGACACTCGAGGAAAAACCTCCAAGAGCGACAATTCCAGGCGCAAAGTGTAGAATCTATAGTTGTTAATATCTCGGGTTTCGAAGTTCCGCTTGAACAACTGGCGGTTTTGAACAGAGGTTTGTCCTTTGTTCCGAAAACTCAGTTTGATTCTTTTCAATTTCGGATTGATCTTGAACAGCTAATCAGAAAATTGAATCTAAAGATGTATTTTGCGGCTCATCCATCTCCTGTTCTTGCATTAGAGGATTCTCGGCGTATTCGTCTTCCTATGAAATCAACTTGGTCCCCTCCGGGACCGCTCCATCCATCTCTTCTGCTGTATCGTGATTTAATCTTGAAGGACATGCAGACTCTTGAACACAGCCGACATCATTCTCGCAACAGCCTCACACATTCTGAACAGCAAGCACTTAAGGCTCTTCAGACACGGCCTGAACTGGTTATTCGTCGTGCGGATAAAGGGGGTGCAATCGTGATTCTAAATCGTACCCAATATTTTGGAGAAGCACGCCGCCAGTTGTCTGATGAGGCCACATATGAAGTGTTGTTGACTGACCCTACTAGTGAACTTCAACAGCGTATTAAGGACATCACTACGCAAGCACTGGATGCCCGACTTATCTCTAAAAAGGAATGGCATTTTTTGAACCCGGTGTCTCCCAATGTAGCAGTGCTATATCTACTTCCCAAGATTCATAAAGATAAAATTAATCCTCCAGGTAGGCCAATTGTCTCTACTAGGGGCTCTCTTCTTGAGCCCCTTTCAATATATCTTGATTCATTTTTGAGACCTTTGATGATATCCATTCCATCCTTCCTGAAGGACACGACTCATTTTTTGCAAGTCTTGGAAGCTCACTCGTCTTTGGCTACTATCCCTGATGTCATTCTAGCGACGCTTGATGTCACCTCACTCTATACTGTAATCCCTCAGGTTGCTGCGCATGAAGTTGTAATGGAAGCGCTGGCTTTGCGGGGTGACCTTTCAGCTGGCCAGCTTGACCTTCTGTCGGATCTGGCGACCATTGCCCTATATAATAATTTTTTTGCCTTTGATGGGGTTTTATATCATCAAAAAGGTGGGGTGGCGATGGGTGCCACTTGTGCCCCTTCAGTCGCTAATTTGTATATGTCTAGATTCGAACAACAATGGATAGATTCTTCTCCATTTCGCCAGTATATTGGCCTATGGCGACGCTACATTGATGATATTTTTATGATCTGGCAGGGTTCTGCAACGAGTCTGCAAGAATTTTTTGTCTGGCTTAACGGATGTAATGCCCATTTGAAGTTCACTTTACACCATCATATGGTTAGTTTGCCCTTTCTGGATGTTGTGGTCTGTAAAGCTGAGACTGGCTGGCTCACTACAGTGTATCGAAAGGGGACTGATCGTAATACACTTCTCCATTATCAAAGTGCTCATCCGGGTTCTTTGAAGAACAGTCTACCTTTTTCGCAGTTTGTGCGCTTTCGGCGCAACTGCACTCATGTTCAAATGTACAAAACTCAATCTTGTACGTTGAAAAAAGATTTTCTCGAGAGAGGTTACCCCTCGTCTGTTGTCAACCAGGCGTATAAGAGAGCACTATACCTTAATCGAGATCTGCTTATACATTCATGCCGGACCTCAGCTGATCAGTTTGAAGCGGAGTCCTCGGTTAATATGATCACAAAATTCTCTCCTTTCAGTGCACAGCTCAAACGGATTATTCATCGACACGCGAATGTGTTGCATAGTATTCCTGGTTTAGAAACCAAGAATGTGCGCTGTGTGTGGCAGCGGAATAGCAACTTCAAAGAACTTCTCAGTCCTGCAGTGCTTCGGCCGCTTATATCTCCCCTTCGGGCTATGCCATTGGGTCATGTTAGATGTGGTGAGTGCGATATTTGTGCAATCACTAAAGAGTTGACGGAATTTTGCTACCATGATAACATTTACCAGCTTAGACATCAGACCTCCTGTACCTCTACCTTCGTGGTATACTGTATTTTATGTCCTTGTGGGCTTGCCTATATTGGTAAAACGACTCGGATGTTTAAAATCAGAATGAATGAGCACAAGAGTAGACTTAAGTGTCAGCGCCGTGAAGCTCCCATTGTCGACCACTGTCTCAGTTTACACCATGCATTCTCTGAACTACAATGTTTCTGTCTAGACAAAATTGATTTTGCGCAACGTGGGAAAACAAGAGACTGTATGCTATCTTGGTCTGAACAACGTTGGATTCATCGTGTGGGTTCAGTTGCTCCTTTGGGGCTAAACGCACGGGTTGAATGGGAAGCATGTGTTTAGTGTTGGCCCTTTAATTAATCAAGGAATCAGCTGGGTCTATAAGTATGCAGTCCGCATGCGTGGCTTTAGGTTAGCAGTTAGTAAATCCTCTGCTCCTGCGACTGGCCGTAAGCAATCTGCTACGTTCTCTCTGGATGCCTTCTTAATGCACATTGAAGAAAGTATGTGTCTGTTATAAAATTAATGCACTCTTCTGTATGCTTTATCATCTAGTGCTCTCAATATCCTCTGCCTGCCACCCCCTGAAGAAACCTGCTCGGGTGAAACGCTATAACAGCGCGATTGTGAGCGTTGGGGTATGAGAGAGGAAGAGACGGAGGCGATGCAGTAGTTCAAGCGATGCATTTTTTCAGATAAGTTGGTGCTATTCACCCTCCTACATTGATTTTTGCAAGCTCTATCAGGATATACATTTATGTCAAAGGAGGTTGTGAGAGCCATTTAATGAAGCAACGTGATTATCTAAGGTCATTGATGCAAGTAAGGGCTTTTGCTCTGTTGGTGAAAATTGCCTTGAGCATATAGTTTGCCCGCTATAAGTCTGAGACCTATTGTTGCTTTAAACATCCTTCTGCCTGGACTCTGTTTTGCTGGTGATTGCATTTTTGCTTTTTGACACAGATACTTTCAGATGTCCTGATACAGAGTTGTTTCCTTTGAATTTGACAGTTTATGCTCTGTGAAAGTTTTTGACCATTATTTTTTGTTAGTTACAATGACCGACGGTCCCTCTACAGTAACTGACACGTTCAGTTTTACTGAAGAATTTATTACTGGATTGTGTAAAGAAGTCACTCCTTTTTCTGGTGTGGATGAAGTTGCAGATGGCTCTATGACTGCTGATTGGGAAGATCTTCTGAAGTTGCAGAAACGACAGGTGCGCATGGACCTGCATAGATTGTCCTTAATAGAATATGTGCAACGGCGCCACATTCCAAGAGGGCTGAGAATTTATAAGGAGCCTAAGATGTTTTTGACAGATTCCACCTTCATTGATCGATGGAATCAGATTTTAAATAAGTGTTCCATCGACCTTATGGTGCTAATTATTGACACGACTAAGAAAGGGGTTGATACTCTTACCTCTGAGATAGCGGAAGTGAGTTCGAAATTTGAGAAGACTGAATCAGCTGAGATTTTTCGTGCTAGAACGGATGATCATAAGAAACAGCTGATGGGGCTGCATGATGATGTTAAGAAGATTAAGGTAAAGAAGCTACGACGTGACTATAATGACTACACTACTGGTTACGTCTACCCGTGGATGTCTGGTAAAAAAAGAGACAAGCCTAAACGAAAACAGGTTACATTTGATTATACTTCTGAAGATACGGATTCATCGGGCCCTGATAAACGACAGAAATCCAAGGAGGATTTTTTAGAGGAAGCCGGGAAGAAGAAGAGAAAAGACGACACTCGAGGAAAAACCTCCAAGAGCGACAATTCCAGGCGCAAAGTGTAGAATCTATAGTTGTTAATATCTCGGGTTTCGAAGTTCCGCTTGAACAACTGGCGGTTTTGAACAGAGGTTTGTCCTTTGTTCCGAAAACTCAGTTTGATTCTTTTCAATTTCGGATTGATCTTGAACAGCTAATCAGAAAATTGAATCTAAAGATGTATTTTGCGGCTCATCCATCTCCTGTTCTTGCATTAGAGGATTCTCGGCGTATTCGTCTTCCTATGAAATCAACTTGGTCCCCTCCGGGACCGCTCCATCCATCTCTTCTGCTGTATCGTGATTTAATCTTGAAGGACATGCAGACTCTTGAACACAGCCGACATCATTCTCGCAACAGCCTCACACATTCTGAACAGCAAGCACTTAAGGCTCTTCAGACACGGCCTGAACTGGTTATTCGTCGTGCGGATAAAGGGGGTGCAATCGTGATTCTAAATCGTACCCAATATTTTGGAGAAGCACGCCGCCAGTTGTCTGATGAGGCCACATATGAAGTGTTGTTGACTGACCCTACTAGTGAACTTCAACAGCGTATTAAGGACATCACTACGCAAGCACTGGATGCCCGACTTATCTCTAAAAAGGAATGGCATTTTTTGAACCCGGTGTCTCCCAATGTAGCAGTGCTATATCTACTTCCCAAGATTCATAAAGATAAAATTAATCCTCCAGGTAGGCCAATTGTCTCTACTAGGGGCTCTCTTCTTGAGCCCCTTTCAATATATCTTGATTCATTTTTGAGACCTTTGATGATATCCATTCCATCCTTCCTGAAGGACACGACTCATTTTTTGCAAGTCTTGGAAGCTCACTCGTCTTTGGCTACTATCCCTGATGTCATTCTAGCGACGCTTGATGTCACCTCACTCTATACTGTAATCCCTCAGGTTGCTGCGCATGAAGTTGTAATGGAAGCGCTGGCTTTGCGGGGTGACCTTTCAGCTGGCCAGCTTGACCTTCTGTCGGATCTGGCGACCATTGCCCTATATAATAATTTTTTTGCCTTTGATGGGGTTTTATATCATCAAAAAGGTGGGGTGGCGATGGGTGCCACTTGTGCCCCTTCAGTCGCTAATTTGTATATGTCTAGATTCGAACAACAATGGATAGATTCTTCTCCATTTCGCCAGTATATTGGCCTATGGCGACGCTACATTGATGATATTTTTATGATCTGGCAGGGTTCTGCAACGAGTCTGCAAGAATTTTTTGTCTGGCTTAACGGATGTAATGCCCATTTGAAGTTCACTTTACACCATCATATGGTTAGTTTGCCCTTTCTGGATGTTGTGGTCTGTAAAGCTGAGACTGGCTGGCTCACTACAGTGTATCGAAAGGGGACTGATCGTAATACACTTCTCCATTATCAAAGTGCTCATCCGGGTTCTTTGAAGAACAGTCTACCTTTTTCGCAGTTTGTGCGCTTTCGGCGCAACTGCACTCATGTTCAAATGTACAAAACTCAATCTTGTACGTTGAAAAAAGATTTTCTCGAGAGAGGTTACCCCTCGTCTGTTGTCAACCAGGCGTATAAGAGAGCACTATACCTTAATCGAGATCTGCTTATACATTCATGCCGGACCTCAGCTGATCAGTTTGAAGCGGAGTCCTCGGTTAATATGATCACAAAATTCTCTCCTTTCAGTGCACAGCTCAAACGGATTATTCATCGACACGCGAATGTGTTGCATAGTATTCCTGGTTTAGAAACCAAGAATGTGCGCTGTGTGTGGCAGCGGAATAGCAACTTCAAAGAACTTCTCAGTCCTGCAGTGCTTCGGCCGCTTATATCTCCCCTTCGGGCTATGCCATTGGGTCATGTTAGATGTGGTGAGTGCGATATTTGTGCAATCACTAAAGAGTTGACGGAATTTTGCTACCATGATAACATTTACCAGCTTAGACATCAGACCTCCTGTACCTCTACCTTCGTGGTATACTGTATTTTATGTCCTTGTGGGCTTGCCTATATTGGTAAAACGACTCGGATGTTTAAAATCAGAATGAATGAGCACAAGAGTAGACTTAAGTGTCAGCGCCGTGAAGCTCCCATTGTCGACCACTGTCTCAGTTTACACCATGCATTCTCTGAACTACAATGTTTCTGTCTAGACAAAATTGATTTTGCGCAACGTGGGAAAACAAGAGACTGTATGCTATCTTGGTCTGAACAACGTTGGATTCATCGTGTGGGTTCAGTTGCTCCTTTGGGGCTAAACGCACGGGTTGAATGGGAAGCATGTGTTTAGTGTTGGCCCTTTAATTAATCAAGGAATCAGCTGGGTCTATAAGTATGCAGTCCGCATGCGTGGCTTTAGGTTAGCAGTTAGTAAATCCTCTGCTCCTGCGACTGGCCGTAAGCAATCTGCTACGTTCTCTCTGGATGCCTTCTTAATGCACATTGAAGAAAGTATGTGTCTGTTATAAAATTAATGCACTCTTCTGTATGCTTTATCATCTAGTGCTCTCAATATCCTCTGCCTGCCACCCCCTGAAGAAACCTGCTCGGTTGAAACGCTATAACAGCGCGATTGTGAGCGTTGGGGTATGAGAGAGGAAGAGACGGAGGCGATGCAGTAGTTCAAGCGATGCATTTTTTCAGATAAGTTGGTGCTATTCACCCTCCTACATTGATTTTTGCAAGCTCTATCAAGATATTCATTTATGTCAAAGGAGGTTGTGAGAGCCATTTAATGAAGCAACGTGATTATCTAAGGTCATTGATGCAAGTAAGGGCTTTTGCTCTGTTGGTGAAAATTGCCTTGAGCATATAGTTTGCCCGCTATAAGTCTGAGACCTATTGTTGCTTTAAAAATCCTTCTGCCTGGACTCTGTTTTGCTGGTGATTGCATTTTTGCTTTTTGACACAGATACTTTCAGATGTCCTGATACAGAGTTATGACCTAATGGGAGACAGCCAACATGGCTTTAGACAAGGAAGATCTTGTCTTACTAATCTGTTATGTTTTTTTGAAAGAGTGAATAATCAGGTGGACAAAGGTGAGTCGGTTGATATTGTGTATCTGGACTTTCAGAAAGCTTTTGACAAGGTCCCTCATCAGAGACTTTTGGCAAAACTAGAGTCATGGGATAGGAGGCAGTGTACTATTGTGGATCAGGAACTGGTTAAAAGATAGAAAGCAGAGGGTAGGGCTAAATGGCCAATTTTCCCAATGGAGAAAGGTGAATAGTGGTGTACCCCAGGGATCTATGCTGTGTCCGCTGCTTTTTGACATATTCATAAATGACCTGGAAAGTGGAATAACGAGTGAGGTTATCAAATTTGCAGATGACACAAAACTATTTAAAGTTGTTAAAACCCAAGAGGATTGTGGAAAACTGCAAGAGGATCTTGATAAATTGGAAGACTGGGCATCAAAATGGCAGATGAAATTTAATGTGGACAAGTGCAAGGTTATGCACCTAGGGAAGAACAACCCAAACTATGGTTACACGATGCAAGGTTCCACATTAGGAACCACCACCCAGGAAAAAGATTTAGGCGTCATTGTGGATACCATGTTAAAACCCTCGGCCCAGTGTGCAGCGGTGGCCAAGAGAGCAAATAGAATGCTAGGTATGACAAGGAAAGGAATGGAAAATAAAACAAAAGATATTATAATGCCTCTGTATCGTTCCATGGTGAGACCGCACCTTGAATATTGTGTGCAATTCTGGTCGCCGTATCTTAAAAAGGATATAGCGATTTTAGAAAAGGTTCAGAGAAGAGCCACCAAAATGGTAAAGGGGATGGAAGGATACTCCTATGAAGAAAGGCATAAAAGGTTAAGGCTCTTTAACCTGGAAAAGAGACGGCTGAGGGGAGATATGATAGAAGTCTATAAATTAATGAACGGAGTGGAACGGGTAAACGTAGATCGATTGTTCACCTTATCCGAATATAGAAAGACTAGGGGACATGCAATGAAGCTACAGGGTAAACTATTTAAGACTAATAAAAGAAAATATTTTTTCACTCAACATGTAATCAAACTCTGGAATTTGTTACCGGAGGATGTAGTAAAGGCTGTTAGTGTAGCTGGGTTTAAAAAAGGTTTGGACAAGTTCCTGGAGGAAAGGTCCATAAACCATTATTAAGAAGGGACCCAGGATATCAATGCTTGAACCAATACAAGCATTGTGGAACCTGTGTCCCTTGGGGAAACTGCTAGGTACATATGACCTAGATTGGCCACTGTTGGAAACAGAATACTGGGCTTGATGGACCTTGGTCTGACCCAGTATGGCATATCTTATGTTCTTATGTTCTTATGTTGTCTACCTTCATCCAAGATTCTCAAAGCAGGATATAGTCCACAAAGATGGAAGGTCAGAGAGTGATGTTCCTTTGGGAGGTGGAATCCCCTAAGTATCTTTTCACACAGGCCCTTCTGAATGCAATGTCTCATCCCTGCTAGGGCTCTCCATTGGTAAACTTCTGTGATGTTCCAAAAAATCTTGTGCAAAAGATATAGCAGCAGTAAAATGGTCTTACTCTGAGATTATATATTTTAGGAAAGTTTCATTGACTTATAACTGTAATCCCTTTTCTACTGCTAACAGAGCTGAGGAATGTCTCCAGATATCAGTACCTCAGAGACATTGTGAGCATATATGCAGGTGATAGAGTCCAGACAACCCTACTGAGAACTTTTAGGAGTTCCTGCATCTCATACCCCACATAATTCCTATCATAAAGATCCAGCAAGAAGTATTTCAGGGAGATACCCTGTCACCGCTTCTTTTTTGTATGGCATTTAATCCAATGCATACTCTCATCAACTCCTTGGGATATGGATTTAGCCTGAATCCTAAAGAAGGTTAGATCCCAGAGGTAACATCCCATTTACTATTTGCAGACAACCTGAAGCTTTACAGTTCCAGTGACCAGCAATTAGCAGATCAACTCTGTATAGTGAAAAGCTTTTCTGATGACATTAGGATGACTTTTGGCCTTGACAAAGGTGCTAAGACAACTTACTTCAGAGAAAAATTGAGCAAAATGGAAAACATATCCCTGGCTGAGCGCTCTGACATCAAGGAACTTGAACAAGAAGGCATATATAAATATCTTGAAGTAGAGGAAGGAATGACATTCAAGCAGAAATTACTGGGAGAAAAGATCAGTAAAGAATATTATTGAAGATTAAAATCATTATTGAAAAGTGCTTTAACATCTTGGAATAAGATAAAAGCCATCAATCAGCTGGCAATTCCTGTACTCTCATACAACTTTGGAATCTTCATCAAACGTGGACAGGCAGTCCGATGACTCGAAGGAATGAGTAAGAATCCACAGCATACACAGAAAAAAAAGCAACAGACTATGCAAAACAAGAGAAAAAAACTCTTCAAAAATTAGATCAGCAAATGAGGGAAAACAAGTGACAAATACACAAATACAGTGGGAAATGCAAAGTGTTAATCCAGGAACCATTTGACGATCAAGAATGGACATATGAATGGTTAAGGAGAGGTGAACTGAAACCGATGGATGAGAGATTGCAGTAGATTATGGATGAGATGGTATACAGTGAACATTGAAAAGATTGCCAAAAGACTGGCAAAACAGACACATGTTAATTAGGGAACCTCCACCATATTTAACTGTAGGAAGAGTGTTTTTTCCTTATAAGTTTCATTTCTTTGCCTGTATATGTATCACTGGTCTGCATTGCCAAAGAGCTTGTTTGGTTTCATCTGTGGACAGAACATTTTCCCTGAAAGATTGTGGTTTCTCAAGATAGATTTGGGCAAACATCAGGCATGCCTTTTTATGTCTGTCTTTGAGCAGTGGGGTCCTCCTTGGCCTTTGCCCATGAAGTTTGTCTTTGTTTAGTGCATGGCATATGGTGTGGGTTGAAACCTTCGCTCTAGATTGTTCCAGGTCAGCCTTAAGCTTTTTGGGTGTTTTTCCAATAGTTCGCACTAACTTTGAAAGACTTCTTGGATTGATTTTATTCTTCACACCACGTCCTGGGAGGTTCTTGACAGTTTCATGAGCAGAAAACGTCTTAGTAACATTGCAAACTATAGACACAGGAATCCCAAGGTCTTTGGAGAGGGCCTTGTACCCTTTTAAAGTTTGATATTTGCTGATAATGGATTTTCTGACGGTCTCAAGCAGCTCTCTTGTCTTCACCATTGTGAAAATGGAATAGGGAGTGAATGTGGTCATTTAAACATTAGAGGCATCATTCATTGGCTGATTCAAGTCATATGAGTACTGATAATTAATCACAGATGTGTCTAATTTTACTGCAATGGGAATGTAGTTCTTCTGTTGAAAGTGATTTGAATTATTTATAAGGTGTCAATAATCATGTCCTGGCAATGTCCCAGTTTTATACTATTCCTTTTTTAATTGGTCTTGTTTTATTTTATTCTTTTATGTGTCATATATGTGTGCATATATAGTCCAAAACCATTTCACTGGTCACTTTATTTTAGGAGATATTGGACATTAAGGGGTTGAACTGCACGGGTGCCAATAATGTTGACCACAACTGTATCAAAATTCATGAGAGAAGGGTATCTTTGCATTTGTGCATGAGATCCCCTCCAGTCATGAGTGTCACATGCCTAATGTGCGTGACATGGTATTTCTGTTTTTATGCGGGAAACCTTCTACACTCAGAGGTATGTTTTCTAAAGCGTGCTAGGTTTTTGAAAGTATTAGAATAGATATCATTGCATGGTGCAGACAGATGTATAAAACTTTCAGATGGCTAAAAGAAATGTTTGTAGGCTGTCATCACTGCCAAGGATTGTGCAACCAAATATTAGTGAAGGGTGCCATTAATCCTGTCCAGATCATATTTTGTTTTGGGTTTTTTTTCTCAGAAATTACTACATCTAAGACATCTTGGTTTTTGTTGTAGATCTTTGAACATACTATTAAAATATTATGATGACATACGGTTGGAATATTTCCAATTATTTCTCAAGATATTGTATACAACATACCTAAAATGCATGAGTGCCAATAATGTTGATCACAACTGTATGACCTCCTCCCCCCTCCACTCTGCTGTCATCTGTACCTGGGCTCCTGATGCACTGTAGCTGTGCACAGTGTAGGGCATCAAAGTGCAGATGCATACTCAGGCTCTTCTGGGTCCCGATCCCTCCGGGAGGAAGTTTGCAATGGAAGGGGCCGGGACTAGAAGAGCTTGAGCATACATCTGTACCCATGGGGCCTATGGCATGCACAGCTAAAATACCTTGATTGAAGTTGACTGGCAAAAGAAAGGGTGATGGTGATGGTAGGTGGGGTGGGCGGAGGGATGGAAGAGATGCTGGACACAGAGGAGAGGGGAAGAAAAGTGAGGAGAAATGCTGAACACTTGAGGGGAATGGGAAGAGAAGGGGAGATGCTGCTGGCCACCTTGGGGTTAGGGGGGAAGGAAAGAGAAAGGGAAATGCTGCTGACCACCTTGTTATTATGGGCTCTGTCATCTTCATTCTGAGCATTGCCTTATGATGTACCATATAATGCTATTCTTTGTCCTCTTTAATTTGACATTTATGTTGAACCTTTCACAACTGTCTTAGAGAAGTATGCTTTTAATTTTAAAATATTTGCAGATGATATCCAAATTTATATTTCTTTAGGTGAATCCCACAATGCCCAGTTGGAAAAGTTATCCTGCTGCCTAACAGCAGTTGCACACTGGATAAAATCAAATAACTTGTTCCTGAATCCTCATAAGACTAAAGGGTATGCTTAATAAACGACGGTAAAGGAGCAAGTGTTCTGTCAGTGAGTGCTAACTCTGCATGTGCACACATAGTGCATGCAAAAAGGCACTTTAGTGGGTGCTAATGGCACCAGCAGCTTAAAGTGCCCTGTGGGTGGAGAGAAGGTGTGCATGGGGTGGAGAGTGGGTGTCAATGGGACGGGAGTGGGCAGGAACAAGACTTGCTCTCTTAATGCAGGCACCTTAATGGCAGGAACCCTAACACAATTCAAAACCTTCCTAAAAGGGTGTTTTTTGAGGAGAGAGAACCTATTTTGCTTCTGCAATCTGATGCATGGAGAGGGGGGCCCAAAAGAGTGATAGTAGTGCTCCATTAGCAGCAACAACATAGTGCCCAAGCATGAAAGGGCACTATGTTGATGGTGTAAATGTGGGCAAAGGAGGTGGCACATGGGTCATGCAGTGGGGGCTGCTGATTCACAGGGGGGACCAGGCAGCTGCCTATATGGCACATAGGAACATAAGACTGCAACATATGCCAAACTGTGTCAGGCCAAGGTCCATCATGCCCAGTATCCTGTGTCCAACAGTGCGCAATCTAGGTCACAAGTACCTAGCAGTTTCCCAAAAAGACACACAGGATCCCCAGTAACTCTAATGGGGCAAGCAGTTCATAGTCCGGTCCTCTTTAGCAATGGTTTATGGACCGTTACCCAGGAAACCATCCAAACCTTTTTAAACCCAACTACACTGACAGCTTTTACCACATCCTCCGGTAATGTATTGCAGGGTTTGATAATGCATTGACTGAAAAAATATTTTCACCTAAAATACCCAAATGGGTTACACTGTACCTGCATTGCAGGTCCCCTAGTCTGTCCACAGTCTGATGCATAAAAAAGTGACCTATGTTTACCTGTTCCACTCCAGTCAATAATCTATAGAACTCTATCATATCTCCCCTCAACCGTCTCTTCCCCAGGTTGATGAGCCCCTACCTTTTTTAGTCTCTCCACAAAGGGGAATTCTGCCATTCACAGAATCATCTGTGATATTCGTCATGATCCCACAGTGACAGTGGCAGCACACAGTCCTGCTACTGCTGTGGCAACCCACGCTGCTGCAGAACCCAGCTATGCGGGAAGAGGCCGATAGTGCCAGATGCTGTTGTCCTCCAGGTAGCTGGAAAATGCAGGTGCCTGGGTAAATTCTACAGCAGTGGCTGCCATTCTCACCCTGAGACATATCGGTGGCAGGTGGTGATGGGGCCCTTGCATAGGCAGCTGGTGGGGGGATTGCATGGCCGCCCATGTGTGCCCCTGCTCCCCCATCCAGACCTTTTGCCCAAGGTGCCCACCAAACCCGCATGTTTAACATGCTGGGACTGTGACCACCACCACTGAGAATGCATGATCATGTCTGCATGGTGGAGTGCTGGTGGTGGCGTGTGAAGTGGCACCAGCCTTCACTAGACAGAAGCCTTGTCCTGGTTGTGTGTACCATGTGCATTGCAGCATGTGCTAAAGGTCAGCTGAAGAGAAGCATGTCAGCAACAGGAGCTGCTATCCCCCCTCCCACACACACCCTCTCCCCCTCCCCCCCCCCCAATAAAGCAGTGCTGTGGTGCAATACCCACAGTTGGTGTGTATTTGTGTGGAGGATCACAGGATCAGGTCCCCACTGGGGTTTCTCTATTGTATATTCCTGTGGACAAAGTTTAGCTGATAATGTAAGTACACCTCCAGCAAATGCAACCCTCAAGGAGATGGCCAGCAAGGGTGGAAACACCCACCAGCAGCACTGACACAACTAAACTATCTACAGCTGGTTGGAGGCTAATAGCACATGATAATATAGCTACTACTACTACTGAGCATTTATATAGCGCTACAAGTCATACGCAGTGCTCCACAGACATGTAAGAAACAGTCCCTGCTCATCAGAGCTTACAATCTAGTCAAGACAAACACAGAAGGTGTAGGCAGGGATAAAGCAAGGGGAAAGAAAAAGGAGATCAGGTGGGTCAAGATCCAAAAGCAGCAGCGAAGAGGTGAGTTTTCAGCCTGGATTTGAAGAGGGTTAGAGAAGGTGCCTGGCGTACAGACACAGGTAGTTTGTTCCAGGCATAAGGTGCAGCATGATGAAAGGAGTGAAGTCTGGAGTTAGCAGTAGAAGAGAAGGACACAGATAGAAGCAGTTTGCCAGAAGAGTGGAGATCCCGAGGGGGGTTGTAAGGAGAGATAAGAGAAGAAAGGTAGTGAGGCGTCACAGAGTGAATGCATTTATAAGTCAGCAGAGGTTTGAACTGGATGCGGAAATGGATAGGGAGCCAATGAAGTTTTGACACTGTTGACTACAACCTTCTCCTCGATACCCTGTCCTCGCTTGGTTTTAGGGGCTCTGTATTATCCTGGTTCTCCTCCTATCTCTCCCATCGCTCTTTCAGTGTGTGTTCTGGTGGCTCCTCTTCCTCTGCTACCCCGCTCCCAGTTTGTGTACCCCAAGGATCTGTTTTGGGTCTGCTCCTTTTCTCTCTCTACACCCAATCCCTTGATGTGCTTATCTCTTCCCATGGCTTTCAGTACCATCTGTATGCTGATGACTCCCAGATCTACATCTCTACGCCTGAAATCTCTCCGGCAATCCAGACCCGGATCTCTGCCTGCTTTTCTGACATTGCTGCCTGGATGTCTCACCACCACTTGAAACTGAACAAGGCCAAGACTGAACTTCTTATCTTTCCCCCTAAAACCTCCCTTCCTATAGCACATGCAAACAGAGCACACATTATCTATCCTTGAGCTGACTTTGAGACAGGAGTGTCAAGCAGGAATGCCAACCATCTCCACTCTTGCTCAGTGCACCAATGAAAGTGTATGCTTATGTGTATGGCTCCCCTTTCTCCTTGGCTTTCTGCACTGCATTTTGGCTCACATTGTCAGAGTTTTTTCCAGCCTGTTTGGAAAATGTGAATAAGGCGAAGCAGAGGATTGTGGGTATCACCTGAAACAGCGCAGATTGGCCTGGATGTGTCTGCCACAGCGGTAGGATCACTGGCTGAGATGCCATTGTGCCTGTCTGCCATGTGCATTGCCTGGGTGGCCACTGTATATTATGCTGAGATGGCACTCTCACTATGACCAAAAGGTGACCCTAGAATCCTAAACACTAAACCCCCTGAAATCAATCTAACAACCCAAAAACAAAAGATCTCAGAAAAAAACAAAACCCCCCTCAAAATAAAGCAATAGTGCAAAATACTTTTTTTGTCGGAATATGGCAACCAAGTACCGGGAATTCAGTCCAGGTACCACTGTGGCAATTCCTTTTATTAAAGATATGGATAAAAATTTCAAAATCCAGAATTTAGCTTATGTATGGTGCTGCTCTCCGCACTGCAATAATATGCCAGCAAAACACAGTTACGACGTGGCTCCACGTTTCGGGTGTAATATCAGATATAAGAACCTGAACACCCTGCTTCAGGCCCATCCAAACTGGCAAAAATTCAAAGCTTGAATGAAACAACCCTGGAGGTGTAACTCACCAAATAGCCATCGGCCTCTGACGTCAGCGTTCAGGAACAGCTCAAGTCCTCCAATCACAGGACAGGAAAACCCCCAGAAACGGAGGGAAGCCCACTTAAGCAGGGAAACCCCCCACCAGGAGCCTGTCAAAAAGTAATAACACTCAAATGATAGTATGCCAGTCCACCTGAAGATTGAGACCCCAAGGGGCAACAGAGTCCAAAGAATATATCCAACGCTGTTCTCGCCACTGAAGACGTTGTTCTCTGTCGCCACCCCTGGGATCAGCAGGAATATGATCTAAAATCCTCCAGCGTATTGAGGAGAAATCATGCCCCATTGTTAAACAATGATCCACCATAGGGGCAGAAAGAGTCCTGGTACGCAATCGAGAGGCGTGTTCAGCCAAACGTGATTTCATTGCTCGTATGGTCCGCCCCACATAGTAGAATGAACAGGGGCATACAATCAAATAGACTACAAAAAAAGAGGTGCAGTCAGTATGCCACCTAGTAGTATAGGTGCGGGAAGTATGTATATCCAACCAATCAGAACCCTCCAACGTAAGGGAACAATACATACACTGCCCACAGGCAAAGTGACAAGTATCCACATGCCGTAATGCAGGGTGATCTTGTAGAGAAGTAGTATGCATAATGAAATCCCGTAAATTGGCTGTACGGGAATAAGCAATGCGTAAAGGAACCTCTCGAAAGCAATCATGGGATCCCAGGATGGGCCAAAATCGATGTAACAATTTAGTGACTTGTGGCATATTAGATGTATAAGGTAGCACCCCAGTAACCACTGAATCAGGCGACGAAGTATTTTTTGGAATAAGAAGCCAGTCCTGATGCAAATGACGGGCCCTCTTAAATGCCCGTTCAACCACTGCCATAGGATACCCCCTATTAGCCAAACGTAATTTTAACTCCCTTGCATGAAAAAGAAAATCGGCCAAGGTCGAGCAATTCCGCCGAAGACGCAGGAATTGACCGTAAGGGAGACCTCGTTTAAGCGCTCGAGGGTGAAAACTATCAAAATGTAACAAGGTGTTCCGCTGAATAGGCTTCCGATACAAGGTGGTCTCAAAACCTTGGGAGGTCAGGACTACCCAAATGTCCAAAAATTGAATACGATGGGGGTTTATCTGTGCGGTAAATTGGATGCGTGCCACATGGGAATTTAATCTACCCAGAAACTGATCCAGATCTTCCCGGGAACCCGTCCAGATAAAAAAGACATCGTCAAGAAATCTCTTCCAAAAAGGAACAAATTGAAAGGCCTCATCAGTATATATGTAAGATGATTCAAAAGCAGCCATATAGAGGGTCGCTATCGATGGGGCAACAGTGGCCCCCATAGCAATGCCATGAATCTGTTTGTAGAATTGCTGTTGATACAAAAAATAATTATTATTTAATACCAACTCCAATAATTCCAGCACAAATGACTTAGGAATCCGATCTGGGAGATCCAAAGTATAGCTCCGTAAACAGGCAAGTGCCTCACCTTGATCAATATTGGTGTAAAGGGATTGAACGTCAAGGGAGACCAGGTATGTATACGCACTAACATCATCGCAACTCTTCAATTGATTCAAAAAATCTCCTGTATCACGAATGTAAGAACAGACTTTAGATGCCGCTGATTGCAGGAAGAGATCACAGAATTTTGAGAGAGGTTCTAATATAGAGTCTCTACAAGACACTATAGGCCTTCCAGGGGGATCCCTTAGCGATTTGTGTATTTTAGGCACCAGATAAAATACCGGTATCGTAGGATGCTTTTTTTGAAGATAATCAAGTTCCCGCTTAGTAATCCAATTATGGAGAAAGGCAGAGTTGCGATGATGTTAGTGCATATACATACCTGGTCTCCCTTGACGTTCAATCCCTTTACACCAATATTGATCAAGGTGAGGCACACTCAGGAACTGTCTTCCTACACCAATCCACATGGAATACTGTTTTAAGAATGTCAAGAAAGCACTTAGGACCCTCTTTTTGTCCCTCCTTTTTGGCCTAAATCCCTCTTTCACCTGAAGATTTTGTATCATGACTTAGGGGTATGTTTACTAAACCGCGCCACTGTGCGGGGTGCACTTGAGCATGCGCTAAGGTACCTTAGCGCACGCTAATGATGTGTTTTTGTGCCCCGCACACGTGCGCACTGCACTAACGGGCCCGCACATGTGCACGGTTCGCTGATGTGCGATAGAGGCGTGGAAAGGCTCTCGGAGGGCGGAGGAAGGCTCCCCAGGGGCGGAGAGATGGGGTCAATGGGTGGAGAGTGGGAGGGGAGAGGCTCCCCGCACAGGAGCGGGGCTGAAATTCGAGTAAAAAAATACCGCGAGTGAAAACCTCGCGGTAGAGCAGATTTAAAGGGAAGAGAAACCATTTCTGTCAGCAATGTACAGCAAAACCAGGGAAACCTACAAAACGTGAGCAGTGTGATACATGTGCACGGAACAAAATAGCAAATAAAAATTGAAAATGACCACAACAAAATTCTAAAAAATTATAATCCAGCTGGGCAACAGTGATAGTAATGGAAAACATCAAAAATCACTCCCAATAAAGCCCCAAAAAATAACTATGAATTTTAGAAGGCTCTACGCTCCGTCCCCATACAAGGTGAATGATCCCACAGTGAAATAGCAATGATCAGGGTTTCCCTCTCCATTGGACAGGCTACTTATGGCATGTACATTTCCAAAACAGCAGGGCGGGCAGGTCGGAATGGGCAACTGGACAGATGCTGGGAAAGGGGATACAGAGGGCTGCAGGCGGAACATGCTGCGGTGCAGCTGGGGCACAGTGCAGACTAGGCAGATGCCTAGATGGCACTTAGGAATGCTGAAACTGAACAGCAGCCAGACAGCAACTGATGAGGGCCCAACATGGGCATGAGAGTGTTTATCACAGTGTCACAGGGGATAGTACCCAGCAGATACCCCCAAGGGCACAGAATATTGGCAGGCGGTGACTGGGGGACGTGCGGACAAATTTGCAGGCAACCCTACCCCAGAACCCGCACCATAGGCGGCCGCCTACCCATACACAGGATGGCCTGAGACTGCGTACCACCAGCACCACCAGCAGAAGGGCATGTCAGCAGGGTGGCACAGGGGTACTGGAGGTGGAGGGGGGCAGTGGCAGCTGCCCAGAGCAGACCATGGCCTAGCCCTGTGTAGGTGGGTGCAATGCACTGCAACAGACAGGCCCTGCTGGACAAACAGTCATGGTATCATCAGGGAATGCACTGTCTCTGTGGCAACATGGTGGTGCAGTGCACACAACCAGCATGTTTGGAGATAGAAGGTCACATATTTTACCCACAACTAACTAGTGATAGTAAATACGAATCTTTACTGCAGAGAACATAAGCATGGCTCAAACACCTCTATTTTACCCTACAGAGCACAGACACCAGAAACATGCACATTACCTAGAGCAGATTCCCCCAAATGCAGTCCTGGAGGGCCACAAATCCTTCAGGGTTTATGCTGTCTCCAATCTAAGGATGGAGCGGTACTGGTGGTGGAGGTGGCAGCAGCTGGTGGCCACAGCAGACCATGGCCTAGCCCTGTCCAGGTGGGTGCCGTGCACTGCAACAAACAGGACCTGTGGGATGTACAATCATGGACTCCCCAGGGAATGCAGCATATCTGTGGCAACACGGTGGTGCAGTGCACACAGACAGTGTGTGCAAGAACAGAAGGTCACAGGTTCAAAGCCCAGTTGGTGCTACTGCCAATCCAGTCCCCATATTTTTCCCACAACTAAACCGTGATAGTAAGGACAAACCTTTACTGCAGAGAACATACGCATGGTTAATACACCTATTTTTTACCCCACCCAGCACAGACACCATAAACAGGCGCATTACCTAGAGCAGAGTCTCCCAAATGCAGTCCTGGAGGGCCAAACACCATTCAGATTCCATGCTGCCTCTCATAAAGATGCCTGTGCTGCATATCTATGCACCACCCCCATGGTATGCAGATGTAGCTCATGCATATTCATGAGGGACAGCATGAAAACCCGAACAGTGTTTGGTACACCAGGACTGAAGTTGGGAACCTCTGCCGTAAAGCAGTAGCCAACAAGGGCAGACACACCCACACCCACACCCACAGGCCCCATTAGCCAATGCCTCCTGGAGAGGCAGGACATTGGGCCCTGCGTGCATCTCCCAATACTAGCACTTGCATACCTTAGCTATGCCACCCTACACCTGGGTATATGGTACACAGCTATCAAACGTTTGCTAGGATTACTGGCAGATAGCAATTTCTATGTTAAGCACAGTTTGTTGATTGAGCTCCATCATAACAATCATTCTGATGTCTGTGGTGTGTGCTTCAGGTCTGGTCGATGACAGTGTTTACCACCCTGGGGAGTGACCCCCAACAGTATTGCGTACCATATCCATGCCTGTACTGTGCCCAGGACTGGTGTGGTGGCCAGGACTGCTAGACTCCTCTATAGTAGCACAATGCTGGCCTAGGTGTGGGAGTGTGTGCCTGTCTATCCAGTGTGTGGTGGCTGCAAACACCTTCTACAGCCCACACTGCCAGCACTGTTGCCAGTATTGGCCTGCCAAAGTGCATAATGAGGAGCAAGGTACCATGGGTATAGCCCTGACAGGGTGGCCTGGCCAGGATGCATCTGCACAGGGCATAGGGCAATGTCTGGGGCATTGTAGTGCCCGGCCACCACCTGCACAGACAGGGTGGCCACAGCATGTTGTGTTGGGAGATCACGCTCACCCTGACTGAGCAGTGACCATGGCATGTCTAGGTTCCCCCATAGGGCTATATAGTATTTTTTTTAGATGATATTTATGGGTTCCCTTATGGGGCCCAATCACTGATTTCTCTGCTTGGTGTGTATGCTGGCAGCCCAGTTCTGGGTGCACGCGTCTTCTCCAGAAACATGAACTAAGGACTAGCTTGCAGACTGTCTGCAGCTAGTATGTGTTTTGCTGGAACACCTTGCAGGGTGCAGCGGCTGGCAGCCTGCTGCTGGTGAATGTCAGATAGTGGTGGGGGGCAGCTGGGCATTTCAAGGCCTACTGTCTGTCTGCTATTGCTTTATGGGTGTGTACAGAAACGTATTGCCTGCTCTGTAGAGTGTCTGATCCCCAGCAGGACCGGGTTTGATGGTCCTCTCTACTGCCAACATTTCAGGGAGGTATTATGTGGATCTGTTGGTGGGAGACCCTGTTTCCCACCCTCAGCCCCAGGGGCTGGGTTGGGTGGTGGTACATAATCCGCCTAGGGGTCCATAAGGCCTAAACCTGACTGGGAAATACAGATGTATCCAAGGTGTGTCTGCAGGAACTACCGATCTCACACACTAGCACTGCTGGGGACCTGCAGCATGGCCTATTTCTGCCATGGGAGGTGCTGTGGACCAGGTGCTGGCTGCCTGACCGCACCTTCACAGCGAGCACAGTACCCGCACAATGTGACGGTGTGTAGCTACTCTGTGCCAGTACCACACACGGTCAGTTTCCCCTACCAGGCCTAGGTGCTGTGGGGGTGCATACCCCATCTGCAGATCACCTGTAGACTGCTGCTTTGCATGTGCAGTGCATCATGGGTGCGAGAGGACTAACCCTACGCTGGTAACCGCAGCACACAGTCTGCAGACGTTATTTTGTAGCCAGCCAGACATCTCTTTACAGTTGTAGAGCTGTAGCCCACTGGTGACTGCATTGTCTGTGAGCCAGAGGTTGGTGGTTTGAATCCACAGTGGGTTTATGTATTTTATTTACCTTACCTATTTACATTCCCCCATATACTGCGCTATTCTGCACCATTGCGGTTTACATTGCACAAACTGGACATACATTGAACAGGGCATTATAACTTGGGGATAGGTATTTTACAGGGTACATGGGGGGCTGTCTGGGGCAGTTTGTGTGTACTTTCAGGTAGTACAGGCAGCAGAAACACCCTCACAGTGCTGTGACCTTACGGTGCCTTATGGGGCACCGGAAGATTACAGCACTGTGAGGGTGTCTCTCCTGGCATCACTGCTGTAACGTAGAAAGGAAAATGCCTCAGGTAACACTGTTGTAACGTAAGAAGACATATGACTCACGCAGTACTGATGTACATTAAAAGCACTATGCTTCACTCAGCACTGCTGTATAATAATGTGTAATGCCTGAGACAGGTAATAATTGACCCCACTGGGGGATTGAACTCATGACCCCTGGTTCACCAATCCATGTATTACCCATTGTGCTACACCTCTGTTGCAATGTTTGCAGGTCTGCGCACCTATTGCAGGTTTCCATGTGTTCACATGCGCAGTGCTGCAAGCACAAGCAGTACTGTCACCTATCAGTGCCTCATAGGGCGCCCCATATAGCACCTTCTACGGCTTCCTATGGGCAACATTATAGGGTGGCGTGGCGGACAGTGCACCTTAAAATGTGGCCTCTGGGGTACCTTAGGAGGCGCCTTATGCAGCACCTTATGTTACCATACTTTGAAGGTGTGTTTGCTGGCACCACTAATTAATAAAAATAAAAAGCCTCCTATAGCAATATTCCCCATAACAGGTAATGCCTCAGCCAGCCTTCTTCAGTGGGCACTGTGGGGGATTGAACCCCCTGATTCCTGCACCATTGGTCAGTGTCTTAACCATTGTGCTGTGGTTCTTCTCCTCTGCTTGCACATCAGCGTGCCACTTATGCCTCCTGTGCAACTTTCGCATGCGCTAATGTGCGAGGCTCACATGGGCGCCGCGCACATTAGCGCATGATTAATCCCGGTTTTGCTTTTTTCAGCCAGAAACGCCCACTCCTTATATGGCACCCGCACACTAGCGCTGCCCGCACATTACCGGGGTTTTAGTAAACATACCCCTAAATCTCTCATCCACTTGAGGATTCTGGTATAAGGGCGGCTCTATTTGACTCCACCGCTCTCCTCACTTTTCTATTATCCCTCAGAATTTTCTCTGCCTGTGCTAGATGCATCCTCTTACTCTTTCTTATTATTAAATGGAAGTTCCTTTCTTATTTTCATGTATTTATTTGTTTGAAAATTGTAAACCACACAGCTTGTATACAATGTTGCAGTATATCAAATGTCCAATAAACATCTGTCATTGAGTCAATGCTGACTCCTGGCAACACAGCTCCTAGGTTTTCTTGGCAAGGGTACTGGCCAGGCCCAACCCTGCTTAGTTTCAGATATCAGCCAAGAGCACATTCATTCTTGACAACTGAAGACTTGAAAGGCAGGTTCACATTTATCTTAAAATATTATTAAAAACCCTAGAAAAATAAAAAGGCCTTCAATTTCATGTGACATGCCACAAATCCAGCTCAATCCTTAAGAATTCAGGTAAGCACTGAAGCACTGAAGCACACTGTTGGGAAGATGCTACCGAAAGCATATGTGTCTATCTTTTGGGAACCCGACAGGTACTTGTAATCTGTATTGGCCACTGTTGGAAACAGGATACTGGGCATGATGGACCTTTGGTCTGACCCAGTATGGCATTTCTGCAATGATGGTACACCCAGCACAAACCCTGACTGATAAACAGACAGCTGTGTTACCAAAGAGATATTGATTGCCAGTCTTAGAAGCTTAAGTCAAAAGTATCAATTTAAACTCATTTTGCCAGTCTGCTGGTAACTAGTGTAGTGAATGAAAGTTGCAGAAATATGCTCACATACACCTACCCTGCTTACTAATCTTGCAGCATAATATTCACAGTTTGCAATGTCTTAACTTGCAGTTTTGCAGTACCTAATTAAATGATACACTTTATCAAGAGAAGTTAAAGCTAAGGTCTACTAGACCACGCCCTCAGCATGCTCCCTCACCTAAAACAAACAGCAAAACCCATATTCTTTAAATTAAAAGCTATGCAGCATCTACGACCCCTCCTAGATACCCATGACTTTAAGTTGGTAGTCCATGTACTAATCACCCCTCACTTCAACTACTGTAATAGTCTACTGCACGGACTACCATTTAAAAACATAAACATACTCCAAAGGACCCAAAACATCTCTGCCAGGATCATCTCCAAAGCCCGCCTAGCTGAACACATAACCCCTATCCTACATGATCTCCACTGGCTCCCTATACATAGCTGGATAAAATATAAAATACTTCTTACAACATTCAAGCTGATTAATAACATCTCTCCCTCCCACCTGACCACCCTACTACATACACCGTCCCAATCCAGGACATGAAGACAAAATGCAAACCATTCACTTGTCATACCCAAAGCCATCTGGAAAATGAAAAAGTGTACAAGCTCCAGAGCCTTTTCATTTACAGCACCCAGCCTCTGGAACGAGCTCCCACTAGCACTTCACAAGACAAAGAATCTGCAGCTATTCAGAAAGGGACTTAAAATGCTCCTATTCTTTCAACATTTTGGAAACTCTACTGAACCCCACCCTCCCAAATGAACAACCCACTAACCCCCCCACTCCACACCAGCAGCAACTGTCCAAACATAAAACTTACTGATCCTCATAACAGCTAAGATGCAACAACTGACCATGCGAACATGTGATCCTGTAAAATATGTTAATAATAACTAGCGGGGCCGCAACGCTCCGCTAGGATTACTCAAAATTGTTTTTTGTTGGATGTTACCTGTACATAGTTTTTTCCTACTGTTCCATGTAAAAGTTGTTCAAACGGTTAATTGTAAACCGCCCCTGATCTCTGGAAGGGATGGTATACTATAGAAGAACCAAATAAATAAAAATAAATAAATAAAATATAATTGCGGGAATAACACATGATACTTGCACCTTAATGTGTGTTAGAGGTCAATAACGTATCTTATTTTGCCATAGAGCATGTTGATTTACCGTAGTGCACAGTGAGTAATAATGAGATGCAAATACATGCAAACCACCTCAGTATTATTTAAATGGAATAACATAGTTTGACACTGCAAGTTGCATTATTACTGGAAAACCGACAGCTTAAATTCGGTATTACCTTTGTTCTGGGATCAATGGGCTACTGACTTACAGCCAGATGAACCTGAGCGTATTCTGCAATAGAGTGAGGTCCAGGGGTCCCCCTCTCTCCAGCTGTAGCAAAGCTGAAGTGCCCTGACTAGGCCACACAAGAAACCAGCCAGACTCCTGCACCCCCAAACCCACATTCCAAAGTCCCACACCCCCATCTCCAGACCTATAATTACAAAATTACCCTCCCCAAAAAGTCCCACTTGCCCACCACATGGCCTATCATCACATTGCTGGTGTTCTAGTGTGTTCCAGGCACCAGCAATCCCTAGTTTATCCTGCCTCTCATGGTGCTGGATTCAAAATGGTGCCCACAAACCCTAGTGATAGTTTCACAGAACTAATGCTAGGGGTTAAAATTCCATATACAGGCCCATATATGGCAACTAGACCCCCTAATGGCAGTACTGCCAGTCTCTGCTAAAGATCACAGGCGTCATTTTGAAATGAGCACTTCTACAGGCAGGAATGATTGAGGATGGCTCATACCTGGAGCCCACTGGACCACCAGGGATGGAAGGCCCTGAGGTGGGCAGTTTTCAGGGGGATATGATTTTGTAATTGGGGTTTTAGGTAAAGGGATAGTGGACTTTAGAATGTGGTTTTGGAGTGAGCAGGGGCCTAGCAGCCTAAGTAGCAGGATTCTTTGGGGGGGGGGGGGGTACTGGTGCCTTCCATCTTTGCTATAGCCAAGGGAGAAAGATACATAGGGGCATGTTTACTAAACCTTCTTAATGTGCGCCCGGCATTAGTGTGCAGGCTGCCATATAAGGAGTGGGCTTTTCAGTCTAAAGTAGCAAAACGGGATTAGCACGCGATAACGCGCGCTGCTGCGCACATTATCGGGCAAAGTGCCGCTAAGCGCGTTACCGTGCGGTAATCTTAAGTAGGCACACAGACATCCAAACATAGAAACAGAAGCGTAGCACAATGGTTAATACACTGACTGAGTTTGATCCCCCAGTGTGCCTAATGCATAAGGCTGGCTGAGGCATCAGCTTTGACATGTAAGTATTGTTTCCTGAGGCATTTCAATCTCAGGCCGGAGGGACTGGGATTTCTAGTCCTATAGGCACTCCTTGTGGTCTTGGGCAAGCCACTTAATCCTCCATTGCCCATGTTCCCTGTAAGTATTAGCGTATGTGTGTCATATCCCCTCGTGTTAAATGTATCCCCCAATTGACCGCTTTGACACGGTGAAAAGCGGGATATAAATACAGCTAAATAAATAAATAAATAAATAAATTTTATTTGTATTTTAATGATTGCTGCCAGCAAACACACCCTCACGTGCCGTAATATAAGGTGCCGCATAAGGCACCCTATAAGGCACTCCATAGGGCACATTATAAAGTGCACTGTCCGCCACGGCACCCTATAATGTCCCCTATAGGGCACCCTATAAGGCGCTCCATAGGACACCTTATAAGGCACCTTATACGGACTGTAACCAAAAGGTGCCTCAGAAGGCGCTTTATAGGGTGCCCTATATGGCGCCTTCTGAGGCACCTTATGGTTACAGTACCCTGAGGGTGGTTTGCTGGCAGCACTAATGTACATTAAAAATAGACAATGCTTTGGACAGCCCAATCAAATAACCCCACTGTGGGTTTGAACCCATGACCGCTGGCTCCACAAGCAGTGAAGTAAACAGTGGGCTACAGCTCCATAGCTGCTAGCAAACCTTTGGCTGGCTGCAGAAGGACTGCACGTCATCACATAAACAGTCTGCTGTGGTCACCAGGATAGGGTTAACCCACCCATACCCATGATGCACCGCACATGCAAATCAGCAGTCTACAGATGATCACAAGATGGGGTATGCACCCCCACAGCACCTCGGACTGGTAGGGGGAACTGACCGTGTGTGGTACTGGCACAGAGTAGCTACACACCGTCACATTGTGCAGGTACTGTACTCACCCTGAGGGTGAGGTGGGGTGTCCAGCACCAGGTCCACAGCAGAAATAGGCCATGCTGCAGATCCCCAGCAGTGCTAATGTGTGAGATAGGTAGTCTCGGCAGACACACCTTGGATACATCTGTATTTCTCAATCAGGTTTAGCCCTTATGGACCCATAGGAGGATTATGTACCACCCTCTCCCCTCTGGGGCTGAGGGTGGTAAACAGGGTCTCCCACCAACAGATCCACATTCTACCTCCCTGCAATGGTGGCAGTAGAGGGGACCATCAACCCCAGTCCTGCTGGGGAACAGACACCCTACAGGGCAGTCAATGCAGCTCTGTACACATCCATAAAGCAATAGCAGACAGACATTAGGCCTGGATATGCTAAGCTGCACCCCACCACTATCTGATATTCTCCTGCAGCAAGCCTTCAGCTGCTGCACCCTGCAAGGTGTTCCAGCAAGACACATACCAGCTGCAGACAGTCTGCTAGCTAGTCCATAGTGCATGTTCCTGGTGGAAATGCGTGCACCCAGAACTTGGACATCAGCATATACACCAAGCAGATAAGTCAGCGACTGGGCCCCAAAAGGGAACCCATAAATATCACGTGAGAAAAATTCTATATAGCACTATGGGGGAACCTAGCAATGCCGTGGTCACTGCTCAGTCAGGGTGAGAGTGATCTCCCAGCAGAACATGCTGTGGCTACCCTGTCTGTGCAGGTGGTGGCCGGGCACTACAATGTCCCAGCCATTGCCTTAAGCCCTGTGCAGATGCATCCTGGCCAGGCCACCCTGTCCGAGCTATAGCCATGGCACCTTTCTCCTCATTATGCACATTGGCAGGCCAATACTGGCAACAGTGCTGGCAGTGTGGGCTGTGGAAGGTGTTTGCAGTCACCACACACTGTATAGACAGACACACACTCCCACACCTATGTTAGCATTGTGCTACTATAGAAGTGTTTGGCAGCCCTGGCCACCACACCAGTCCTGGGCACAATGCAGGCATGCATATGGTACGCAATACTATTGGGGGTCACTCCCCAGGGTGGTAAACACTGTCAGACACAAGACCTGAAGCACACTCCACAGACATCAGTAAGGTTGCTATGATGGTGCTCAATCATCAAACTGTGCTTAATGTAGGAATTGCTATCTGCCAGTAATCATAGCTACCTTTTGATAGCTGTGTACCGTATTCCCAGGTTTAGGGTGGCATTGATAAGGTATGCAAGTGCTAGTACTGGGAGATGCACGCAGGGCCCAATGTCCTGCCTCTCCGGAGGCATTGGCTAATGGAGCCTGTGGGTGTGGGTGTTTCTACCCCTGTTTGGAGCTTTCTCGGGAGTGCTTTTTGTTTTTTTTTTTTAAACTTTTATTTTCATTTTGCAACAAACAAAAGAAACAACACACCAAAGGAGACAAAACAATTATACAATAAAGAAAAGTAAACCCAATTACCCCCCACCCCCACGCTTCTTCTCTAGCTGATTATGTCAGCATGTGAGCGCTTCCAAACAACAGTGATTATACATCAAAACAATCAAAAGAGTATCTGCGATACAGAATAATCATGGGACAAAGATATATACAAATTTAGACAGTCAGATGAGAGCATTGAGCAGAATGTACATAGTCATTGAGCATCTTCCATTTAGACCGATGATGAGGAGTCTGAATGGGGGAAGCAAACATACGAGGTATTTGTTCATATTTACTGTAGAGACAGACATGATTCCACCATTCATTGGGGCTCAGCTGGGAGCTATTTTTCCAGTATTTCGTAATTAGGGAAATAGCAATGCCAAGCATAAAGTCCAAAAGGAAGTAAGCCGTTTTTGGAAGAGAGGGGATCCCCGCAGCTGAGCGAAGTCCCACTATCCTCCAAGAAAGGGGCTCTTGAAAGTGCAAAATAGACTGGATACGACCCCAGACCCGACGCCAGTAATACTGTAGTGCGGGACATTCATACATAACATGAGGTAGTGAACCAATGGCCGCATGACATGTCCAACAACTATTGCCCTGAGTAGTGTTCCATTTGGCTAATCTGTCAGGAGTGTAAAAACACCGGTGGGCTAGAAAGAAGAGTGTCTGAGTGAGTGAGGCGGATCGGGAGACCCGTGTCACTCTACTCCAGACTAGGCTCCATTGCTCCGGGGTCAAAGTCACATGCAATTCTCTCTCCCAGGCTTTCTGCGCTATAGGGGTATCCCTAGTTATAGCATTACATAAGGTTTTGTAAAAATTGGATGCTACACCCGGTGAACTACCGATAGATCGGATAGTCTCCAACCAACCTTGTGTAGGGGAGGCCGATGGCGGGAGCACCTTAGCACTCCGAAGGCAATGCTGAAGTTGCACCAACTGAAAGTAGTGTTTCGCTGGGAGACCAAATTCAATTTGCAATTCACTAAAAGTTTTCCAGCGACCTTCATGGAACAACTGACTAGGAATCCAAATGCCCCTAGTGTACCAGGGGCTCCACGCCATCGGCTTATTTTGTATTCGAAATCGAGTGTTGTACCAAAGTGGGAGCTTGTCTAACGGACAGAGTCGGGAGTCTAAAGATTGCATGAGATTATTAAAGGCACCTAAGGTGTCTAAAAGCATTGGTGGAAAGTGGGAGTCTGATGGGAGAGTCATACCAGGGAGAAAAGTAAGAGGAATCGGTTTGCAAAGGTCCTCTTCTATGTCTAGCCACACAGGTCTACTCGGTACTGGATCTTCCAGCCAACGAGCTCCTTGTTTGAGAAGAAAAGATTGATGATACTTCAGGAAATCAGGGAATCTGACACCCCCATTTTCCTTATCTGCTTGCAGCTTATGTTTCGCTATCCTAGGTGTCTTGTTTTGCCACAAGTATCTAGTCAGAAGGCCCTCTATATCTTTATATATACGTCGAGGGAAGAGACAGGGCAACATTTCTAAGATATAATTCACTTTCGGAACAATCATCATTTTTATGGTTTCTAATCGACCCCACCAGGTAAGTGTTAAAGGAGTCCAGCGGTGAGTAAGCGCCCGGACTTTAGAGGTTAAGTCTTTGGCATTGAAGGAGATAGTGTCTTCCAAAGGAGAACAATAGTGAACCCCAAGGTATTTGACCATGCGAGGTTGCCATAAAAAGGGGAAGGGTTGCATATCTGCCTGATGAAGCAAAGGATTTAATGGAAAGGCTACCGACTTGGTCCAATTTATCTTATAACCGGACAGTTGTGAGTATTTACCAATTTGCTCTAGGACAGCCGGTACTGAGTCTATAGAGACAAAAAGCATAAGATCATCAGCATACGCTGAAATTTTGATTTCCCTATGGGTGAAGGGGACTCCATGAATCTCCTCCGATTGCCGGATTAGTAAAGCCAAGGGTTCGAGTGCAAGATCGAAGAGAAGTGGAGACAGTGGGCATCCCTGGCGAGTGCCGCGTTGAAGGGGAAAAGGCTGAGACTTTAAAGCATTGGCACATATACTGGCTGTAGGCTGTGCGTACATGGTGCGAAGACAACGGAGAAAACCTTCCCCGAATCCGTACCAGCGGAGGACTGCAAACAGGAAGGGCCACTCTAAGCGATCGAAGGCCTTCTCAGCATCAAGTGAGAGGCCAACAAATGGGCGATCAAGATTAACTGCGGTAGTCAGTACATGGAGTCCGAGCATTGTCAGCAGTTGATCTACCAGGAATGAAACCGCATTGATCTGGGTGTATTAAGGTAGGCATCCTATCCGAGAGCCGGGTAGAGAGAATGGTGGCAAAGATTTTATAGTCCGCGTTTAGGAGGGAAATTGGACGATAATTGGCTGTTAGTTGCGGGTCTCTCCCCTCTTTCTCAAAAACTACTACATTTGCCATTGAAAAGGACCCAGAAGGAGAACCCTCCTCGGCCAGAGCAGAAAAATAAATTTTCAAAACTGGAGCTAAGTCAGCGTGAAAGGTTTTGTAGAATTCAGCAGGGAGACCGTCTGGGCCTGCGGCTCGACCTGAGGCACATTTCTTGATAGCAGAATGAATTTCTGAGACAGTAAATGGTGTGTCCAAGGCCACTCTATCTTCGTCAGATAGGGTCGGTCTTTGTACCCCTGAAAGTAAGCGTTCAAATACATCTGGCTCAAAATCACATTCAGATTGATAAAGCCGAGTATAAAAATCACGAAAGAGTTCTAAGATTTCGGTATCTTTAGTGACCAAGCCCCCCCCCGACGGATTACGGAGGGCGGTAACACGCTTGGCTTCTTTTCGACCTTTTAGGGCATTTGCTAATAATTTGCCAGCACGATTATTTTCCCGATAATATAGCCCTTGTTGTGATTCAATATTTTTAACAGCAGCAGTGTACAAAAGCTGATTGTATTGAAAACGCAAGCGTTGTAAACGGAGTAAAATACATGGGTCAGTACGGGACGTGAGGAGACGCTCCCCAGCTTGTATCTGCTGCTCTAGAATCAGTAAATGCTGCTTTCTTTGTTTCCCCTGCCGAATTTGATAGCTAGTTATAGTGGCACGGATAGATGCTTTAAAACCCTCCCACCAAGCCCAGCCCGCTGTGTCATGGGGTGAGTTAAAATGAAAATAATCTTGGATAGCGGCCTTTATATCAACCTGAAAATCTTTTTGACCCAGTAGGGATCTATCAAAAAACCAAGCTCGGGGAGAATCGTCCCGCGCAGTGACACGTAATGATAAAGATATGGCAGCATGATCTGAAATATGGAGAGGATGAGTCCTAGTCGTGTCTACTTGAGAAATCAGTGCTTTGGAAATGAGAAAGAAATCTATTCTAGATTGGGAGTGATGGGGGGCAGAAAAGAAAGTGAACTCTAAGTCGGAGGGGTGAAGCAGCCTCCATATATCTACCAGCGCAAGATCTTGCATCAGAGCTGTAAGGGTAGCAAGACTCTTGGGTGGACTACTCGTTCTAGGCGGCTGTCTATCTATCAGAGGGTCTAACACTTGATTAAAGTCACCACCAAGTATTAATGGAGTATTGGCAGAGGCCTGTGCCAACTGCGCAATACTTGCATAGTAAGCAGGATTGTCCACATTCGGGGCATAAATGCAAATACATGTAAATTCACTATCTCCAACCTTAAGATGTACTCGGGCCCATCTACCCTCCTTGTCAGCGCTAGTATCAATTACAGTAGCTTGCAAAGATTTCTTAACCAGAATGGCTACCCCGCACCGTTTGGAAACGGCGGGAGAATAGGCAGCCACCATGTAAGGCTTAACATTGAGTTTCAGTGTTTCAGCAGAGTTTAAGTGCGTTTCCTGAAGAAACGCTAAATCAGCATGCTCATGGCTAAGATAGCTAAGGATTTTCTTTCTTTTGATTGGACTATTAATGCCCTTTACGTTGAGTGATAAGATTTTACATAAAGCCATTCAGACAAGTTAAAAATTCTGAGCATGATAGCGCACCTAATTTCACAATGTCCCTCATATTGACTGTATCTGGCTGTACATATGGCATAAAAGAAAATAAGCTTAGATAATACAATGAAGCGCCCCACATTAAAAAAGAAAAACCGCAGCGCGGTAGAGAAGAAGCAGAACCCCAAAAATTACTGGCGACCATGTGTCTGCGGGGAGAAGCCCCAGAGAAGGCCGAGATTGAAAAAACACATAACCTGTAGGACTGTGCGTGCTCCGAATCCGACCGAGGCACACATCATGGAGGGATAGGAGACCACAAAACAAAAGTCATAGAAAGAAAGAAAGAAAGTCCAGGTAGTCTCTGTGCTTGACTATGACCGCCGCATCGGGCCCTTCAAAATGGCGGACAGAGCCGGCAAATAAAAGTCCACGTCGTTGGATTAGCGCATCTGCTCTGCTTCTTTGGAGTCTAAAAATGTTGATAGTAGATCAGGATCTTCGAATGTCCTGGTTTGGTTGTGAAGAGTCACTCGGAGCTTCGCGGGATACAACAGGCCAAAGCGAGCCTGTAGCTGTTGAAGTCGAGGGCGAAAAGCAAGGAGTTTCTTCCGTCGGTCAACGGTAGGCTTTGCCAAATCAGGGAAGAAGGAGACTTTGTGACCTTCAAATTCCAAATGATGGTTCGCCCGGGCAGCATTTAAAATTTGTTCCACTTGTTGATATCGTAGCAAGCGAAAGATAATAGGCCGGGGGGTCGTTCGGTTGAGCGCCATGTGGGTAGGAACACGGTGTGCACGATCGATTTCCAATTCTTTATGAAAGGTGATCTTCAGCAAGGAGGGAAGAGTTTTGAGCAGGAATTCTCTCATATCTCCCGCTTCCACCCCCTCCGGTATTCCAATGAGCCTCACATTGTTGCGACGGGCTCGATTATTGCTATCTTCTAACTCCTTTTGAAGATTCTGTATCTGGCCTCAGCCTTGTCCAGTGCGCCCAAGCGCACCGCGTGCGAGTCGAGGACCCCCGCCATATTGTCCTGCCGTAATGAGAGACTTTCAAGTCGGTCCTGGAGCACTCCAAAGTCTTCTCGCAGGGCTCTAAGCGCTTCTCCATTGGACTGCACCAATTCCTTCACGCCGCGTAGTTCCTCCAAAATCTCCAGATGCATTTCGGGGTTTTCACGAAATGGAACCATCTTCTGTGGGGAGGACACCTCTGTTTTGGAGCGTTTTCCGTGAGAAGAAGAAGGAGACCCGAAGTCCAAGCGCGCTGGTTTATGGGCCGCCATCCCCCCCGATGTACCCCGGTCAGCCCGGAGCGAAATAGTAAGTTTGTATAGGTATTAAGTCAGGATTCTAAGTAGGCCTCTCGGGAGCTTCAGCGCGAAGCGTCTTACCCGCTGGACATCAGGCTCCGCCCCTCGGGAGTGCTTTTTGATGTTTCCCATTAATATCACCATTGTCCAGCTTGGTTATGTTTTTTTTTATGTTTTGTTGGGGTCATTTTCACTGTTTATTTGCCCTTTTGTTCCATACACATGTATCACACTTATCACTTTTTGTAGGTTTCCCTGGTTTTGCTGTGCATTGCTGACAGAAATGGTTTCTCTGCCCTTTAAATCAGCTCTAACGCCAGGGTTTCACTGACGTTAGTTTTGAGCCTCGGATTTCACATCGTTAGTGTGCGGGGAGCCTCTCCCCTCCCACTCTCCACCCATTGACCCCTTCTCTCCGCCCCTGGGGAGCCTTCCTCCACCCTCCGGGCGCCTTTCCCAGCCTTCAGCGCTCATTTGTGCCTCTGCGCTCGTTAATGCGCACTAAGATACCTGAGCGCCTGATAAAGCGCCATTAACGCGCGTTAAGGTACCTTAGCGCGTGGTAACGTCACAGAGCGCACTTTAAGAAGGTTTAGTAAACATACCCCTTAGACTGTGTTCTGTTAGTTATTTATCTAGATTTATATGCTGCTTTTCTACCAGTCAAAGTGGTGTACATTCAAGTACTGTATATATACACAGAGTGGCCCAAAAAAAGTGAGAACATCTCGTAAATTAAAAGCTTAAATAGTTTACTTATTTACCTTTTTTAGCTATAGAACGTCTTTATTTAGACAATTTCCGGTCGCCATCTTTTTTTTTAAAATTTGTCAGTTGTTTACATCTGTCTTTTTGAATTTTTAAATAACTTATATGCTAGAGATGTTCTCAATTTTTTTGGGCCACCCTGTATATTTTTTTCCCTTGTCCCCAAAGGGCTTACAATCTATGATTTTGTACCTGAGGCGATGGAGAGTTAAGGGGCTTGCCCAAGGAGCACCTGTGGGACTAGAAACCCCAGTTCTTCCAGCACAAGGTTACTGTCCTCTAGCAGGATTTGAACCCTTGGCAACTTATTTATTTTATTTATTTATTTATTTACAGTCTCTTTTATACCGCACTATTCAACATCAGTGTGGTTTACATTGAACATAGAAACTTACACATTTCATTGGCTGATCCGTGTTAACAATGAACAGGTATTAAAACTTGGATAACTTGGGGTAACTATTTACATCTATGCAACAAGATAGGTATTAACTTGCCCCAGTAACTAGGCCACTCCCTGTTATAAGAATGCTTTGCTCCCCAGAACATCAGGCCAAATCAGCAGCTTGATGCTCCAGGGAGGCAGAATAATGCAGCTCAAGAGTTTGATTGCCAGCTACATTATTCTTTACCACTGGAGTTACTAGTCCGTGGTACTGACTTTCATCAGTTTAATGACTCCCATGGGAAATAAGGCAGCAGTAAAACTTGAAATTTTATTGCAGCTTAGTAACTAGCCTCCTACATGATGCAAAAGAGTCCTCTGGAGGAAAATTGAAAGATAATGTGTGTGTTCATGGTTGGGGGAGACTATGATTTAAATTCCCAAGTAGTATAAATAAACTTGGAGATGAAGGGGGATGTTTACTAAAGTGTGCAAGCAGTTCACATGCCCTAATGGTTAATGTGCTAAAAACAGTAGCATGTTAAAAATCACACTAACTACAGTACTTAAGACTTGAGAGGCAGGAACTGGGTGGGGCACTGGAAGAGAGTGGGCATGGACAGCAGTGACTGCTGATGGTACATTGCCAACTGATGTCACCACTACTACAAAACTACCACGAAGGGTCATAGTTGTCATTTTGAACCTGGGCAGCAAAGGGATTGCAGCAGAGGGGGCTCACTCCTGCCCCACTCAGTAGACCATTAGGGATACTTCTTTAAGTGCCTGAGGGTCAGGGGGGAGGAGGGAGAGCTGCATGATGGTCTTGGAGGTTGGGGGGAGTTGTGATTAGCAGGTATCTGAAAGAGCGAATGTGTATGAAAAGGCTGAGATGTAATCGAGGGGTAGGGGCTGACATCAGGAGCTACCTGACATTGTCTACCTTTTTGGGAACCTGATAGAACTTGAAACCTGGAATAGCCACTGTTGGAAACAGGATACTGGGCTTGATGAACTTTTGGTCTGACCCAATAGGCAATATCATGTGCTCAGGAGGTCTAGCATCAAGGGGCAGTGTGGATGCACCCAACTATCTGTTGATGCAGTTAACATGGGCCTGGGGGTAAGCTACAGGGCATTGGCTGACCATACTTCCAACAGTTAGACATCGCTTTGCACTTACTATGTTTTAATATTTGCTCCTAACATGCAGTTAGTGAAAAGAACTCGCCAAGATTTAATAAAATCAGTGTTCTTCTAGCAGGTATGAGAAATGAGCATCATGATCTGCCCTTTCTAGGCTGCTGGTTATGTGTCATGCCTTTGCTACTGCTGCTAGGCAGCAGTAAGATGCACACTGCAAGCGCTGATCTTTTTTCAAAACTTATTTGATTATTCTCTTTGCTAGAAAACGGCAATAGAGAAACACAAGAAAAGAACAATGTATGATTTATGGTCGGTTTTATTTGAGATGATGAATGGTAATGCGACATAAACTTAGGAGACTTAAATTAGATTTCAGCCCAACAGAACCCCGTTTGAAAAGGAGGAGCACGGGGGGCGGAGCCTGATGTCCAGCGGGTAAGACGCTTCGCGCTGAAGCTCCCGAGAGGCCTACTTAGAATCCTGACTTAATACCTATACAAACTTACTATTTCGCTCCGGGCTGACCGGGGTACCTCGGGGGGGATGGCGGCCCATAAACCAGCGCGCTTGGACTTCGGGTCTCCTTCTTCTTCTCACGGAAAACGCTCCAAAACAGAGGTGTCCTCCCCACAGAAGATGGTTCCATTTCGTGAAAACCCCGAAATGCACCTGGAGATTTTGGAGGAACTACGCGGCGTGAAGGAATTGGTGCAGTCCAATGGAGAAGCGCTTAGAGCCCTGCGAGAAGACTTTGGAGTGCTCCAGGACCGACTTGAAAGTCTCTCATTACGGCAGGACAATATGGCGGGGGTCCTCGACTCGCACGCGGTGCGCTTGGGCGCACTGGACAAGGCTGAGCGCCAGATACAGAATCTTCAAAAAGAGTTAGAAGATAGCAATAATCGAGCCCGTCGCAACAATGTGAGGCTCATTGGAATACCGGAGGGGGTGGAAGCGGGAGATATGAGAGAATTCCTGCTCAAAACTCTTCCTTCCTTGCTGAAGATCACCTTTCATAAAGAATTGGAAATCGATCGTGCACACCGTGTTCCTACCCACATGGCGCTCAACCGAACGACCCCCCGGCCTATTATCTTTCGCTTGCTACGATATCAACAAGTGGAACAAATTTTAAATGCTGCCCGGGCGAACCATCATTTGGAATTTGAAGGTCACAAAGTCTCCTTCTTCCCTGATTTGGCAAAGCCTACCGTTGACCGACGGAAGAAACTCCTTGCTTTTCGCCCTCGACTTCAACAGCTACAGGCTCGCTTTGGCCTGTTGTATCCCGCGAAGCTCCGAGTGACTCTCCACAACCAAACCAGGACATTCGAAGATCCTGATCTACTATCAACATTTTTAGACTCCAAAGAAGCAGAGCAGATGCGCTAATCCAACGACGTGGACTTTTATTTGCCGGCTCTGTCCGCCATTTTGAAGGGCCCGATGCGGCGGTCATAGTCAAGCACAGGGACTACCTGGACTTTCTTTCTTTCTTTCTATGACTTTCGTTTTGTGGTCTCCTATCCCTCCATGATGTGTGCCTCGGTCGGATTCGGAGCACGCACAGTCCTACAGGTTATGTGTTTTTTCAATTTTGGCCTTCTCTGGGGCTTCTCCCCGCAGACACATGGTCGCCAGTAATTTTTGGGGTTCTGCTTCTTCTCTACCGCGCTGCGGTTTTCTTTTTTTAATGTGGGGCGCTTCATTGTATTATCTAAGCTTATTTTCTTTTATGCCATATGTACAGCCAGATACAGTCAATATGAGGGACATTGTGAAATTAGGTGCGCTATCATGCTCAGAATTTTTAACTTGTCTGAATGGCTTTATGTAAAATCTTATCACTCAATGTAAAGGGCATTAATAGTCCAATCAAAAGAAAGAAAATCCTTAGCTATCTTAGCCATGAGCATGCTGATTTAGCGTTTCTTCAGGAAACGCACTTAAACTCTGCTGAAACACTGAAACTCAATGTTAAGCCTTATATGGTGGCTGCCTATTCTCCCGCCGTTTCCAAACGGTGCGGGGTAGCCATTCTGGTTAAGAAATCTTTGCAAGCTACTGTAATTGATACTAGCGCTGATAAGGAGGGTAGATGGGCCCGAGTACATCTTAAGGTTGGAGATAGTGAATTTACATGTATTTGCATTTATGCCCCGAATGTGGACATCCCTGCTTACTATGCAAGTATTGCGCAGTTGGCACAGGCCTCTGCCAATACTCCATTAATACTTGGTGGTGACTTTAATCAAGTGTTAGACCCTCTGATAGATAGACAGCCGCCTAGAACGAGTAGTCCACCCAAGAGTCTTGCTACCCTTACAGCTCTGATGCAAGATCTTGCGCTGGTAGATATATGGAGGCTGCTTCACCCCTCCGACTTAGAGTTCACTTTCTTTTCTGCCCCCCATCACTCCCAATCTAGAATAGATTTCTTTCTCATTTCCAAAGCACTGATTTCTCAAGTAGACACGACTAGGACTCATCCTCTCCATATTTCAGATCATGCTGCCATATCTTTATCATTACGTGTCACTGCGCGGGACGATTCTCCCCGAGCTTGGTTTTTTGATAGATCCCTACTGGGTCAAAAAGATTTTCAGGTTGATATAAAGGCTGCTATCCAAGATTATTTTCATTTTAACTCACCCCATGACACAGCGGGCTGGGCTTGGTGGGAGGGTTTTAAAGCATCTATCCGTGCCACTATAACTAGCTATCAAATTCGGCAGGGGAAACAAAGAAAGCAGCATTTACTGATTCTAGAGCAGCAGATACAAGCTGGGGAGCGTCTCCTCACGTCCCGTACTGACCCATGTATTTTACTCCGTTTACAACGCTTGCGTTTTCAATACAATCAGCTTTTGTATACTGCTGCTGTTAAAAATATTGAATCACAACAAGGGCTATATTATCGGGAAAATAATCGTGCTGGCAAATTATTAGCAAATGCCCTAAAAGGTCGAAAAGAAGCCAAGCGTGTTACCGCCCTCCGTAATCTGTCGGGGGGGGGCTTGGTCACTAAAGATACCGAAATCTTAGAACTCTTTCGTGATTTTTATACTCGGCTTTATCAATCTGAATGTGATTTTGAGCCAGATGTATTTGAACGCTTACTTTCAGGGGTACAAAGACCGACCCTATCTGATGAAGATAGAGTGGCCTTGGACACACCATTTACTGTCTCAGAAATTCATTCTGCTATCAAGAAATGTGCCTCAGGTCGAGCCGCAGGCCCAGACGGTCTCCCTGCTGAATTCTACAAAACCTTTCACGCTGACTTAGCTCCAGTTTTGAAAATTTATTTTTCTGCTCTGGCCGAGGAGGGTTCTCCTTCTGGGTCCTTTTCAATGGCAAATGTAGTAGTTTTTGAGAAAGAGGGGAGAGACCCGCAACTAACAGCTAATTATCGTCCAATTTCCCTCCTAAACGCGGACTATAAAATCTTTGCCACCATTCTCTCTACCCGGCTCTCGGATAGGATGCCTACCTTAATACACCCAGATCAATGCGGTTTCATTCCTGGTAGATCAACTGCTGACAATGCTCGGACTCTATGCCATGTACTGACTACCGCAGTTAATCTCGATCGCCCATTTGTTGGCCTCTCACTTGATGCTGAGAAGGCCTTTGATCGCTTAGAGTGGCCCTTCCTGTTTGCAGTCCTCCGCTGGTACGGATTCGGGGAAGGTTTTCTCCGTTGTCTTCGCACCATGTACGCACAGCCTACAGCCAGTATATGTGCCAATGCTTTAAAGTCTCAGCCTTTTCCCCTTCAACGCGGCACTCACCAGGGATGCCCACTGTCTCCACTTCTCTTCGATCTTGCACTCGAGCCCTTGGCTTTACTAATCCGGCAATCGGAGGAGATTCATGGAGTCCCCTTCACCCATAGGGAAATCAAAATTTCAGCATATGCTGATGATCTTATGCTTTTTGTCTCTATAGACTCAGTACCGGCTGTCCTAGAGCAAATTGGTAAATACTCACAACTGTCCGGTTATAAGATAAATTGGACCAAGTCGGTAGCCTTTCCATTAAATCCTTTGCTTCATCAGGCAGATATGCAACCCTTCCCCTTTTTATGGCAACCTCGCATGGTCAAATACCTTGGGGTACACTATTGTTCTCCTTTGGAAGACACTATCTCCTTCAATGCCAAAGACTTAACCTCTAAAGTCCGGGCGCTTACTCACCGCTGGACTCCTTTAACACTTACCTGGTGGGGTCGATTAGAAACCATAAAAATGATGATTGTTCCGAAAGTGAATTATATCTTAGAAATGTTGCCCTGTCTCTTCCCTCGACGTATATATAAAGATATAGAGGGCCTTCTGACTAGATACCTGTGGCAAAACAAGACACCTAGGATAGCGAAACATAAGCTGCAAGCAGATAAGGAAAATGGGGGTGTCAGATTCCCTGATTTCCTGAAGTATCATCAATCTTTTCTTCTCAAACAAGGCGCTCGTTGGCTGGAAGATCCAGTACCGAGTAGACCTGTGTGGCTAGACATAGAAGAGGACCTTTGCAAACCGATTCCTCTTACTTTTCTCCCTGGTATGACTCTCCCATCAGACTCCCACTTTCCACCAATGCTTTTAGACACCTTAGGTGCCTTTAATAATCTCATGCACTCTTTAGACTCCCGACTCTGTCCGATAGACAAGCTCCCACTTTGGTACAACACTCGATTTCGAATACAAAATAAACCGATGGCGTGGAGCCCCTGGTACACTAGGGGCATTTGGATTCCTAGTCAGTTGTTCCATGAAGGTCGCTGGAAAACTTTTAGTGAATTGCAAATTGAATTTGGTCTCCCAGCGAAACACTACTTTCAGTTGGTGCAACTTCAGCATTGCCTTCGGAGTGCTAAGGTGCTCCCGCCATCGGCCTCCCCTACACAAGGTTGGTTGGAGACTATCCGATCTATCGGTAGCTCACCGGGTGTAGCATCCAATTTTTACAAAACCTTATGTAATGCTATAACTAGGGATACCCCTATAGCGCAGAAAGCATGGGAGAGAGAATTGCATGTGACTTTGACCCCGGAGCAATGGAGCCTTGTCTGGAGTAGAGTGACACGGGTCTCCCGATCCGCCTCACTCACTCAGACACTCTTCTTTCTGGCCCACCGGTGTTTTTACACTCCTGACAGATTAGCCAAATGGAACACTACTCAGGGCAATAGTTGTTGGACATGTCATGCGGCCATTGGTTCACTACCTCATGTTATGTATGAATGTCCCGCACTACAGTATTACTGGAGTCGGGTCTGGGGTCGTATCCAGTCTATTTTGCACTTTCAAGAGCCCCTTACTTGGAGGATAGTGGGACTTCGCTCAGCTGCGGGGATCCCCTCTCTTCCAAAAAAGGCTTCCTTCCTTTTGGACTTTATGCTTGGCATTGCTATTTCCCTAATTACGAAATACTGGAAAAATAGCTCCCAGCTGAGCCCCAATGAATGGTGGAATCATGTCTGTCTTTACAGTAAATATGAACAAGTACCTCGTATGTTTGCTTCCCCCATTCAGACTCCTCATCATCGGTCTAAATGGAAGATGCTCAATGACTATGTACATTCTGCTCAATGCTCTCATCTGACTGTCTAAATTTGTATATATCTTTGTCCCATGATTATGCTGTATCGCAGATACTCTTTTGATTGTTTTGATGTATAATCACTGTTGTTTGGAAGCGCTCACATACTGACATAATCAGCTAGAGAAGAAGCGTGGGGGTGGGGGGTAATTGGGTTTACTTTTCTTTATTGTATAATTGTTTTGTCTCCTTTGGTGTGTTGTTTCTTTTGTTTGTTGCAAAATGAAAATAAAAATTAAAAAAAAAAAAAAGAAAAGGAGGAGCACAGTTAGACCGTGAGGAAACTATACAGCACCAATAAACCCGGTAGTGAATGGCGGCCACTAACAAAAGTAAAGATAATTTAGCAAAATGATGATGAGCACAGTCAAGGCCGTACCAAGGGCTGTGTGAGCGATGCGGCTGCACAGGGCGCAAGCACAGAAGGGGCACTGAGATCATCACTGGACTTCCAGGAAGCTCAAAAAGAGCGAGTTACTGAATGTGGCAGGATAGAGAGGGCACCAAATTTGTTGGTTACACAGGGCGCATTTTTAGCTTGATACAGATCTGAGCTGTATACATGTGAAGACATGTTTTAAAAAGGCTTTTTAGGTGACATCTGTGACATCCATGTCAAAATACAGGAAATGCTGTGGGAGAGGCTGCAGTGAAAGTGGACCTGTGTAAGTGCATTGTAATATCCACTCCAAAAAGCTAAACATATCTGCAAAGAGAGCTCTGAAAACTCCCCACACTCTTTTGCCCACCTCAGGGCCTACCATCACATTCCTGGTGGCCTAGAATAACGGCCCAGACACATGCAGAAAGCTGGCCAGTTTTAGAACTGTGGGCATGCGAGATCTGGACATGTTTAGTACCAGCACTGGTACTATAGAATGCGCATGTGTACTGTAGTGGCCAAAAAATTAAGGCAGAGTCCAAAATATCAGAATTTTATTAGAAAAGTACGTGTTATTGTCACTTTCATGGTCAAAAGCTTTAAGAACCAAATATATATATATGTCATTTTCAAAGTTTTATTCAGGAAACAATATATGTGTCAATATTTGATAGGGTGTCCATGATTTTTCAGCACAGCCTGGATTCTTGTAGGCATGCTGTTAACTACAGTAGATACCATCACAAACATGTCCTAGCATGCCATGTTGGAAACGGAGCTGATCATAGGCGCAGCAGAAGACAAAGGTCTCAATATTTACCTGCTGAGTTTTCTTGAGTTGGCAAAAAAATATTAAGGGAACGAGAGGGCATTCTCTTCTTCCTTATACCATTGTTAGCAAGCCAAAATAAGCACTTTTCAAATTTGTATTCATATCCAGGGGCAAGTATAGACATGGATGTGTCTGCAGGAGGATTTAAATGTGCAGGAATAATCTAAATTTGATTGCACAGGTGTATCTTTTTCAGAATACATTGGACACGCCTCCTGCATGCCCCTGTGCAACATAGACTTGAACGTGCCAGACACATTTAAAGTTGGGGCATTCTAAAATGCCGATTGGGACATGGATGTGATTGGGACATCCAAGTGGCCATTTTCAGACATTAAAATCATAAATAAGATTCCTAAAATGACCCCTCTATCTTTATTCCAAATAATGCTAAAAAATGGTATTTGCAATTATGAGTAACTGCAGAGTTTAAAATACCGCATAATGGATTCATGGAACTGAATACATGACTGACAAAAAAAAATCAAATTACTACAATTAAATTAAAATAAATATGTTAAGTATAGGCAAGTGAACTGTATAAAATATGAATTCAAATGAAACCATAATTTGATACAATACTACAGGAACATGCATACAAGCACTAAAAGCTCTTCAAAGAAAAGTGGAGGTGTATTAATCTCTTATAAGAATTCAAAAGAATATGTAACATTTCAGAAGAGAAAGCAAAAATGATCCAGTTTTTGACTGACAATTAGAAAACCTTCTCCTTCTTTGAGCCAAACATGGCAAATGGTGAGCTATTATGAGACGTTTTGTTTGCTCACTTTCACAATGCTTAATTTAGAGAGTAATTTATAAAAAGTCAATGAGGTGGAAAGAGCAAGATGATGTCTATTTGTGGACTAATGTATAAAAAGGTAAAATTAGACTTACCTGCTAATTGTTGTTCCTGGAGTGGAACCAGTCTAGTCCCGAAACCTCTGGGTTCCCCATCTCATCTAGCAGCTTGGAGACTGAGAAACTCCTCCTTTTTGTGACATCAACAGTATATCTCTCCGGTGTCCGCCCCCTGTCACCAGTATTCTATTGATAAAGCAGACTCACCAGAGAAACAAGTAATAATCTATGCAATGAAATCAAACAAAGCCGAACTACATCCATTCCCAAGCACTGACAGGAGATACAAAACCCCTTAAAAACTGTGACTGGAAACTTGAACAGACCACTCCTTCACCCACCAAAGAAGAGAAGGAAGCCCCAGCAAGAAACACTACACTTGCCTCTTTGTAAATTCTGTGTTTTTTTTTTTTTGCAAGAAACAAATTCAAAACTTGGCTTACCTGTGAACCACAAAAATAACTCTGTTTGCATCTGTTTGCCAACGAACACTGGGAGGGATATGGGACTAGACTGGTTCCACTCCAGGAACAACAATTAGCAGATAAGTCTAATTTTACCTTCCTGATCGTGTTCCCAGTCTAGTCCCGAAACCTCTGGGAATGTACCAGAGCAGTGAAAAATTCAATCACGGGAGGGACCTGGCAAACCAGCTTGAAGAACTGCTGAACCAAACGAGGTCTCCTCCTCCATGTGCACATCCAGACGATAGTGCCGAACAAAGGAATTCAAAGAGGACCACGTCGCCGCCTTACAAATCTCTACCGGTGACACCAAGCGAACCTCCGCCCAGGAAGTCGCCTGCGCCCTAGTGGAGTGTGCCCTTAAGCCTTCCGGCACCACCCTACCTTTTAACACAGAAGCCGACACAATGGCTTCTTTGATCCAACACGCAATGGATGCCTTTGACGCCGCCTATCCCTTTCTCTGTCCCCCGAACAGAACAAAAAGCCTGTCTGATTTTCGAAAAACCGCCATCTGACTAAGATACTTCTTCAAAGCCCACTGGACATCCAACCGATGCCGCTCTTTCGACAAAGACCCCTTCTTGCCTTCGGAAAACACCGGTAAGGAAATCTGCTGGTTTAAATGGAACGCCGAGACCACTTTCAGGAGAAAAGCCGGCACCGGTCTCAGGACGACCTTAGCCGCAAAGAAGGACAGGTAGGGCTCCCTACAGGAAAGAGCCTGCAGTTCCAATACCCGCCTAGCCAAGCATATAGCCACTAAGAACACTACCTTCAGCGTGAGATCCTTAAGGGATGCGCACACCAACGGCTCAAAAGGTTCTCGCTCCAATACGTCCAAAACGAAGGGCAGATGCCTCTTAGGAACTATCTGCCTAGCCGGCGGCCTAGCGAGAGCCACCGCTCTGAGGAACCGCTTCACATCCCGCTGAGCACCGAGCAACTGGCCCACAACTCTGCCTCTGTAACAAGACAAGGCCATCACCTGAACTCGTAACGATGCCGCCGCTAGGCCTTTGTTGAAACCATCCTGCAGAAATCCCAAAATCTGCGGAAGAGTAGCCTTCAGAGCCTCGCCATTCCGTTCCGCGCACCACGATTCGAAGACTCTCCAGACCCGGACATAAGCTAGTGAAGTAGACCGCTTCCTGGACTTCAATAAGGTCGCAATGACCGATCTCGAGTACCCCCGGGATTTTAACCTAGCCCTTTCAATAGCCGGGCCATAAGCGAGAACCAATCCATGTGAGGCATGAACAAGGGACCCTGAGACAATAGATATGCTCGGCAGGGAAGATGCCAGGGCTTCGCCACCAACAACCTTATCAGGTCCTCGTACCAGGGGCAATGCGGCCAAACCGGCGCTATCAGGATCACGCGACCACTGAACTTCTCTATCCTTTGCAGGACCCTTCCTATCAGGACCCACGGAGGAAAGACATACAGCAGCTGCCCCTCCGGCCAGACCTGCATGAGAGTATCCAAGCCCTCGGACATCCTTTCCCTGCTGAAGAAGAGACCGGACTTCGCAGAGGTGAAGGTTGCCATGAGATCCATGACTGGCGACAACCACTGGCGAACTATCATCTCGAAGACTGCGGGATTCAGGACCCACTCCCCTGGATCCACGTGCATCCGGCTGAGGAAGTCAGCTTCCACATTGTCCACCCCTGCTATATGCGCTGCCGACAGATCCAAGATATTTGCCTCTGCCCAGGCACACAGTACTTCGGCCTCGGCCTCTAACGTCACACTGCTGGTGCCCCCTTGCTTGTTGATGTATGCCACCGCCGTCGCGTTGTCGGATAATACCCAGACCGCTCTTCCTGCGAGTAACGGCCGAAACTCCTGCATTGCAAGATACACCGCTCTTAACTCCAGCTGGTTGATCGCCCACGACTTCTCCTGAGGATCCCAACACCCTTGCGCAAAGCTGCCCCAACAATGAACTCCCCAGCCCAGCAAGCTGGCATCTGTAATCACTGCCACCCATGCTGGTGCTTCCAAGGCCTTCCTGCGCTCCAACGACTTGGGAAGCAACCACCAAAGTAGAGCCTGATGGGTCTCCTCCGGGCATATCAGTTTCTGGAACAAGGGATCCAGCTGATGCGACCACCGGCGAAGTAACGCTCTTTGCAAGGGTCTCTTGTGGGCTCTTGCCCACGGCACCATCTCTATTGTTGCTGCCATGGTACCCAACAACTGCAGGTAATGCCATGCCGAGGGAGCCTTGAGACTCAGGAACCTCCTCAGCAGCTGACGCAGGCCCCGCGCTCGCTGCTCTGTGAGAAACACTCTCCCAATCCGAGTGTCGAAACGCGCACCCAGGTATTCCAGATTCTGGGACGGCCTCAATTGGCTCTTTGCCATATTGACTATCCATCCGAGGCTTTCCAAGAAGGACACCACCCGGGCCGTGACCCTCTCGCTCTCGGCCTATGACTTTGCCCGAATCAACCAATCATCTAGGTAGGGATGAACGAGAGAGCTGCCACCACCACTACCATAACTTTGGTGAAAACTCTTGGTGCTGTGGCCAGCCCAAATGGCAACGCTTGGAACTGATAATGCCCAAAAGGCACCACGAACCTGAGAAATTTTTGATGGTCCCGCCTTATGGGAATATTAAGATATGCTTCCGACAAGTCTAGGGACGTGAGATACTCTCCCCGCTGTACTGCCACTATGACGGATCGCAGAGTTTCCATGTGAAAATGCGGCACTCGCAGACACCGATTGACCCCTTTGAGATCCAGAATCGGTCGAACTCCGCCGTCTTTCTTCGGCACAATGAAGTATATGGAGTACCGACCGCACCCGGACTGGTCTGCGGGAACGGGGACTATCGTCCTGAGGTCCTGCAACCTTTGCACTGTCTCCCGCAGTGCCGCGCGCTTTGCTGCCGACCTGCCAGGAGACCGCACGAAGGCCTCCCGCACTGGATGTAGGAACTCCAGGGTGTAGCCCTCTCGAATGACCTCCAGCACCCACTGATCTGTGGTGATTTGGGCCCAGGCAGAATAAAACTCCTGCAAACGTCCTCCTACGGGAAGCAGGGACGACTGGGCCCCCCTCATTTCTTTTTTTTTAAACTTTTATTTTCATTTTGCAACAAACAAAAGAAACAACACACCAAAAGAGACAAAACAAGTATACAATAAGGAAAAGTAAACCCATTACCCCCCACCCCGATGCTTCTTCTCTACCCGTTTATATCAGCATGTGAGCGCTTCCAATTAACAGTGATTATACATCAAACGATCAAAAAAAGTATCCACAATACAGCATGATCATGGGACAGAGATATATACAAAGTTAGACAGTCAGATGAGAGCATTTAGCAAAATGTACATAGTCATTGAGCATCTTCCATTGAGACCAATGTGAAGGAGTCTGAACGGAGGAAGCGAACAGACCAGGTATTTGTTCATATTTACTGTAGAGACAAGCATGATTCCACCATTCATTGGGGCTCAGATGGGAACTAATTTCCCAGTATTACTTAATTAGGGAAATAGCAATGCCAAGCATAAAGTTCGAAAGGAGATAAGCCATTTTGGGAGAGAGGGGATCCCCGCAACTGGGCGAAGTCCCACTATCCTCCAAGAAAGGGACTCCTGAGAGTGCGAGATAGACTAAATACGACCCCAGACCCGACGCCAGTAATACTGTAGTGCGGGATATTCATGCATAACATGAAGCAATAAACCAATGGCCGCAGGACGTGTCCAGCAACCATTACCCTGAGTAGTATTCCATTTGTCTAATCTGTGAGGAGTGTAAAAACACCGGTGGGCTAGAAAGAAGAGGGTCTGAGTGAGTGAGGCGGGTCGGGAACCCGTGGCCCTCTACTCCAGATAAGGCTCCATTGCTCCGAGGTCAAAGTCACATACTATTCTCTCTCCCATACTTTCTGCGCTATAGAGGTATCGCTAGTGATAGCATTACATAAGGTTTAGTAAAATTGGATGCTACACCCGGTGAACTACCGAGAGATCGGAAGTCTCCAATCAACCTTATGCAGAGAATGCCGATGGCGGGAGTACTCTAGTGCTCCGAATGCAATGCTGAAGTTGCACTGACCAGAGTCGGGAGTCGAAAGTTTGCATAAGAGTATTAAAGGCACCTAAAGTGTCGAAAAGCATTGATGGATAGTGGGAGTCTAATGGGAGAGTCATACCAGGGAGAAAGGTAAGAGGAATCGGTTAGCAAAGGCCCGCTACTATATCTAGCCACACAGGTCTGCTCGGTACTGGATCTTCCAACCAACGAGCACCTTGTTTGAGAAGAAAAGATTGAGGGAACACTTGAGTAAAATCGCCACCAAGTATTAATGGAGCATTGGCGGAGGCCGAGGCCAACTGCGCAAAACTTGCATAGTAAGCAGGGTTGTCCACATTCGGGGCATAGTGCAAATACACGTGAATTCACTATCTCCAACCTCAAGGTGTACACGGGCCCATCTACCCTCCATGTCAGCGCTAATATCAGGTACAGTAGCGTGCAAAGACTTCTTAACCAGAATGGCTATCCCGTACCATTTGGAAACGGTGGGAGAATAGCCAGCTACCATGTGAGGCCTAGCATTGAGTTTCAGTGTTTCAGCAGAGTGAAATGCGTTTCCTGAAGAAACACCGAATCAACATGCTCGTGGCTAAGATAGCTAAGGATTTTCTTTCCTTTGAGTGGACCAGTAATGCCTTTGACGATGAATAATAAGATTTTACATAAGGCCATTCAGAAAAGTTAAAAATTCTGAGCATGATAGCACACATAATTTCACTGTGTCCCTCAAACTGACTGTATCTGGCTGTACACATGACATAGGAAAAATAAGCTAATATAATACAATGAAGCGCCCCACATTAACAAAGAAAACCGCAGTACGGTAGAGGAGAAGCAAAACCCCAAAATTACTGGCGACCATGTGTCTGCGGGGAGAAACCCCAGAGAAGGCCGAAATTGAAAAAACACATAACCTGTAGGACTGTGCGTGCTCCGAATCCGACCGAGGCACACATCATGAAGGGATAGGAGACCAAAAGCAAAAGTCATACAGAGAAAGAAAGAAAGTCCAGGCTATTTCTGTGCTTGGCTATGACCGCCGCATCGGGCCCTTCAAAATGGCGGACAGAGCCGGCAGATAAGAGTCCAAGATTTGGGATTAGCGCATCTGCTCTGCTTCTTTGGAGTCCAAAAATGTTGATAGTAGATCAGGATCCTCGAACGTCCTGGTCTGGTTGTGGAGAGTCACTCGGAGCTTCGCTGGATACAACAGGCCAAAGCGAGCCTGTAGCTGTTGAAGTCGAGGGCGAAGAGCAAGGAGTTTCTTCCGACGGTCAACGGTAGGCTTTGCCAAATCAGGAAAGAAGGAGACCTTACGACCTTCAAATTCCAAATGATGATTCGCTCGGGCAGCATGTAAAATTTGTTCCACTTGTTGATATCGTAACAAGCTAAAGATAATAGGCCGGGGGGTCGTGCGGTTGAGCGCCATGCGGGCAGGAACACGGTGTGCTCGATCGATTTCCAGTTCTCTGTGAAAAGTGATCTTCAGCAAGGAGGGAAGAGTTTTGAGCAAGAATTCTCTTATATCTCCTGCTTCCACCCCCTCCGGCATTCCGAGGAGCCTCACATTGTTGCGACGGGCTCGATTATTGCTATCTTCCAACTCCTTTTGAAGAGTCTGTATCTGGCGCTCAGCCTTGTCCAGTTTGCCCAAGCGCACCTCGTGCGAGTCGAGGACCCCCGCCATATTGTCCTGCCGTAATGAAAGACCTTCAAGTCGGTCCTGGAGCACTCCAAAGTTTTCTCGCATGGCTCGAAGCGCTTCTCCATTGGACTGCACCAATTCCTTCACGCCGCGTATTTCCTCCAAAATCTCCAGGTGCATTGCGGGGTTTTCACGAAATGGAACCATCTTCTGTGGGGAGGACACCTCTGTTTTGGAGCGTTTTCCGTGAGAAGAAGAAGGAGACCCGAAGTCCAAGCGCGCTGGTTTATGGGCCGCCATCCCCCCCGAGGTGCCCCAGTCAGCTCGGAGCGAAATAGTAAATTTATATAGGTATTAAGTCAGGATTCTGAGTAGGCCTCTCGGGAGCTTCAACGCAAAGCGTCCTACCCGCTGGACATCAGGCTCCGCCCCCCGGGCCCCCCTCATTTCATTGCGGCTTCTTGAAGTTAGGAGCGGAGGCGGAGGAAGAGGGACCAAATCCCCTTCTGGCTCCCCAGAACCCTCGAAACCCATGGTTTCTATTGGGAAATTGACCCCTTTGACCCGGACAGAACGTTTGGGACCGAAAACGGCGGAAATCCTGAAACTGTCCTCTGCCTCCTGGGGCCCCATGAGTCGACTTAGGCTTATCCTCCAGTAGCCTCCCCCCTTTGGACTCCCGGAGATCCTTAACCAACTTTTCTAAATCCTCACCGAAGAGCAGACGGCCCTTAAAGGGTAGCTTACTTAGCCTAGTCTTAGAGAATCTATCTGCCACCCAATTTCGTAGCCATAGATACCGCCGTGCTGCTACCGCCAATGCCATACTCTTGGATAGCCCTCGGATAAGATCATAATGAATGTCCGCTAGGTAGGCTGCCCCTGACTCCAAACGGGCAGCCTCCCCCGCCAAGGAACTCGCCTGACCCTCCTGCACCTGCTGTGCCCAGCGGAGGCAGGCTCTGGCCACCCATGCTCCGCAAATAGCCACCTGCAGGGAAACGGCATTAACGTCGAAGACCTGCCTCAACAAGACATCCAACTTTCGGTCCTAGCCATCCTTGAGGGACGCACTACCTTCCACCGGAATGGTTGTTTTCTTGGTCACAGCCGAGACAGCCGCGTCCACCTTGGGTGATTTAAAAACCTCCTTATCCTGATCCAACAAAGGATACAGACGCCCCATGACTCTAGAGCCTTTCAACGGTGCTTATGGGACGTTCCACTCTTCCTGAATCATTTCTTGAAATGCCCTGTGTACCAGGAAGTCCCTCTGAGACTTCCTAAACACCTGTAATAAAGGATCTTCCAGCGTTTCATCCTCTGCTGCACCTGGGACCGGCATATTGAGCGCCTTAAGAGTCTCTACAATGAGCGCTGGCAGCTCCTCTCTCCTAAAAGCTCTCACAACCCTGGCTTGATCTTCCCTCTCCGAGATCTCACCCTCTTCTAACTCTTCTTCCAACTCCAGGTCGTGGCTCTCTTCGTCTGACAGCGGGTCCTCGGAAGTCCCCGATTGCTCAGGCAATTCCCCCTGGGTACGAAGCCGCTTACCCACGCTAGGGGAACCCTCACCCCGCGGGGACGCCTGGCGCTTCCTCACCCTGCTGGGGTCCGTTGACAACCCCTGCTGCAGAGCATTGCCACAAACTGCCTGCTGCAGTAAGGCCACAAACTGTGGGGAAAAATGGAAGCTAGCTCCCTAGGAAGGCCCGCCTGCATGGAGGGGCCCCCCGAGCCGGCAGAAGGCCCTGCCACAGGCTCTTCCTGTGGAAATTCAGGGCCCAGGAAATCTGAGGCATCCGGTGCAGACCCCGGACCCTCAATCTGCTGCACTGGTGCCTGTGCTAGATCCGCAGCCTCCCCTACACAGGCCTTGCAGACTCCGGAAGTAGAGCCTTTCTGAGCCCTACACACCACGCACAGGGGCTTTGAAGGCATCGCGTACAATAACCAGTCTGCCTGGGAGTAGCACGGTCAGCGAATAATCCCCCGGGTAAGGCCAGTAGCCCAGTGAACCCCAAAGGAACTCTGTAAATTGCAAAGCAAAGAAATAAAACCCCGTGCCGAGATTAAGTTATTTTCTCCCCCTTTCTTGCCCTCTACTGTATGCTCTTAATTTTCTTTTTTTTTTAAATTGCAGCAACGGGATAACCCCAAACCGGAGCCCCGTATAAGTTGCCCTTAGGGCCCGCAGTCAGGCCAAGCCGCCGCCACGCGGCAGGGCCGAGAGCCGAAAAGCGCGCCAAAAACGCAGCAAAGAGAAACAAGGGCGCGCTGAGAATAGAAAACCTTACCTTGTGAGCCTGGGGCCGCAAGAAGAGTATTTGCTGTGAGGAACGCTGGCCACCTCTGGGACCGGTACCAACTAACCGCCCCGGGCCTGACCGCATACCTGGAGCCCGCACAATTCAACTGCAAGGTGTGTGCGGTGTAAGGGAGCCACCAGGCACGCTTGTGGGCAAGTCGTCCACGCGGCGTCGGCTAACTCCGCTCTCGGCACTCTTCCTCTGCTGGCCCCCTCCGACTGAATAGAAGGGCTGCCGTGCTCCAGGCAAAACGTTCTGACTTAGCAGGCCCCCATGCACTAGAAACTCAAGCCAAGCTGAGTCAGGCAGCGGCTGGAGTAGGAAGGGGGGGGGGGGGAGAAACACTAAAGACAAAAGGAAAAGTACAAAAATGAAGGAGCTGGTCTGTTACCAGACTTAAAGTCACAGACCCTTAGATAAAGAAGATTCCCTTAACTAAAACCAACTAAACTATACTCCTAATCGTTAATTGTTTCTTCAGTGAGCCCGAACCCCCGGGCTCCCATCTATCCAGCTGCTTGGAGACTGAGTTAACTGGTGACAGGGGGCGGACACCGGGGAGATATACTGTTGATGTCACAAAAAGGAGGAGTTTCTCAGTCTCCAAGCTGCTAGATGAGATGGGGAACCCAGAGGTTTCGGGACTAGACTGGGAACACGATCAGGAACACATAGGGGGTCATTCTGTCACACTCGTGAATGGAGTTGCGGTGCCATAGCGACGAGATGCCATGGCACTGTGGCTCCATTCATGAGTCCAGCTGAATTAGCTGGGTAGTTTCCGGGATGTTCAGCAGGGCAGAATCATGTTCCGCCGTGCATGGCCAGGCACTAGACCCAATTCTAACCCTGCGGGGGCCGCGGGATCAGAATCGGGTCTAACTTTGCATGGCCCGATTCTGCCTGGCCATACAGGGGGCTGGATCTATGTGTCTTTTTCAAATACTAGCATGAATTCAACAGCAATTGTGGGTAAAATGAACCTGCGTACATTTAAACCAGCTCAAGAGCATACAATATGCGCAATTGTATGTATTTTAAAAATTCTGCATATAAATCATGACTAACTATGGCCTACCCAAACTCTGCCTCAGAACATGCCTACCCCAAAGCTCCATGTAAGCACATAGGGCCCAGTATTCAAAGGCATTGACACAGTTTGTAGACCTGTAAACCATGTAAATGCTGCCCAGTGGGCTTTTCGGCAGCATCAACATGGTTACTGCTGCTGAATATCCTCATGTGCCACTGCAGCGTGCCATATTGCTAACCAGTAAGCATCACGGCATGTTGAGGGTTTTCTGGGGTGGCACCTGTTGATAACCGGGCAGTGGCGATATTGAGCCGCTGCCCAGTTACCAGCATGCAGCAAACGTCAGCTGCAACAAAGACTGGCCTAACTTTTGCCACAGAAGATAACCTAAAAGCAGATGAATATCACTGCTGCCTGGTCAGCTTCCTGGCAATCTGGCCAATTTGGATATTCAATGCCAAGGCTCAGATATGGTCTCGGCATTGAATATCCGAGGTTAAAGTTCAGCGGTAATGGCTAGCCATGTTACATCGGCCAGCCACCACCGTTGAATATCCCCCCCTTAGATTCTTGTCATGCATATTTGGGTGCATGGGTAACTTTATTAGCATGTTCCTAACCAAGGAATCTTAGTCATTAACTCACATAGGTGGCCGAACATGTGCAATACTGACCTCTTACAAAATTCCAACCAGCGTAAAAGTACCCAGCTTGCTTAATGGACTGTACTTTGCTGGTGGTTGCATGCATGGGTACAAAACACTGATATGTGCATAGATTGTAAAATCCTATAGTTACACACATTCTTGCAAATATCTAGGCATATGCACTGATACCAGTTATCGAGCTGACATAAATGTCTGCTCCTTAAGGTGCAATGTCAGCCACTTATGCTAGTATATTATAAAGAAAAATAGATGCCAACTTTCTTTATAGAATAGTGCCTAGGCTGATACCTATTTTCATACTTAAAGTAGGTGCCTCCTTATAAAAGTAACTTCTTAATGTGCATATACTGACACACAGGTGCAAAAATGCCTTTGAAGGTGCTTTATCTAGTAATCTAGTGGTACCCTACCAATCAATCTGTGAGACATGGAATATTAAGGAGCTATTTGCTAAGGTGTGCTAATTTTAGCTCTCATTAATTCACTATTAACATATGTTATTAACTAGGTCCATTCAATAAAATAACATATGCTAATGCTGAATTAATATGCATTAACTTTAGTGCACTTTAATATCTAGGCCCCCCTAAGGCCAATGATCATAAAGTAAAAAATATACAAAAAATGTTAGCATTCTTCAGTTTCAAAAAACTGTTTCAAAATGAGATGACTAGTAATACTGTACATAGTAACATAGAGCAAATTTTTCATTTAGGCAGGCTATGCACCACTTTGGCGCATAGCCTCCCCGCTGACCCCCCCTTAAACCGGATTTTCACTTCCACCGCAATGGAAGTGAAAATCTGGGTTGGCCTGAAATGCCGGCAGCAACCAATGCTTAGTGAGTAGCAGCGATTTTCTATGTTGCCCTGTTAGCCCCAGCACCTCAAAGATAGGCGAGGAAAACCAAATTTCCTGGCAGAGCCTTGTAAGTATGGCAACAGCTGCATCCAATTGCTGTAATACTTTAGTGGGAATGCTATCAATGCCTGGTGCTTTGTTCTTTGATAAGGCTTTCAATGCTGCTTCAACTTCTTCTTTCATTACCAATGGTTCTGGATCATATTTATTTTTTATTTAACATTTCTTATATACCACCTTTCATGATATCAAGATGGTTTACATTGAACACACTGAAATTACATTGAACAGGGCATTATAACTTGGAGATAACCATTTTACAGGGAACATGGACAATGGAGGGTTAAGTGGCTTGCCCAAGACCACAAGGAGCACCTGTGGAACTAGAAACCCCAGTCCTTCTGGCAGAAGGTTGTTGTCCTCTAGTGGGATTTGACCCCCCCCCCCAACCTTCTGGCTTGGGGGTACCTTACCCCAACCACTAGGCCACTCCTCCCTCATATGGTACAGGTTGAAAGGGCTGTTGGTTCACTTGATCTTTATCATATAAAATCTCTGTATATTCTTTCCACCTTTTTTTTCAGCATCATTCAACATAGATCCTTGAGTATCTTGTAATATTCCAATTCAAGGCTAGAATTTTTTCTTTAACTCTCATAGCTTTAGAAAAGTTGATCGTGTTCTTCCTTTAATAGTTTCTGCTTCTATTTCCTTGCATGCATCATTGTAGTACTTCTCTTTGTCTTGTCTTGCTGCATAATGGAAATCTCTGAATTCTGTGATTGCCTCTCTTTCTCCTCTGGCTTTAGCTTCTCTGTGTTTCTGGGCAATTTTCAGAGTTTCTTTGGACATCCATTTTGGCCATTTTTGCTTTTTCACCTTTTGTGGAGACTTCTCGCTTTCTTCCAACACAACCTTCTTGATGTCATCCCATAACTCTTTTGGAGCTCAGTCACTTGTATCTAAAGCAGCAAATTGATTTTGCAGACAGTCTTTAAATTTCAATGGTATATTCTTAAGGTCATATTTTGCTACATTCATGAGTGGCTTGCTCTTTTTTCAATTTTAGCTTGAGTTTGCATATTAGTAATTGATCTGTACCACAGTCAGCTTCAGGGGTTTTTTTTGTTGATGTGTTAGAGCTTTTCCATCATTGACTTCCACAGGTGTAGTCAATCTATTTTTTGTACAATCCACTGGATGAAGTCCACGTGCACAGTCGCCATTTGTGTTGCTGGAAGAAGGAGTTTGAGATGAATAGATTGTTGGTCTTGCAGAATTCTATCAGTCTTTCTCCAGCTTCATTTCTGTTGCCAAGTCCATATTTTCCAATCATTTTGCCTTCTTTTATGTTGCCAACCTTTGGGTTCCAGTCACCCATGACTATCAGCATATCCTGTTTGCATGTTCTGTCAAGTTCAGCTTGTAGTTGTTCTTAGAACTTATCAATTTCATTCTTTTCTGCAGCTGTTGTTGGGGCATATACTTGATGTGTTTATAGGCATTCCTTCTAGATGAATAGAAATTAAGGGGTATGTTTACTAAATCGTCTTAATGTGCGTCCAGCGACGTTATCGCGCAATAAGGTACCTTATCGCACAATAATGGTGCTTTATAGGGCGCATAGGTACCTTAGCGCATGATAACGCGTGCAGAGGCGCAAATGAGCGCTGCGGGTGGAGATAGGCTCCCGGAGGGCAGAGGAAGGCTCCCCAGGGGCGGAGAGAGAGGGTCAATGGGCGGAGAGTGGGAGGGGAGAGGCTCCCTGCACACTAAGGCTGTGGAATCCGGGGCTGAAAACTAACGCCAGGTAAACCCTGGCGTTAGAGCAGATTTAAAGGGTAAAGAAACCATTTCCGTCAGCAATGTACAGCTAAACCAGGGAAACCTACAAAAAGTGATAAGTGTGATACATGTGCACGGAACAAAAGGGCAAATAAACAGTGAAAATGACCAGAAGAAACTATAAAAAAAACAAAACAAAGCTGGGCAATAGTGATATTAATGGGAAACATCAAAAAACACTCCCGAGAAAGCTCCAAAAAAAAGATATGAATTTTTGAAGGGTCTATGCTCCATCCCCATATAAGGTGAATGAGCCCACAGTGAAATTGCGCTGATCAGGGTTTTCTCTCTCCATTGGACAGGTTTCCTATAGCATGCACATGTTCTGCAACAGCAGGGTGGGCATGTCAGAATGGGAAACTGGACAGATGCTGGAAAAGGGGATACAGAGGGCTGCAGGCGGCACATGCTCTGTTGCAGCTGGGCCACAGTGCGGATTAGGGTGATGCCTAGGTGGCCCATAGGAATGCTGAAACAGTAGAGTAGCCAGACAGCAACTGATGAGGGCCCAGCATGGGCCCGAGTGTGCTTCCCACAGTGTCACAGGGGATAGTACCCAGCAGGTACCCCCAAGGGCACAGAACATTGGCAGGCGGTGCTGGGGGGAAGCGTGGACAGCTATGCAGGCACCCCTACCCCAGAACCCAAACCATAGGCAGCCGCCTACCTACACACTGGATGGCCTGAGACTGCGCACCACCAGCAGAAGGGCATGTCAGCATGGTGGCAAAGGGATACTGGTGTTGGAGGGGGCAGTGGCAGCTGCCCAGAGTAGACCATGGCCTAGCCCTGTGTAGGTGGGTGCCATGCACTGCAACAGACAGGCCCTGTCTGATGAACAGTCATGGTATCACCAGGGAATGCACTGTTTCTGTGGCAACACAGTGGTGCAGTGCACACAGCCAGTGTGTTCAGGAGCAGAAGGTCACAGTTTCAAGTCCTAGCTGTGGCTCCTGCCAGCCCAGTCCCCATATTTTACCCACCACTAAAATGTGCTAATACAGACAGAACCTTTATTGCAGATGACGTAAACATGCCCAAAACTCCTACATTTTACCCTACAGAGCACAGACACCATAAACATGCGCATTACCTAGAGCAGAGTCTCCCAAATGCAGTCCTGGAGGGCCAAACACCATTCAGGTTCCATGCTGCCTCTAGTGAAGATGCCTCTGCTGCATTTCTATGCGCCGCCCCATGGTATGCAGATGTATCTCATGCATATTCACTAGGGACAGCATGAAAACCTGAACAGTGTTAGGCCCACCAGGTCTGGAGTTGGGAACCTCTGCCCTAAAGCAGCGGCCAACAGGGGCAGACACACCCTCACCCACAGGCTCCATTATCCAATGCCTCCTGGAGAGGCAGGATGTTGGGCCCTGCATGCATCTCCCAATACTAGCACTTGCATACCTTAGCAATGCCACCCTAAACCTGTGAATATGGTACAAAGCTATCAAAAGATCGCTATGATTACTGGCAGATAGCAATTCCTAAGTTAAGCACAATTTGCTGATTGAGCTGCATCATAGCAACCTTTCTGATGTCTGTGGAGTGTGCTTCAGGTCTGGTGTCTGACAGTGTTTACCACCCTGGGGAGTGACCCCAACAGTATCGAGTACCATAGCCATGCCTGCACTGTGCCCAGGACTGGTGTGGTGGCCAGGGCTGCCAAACACCTCTATAGTTGCACAATGCTGGCATAGGTGTGGGAGTGTGTGTCTGTCTATCCAGTGTGTGGTGGCTGCCAACACCTTCCTCAGCCCACACTGCCAGCACTGTTGCCAGTATTGGCCTGCCAATGTGCATAATGAGGAGCAAGGTACTGTGGGTAAAGCCTGGACAGGGTGGCCTGGCCTGGATGCATCAGCACAGGGCATAGGGCAATGGCTCGGACATTCTAGTGCCCGGCCACGACCTGCACCAACAGGGTGGCCACAGCATGTCCTGCTGGGAAGTCACTCTCACCCTGACTGAGCAGTGACCATGGCATGGCTAGGCTCCCCCATAGTGCTATGTTGTACTTCTTTTTAGTGAAATGTGTAGGTTTTTGTCTCTGGGGCCTAATGACTGACTTATCTGCTTGGTGCATGTGCTCACATCTTCTCCAGGATCATGCACTGTGGACTAGCTAGCAGACTGTCTTCTGTTATATGTGTATGGCTGGAACAACTTGCAGGGTGCAGTGGCTGGTGACTCACTGTGCTTGCTGCTGGAGAATGTCAGATGCTGTTGGGGGATAGCTGAGCATTTCCAGACCTACTGTCTTCCTGCCATTGCCTTAGGGATGTGTACAGCTCTGCATTGGCTGCCCTGTAGGGTGTCTGTTCTCCAGCATGACTGGGGTTGATGGCCCCCCCTCTACTGCGACTGTTGCAGGGAGATAGAATGTGGAGCTGTTGGTGGGGGAATCCTGTCTCACCCTGAACCACAGAGATTAGGTTAGGTTAGGTTGGGTGGTGGTACATAATCTGCCTATGGGTCCAAACACCCCCTGTCACTTACATCATGTTACCATGGCACGAAGACAGAATATGCACTATTCTGGGTGCATCATAGCCCATAAGGGCCAGAGCTGATTGACAACTTCAGACAGACACTAATGTATCCTAGGTGTGTTTGCAGGCGCTACCTATCACACACAGTGGCACTGATGGGTACCTGTGACATGGCCTATTTCAGTCATTGAAGGTGCTGCAGACTTGGTGCTGGCCGCTCCACCTCACCCTCAAGGTGAGCACAATACCCACACAATGTGACAGTCTGTAGCTACTCTGTGCCACTAACACACACCGTCGGCACCCCCTACCAGGCTGAGGTGCTGTGGGGTGCATACCCCATCTTGTGATCATCTGTAGACTGCTGATATGCATGTGCTGTGCATCATGGGTACGGGTGGGATGCCCCTATCCTGGTAGCCACAGCAGACTGTTTGTGTGGTGACATGCAGTCCTTCTGTAGCCAGCCAGGGATCTGTTAGCAGCTGTAGAGCTATAGCCCACTGGTTACTTCACTGCCTGTGGAGCCAGAAGCCATGGGTTCTAGCTTACAGTCGGGTTATTTGATAGGGCTGTCCAAGGCATTGTCTATTTTTAATGTACATTGGTGCTGCCAGCAAAAACACCCTCAGAGTACTGTAACCTTAAGGTGCCTCATAAGGCACCTTATAGGGCACCCTATAAGGTGCCTTATGGGGCGCCCTATAAGGTGCCTTATGGGGCACCCTATAAGGTGCCTTATGGGGCGCGCTATAAGGTGCCTTATGGGGTGCCTTATAAGGCGCCCTATAAAGCACCTTATAAGGTGACTTATAAGGTGTCCTATAGGGGACATTGTAGGGTGCTTTGGCAGACAGTGCACTTTATAATGTGCCCTCTGGAGTGCCTTATAGGGTGCCTTATGCGGCACCTTAGGTTACGCCACTGTGAGGGTGTGTTTGCTGGCAGCACTAATTAAAATAAAACTACAATGCCTCAAAAAGCACTACTTAAATGGAGATACCTCAGCCAGCCTTGTTCATTAGGCACACTGGGGGAATGAACTCATGTCCCCAGTCCCATCGGTCAGTGTATTAAACATTGTGCTACACCTTTGTTTCTGTGTTTAGATGTCAGCGCACCTACTTAAGATTACCGCGCGTTAATGTGCTTAGCGGCATCTCACCCGATAATGTGCACAGCGCACGTTATCGTGCGATAATTCCGTTTTGCTACATTAAGACCTAAACGCCCACTCCTTTTATGGCAGCTTGCACACTATCGCCGGGCGCACATTAAGATTGCTTAGTAAACATACCCCTAAGTGTTCAACTGAGATCATTTTGCATCCAGTGATCACAGGATGGTGTGGTTCAGTACTAGGACTAGGGCTGTTAAAATCCATTCAAAAGTGAAAGTCTTCGACTTTAGGAAGACTAACTTTGCCAAGATCGGACAATTCCTCAGGGAGTCGTTAATGGGATGGGAACAGCTGGGGGATGTAGAAAAACAGTGGGCAAAACTGAAAGAGGATATTTTAAGGGCAACCAACCTTTTTGTTAAAATGGTAAATAAAGGTAAAAGGAAAAGGAGACCGCTATGGCTTTTGAAAGAAGTAGCTGAAAAAGTGAAGAAAAAGAGGGAAGCCTTCATGAAATACAAGAGATCACAGAGATATGAAGACAGGCATCTATATTTGGAAAAACTTAGAGAAGCTAGCTAAGTAGTCAGGAAAGCAAAGATTCAAAAAAGAGGAGGAAATAGCCAATGCAATAAAATGGGGGGATAAGACATTTTTCAGATATGTTAGTGAGAAGAGGAAGGGCAAAAGTGGTATTGTTAGACACAAGGGTGAAGGGGAGGAATATGTAGAAGCTGATGAAGATAAAGCGGAATTGCTTAACAAATATTTCTGTTCTGTGTTCACAGATGAAGAACCAGGAGCAGGACCTCGGAAAACCCCAACCAACAGGAACAGAAGTGAGGGACATCTTGAACAATTTTCAGAAGACTGTGTTCGTGAGAAACTAGCTCAACTTAAAGTAGACAAAGCGTTGGGACCAGATGGGATACACCCTAGAATACTGAGGGAACTTGGGGACATTCTAGCAGCTCCACTGACATTTTCAATGCTTCGTTGGAGTCGGGAGTGGTGCCAAAGTACTGGAGAGAGGATCATGTGGTGCCTTTACACAAAAGCGGAAGTAAGGATATGGTTGAAAACTACAGGCCGGTTAGTTTAACTTCGGTGGTGAGCAAATCATTGAAAACGCTACTGAAAGAGAAAATAGTAAGGTTTCTGGAGTCCAGCTGATTACAGGATCTGAGGCAGCATGGATTCACCAGAGGCAGGTCTTGTCAGACAAATCTGATTGATTTCTTTGACTGGGTGACCAGGGAGTTGGACTGAGGGAGAACCCTAGATGTGGTATATTTAGATTTCAGTAAAGCCTTTTTTTTAAAATTTTTTATTTATGCAATTTTAAATTATACAGCAAAAGAACATTATTCCCTGCAAAGATTACATAGTATGTTTATGATAATAACAATAACTGAACAATAAAGGAACAAATATACTAATCATACACTGTTGTAGTTCGCTACAGTGGGGGGGAAAGAAAGGAAATATTCAACCAAAACAGAGCCTTTGGCTAAATCACTAATATATTCAAACAGCAAAAGAAACCAAATGACTGCAGGTAGCCACGGAACTATATCTAGGAGGATTTAACTGGTATGATTACCAGTGTTATTCGGATGGAGAAACAGCAGGTAATCTAGCAGGTAATCTAGCATTAATAAAAGCATTTAGATCATTAGGATCAGAAAAAACATATTTCAAATCCTTAAAGAACACTAAACATCTGCAAGGAAATCTAAGAAAAAAAAGTTCCCCCAATTTTTAACACACCAGATTTATATAGCAAAAACTGCTTCCTCCTCTTTTGTGTGTCCTTAACTAAATCTGGAAACATTGATATTCTAAAACCTAGGAAGGTTTCCAATCTTTTCTTAAAAAACATTTTTAAGAGCCAATCTTTGTCCGATACTAATGCACATTGAACTAACAACGTTGAGGAGATAAAAGTTGAACCCTCTCCCCCAGTGTCCTCAAGAAGGCCGGTAACGTCCAAAATCTTAAAGTTCACATTAGATACCAACTCTACTGTCTCAGCTTTCTTCTTCTGACGCGGTAAATAGTATACCTTACTGAGAGGTGGAATCAAATCAGTAGGAATTTTCAAAACCTCCTTCATATACCGTTTAAACATATCCAGGGCCGTGACTTCAGGAAGACGTGGAAAATTCAACACACGTAGATTAGCTGCTCTGGAGGCATTTTCCAACACTTCCAATTTGTACTTCAGCGAGCCATTTTCCCTAGTCAGGGCCGAGGACACATCTGAAAGAGTAGCCAGCTGAGAACTGAAAGCAAGATTTTGTACCTTAATCTGCTCACATGTAGACAAAGCCATATCTATATTTTCAACCTTCTTCTGGATGTTAACCGCATTTTCCTGAACCCGGGTCATCAACGTTGCAGTTTGTGCAGTTATAGACCTGGAAAGAGAGGAAATCGCTTCCCAAATAGTCTCTAAGGTAAACACCTGAGGACGAACCAGAGATGGTAATACCAGCAATGGCGTTGAAGCAAACTGCGGGGCAAGATTTTCCTCCGAAGTACACTGTACCAAACATCCGCCCGATGCCTCCCCGAGACTATCGGGGGTCAAAGAACCCAACCGCTCAGACTGCGCCCTCTCCACAGTCGGCGCACCCAACTTGGGAGATGTCGGCGTCGCAGGATCTGAGGAGGGTTCCAACACAGCAGGGCGTGGTGGTGGGCTCCTCACTACAGGAGAGAGAGATGTTTCAGAATCCAACGGCCATGTCTGAGCCTCTGCACTAGATGCGGCCAAGCCGGCTTGTATCTCCTGTATCTTCTCCTAGGGCAGTTTGACAAAACGGTCCATAGGGCCAACACTGGGTGGTTGAGGCTCAGAGGGGAAAGCCCTCAACTTCCCCTTTCTCTTAGGCATGAGTAATCAAAGAAACAACGACACCGCAGCCATTTTGGATAGTCTCCTCCCCCTCAGTAAAGCCTTTGACACTGTTCCTCACAGGTGACTTATAAACAAACTGAGCACCCTAGGGATGGACCTTAAAGTTACTGATTGGGTTAGAAATTGGTTGAATGGGAGGCGACAAAGGGTACAGATAAATGGAGCTCACTCTGAGGAGAAGGATGTTACCAGTGGTGTGCCCCAGGGATCTGTCCTTGGTCCGATTCTTTTTAACATCTTTGTTAGTGATATAGCGGAAGGGCTGTCGGGTAAGGTTTGCCTTTTTGCGGATGATACCAAAATCTGCAATAGAGTAGACACCCAGGAAGGTGTAGATAACATGAGGAGGGATCTAGCTAAGCTTGAAGAATGGTCTAGAATTTGGCAGCTGGGATTTAATGTTAAAAAATGTAAGGTCATGCATTTGGGCTGCAGCAATCCAAGGGAGCAATATAGTATAGGGGGTGAAGTACTTTTGTCCACTAAAGAAGAGCGGGACCTCGGCATGGTTGTGTCTGATTATCTTAAAATAGCTAAACAGGTAGAAAAGGTGACAGCAATAGCTAGAAGAATGCTTGGGTGCATACAGAGAGGAATGGCTAGCAGAAAAAAGGAGGTGATAGTGCCTCTGTATAAGTCCTTGGTGCGACCTCATTTGGAGTATAGTGTACAATTCTGGGGACCGCACCTTCAAAAGGATGTGAACAGGATGGAGTCGGTGCAGAGGGTGGCTACTAAAATGGTTAGTGGTCTTCATTATAAAGCATATGAGGACAGACTTAGGGATCTTAATATGTACACCTTAGAGGAAAGGCGGGATAGAGGTGATATGATTGAGATGTTTAAATACCTCCATGGCATAAATGTTCAGGGGGAGAGCCTCTTTCAATTGAAAGCAAGTTCTGCTACGAGGGGATATGGGATGAGCGTGAAGGGGGATAGATTCAGGAGTGATATGTGGAAATATTTCTTTACGGAAAGAGTGGTGGATCCATAGAATAGTCTTCCAGTGGTAGAGATGAGGACAGTAACTGAATTCAAAAAAGCATGGGACAAACACAGAGGATCGCTAAAGGAAAAAAGGGGACTGTTGTAGTTGTTGATATGGAAGGACAGACTAGATAGGCCATGTGATCTTTTTCTGTCATCATATTTCTATGTTTCTATGTTTCTATGCATTGTATTTTATTACAGTTCTTGCAAGTTTCTTCTTAATTATAAATACAATACCATTTCTTCTTTGCCTTTCATTTCCAGCATAGTAGACCATATGATCATCTAATGCAAAGTGCCCAATGAAAGTCCATTTCAGTTCGCTGACACCCAACAAATCAAGTTGTGCACATTCCATTTCATCCTTGACCACCTCCAACTTCCCTTGGTTCATGCACTGTAGGTTCCATGTCCCAATATGTAAAACATCTTTGCAGCTTCTGATTCTCATTTCATGTGCAGCTACATCAGCAGTCAGACGTCCCAAGGGTTTTGAGCCAACCACATCATAAATGCTGGCTTTATTCTGAAAAGTCTTCAGCTCCTCCCCAGTAGCCAGTTGAGTGCCTTCCAACCTGGGAGTCTCATCTTCCAGCACTGTAGTGCAATTTGTTTTGTTGTGACTATCCATTGGGTTTTTGTGGCAAGATACAGAAGTAGATTGCCAGGCCTTTCTTCCATGCAGTTTAAGTTTAGTGTTGTTGCTGTTATCAGAGAAATGTGATCCTCCACCGCCAACATTGTCCCATTCTGCTGCCACCCAGATGGGTGGTTTGTCTTGGTCTGGCACCTCAGCTGAGATCTGTCCATCTTGGGAGACCCTGCCAGTAGTTAAACTACTGATAGCTTAGCCCTCAGCATCACTGATGCACACAAGCCCTCAAAGCACGACAAGCTGCAAACCAAGTGAGGTAGAGTTAGGGTAGTAATCCTCAAGACTAGTTTTAGAAATCCATTAACAATTCAGAATATTTCTTTCAGTTATTGGTATTGACTTCTGTTTCTCGGGCAATATATTCTTATCTGGACTTTTTTCTTTAGCAACTCCATCCATGCTTTCACCACTGCACTGTTTTCTTGGGATCAAGGGTCGTTGGAACTGTGATAGGCAATGGGAGACACTATTTGGCCATAAGACATCTTCTTTGGCCCTGGCTTCGGGCACAGAATCAATGTCTGCGGGGGCCACCATGGAGGTTTCAGACTCACCTTGTGGCCATGCCCACTCGGAGCTCTGAAGTCATGGGGCATCAGATCAGATATCATCCTCAGAGAGCCATCCCCGGAAAGATCGCTCTTCACCCGTGGCGACACAAAGGCCAATGCTGGAACTGGGGGAAGACTACCGGCCACCGGCATCAGAGTCCTCAGCACAATGTCAAGGATGATGGCCGGGAGCAGCCCTCGAAGCTGCCTGGCAGGAGGAGACTCCATCGGCATCACAGAATTGACACTGGTCCTCTGAAGCCATTGTCATTGAGGAATCCACCTCAATGGAGCTGGCATTGGGAGCAATTTCCTCGGTACACATGCCGGTGGCTGCAGAGCCTTCTGACCTGGAGGTCAGGATGGCGGCCTTGGAACACAACCTCACTACCTTTCTGGCTCAGCAGTGGCGCTTGGTGCCCAGTTCCTCTGGGTAATCGGGCCCAGCAACTGGTCCCTACACTGCATGTGCATCACCTGAGGAAATCCAGCCAGTGCTTGAGCAGCATTGGCTTTGAGCCATTTCCTGGCATTTGTCTTGTTCGAGTCCTTGGGTCTCACCTAAGAGTGCCTCCGGTTCAGAGTTCCAGTGCCCCGTGACCCCGTCAATGCCCCCAGACAGGTATGCACATGAGCCCCTTTGGGTTCTTGAGGTCTCCTCCAATTCCGACATTAAGTGGGAGACCGATGACGAGTCCCCGGACACCTGGTGACACCAGGATGTCCCTTCAGACCCGTCTCTGCCTCAGGAGCATCAGAGGTCCTCGTCTGAAGATATCTCCTTCCTGGATTTCATCCACAGAGTCCAAGGAGGAGCCTCGGGCAGAGGATATTGAGATTCTGCAGTACAATGCCCCTCCCAAGGAGGCACTCATGGTGCCTATTCCCCCTATTTTGGAGCATTTGTTCAGGATGTGAGAGTTACCTGTTTTGGCACCCATTGTCAGCAAGTGGCTTGATTCCATGTATCGAGTCCGTAAGGACCCTAGATTCCAAAAGACACAGCTACTACACAATTCCATGGTGGTAGAGTTGGCCATGCATAGGATCAGGAGCCAAAAGACAACTCTTTGGTGCCTCCTAGCATGGATGAGTTTGGTAAAAAGTGTTATCAGGGCTCGATGCTCATGGTCCGTATCCAGGCTTACCAGCTACTACTACAACCACTACTAGTAATCATTTATATAGTGCTACAAGGCATAAGCAGTGCTGTACAAACATATAAAGACAGTCCCTATTCATACAGCTTACAATGTAATCAAGACAGCTGTACATGGGCATGTACCTGAGGGCCCTGGACAAGAAATTGGCCAGGTTATCGGCTGGTCTGCACGAGGAAGCTCTTCAGCGGTTCAGGAATCTGGTGTCCATGGTCAAGGAGTGCTCCAAATATGTTGCTTGAGTGGTCTATGATGGCTTTGAGTCCGTGGCTAAAGTGGCTATGGTGAGCATTAGTGCCCACTGCATGGTGTGGCTGCAGTCATTGGACCTGGAGAAGTGGGTTCAGGAAAAGTTGGTAGACCCATGCCTTGGGGAGAATCTCTTCGGCAAGCTCATGATGGACAAGGCTGCAGAGCTGGAGACCGAGTATATCACCAGAACCAGGCTCTCCTGGAAATCCACAGACCCTTCCCAATGGAAGGCTTCGGGGAAAAAGCCCTTTTACCTGTAAAAAGAAGAGAGCTTACAGAACTTAACCCCAGTATCCATCCTAAATGGCTCCTCAGCAGGGTCAGCAGGCCAAGGGCCAGGAGTACTGTCCTCATAATTCTAAGGCCCTCAAGCCCCAGCCTGTGCCACAGTTGCAACCTGAAGGGGGGTTTGACTCCTTGAGCATGGCCTCTCTTCCTCTGCAGAGTCGAGAGCCGCAGCATACAGGGGCGCATCTAACATTCTTTATTGACCGGTGGACCTCCATAACCACTGATGCCTGTGCCCTCCAAGTGGTGAGGGTCGCTTACCTCCTCCATTTCCAATAAACATCCCCTCTGTTCTTTCCTGGAGAACGTTCCATGACTCTTTTTTACTGAGACCTTCTGCAGCAAGAGCGCAAAGGCCTCCTTGCAGTCAAATCTGTCTTGCCATTTCTAAGGGGCGTTCCCAAAAAGATAGGTGGCTTTCGGTCTATCCTGGATCTCAGGGATCTCAACCAGTTCAGGGTGAAAGAAATTACCAGTACATGGTCCTACCCTTCGCAGTGGCGTCTGCCCTAAGAGTGTTCACCAAATGCCTGGCAATGGTCGCCGCCTATTTCCAGCTGCTTGGGGTGTTTGTCTTTCCCTACCTGGATGACAGGCTCATCGAGGATAACTCCGCCAACGAGGTCCATCAGGTGGTATGTCGCACTATTCTCATTCTCAAGCATTTGGGCTTCTTCATCAACTACAGCAAGTCTTATCTGCAGCCTTATCAGTGTCTGGAGTTCATAGGGGCCCTGCTGGATACTATCCAGGCCAGGGCCTTCCTTCCTCTGGACAGGGCTCAGTGCCTGGCAGCCCTCTCCATGTAGGTGCAGGGTTATATGATGGCCTCAGCCCACCTCTAGTTGCACCTCCTGGGGCACATGGCCTCAACAGGGACTATCACAGAGTGCATAACTGTATACCCCCTGAGAAAGGCAACAGCCGAAATGCGTAGGGTTTTTTTTTTTTTTAAATAAAGGCACCTGTGACCTCCATACGCCACTTGCTTCTTGTGTATCTTACTCACAGGTAGCCAACCACATCTTTTGGATGTGTAGCTCTCTTTCAGTGGATCTCTTCACCAACCCCAAGAACACCCAGTTGCCACGCTTCTGCTGCAGGACATCAGCCCCCTCTCAAGTGGAGACTGATGTGTTCCTCATCTCATGAATGGAAGGCCTCCTCTATGCATACCCTCTGACCCCCCCTAATTTCCAAGACCCTTCTCAACGTTCAACTTGACCAGTCCACCATAATCCTCATTGTTTCCAGGTGGCTGCAGCAGCCGTGGTTCCCTCTGCTTCTCTGCCTCTCCCAAGCACATCTGGTTCCCTTGGGCTGCACGCCGGACTTGATCTTGCAAAAGGACAGAACTGTCCTGCACCCCAGCCTCAGAGCCCTTGCCCTGATGGTTTGGCTGCTGAAAGGGTGGCCCTAGCACAGTTCCACTTGCCCAGGGATATGTAAGATGTCTTGCTAGCATCCTGCAAGGATTCCACCAAATGGGCCTATGCCTTCAAGTGGCAGCAGTCCTCCGTCTGGTGCACTGAGAAGATGTGCAACCCTTTCTCCTGCTCTGTGCTGGTTGTGTTACAGTATTTGCTACATCTTTCCAATGCTGGCCTGAACGATAACTCCTTCAGAGTACACCTAAGTGTGCTGGCAGTGCATCATCTCATTGATGGGCAACCCCTGTCCACCTATCGTGGTCCACTTCATGAGAGTCTCTTTCTCTCTCAGCCTCCCATTCATCCGCCATCCTGGGATGTTCAAAGCTCCACTATTCAAACCACTTGCTTCTTGCCACCTCAAGTACCTTTCCTGGAAAGCGATCTTCCTTATGCCACTCACATTGGCACACCATGTCAGTGTGCTGCAGGCACTGGTGGATCATGCCCCCTATACCAGGTTTCATAAGAACAGGGTGCTCCTCTGAACCCTCCTCTTAGGTGGCTACAACCTTTCATCTCAACCAGGAGGTGGTTCTCCCCACCTTCTTTCCTCTGCCTCATGCAAGCAGAGTGGAGGCTGCTCTCCATATCGTGGATTGCAAGAGAATGCTGGACTTCTACCTAGAGTGGACTAAGGCCCATCACCGCTCCTCGGAGCTCTTCATCTCCTATGACCCAAACCAGCTTGGTGTTGCAGTCTCTAAGCACACCTTGTCTACCTGGGTGACGGACTGCATCTCCTTTGCCTATGAGCAGGTTGCTTTCTCTCTTGAGTGCCATGTCACAGCCCATAATGTACAGGCTATGGTAGCCTCTGAGGGGAATCTGCATTCTGTCTCCATGCTGGAGATCTGCAGGGTCACCACCTGGTCCTCAGTTCACACTTTCTCAGCTCATTACTGCCTAGAAGAGGACTCCCAGTTTGACAGTGAATTTGGCCAGGCAGTACTCTGTCATCTGCTTGGGGAATAATGGAACTCCTTTCCTCTGGCCCTTCTGTGTCCAGGATACCAGAGAATTCATTCCCTGGTCAAAGCTGTGGTCATCTCTGAGGTCTTGCGGCCACTCAGTGCTCTCTGCTGTCATTCACGTTTTGATTTTTCAGTCGCCCATGACTTTTTACAGGTTTTCTTTTGGTAGCTTATAGCTGGGGAGTTCCATATGTGAGGAATGACTTTCTGCTTGTTCCCGGAGAAAGCATAGTTACTCAACTGTAACATGTGTTCTCCAGGGACAGTTGGTATCAGTCCTTACAACCCTCCCTCCTCCCCTTGGAGCTGTTTTCCTTTTTGGCCTGATTAAGCTATGTAATCATATTTATTTATTATTTATTTATTTACATTCTCTTATATACCACGCTATTCTGCATCAGTGCAGTTTACATTGAACAAACTTAAATTACATTGAACAGGGCATTATAACTTGGAGATAACTATTTTACAGGGAACATGGGCTATGGAGGGTTAAGTGGTTTGCCCAAGACCACAAGGAGCACCTGTGGGACTAGAAACCCCAGTCCTTCTGGCCCAAGGTTGCTGTCCTCTAGTGGGATTTGAACCCCCGACCTTCTGGCCTGAAGTACCTTGCCCCAACCACTAGGCCACTCCTCCACTCCTGGTAAGATGGCACCCTTGGGCGGGAAGGTGACCACACATGCGTGGTCTAACTCCCAAAAGCTTTCTTTGAAAGCTGGGGAATATTCACCGCATGGGCTCCATTGGTGCTGGCATCACCCATATGTGAGGACTGATTCCTGCTGTCCCTGGAGAACACCTGTTACAGGTGAGTAACTACGCTTTCTATACCATCTCTCCATGAAAGGTTACCAAAGAGGTTTATGGAATTTAGCATAAAATAGTACAATATATCAAAAAAATAGCAAACAAAATAATTCAGAATCCCTAATACTGGCCATTGTGGAGAGTGACAGGCTGCACAACACAGCTAAAACTAATTCCTCTTCCCACCAATATATCACAACACTTCTGTTATATTTGTAGAACTTGCACCATTACAAAGTAGATTCTATTAAAAACATTTCAGAGCTCATTTACTAAGCTGTGTTAGCTGTGCACATAGCAATTAACACACACTAATAGTAAACAGGGGTGCTGCACTCACAGTCAATGTGGTGCCTTAGCAGTTAAAGTGTGGTAATTTACATGCTAACAGCTTACACAAAACAGGATGGGAAATAGCTAGAGAATTGGTGGGGACTGCATCTTACAATAAAAACACAGGGAGTAAACACAGCAGATAATGCAGCACAATTAGCGCCATTTGGCTAGGCAGGAACACTTCAACTAATAGGGCCTGGAGCAAATTATTCCAGTGCCCCCTATCCGAGGGCCCCCTTCTCCCACTGTTGCCCCTGTCTGGGATGTGCAGTGACAGCAATACATTAAAAATGCACCATGGCGCTAGAATTACCACCTTCTGCAGGGCCTTTCGTACTTCCACTTCCGCTCCCCCTCTGATTCATCAGAGGGGCGGAAGCACGAACGGCATCATGGCACAGCACTGGTTGGGGCATTTTTAATGTATTGCTGCTACTGCACGTCCTGGACAGGGGCAACAGCAGCGGCAGTGGGCATGGGAGCAGGAGTTGGGCTGTTTTTACTTATGGGCAGCAAGGCAGTTGTCCCCCGTTGAGGAGGGGCCTGGGGCAGCTACCCCTTTTGCCCAAAGGTAAAAGCGGCCCTTGTGGCAAGGTATAGCTAACTGCATTACTGAGGTGTCAGTTCCAAAAGTGAGAATTTTTGCCAGTTCTGGTTTTAAATTTGCAATGCAGTATAATATTTGAAGTCCCTGATTTTACCCTTTGGAATCAGTGCTGCAAGTCCCATAATGCATCAGAATGAGTATCACAAATTCAGGATTGGCTTAAAATCTCACTCATTGAACTAGTTAACTTGCCAACTCTGGCTTTATATTTATCCAAAATGTAGTCAACATGCACTAAAAAACTTTTCCCAGCATTAACTGCTGCATAGTTTTGGCAATTGCTGCACAGTAACTGCAAAACCTTACTGAAGTTTATAAAAAGAGCCTTCCGTGCATCAGGGACTCCCATGAGGCACAATTATATATCACATGCCATGCACAGGTTACAATATAATAGAGCCCAAAAAGCCATGCTTAGAACTTTCTTTTTGGAAAACTGCATAATTAAACGGAAACCTAAGTTCAAAGGGCAGTTCATTGCATAACTGTGGCTCCATCCCAGTACAAGATTTTTTTCCTAATCCAAACTCATCTTGGTGCCTTTAAAGGGGCCAACAGAAAGTATCTTGTAGGTGATGTTCCAAGTATATTTAGTGCAATAGCATCGAAATCTGTAACCCAGATAGTCTGGGCTGAGCCTCTAACTACAATACTTACCCACTTCCCTAAAAGGAAAAACTTGCATATCCCAACCTAGCCAAAATTCAAATGCCTTTTTCTCTTTGTCTTGACTATACAACAGACTCCTTGATGCATGGGCTGTCTCATATATGCATCTGTGCAGCGCTACAAATATTTAGTATCACTACAGAAATTAGAAGTAATAGCCGTTATGGAGAACCAGCACATTCTGTAAACATATACCCAGATTTATTTTTACTTCTCATTTCATGAAAACATGGAGCACATTGTGTTATATATATTTTAACAGCTGATAAAAGCTTTCTCCAGTGCTTTGAACACTTCAAAGACATATTGAGTTTTTGCCAGAGGCACTGCAAATGACATAGTTAGCAGCTTACAAAGCAGAGCAGCAGCTTCAGAAAACGGTTTCAGCTTTTTTCTTTTTTTACTTGTGTTTGTACTTATTGGGCTTTGAAGTAAAATGTTTTGATGGTGGGGTAGGTATTGGCAAGATAACTAAACCATGGGACTGTTTTACTAAAAGACGCTAGGGTGTTACACCTAACATGCCAAAAGCGCCAAAGCTGTAGTGTGTTAGGTGTAACGCTATCACGTTAGCTATCAGAGGTGTGGAAAGCATTTCCTCAGCAGTTAATACAGAGCACTTTCCCTAGCGCATGCCGCATTAGCACCAGTACACTTAACTCACCTATAGAGGTAAAGTTAAGTGAATCCACGTTAATCATATGGGGCAGCGCACAGTGTGAACCCAGCGCTAATTGTGCAGAGCTCACCATGCCCACTCTTTGCCTCTAACCCGCCTACTTGTGACCCTAATATGGGTTGAACAGTTAGTGTGAGACGACTGTCGTGCTGTCGTGACCCCACGCAAGCTGGCAGCACATGTCTCAGTGCACCTTGGGCATGCACCAGAACATGCATTGCCAACTAGCACCTGTTAAGACACGCCCATGTCTTCAAAAATTGGATATAATATGACATATTTATGAGAAGATTTTCAAAAAGAGAAAAATTTCAAATTCAGTAGAAGCCAGTTGAAGACTGGTGAACTGCCTGCTCCTAGTCCTTCCCTCCAACACTGAGGGACTGGCTCACTGAGATCTGGGAGATCTACCATATGGAGAGTCTTAAATTTGAGTTGAGGGGTAAGCCGGACCTTACTATGAAGGTGTGGAAATCATTCTTCGACTATGGAAGTCTCTAGGTGTGATTAAATTCTGTTTGAACACATGGTTGATAATTCTAGGCTGGTCCCGGCTTTTGATAATGAATTAGTACTGCTTTCTGAGTGTTTGTGTTTGACCAGCTGTTTGAAATCTTTTCTTGGTGGGTGGGCAGGTGGGGGGAGGCTGGGATGGGAATGAGTGGGCGGAGAGAGAATTAGAGGGTTTTTTTGTTTTTGGGGGTTTTTTTAGGGTTGGGAGGAGGTAGGGTACTGGGTGGTTATATGTGGCCTCTTCTCCTGTTTATGGTGTGATTGGAGGGATCTCATTTTGGGTTTTGGGGTTTGTTTGGGTTTTTTTGTCTCTTTTCTCTGCTTTGACCTTGGTTTATTTTCAGGGCCTTCCAAATTGTACGATGGTAGTGAGAGCGAGCAGGTGCGGGGCCATGTGCGGAGACTCGGTGCAGGGCCTCATTTGCATAAGTTGCCTTATTTGCATAAATATTTGCATAATGCTAACATACACTAACTTTTAGTAAACATGCCTCTTAATGAGTGTATGGATAAAGACAGACTAAAAGATTTCTACATACTATAATCCAGTGCCAACCGCCAGGCACATTAGGAACTACTACAAACACTGCCCATTTAGAACCAATAGCAAACCCGCCGTATCCTGACAGCACTACCAGGACTCACAAAGCACCATACCCTACCTATCAAAAGGCAACACTGCAAATATTAAACCAATACATTTCAGAGAACAACAATACATGACCTACTGGGGAAAGAGAACAAGTGGCAATGTCAAATAGGAATTACATAAACAGAATACCTCAGCTCAGTTACACATGCAGAACATAGACCATCACCAAACAAGGAATCACAATTTAGAAACAGGAAGGCAATAATTAAACTGGGAACCCCAAAAGCCAAACTTGGAATGTACAACAACACTCTAGAAATAAAACTATAAATTAACTTCCTCTTGTACCAAACAAAGCGCAGACGTTAATGATGCACATTTCCCAGAGCTTTCATATTCCAGTTAATAAATTCAAAATAAAACGATATCTTTCTACCTTTTGTGCATTTTTTTTTTCAGTTGCAATTGCTCCAGCCACTTTCTTCTGGTTTCTTCATGTTTTCTGCTAACTCTCCATCATCTGCTGTCCATTTGTCCTTTCTTCTCTCTTCTAGGTTTTTTTTTCCATTCTCTCTCTCTACATCTGCTTTAACATACTAATCTTTCTCCTTTTGCTCTTTCCTGATTCCTATTTCATCCACTCAAATTTTACCCCTCCATCCTCAATCCCCACTCACTCTCCCAATACCCGGCCAATTGTAGATTTTTTATCCCTCCCACACAAAATATTTTTCCCCTCTCCATTTTACTCTCCCAGCCCCATCCCATTCTAATCCTCCCCCAACATCAGCTCCCTTCTAGTTCCAGCCTCACCCAGCATCCATTCCCTTCTAGTCCCTGCATCAGCCCATTTCCAGTCCTAGCCCCCCATCAGCCCATTTCCAGTCCTAGCAACCCCCCAACCCAATACCAGTCCTAGCCCCCCCATCAACCCACTTCCAGTCCTAACCCCATCAACCCATTTCCAGTCAGCCCCCCATAGCCCATTGCCATTCCTAACCCCCCCATCAGCCCACAGCCCATTACCAGTCCTAACCCCATCAGCCCACCTCAAGTCCTAACCCCTCCCCATCAGCCCATTTCCTGTCCTAGCCCCCCATAGCCCATTATCAGTCCTAACCCCCCCATAGCCCATTACCAGACAGCCCCCATCAGCAAACAGCCCATTACCAGTCTTAACCCCCCCATAGCCCATTACCAGTTCTAACCCCCCCATAGCCCATTACCAGTCCTAACCCCCCATCAGCCCACAGCCCATTACCAGTCCTAACCCCATCAGCCCACCTTCAGTGTTAACCCCCCCCCATCAGCCCATTTCGTCCTAATCCCCATCACCCAATTTTCAGTTTAAGCCCCCCATACCCCATTACCACTACTAACCTCCCCTTGAGCCCACTACCAGTGCTTCTCCCACCTGACCAGTTCAAATACTAATCCCCCATCTCCCAATTTTTAGTTTAAGCCCCCCATAGCCCATTAGAAGTCCTAACCCCCCATCAACCCACTTCCAGTCCTAATCCCATCAGCCCATATAAAGACTTAGCTCTCCCATAGCCCATCACCACTCCTAACCCCCCCAGCCCCCCCATAGCCCTTCACCACTCCTAACCCCCCAGCCCCCCCATAGCCCATCACCACTCCTAACCCCCCCCAGCCCCCCCATAGCCCATCAACACTCCTAACCCCCCCCAGCCCCCCCATAGCCCATCACCACGCCTAACCCCCCCCGACCCCCATAGCCCATCAGTACTCCTAACCCCCCCCAGCCCCCCCATAGCCCATCACCACTCCTAACCCCCCCAGCCCCCCATAGCACATCACCACTCCTAACCCCCACATCACCCCCATAGCCCATCACCACTCATCACCCCCCCAGCCCATAAGCACTCCTAACCCCCCCATAGCCCCCCATAGCCCATCAGCACTCCTAACCCCCCCAGCCCATCAGTACTCCTAACCCCCCCCAGCCCCCCATAGCCTCCCATAGCCCATCAGCACTCCTAACCCCCCCAGCCCATCAGCACTCCTACCCCCCCCCCCGCCCACCCCAGCCCAGCCCCGCCAAATTTTTTTTTTTTTTTAAAGCTGTCTTCTCCCGCTGCCGGGGCCGCCGCGGCAGAATCGAGTGTGCCGCGGGGCCCCCCCTGCCCAGCAGAGCCAGCCCACCCCTGTATCCGCTCTCTCGTACAGCTGCCTGCAGCGAGGGAGAAACTCTCCTCTCGCGCTCTGAAAGTCGGCGCGTGAGACTGCAGGCAGCTGTACGAGAGAGCGGATACAGGGGAGGGCAGGCTCTGCTGGGCAGGGGGGGCCCCGCGGCACACTCGATTCTGCCACGGCGGCCCCGGCAGCGGGAGAAGACAGCTTTTTTTTTTTTTTTTTATTTGACTTTAGGATCAGAATGTTTTTTGCGCGGGGCCCTGTGCAAAAATCATTCTCGCTCAATGGACGGGCCGGCCCTAAGAGCGAGGTTTCGTCTTCTTCTCTTCCTGTTTCTTGATCTTAGTTTATTTCCTTTGGTTTATCCATTTTGCCTGAGGAAGGGGGAAGGGGGTTGGGGAGCAGATGTGTTGCTTATGTATTGGTGATAGTTATTGATACCTATTGTTGCTATCTGCTGTTAAAGTCAGAGGTTGATGCAGCTTGTGGCTTTATATCAGATGTGAGTAGAAGTACTTTTGTGCTATTATTACCCTTTTTATTTGGTTGTTATATATTCGATGATGTAATTGTTAATGTCAAAAAGATATTTAAGCAAAAAATAAGCAGAAAAGAAGTAAAGTTCAAATGAAACAAAAGGGGGATAATGATGAGTGAATTCAAGGTAGCATGGGCATAACTTTGTGAAGATTTTTGAGCTCCAATTATATTTATCATTTAGTGGCTCTATACTATGGGGTTGTTGGTTTTTTTTGGGGAGGGGGGTTAGTCTATTCTCAAGGGTTCATCCCAGTTTAAATGGGGCCATTGTTCCACTGGCTTACTGGGTATCATACATAATAGGGCAAATGCTTTGTTCCTTCAGGAGGGTTCCCAGTTTGGACAACAGAGGGCTTACTTAAGGGCTATAAAAACCAATGTGACTAGGATAACAAAAATGTTTTGGTTAAATAGAATCTGGTTGGGTACTGTGTCATCATTTGGGGGAATAGCAGGCCTTTCAAGATTCCTTCTATTGAGGGTTTATTGACAACGAAAAATTGTATTCAAAAATCATTCGCATTCTTACCCATAGGATAAGAAATTATGAATAAGATGATACAGTTCCCTCCCTTTTCTAAGAGGGGCTGTTTCACAACTACAGACATGTCACATTTTGAAAACATCACAATGCCAGTCCCTGTGCTCCCATCAACAAATTGTACCTCATTAAAACATCTGCATGCCTTTGAGACTGGCAGCCCTACTCTTGAACAGTGCCATATGAGGAGAACAGAAAGGAGAGGTCACCGTATCACTGGATGCGAGATGATCTCCCACTGTAACATCAGAAACACTTTCCCTATTTGTAAACACTACGTCCAATATGGCCCCATCACTTGTGGGGTCTGTTACCAGTTGCCTGAATACTTCTCCCTGTAGAGAATCCAGGATCTCCTTACTTCTATATGACACTGTAGCAGGGATGTGCCAATCCACTTCCAGTATAGTGAAATCAGTAGCACTTTTTCCTTTCATGGCAATACTGCGTATGTCTGTCTTCTATTAAATCTTTGTCCACTTCTACACTCTGTGAGGGGTATCTGTATATAACTCCAATGCAAATGGATTTCCCTTTCCATCTTTCTAGTTTAACCCACAGTGCCTCCTCTCTTCCTTTAAAGCCCTGCAATTCTATAGCTTTAATAGTTTTTACAAGTATTGGATTGGGGGGAACCCCCTATGGCCACCTAGCTAGCTGGGATTTAAGGATTTGAAGGGGGGGGGAAGAGGGTGTTAGGGGACTCGACTAACTAGCCGGAATTTATTTACGTACATGGGGGGGGGGGGGTTAGGAAGAAGAAAGAGAAAGAGAGAAATGACATAGCTAGCCAGAATTTTTGCTTGCTTTGTGGGTGCACTGATTTGGTGGTCCCCCCCCCCTTACATTTCCATATGGGGATCAGGAGCTGTTTGGGGAGATTTATGCTCAAGGGAGGGCTGCTATTACATTTTCAGTGCTGTGGATCTGTATATCGTGGCACCGAGAATGTTCTTAGATTGGAGGGGGCAGATTGGGTCATTTGGGTGGTGATCGCTGGCAAATGAGACAGATTACTAGTTCTGTCCTCCTGTTGCACTTACCACGGAGAAGCTGAGAATGCCCCCTGCAGACACTGCAGCCCTTTTGCAGCTACTGCACAGCAATAGCTGGAAAAGACTATTGCAGTTTAATAGACATTCACCTAAGGGTTAGCTTCTTCGATGATTAAAGCAGATAGGAGCTTCAATATTTATTCAGTTTTATTTAGTTTTTGCTTGTCATCAATACATCTGTAACTAATTGGGCCTTACGTTTGAGTCTTAGTTCTATTTCAATAAAAGTATGTCTTTGAATTGTTTTGTAGCATGAGCTTATTTTAGGATTTTCTATGCATTTGTATAATAGGTCGTTGAGTGAGCCTAGGGCTGTTGTAACATTATTCAATATTTAAATGATTTCCTGTTGGTGGGCTCACCTAATTCAGAACATAAGAACATAAGATTTGCCATACTGGGTCAGACCAAGGTCCATCAAGCCCAGTATCTTGTTTCCAACAGTGGCCAATCTAGGTCACAAGAACCTAGCAGATTTCCAAAAAGACACACAGGTTCCATAATGCTTGTATTGGGTCAAGCAGTGGATATCCCGGGTACTCTTTAATAATGGTTTATGGACCTTTCCTCCAGGAACTTGTCCAAACATTTTTTTAAAACTCACTACAGCTTTTACTACATCCTCCAGTAATGAATTCCAGAGTTTGATTACGCGTTGAGTGAAAAATATTTTCTCTTATTAGTCTTAAATGGGTTACACTGGAGCTTCATTGCATGTCCCCTAGTCTCTCTACTTTTTGATCTGTAAAGAATTGATTTAAGTTTACGCGTTCATTCATTAAATTATAGACCTCTATCATATCTCCTCTCAGCTGTCTCTTTCCCAGGTTGAAAAGCCTTCACTTTTTAAGCCCCTCTTCATAAGAGTATCCTTCCATCCCCTTTACCATTTTGCTGGCTCTTCTCTGTACCTTTTCTAATTCTACTATATCCTTTTTAACAAATGGCGACTAGAATTGCACACAATATTCAAGGTGCAGTCGCACCATGGAATGATACAGAGGCATTATAATATCCTTTATCTTATTCTCCATGCCTTTCCTTATGATTCCTAGCATTTTATTTGCCTTCGTGGCTGCTGCTGCCCATTGGAGTGGAGGATTTCGTTATCCACGATGACACCTAAATCTTTTTCCTGGGTGGTGGTTCCTAATGTGGAACCTTGCATTGTGCAACCATAGTTTGGGTTATGCTTTCCTAGGTGCATAACTTTGCACTTGTCTGCATTAAATTTCATCTGTTATTTGAACATCCAGCCTTCCAATTTGTCAAGGTCCTCTAGCAATTTTTCACAATCTTCTTGGGTTTTAGCAACTTTGAATAATTTTGTGTCATCTGCAAATTTGACTACCTTATTCGTTCTTCCCATTTCCAGGTCATTTATGAATATGTGAAAAAGCAGCGGACCCAGCACAGATCCCTGGGGTACACCACTATTCACCTTTCTCCATTGGGAAAATTGGCCATTCAGCCCTACCCTCTTCTTTCTATCTTTTAACCATTTCCTAATCCACAGTAGTACACTGCCTTCTATCCCATGACTTTAATTTCTCCAGATCTCTCATGAGGGACCTTGTCAAAGGCTTTCTGAAAATCCGGATATACTATATTGACCAGCTCAACTTTGTCTACCTGTTTATTCCCACCTTCAAAAAAAAACATAACAGATTATTAAGACAAGACCTTCCTTGGCTAAAGCCATGTTGGCTTTCTCCCATTAAACCATGACTATCTACATGTTCAGTAACTTTGTTCTTTATAATAGTTTCTACCTTTTTGCCCAGTACTGATGTCAAACTCACTGGCTTGTAGTTTTCTGGATCACTCCTGGAACACTTTTTAAAAATTGGTGTTACGCTAACCATTCACCAATCTTTAGGTACTACAGATCATTTTAATGATAGTTCACAGACTACTAATAGTAGGTCTGCAATCTCATATTTCAGATCTTTTGACACCCTCGGGTGTATACCATCTGGTCCAGGTGATTTGCTACTGTTTAGTTTATCAAATAGTTGTACTATATCTTCCTGGTTTATTGATTTTCCTTTCAATTTTTGTGATGAATTACCTCTAATACTATTTCAGTCATGGGTAACTTTCCTACATCTTCCTCAGTAAAGACCGAAGCAAAGAATTCATTCAGTCTCTCCACTATGGTCTTGTCCCTTCTTAATGCACCTTTTACTCCTCTATTATCTAATGGTCCAACTGACTCTTTCACAGGTTTTTTACTATGAATGTACTTGAAAAAATCTTTATTACGTGTTTTTGCTTCCACAGCAAGCTTCTTCTCATATTCTCTCTTTGACTGCCTTATCAATGCCTTGCATCTAACTTGCCAGTGATTATGTTTCCAGTTTTCATCATTTGGCTCCTTTTTCCATTTCCTGAAAGATGCTTTTTTGGCTATAACAGCCCCTCTGACCTCACCTTTAAACCATGCTGTTAGTTGTTTGGACTTCCTTCTACCTTTAATAAAGTGTGGAATACAGTTGGTCTGGGCTTCAAAGAGTATTTTTAAACAATGTCCATGCTTGATGTAAATAACCTTCACAGCTGCTCCTTTTAGTTTTTTCTTAACTGTTTTCCTCATTCTATCATAGTCTCCCTTTTGAAAGTTAAAAGGCAGCACTGTGGATTTCCTTGCCATCCTTCCTCCATTTATGAGATCAAACATGACCATGCTATGATCACTATTGCCAAGTTGCCTCAACACCTTTATCTCTTGCACCAGATCTGGTGTATTAGAAAGGAGTAGGTTCAAAATGGCTTCCCCTCTTGTTGGTTCATGAACCAGCTGCTCCAAGAAGCAGTCATTTATTTCATCTAGAAACTTTATCTCCCTAGCATGTCCTGCCATGACACTGACACAGTCCATACTGGGTTAACTGAAATCATCCATTATTATTACTATATTTGTGGACACAGAGTTGATGTTGAGGTTTAGGTTATTGTTTTGAAATACAACTGAATGTACCTGTTTAGCAGACTTTTTTTCTTTAGAAGCATCAATAACAACTTGAGACTACAGCAATCCTAAACTCAAAGAGTCTCAGCTTGGGATTAGCTTTAGTGTTATGGTACAAATAAGCCTTTGAAGGAATACCTAACATGGATGTGCAAGGCAGGGGCAGTGAAACATCTTTTTGGTTGGAGAGCCAAAGAAATATATATTCAGGTCCACTCCCAAGATCTATAGTCGGGCACAATATTGGCGGGGCCATGGTCCCTGTGATCCATCCAATTCCACTGACTATGCTGCAAGGACATTTTTGGTTTAGTCAATTTTTAGCTCAATCAACCATTCAGTTCGTTTTCAGATACTGAATGATTTTTTTTCCACGATTGCTTTGCTGGCCTGAATGAGCCTGATCTTGCTTGATCTTCAAAGCTAAGGTGGGCCTGGCTAGTACATGGATGGGTGACTAACTTGGAATGCCAGATGCTGTAGACACTGTGTGAAAGAAAGGCCCAGAAATCTAGTTCAGGGCCAGTGCCACCATTAGGTGAACTTGGTGGTTGCATAGAGTGCTGGCCCTATAAGGGCATCTGCTGCTGGCCCCCTGGAGGCATCTGCTGCTGGCCTTTTGGGACCAGCATCAGCAATGGCTTAAAACGTCCCTGTGGTGCTAAACTCAAACCTTGGAGCTGCAGGGCCCCCATTGATGCTGACTTCTTTTTGCATAGGGGCAGAAGTGGCTTCTGCTCCCATACAAAAGTAAGTAGGCATCGGTGGGGGCAGAAGCAAATAGCCCCGTGGTGCCAAAGATTTGAAGTACCCAACAAAACTAACTAACCCCCAAATGTGTTTCTCACCAGTATTCCAAATCGTATTAAGAGTAACACTTATCAAACCCTCTTTTTTGTTGGAATGTACACAATGAAGGCCTGTAGTTAACTGCACCTCCGCATAGTGTATTATTCCTTTTTATTCTTTTTCAAAATTAAAAGGGGTACAAACCCCATACCCACACCGGGAGAACAACACCTCCACAGAGTGTCATATAACAGTCATGGGAAAACCAAGGAAGCACTTAGCTTATGTAGTTATCGTCAAACGTAATCAGGTCTTTCAATCGCCAAGCTTCCAAGGTACACTGTTCCAAACTTCCAAAGTATACTGTTGAAGAAACTGTCCATCGATCATGTGCATAATGAGGATCAAGGTACCATGGGAATAGCCTGGATAGGGTGGCCTGGCCTGGCCGCATCTGCACAGGGCATAGGGCAATAGCTCGGACATTGTAGTGCCTGGTACCACCTGCACGGACAGGGTGGCCATAGCATGTCCTGCTGGGAGGTCACTCTCACCCTGACTGAGCAGTGACCATGGCATGGCTAGGATCCCCATAGTGCTATATAACATTCCTCACATGTGATATTTATGGGTTTTCTTTTGGGCCCAATTACTGACTTATCTGCTTGGTGTGTATGCTGACATCTCCTCCAGGACCATGCACTATGGACTAGCTGGTGGACTGTTTACAGCTAGTATGTGTCTTGCTGGAACACCTTGCAGGGTGCAGCAGCTGGAGACTTGCTGCTGGAGAATGTCAGATAATGGTGGGGGGCAGCTGAGCATTTCCAGGTCTGCTGTCTGTCTGCTATTGCATTCTGGATGTGTACCACTCTGTCTGTTCCCCAGCAGGACTGGGGTTGATGGTCCCCCTCTACTGCTACCATTGCAGGGAGGTAGACTGTGGATCTATTGGGGGGTGATCCTGTTTCCCACCCTGAGCCCCAGAGGGTGGGTTGTGTGGTGGTACATAATCTGCCTATGGGTCCATATACACCACTCTCACCCTCACCTACAGCAGGTAACCATGGCACCAACACAGGACATGCACTATTCTGGGTGCATCATCTCCCATAAGGACTAAACATGACCGAGACATACAGCAGGACACTGATGTATCCTAGGTGTGTCTAACAGAACTACCTATCACACACTGATGGGGACCTGCAGCATGGCATATTTCAGCCATGAAAGGTGCTGTGGACCTGGTGCTGGGTGCCCCACCTCAACCTCAGGGTGGGCACAGTACCCGCACAATGTGACCGTCTGTGGCTACTCTGTGGCAGTGCCACACATGGTCTGTTGCCCCTACCAGGCCAAGGTGCTGAGGGGTGCATAACCAATCTTGTGCCCATCTCTCGTCTGCTGATTTGCATGTGCAGTGCATCATGGGTACGGGTGGGTTAACCCTATCCTGGTAACCACAGCAGACAGTTTGTGTGGTGCCGTGCAGTTCTTCTGCAGCCAGCCAGGGCTTTGTTCACAGCCTTATAAGGTGTCTTATAGGGGACATTATAGGGTGCCTTGGCGGACAGTACACTTTATAATGTGCCCTATGGAGTGCCTTATGCGGCACCTTAGGTTATGCCACCGTGAAGGTGTGTTTGCTGGCAGCACTAATTAAAATACAAGTCAAATGCCTCAACAATCACTACTTAAATGCAAAGGGTGCTGCCTCAGCCAGCCTTATACATTAGGCCCACTGGGGAATCAAACCCATGACCCCTGTACCATCAGTCAGTGTTGTAACCATTGTGCTACAGCTCTGTTGCTTTGCTTATGTGCCTGCGCGCCTTCTTAATATTAACGCGCGGTAACGTGTCCTGTTGCGCTCGTTCATTTATGGCGCCTTGTAACGCGCGTTCTTGGCACGTTCTCGGTAACGATGTACCGCCCATGTCCTTATTTGGGATTTCTGTCTCTACCGCGGCTCCTAACGCAAATCGCACTATCGCAGTTTAGTAAACATACCCCTTAGAATAGTTGGCTTAGTTATGTCTTACTAAGATCAATGATTATATTCTTTCCTGCAAGAAAATACATTTTCACCTTCTTGTTAAAATCTGTCTCTACTGGAAATGTGTGGCTAGATCCAAATAGGTTTTAAACTTATTTGAAGGCATTTGTAACAGAAGCAACACTACTACATGATATCAAGAGTGGCCTGATCACCCCCACCCCACCATACCAAAGGAGGGGCAAAGGGGGGGGGGGGTAACAGTGACATGAAGATTGTAAGCCACCATGAGAAGAGCAAAGTAGCAGCTTCCCACTAGCAGTCCTTGTGGCCTTGGGCAAGTCACTTAACCCTCCATTGCTCAGAAAAATCCAAGTTATCAATGTCCCTGTTTAATGTACACTGCCAAGTTTAAGTTACAATGTAAACCACTTTGATTAAAGTGATAAAGCGGTATAAAAAAAAGCTGTTAAATAAATAAATAAATAAAAGCACTAGCCTAATGATTAGAACAGTGGGCTGAAAGCAAGTGCTGCTGGGATCAGATCCCACTGCTGCTCTTTGTGATCTTAGGCAACTTACTTAACCCTCCATTGCTTTGGCTGCAAGCTGAAATTGTAAGCCCTTTGAAAACAGGAATAATATCTACTATATAGGACTGTAACTTTCCCTGTATCCCTGAAAAAGGGTGAACTGCTACTAATTCCCTTTCCCTTAGAGCACTGAAGGAGGGGTAAATTGACTATTCTTTCCATTGCATTTTCTTTCAAGATTCACACTACAGAATATTTGTTCTGTACCTTAGGTTCTATGTTGAATGATGCTGAGAAGATCAAGAAAAGATGGAAGGAATATACAGAGTTTTTATATGATAAAGATCAAGTGGACCAACAGCCGTTTCAACCTGTACCTTATGATCTGGAACCATTGGTGATGAAAGAAGAAGTTGAAGCAGCATTGAAAGCCTTATCAAAGAACAAAGCACCAGGCATTGATAGCATTCCCATAGAAGTATTACAGCAATCTGATGCAGCTGTTACCATACTTACAAGGCTCTGCCAAGAAATATGGAAGACAGCATCATGGCCAACTGACTTGAAAAGATGTGTGTTTATACCAATACTAAAGAAAGGTGATCCAACTGACTGTGGAAATTATCGCACAATCGCTCTGATCCCACATGCCAGCAAGATTCTACTGAAGATTATTCAAAAGAGACTACAATCATACCTGGAACAAGAACTACCTGAAGTGCAAGCAGGGTTCAGAAAAGGGCGAGGAACGAGAGACATCATTGCGGATGTGAGATGGATCCTTGAAAAGACTAAAGAATACCAAAAGGATATCTATTTGTACTTTATCGACTATAGCAAAGCTTTTGACTGTGTAAACCATGAGAAACTCTGGGCCACATTAAGAAGCATGGGTATACCAGAACAACTGATCGTTCTCTTGCACAATCTGTACATTGATCAAGAAGCAACAGTTCAAACAGAACAAGGAGAAACAGAATGGTTTAAAATAAGCAAAGGTGTAAGACAAGGCTGCATACTTTCCCCCTACCTGTTTAATTTATATGCAGAACAAATCATCAGAGAAGCAGGATTGTATGAAGACAACAGAGGTGAGAAGATTGGTGGAAGACTCATCAACAACCTTCGCTATGCTGATGATACCACATTACTGGCGGAAAATGAAGATGATCTGAAACATTTGCTTCTCACAATCAAAGAACATAGGGGTATGTTTACTAAACCGCGCTACTGTGCGGGTCGCACTTGAGCGCGCGCTAAGGTACCTTAGCGCACGCTAATGATGCCTTTTTGTGCCCGCACACGTGCGCGCCGCACTAACGGGCCCGCTCATGTGCGCATCGCGCAAATGAGCGATAGAGGCGTGGAAAGGCTCCCAGAGGGCGGAGGAAGGCTCCCCAGGGGCGGAGAGATGGGGTCAATGGGTGGAGAGTGGGAGGGGAGAGGCTCCCCGCACAGGAGCAGGGCTGAAATTCGATTAAAAAAATACCGCGAGTGAAAACCTCGCGGTAGAGCCGATTTAAAGGGAAGAGAAACCATTTCTGTCAGCAATGTACAGCAAAACCAGGGAAACATACAAAACGTGAGCAGTGTGATACATGTGCACAGAACAAAATAGCAAATAAAAATTGAAAATGACCACAACAAAATTCTAAAAAATTATAATCCAGCTGGGCAACAGTGATAGTCATGGAAAACATCAAAAATCACTTCCAAGAAAGCCCCCCCCAAAAAATATGAATTTTAGAAGGGTCTACGCTCCGTCCCCATACAAGGTGAATGATCCCACAGTGAAATTGTGCAGAGCAGGGTTTATGACTCCTTTGTCCAGGTTTCCTATCTACAGGGACTGCACTGTCTCTGTGGTCACAGTGTGGTGCAGTGAACACAGACAGTGTGTTCAGGAGCCAAATATCACCAGTTCAAGTCCCAGCTGGGGCTCCTGCAAACCCAATCCCCATATTTTACCCACCACTAAACCATGATAGTAAAGACCAACCTTTTTTGCAGATAACATAAGCATGGTACAAACACCTCTATTTTACCCTACAGAGCACAGACACCAGAAACATGCACATTACCTAGACCACAGTCCCCTCAATGCAGTCCTGGAGGGCCACATATCATTCAGCTGTGATGCTGTCACCAATATAAGGCCATGTCAGCATGGTGGCGGAGGGGTACCGTTGGTGGAGGGGGCAGTGGCTGCTGCCCACAGCAGACGGTGGCCTAGCCCCCTTCACGTGGGTGCAGTGCACTCCAACAGACAGGCCCTGTCTGACAAACAGCCATGGACTCCCCAGGGAATGCACTGTTTTTGTGCTAAGATGGTGGTGCAGCGGACACAGCCAGTGCCTCTAGGACCAGAAGGTCACAGGTTCAAATCCCAGCTGGGGCTCCTGCCAACCCAGTCCCCTTATTTTACCCATGTAGAAAACATGGTAGTAAAGACTGAACCATTATTGCTGAGAACATAAGCATGGGTCAAAAACCTCTATTTTACCCTACACAGCACAAACACCATAGAAATGTGCATTACCTATGGCAGAATCCCCCAAATGCAGTCCTGGCGGGCCACAAATACATCAGGGTTTATGCTGTCTCCAATCTAAGGATGGAGCGGTACTGATGGTGGAGGTGGCAGCGGCTGGTGCCCAGAGCAGACCATGGCCTAGCCCTGTCCAGGTGGGTGCCGTGCACTGCAACAAACAGGCCCTGTCGGATGTACAGTCATGGACTCCCCAGGGAATGCAGCATATCTGTGGCAACATGGTGGTGCAGTGCACACAGACAGTGTATGCAAGAAAAAAAGGTCACAGGTTCAAAGCCCAGCTGGGTCTACTTCCAATCCAGTCCACATCTTTTTCCCACAACTAAACCGTGATAGTAAGGACAAACCTTTATTGCAGAGAACATACGCATGGTTAATACGCCTATATTTTACCCCACCGAGCACAGACACCATAAACAGGGGCATTACCTAGAGCAGAGTCTCCCAAATGCAGTCCTGGAAGGTCAAACACCATTCAGGTTCCATGCTGCCTCTAATAAAGATGCCTGTGCTGCATATCAATGCACCACCCCCATGGTATGCAGATGTATCTCATGCATATTCATGAGGGACAGCATGAAAACCTGAACAGTGTTTGGCACACCAGGACTGGAGTTGGGAACCTCTGCCGTAAAGCAGCAGCCAACAGGGGCAGACACACCCACACACCCACACCCACAGGCCCCATTGGCTAATGCCTCCTGGAGAGGCAGGACATTGGGCCCTGCGTGCATCTCCCAATACTAGCACTTGCATACCTTAGCAATGCCACCCTACACCTGGGTATACGGTACATACCTATCAAACGTTTCCTATGATTACTGGCAGATAGCAAGTCCTACGTTAAGCACAGTTTGCTCATTGAGCTCCATCATAACAATCTTTCTGATGTCTGCGGTGTGTGCTTCAGGTCTGGTCTCTGACAGTGTTTACCACCCTGGGGAGTGACCCCCAACAGTATTGCGTAGCATATCCATGCCTGTACTGTGCCCAGGACTGGTGTGGTGGGCAGGGCTGCTAAACTCCTCTATAGTAGCACAATGCTGGCATAGGTGTGGGAATGTGTGTCTGTCTATACAGTGTGTGGTGGCTGCAAACACCTTCCACAGCCCACACTGCCAGCACTGTTGCCAGTATTGGCCTGCCAATGTGCATAATGAGGAGCAAGGTACCATGAGTATAGCCCGGACAGGGTGACCTGGCCAGGATGCATCTGCACAGGGCATAGGGCACTGGCTGGGACATTTTAGTGCCTGGCCACCACCTACACAGACAGGGTGACCTCAGTATGTCCTGCTGGGAGATCACTCTCACCCTGACTGTGCAGTGATGACAGCATGGCTAGGCACCCCCATAGTTCTATATAGCATTTCTCTCATGTGATATTTATGTGTTTCCTTTTGGGGCCCAGTCACTGATTTATCTGCTTGTTGTGTATGCTGACATCCCAGTTCTGGGTGCATGCATTTCCACCAGGAACATGCACTATGGACTAGCTAGCAGGCTGTTTGCAGCTGGTATGTGTCTTGATGGAGTGGCTTGCAGGGTGCAGCGGCTGAAGGCTTGCTGCAGGAGAATATCAGATAGTGGTGGAGTGCAGCTTAGCATATCCAGGCCTAATGTCTGTCTGCTATGGTGTTATGGATGTGTACAGAGCTGCATTGTACTGCCCTGTAGGGTGTCTGTTCCCCAGCAGGACTGGGGTTGATGGTCCCCTCTACTGCCACCATTGCAGGGAGGTAGAATGTGGATCTGTTGATGGGAGACCCTGTTTGCCACCCTCAGCCCTGAGGGAGGGGGAGGAGGGTGGTGGTGCATGGTCCTCCTGGGGGCTACGCCTGACTAGGACAGACAGAGATATCCAAGGTGTTTCTGCAGAAACTACCTATCTCACACATTAACACTGCTTTGGACTTCCAGCATGGCCTCTTTCAGCCATGGAAGGTGCTGTGGACATGGTACTAGGTGCCTCACTGCACCCTCAGGGTGAGCACAGTACCCGCACAATGTGACGGTGTGTAGTTACTCTGTGCCAGTAAAACACACGGTCAGTACCCCCTACCAGGCCGAGGTGTTGTGGGGGTGCACATGGTCACTTCCCCCTACCAGGCCGAGGTGCTGTGGGGTTACATACCCCATCTTGTGTTTATCTGTGGACAGCTGATTTGCATGTGCAGTGCATCATGGGTACGGGTGGGCTAACCCTTCCTGGTGACCACAGCAGACTGTCTGTGTGGTGACGTGCACTCCCTCTGCAGCCAGCAAGGGGCTTGTTAGCAGCTATAGAGCTGTAGCCCAATGGTTACTTTACTGCCTGTGGAGCCTGAGGTCATGGGTTCAAACCCACAGTGGGGTTGTTTGATGGGGCTGCCCAAAGCATTATCTCTTTTTAATGTACATTATTGCTGCCAGCAAAAACACCCTCATCGTACTGTACCCATAAGGTGCCTCAGAGGGCGCTTTATAGGGCGCCCTATAGGTCACCTTATGGTTACCATCCATATAAGGTGCACTATATGTTATCCTGTGGAGCAACTTATAGGGTGCCCTATAGGGGATATTTTAGGGTGCCGTGGTGGACAGTGCACTTTATAATGTGCCCTATGGAGTGCCTTATAGGGTGCCTTATGCGGCACCTTCAATTACGGCACGTGAGGGCCTGTTTGCTGGCAGCAATTGATAAAATACAACTAAAGTGCTGCAGGAAAAAATACATACATTGCAAAGCTGATGCCACAGCCAGCCTTATGTATTAGGCACACTGGGGAGCAAACTCATGACCCCTGTATCAGCAATCAGTGCCTTACCCATTGTGCTACACTGCTGCTCCTCCTTGCATGTCAGCGCACCTACTTATGTTTTTCATTCCTTAAACTGCACAGTGCTGCCATCAAAAACATTGCTGTGACCTTGCGGTAACTCATACGACACCCTATAAAGCACCCTCTAAGCAACATTCTAGGGTGCCTTGGTGGACAGTGCACTTTAAAATGTGCCTTATGGGGCGCCTTATGTTAACACGCTTTGAGAGTGCATTTGCTAGTAGTAGTAATTAAAATAAGAAATAAAATGCCTCCTAAACAAACTTACCCATAATGTGTAATGCCTCAGCCAGCCTTCTTCATGGGGCACGGTGGGGGATTGAACCCATGATCCCTGCACCATTGGTCAGTGTCTTAACCATTGTACTGTGGCTCTGTTCCTGTGCTTATGCATCAGCGTGCCGCCTTATGTTTCTCAATATTAAAATGCCTCCTAAAGCAATAGCATGCTGCCTTATGCCGCCCATTATTTAAATGCCTCCTAAAGTAATGCCTCAGCCAGCTGTCTTCATTGGGCACTGTGGGGGATTGAATCCCTGATCCCTGTACCATTGGTCAGTGTCTTAACCATTGTGCTGTGGCTCTGCTCCTCTGCTTGCACATCAGCGCACCACTTATGCCTCCCGCGCAGCTTTCTCATGCACTATTATTTTTATTTATTTAGCAATCATTTATAACCCGCATCTTCCAGAGTTCAGTTGCGGTTCACAATAAAACAATCCAACAAAGCAAAAGCTTAGTTTTACATCGAACTACTTTTACATTGAACTTAGTTTTACATGGAACATTTTGTAACAATAAAGAATAATGGATAACAGCATGAACTAATGCATAACAGCACAAGGCTAGCTTGTAAACTATGTACAATAACTATATACAAATACAAGTTGTGGGTACTTTAGGGTTGAATCATAGTGTTTTTAGGATAGTGTGTTATCTGTTAAATTATTAGAAATAGTATTACACAGTCAGGATTTTTAGCCTTTATCAGGATTCTTTAGCCTTTATCTGAGTGTATCAAGGGGTTATCTGTGTTGCCATAGTGCATGGAGAATAGATAGGTTTTTAGTTTTTTACGGAGTTCTATAATTTCGGTTATAGTTCGTAGGTCCTCCGGGAGGGAGTTCCAAATAGATGGGGCTGCATGAGAAAAAGCTCTGTTGTTAGTTAATTTATTTGCTTTTATGAAATCATTAGGAGTGTTTAGTTTATTTGAGTATCCTTTTCTGTGCGTAGCTTTTTGGGATTCCATGCTAATTAGTTTGCTTAGTGGTATTGGAGCCATGTTATTTAAAGCTTTATATGTTGTTATTGTGGTTTTATATATTATCCTGCTTTGAATTGGCAACCAGTGTAGGGAAGCTAGTAATGGTGTTATGTGCTGGAATGAGTGTGCTTTCATTATAATTCTAGCTGCTGCGTTTTGTGCTAATTGGATTCTTTTTATGTTTTGTTTCGTTATTCCTAATAGAATTAGGTTGGCAAAATCAAAGTGTGGGGTTATTGTGGCCTGGATTATATTAATGAAGTCTGGTTGGTGTACTAAAGGGCGTAATTGTTTAAGGATTTTGAGTTTAAAATATATTTTCTTAATGGTGTTTCTGATGTGAGTATTCATCGTCAGATGTGTATCCAGGATAACACCTAGGTATCTTATTTCATTTTTTATTTTAATGTCATGATTTTGTAATGTTATATGGGTTAGGGGGATATATGATTGGTTTTTAGTTACAATTAGGACTTCTGTTTTTGAATGATTAATGTGGAGGTTTTGAGCTTTTAGCCATGTTGTGATTTCATTGAAACAATCCGATAGTAGTTTTATTGGCAAATTAGGGATTGTGAATGGGATGTACATCATAATATCATCTGCATATAGATGATAGTATACTCCGAATTTTTTAAAGATATCACAGACTGGTTTTATATAAATATTAAACAGGAGGGCTGATAGTGCGGAGCCTTGTGGGAGTCCAATTTCCTGTTTATATATGGTTGATGTTTGGTTACCAATTCTTACATTTTGTGTTCGATTATTTAAGTAAGAGGTAAACCATTTGTGTACAGTGGCATTTATTCCTAATTGTTTCAGGTTATTAAGCATTATAGTGTGGTGAACACTATCAAATGCTGCGGAAATATCAATAAATAAGAGTATAAATGAGTATAATAATATGCAGGGCGCACATGGGCACCGCGCACATTAGCGCATGAATAATCCCGGTTTTGCTTTTTTCAGCCAGACACGCCCACTCCTTATATAGCACCCGCACACTAGTGTGGCCCGCACATTACCGGGGTTTTAGTAATCATACCCCATAGTCTCAAAATGGGCCTGCACCTTAATGTAAAGAAGACAAAGATCATGACAACTGGCATAATCAGCAGGTTCATCGTCGAAGGAGAAGAAATTGAAATCGTGAATAACTTTAACCTATTTGGATCAACTATCAATAAAGAAGCAACAAGCAGTCAAGAAATCAGACGACGCATTGCTCTTGGCAGAATGGCTATGAAAGACCTAGATAAGATTCTCAAGAGCAGAGATGTGTCTCTCCATACAAAGATTCGACTTGTTCAAGCCATGGTATTTTCAGTAACATCATATGGATGTGAAAGCTGGACAGTGAAAAAGATAGACAGGAAGAAAATTGATGCCTTTGAATTATGGTGCTGGCGGCGAATACTGTGTATACCATGGACTGCCCGAAGAACAAACCAGTCTGTACTAGAGGAGATCAAACCTAAGCTTTCTTTAGAAGCTCAGATGACAAGACTTCGACTTTCATACTTTGGACACATCATGCGGAGAGAGAGATCATTAGAGAAAGACATCATGCTTGGCAAGATAGAAGGTCAACGCAGAAGAGGAAGGCCAGCAATGAGATGGATCGATACAATAACAGCAGCTACAGGTACCAGTCTGTCAACAATAAGCCGGCTGACTGAAGACCTAACACAATTTAGGATAGCTATGCAGAGGGTAGCCATGAGTCGACTCCGACTCAACGGCACTTAACAACAACAACAAACCTTAGGGCCTGACCTTTTTTCTCTGACACAAAAAATCAGTCAGTGCTTAGCCCCTTTGTAGGTGAACCCTGTTTGCATACCTTGCTTTCTCTCTCTGTCTTTAAGCCTGGCGATTTTTACCCCTTTTCATCCAAAACTTACACCTTCCTAATATAAGCTTCTCTCCCTATGAAATCCATGAAAGAAATGATGCTGGTCTCAGATTCATGATAATATCACTGGCCATAGAATTTGGAAGTGAGACTGGGATAGGCTTGTTGGCTGCTTGGCCAAAAGCTTCAACATACATAATTCAAGTAATCACTGCTGCTTCTTTATCCCTTTTCAAGGTGGCTCTCCTTTGTCTGGCAGGCTCACTGGAGACTGAGCTCATGGCGTTCATGAGTAGAGACTTAGGGATATCTTTACTAAATGGCAGTAAAGAAGCAAATGTTCTATTAGCAGGTGATAACTGTGCATGTGCACACTTAGCACGTGCAAAAAGGAACTTTAGCGGGCACTAACGGCACCAGCAGCGTAAAGCGCCCTGTAGGTGGAGAGAAGGCATGCATGGGGTGGAAAGTGGGGGTCAATGGGCTGGGAGTGGGCAGGAATAAGGCTTGCTCCCTTAATGCAGGCACCTTAATGGCAGGAACTCTAACGCAATTCAAAACCTGGTGGAAAGGGTGTTTTTTGAGGAGAGAGAGAGCCTATTTTATGTCTACAATGTGATGGACAGAGAGGGGAGCACAAAAGAATGATAGTAGTGCTCCATTAGGAGCAACAGAATAGTGCCCAAGTATGAAAAGGCACTGTCTTGATGGTGCAAATAGGGGCAAAGGAAGTGGCACATGGGTCATGCAGTGGGGGCTGCTGGAGCATAGGGGGGACCAGGCAGCTGCCTAGATGGCACATAGGAACATAAGACTACAAAATATGCCAAACTGTGTCAGACCAAGGTCCATCATGCCCAGTATCCTGTGTCCAACAGTGCACAATGTGGGTCACAAGTACCTAGCACTTTTCCTAAAAGACATACAGAATCTCCAATAACTGTAATGGGACAAGCAGTGCATAGCTCGCATCCTCTTTAGCAATGGTTTATGGACCGTTACCCAGGAACCTGTCCAAACCTTTTTAAACCCAGCTACACTGACAGCTTTTACCACATCCTCCGGTAATGGATTGCAGGGTTTGATTACGTGTTGACTGAAAAAATATTTTCATCTAGAAGACCCAAATGGGTTACACTGTAGCCACATTGCAGGTCCCCTAGTCTGTCCACAGTCTGATGCATAAAAAAGTGACCTACATTTACCTGTTCCACTCCAGTCAATAATCTATAGACCTCTATCATATCTCCCCTCAGCCGTATCTTCCCGAGGTTGATGAGCCCCAACCTTTTTAGTCTCTCCACAAAGGGGTATTCTGCCATCCGCAGAACCATCTGTGATATTTGTCATGATCCCACAGTGACAGTGGCAGCACACAGTCCGGCTACTGCTGCGAAAAGGCAATATGCCACATAGGGTGGTCCAAGGGTCCTGGCACAACAGGGAGAGATCTAGGCTGCCTCCTCCCCCTCCCCCCATTGCCACAGAACCCAGCTATGGGGGAAGAGGCCGATAGTGCAGATGCTGTAGCCCTCCAGGTAGATGAAAAATGCAAGTGCCTGGGGAAATACTACAGCAGTGGCTGCCATCCTCCCCCCTAGACGTATCGGTGGCAAGCGCTGATGGGGCCCCTGCATGGGCAGCTGGTGAGGGCTCCCCCCCATTTAGTCTTTTTGCCGAAGGTGCCCGCCAAACCTGCATGTTTAACATGCTGGGACTGTGACCAAAACCATTGACAGTGCATGGACTTGTCTGCATGATGGGGTGTTGGTGATGGTGTGGGAAGTGGCACCAGCCTTCAGCAGACAAAAGCCTTGTGCTGGTAATGTGCACCATGTGCATTGCAACATGTGCCAAATGTCAGCTGAAGAGAAGCATGTCAGCAACAGGAGTTGCTATCCTACTAAGGTAGCACTGTGGTGTAACACACATAGTTGGTGTGTATATGTGTTGAGGATCACAGGTTCAGGTCCCTACTGGGGTTTCTGTACTGCATATTACTGTGGACAAAGTTTAGCTGATAAAGTAAGTACTGTTCCAGCATGTGCAATCCTCAAGGAGTTGGCCCGCAAGGGTGGAAACACACACTGGCAGGCTCCACTGTCCACAGCTGGTTGGAGAATAATAGCATATGGTAATATAGCACATGCAAATAGTGCACACGTTATATCAATCCTTAAGCTGACATTGAAACAGGTGTGTCAAGAAGGAATGCCAACCATTTTTACTTTTGCTCAGTACATTAATGATTGTGTATGCTTGTATGTGTGTATGGCTCCCCTTTGTCCTTGCCTTTCTGCACTGAATTTTGGCTCACATTGTCTGGGTTTTTTCCAGTCTGTTTGGAAAATGTGAATAAGGTGAAGCAGAGGATTGTGGGTATCACCTGAAACAGCACAGATTGGCCTGGATGTGTCTGCCACAATGGAAGGGTCACTGGCTGAGATGCCATTGTGCCCAGGGGCGGCCCAAGGGGGGTGCGGGTCCATGTGCGGAGACTCGGTGCGGGGCCTCATTTGAATAAGTGGCCTTATTTGTATAAATATTTGCATAATGTTACCATACACTAAATTTTAGTAAACATGTCTCTTAATGAGTGTATGGATAAAGAAAGACTAAAAGATGTCTACATTACTATAATCCAGTGCCAACCGCCAGGCACATTAAGAACTACTACAAACGCTGCCCATTTAGAACCCATAGCAAACCCGCCGTATCCTGACAGCATTACCAGAACTCACAAAGCACCATACCCTACCTATCAAAAGGCAACACTGCAAATATTAAACCAATACATTTCAGAGAATACTGGGGAAAGAGAACAAGTGGCAATGTCAAATAGGAATTACATAAACATAATTCCTTAGCTTAGTAACACATTTATTTTATTTATTTATTTATTTAGTAACACTTATATACCGCTACTTCCAGCGATCAGAAGCGGTTTGATTACATCTTTGGGATTTGTCAAAAATCAAGACAGAGAAGTTGGGGCATATATTCAATAGTTCAGAGGTAAATCACAGCACACAGAATGCGGTCTCGAGATTAGCCTAGACATATTTACATAATTTTACAACAGGGATTCTATTTCATCATATTTACATTTTTACATATAACTGTTCACTTCATCCTTTATCTCTTTGGGATTTACTACTGGTTGTAACACATGCAGAACATAGACCATCACCAAACAAGGAATCACAATTTAGAAACAGGAAGGCAATAATTAAACTGGGAACCCCAAAAGCCAAACTTGGAATGTACAACAACACTAGAAATAAAACTATAAATTAATTTCCTCTTGTACCAAACAAAGCACAGACGTTAATGATGCACATTTCCCAGAGATTTCATATTCCAGTTAATAAATTCAAAATAAAGAGATATTTTTCTAACTTTTGTGCATTTTTTTTCAGTTGCAATTGCTCCAGCCACTTTCTTCTGGTTTCTTCATGTTTTCTGCTAACTCTCCATCGTCTGCTATCCATTTGTCCTTACTTCTTTCTTCTCGTTTTTTTTTCCATTCTATCTCTCTACATCTGCTTTAACATACTAATCTTTCTCCTTTTGCTCTTTCCTCATTCCTATTTCATCCACACAAATTTTACCCCTCCATCCTCAATCCCCACTTACTCTCCCAATACCCGGCCAATTGTAGATTTTTCATTCCTCCCACACAAAATATTTTTCCCCTCTCCATTTTACTCTCCCAGCCCCATCCCATTCTAATCCTCCCCCAACATCAGCTCCCTTCTAGTTCCAGTCTCACCCAGCATACATTCCCTTCTAGTCCCTGCATCAGCCCATTTCCAGTCCTAGCCCCCATCAGCCCATTTCCAGTCCTAGTTTCCCCATCCATTTCTAGTCTGAGTCCCTTCATCAGCTCATTTCCAATCCTAGCCCCCCATCAGCCCATTTTTAGTCATTTCCTAGCCCCACCATCAGCCCATGTCAAATCCTAGCTCCCCTCCACTCAGCCCAATTCCAGTCCAAGCCCCCCCCATGAGCCTACTTCCAGTTCTAGCCCCTCCATGAGTCCATTTCAATTCAAGCCCCCACCACAGCCCATTTCCAATCTTAGCTCCCCCCAACAGCCCATTTCCAGTCCTATCCTAGCTGCTCCATCAGCCCATTTTCAGTCCTAGCTCCCTTCCCTCACAGCCCATTTCCATTCCAAGGCCCCTCCCCATCAGCTATTTGCAGTTCAAGCCTCCCCTTCCACTCAGCCCATTTCCAGTCCTAGCAACCCCCCCAACCCATTACCAGTCCTAGCCCCCCATCAACCCACTTCCAGTCCTAACCCCCCATCACCCCATTTTCAGTTTAAGCCCACCCCCATAACCCATTACCAGTCCTAACCCCCCATCAGCCCACTTCCAGTCCTAACCCCATCAGCCCATTTCCAGTCAGCCCCCCATAGCTCATTGTCAGTCCTAACCCCCCCCCCATCAGCTCACAGCCCATTACCAGTCCTAACCACATCAGCCCACCTCAAGTCCTAACCCCTCCCCATCAGCCCATTTCCTGTCCTAACCCCCAATAGCCCATTGCCAGTCCTAACCCCCAGCACCCCCGGTCCAGACAGCACCCATCAGCCCACAGCCCATTACCAGTCTTAACCCCCCCATAGCCCATTACCAGTCCTTACCCCCCCAACAGCCCACAGCCCATTACCAGTCCTAACCCCACCCCCATTACCCATTTCCAGTACTAAACCCGCATCACCCCATCTCCAGACAGCCCCCATCAGCCCACAGCCCATTACCAGTCTTAACCCCCCCATAGCACATTACCAGTCCTAACCCCCCCCCAACAGCCCACCGCCCACCTCAAGTCAAGTCCTAACCCCCTCCATAGCCCATTACCAGTCCTAAACCCCCCCCCATGGGCTCATGGAAAATTAAGAAAAAAAAAAAAAGCTGGCTGCTGTCGCTGCCGCCGTGGCAGCGGCAGAATGGAGTGTCCCTTGGGGCCCCCTCTGCCCGGCTGAGCCCCTCTGAGCCGGCTTTCAGATACGCGAAGGGAGAGTGTCTCCCTCACGTCTCTGTTAAGCCTGCAGGGGCTGATGGGAAGCAGGGGCTGATGGGAAATTTCCCATCTGCCCCTGCGGGCTTAACAGAGACGCGAGGGAGACACTCTCCCTTCGCGTATCTGAAAGCCGGCTCAGAGGGGCTCAGCCAGGCAGAGGGGGCCCCAAGGGACACTCCATTCTGCCGCTGCCGCGGTGGCAGCGGCAGCAGTCAGCTTTTTTTTTTTAAATTAATTTTTAAAAAAGCAGAATGTTCTTTGCGCGGGGCCCCCTGAAACACGGGGCCCTGTGCAAAAAACATTCTTGCTCAATGGATGGGCCGCCCTGATTGTGCCCATCTGCCATGTGTTTTGCCTGGGTGGTCACTGTATGCTATGCTGAGGTGGCACTCTCACTATGACCAAAAAGTGACCATGGAACGGCCATGTATCCACATAGCTCTATTATAATGTTTAGTTCCAGTGTTGTGGATGCATTTTTTGTCTGGGGATGTTAATCATTGTGTAAATGGCTAGCTATCAAAGCTGCACGCTCGTGATCACACTATCTGTATGCTACATGCAGACCAGCAGATCTACTGTAGTTGATTTGTGCTTGGCTGACACAGCCCAATGAAGGGCAGTGGGGCAGTCTTTCTACCTGTGCTATAGTTGTTAGTTCTCAATGGTTGGAGCAGCAGTGGTTCATGGCCTACTTCCTGGGGTCCTGGCAGGAGAGCAGTCATAGCCCCACACTGCAGTGGCTGTCCATAGCAGCAATGTATTAACACTATCCACTAACTTACACTGTTATCAGAGAACAATGTCCAACACAAGCAGACTAAAAGACCAAGCTACTGCTGCAATCAACATCACGTTCATCAGAAAACAAATCAAAAAGAAAAAGCATTACATACTAGCAGTGTAAGGCCCTGTTACTCACAAGAGACCGATTACTAATTATCACTAATTTCCTGTATAGTCCAGATCCAAAAGTCAGTACAGGTGCAATCAGAATCTCTGTTTATTAGATTACTGATGAACAAATACAGGCAGTGGGGAGGAGAATTTCTGACAGTCATCAGACACCAGACAACTCCAGAATCCCTCCTCCCACTGAGTACAATAGTCATATTACCTATATACATTTTTTGCTTCCGTGTATTACTTCCGTATATGCATATAGTCTCCACATTCATCCCTCTGTGAGGCCCCCTCTCCTCTCTCCTTCTGTTTCCTGTCATTGACCTTTCTGACCCCTCTGTTCCTGTTTCAACATTTCTAAGGCCTCTCTGTCTTGGTTATACTCACCAACTGTCAACTGTCTACTGTCTTCAGGGCTAACGGCTCAGCTTATGCTCTTTGCATGGTTTCCTGTGTATGTGTTTGCATGACTATTTCTGGGCCTTCCAGCTCAGTAATATGCAGTGCAAAGATTTATATGATTTTATGCTGGCCTGCTTCTCCATGCCCACTGTATAGTAGTTTGGTTGACATATATATTTTTATTAGAGCAGAATAAAAGCCATTGAGTGATTATGAACCAGGAACATTATAATCCCTTAACCCTTAAAGTAATCCGTTGACACTTAACTAACACTTAACCTCGCACTTAACCTTTACAGCAGCAGAGACCATCTCTAAAAGGCCGGGGTCAGTGCACCAGGTGCTAGGCACCCCTCCTCACCCTCAGGGTGACAGTTGAAACCACTCTGCAGCATGGCTTGCTGTCGTTATATGCATGTAGCACACGCAGCCAGTGCATCTTAGTGAACTGATATGCTGGATCAGTGCCTTCTCCATTAACTTTTCAGCAGCAGACCACTATTTTGCATGTGCAATGCCTCATGGGTAGTGGAGGGCCCAACCTATACTTGCATAGACAGCAAACAGTTTGATCAGAGATCCACAGACTGTTTAGAGCTCTGTGGAGATATAGCCTGCTGGTTAAAGAAACATAGAAACATAGAAAAATGATGACAGAAAAAGACCACATGGTCTATCTAGTCTGTCTTTCCATATCAACAACTACAACAGTCCTCTCTTCCTTTAGCGATCCTCTGTGTTTGTTCCATGCTTTTTTGAATTCAGATACTGTTCTCATCTCTACCACCTCCACTGTAATACTATTCCACAGATCCACCACTCTTTCCATAAAGAAATATTTCCGCATATCACTCCTGAATCTATCCCCTTTCACCCTCATCCCATGTCCCCTCATCAATCCTCTTTTTCAATCAAAAAAGGCTCTCCCCCTGTGCATTTATGCCATGGAGGAATTTAAATGTCTCAATCATATCATCTCTATTCTGCCTTTCCTCTAAGGTGTACATATTAAGTTCCCTAAGTCTGTCCTCATATGCTTTATAATGAAGACCACTAACCATTGTAGTAGACACCCTCTGTACTGACTCCATCCTGTTATATCCTTTTGAAGGTGCGGCCTCCAGAATTGCACACAATACTCCAAATCAGGACGCACTAAAGACTTATACAGAGGCACTATCACCTCATTTCTTCTGCTAGCCATTCCTCTCCCTATGCACCCAAGCATCCTTCTAGCTTTTGCTGTCACCTTTTCTACCTGTTTAGCTACTTTAGGATCATCAGACACAACCACACCGAGGTCCTGCTCTTCTTTAGTGGACAAAAGAGCGGGTTGATGCAATGTCTCAATGGTCAAAGGTCCAGAGTTTGATTCCCCCTTTTTAATTTTGGGCCTGGGTGAGCTTGCCCACCTCGCATAGTCCTGGCTCCGCTTTGACCTGCTATCATTCTTCTACATTTCTATGCATTATGGTGACATGTTGGGTAGCCCAACATAGCATTCCCCATCATGGACATCTGTGAGCATGGCTTTAATGGCTCTGCCACATCGCATTGCAGTGGGTCAGTGATGTATACGCAGCTGATGTCTGGGTCAACTGGTATAGATGTGTTTCTGTTTTGCCATCATTGTGCCCTCCCAGCTTGACATAAAGAGGATATATCTCATACATTCAGACACCTAACACTTGTTGCATAGCCATCCGCTGCACTGTTCTGCCATCATTACTTGCCCCACATGGGGCAAATGGGTTCAACTTGTCCCTTTCTATCATGCCACTTTGTTGGGTGTATTGTCTTGCAGTTGCACAGGCTGAGGCACCAGTCCCACCTTCACAAATAGTGTTTCATTCCATCCTATGGCATTGCTATTTTTAGTTCACACACACCAAATGTTTTTGGCCTGTATGATCTCATACATCCACTCACCACACAAATTGCAAACTCTTTGCTTGGAAGATCCATGGCAGAGTTGCACCTACCATCTGACCATCAGGGAGATTCGTGGTGGGGCAGCTTACTAGCAGTAAGCTGCCCCACCATGGCCATCAGAGGTCATTTGCAGCAGTTAGACATATCATGTACACCTCTCCTGTGACTGCTCCACATGAGCACTCATGGACAATCCTCCCTTTGCTGCCCACATCAGGAACATGCTGCCTCCACCCAGACACTGTGCTGGCCTATGGCATGTCACACACTGACAGTACATCTGGATACATGTCCACACCTCACAGATACTATAATATAACTTATGGCATGGTGTATGCTTTCAGGAGCATCTAGGACTATATGTCTGTCACAGAGCCCTCCACTGCTGTATCTCCTCCACTGACTCTGCTGCCACAACCACCCGCCCAGTTCACTGCCAACACTCACTACCAGCATCACAAGGCAGCCGCCTATCTTGCCTAGTCAATAGCACAGGCCTGCTGTATGGTCAAACATGCTCATCACACATAATTCTACATAGCCAGGCATCTGGTGAATCAACTCCATCAGCTACCAATTGTGCTTGCATCCATATCTTCTCCAGTGGCTTCCCTGCCCCCCTTTCAATGTTTTAGAGGCTTTCCTGCATTAGGGTACATGCAAGGTACCTTTACACTGCAGGCCCTTTTAGCGCTCGCTAAGTGTCCTCTACCACCCCTTAATGTCCTGCTACTGCCCGCTAAGTTTCCATTAGCACCCCTTAATCCAGCACATCCTGTTACCACCCACTAAGTGTCCACTAGCACCCCTTAATGCAGCATGTCCTGTTACCGCCCGCTAAGTGTCTACTAGCACCCTTTAATGCCAGAACGCCTCTAACACGCCCAGCACACTTAGCACATGGTAACCCCTTATTGCTGCCATTTCCACCTGGAAAAGACTGCTCTTTTACCGCTGTTTAGTAAACATGCCCCATACAGTTGAAGCCACAGGAGCTACTCAGGTGTAGAAGTCAGTGACTTCTTATCTTACTGGTAGTACCACTTATTTGTATAGAAGCCGATTCAGAACTGTGCACGTCCAAGCCATCTGGACACCCAGGAAATAGATGGGGCATATGTGCGTGTATGGAATCAGGGCACAGACAGTCCGGCGTGCAACCAATTCAGCGAAGGGAGACGTCCCGCGATATGCCCGGCCAGCACACCCAATACTCCAGTTGGTGTGATGGTGCAGCGGCATCCTGTCACCATGGCACCGGCACATCCGTCCAGAGTAACAAAGTGCCCAGATTCCGAACTGACCCCTCACATCGCTGTCTGGCTCTTGAGGGGTCCAGGGATAGGAGAGGGCTGCGGAGACACTCCTGCAGTGGCACAATGGGGCAGGGGGGACTGCAGACCACAATCAGTGCATCGCCCAGCACTTATTTCACCTTCGGGATGGAATAAGCCGGGTGTGCAAACATGGCCTGAATGGCTTCTGTATGTCCAGATGCATGGCCTCACCCCCGCTCTGCCCTTGCTCTGCCCCAGCACCGCCCCCTCTTGCCCCCATCCAGCGCTCCCCATAAAATGGCCCTGTATGTACAGGAAGAGCAGGATCAGAATATGATCCCTGTGATTAGAATGACCCCCATAGTTTTATAAGGCATGCAGCATTGTACACATAACGCATAAGAGACAGTCCTTGCTCAAAGAGCTTATAATGCATTCAAGATAAACGGAATAAAAAGAGTGTAGGGTAGTTCTTGAGTGAGATGATTAGAAGACAAATGGGAACACAGAAAGTAAGGCACACCCCAAAAGGAGCCCAGTGGGACTGCACAGGGTATGCCCTTGATTAGGAATCAAATGTTGACCCAGTGTCATCCCTTTTGCTGCCCAGAGGATAATTCATTCTTGGCTTGTTCTGAGATTGTGTGATTCAGTGCTTGTGGCTTCTGTTGCATGTTTCTAGCTACCACACCCCTGAGTCATGGGTTTAATTTTCAGTGACTTTCACATTAACCAATAAAAACAGCAATGTTTTTCTGGACCCATACACTATAATGGGTGGAAAATGAATGGCTTTTTGGTTCATTCAGCATGTTGTAGAGGTGTACAACCAAAAAGCGCTTCATACATTTGAAAACAAATGCACATCCCTTTGCATTTAAGCCAGCACTACCCGAAGAGATTGGTTATGACACAGAACTCAACAAATTATGCAACACACATAGACAATCTCTTAGGGAAAGGCAGAGATTGTTTTGATGGACAGACGTGGTAGACCACATACTCCTGTTATGCTCTGTTTTTTAATGTTTCTATAATACTAAACCATATCTATAGTGCTAATAAATTCAAAATAAGGATGGCCTTTTAAAACCCTGGAAGCAGAAAAAAATGTACACATTAATCAAAGTAGTTTTATCCATAAAGTCATTTTAAAAGTGTATAATCTGAGAAAATATTTAATACAGAGAATATGGTTGCCAACTAAACTATCTGCAAACAAAAATTATTAAATGGCTTTGCATTAGTCCATAATCTTCTAGATAGAATCGAGCACTGAGTTAGACCAGAGGCTTTCTTCACTAAACTTTTTTTCCCAAAAGACAGAGCCTATGCTACCTTTTACTGCCCTGTGCAAATGATTTCTGGGCTGAACCCACCCCCATGATCCAGTGTATTCCAATGAAGTTCTTCATGAACTTCTATTTTATCTCAACAATAACTTCATGTGGGTCTGAATGCCATTTACGTATACAGTGGGGGTTAGTATTAGGTACAACATTTCTGGTGGGTGAATGTGGGACATTCTCCCTCATATTGCCAGTAGTGAATCACCTTATCTCCATGGAAAATTAGGGTAATCTAATATCAAGATATACTTAAAGGCAATATTCTTTAAATTTTTAACACAGTATTTCAAACCTGCTACAAAAGCATCAGGGCTAGCGGAAATGTTGCGCAGACAAGAGAATTAATTATGCACACAGAAAGTCAAATTAGCAAACATAACCAAGTTATTAACATGCAAATTCTGTGTGGGAGTCATGTCAATTTTGAAATAGGTCGCAGGATGTTTTACACTCATAAACTATAAATATTCACTATCAGATATAAAATAGACTCCTACCTTTTTCTGTCTCTGTCTTGATCTTCTGGTTCATGGTGTCTCTTTTTTCTGATTCTTTGGTCTTTTTCTTCTCTTAGTTCTCTATGCTTCCTTTCTCTCTTTCCCTCAGAGTGGATACATTAGAATGTTTTGTTCCATCTCTCTTCTATTGCTCTCCTTTCTTCTCTTCCTCCTTGTCTTCTATTTCTAATTTTTCCTCATCATGCCTGTTTATCTTTCTTCTCCCTCCTCTTTCTTCTTTGTACTCTTCTTCAGATCTTATACCTTCCTCCTACATTTAACTTCCTGGTTACCATCCCCCCCATACCCCCAAAAAATCCAGGATTCTCTTTCACCTCATTCATTTCTGTCCCCTCCCTCCAATCCAGGGTCTTCTTTCCCTTCTTCCTGGCACCTGCTTCTCATCCCCTACCCTTCAACATTGGTCCTCTTTCACTGCCTTTCATTTGAGGTTCAATTTTCTTCCCTCTCCTCATAGTCCATAAAAACCTTCCCCTTCTTAGAAAGATCTCCCTGGAAAATTGCTCCTGAATCACCTCTTCCCCTGGAAGTTTTTCTCCCTGCATTCTTCTCCCCCCCCCCCCCCAAAAAAAAAAAAAGGTTCCTTCATTCCCCTCTCCAAAAGTTGTGAACATTTGTTGGAAGAGAGGAAGATCAGTGGGAGGGACAACAAAGGAAGAGAATCCTGCCTCTATGTGTTCGTCCTGCCTCATGAGATGAAAGACTAGGAGGGGAGATAATGAAAGGGAAAAAGAGTCAAGCTCCACTGCTCCTCAAACTCCACTGGCTGGCTCATTGTACATTCTTGCTCACGGAGATTTGCTGTCCATACAAGTGTGTCACTCTGCATGATAGACACAGAATGGGAGGAAAACCTAAATTTAATGTCGTTTATACAGGAAAGACACAAAGAACTGATAAAGAAAAAAAATGTGAAAAAAAAAAATGTAAGTGTGCTAATGTTTTCTATTTAGTACTTGAGGAATAATATCCATAAAACTTCTAACTGTAATCTAAATTATAAACAATTAAGGGTTCACTCTAAACAAAGGCACAATGTTATGCTATATATACTGGTCTGTCCTGACTGCTTTTTGCAAGGTTGTCAGAGCAGTTTATAATACTAAATAAAAATTGAACAGTAAAAACAATAAAAACACACTGGGGTAGATTCCGATCCTCGTTTAATGGGTCTGGACATCTGATCCGGACATCCAGTCCCACTAAATGTCTGGATCGCACTGGCGGCCACAGAGCTCCCTGCTCATATAGCCGACTTGTGCAGGGAGCTCTGTTTGTGGGCAAGAGGGATTGGGCCAGTGGAAGAGAGAGGGCAGGTGGTGGTAAGAGAAGTGACCCCAGACATACAGGACCGATCCTGAGGCCGGCCCTGTACATCCGAGGTCGGAGGGTTAGATGGGGGACTTATTCCACATCAGAGGTGGAATACGTCCCCCTGGACATTGGGGGATGGCGAAGATGGGCCGGACCAAAGAGGTGAGGGGGTGCAGGAGGTTCCTCACAGCCCAACCCCAGCCATGGGAGGCTCGATTGGGGGTTGGGCTGAAGTGAAAGAATGTTGTAGGGGGTGGCCGGTGATCGTGGCTCCTTTATGTTATCGCAGTGGCATGGCAACAGGATACCATGCCACTGACGCTCCATGGAGGAGCCTGTCTGAGTTAGCTGGGGGCAGGCACTTCCTTGAATCGTGGCACTTCCCAGACATCCAGCCACTGTGCTGCGATTCTGCTCCCACGGGGATGTCTATCCCCTGTGGGAGCAGAATCGGGAGCATCCCTGGGTCATCCAAATGTCTAGATATCCGGACAGCGCAGGGATGCACATTTCTGAATGTGCCTCAATGTTAATTAAAAAATGAGAGAATAAAAAGCAAGGACTAAGAAAAATAGAAAGAAGAGCAAAGTAAGGAGAGAAAGAGTAGTACTGTTAAGTGGTCACTCTTATGTCCCAATTGTAATGATGACGTGAACTAAAGGGGTCATTTTGGAAGTCTTATTCTTGCTTTGAATGTTAAAAAATGTGCATAGAGACATCTCCAGAGCAATTTTAGAAGCTCCTCCCATGATGCCTGCCCACTACTGCATTCCCACCTCCCCTGATGGTGGTATCAGTGGAGTACAGTTCCAAATACCTATAAACAAGAGTTTGCTATGGAGGCTGCAATTGCAGTGCTGCTTTGATCAGTTCCCCCTCTGAGGTGAGCATACATCAGTGGATGGAGATATGAGATGAGTGCTGCAAGTGCAGACTTGGAAAGATCCATGTAAGTCCTTGCATATTTGGAGGTCCACCATTATTAAAAGGACCCAGGATATCACTGTTTGACCAAATAGAAGCATTGTGGAATCTGTGTGTCTTTTGGGGAAACTGCTAGGTACTTATGACCTAGATTGGCCACTGTTGGAAGTAGGATACTGGACTTGATGGACATTGGTCGGACCCAGTATGGCATATCTTACATTCTTATGTTCACTCTGATACCAGTGCTGCTGCTGCCAAGGGAACAGGGAAAACAGTGGTGTGTCAAAGACCACATGGGCAGGAAGTGCGGGACTGAACCAGCTAGAGAAGAAGAGGTGGAGGGTAAGATGGGCCCATGCTGCCATCAAGCCATGCTGTAAGTAGTGGTATGTCAATGGAGAGATCATACCACTGTGCACAGACACCACCATGTAACAGCTCTGTAAGACAAGATAAGAAATGGGCAGGTGGGAAATGCTACCATGTAAGGAAGGGTTGCACATGAAGGACCCAGATAGAATTGTCACATCTCATGCACACACATCCTGTGGCCCCCATGTCACATCCTTGAGGACACAGGCCATTGGCCAAAGCTAATGCTATAATAAGAATCTGACTCAATGGGGTATGTTTACTAAACTGCGCTCATTTGCGTGGCGCACATTAGCGTGCGCTAAGGTACCTTAGCGCATGCTAATGATGCGTTTCGGTGCCCAAATATGCCCGCACATGTGCGCGGCGCGTCAATGTGCGATGAAGGCGTGTAAAGGCTCCCGGAGGCCGGAGGAAGGCCCCCCAGGGGTGGAGAGACGGGGTCAATGGGTGGAGAGTGGGAGGGGAGAGGATCCCCGCACATGAGCGAGGCTGAAATCCGAGTTAAAAAATACCGCGAGTGAAAACCTCGCGGTAGAGCCGATTTAAAGGGAAGAGAAACCATTTCTGTCAGCAATGTACAGCAAAACCAGGGAAACCTACAAAAAAGTGATAAGTGTGATACATGTGCATGGTACAAAAGGGTAAATAAACAGTGAAAATGACCCCAACAAAATTTTAAAAAATCAGAATAAAGCTGGGCAATAGTGATAGTAATGGGAAACAGCAAAACACACTCCCAAGAAAGCCCCAAAAAATAAATATGAATTTTGGAAGGGTCTATGCTCCGTCCCCATACAAGGTGAATGATCCCACAGTGAAATAGCACTGATCAGGGTTTCCCTCTCCTTTGGACAGGTTACCTATGGCATGCACATGTTCCACAACAGCAGGGTGGGCATGTCGGAATGGGCAACTGGACAGATGATGGGAAAGGGGATACAGAGGGCTGCAGGCGGAACATGCTGTGGTGCAGCTGGGGCACAGTGCGGACTAGGCAGATGCCTAGGTGGCACTTAGGAATGATGAAACTGAACAGCAGCCAGACAGCAACTGATGAGGGCCCAACATGGGCATGAGAGTGTTTTTCACAGTGTCACAGGGGATAGTACCCAGCAGGTACCCCCAAGGGCACAGAACATTGGCAGGCGGTGTTGGGGGGAAGCATGGACGCCTATGCAGGCACCCCTACCCCAGAACACGCACCATAGGCAGCCGCCTACCTGCACACTGGATGGCTTGAGACTGAACACCACCAGCACCACCAGCAGAAGGGCATGTCAGCATGGTGGCACAGAGGTACTGGAGGTGGAGGGGGGCAGCGGCAGCTGCCCAGAGCCGACCATGGCCTAGCCCTGTGTAGGTGGGTGCCATGCACTGCAACAGACAGGCTCTGTCTGACAAACAACCATGGTAGCTCCAGGGACTGCACTGTCTCTGTGAGCTCAGTGTGGTGCGGTGAACACAGCCAGTGCGTTCATAAGCAGAAGGTCACAATTTCTAAGTCCCTGCTGGGTCTACTGCAGGTCCAGTCCCCATATTTTACCCGCTACTAAACCGTGATAGTAAGGACAAACCTTTATTGAAGAGAACATATGCATGGTTCAAACGCCTATATTTTACCCCACCGAGCACAGACATCAGAAACATGCGCATTACCTAGAGCAGAGTCCCCCAAAAGCAGGCCTGGAGGGCCACAAATCATTCAGGTTTTATGCTGTCTCCAATATAAGGCCATGTCAGCATGTTGGCGGAGGGGTACTGGTGGTGGAGGGCGCAGTCCTGTGTAGGTGGGTGCCGCCCACTGCAACAGACAGGCCCTGTCGGATGTACAGTCATGGACACCCCAGGGAATGCCCCATATCTGTGGGAACACAGTGGCACAGTGCACACAGGCAGTGTGTCCAAAAACAGAGAGTCACAGGTTCAAATCCTTGCTGTGGCTCCTGCCAAACCAGTTCCCTTATTTTACCCATGAAGACAACATGGTAATAAAGACTGAACCTGTATTGCTGAGAACAGAAAAAATGCCTCATATGCATATATTTTACCCCATAGAGCACAAACACCATAAACATGTGCAGTACCTAAAGCAGAGTCCCCCAAAGGCAGTCCTGGAGTGCCAAGCACCATTCAGGTTCCATGCTGTTTCCAATACATATGTCTGTGCTGCATCTCCATGCACCGCCCCCATGGTATGCAGATATATCTAATGCATATTCATTAAGGATAGCATGAAAACCCGAGCAGTGTTTGGCCCACCAGGACGGGAGTTGGGAACCTCTGCCCCAGCGCAGCGGACAACAGGGGCAGACACGCCTGCACTCACAGGCCCCATATTCCACAGCCACCTGGAGAAGCAGGGCTTCGGGCCCTGTTTCCTACCCCGAATACTAGAACTTGCATAACCTATCAATGCCACCCTACACCTGGGAATACAGTACACATCTATCAAAAGTTTGCCATGGGTAATGGTGGATAGCAAGTCCTATGTTAAGCACAATTTGCTGAGTGAGCTGCATCATAGCAATCGTTCAGATGTCTGTGGAGTGTGATACAGGTCCTGTGTCTGACAGTGTTTACCACCCTGGGGGGTGGCTCCTACAGTATTGTGTGCCATAGCCATGCCTGCACTGTGCCCAGGACTAGTGTCATGGCCAGGGCTGTCAAACACCTCTATGGTAGCACAATGCTGGCATAGGTGTCTGTCTATCCAGTGTGTGGTGGCTGCAAACACCTTCTACAGCCCACACTGCCAGCACTGTTGCCAGTATTGGCCTGCCAATGTGCATAATGAGGAGCAAGTTACCATGGGTATAGCCCTGACAGGGTGGCCTGGCCAGGATGCATCTGCACAGGGCATAGGGCAATGGCTGGGACATTGTAGTGCCTGGCCACCACCTGCACAGACAGGGTGGCCACAGCATGTCGTGTTGGGAGATCACTCTCACCCTGACTGAGCAGTGACCACGGCATGGCTAGGTTCCCCCATAGTGCTATGCAGTATTTTTCTTGGGTGATATTTATGGGTTCTCTTTTGGGGCCCAATTACTGACTTCTCTGCTTGGTGTGTATGCATCTTTGCCAGAAACATGCATTATGGACTAGCTTGCAGATTGTCTGCACCTAGTATGTGTTTTGCTGGAACACCTTGCAGGGTGCAGTGGCTGGCAGACTGCTGCTGGTGAATGTCATATAGTGGTGGGGCACAGCTGGGCATTTCAAGGCCTACTGTCTGTCTGCTATTGCTTTATGGGTGGGTACAGATATGTATTGCCTGCCCTGTAGGGTGTTTGTCCCCCAGCAGGACCGGGGTTCATGGTCCCCTCTACTGCCAACATTGCAGGGAGGTAGACTGTGGATCTGTTGGTGGGAGACCCTGTTTCCCACCCTCAGCCCCGTGGGGTGGGTTGGGTGGTGGTATATAATCCGCCTATGGGTCCATAAGGGCTATACCTGACTGGGAAATACAGATGTAACCAAGGTGTGTCTGCAGGAACTACCTATCTCACACACTAGCACTGCTGGGGACCTGCAGCATGGCCTATTTCTGCCATGAGAGGTGCTGTGGACCAGGTGCTGGCCGCCCCACCGCACCTTCAGAGCGAGCACAGTACCCGCACAGTGTGACGGTGTGTAGCTACTCTGTGCTAATATCACACACGGTCAGTTCCCCCTACCAGGTCTAGGTGCTGTGGGGGTGCATACCCCATCTGCAGATCACCTGTAGACTGCTGCTTTGCATGTGCAGTGCATCATGGGTGCGAGAGGACTAACCCTACCCTGGTAATCGCAGCCCACAGTCTGCAGACGTTATTTTGCAGCCAGCCAGACATCTCTTTACAGTTATAGAGCTGTAGCCCACTGGTGACTGCACTGCCTGTGGAGCCAGAAGTTGGTGATTCAAATCCACAGTGGGTTTGTGTATTATATTTACTTTAATTATTTATATCCCCCCATATACTGCGCTATTCTGCACCATTGCGGTTGACATTGCACAAACTGGACATACATTGAACAGGGCATTATAACTTGGGGATAGGTATTTTACAGGGTACATGGGGGGCTGTCTGGGCCAGTTTGTGTGTACTTTCAAGTAGTACGGCCAGCAGAAACACCCTCACAGTGCTGTGACCTTCAGGTGCCTTATAAGGTGCCTTATGGGGCACCGGAAGATTACAGCACTGTGAGGGTGTTTCTCCTGGCAGCACTGCTGTAACGTAGAAAGGAGACTGCCTCAGGTAACACTGTTGTAACGTAAGAAGACATATGCCTCATGCAGCACTGATGTACATTAAAAGCACTATGCCTCACTCAGCACTGCTGTATAATAAAGTGCAATGCCTGAGACAGGTAATCATTGACCCCACTGGGGGATTGAACTCATGACCCCTGGTTCAGCAATCCATGCATCAACCATTGTGCTACACCTCTGTTGCGATGTTTGCAGGTCAGTGCACCTACTTCAGGTTTCCATGCGTGCACATGCGCAGTGCTGCCAGCACAAGTAGTACTGTAACCTTTCGGTGCCTCATAGGGCGCCCCATACAGCACCTTCTAAGGCTTCCTATGGGCAACATTATAGGGTGCCTAGGCGGACAGTGCACTTAAAAATGTGCCCTCTGGGGTACCTTAGGAGGCGCCTTATGCAGCACCTTATGTTACCATACTTTGAGGTTGTGTTTGCTGGCAGCACTAATTAATATTAAAAATAAAATGCCTCCTAAAGCAATATTCCCCATAATAGGCAATGCCTCAGCCAGCCTTATTCATTGGGCACAGTGGGGGATAGAACCCATGACCCCTGCACCATCAGTCAGTGTCTTAACCATTGGGCTACACTGCTGTTGCTGTCTGTATGTCAGAACACCTACATCAGCTTACCACACCTTAACATGTGCAGTGCTGCCATCACAGTAGCCTTGCCGTGCCTCATTGGGCCCTATATGCCGCCCTTTGCCCACCCTTTCAGCAACATTGTAGGGTGCCTTGGCGGACAGTGCACTTTAAAATGTGCCTTATGGGGCGCCTTATGTTAACACGCTTTGAGAGTGCGTTTGCTAGTAGAAGTAATTAAAATATAAATAAAATGCCTCCTAAAGCAATCTTACCCATAATAGGTAATGCCTCAGCCAGCCTTATTCATTGGGCACAGTGGTGGATTGAACCCGTGATCTCTGCACCATTTGTCAGTGTCTTAACCATTGTACTGTGGCTCTGCTCCTTTGCTTGCACATCAGCGCGCCTGCTTATGCTTTCCGCGCGTGTTTCTCATGCGCTAATGTGCACGGCGCACATTAGGGCGCCGCGCACATTAGCGCATTATTACTCCCGGTTTGCTGACACGCCCACTCCTTTTATGGGCTTCCTGCACACTAACGGGTCCTGCACCTAACGGGGTTTTAGTAAACATACCCCAATGTGTTTGGGTATGCAGCATTTATTCCTGGGTGATACACCCTGCCTGCTGTTGCAGCCATTACACTTGTAGTAAGTATGATGTCTACCTGAAAATAAGAAGTATCCTGTGAAGACATGGAAATATACCAACTGTATGTCCTCATGATATGTCAATTGCAAATGACAAGGTCCATAACATACAACATAGATCTGCAACATACATGAATTCATTCAAGTAAAATAAACATTACATTTTCTGTCTTACCCTATCTTGATCTCCCTATCAACATTTGCTTACTTTGTCCTGTAAATTTTTGTTATTTGTATTATATAACTTATTTTGTTTTATGTCTTATTAGATTGTGAGCTCGGACTGAGCAGAGACTGTCTCTCTTCTATGTTTGTACAGTGCTTCGTATGTTGTGGCGCTTTATAAGTCTTTATTAATAATAATAATAATAATAATAATAATAATAATAATAATGACTAACAGCCTTCACTGATGTAGTTGTGGTCAGCATCATTGGTACCCTTGCAGGTCTTGTTATGTGGTGGACAATATTCTGAAAGGCAAGTCTGAAGATTCCGCACTTATGTCATCAGTATATGTGAAGGATATGTTCCAAGGTAAACAACAAAAAAATACTCATGACTATCTGTTTGCACAACCCTTGACAGTGATGTCAGCCTCCAAACATGTTATGTTGCCAAAGTCAAGGGGAAAAAAAAGAGTAGTACTGTTAAATGGTCACTCTTATGTCCCAGTTGCAATGATGACATGTGAACCAAAGGGGTCATTTTGGAAGCCTTATTCATGATTTGGATGTTCACAAATGGGCATAGAGACATCTCCAGAACCATTTTAGAAGCTGGGTCTGTGAATGCCCAAGTCTGAATAGGGGCATGGTGAAAGCATGGCTGGGTCTTCACACCTGATCTCAGAAATGTTTGGCTTTGCATTTATTCCAGGCATCTGAAAAGTGCCAGTTTTGGCTTAAAAACATCCAGAGAGTACAGAGGAAAGAGCAATCCATCAACTCCCTTACTCTGCACAATCTCAATGATAGCAGCAGTGAGATTGGAATACTGACCTCCCTGTTTCTAGCCCACTATTGTAACCATTAGGTTATTCTTAGATGTCCAGGTCCTAGAATACTATTCTGGGGATGTCTAAGTATAGGTGTTGGAGAGGGTTCAGTCACAGGAGCCCTAGCCCTGCAAAAATCACAGCATGGCAGGCAGTAGGCTGCCCATGGGGATCCCATCCCCCATGGGCAGAAGAAAAACCTCTTCCTGTCTACCCATGGGAGATTGGATCCCCACAAGCAGACAAAAAGGGTCTTTGATGCAATCGCAGCTTCTCTTCTTCTTCACATGCAGGATAGGATCCCCGTGGGCAGCCTACTGTCTGCTGGCTGTGATCATTGCAAAGACTCACCGTGTCTGCACGCAAGGATCACAGGCAGACAGGAAGCGTCTTTTCAATGATCTTGGTTAGGGTGGAGCTTGGGATGGTATTTGGGGGCCCCCCAAAGAAAAAAGCCTTTTCACCGCTCCTGATGTAGATGCCCCCGCAGCCATCCATATCAGGCACGTCCACATTTGTGAAATCATGTCTGCACCCAAATGTGCCTTCTTTTTTCAGATATTCTGTCTTAGATGTCTCAGCTTGCACTTGGATGTTCTTTTAAAATTCCCCTCCACATGTAATTTGTATGGGCTGACTTCAAAAATCTTCAAACCTTTTTTGAACTTTTTAAAGAGCCGCTATTTCTTAAGTAGAGTGAAAGGGAATCTCACAGTACAGTAGCCTGCTGAGAAAAGGCATAAGTAATCAAATAATGCATAGCGGATGGAGGAGAAACAATGAGTTTGTTAGGATGTTGAGATTGTAGAGATCATTTTGGAATGTATGGCGTGATTAATCTGAACAGATATTTTGTCACACATGAATATAGTGTGTTAAATATGAGAATTATGATTTTGTACTTTATTCTATAGGAAACTCTAAGCCAACATTCAGTCATTAGGAGAGATGTAACAAGGTCAACTTTCTTTGCATTATATAAAAATTGAACTATGGTGTTTTGTATTATTTGAAGACACATGATGGGAGGATGCTTTGATTCCATTAAGAAGAAAATTACAGTAATCTAAATGGGATAAAAGGATGGCATGGGTAATTTGTGTTATGTAAACCACTTTGATTACTCGAAAAGGCGGTATAAAAAAATACATTAAATAAATAAATAATATGTAAATTGTTTGGGTCAAGCAGTGACCTAAGAGCCCATAAGTGATGCTATTTGTAGAAAGATGAGTTAGTAATCATAGAGATACAAGAGTCAAAAGAGTTGGCAGTCTTTGACATCTAATTTTTAAATTAATTGTGAAAGTTATCAGATGACCATGTAGCAGCAGTCTGAGATTATGAACAAGCCTTGAGGAGAATAGAGTATACAAAATCTACACATGACAGAACACTGTACATGACAACATTGAAACACTACAAAGACGCAATTAATAAAAGAAAAAGATTACAATACTGAGATTCTCATCAAATCGTCCAAGGGAATTATTCAAAATTGTAAAATCACTCACTCAGAATCTAATGCAGAAAATAATACATACACCATCAATCCACAGACACTTGCTTTCCATTACATGAACAATTGAAATGCCCATACAATGAAACAAACTTTTACCCGGAGACAAGACTAATGTCCTTGGTAGAATGGCAAACCTTTGACTTGATTGATTGGAAACAACTTATAAATTGGTTCACAGAAAACCATGACTGGGATGTAACTATACCAGGCTATACTTTATTCAGAAAGGACAGGGTAGGAAGAAGGGGAGGAGGAGTGGCACTATATGTAAAAAATAATATTAAAGCTTTGAAATTACAGAGTTTAAAAGGGAGAGAGGAGGCACTGTGGGTTAAACTATAAAGAGGGAAAGAGAAATCTATTTGCATTGGCATGATATACAGACCTCCCTCACAAGAGAAAGAGGTGGATGGAGAGTTAATTGAAGACATATGCAGCTTTGCTAGGAATGGGGAAGACTAACTTTGCCAAGATGGGACAATACCTCAGAGAGTCGTTAGTGGGATGGGAACAGCTGGGGGATTCAGAAAAACAGTGGGCAAAACCGAAAGGGGATATTTTAAGGGCAACCAACCTTTTTGTTAAAATGGTAAATAAAGGTAAAAGGAAAAGGAGACCGCTATGGTTTTCGAAAGAAGTAGCTGAAAAGGTGAAGAAAAAGAGGGAGGCCTTCATGAAATACAAGAGATCATAGAGATAGGAAGACAGGCATCTATATTTGGAAAAACTTAGAGAAGCTAGCAAAGTAGTCAGGAAGGCAAAGATTCAAAAAGAGGAGGAAATAGCCAATGCAATAAATTGGAGGGATAAGACATTTTTCAAATATGTTAGTGGGAAGAGGAAGGGCAAAAGTGCTATTCTCAGACTCAAGGGTGAAGGGGAGGAATATGTAGAAGCTGATGAGGATAAAGCAGAACTGCTTAACAAATATTTCTTTTCTTTGTTCACAGATGAAGAACCAGGAGCAGGACCTCAAAAAACAGCCACAAATAGTAACAGAAGCAAAGGGCATCTTCCTTAAACAATTTTCAGAAGACTGTGTTCGTGAGAAACTAGCTATACTTAAAGTAGACAAAGCAATGGGACCAGATGGGATACACCCTAGAATATTGAGGGAACTTGGGGATGTTCTAGCAGTTCCAATGACTGATCCTTTCAATGCCTTGTTGGAGTCGGGAGTGGTGCAAAAAGACTGGAGAGAGGCTCATGTGGTCCCTTTACACAAAAGCGGAAGTAAGGATGTGGTTGAAAACTACAGGCCAGTTAGTTTAACTTCTGTGGTGAGTAAATTATTGGAAACGCTGCTAAAAGAAAATAGTGAGGTTTCTGGAGTCCAGCGGATTACAGGATCTGAGGCAGCATGGATTCATCAGAGGCAGGTCTTGTCAGACAACTCTGATTGATTTCTTTGACTGGGTGACCAGGGAGTTGGACCGAGGGAGAACCCTAGATGTGGTGTATTTAGATTTTAGTAAAGCCTTTAACACCGTTCCTCAGAGGCAAATTATAAACAAACTGAGCAGCATAGGGATGGACCCTAAAGTTACTGCTTGGGTTAGAAATTGGTTGAGTGGGAGGCGACAAAGGGTACAGATAAATGGAGCTCACTCTGAGGAGAAGGAAGTTACTAGTGGTGTGCCCCAGGGATCTGTCCTTGGTCTGATTCTTTTTAACACTTATTTATTTTATTATTTAACAGTTTTTATATACTGTCTTTCTTCGATTCAAGATGGTTTACAATGAACATAACATAACAGTGTTTTACATGGAACAGAACTTTTGAACATGAGTATAATATGATTCAAACCAGAAACATTTGAACATGAGTATATATAGTTCAAGCAAGAAACTATTTACATATTTACAAGTTATTAGGGAGGGGTCGTCAGGGTAATGAGATAGGCAAAGGCATTAAAAGGTAGGTGGAGCGGGGGAGCAAGGAGCATTGAGGGAGAGAGTTAATGTGGCAGAGAAAAGTGTTCTTGGAAGAGGTGGGTTTTGAGTCTCTTCCAGAATTCAGCATGGTCAGAGCTGTTCCGTAATTCACCTGGGAGTGCATTCCATAATGAGGGGGATAAAGTGAGAAGGCCCTGTTAAAGGTAGTTTACTTGCAGGTTTTCCTTAGTGATGGTATGTTTATAAGGTTTTTAGTATTAGTGCGGCGTGATCTAGTATTATTTGGATTGGATGGAAGCGATGAAAGCCATGGGGCTAATTCATTGAGAATGATTTTATGTATGAGAGTGATGGCTAACATCTTCATTAGTGATATACCTGTCAGGTAAGGTTTGCCTCTTTGTGGATGATGCCAAAATCTGCAATAGAGTAGATACCCAGGAAGGTGTAGATAACATGAGGAGGGATCTAGCTAAGCTTGGTCTAGAATTTGGCAGCTGGGATTTAATGTTAAAAAATGCAAGGTCATGCATTTGGGCTGCAGCAATCCAAGGGAGCAATATAGTATAGGGGGTGAAGTACTTTTGTCCACTAAAGAAGAACGGGACCTAGGCATTTTTGTGTCTGATGATCTTAAAGTAGCTAAACAGGTAGAAAAGGCGACAGCAAAAGCTAGAAAATGTTTGGGTGCATAGGGAGAGGAATGGCTAGCAGAAAAAAGGAGGTGATAGTGCCTCTGTATAAGTCTTTGGTGCAACCTCATTTGGAGTATTGTGTGCAATTCTGGAGATGGTGTCAAAAGGATATAAACAGGATGGAGTCGGTACAGAGGGTGGCTACTAAAATGGTTAGTGGTCTTTATTATAAAGCATATGAGGACAGACTTAGGGATCTTAATATGTACACCTTAGAGGAAAGGCGGAATAGAGGTGATATGATTGAGACGTTTAAATACTTCCATGGCATAAATGCTCAGGGGGAGAGCCTCTTTTGATTGAAAGCAAGTTCTGCTATGAGGGGACATGGGATGAGGGTGAAAGGGGATAGATTCAGGAGTGATATGGAGAAATATTTCTTTACGGAAAGAATGGTGGATCCATGGAATAGTCTCCAACTGGAGGTGGTAGAGATGAGGACAGTATCTGAATTCAAAAAAGCTTGGGACAATACAGAGGATCTCTAAAGGAAAAAAGGGGACTGTTGTAGTTGTTGATATTTTATTTATTTAAAAGGATTTATATCCCGCATTCTCCTTTAATCAAAGCGGTGTACACAGCAACCAATCAAATTATATGGACATTTGTGTGATCATGCAGTGTTATACAGTGAATGAGTGTGTGTGTAAGTTGGCGTTGATTCGTAGTGGGCTATTTACAGCATGAGCTGCTTTACAATGTTATGCATATGAGGGAGAAAGAGTGTGGGGGGGGTTGGTATTAGTCAAGGAGTTGGCGGGCACAATTATGTGCTATCACCATAGTGCTCAATGAATAGCATTGTCTTGAATTGTTTTCAAAAGTCCTTAATGTCTTCTGTCGATCGAAGGGCATTAGGGAGGGCATTCCATATTGCAGGTGCTGCCATCGATAGAGCTCTTCTTGCAGTGTTCTTGCGAACCTTGGTGAAGTCTTTTGGCGTGTTTATGGTGTCAGAGGTGCCTCTCCTCCTCGGTCTTGTGCTGATGTCGGGTTGTATGAGTGGTTGTAGGCTGAGTGCTGATGTCCGGTTTTTGATTTTGAATATGTTTAAGACTGTCTTATATCTGATGTGGGAGCTGATTGGGAGTCAGTGGAGGTGTTTTAGAATGGGGGTGATGTGATCTTGTCTTGATGAGCCAGATATTATGTGTGCTGCTGTGTTTTGAGCCATTTGCAGTGGCCTGAGTGTCTGCTTAGTTAGGCCCAGATAGATTGGGTTGCAGAAGTCTAGGATGGGAGTTATTAGTGCTTGACAGACTGTGCGGAAATGATCTTGAGCGAGGAGGGGTTTGAGGCATCTGATTAGTCTCATCTTGAGGTATGCATTTTTGGTGGTTCTGCTGATGTGTGACTGTAGGTTCAGTTCTTTGTCAAGAGTCACTCCAAGGTATTTCACTTACGGTTTTGTGGGTATTGTTGTGTTGTTGACCTTGATGGAGGGTGGAGGAATGAAGCTGGAGTTTTGAGTGATGAGTAGTGCCTCAGTCTTGTTGTAGTTTGTGGTCAGGTTGTTGTCTTGAAACCAGCTGGTCATATGTTTGAGACAGTCTGTTATTTTGGTGTAGTCAGGGTTGTCGAGGTTGACTGGGGTATATATCATGATGTTGTCGGCATAGATTGTGTATTGTTTTTTGTGTTCTTTCATGATGTTGCAGATCGGTTGAATGTAGAGGTTAAATAAAAGTGCTGATAGGGCGGAGCCTTGTGGGACGCCTTGCTTGATTTTTGAGGGTCGAGAGGTGTTGGGGCCAATCTTGACCTGGAACTGTCTGTCCGTTATGTATGAGTTGAACCACTTCAGGATGGTGCTGTGTAGTCCAGTGCTCTGTAGTCTTGCTAGCAGAATTCTGTGGTCCACTGTGTCAAACGCTGATGAGATGTCTACGAAGATCATAAGTGTTCCTCTCTTGAGGTTGTCTATGATTTGGATTATGTAGTTAAAGAGGTATAATAGGAGTATTTTGACTCCATGGTTCAGGCGAAAACCATGTTGGTTGATGTCCAGTGGGGCATGTGTGTCAATGTGGTCCTGGAGTTGATGCTGTACCGCTTTTTCTATAATCTTTGCCAGTAGAGGTATACTTGAGATAGGTCTGTAGGCTGCTGGGTTACTCTTGTCTAGTGGGGATTTCTTTGGGATTGGTCTTATTTAGCTAGCTTTAGTTGGTTTGGCATGACTCCTTGGGACAATGAGCTGTGCACCATGTTGTGTATGGTGTGGATGAAGTTTTACTTCGTTGCTTTAATCCATGTCACTGGGCATGGATCTGTTGGTGCAGTGCTCGTGTTGAGTGCAGTGATGATGTGTGAGAGCTGCTTTGTTGATGGAGTGCTGAATTTGTCCCATGTTTTAGAGGATGTGGTTGGTTCGGTGGTTATGCTTGCCGTTGGTTGTGGTGAGGTATCCAATTTTTCTTGTAGGTGGTCTGTGAAGGATTGTGGGTCTATCTGTACGTCTCTTTCAGTATTGGGTTCATTAGTAATATTTTTCACAATTTTGAATAGTTTTCTTGGTTTGTTTTAGGCTTTGAGTATGATGTTTGTGTGGTATTCTCTTTTTGTCTGGTTGATGAGTTTGTTGTATTCCCTTTGCTTCGTTAGGAATAGGGCCTGAGTGGTGAGAGATTTGGTGCATCTCCATCAGCGTTCTAGTTTCCTTTGAGTATCAGGGTGTGTGATGGTTTTTGATGCAGTGCGTTTTCTGGGCTTTGTATTCATTGGCTTTGGTGGCAGCATTGATGATACTGTTCCATTTGTTGATTTGCTTGTCTAAATCCTCTGTTTCAAGGTTCAGGTAGGGTAGAGTGTCTAAGATGATCATAAGTCAGATGATATGGAAGGACAGACTAAATAGGCCATGTGGTCTTTTTCTGTTGTCATTTTTCTATGTTTCTATGAACTCAAGACACCCCCGTAAGTACATAGACTGTGTTATATAGTATCTGTAAATAATATAAAATATGTTCCTGTAAATATGTTCTCTGTAAATATGTTTCGACCAGTTCTTATGTTATACCCTTGTTTAAAGTTTAATGTACCTGTTTTCTTCATTGTAAACTGCCCTTGATCTATGGAAGGGGCGGTATAGAAAAGCTTTACATAAATCAAGTAACCAAATAATTAAATAAATAAACAAATACATAAATAAAACAAACAGAAGGGTTTTGTGCAATCTACATAGCCTTGGAAGGAAAGAAATCATTAAAAAAAATCATGTACAGGGGGCGGAGCCTGATGTCCAGCGGGTAAGACGCTTCGCGCTGAAGCTCCCGAGAGGCCTACTCAGAATCCTGACTTATTACCTACCTAAACTTAATATTTTGCTCCGAACTTACCGGGGTACCTCGGGGGGGATGGCGGCCCACAAACCAGCGCGCTTAGACTTCGGGTCTCCCTCTTCTTCACACGGAAAACGCTCCAAAACAGAGTTGTCTTCCCCACAAAAGACAGTTCCACTTCGGGAAAACCCCGAAATGCAACAGGAGATCTTGGAGGAAATACGCGGTGTGAAGGAACTGGTACAGTCCAACGGAGAAGCGCTCCGAGCCATGCGAGAAGACTTCGGTCGGCTTCAGGACCGGCTTGAAGGTCTCTCACTACGGCAGGACAACATGGCGGGGGTCCTCGACTCGCACGCGGTGCGCTTGGTGAATTTGGACAAGGCTGAGCGTCAGATACAGAATCTCCAAAAAGAGTTAGAGGATAGCAATAATCGAGCCCGTCGCAACAATGTAAGGCTCATTGGAGTACCGGAGGGGGCCGAAGCAGGAGATATAAGAGAATTCCTGGTCAAAACTCTTCCCTCCTTGCCGAAGATCACTTTTCACAGAGATCTAGAAATTGACCGAGCACATCGTGTTCCTACCAACATGGCCCTCAATCGGACGACCCCCCGGCCTATCATCTTTCGATTACTGAGATATCAACAAGTTGAGCAGATTCTAAATGCTGCCCGAGCGAATCATCATCTGGAGTTTGAAAGTCATAAAGTCTCCTTCTTCCCTGACTTGGCAAAGCCCACAGTTGACCGTCGGAAGAGACTCCTTGCTTTTCGCCCTAGACTTCAACAGCTACAGGCTCGCTTTGGCCTATTGTATCCAGCGAAGCTCAGAGTGACCCTCCATAACCAAACTAGAACATTCGAAGATCCTGATCTACTAGCAACATTTTTAGATTCCAAAGAAGCAGACCAGATGCGCTAATCCAACCACTTGGATCTGTAACCCGCTGGATCTGCCCGCCATTTTGAATGGCCCGACGCGGTGATCACCGCCTGGAACAGAGACTGCCTGGACTTTTCTTTCTGTCTATATATAACTTTCTTGGTCTCCTATCCCTCCATGATGTGCACCCCGGTTGGATTCGGAACATGCACAGTTATACAGGTTATATGTTTCAATTAGGCCTTCTCTGGGGTTTCTCCCCGCAGACACATGGTCGCCAGTAATTTCTGGGGTTCTGCTTCTTCTCTAATGCACTTCGGTGCTTATTTTTTTATATGGGGCGCTTCATTGTTTTTCATTAGCTTATTTTCTATCATGTCATGTGTACAGCCATATACAGTTAATATGAGGGACATTGTGAAATTATGTGCGTTATCATGTTCTTTTTTAGAATTTTTAACTTTTCTGAATGGCCTTATGTAAGCTCTTATCACTGAATGTAAAAGGCATCAATAGTCCAATCAAAAGAAAGAAAATCCTTAGCTATCTTAATCATGAGCATGCTGATTTAGTGTTTCTTCAGGAAACGCATTTAAACTCCGCTGAAACACTGAAACTTAATGCTAAGCCTTACATGGTGGCTGCCTACTCTCCCGCCGTTTCCAAACGGTGTGGGGTAGCCATCTTGGTTAAGAAGTCTTTGCAAGCTACTGTAATGGATACTAGCTCTGATAAGGAGGGTAGATGGGCCCGTGCACACCTTAAGGTTGGAGATAGTGAAATCACGTGTATTTGTATTTATGCTCCGAATGTGGATAACCCTGCTTACTTTGCAAGTATTGCGCAGTTGGCACAGGCCTCTGCCAATACTCCATTAATACTTGGCGGCGATTTCAACCAGGTACTTGATCCTTTGATAGATAGACAGCCGCCTAGAACGAGTGGTCCACCCAAGAGTCTTGATACTCTTACAGCTCTGTTGAAAGATCTTGCGTTAGTAGATATATGGAGGCTGCTTCACCCCTCCGACTTAGAGTTCACCTTTTTCTCAGCCCCCCATCACTCACAATCTAGAATAGATTTTTTTCTTATCTCCAAAGCACTGATACCCCAAGTGGACACGGCTAGGATTCATCCTCTCCATATTTCAGATCATGCTGCTATATCTTTCTCATTACATGTCACTACGCAAGGTGAACATCACCGTGCTTGGTTTTTTGATAGATCCCTACTAGACCAAAAAGATTTTCAGGTTGACATAAAGGCCGCTATCCAAGACTACTTTCATTTTAATTCACCCCATGACACTGCGAGCTGGGCTTGGTGGGAGGGTTTCAAGGCGTCTATCCGTGCAACTATAACTAGCTATCAAATCCGACAGGGGAAACAACGAAAGCAACATTTACTGATTCTAGAACAACAGATACAAGCTGGAGAGCGTCTCCTCACGTCCCGTACTGACCCATGTATTTTACTTCGCTTGCAACGTCTTCGTTTTCAATACAATCAGCTTTTATATACCGCTGCTGCTAAAAATATTGAATCACAACAAGGGATGTACTATCGGGAAAATAACCACGCTGGCAAATTGCTAGCCAATGCCCTGAAAGGTCAAAAAGAAGCCAAGCGTGTTACCGCTCTCCGCAATCCGTCGGGGGGGAGCTTGGTCACTAAAGATACAGAAATATTAGAACTCTTTCGTGATTTTTATACTCGGCTTTATCAATCTGAATGTGACTTCGAGCCAGAAGTATTTGAACGATTACTATCCGGAGTACAGCGACCGACCCTATCTGACGAAGATAGAGAGGCCATGGACAAACCATTCACTTTATCAGAAATTCAATCGGCACTCAAGAGATGTGCCACAGGTCGAGCCGCAGGCCCGGACGGTCTCCCAGCTGAATTCTACAAAACTTTTAACGCTGACTTAGCTCCGTTTTTGAAACTTTATTTTTCTGCTCTGGCCGAGGAGGGATCTCCCTCTGGATCCTTCTCAATGGCAAATGTAGTAGTTTTTGAGAAAGAGGGGAGAGATCCGCAACTAACAGCTAATTATCGTCCAATTTCCCTACTAAACGCAGACTATAAAATATTTGCCACCATTCTCTCCACCCGGCTCTCTGACAAGATGTCTACTTTAATACACCCAGATCAATGCGGTTTCATTCCCGGTAGATCAACTGCTGATAATGCTAGGACCCTATGTCATGTACTGACTGCCGCAGTTAATCTTGATCGACCACTGGTTGGCCTCTCACTTGATGCTGAGAAGGCCTTCGACCGCTTAGAATGGCCCTTCTTGTTTGCAACTCTTCGCTGGTACGGATTCGGAGAAGGCTTTCTCCGTTGTCTCCAAACCATGTATGCACAGCCTACAGCTAGTATCTGTGCTAATGCTTTAAAGTCTCAGCCATTTCCCCTGCAACGCAGTACTCGCCAGGGATGCCCACTGTCTCCACTCCTTTTCGATCTCGCACTCGAACCCTTAGCTTTACTAATTCGGCAATCCAAGGATATTCATGGAGTCCCTTTCTCTCATAGGGAAATCAAAATTTCAGCATATGCTGATGACCTGATGCTCTTTGTCTCCCTAGACTCAGTGCCGGCTGTCCTAGAGCAAATTGGTAAATATTCACAACTCTCGGGCTATAAGATAAATTGGACCAAATCGGTTGCCTTTCCACTAAATCCTTTGATCCATCAGGCAGATATGCAATCCTTTCCCTTTTTATGGCAACCTCGCATGGTCAAATACCTTGGGGTGCACTACTGCTCTCCTTTAGAAGACACCATCACCTTTAATGCCAAAGACTTAACCTCTAAGGTCCGGGCGCTTACTCAACGCTGGACTCCTTTAACACTTACTTGGTGGGGCCGCCTAGAAACCATTAAAATGATGATTGTTCCCAAAGTGAACTACATTTTAGAAATGTTGCCATGTCTCCTACCTCGACGTACATATAAAGATTTAGAGGGTCTTCTGACTAGATACTTATGGCAAAACAAGACACCTAGGATAGCGAAACATAAGTTACAAGCAGATAAAGAACATGGTGGTGTCAGATTCCCTGATTTCCTGAAATACCACCACTCTTTTCTTCTCAAACAAGGCGCTCGTTGGCTTGAAGACCTAACACCGAGTAGACCAGTGTGGCTAGATATAGAGGAGGACCTTTGCAAACCAATTCCCCTTACTTATCTCCCTGGTATGACTTTCCCATCAGACTCCCACTATCCACCAATGCTCTTAGACACTTTAGGTGCCTTTAATACCCTTGAGCAATCTCTAGACTCCCGACTTTGTCCGCTAGATAGACTCCCGCTTTGGCACAATGCTCGATTTCAAATACAAAATAAACCGATGGCGTGGAGCCCCTGGTACACTAGGGGCATTTGGATCCCTAACCAGCTGTTCTCTGATGGTCGCTGGAAGACTTTTAGCGAATTACAAATTGAATTTGGTCTCCCAGCGAAACACTACTTTCAGTTGGTGCAACTTCAGCATTGTCTTCGGAGTGCTAAGGTGCTCCCGCCATCGGAACCCCATACCCAAGGATTGTCGGAGATTATCCGATCTATCGGGAGCTTATCGGGTGTAGCATCCAACTTTTACAAAACTTTATGTAATACTGTAAATAGAGGAACTCCTATCGCACAGAAATCCTGGGAGCGGGAAATGCATGTAACTTTGACCCCGGAGCAATGGAGCCTAGTCTGGAGCAAGGTGACACGGGTCTCTCGATCCGCCTCACTCACTCAGACACTTTTCTTTCTAGCCCACCGATGTTTCTATACTCCTAACAGGTTAGCCAAATGGAACGCCACCCAGAGCAATAGATGCTGGACATGCCATGCGGCCATTGGTTCACTCACTCATGTTATGTATGAATGCCCCGCATTACAGTACTACTGGAGTCGGGTCTGGGGTCGTATTCAATCTATTTTGCACTTTCAAGAGCCCCTCTCTTGGAAGATAGTGGGACTCCGCTCAGCTGCGGGGATCCCCTCTCTTCCCAAATCAGCTTACTTCCTTTTAGACTTTATGCTGGGCATAGCTATTTCCCTAATTACGAAATACTGGAAAAATAGCTCCCATCTGAGCCCCAATGAATGGTGGAATCATGTCTGTCTCTACAGTAAATATGAGCAAATACCTCGTATGTTAGCTTCTTCCACTCAGACCCCCCACCACTTGTCTAAATGGAAGATGCTCAACGACTATGTTCACACTGCTCAATGCTCTCATCTGACTGTTTAAATCTGTGTAAATCTCTGTCACATGATCATTCTGTATCGCAGATACTATTTCTGTTTGTTTTGATGTACAATTACTGTTGTTTGTAAGCGCTTATATGATGATACTTATCAGCTTAGAGAAGAAGCACAGGGGTGGGGGGTAATTGGGGTTGCTTTTCCTTATTGTATGTTTGTATTTGTTTCCTTTGGTGTGTTGTTTCTTTTGCTTGTTGTAAAATGAAAATAAAAGTTTAAAAAAAAAAAAAAATCATGTACAAATTGAAATGGTAAAATATTGAGATCAAATATGGGGCATTACTTATTCAGAATATACTATCAGTAAAGTAAAGCAAATGTATTTTAGATGAAAAATTGTAGAACCTGAAAAACTAAATTACATATGATGATCTACTCAAGAAAAGGTTTTTGTAAAGTACTGAAAAATCAACTTGTAGCTAAAGTAGAATGTAAAAAGCTATAAAATGTATAATTTCAAACCATTAGAGAACACGTATTTTGCAAAATCTGTATTTGAGGAAAATGGAGTATGTCTGAAGCTAAATATTCCCTGAAGGGTTTGATTGATGTTGGTAGAAAATAGAATGCCACTGTTATTAATGCATCAAGAAGATTTATAAAGGCTTCTAAGTTGCATTTAAAATTGAAAGGAGTTAGAACACTAAAGGATACCTATATCTTATTTAAAAACTGAATAATTTGCCCCTTTCAAGGTTATATTTAGCACTGTTTGAAGTATATTGGAAAGAACCCACTGTAGTAATCATGCTCCTAAATGCTGAAAGTAAAGAATAAGTACTTAGCACAGGTTTCACCTCATGCTGTTAATGCTGGCTTGCTTATGGCTACCATACACTAAAAATAATGCTACAATTAAAAATACACCCTAGCTGCTTAGTGCAGGTTGGGATAGGGTCCAGGGTGAGAATAGGCATTGACAGCAATGACAGCTAGTGTGTGGGAAGTTACCAAGTGCTAACCGTCATTACTGCTGATAGCATGGCTGAAATTAATGCCACCTCAAGAGGTGGTATTTAGGTGCTGCTATGCTTTCAGCAGTACAGAAACACAGCCGCACTACCATACTCTTAAAAAAAAATAGTGGATACCACAGCTGTGGAGCCCCATCCCTCCCTCACTCCCTTCAGCATCCCAGCCCAATCATCATCACACAGCTCTGGACATTACCCCCCTCCAAATAGCATTTTTTCCCTTATCTTATCCTCCCCTCAAAGATGCCACAACTCCAATTCCATGCCCCCTTCCTGGACAGTTACCCCCATCAAGACCTCCTCCCAATCTGATCCACACTGAGGCTCTCCTCTCTCCTCCCCATGCAGCATCCACTTCTTGATATGATTCCCCTCCTGATCAGGCCTTCACCCCCCCCCTCCCCCCCAAGAGTAAAGCACCCTCATGACTAAGATTGTCCCAAAGGAATCCTCCACAGTTTAATCCCTCCCGAATAGACTGTCTTCCTAAAGTTCATGCCCCTACTACCCACTTTCTGATACCCCCTCCCCCCAGAACTCAGCTGGTTTATGGTTTATTGCTTCACTTGCTATACTGCATTTAGCATATAACATCAATGCAGTTTACGAAAACAAAATATAAAAACATTAATACAAAGAAAACACAAAGAAAACAAAATAAACTCAGAAAAGGAAGAAAGGAAAAAAACTTGATAAGGAAAGAGTAGAAAAAGAGCATAAAGGCACAGATCAACAGTTCAGCACCCAATCCATCTGCAGGTCACCAAGGCTTGCTCAAAGTAGGCCTGGGGGTTCCCCTGGTGTCTAGTGGATAGGGGCAGAGATGGTCTTCCTTCTCTACTTCTGTCCATCAGCAGTCAGGATTCACAGTTGTGACTATGACCAGTAGTAGTAGTCTCAAGGTACTGCTGCTAGAGGTCAATCTTCCATATAAGGAGAGATTGCCCTTATATGAAACATGACAGCTTGTGGTAATATTCCAAGATTCCCACTAGGGGGTCATAGCTACCATTTTGGATCTAGATGGCTGTGGGAAGGATAATAGGGGGCCATCCCTGCCCTAGTCCATTAGATACTAGAGAAACCCCCAGAGTCCCGAGAGGTGGGTCAATGGATGGGCATGGGTGGTCATTGGGATATTAACTTTTTGGGAGTTCTACTTGGAAGTTGCTAGAGTGATTTAGCCTGGGGAGAGGCCTGGTGGGGGATGGTTACTCTTAGGTGGGGTCTGATCAGGAGAGGGGTCATATCAAGAAGTGGATGCTGAGTAGAGGGAAAAGTCTCATGATCAGATTGGAAGATGCTCTTGATGGGGGTGACTGTCTAGGAAGGCATCATCAGACTGGAGGTGTAGAGTCTTTGGGGGGATCGGATTTTGTTTGGGGGTAAGATTGGAGGAGAAATGCTATTCAGAGAGTTACTGTCTGTGGCAGTGTGGTACTGATTGGGCTGGGATGCTGAATTGGGTGGGTGGGATAGAATTTCACTGCTATGGTCACCAATTTAAAAAAAAAGTATGGCAGTGCAGCTGTGCTACTCAACTGCTTGTATCCCTGCTGCACTTAAAACTACCTCTTGAGATGGTGTTAGCTGCAGCTGGGATGCCAGCAGTTATGACATCTAGCATGTGTAATTTCCCACATGCTATCTATCATTGCTGTCCACACCTGTTCTCATCCTGGATGCCGTTTCAATCTGCACTAAAACTTACCGAAAAAAGGGCTTTCATTATGGAAAAGAGAAAAGTCACTTTCAAAATTTCTCTTTTTAGACCTTGTCTTAAAGATTCCAAACTTGATCTGGCTGTTCTTGAAAACCACTGGACCATTAATTTCCCTTTCACGGGGGAGTTTAGCCAAAAAAGGTTTTCAACAAATAATTTCACTTTTGGAATCTACAAACTCTTTGCACTTGAAGCAGTCAGGATTTAGAACATTTTACAGCACAGAAATGTTATGTACAGCCTTATATAATAAGATCCTTGTTCATTAAGATGGAGGTAGAGACATTTTACTGCTGCAACTTGATTTTACATATACTAGCTCTCTTTTTTTCTTATCTAGGATTTTCCACACTTCTTGGCTTTATTTTTTATTTTTATTTTTATCATCATTTGTAGTACTTATTACTCTTTTTTATTTATTATGTTCTTTTATAGATTCATTTATATGATTTGGCTTTTTTAAATATTTTACGTACATTACCTGTACTTCTCTTGATTGTCCATAAGTGATGGTTTCTTGTGACATTTGATTATTTTACTATTCTATATATTCTTTTTTTATATTCATAGGTTTTATCTGCATATCGACCCAGGCCTTAGTATTGTTTGTTTTGGACTATTTATTTATTTGTTTGTTTGTTTTGTTTAACCATTCTTTTATACTGCCTTATCCTTCAATCAAGGCAGTTTACATTGTAACTTAAACTAGGTACATTAAAATGAGACAATATGGTAAACTATTATAATCTTCTGTACATGGATTTGCCTAAGTACTTGATTCGGAAATTGCAAACTTTGCAGAATGCATTACAGGATGTAGGCATAGGGAGTCTATGGTGGATATGCTATATCAACTTCATTGGCTCCTGGTGGAGCAGCACTCGATGTTCAAACTTCTCCTTGTTACCTTCAAGGCCCTGCAAGTTCAGGGGCCAGGTTACTTTGCAGATGTGATGCATTGGTATCAGCTGGATCAAACACTGTGGTCAAGCCAGGGTTACAGTTTGGTAATCCGTGGCCTCCAGCAGGTTGGACTAAAGAAAAGGTGTGAGGGGTGCTTTGTTGTAGCAGTCCCTTCATGGTGGAACTGGCTACCGATTTAGTTGTGACAGGAGGGTAGTCTGTTGGCTTTTTGTAAGGCCTTTCTGTTCCCTCAGCTACAGTGGGGAAAGTGAAGGTGGCTAGAAGGTTCATGGTTGAAAGTCTTCTGGGTCTGCTGGTCTGGGGTAGATTAATGAGTGTTTGTAGATATGGAGGTGATAGGTTGTTGAGTGTCTTGGATATCATTAGGAGGATTTTGTATTGCATTCTGAGTTATAGGGGGAGCCACTAAAGTTGGTAGAGGATGGGAGTGATATGATCATATTTTGAGGCTCCTTAGATGATTCGGGCTGCTGTGTGGAGAGCTATCTGAAGAGGTAGAAGGGTTGAGTGAAGTAGTCTGTGGTAAATTGAATTACAGTAGCCAAAGTGAGGAATAATCAGGGCTTGTAGTGTAGAGCAGAAGTGAGATGGATATAGCAGAGGTGCTGTAGGGATCGGGTCTTTTAGTAGACTGTTCTTGTGGTGTTCTTTATCTGTGTCTTCAGGTTGAGGTGGTGATTTAGAGTGATTCCCAGGTATTTTACTTCAGAAATGACTTGAATTTCTCTATGGTTTAGGGTAATGGATGGGGGGGGGTGGGATGAGTCGCTATTGGTGATGAATATGGCTTTGGTTTTCTTGAGGTTTATGGAGAGGTGGTTTGTAGGTAGCCATTGGATGATGTCAATGAAGTATTGTTGAAGGCCAGTGTAGGATGGTTTGTTTGGGTTCAATGGTGCATACAGCATGATATCATCGGCATAGATATGATAGTGGATATTGTGTGACTGGATAGTTGAGCAGATTGTTTGCATGTAGATGTTGAAGAGCAGTGCTGAGAGGGTGGATCCTTCTGGGGCTCCTTGAGTTTGAGGGTAGGGGGTTGATTCATTTTTTATGTTTATTGTTTTACTCATCTAATTCCCAGTATATATTATTTCCAGTAAATAGTTTATTTGGTTTTTGTTCTTTATGTCTGTCCTTTGCATCTGTACTATATTGTGAGATCTTACATGTGTATTGATTTTAATTATTTTTTGTCTATTTGTTTTTGAGGCTCAACCCCTGAAGAAGGCACCAGCCGAAACGTGGCCCTTGTTGGTTTTGTTTAATAAAGTCTTTTCTTATTCCATCTCACTCCTGTTTGTTTTGACATTGCTTGCGAGTGTGTGTGTTGTCCTTTGGACACCCATGTATAGTCACCAAGATGCACATAAGCACAAACACATTCCAACATACAAGCAAGAATGCCCCAGCACTCCCCATGGCACTAACACATGCATGCACCCCAACACTTCTCATTACACACACACACACACACACCCTGACACTCCCTAAGCCATAGACACATGCACCCCTGACACTCTACATCCCACACATACACGTACTTCCCTCTCCATATCTTTCCTATGGCTTCACATTGCTTTCTCTGCCTATTATTGACACTGCCTAAGCAACTCCCCTCATACCAAAGACTTCAAACACCTACTCCTTATCATCCCCTCCTTAATGTCCTCACTTCTCCTGCCATCTTGTCTTCTGCCCTATCATCTACATTTGAGCTTCACCATTTTATTCCTGTCATTCAGCCATCTCCTCTCTCTCTCTGAAAGAACCTCACCCTTATTACTTCCATGCTGTCTCCTCTCTGCCTTGCACTCTCCTGCTCCTTCTCTCATCTGGGAGTATCAATCTCAACCCTTGCCCCATAGACTTTTTTTACAGTCCCAGGGCAGATCCACACAAAACTCAAATGCATATCCCTCTATTTTCCCTTTCCTCTCTCCCTTTCTCATGCACCTTATAGAATGCACACGCCATCTTAAATAAACTTGCCTTTGTTCATGACTTCTTTAGCTCTAATACTCGCTATTTTATTGCTCTGAGACCTGGCCATTTATACCATATACCTTGTCCCATTGGCCATAGTGGTGGTGTTGAATTTCTACTCTCTCATACCTGTCAGTTTCATCCCTTCCTTCTGCTTCCATGTCTCTCCTTTGACATCCACTCCATCTGCCTTTTTATTCCACTACAAGTCCACCTCTACCTTTTTTTTTACTGACTTTAACTCATAGCTTTCCTTCTTTCCGGATACATCTTCCCCCTTCCTTATTCTCAGATTTTAACTTTGATGTTGATAACCCATCTGAGCCCTATCTTTAAAGCTCCTTTACCTTGCCTCCTCATTTCACCTCCATCTGTGCTCTACTGCCCCTACTCATCAGCATGGCTACTGCCTTGACCTTTTTTCTAATTGCTTACCCTCAGCTCTTCCATTATATGACATCACTCTTTATCATCCCTACCTCAGTCTTGCCCAATCCCCTCCAACCTCTTTAGGAATCTTCATGATATCAACCCATGGCTTTCTCTATTACTGTCTCATCACCTCTTTCCTTTACTATGTCATCTGTGTCTGAGGCAGTATCTTTTATAACACTGCATTCCTCTGATCTGGATGCTCTTGCTGCTTCTATGCCATGTCTTTTGAGGCATACTATACATTAGCCCTGGCTGTCCTTGACAACCGGCTACCTATGTTCCTTTGCCCGCTCAGCTGAGTACATTTGGCTCAAATTCTGTACTCTTGTGGACCTTCTACACTTGAAATTCATGCTTCCCTCTTTCCAGTCAACCACAGCACTTATCAAACAGGACTATTATTTCTTGCCTATGACCCTTGCTATCTCTTTAACTCTTAACTCTCTCTCTCTCCTCAAAGTTTTTCTACCTCTGATCCTTCCTTCCCTTCTTGCACAGACTTTGTCATGGAAATAGTCAGTCAAAGTCCACAAGATTGCACTTGAATTCCCCAAGAGGTCATCCCTTCTTCCCCCTCTTCACTCCCAGCTCCTCCCCTCAATCTCTGCTACCCTATCTTTCTTTTTTAAGGTCACTGAGGAGGAAACCACACATCTTCTTTCTCTTCAAGTTCATTATCTGCTCCTCTGATCCTATTCCCACCCATATATAAACTCCTTCTCCTCCACTGTCATTCCTTCCATTTGCATTATCCTCAATCTATCACTTTCCACTGCAACTGTTCCTGCAGCCTTCAAGCATGCTGTGATTAGACCTCTCCTCAAGAAACCCTCACTAGACTCGACCTGTCCTTCTAATTATTGACCCATCTCCCTCCTCCTCTTTATTTCTAAACTACTTGAATGTGCAATTCACCATCATTGTCTTGACTTTTTCTTCTCTTAAGCCCTTCTGGATCCATTGCAATCTGGCTTTTGTCCTCTACTTTCACCTGAAATGTCTCTTGCCAAAGTCTCCAGTGACTTGTTCCTGGCCATATCTAAGGGCTTTTATTCAATCCTCATCCTTCTTGACGTTTCTGCTACTTTTGATACTGTTTACCACCACCTTCTCCTCAATACCTTTTCCTTGCTTGGTTTTAAGGGATGTCTTCTATCCTGATTCTCTTATCTCTCCCACCACACTTTTACTGCATGATCATCCTGCTATCCTGCTGTTAGTTGGTGTACCCCAAGGGTCTGTCTTGGGCCCACTCTTTTCCTTCTCTATTCCCAGTCCCTTAGTACACTCATCTCCTCCCATGTTTTTCAGTACCCTCTTTACGCTGATGACTCTCAGATCTACCTCTCTATAGCTGAAATCTCTCCAGTAATCAGGCCCATATCTCTGCTTGCGTATCTGACATTGCTGCCTGGATGTCTTACTGCCATTTGAAACTGAATGTGACTAAAACCAAGCTTCTTATCTTTCCCCCTAAACCAACTTTCCCCTTGCCTCCTTTCTCTATTTCAGATATAGCTCTACACCTCCTATTTTCTCAGCTCGCAACCTTAGAGTCATCTTTGACTCCTCCCTCTCCTTCTCCACACACATCCAACTGAAAGAAACAGATTTTAGCTTTCTCTAACAACAGCACAATTCACTCCTTCATTTCTGAACACACTACTAAGACTGTTATCTACTCTTTAGTAATCGTCCATCTAGACTATTGCAATCTCCCCTTTTGCTGGTCTCCCTCTGAATCATCTATCTATTCAAAATTCAGCTGTTCAGCCAGTCTTCTACAAGTCTTACTTTGCATATGCAACCCCTCTTCTCAAGGCGCTTCATTGGCTCCCTATCCATTTCTCTATCAAGTTCAGACTTCATCTACTGACCTATAAGTGCATTCATTCTATTGGTCCTCACTACCTTTCCTTTCTCTTCTCTCCCTATACCCTTCCTCGGGAACTCCGCTTTTCTGGCAGATCGTTTCTAACTGTGCCCTTCTTTTCCACTGTCAACTCCAAACTTCAATCTTTCCACCTTGCTGCTCTTTATGCTTGGAACTACCTGAGTTGAAATGTCCAGCTTCATCTCTGACCCCTTTCAAATCCAGGCTAAAAACTGACCTCTTCAAGCCTGTTTCTGGATCTTCATCTGCATAGTCTCCTGCTCTCCAGCTGTGTTTCTTTACCATTCCCCTAGACATATCCTAGTCCCCAGCTGCTGTGTTGTCTGTCTTGACTAGATCGAAAGCTCTCATAAGCAGGGACCATCTCTTACATGTCTCTGTGCAGCGCTTCGTAAGCCTTGTAGCACTACACGAGTGATCAGTACTAGTAGTAATTGTAGTAATTCATTGCCTTTGTGTTTTTAAATTCAAAGCACACTTTTCTTGTTGATAACTTTAATTATGTTTCTATTGTTGACCTCTGTCTTTTATCATTTCAAATTTCATCTAGTACATTTTCCCTTAGATAGATAACATCAAATCTACACCCCACCTTGGGTAAAATGTTGTTCATATATAAAACTATACTAATGAGACATATTATCTGACATTATTTGATAAATCATGCTTTAATGTACAGTATTATGGTATCAGTTGGTAAGAGGATGAGATGGAAATAAGAGATCAATGAGTGACACTAAGGGGTATGTTTACTAAACTCCAAAATTGTGCGTGGCCGCGGTAGAGTGCGGGTGCCATATAAGGAGTGGGCGTTTCGCGCTGAAGAAGGAAATCCGTAATTTGCATTTACGCTAAGGTGTGCCCCGCACCTTAGCGCATCAGATGGCTGCTGGCAGGCATATGTGGTACGCTGATGAGCAAACAAAAGAGCAGAGCCACAGCACAATGGTTAAGGCACCTACCAATGGTACGGGAATTGGGGGTTCAATCCCCCACAGAACCCAATAAAGATGGCTGGCTGATGCAATAATTTAGGTGACATTGAAATAATGGGCAGCATAAGGCAGCACGCTAATGTTTTGGAGGCAGTCGAATACTGGGCGGCATGAGGCGGCGCGCTAATGGGCATAAGGCGCGTGTTGTTTTAGGAGACATCACAATATGGGGCGGCATAAGGTGGCGCGCTGCTAAGCAAGCAGAAAAGCAGAGCCACAGCACAATGGTTAAGGCATCTACCAATGGTGCAGCGATCAGGGGTTCCATCCCTCACAGTGCCCAATGAACAAGGCTGGCTGAGGCATTGTGTATTATGGGCATGAGTGCTTTAAGGGGCATGTTATTTTTATTTAATTATCATTACTAGCAAACGCACCCTCAAAGCATGTTAACATGAGGCGCAACATGAGACGCCCCATAAGGCACATTTCAAAGTGCACTGTCCGCCAAGGCACCCTAGAATGTAGCTTATAGGGCGCTTTAGAGGGTGCCGTATGAGGTCCCGCAAGGTCAGAGCACTGTTTATGATGGCAGCACTGTGCAGTTTAAGGAATGAAAAGCATTAGTAGGTGCACTGACATGCAAGGAGGAGCAGCAGTGGAGCACAATGGTTAAGGCACTGACTGCTGATACAGGGGTCATGAGTTTGCTCCCCAGGGTGCCTAATACGTAAGGCTGGCTGTGGCATCAGCTTTGCAATGTACATATTTTTTCCTGCAGCACCGTATGTTTATTTGATTAATTGCTGCCAGCAAACACGCCCTCACGTGCCGTAAGTGAAGGTGCCGTATAAGGCACCCATAGGGCACATTATAGAGTGCACTGTCCGCCACGGCACCCTAATATGTCCCCTCTATAGGGCACCCTATAAGTTGTGTCACAGGATAATGTATAGTGCACCTTATATGGACGGGAACCATAAGGTGCTCTATAGGGTGCCCTATGGAGCGCCCTCAGAGGCACCCTATGGGTACAGTACGCTGAGGGTGTTTTTGCTGGCATCAAAATATGTACATTAACGAAAAATAATGCTGTGGAAAACCCTAGCAAATAACCCCACTGTGGGTTTGAACCCATGATGTCTGGCTGCACAGGCAGTGAAGTAACCATTGTGCTACAGCTGACAGCAAGCCCCTGGCTGGCTGCAAAGAGTCTGCACGTCACCACACAGACAGTCTACTGTGCCCACCAGGATAGGGTTAGCCCACCAGTACCCTTGATGCACTGCACATGCAAATCAGCTGTCCACAGATGAACACAAAATGGGGAATGCACCCCCACAGCACCTCGCCCTGGTAGGGGGTACTGACCGGGTGTTTTACTGGCACAGAGTACCTACACACCGTCACATTGTGTGTTTACTGAGCTCACTCTGAGTGTCGATGAGGCGCCTAGGACCAGGTCCACAACACCCTCCATGGCTGATGGAGGCCATGAGGGAGGTCCAAAGCAGTGTTAATGTGTAAGATAGGTAGTGTCTGCACAAACACTGTCTCTGTCAGGTGTAGCCCCCATGAAACCCCCCCCCCCCCTGCCAGGCCAGGCCAAGGGTGGCAAACATGGTCTCCCATCAGTAGATCCACCTTAAACCTCCCTGCAAAGGTGGCAGTAGAGGGGAACATAGACACCACCCCCCCGGGAACAAACACCCAACAGGGCAGTCAATGCAGCTCTATACACATCCATAACACAATAGCAGACAGACATTAGACCAGCATATGGTAAGCTGCACCCTACCACTATCTGATATTCTCCTGCAGCAAGCCATCAGCCACTGCACCCTGCTCCATCAGGACACATACCAGCTACAAACAATCTGCTAGTTAGTCCATAGTGCATGTTCCCAGTGAAGATGCATGCACCCAGAACTGGGATGGCAGCATATACAGTACACAGATATATCAGTGACTGGGCCCCAAAAGGACACCCATATGTATCACATGAGAGAAATACTATATAGCACTATGGGGTTGCCTAGCCATACTGTGGTCACTGCACAGTCAGGGTGAGAGTGATCTCTCAGCAGGACATACTGAGGTCACCCTGTCTGTGTAGTTGGTGGCCGGGCACCACAATGTCCCAGTCAGTGCCCTATGCCCTGTGCAGATGCACCCTGGCAAGGCCACCCTGTCCGGTCTACACCCATGGTACTTTGCTCCTCATTATGCACATTGGCAGCCCAATACTGGCAACATTGCTGGCAGTGTGGGCTGTGGAAGGTGTTTGCAGCCACCACACACTGGATAGACAGACAGCCACCCCCACACCTATGCCAGCATTGTGCTACTATAGAGGGGTTCAGCAGCCATACCCACCACACCAGTCCTGGACACAGTACATGCATGGATATGGTACTCATTACTGTTAGGGGTCACATTCCAGGGTGGTAAACACTGTCAGAGACCAGACCTGCAACACACACCGCAGACATCTGAATGATTGTTATGGTGGAGCTCCATGAACAAACTGTGCTTTAGGTAGGACTGGAGATCTGCCAGTTATCATAGCAAACGTTTGATAGCTGTGTACCGTATACCCAGGTGTAGGGTGGCATTGCAGAGGTATGCAACTGCTAGTATTGGGAGATACAGGAAGGGCCCAATGTCCTGCCTCTCCAGGAGGCATTGGCCAATGGGGCCTGTGGGTGTGGGTGTGGGTATGTCTGGCCCTGTTGGCTGCTGCTCTACGGCAGGGTTTCCCAACTCCAGTCCTGGTGTTCCAAACATTGTTTGGGTTTTCATGCTGTCCCTATGCAGCACAGGCATCATTATTAGAGGCCGCATGGAACCTGAATGTTGTGGGGCCCTCCAGGACTGCATTTGGGAGACTCTGCTCTAGGTAATGCGCCTGTTTATGGTGTCTGTGATTGGTGTGTTAAAATATAGGCGTATGACCAATGCATATGTTCTTAGCTATACAGTTTTGTCCTTACTATCATGCTTTAGTTGTGGGAAAAATATGTGGACTGGATTGGCAGTAGCCCCAGCTGGGATTTGAACCTGTGACCTTCTGTTCCTATACACACAGTCTGTGTGCACTGCAACACTGTGTTGCCACAGATATGCTGTGTTCCCTGGGGAGTCCATGACTGTACATCCAACAGAGCCTGTCTGTTGTGGTGGATGGTGCCAGCCTGCACAGGCCTAGGACACTGTCTGCTGTGGTTTGCAGCCACCGCCCCCTCCACCACCTGTACCCTTCCGCCAACATGCAGACATGTCCCTATCTGGGAGAAACATATGACCTGAGTGAGTTGTAGCACTCCAGGACTGAGTTTGGGGGACTCGGCTGTAGGTAATGCCCATTGTTATGGTTTGTGTGCGGTGTAGGGTAAAATATAAGTGTTGGGACCATGCTTATGTTCTCTGCAATAAAAGTGTGTCTGTACTCTCACTGTTTAGTGGTGGGTAAAACTATGGGGACTGGGTTGGTAGGAGCCCCAGCTGGGACTTGAACCTGTGCCTCTCTGGTCCTACAAATACTGGCTGTGTCCGCTGCACCACACTGTGGCCATAGAGACAGTGTAGTCTCTGGAGATAGGAAACCTGGCCGCAAGAGTCAGACACCCGGCTCTGCACAATTTTACTGTGGGCTCGTTTACCTTGTATGGGGACAAGGGTGCACAAAAAACTCAAATATGCCCTTAAAAAAGGGGAGAAAGATATAACAACAAGCTGCGCAACAGTGATATCAATGGGCAACCTGAAATACACTCCCAGGAAAGCTCCATTACATTGCAGTGCTTTTGAAAGAGTCTACGGAGCGTAGACCCTTCCAAAAATCATTTCTATTTTTTGGGGTTTTCCTGGGAGTGTTTGTTGTTGTTGCCCATTAATAGCACTGTTGCCCAGCTGGATTATAATTTATTTGGAATTTGTTGTGGTCATTTTCAATTTATATTTGCGATTTACTTCTGTGCACATGTATCACACTGCTCACGTTTTTTAGGTTTCCCCGCTTTTGCTGTACATTGCTGATGGAAATGGTTTCTCTTCCCTTTAAATGCGCTCTACCGCGAGTGTTTCACTCGCGGTAGTTTTTACATGTAAATTCGGCCCCGTTCCTGTGCGGGGAGCCTCTCCCCTCCCACTCTCCACCCATTGACCCCGTCTCACCGCCCCTCGGGGGCCTTCCTCCGCCCTCCGTTAGCCTTTCCCCGCCTCTATCGCACATCAGCGCACCGCAAACGTGCGCGTTTTTGTCGCACGTGTGCGGGGCCCGTTAATGTGACGCGCACGCGTGCGGGGCACTTAAGAGCACTTAAATGCATCATTTTAGAGCACTCAAGTGCGCCCCGCACAAGTGCGCAGTTTAGTAAACATACCCCTAAGGGGTATATCTACTAAACCATGTTAGTTTTGGCTGCTAATGCAGTGCGTTAGCAGCCAAAACCACATGGTAAGCAACAAACATCCACAGTATCTGTAGGGGATGTTCCCAGGAGTGGTCCTGTAGATACCACTGAGGTTAGGATTTCCCATGGAGACCCTGTGTTACCTGCTTAAGCAGGTAATGCAGGAAAAGTCCCACAGTGTCTGCCAAAGCAGGTACTATGGATCCCCACAGTAAATTCATGGGGAGGGATGGTAGTGACCAGATGCACAGAGCTGTCAGCAGCTCTGTGTATGATCACTCACATGCAGGGGCAGCCCAAAGGTGTTGAGGGGTCATGTGTGGAGACTAATTATGGTGCTTCGTTTGCATAAATATTTGCATATCCATTGGTCCTCATTTGTATAAATCTATTTTTTTTAAATGTATATGCTACCCATCTAAAGTTTTAAGTGGCTTTCAAAGGAATCCTTCACAATCCTTTACTAAACATTAATATGTTAAGTGCCACTATACCCATAGACATAAATGAGTGTTGCTGTACTTAGCACACATTCAGATTTGTGAAAGCACATTAACCTTTAGTAAACATGTCTCTTAATGAGTGTCTAGTGAGGATAAAGAGATTATGCATTTCAATTTCATTACTATCCTCCAGGTGCATTACTACAAAACCCTGTTCATTTAGAACCTATAGCAAACCTGCCATATTCTTTTTTTTTTTAGGTTAGCTGCTACTGTGGGATGTTAATCCTGTGTTAGCCCTGAGGTAGCAGCCAATGCCCTTTAGTAGACATATTCCTAAAATTCATTTTAATCTCCCTTAGTTTATGAAAATTGATATTAATAGAAATTATATGCCCAAAACAAATTTTTCAGTTTAAAGTAAATATTGTAGAGCTCTTGATTAAAAATATTCTTAAAATTCAAGAGATAAGTGGATATGTTAACAATTTTACTAAAACATTCCACACTTCTATCTTGATTCCCTAGGTATTATTAGAAATGTATTCTGAAAAATCACATTAAGCAGAATATCCCAACCAGAAGTTTTGGATTCTGCCATCTATCCTTCCAAATATATTTTAAAATTCACAAGCATTTTAGAAATGTAAAAACAATGCATTATTTGACATTGCGTGGCTAATGAGAGAAAGAACTAAAGAATATAGCTGAATCTACTGCAAAAAATAAAGACAAAAAAATAAAAAGCAGAGCACATAGAAAGAAAGAATACAGAAAATAAGACATTAAAAAAAATAATCTCAATATCCATTACAAACAATTCTTCATGGATTGTCTTTTAATTAATACATTTAAGTCGACCATAAAACTTACTACAGATTTCTAGCAACATGGAGGTTTTTTCTAGATTAATCACAAATCACTGTTACTAGTCTGCTCATTAAATATAGCTGGAATCTATGAAATTCTAAAGAATCTGTTTCAGAATGACAACATCGTCAGTGTGAGCTGTAAGATGAAAAGAAATCCCATTCACTTTTGCTGAGAAAAAAAAATCTGCTTTCTGCTATGAAATCAATAAGCCTGGTTGAATGAAAACTAAAAAGAATGGACCATATTGCAGCTTTCCTGCTTTGTGGATTTATATGGAAAACTTGTACAGCTTAATCTGCTCATGAAAGTATGGCTCATACAGCTGCTTCAAAAGAGAATCATTCTTTGGTCTGTTCTGGTATTTATGATTTTTTGATCATAACGGGGCCCTTGTCAAACTATTTGCACTGGGACAAAGTCCATGGTGACTCCATAAACATACTTTGTCCCAGTTTGCAAAGTGAAAATAAACATACTTTTGGCTTTGAAACTACAGTATATAGGTACAGAGAACCAACATAATGTACAACTGTGTGTGTGTGTGTGTACATTTTGAATGGAAAAAAAAAAGATTCAGATTTAAAAAAATTAAAACTACACATGTACTTTGCTCTCTTTATATGCATCTAAAACTAGGCTGGTCAAGTTTTCAATTGTAAGTAATGTCACTGAATTAATGTAAAGGCTGACCACAACATTTAATTTTAATATATATAAGAGGATAAGATTTGCTAAATTGTGTCAGTCCAAAGGTCTGACCCTTATCTTTCCCCCTAAACCCACCTCCCCTCCTTCCTCCCTTCTCTATTTCTGTGGATGATACTACACTTCTCCCCGTTTCTCAGCAACCTTGAAGTCATCTTTGACTCTATTCTTTTCCTCTGCACATATCCAACAGATAGCTAAAACCTGTCACTTCTTTCTCTTTAATGTCAGCAAAAATTGTCCCTTCCTTTCTACTCACACTACTATGACCCTTATCCACTCACTAGTCACCTTTCACCTTGACTGCTCCTCACTGGTTTCCTTCTGAATCATCTCTCTCCAGTTCAATCTGTTCAAAACTCCAGCTGCACTGCTTATCTTCCACCAGTGTTGTTATGCTCATGTAACCCCTCTTCTCAAGTCACTTCACTGGCTCCCTACCAGTTTTACATCCAGCTCAAACTTCTCCTACTGCTCTATAAGTACATTCATTCTGTGACTCCTCACTACCTTTCCTCTCTTATATCACTCTACCCCCTCCTTGGGAACTCTGCTCCTCTAGCAGATCCCTTTGATCGGTGCCCTTCTCAACCACTGCCAACTCCAGACTTCGTTCATTCCACCTTGCTGCTCCATATGCCTGGAACAAACTACCTGAGTTTGTGTGTTAGGCTCCTTCTCTAGCCCTATTCAGGTCCAGGCTGAAAACCCACCTCTTTGAGGCTACTTTTGGATCTTGATGCTCCTGAATCTCTCTTGTCTACTACTTATGTGCTTCTTACCATACATCCCCAGTTTTGCTGCTGAATGTATTTTGTCTTGATTAGATTGTAAGCTCTGATGAGCAGGTACTGTGTCTTACATTTATATGGACAGCGCTATACAAATGATTATTAGCACTGTAGTAGTAAAGGTCAATCAAGCCCAATGTGTCAAATGTAGCCAAGAAAGCTAATAGAATGCTAGGAATTATAAGGAAAGAAATAGAGAATAAAATATTGGATATCACAATGCCTCTGTATTGCTCTATGATGCAACCTCACCTTGAGTATTGCATGCAGTTCTGGTCGCCGCATCTAAAAAAGATATTGTCCTAATGAGGTCCATCCCTTTAACAGAACATAAATCTTTACTCCTCAAACATATAAAAAGAGAACTTGGTGCCAAGCACCAATGCCAATTTTGCATGAAAGATAGTAATGGTTGGACGTAAAGCATATCCTCAATGCTCAACCAAACAATTCCAAATTCCAATTAGAGCAAGATAGAAATGAATTCCTATCCGAGAATCCACAGTAATCCTTTGAGCTCAAACATTGGAATATCTGCAGATCCACACTGAAATCTCTTCCATCCTGAGTGCATGAATGAAAACTAAGAAAAATAATTACTCACCAGTGCAAACTGAACTTGCATGCTAGTACTCCTACATCTTATATCTTGCAGAGCGCCACCTGCCTATGCGCTGCAAAACCCCCACAGGTAAGCCATGAGAAGCAGTAAATACAGTACCCCAATATAAATGGAACATGTGCCAATAAGTTGTTGATCATACCCTGCAGCTTCCTAAGAGGCCTTAAGAACTGCTGCAAACTGGTACTTAGTTAATGGAGATGCATCAGCATGAATCAGTCAAACACACTCAGTCCCTCTATGCTACAAAAACTCTACTACCAGAACAAGACAAGTAGTAAGACCACCATGAAGCCTAAGCAGCACAACCTAGGTTCCTTTTCCAAAGTGATTCATTTTGGAATGGTGTATACACATCACCTTACTGTTCATCAAATTATCACCTAACAAAAGCTCAGTCATCCCAATTGCCCTCTTAATAACACTCAAGGGAGGTTTTGTTTTTTATACACTATTGTCTTTTGAAATTGAAGACTTTTCATAGTGTTATAATGACTTTCGGGTGGGTGATGATGTTCCTGTGTTTCTTCTTGGGTGAAGTTTTACCTGTTTGGCCACGTGCGATCCAATTAGATTTATGCAGGTCCATTATTTAAGTACTGCTCATGCGTGGCGTTTTCAGCCGGTTAGAACTGCTGAGCATGTCGAGTGATGGTGGCAGTCAGTTGGGGTAAGAAAAATGTTCTGGTTCCTTCTTCTGGTTGTCTCTGGGGAGGTAACTTTTGATTGCATTATTTCCTTTTGGAAGGTATGATCTTTATAGGTTTGTTGTTTTTTTTTATTGGTATTGTCTATAGAACAGTGGAAAGTATGGCTGTATGTATTGTGGTTCTGGGTTATTCAATGTGTGGTTGGGTGTCTGACGGAAAATGTTTGAAAAAAGCTCATTTAACACAGGTTTTTCTGCTCTCTTCTACAGCATTTTGTATTCATTTAGGACCTCTTGAAAAAGCGCTATGGGAAACGTTTAGTCGACAGGATTGTTGGTGTCGGGGTGTTATTTGAGGCCCTGGATATTAAAATGTGATCATGAGACTGCTTCAGTTAGGTTTTTGAATGACATGCTTTAAAGGAGAGTGTTATTAACTTTAAAATGTTAAGGCTGAAATTAGAAAATATGATTGAAATTTTTAAAAATTGAAAATAATGAAAATGTCTTTGAAGAGGAGTTTTTTCTGGCCGTTGATGTGACGGATGGAGGCATAGGTATGCTTTGATGCTCTAGCTCGTGTATTCTGAGGCCTTTTTCTCCTCTTTTTAATGCCTCTGAAAGGGATGTTATTGGCATCTGATACTTAGCCAAGTCCCTCGTAACTTCAGGCACAAATGTTAAGAAGTACATCAAACAAGTCTAACAAAGTATCAGGCACAATATAACTTCTCAAAGGCCTCATGTCTGTCAAAACATGAAAATGGAATGATTCCTTTACTAACTTTACCAAAAATACTCTCATGAGATTAGGAAAATCCAACAACTTAAAATACAATAAAATACTGTTCAAAGACTCAGATACAGATGATCAAGACCAAAAACTCTTAGGGGTATGTTTACTTAACCCCGGTAATGTTACCCGCGTTAAGTTCCCCGGTAATGTTATGGATGCCCATATAAAGGAGTGGGCGGTGCATCGGTAAAGCAAGCTGTGTCAGGTAACACACCTTACAAGGCGCGTAACATGCGGTACAGTGCGCCATGGACCCACCGAGTGTGAACACCACAGCCGACGGTAAGTGGCAGCACGTCCAAAGGGGTTGCAATCTAAGGCATGCTGACACTAGAAGACACGCTGAGGGATGTGCAGACATGGTGCCACATGAGAAACGGAGCCGTAGGTGTATGGCCATAGACCACAGGCAGCTGATATCGCAGTCTGTAATGGGGACGTGAGCCACAGTTAACACATGCACACACACCATGAAATGGTGTGCAGTGAACCCAGCATGCAGAGGAGTAAACAACGGTAAAGGAAAGGGTGCCAGGGGTCTGTCTGTAGGGCCAGTTGTGTGAATGGTGTGTGTATAAGGGCAAAATGGGCAAAAAAGTCAAAAAGGAGCAAGAAGGAATTGAACTGGTACATTGAAGAGCCCAAACACAGTTTACTGACACCAATACCAAACCAATGAGCCACCTACCCACCCAACCAGCCCAAAGAAAGGGATCATATGTAATAGCTAGCATGTGATGGATAGGCTGCACGGAGGGGACACTACACTGTACAGTGAAGAGAAGAAGGGTGTGCGGAGAAGTGATGAAGCCAGAGTCATTGTATGGTAGGGTTAGCAGAACACAAGAAAAGAAAAGATAAGGAATGTATGGGAATCAAACCCACAACCTATGGTGGCACAACACACGTCTGTAACCACTATCCCAAACAACCACAATGAGCATATTTTCCACCAAAGGGAATGTGTGCACGGAAACCCATAACACCCCCTGAGGTGGCAGACGGCTGGCACACAGACAGCTGCCACCGTCCAAGGATGTGAGCACAGGTGGGCCATGAACATCAGCAGTATACCACTAAATACGCTCGTTAGTGCGGTGATGCAGCAGTACAGACAAATGTGTGTCCAACATGTCACACAAAAGTTACTGGCCCGTCCACAGATGATGGGCAGGACAGATCATGTCCAGGAGCTGCATGGTGTGTACTGGTCAGTAGGCCACACCCCAATGCAGCTGAACACACCAAATTCCGTAGTCACATATGCATGCATGTAGAAAGTAGGTGGTGCATGATGGGAACCCAACACACATCAGTCATGAAATGTCCACAAAAACATACGTGCCTGGCAATACAGGACACACAAACCTAAAAAAGCATACACAGCAAAATGTCAGCAAGTGTACACACATATTTATTTATTTTATTTATTTATTTACAGTTCTTATATACGGCGCTTTTTAGTATCAGTGCGGTTTACAAATAACAAATTTTTGCATCAGAACAAATGATCTTTTGCTTACATTGTAACAGGATTGGTAACTTGGGACTATAACAAGAGTAACTATATACAGATCAACAGTGGTTGTTGTAAACTATTTACAGTTTATATTGCAAGTTGGAATCGTAATGCAAGAGACCATGTAATCTAAGATCATTGTGAGTGTGCCTGAGGGTGGGTATGTTTTGTACCTTGTCAAGAGTTATGTTGTTGGAATGTCAGAGGCTGTGTGAGTGAGTTGAGTTGCAGGAAGTGATTGTGTTAGGTTAGGTTACATATATATGTAACAACTGTCTGATACTGCCTCATGATATCAATCAAAGCCGTGTACATGGCAACGTAAACCTGGTAATGCACATTAAATAGAGATAATGATCAACTGGATCCTGTCAGAGAAATGCAGGGTATGTGATATGACAAACTCTACATGGAATGGCAGTGGGAATCAAACCCTGGTCCTCTGGTTCCCAGACCAGTGTGCAAACCATTATGCCACTCCTCCATGCCATGACAAGAACATCTCTGCAGTCGATGATGTGTAGACAAGGAGGCAGGCACATCTCCAATCCGCCCCACTGCTACTGTCAGCACCAGTGCCAAAGAACACCAATGCCAGCTATGTCGCACAAATACCTCCCAGGTGGGGATGTACAGGCACCAGCCTGAGCATGCATGTGGCCAAGTAGTAGAGAAGCCCACCCAAAAGAAGCCACAATGGTCCAAATGAGTCAACATGCAACTGGCCAGGCACATGGGAGTGATGAATGTACCTGTGTTAAAAAGGAACACCTATGCGGATATCATTGAAACCATCTGTGGGCAGGAACGCAGCAGCACAATGTCAGATACACCACACATATCCCATGTATGATACAACACACACACAGGTCAATGATATGAAAGGTGGACTGTGGTTATAGTGCTGTGAGTGATGCAGATGGCATTGACGTACGCTGTCTGCATCATCACAGCAATAGCACCAGAACACACAACTGACAGGGTGCACGGTCCAGGCAGGTACACCAAGCTTCCCACACAACCACAAGGTGATAAGGTAGGAAAGGAAGATACAGAGATGTAATGCCATGCTTCCATGCAGTGATGTGGATCTGCAGTGCACAGGCAAATGCACAAACATGACAATAATGTCATGTTCCAATGTCCCAGCACTACCCCTCAGCTGTGTAGACCATATGTTTGTGTATCAGTGGGTCATACAGCAGTGTAGATGGCCAGACAACAGTATGTGATGTACCAAGAAAGAGCAGACATCAGGTACTCATTTAAATAAACATCTTTAATGCACAAAAGGGAGCACAAACAGTGACACAATGCAAAATGAGGACATGGTAACAGGTATGAGAGGCACATGTTGAACAAACAAAACAGAACCTCACAGACATACAGAGATAGCACTATGCATAAGGCCTGCTGCAATGGGTGCTGTGGATACAGGAGCATCACATATATGTCAATGTACAGGGAATGCACAAATGAGTCAGAAAATGGACACACCAACCACCACACTGCAAAGTTACAGATGCAATGTGAGTGGTGCAATGTCATGTGATAAAAAGGACTGTGCATACATGCAAAGATTAGTTTGTGAATCAATGTACAGCACCACATCTGTACAGTAACCACACACATTAACATGTACGTGGAGGTAGAAAGAAAGGACAACAATGGTGCAATAACCCACACAAAAGCCACACCGGCACATGCACCAGTATAACAACAGAAATAGGCAGATGCACATGTACCATGTACGTTGAACCATGACACAGTGCTGCCCCAGATGCACTGTAGCACTCCCTGTGAGGTTCAAACAACAGTCACAGATGTTGGCACGCATCACAATGGTGTGGTGGCAAAGAGCATGTCATGTCCAAGTGTAAGGTAGCCAGACAAATAAACAGGACCTACAGAATATACCTCATTTGCCACACACATGGCTGCATGCTCCTATTGATCCAAACATATGAGGAAATCTTGCGATGCAAGTCACACACATGGGCCACACACACGAACACAATGTCAGATGGATGCACAGCGTACAGCGAGTATGTGAGTTCCTGCTGTACATGTATGGACCAGTACACATTGTCCACAGTGCAAATGTCGTCTGCAACACCACATGTTCCGTTACGACTGTCCCTGAATCCATGGGTATGCAAAGTCACGTGTGACATCTCAATGTGACACAGTATTGCAAAGGTGCTGTGTGTCTCCTGCGATGAACACGACACCCAGCCAGAGCATGGCAGCAATGGTGTGTTGGTCATCCCTATTCTGCTCAAAGTATCAGTCCAACAATAATGTCCATCATAGGCGTGTGTCCCACTCGCATAGGTCCATCACCCAATGGCACCATCTCCCAGGGTTCATTGTATGGAGTTGCTCTGTCCTCCAACAGTTGGGTGATGGGGAGTGCAGATGCAGTGTAGTAGATGTGCTGTGTGTGTTGGCTGTGCCCTGTGGTAAAAGGAGGAAAAACAAGGTCATGGTATGCTGCACACAACATCAGCTCACATTGCACAGAGTGAAACCATAATATGTACATAATGAAACCTCAGACATGCAAACATAACATGATCACAACACAGAGCACAGTGCATGTTGACAACATTAGGAGATGGCACTGCAGACCAGGTTGCCATCTTGACATGGTCATGTCTATGCCCATGTCACACAGGCATCCCAGAGGTCCACAGCATGTCCAGCAGAGTTGGTGCACATGGATCCCACAGAAAAGCACAACAAAACAAACAGCCCAACACAAACATGTAAAGGTTGATGTCAGTCACAAAAGATCAAAGGTTCAAGCTACCATCTGTGTGCAGCAAATGTCTGATAGGGACAGTCTGAGGCAGGCAAAGGCTACAAGAGGTCATAGTAAAGGCAGAGGATGCCATTGAAATGCGTTGAATCACCATGTCCGCATGTTCAGCCATCATTGCCACATGTCCAAAGTATGGTAACATGTGTGAAATGGAAATGTTGATGCGTAGTGGTCTGTCAGCATACAAGAGACAGGTCAGTCAAAAACGCAGAACACATGCGTAAACACATGTGCACAATGTACACAAGGGCAACAGCAGAAAGTTAGAGATAGAACAGCAATCACCACCCCACACACATCCCAGCACAAGATAATGCTAAAAGGCTTCAGAGTGTACCATTACATAGAAACGTCCAAAACACACACACAGTGGGACAAGGTGAGCATGCCTCCAGTAGCATACGGCCTGTCTGTGCACAATATGAGACCAGTGGAGACAATCATTACAGTTCATGCAATGATACACTGATATTGGTTAATGCCACAATGCCAGGGAAGGGTGTATGTGCCGTCCACCACCACCACACTCTGGACCTGTAGACACACACAGCTCAGTTACATGTATCTCAAATACAGTGTTGAAACCCCAGAACTGGTCACGAAAAAATGGCCATATGTGTGCCAACAGGAACATATGGGGTATGGGGGTGCAGGTCAAAGAGGTGTACAACAACCACATATGTGCAGTGGACAGATAACCACAGACATGTGTCATGCTGCACTGTCCCCACAGTACAGTTACCTGTATGTTTACACACCCCAGTCACCTGCAAGTTGAATGACGTACACACAGTTTCCACTGTACCACAGCACCAGACAGGTCCAAAAGCTTATCCTGGGGAGTCAAAAACACAAGTGAAACATACATATGTCATGATAGAGCCTTGCAACACACACGGCAGCATGCACATGTATACCCATATGCATTTCCCCACATATGCAGGACTTACATGAGAAGAGCTCTTCAATCAGATGTTGCCTGACTGCCGTTCCCTTACGTGTGTCACCACGGGCACATACAGGACAGCACGTAGGATCCTCTTCCAGATCCGTATTAATTTCAACTGGGATATTGTGCCCTAGAGCAATGTTGTGCAGGATGCAACAGGACAGAATGATCTGTGCCACAGTCATGGGTCGGTATTGTAAGGCCCCGCCGGTCTTATCCAGACACCTGAAGTGAATCTTCAAAATGCCAAAGGTGCGCTTGATGACTGAGCGGTTGGAGGCATGGGACTCATTGTACCTCATCTCTGCACATGTCCGTGGAAGACACACAGGGATCAGCAACCAGACACAATACCCATATCCTGCATCACCTGCAGAAAGAAATGTGGAAAGGTCAATCAGGAGCTGATGGTCACACACATGCACACAAGCATGTACGTGTGAACGGACAACAGATAAACAAGGACACAAACATATGATGGCATATGATGGCACACAACAGCTATGCGCTAGCGTCTGAAGGTCTGAGACACAGAACAATGGGGAAGGGTAATGAGGGCAACACACATCAACTGTATCCAGACCAAACACATGACCAACCACCTGTACCCGAAAGGTAGTAGTGGCAGTCCTGAACGCATCAGGTGGACACATGGCAATGCACCATGGAAAAGGGCAGAGATGCACATGTGTGCAATCATGTGACAGCCATGATACAGTGCACACACAGCAGTTGTTACAGTAACATATACCTGAGGGGTCCAGTCAAGATGGCAGAAACAACAAAACAATGTTGACATACATGAAGCACACGTGTGATATAACGTGTCACCACAAAGCCAACAACGTGACATGGCCAAAACCGTCAAAGGTGAATGCCCCACCCAACACACAGTACAGCATGAAAACAAGTATGGGAGCAAATCAACCCCCCCCCCACCCCAAGGTAGCACACACACACACAGATTGCATACAGAGTCAACTAGGGATACACTACAAAGGCAGACACATGTACATTTGCGTATGTGGTTGGTCTGAGGCTGTGAGCTGTAGTTGTCAACCAAAAGGTGTTGCAGCCCATCATATAAGGGACACACCATATGTGCCCATAGCTTCCCTGCCCAAAAGACCTGTGCAACAGAGCAGCAGTACCAAACACCAATGGAAACCGCATGTGTGCCGAGACACCCAGAAGAGCAATGACGCACATATGGTAGACATATGTTCGTGTAGAAACCCACAAAGGTACGTGAACACGTCCCCGGTGACGGTGACATGATGTGAATGTGGGCACAGCCCCATACAAGGTCAGTGCTCCACCACCACAATGCATGGAAAGGGATGCTGAGGTCATAATTAACAATGGGACCTCGTAAATCATACACCGGCTGGGAAGTGATATGCCACAGCCTGACGGCCAGTGTCCTGAATGTTGCCAGAAAATAAGTCAGATCTGCATCAGGGCATGTCATGTGTGTCACAGGGGATATGTAGTCTGAAGGGCCAAACAGCAAACCACAGGTGACCCTGTCCCACCTGTGAGAAGTGACAAGCACCCCAGGGCACAGGAACACCATGTGCATGTTAGCTGTAATCTTCTGGAAAATGTAATCTTTCGCCACTCTCTGCGTTTGGTTATGCTCCGTTTGGTCCTGGGTTCATTTCACAGAGACAGTAGGGTAAGCAGCACAAATAAGACAACCAAAACTGGTGTGGCTTGGAAAAAGAGTTTTATATAGAAATAGGCTTATTACATAGGTACAGAACAGAGTTATAAGGTTGTTACAGAGCTGCATCTGTGGGTGTGTGCATGTGTGAAGTGTGTGTCAGAGTCTCATAGTAAGAAGAATATGGAGAGAAAGAAAAGAACAAGGGGGGGGGGGAGAGAGAGAGAAGTATGGGTCAGAGCCTCATAGTAGGGAGTGTCCCATCAACCGAGAGAGAGCTATTTTTGTGTTTCTGTATTTATAGTGAAAATCTTCAGCACCTCCCCATGTCATAATTTGGTTTGTTTGAGGTCTGCTATCACTTGATTTAGCAAGGAGGGGCTGCAGACCAATCTCATCAGGCCCGGAGACTGACATCACCAGGGGGTCAGAGCTAATCTCATCTTGTAAACTACCCTCATTAAGTTTGGAGACTGACATCACCAGAGTAACAAAGCTGCTTGAAATCCAAGGTCTGGGAAAAAGCTATGACACCTATGCTAGGCATAATGTCATGCTGATGTATGCTGACATTAGTGATGGTAAATACCCACCCAGCAGGACACAGTCCTCATATTGTCCACCCTCAAATTGGTCGAACAGTGCCGAGTGATGCAGGATATAGGAGTCATGGGCGGACCCTGGTAACCTAGGAACCACATTCAGAATATGCATATTTGCATCACACACAACCTGCACATTCAGGGAATGGTAGTGTTTGCAGTTGCAGAACACTGCCTCCCTGTCTCTAGGTGGGACCAGGGCAACATGTGTGCAATCAATAGATCCCATCACGTGTGGTATCCCTGCAATCTGCTGAAATGAATGTTCCAGGGCCCCCCACTGTTGCCTATTGTTAGGAATCACAATGTAATTCCTAACCCGGCTGACCATGGCCTGCAGTACCTGGTGGAGACAGCGTGAGAAGGTGGGCCGGCTCATCCCACCCTCTGTGGCCACCGAGGATTGGAAACAGCCAGAGGCAAAGAAATGTAGGGCACTGAGGAGCTTGGTCAAACCCGGTATGGCATGTGGCTGGCCAGTCCGGGGCTCGAGATCAGGTCTTAGATCCTCAAAGAGCTCCCTAATAGCCCCTGTGCTCAGATGGTAGAGGTAGATGAACTGGTCCTCACGCATGTCCTGGAGCATGGGCCTGGGCCTGTAGAGGTGAGACAGGTGAGGGTGCCCCTCGGGATGCCTTCAGCGCTGTGCTTGCAAAACCTTGGCCTGTGGAGCCTCCACAGCTTCAGGTCTGTGTTGAAGTGGGACTGCACCCATGCCCTGTGCCACAGCCTCATGGACACCATCTCCCTCATCAGGCAACCACAGCTCCTCCAAAATATTCAGTGCCTGCAATGCACATCCTGCATGGTGAGTGTGAGCCATGATAGACATCAGGTAGAGCAAAGTCAGATGCTAAATATGGCGTGGGGAGTGGAAAATAATCAGAACAAACATAACACACCTGTAGATACAGAGGCGCATACCAGCAACAGTATTGCAAAACGGACTGCGCCTATGGAAGCGTAACACCGTAGCGTGTGTAGGAATGCACGTTCTGCACAATCAAAAGTGTGCCATGTGATTCAGCCTGCGTAAGGCACGTTCCAGAGCACAGCACATGTTAAGTGCGTTGCACAGTAGCATGTTCTGCGGGTGCCAGCGGACCTTACACAATCTGTACGTGTGCGTGGACACAGTGCGCACATGTGCACAGTACATGTGCCGTGCTCCCCCTACATGCGCCGGAACGTGCCTTACACAGGCCGAACCACTCAGGTAGAGTAAAAATACATACTAAATATGGTGTGGGAGTATGGCAAATAATCAGAACAAACATAACATAAATGTGGATGTAGCGGCACACAGCAGTAGTAGTGAAGCAGAACGGTCCGCGCCTATGGAAGCATAATGCCATAGCATGCATAGGGACGTGCATTCCGCACAATCCACTGCATGCCACATGTGATCCGGCCTGCGTAAGTCGCGTTCCCACACGTGAGGGAGGAGCAGGGCGCATGTTCCATGTCATAGTACATGCATGTGCTGTGTCCCCACGCGCGTATGGTGCCCATGATATGCGGTACCACCTGCAGAAAGTGCACAGGGATGCAACGCGTGCCTGTGCAACACACAGAGCACGCGCCCTGCTCCTCCTGCACCTGCACCTTCTGTATGCTCCGGAATGTACATTACACAGGCCGAATTATGTGGCATGGGTGTGCCACAGTAGTACCACACTTTGCGCATGCGGAACGCATGTAGGACCACACCCTAGGTAGCCATAAATGCACATCATCATGCACATACCACCGAGGGTGTATAGTAGGAGTGGAGGTGACGTATGTGTTCACAGGAGAGTCAGCCTGTATTATGAGACACGAGTGAGGGTGACCAGAGCAGCTAACAGCCCCCAGAGGCCACCACCACTGAGAAGCCTGAGGGTGAGGAGGCAGGCCCATCCGGGGTCTCCCAGCCCCCACCTGACCAGCTGGGAGGTGCACCAGTTTTAAAGCGTCGGCGGAGGCCTGTGCCCGAAGATGCCAGGAGGAGGCCAGTCTGCTTCTCCCAGGAGGAGAATGACCTCCTCCTGGCAATCATCCTCGACAACTACAAGGTACTATTTGGGCGGCAGAGCAGCACCACCACCATCAGCGCACGCATTTAAAGTTTATATTATCAATAATCAAAATGATTTTATAAGCTGTGATACCAATTAACTTTATAGGCACCTTAGGTTAGGTCTCTGAGGTGAGGGTGTTCGTGGCTGGAGGCACAGATTGCAAAGATGTGTCTTACTGTTGCAGGCATGAAAAGGACTTGCGTCAGACAGGCTTAGTAAAATGAAACCAATGGGGGAGTGAACCCATGACCCCTGGCTACAAGGTCATTGTATTAACCAGTGGGCTACAAAGCCATAGATGTGTAGCCCACTGGTTAATACAATGACCTTGTAGCCAGGGGTCATGGGTTAATACAATGACCCTCCCCCCCACCCACCTCCCACTGCCACTGGTTAATACAATGACCAGACAAATTCAAAATCTCAGCAATCCGCCCACTTTTGAAAAACAACTCACTAGATAACAAAGATCCATCATCATACAGACCTATAGCTAGTATCCCCTTCCTGACTAAAATCATTGAAAAAGTTGTTCAAACCCAACTTCAAGATGTTATAGATACCTCAACTCCCCTTGATGAACACCAATACGGGTTTCAACCTTTCCATGGCGTAGAAACATTACTACTTGTCCTCCTTGATTCCCTTGTCAGAGGTATGGACAATATCAAACAAGCTTTCATACTGGTATTTATTGACATTTCCGCTGCATTTGACAGTGTAAACCATAACATTCTAATCTCAAGACTTAGCCAATTAGGTATAAAAGAAGTAGCTCTCAAATGGTTTAAATCATATATATCTGACCGTTCACAATTTGTACAAATAGATCAAGATGCCTCTCCACCATTTCCACAAGAACAAGGAATACCTCAAGGCTCATCACTTTCTGCCCTATTATTTAACCTATATCTGCAACCGATATGCACCATCTTTAAAAGACATAATATAAATTACCACATTTATGCGGACAATATTATGTTGTACACCCCGATTAATACAAATGACCCTAACTATGATAACCTCTCAACCTGCCTCGCCGAAGCGGAACTATGGCTTCACTCAAAGAATATGCACATTAATTTTAAGAAAACTGAAATACTGTTTACTTCAAGAAACCCCAATTTCTCACCTCCACCAGAAATCAAGCTAGATAACTTCTCCCTCCCAGTGAAGCAGGAAATAAAATATTTGGGAGTCACTCTTGATAGAACTCTCAGCTTCACCTCCCACATTAAGAAAATAACCAGAACAATCTTCTACAAGCTTAGAACTATCCAGCAGCTTAGACCACTTATAGAAAGTGACAACTTCCGGACCATTACTCAAATTCTAATAACACCTCACCTTGACTATTGCAATGGTATCCTTAAAGGCATAACAAAGAAAAATCAAAATGTACTCCAAATGGCTCAGAATGTTGCCACAAGAATAATTTCCAGGGCTAAATTATCTGATCACATTTCTCCCATTTTATACTCCTTACATTGGCTTCCCGTTGCTTGCAGGATATATTATAAAATTATACTGACTACATTCAAATTAATTAACATCGCCCCATCATATCTATCTACCCTTATCCATAGCCCCTCAGATAGTAGACTAAGAAGAAGGAGGAATCTCAATACCGTGCAAGTACCAGATACAATAAGAAAGACAAAGCAAATAACAAGCAACAGCGCCTTCTCATACGTAGCACCTACACTATGGAACAACCTTCCTGACCAATTAAGGGAGACAAAAGATCTCCAAATGTTTAGAAAGGAACTAAAAACATACTTATTCACCCAACATTACTGCCAATTCTCAGATCTGGCCTCCCCCCCCCCGCCCCCCCCCCCCATAGCTTATTCTATCAATCTACCAAAATACTCACTCATTTAATAACATTATCCAAAGCTGATTGATGTCACGGGTTGTAAATGTCACAGTTCTGTAAATAATAAAGATCTTTTATTAGAATTTTGTAAATAATTACCTTGTCTAAATAATCAAAAGTTCCTGTTATGAGCTGTATTTGATTACTTTTGTTTATACTGTTCTTTGAATGTAGTTGCAATGTTGCATAATGTTCCAAGTATTTTTCACCACTGTTCTCTGTAAACCGCCACTGATCTTGGGAAGTGGCGGTATATAAAAGTTTTCAAATAAATAAATAAAAATAAATAAATAAATGGCTACAGACAGACTGCAGGTCACCGCACAAACGGTCTGCTGTGTTTGCCAGGATAGGGTAAACCCACCGGTAACCATGATGCACTGCACATGCAGATCGGCGGTCTACATCTGTTCACCAGATGGGGTATGCACCTCCCCAGCACCTCAGCTTGGTAGGTGGAGCTAACCCTGTGTGATACTGGCACAGAGTAGCTACAGACCATGTCATTGTGCGGGTTCTGTGCTCACCCTGAGGGTGAGGTGGGGTGCCCAGCACCAGGTCCGCAGTACCTGTGTTGGTTGAGATAGGCTTTGCTACAGGTCCCCATCATTGCTGGTGCATAATAGAATAATCATGTGTCCATCTGTATTCCACAGTTGTGTTTAGCTCCTATGGTCACTTGTTGCAAGAGCAGGGGGGTGTCTAGACTCACTTAGCACCAACTAACATCCTGCTCTCTCTGGGTCAAGGTGGTGAACAGAATATGCCCCACAACAGACCCACACTCTACAATGGTGGCAGTGGAGGGGGGACCAGCAACCCCTGTCCTGCTGGCGAAAGGGGGCTGTCTGGGGCAGTTGATGCAAAACCATACATGTTACAGGGGCACTGACAGACATGCAGTAAGCCTGGAGACACTCAGCTCCCACCACCACCTCCTCCTCCACTACCACCACCTCCTCCTCCTCCTCCTACTCCACCTCCAACTCCACCTCCTCCTCCTCCTCTTCCACCTCCTCCTCCTACACCACCTCCTACACATCTTCCTCCTCCACTACCTCCTCCTCCTCCACCTCCTCCACCACCTCCTCCAACTCCTCCTCCTCCACCACCTCCTCCTCCTCCTCCACCACCTTCTCCTCCACCACCTCCTCCTCCACCACCTCATTCTCCTCCTCCTCCTCCATCTCCACCTCCTCCTCCACCACCTCCTTCTCCTCCTCCTCCATCTTCACCTCCTCATCCATCTCCTCCTCCAACACCTCCACCTCCACCTCCCCCTCCTCCTCCTCCACATCCTCCTCCTCCACCTCCTCCTCCTCCACCACCTCCTCCTCCTCCATCACATCCTCCTCTCCACCTTCACGTCCTCCACCTCCTCCT